>JAQSUU010000270.1:6825298-8190358 GCA_038087645.1 Saccharum hybrid cultivar R570
TGATAGTGTTCATTGGATCGAGTGAGAGAGTGATTCTAGTGCGTTGCTTTGAGAGATTGCATCGTGTGGCACTAGGTGATCGTGTTGCAAGCCGGTGGTGCTTGTTACTCTTGGAGGTTGCCACCTCCTAGACGGCTTGGTGGCTCGTGGCTCCATCGAAGCTCGCAAGAAGATTGTGCGAGGCTCCGGAGAAGCTTTGTGAGGGGGATTGTGCTCACCCCGTGGGGATCGCGAAGAGCAACTCTAGTTGAGCGTGTCATTGAGCTACCACACTTTATGGTGGGTTCTTGCGGTGCCTTTTGAGAGGCTTGGTGTGTGACCGATTAGCCGCCGAACCACGAAGTGTTGGTCGACACAACGGGGACGTAGCTTGGTGGCAACCAAGTGAACCTCGGGAGAAAATCACCGTGTCAATATTGTCTACTCTTCTCGGTGGTTTGCTTTCGTGCAACACAAGCTTGTATTTACTTTCATATATACTTGTGCTTGTGTAGTTGCTCTTGTTCTAGTTGTGCTTGTGTAGCTAGCTAGATATCTTCTTGCTTGTGTAGCTAGAAGTATCCCCTTTGCGTGGCTAATTCGGTTTGTGTAACCTTGTTAGTCACATTGCTTAGTTTGTGTAGCTAAGTGTTTTGCGCTCTCTAATTTGGCATTAGTTGCCTTGTTATTGAGCTTTGCTAGCGAGCTTAAGCTTTGTGCTTTCGCTTCACTAGTTGTGTAGGAGCTCCCTCGTTTGGCAAAGTACTAGTGCATAGGTTTGTGTGACCTTGCTCTAGAATTGATTTGGTGAGCTCTTGGTAAGCTTAGCACCTTAGTTGCTTAATTAGGATCTTTGCAAGGTGCTAGAGAACTTAGATAGAGGGGTGTAGTCTTGGCTAGACCGATAAGTTTATTTCCGCATTTGTTTTGGTTAGCCTACGCGTTTAAGTTTTAGAAAGGACTATTCACCCCCCTCTAGTCCGCCATCTCGACCCTTCAAGTGGTATCAGAGCCGGGTCTCTCATTTGTGGTCTTCACCGACCCGAGAGGATGGCGGCTTATGGGCTAGATGATTGTGTGGAACACATTTTTGATGGCACTCACTATGCACGGTGGAAAAATCACATGCTTGATCATTTTCGTGCTCTTGGCCCTAAGTTTTGGTGGATCATAGTTGTTGGCTTTTCTCATGACTTGGATGGGTGTGGTAACCGTACCCAAGCTCAAAAGGATTGCCGAACACTTGATGCACAAGCTAAGTTTTATCTAATCAAAGCTTTAGATGATGAGATTTTTGACAAGGTGAGGGGTCTCTCAAGTGCACATAGCATGTGGACGACGCTCAAGCATCACTATTGTGGCTCCTCAATTTGGGATGATGGAAAATTCAAGAAGGATGATCACATAGTGATGGAGGTACATGAGGATGTTGAGCATGACCACAACGAGGTGATTGTGGAGGATTGCTCCACCTCAATGTCAAGTGATGATGATGATGATGATCATGCCACAAGATCACTTGACAAGAATGATGATAATGCCACAAGTGATGCAAGCAATGATTCTACTCCATGCACACTTGATGGTGAAGATGATGGCTATGAGAGTGATGCTTCAACAAGCTCATCAATATCATCACATGGTAACACTAAGATACATGTTGGTGGTTTTGTTGTTAATTGTGATGATCCAAATTTTGAGCTTCTTTATAAACTCTCAAGAGCCTTAAAAAGAGAAATGGAAAAAGCAAGTAAATTGGAAAAAGAAAACTCTTTTCTAAAGACCACATGTGAACAACAAAAGCATCTACTTTATGTTCCTACTTGTTCACATGAGGAGCTAAAATTGGCTCATGAGGAACTTAGTGTTGCTCATGATAACTTGGTACAAGAACATGCTTTACTCACTAAGAAGCTTTCTAATGAAGAAACCAAATCTAGTGAGAGCTCATCATTTGGGTCAAATGATCAATCACATATTACTAACCCTTGTGATGTAGGCAAGAAGCATGTATCCACCTCTTGTGATGATTTATTAGATATGCCATGTTCTTCACAATTAAATGCTTGTTCTACTTCTATGTCTTGTGAGACTAACCTTTTGAAGGAGAACAATGAGCTTAAAAATGAAGTGAAGAATTTGAGCAACAAGTTAGAGAGGTGCTACAACTCTAAAATCGCCATTGAGCATATCATGACCAATCAAAGAAGATATGGTGATAAGAGTGGTATTGGCTACAACAAGAGCAAGGGCAAGATTATGAAGAAGCAAAATGCAAAGAAGCTATCCCAACTCATGTGCCACCGATGCCATGAAATGGGACATATTGCTAAGTATTGCCCTACCAAGAAGTCTCAAGTTGAGCCAAAAGCAAAGCCCCAAGATCAAGTCAAAATCAACCATGAAGATGATGATGACTTGATGAAGAAGAAGAAGAAAACAAGAAGGGGTGGTAGAGCAAGGCATCCAATGCAAATCCAAGATGCCAAGATGATGAGCAAGAATCAAATCGAGAAGAAAGTACATGCTCACATCAAGTGCTTCAAGTATGGAGATATGAGACACTTTGTCTCGGGGTGTCCTACCAAGCTTGAGAAGAAAGCTCAAGCAACTCATAAGAGGCAAGGCATTGAGAAGCAACACATGAGCAAGGAAGAAAAGGCTCACTCTAAAAGAAGTTGCTACTTATGCCGGGAAAGGGGACACATGGCTCATTCATGTCCCCTAGGTAACAATTCTAAGCCTATTTCAATTGATAATACTAATATGCTTAGAAAGGATGGCAATGGTACCTCATTGGTTGGAATTGCAAAACATCCCGCTAACCATACTAAGGCTTTGCCTAAGTATGTTGCTCCTAACTTGAGAGGACCCAAACTTGTTTGGGTACCATCAAAAAGTGGATGATTGTTTGTAGGTACCATCGGCATTGGAGGCTTGATTCATTTGGATTCATATTGGTCATCATATGTTGAATCAAGTTTTAAAGCTTAGTGCATATTCTATTCCAATGCCAAGTCAAAATAAGTGGAGTCCAAATGCTACAACATACAAGTGCAACCTTCAAGATTGTGGTGATTTATTGGATATATTTGATGGCTTGCAATTTATTTGAGTAAAAGCTTGCTATTGGATGATCATAAGCTAACCAAGGTATATCTCTTGTTGATCGTTTTATTTGGGTGCATATGAGTTGATTGAATTGGATAAATGTGAAATGTTGCTTGCTATGAGATGATTGAATGGATTAAATGCTTAGCAATCAAGTTTGGATTGATTTGGGTTGGATAAGTTCATGAGATGACCTTTAGTAAGTGGATTGAATGGATATATATATATGTCTTGTGAAAGTATTCAAACAAGTTAGTTTCAAGTTTGATTCATATTTGATGAAGAATAGCTCATGTATTGAAATCTGTCCTACATTAAAAATCTGAGCTAGCAGTGATCTTAGCCATGTTTGAGTGATCAAATCTATTTGGATTGGCTTGAAATTTGGTATACATGCTCTACACTTATGAAAGAAGATGCTGTAGAAATTTCATGAGAAGTGGATAAGAGATGCTTCGGTTTTGGAGTGCATCTTGTCAGCTATAGTGCAGCAGTTTTCAGCATGTAGCAGTGGTGGAAGATTTGAAACCTAGTAGCAATCTAAAAGTCAAAAGAAGTTCAAATTTTTACAGTTGCTATATGACTTAGTGAAGCACATCTCCACCAAATTTTATGGCATTTGGATCTGTACATTGGGAGATATGAATTATTCTTTGAAGGGTACAGAATCTGCCAGAAAAGTGAAAATCATTGGATTAATCTAGAGTCACTTTTAATTGAAAGGTCCTCAAGTTGGAAACATGCTTACAAGTAGTTGAGGTACCTAAGTTTGGTTTTGGATTGATCTAGAAGCATGAAAAGCAATGAGTACAAGACTTTTGTATTGTGAAATATACTTGGTATACTTATTTGGTACTCAATTTGAAGATCAAGATCAAACTTAAGATGAAGGTGAAGTTTAAGTTCTAGCGATGATTGGAGATCATTTGGTAGAAGGAAAAGGACTTAAACAAGTAGAAAGAGTTGGACTCAAATGTAGATTCAAGGATTATTCATCAAGATTGAGTTCATCATTTGGATCAATCAAACTATATCATTTCAAGTGAGTATCAAGAGTGGTTCTTTGGAGAAAGGTCACTTCTCCCTAGTGAGGGGCTTGCCGCCGTGTGTAGGTGAAACCAAGTTTGGGACTTGGAAGGCTAACATGGAAGTGGTCATCCGAGGAACTTGTGATGCTTAGTTGAAGCAATCAAAAGGATTGATCTAAAGAGCAAGCAACACCCAAAAGAGAGCTAGTCATATATTTCAAGTGGTATTCTAAGTAGTTCTCTCATGCAAGCATTGATCAAAAAGATGAAGCAAGCCAACCACAACTCAAGCGATAGTGCACTTGATCATAAGTGGTTTTCATTTCATATGGGTGAAGAATGGATTTATCTATGATGATTGGTCTTCACCAAGCTTATAAATTGGACTTCACATTGCTATTGGAGTAATGAATTAGAATCTATGTGACTATCCCTCACTCCAACATAGCAAAGGTATCATTGTAATGTGCATGATCATTTCATCCCTTACTAGTATGCGATTAGTGCATATAGTACATGCTACTAGGATCATGCATAACAAATGAAAATTTTAAATTCATAGCCTACCATTATTGCTTGATTGATTAATTGATCTAGTGGTATGGATATGAGTTTGTTCTTGAGCTAGTAAACCTAAGTACTTGATCTAGTTTGGATTGCTAACAAGTGACAAGTACAACATTGGCAAGATAACCCTTAGTATGAGGTGTGAAGAAGCTTGTCATTGGATCAAACCGGACTTGGAATCTTAGGCAAATCAACATAGTTCAAGTCATACAAGAAGCTCATGACAATGATAAGAGTACAAGCACAAGACAATAATGAAAATAGATATCTAGTTTGTTTCAAGTGGTATCTAGACTCAAATTGATCTTCCAAGTGGTATTCACTAGTGGTGTCTAGATCATCAACTTACAAGTGATATCTTACAAATGGTACTCATGAAGATAGTGAATGTTCAAGAAATGAATATTATTGTCAAATCCTTCAAAGTGGATCCATACTAGAAAATTCTTTCAAATGGTATCACATTTCTACTCATGGTATCTTCACGTGGTATCATTCATGCAAGACAATGGTTTCACAAGTGATCCTCAACTTTAAGTGATCAAATCAAGTAATGCTACCCTCATCTTCAAGTGGTATCTCAAGTGAATGACACATGCTATGACATAGGGGGAGGAGCCCCACCAATTGGTATCAAGGTCAAAGATCCTATGTGGAATCTCAAGAGCAACCATAAAGTTTGTCATTCCAACATATGTGGTAATGTCCATCAAAAATGCAATATTCAAGTCTCAACCATCTACCCCAATACAAGCCTTTGTATCAATTGAGAAGAACACCTTTTATGGAAATTGATGACAAAGGGGGAGAAGTTGGACAAAGATATGAATGCTTTTTGAGCTTTGGGGAGAGATTGGAAAGATTGGACATGAACATGGACAAAGAGGGAGTAACATTGAAGAATGTAAGGGGATCAAACATTCTTGGACAAAGAAAGCACACAAGTAGGGGGAGCAAGCTCATGAACTTTGATTGATTACATTTGATATGTGCATAATTCATGTGCTTGCTTGCATTGCATAAGTTCTTAAATTCAATATGCATGCTTGTGTGGTGTATGCTAGTTATAGAACTTGAATGATGATTTGATAACTAGCATGCATAGGATGTTAGCTAGACTTATGATTATCATGCAAAAACTAGAACCTTGCTTATAATGTTGATCTCACGGGGTTTCTAGTGTTTTTGATGTCTAGCTACTCATGATGCTAAGGATGATGGCAAACTTGTGATTTTCAAATGGTATCAAGCTACTAATTGGTAGCGAGCTACAAAGGTTTATTCTATACACCTTAGCATCACTTAGTAGTGCTAACCCTCCCACAAATTTCATATTTATGCATATGTGCAAGCTTGAAACCAAACCATTTGAGCACATATGTAAGGGGAGTTATCACTACCAAGTTGGATTTTATGGTGCTTATCCAAATTCTAACATAGAGCTTAAATGTTGGATAAGTGGCATAAAGTCCAAAGGAACTTAATTTCCATATCTTTGTAGAGTTGTCATCAATTACCAAAAAGGGGGGAGATTGAAAGGTCCTTGTTTGGTTTTGGTAATTGAGTGACAACTTAGGTGGACTAATATGTGGTTATATGAGATACACAGGAGATTAGTCCACATGTGATGGTGTCATGAAGGAGCTCATTGCATATGAGACATGACATGGAGTCATGTGACCAAGGTGGAGAAGATCAAGATGAGGCTTGGCTTGATGGACCGGTTGCTAGGGTGAAGGGCAAGCTGTGTGATGGCTTGGCGCCGAAGGACCGAGGCAACGGTGAAGAGCAAGTGAGGTCAAGATCGATGAACCAATACGGTCACGTGATGATATGAAGTGGATCATATCATTTGGTGATTGGTTGGTGCATGTGTTGCATCAACATCGGAGGAGATGGAGTGGAATGCGCAAGGCAAAGGTATAACCTAGGGCATTTCCATTTCACCGGTCATAGGTGTGTAGAGAAGTTGATGACCGGATTTAGGATAGATGGCCGTACTATCAAGAGGGGCAAACTTGTTTGCATATCGGTCATCTAGTGCCACTTGAGCGATCTAACTTTGCATACGTGTTAGGATCGAGTGGCGAGGCAAGTTGAGTGGTTAACTCCTTCGATAAAATGATTATGAAAATGCTAACACACGTGCACAAGGTGGTGATCACTTGTTGGTGTTGGCACATTTGCGAAGGCGGTGGAGTTTGAGCGGTAGAGAGGGTTTGGGTTCCTCTCTCCCTCTCGCCGAGCTTGCGAGCGCGGGATTCAGGCGCTTTCGAGGAGATGAAAAGCCTATTTTCCACTACGCCAGAAGTCAGAAAAGAAACGGAGGCGAACGGAGGTCACAGAGGTGACCGGACGCTGCACCGGACGCGGTCATGGTATGACCGGACGCGTCCGGTCAGTACAGCGCAGGCGCGGATGCTAGGGTTTGCAACCGGCGCGTCCGGTCACTCGCGGGACCGGCGCGTCCGGTCAGGTGTCCAGAGGAAGCTGAGTACGATCGGACGCGAGGCGCGTCCGGTCACACATGATCGGACGCGTCCGATCATCGAGGGAGCTTACTGGACTTAAACCGGACGCGGGCACTGTCGCGTCCGGTCGTCGCAAGGAGCGCGTCCGGTCATATCGTTGCGCGCGCGGTACTATGCGATCGGCGCGTCCGGTCGTGGCAGCGGCGCGTCCGGTCATGACAGCGGTGCGTCCGGTCGCTGGTTTGACCGTTGGGTGTCAGTGACCGTTAGAGAATCGGACGCGGCTGAGCGCGTCCGGTCAGTTATGACCGGCGCGTCCGGTCGTCCCGAAAAAGACACAGTGAAGGGGTAACGGCTCTATTTGACCGTGGGGTTATAAATAGATGCCTTGGCCGGCCGTGGCCGGCAGCTGAGCACACTATAGTCTTTGTGACTTGTGTGGTAGTGCTTGGGAGCCCTCTAACTCACTCATGCTTGATAGTGTTCATTAGATCGAGTGAGAGAGTGATTCTAGTGCGTTGCTTTGAGAGATTGCATCGTGTGGCACTAGGTGATCGTGTTGCAAGCCGGTGGTGCTTGTTACTCTTGGAGGTTGCCACCTCCTAGACGGCTTGGTGGCTCGTGGCTCCGTCGAAGCTCGCAAGAAGATTGTGCGAGGCTCCGGAGAAGCTTTGTGAGGGGGATTGTGCTCACCCCGTGGGGATCGCGAAGAGCAACTCTAGTTGAGCGTGTCATTGAGCTACCACACTTTATGGTGGGTTCTTGCGGTGCCTTTTGAGAGGCTTGGTGTGTGACCGATTAGCCGCCGAACCACGAAGTGTTGGTCGACACAACGGGGACGTAGCTTGGTGGCAACCAAGTGAACCTCGGGAGAAAATCACCGTGTCAATATTGTCTACTCTTCTCGGTGGTTTGCTTTCGTGCAACACAAGCTTGTATTTACTTTCATATATACTTGTGCTTGTGTAGTTGCTCTTGTTCTAGTTGTGCTTGTGTAGCTAGCTAGATATCTTCTTGCTTGTGTAGCTAGAAGTATCCCCTTTGCGTGGCTAATTCGGTTTGTGTAACCTTGTTAGTCACATTGCTTAGTTTGTGTAGCTAAGTGTTTTGCGCTCTCTAATTTGGCATTAGTTGCCTTGTTATTGAGCTTTGCTAGCGAGCTTAAGCTTTGTGCTTTCGCTTCACTAGTTGTGTAGGAGCTCCCTCGTTTGGCAAAGTACTAGTGCATAGGTTTGTGTGACCTTGCTCTAGAATTGATTAGGTGAGCTCTTGGTAAGCTTAGCACCTTAGTTGCTTAATTAGGATCTTTGCAAGGTGCTAGAGAACTTAGATAGAGGGGTGTAGTCTTGGCTAGACCGATAAGTTTATTTCCGCATTTGTTTTGGTTAGCCTACGCGTTTAAGTTTTAGAAAGGACTATTCACCCCCCTCTAGTCCGCCATCTCGACCCTTCAAGTGGTATCAGAGCCGGGTCTCTCATTTGTGGTCTTCACCGACCCGAGAGGATGGCGGCTTATGGGCTAGATGATTGTGTGGAACACATTTTTGATGGCACTCACTATGCACGGTGGAAAAATCACATGCTTGATCATTTTCGTGCTCTTGGCCCTAAGTTTTGGTGGATCATAGTTGTTGGCTTTTCTCATGACTTGGATGGGTGTGGTAACCGTACCCAAGCTCAAAAGGATTGCTGAACACTTGATGCACAAGCTAAGTTTTATCTAATCAAAGCTTTAGATGATGAGATTTTTGACAAGGTGAGGGGTCTCTCAAGTGCACATAGCATGTGGACGACGCTCAAGCATCACTATTGTGGCTCCTCAATTTGGGATGATGGAAAATTCAAGAAGGATGATCACATAGTGATGGAGGTACATGAGGATGTTGAGCATGACCACAACGAGGTGATTGTGGAGGATTGCTCCACCTCAATGTCAAGTGATGATGATGATGATGATCATGCCACAAGATCACTTGACAAGAATGATGATAATGCCACAAGTGATGCAAGCAATGATTCTACTCCATGCACACTTGATGGTGAAGATGATGGCTATGAGAGTGATGCTTCAACAAGCTCATCAATATCATCACATGGTAACACTAAGATACATGTTGGTGGTTTTGTTGTTAATTGTGATGATCCAAATTTTGAGCTTCTTTATAAACTCTCAAGAGCCTTAAAAAGAGAAATGGAAAAAGCAAGTAAATTGGAAAAAGAAAACTCTTTTCTAAAGACCACATGTGAACAACAAAAGCATCTACTTTATGTTACTACTTGTTCACAAGAGGAGCTAAAATTGGCTCATGAGGAACTTAGTGTTGCTCATGATAACTTGGTACAAGAACATGCTTTACTCACTAAGAAGCTTTCTAATGAAGAAACCAAATCTAGTGAGAGCTCATCATTTGGGTCAAATGATCAATCACATATTACTAACCCTTGTGATGTAGGCAAGAAGCATGTATCCACCTCTTGTGATGATTTATTAGATATGCCATGTTCTTCACAATTAAATGCTTGTTCTACTTCTATGTCTTGTGAGACTAACCTTTTGAAGGAGAACAATGAGCTTAAAAATGAAGTGAAGAATTTGAGCAACAAGTTAGAGAGGTGCTACAACTCTAAAATCGCCATTGAGCATATCATGACCAATCAAAGAAGATATGGTGATAAGAGTGGTATTGGCTACAACAAGAGCAAGGGCAAGATTATGAAGAAGCAAAATGCAAAGAAGCTATCCCAACTCATGTGCCACCGATGCCATGAAATGGGACATATTGCTAAGTATTGCCCTACCAAGAAGTCTCAAGTTGAGCCAAAAGCAAAGCCCCAAGATCAAGTCAAAATCAACCATGAAGATGATGATGACTTGATGAAGAAGAAGAAGAAAACAAGAAGGGGTGGTAGAGCAAGGCATCCAATGCAAATCCAAGATGCCAAGATGATGAGCAAGAATCAAATCGAGAAGAAAGTACACGCTCACATCAAGTGCTTCAAGTATGGAGATATGGGACACTTTGTCTCGGGGTGTCCTACCAAGCTTGAGAAGAAAGCTCAAGCAACTCATAAGAGGCAAGGCATTGAGAAGCAACACATGAGCAAGGAAGAAAAGGCTCACTCTAAAAGAAGTTGCCACTTATGCCGGGAAAGGGGACACATGGCTCATTCATGTCCCCTAGGTAACAATTCTAAGCCTATTTCAATTGATAATACTAATATGCTTAGAAAGGATGGCAATGGTACCTCATTGGTTGGAATTGCAAAACATCCCGCTAACCATACTAAGGCTTTGCCTAAGTATGTTGCTCCTAACTTGAGAGGACCCAAACTTGTTTGGGTACCATCAAAAAGTGGATGATTGTTTGTAGGTACCATCGGCATTGGAGGCTTGATTCATTTGGATTCATATTGGTCATCATATGTTGAATCAAGTTTTAAAGCTTAGTGCATATTCTATTCCAATGCCAAGTCAAAATAAGTGGAGTCCAAATGCTACAACATACAAGTGCAACATTCTAGATTGTGGTGATTTATTGGATATATTTGATGGCTTGCAATTTATTTGAGTAAAAGCTTGCTATTGGATGATCATGATCTAACCAAGGTATATCTCTTGTTGATCGTTTTATTTGGGTGCATATGAGTTGATTGAATTGGATAAATGTGAAATGTTGCTTGCTATGAGATGATTGAATGGATTAAATGCTTAGCAATCAAGTTTGGATTGATTTGGGTTGGATAAGTTCATGAGATGACCTTTAGTAAGTGGATTGAATGGATATATATATGTCTTGTGAAAGTATTCAAACAAGTTAGTTTCAAGTTTGATTCATATTTGATGAAGAATAGCTCATGTATTGAAATCTGTCCTACATTAAAAATCTGAGCTAGCAGTGATCTTAGACATGTTTGAGTGATCAAATCTATTTGGATTGGCTTGAAATTTGGTATACATGCTCTACACTTATGAAAGAAGATGCTGTAGAAATTTCATGAGAAGTGGATAAGAGATGCTTCGGTTTTGGAGTGCATCTTGTCAGCTATAGTGCAGCAGTTTTCAGCATGTAGCAGTGGTGGAAGATTTGAAACCTAGTAGCAATCTAAAAGTCAAAAGAAGTTCAAATTTTTACAGTTGCTATATGACTTAGTGAAGCACATCTCCACCAAATTTTATGGCATTTGGATCTGTACATTGGGAGATATGAATTATTCTTTGAAGGGTACAGAATCTGCCAGAAAAGTGAAAATCATTGGATTAATCTAGAGTCACTTTTAATTGAAAGGTCCTCAAGTTGGAAACATGCTTACAAGTAGTTGAGGTACCTAAGTTTGGTTTTGGATTGATCTAGAAGCATGAAAAGCAATGAGTACAAGACTTTTGTATTGTGAAATATACTTGGTATACTTATTTGGTACTCAATTTGAAGATCAAGATCAAACTTAAGATGAAGGTGAAGTTTAAGTTCTAGTGATGATTGGAGATCATTTGGTAGAAGGAAAAGGACTTAAACAAGTAGAAAGAGTTGGACTCAAATGTAGATTCAAGGATTATTCATCAAGATTGAGTTCATCATTTGGATCAATCAAACTATATCATTTCAAGTGAGTATCAAGAGTGGTTCTTTGGAGAAAGGTCACTTCTCCCTAGTGAGGGGCTTGCCGCCGTGTGTAGGTGAAACCAAGTTTGGGACTTGGAAGGCTAACATGGAAGTGGTCATCCGAGGAACTTGTGATGCTTAGTTGAAGCAATCAAAAGGATTGATCTAAAGAGCAAGCAACACCCAAAAGAGAGCTAGTCATATATTTCAAGTGGTATTCTAAGTAGTTCTCTCATGCAAGCATTGATCAAAAAGATGAAGCAAGCCAACCACAACTCAAGCGATAGTGCACTTGATCATAAGTGGTTTTCATTTCATATGGGTGAAGAATGGATTTATCTATGATGATTGGTCTTCACCAAGCTTATAAATTGGACTTCACATTGCTATTGGAGTAATGAATTAGAATCTATGTGACTATCCCTCACTCCAACATAGCAAAGGTATCATTGTAATGTGCATGATCATTTCATCCCTTACTAGTATGCGATTAGTGCATATAGTACATGCTACTAGGATCATGCATAACAAATGAAAATTTTAAATTCATAGCCTACCATTATTGCTTGATTGATTAATTGATCTAGTGGTATGGATATGAGTTTGTTCTTGAGCTAGTAAACCTAAGTACTAGATCTAGTTTGGATTGCTAACAAGTGACAAGTACAACATTGGCAAGATAACCCTTAGTATGAGGTGTGAAGAAGCTTGTCATTGGATCAAACCGGACTTGGAATCTTAGGCAAATCAACATAGTTCAAGTCATACAAGAAGCTCATGACAATGATAAGAGTACAAGCACAAGACAATAATGAAAATAGATATCTAGTTTGTTTCAAGTGGTATCTAGACTCAAATTGATCTTCCAAGTGGTATTCACTAGTGGTGTCTAGATCATCAACTTACAAGTGATATCTTACAAATGGTACTCATGAAGATAGTGAATGTTCAAGAAATGAATATTATTGTCAAATCCTTCAAAGTGGATCCATACTAGAAAATTCTTTCAAATGGTATCACATTTCTACACATGGTATCTTCACGTGGTATCATTCATGCAAGACAATGGTTTCACAAGTGATCCTCAACTTTAAGTGATCAAATCAAGTAATGCTACCCTCATCTTCAAGTGGTATCTCAAGTGAATGACACATGCTATGACATAGGGGGAGGAGCCCCACCAATTGGTATCAAGGTCAAATATCCTATGTGGAATCTCAAGAGCAACCATAAAGTTTGTCATTCCAACATATGTGGTAATGTCCATAAAAAATGCAATATTCAAGTCTCAACCATCTACCCCAATACAAGCCTTTGTATCAATTGAGAAGAACACCTTTTATGGAAATTGATGACAAAGGGGGAGAAGTTGGACAAAGATATGAAAGCTTTTTGAGCTTTGGGGAGAGATTGGAAATATTGGACATGAACATGGACAAAGAGGAAGTAACATTGAAGAATGTAAGGGGATCAAACATTCTTGGACAAAGAAAGCACACAAGTAGGGGGAGCAAGCTCATGAACTTTGATTGATTACATTTGATATGTGCATAATTCATGTGCTTGCTTGCATTGCATAAGTTCTTAAATTCAATATGCATGCTTGTGTGGTGTATGCTAGTTATAGAACTTGAATGATGATTTGATAACTAGCATGCATAGGATGTTAGCTAGACTTATGATTATCATGCAAAAACTAGAACCTTGCTTATAATGTTGATCTCACGGGGTTTCTAGTGTTTTTGATGTCTAGCTACTCATGATGCTAAGGATGATGGCAAACTTGTGATTTTCAAATGGTATCAAGCTACTAATTGGTAGCGAGCTACAAAGGTTTATTCTATACACCTTAGCATCACTTAGTAGTGCTAACCCTCCCACAAATTTCATATTTATGCATATGTGCAAGCTTGAAACCAAACCATTTGAGCACATATGTAAGGGGAGTTATCACTACCAAGTTGGATTTTATGGTGCTTATCCAAATTCTAACATAGAGCTTAAATGTTGGATAAGTGGCATAAAGTCCAAAGGAACTTAATTTCCATATCTTTGTAGAGTTGTCATCAATTACCAAAAAGGGGGAGATTGAAAGGTCCTTGTTTGGTTTTGGTAATTGAGTGACAACTTAGGTGGACTAATATGTGGTTATATGAGATACACAGGAGATTAGTCCACATGTGATGGTGTCATGAAGGAGCTCATTGCATATGAGACATGACATGGAGTCATGTGACCAAGGTGGAGAAGATCAAGATGAGGCTTGGCTTGATGGACCGGTTGCTAGGGTGAAGGGCAAGCTGTGTGATGGCTTGGCGCCGAAGGACCGAGGCAACGGTGAAGAGCAAGTGAGGTCAAGATCGATGAACCAATACGGTCACGTGATGATATGAAGTGGATCATATCATTTGGTGATTGGTTGGTGCATGTGTTGCATCAACATCGGAGGAGATGGAGTGGAATGCGCAAGGCAAAGGTATAACCTAGGGCATTTCCATTTCACCGGTCATAGGTGTGTAGAGAAGTTGATGACCGGATTTAGGATAGATGGCCGTACTATCAAGAGGGGCAAACTTGTTTGCATATCGGTCATCTAGTGCCACTTGAGCGATCTAACTTTGCATACGTGTTAGGATCGAGTGGCGAGGCAAGTTGAGTGGTTAACTCCTTCGATAAAATGATTATGAAAATGCTAACACACGTGCACAAGGTGGTGATCACTTGTTGGTGTTGGCACATTTGCGAAGGCGGTGGAGTTTGAGCGGTAGAGAGGGTTTGGGTTCCTCTCTCCCTCTCGCCGAGCTTGTGAGCGCGGGATTCAGGCGCTTTCGAGGAGATGAAAAGCCTATTTTCCACTACGCCAGAAGTCGGAAAAGAAACGGAGGCGAACGGGTGTCACAGAGGTGACCGGACGCTGCACCGGACGCGGTCATGGTATGACCGGACGCGTCCGGTCAGTACAGCGCAGGCGCGGATGCTAGGGTTTGCAACCGGCGCGTCCGGTCACTCGCGGGACCGGCGCGTCCGGTCAGGTGTCCAGAGGAAGCTGAGTACGATCGGACGCGAGGCGCGTCCGGTCACACATGATCGGACGCGTCCGATCATCGAGGGAGCTTACTGGACTCAAACCGGACGCGGGCACTGTCGCGTCCGGTCGTCGCAAGGAGCGCGTCCGGTCATATCGTTGCGCGCGCGGTACTATGCGATCGGCACGTCCGGTCGTGGCAGCGGCGCGTCCGGTCATGACAGCGGTGCGTCCGGTCGCTGGTTTGACCGTTGGGTGTCAGTGACCGTTAGAGAATCAGACGCGGCTGAGCGCGTCCGGTCAGTTATGACCGGCGCGTCCGGTCGTCCCGAAAAAGACACAGTGAAGGGGTAACGGCTCTATTTGACCGTGGGGTTATAAATAGATGCCTTGGCCGGCCGTGGCCGGCAGCTGAGCACACTATAGTCTTTGTGACTTGTGTGGTAGTGCTTGGGAGCCCTCTAACTCACTCATGCTTGATAGTGTTCATTGGATCGAGTGAGAGAGTGATTCTAGTGCGTTGCTTTGAGAGATTGCATCGTGTGGCACTGGGTGATCGTGTTGCAAGCCGGTGGTGCTTGTTACTCTTGGAGGTTGCCACCTCCTAGATGGCTTGGTGGCTCGTGGCTCCGTCGAAGCTCGCAAGAAGATTGTGCGAGGCTCCGGAGAAGCTTTGTGAGGGGGATTGTGCTCACCCCGTGGGGATCGCGAAGAGCAACTCTAGTTGAGCGTGTCATTGAGCTACCACACTTTATGGTGGGTTCTTGCGGTGCCTTTTGAGAGGCTTGGTGTGTGACCGATTAGCCGCCGAACCACGAAGTGTTGGTCGACACAACGGGGACGTAGCTTGGTGGCAACCAAGTGAACCTCGGGAGAAAATCACCGTGTCAATATTGTCTACTCTTCTCGGTGGTTTGCTTTCGTGCAACACAAGCTTGTATTTACTTTCATATATACTTGTGCTTGTGTAGTTGCTCTTGTTCTAGTTGTGCTTGTGTAGCTAGCTAGATATCTTCTTGCTTGTGTAGCTAGAAGTATCCCCTTTGCGTGGCTAATTCGGTTTGTGTAACCTTGTTAGTCACATTGCTTAGTTTGTGTAGCTAAGTGTTTTGCGCTCTCTAATTTGGCATTAGTTGCCTTGTTATTGAGCTTTGCTAGCGAGCTTAAGCTTTGTGCTTTCGCTTCACTAGTTGTGTAGGAGCTCCCTCGTTTGGCAAAGTACTAGTGCATAGGTTTGTGTGACCTTGCTCTAGAATTGATTTGGTGAGCTCTTGGTAAGCTTAGCACCTTAGTTGCTTAATTAGGATCTTTGCAAGGTGCTAGAGAACTTAGATAGAGGGGTGTAGTCTTGGCTAGACCGATAAGTTTATTTCCGCATTTGTTTTGGTTAGCCTACGCGTTTAAGTTTTAGAAAGGACTATTCACCCCCCTCTAGTCCGCCATCTCGACCCTTCAAGTGGTATCAGAGCCGGGTCTCTCATTTGTGGTCTTCACCGACCCGAGAGGATGGCGGCTTATGGGCTAGATGATTGTGTGGAACACATTTTTGATGGCACTCACTATGCACGGTGGAAAAATCACATGCTTGATCATTTTCGTGCTCTTGGCCCTAAGTTTTGGTGGATCATAGTTGTTGGCTTTTCTCATGACTTGGATGGGTGTGGTAACCGTACCCAAGCTCAAAAGGATTGCCGAACACTTGATGCACAAGCTAAGTTTTATCTAATCAAAGCTTTAGATGATGAGATTTTTGACAAGGTGAGGGGTCTCTCAAGTGCACATAGCATGTGGACGACGCTCAAGCATCACTATTGTGGCTCCTCAATTTGGGATGATGGAAAATTCAAGAAGGATGATCACATAGTGATGGAGGTACATGAGGATGTTGAGCATGACCACAACGAGGTGATTGTGGAGGATTGCTCCACCTCAATGTCAAGTGATGATGATGATGATGATCATGCCACAAGATCACTTGACAAGAATGATGATAATGCCACAAGTGATGCAAGCAATGATTCTACTCCATGCACACTTGATGGTGAAGATGATGGCTATGAGAGTGATGCTTCAACAAGCTCATCAATATCATCACATGGTAACACTAAGATACATGTTGGTGGTTTTGTTGTTAATTGTGATGATCCAAATTTTGAGCTTCTTTATAAACTCTCAAGAGCCTTAAAAAGAGAAATGGAAAAAGCAAGTAAATTGGAAAAAGAAAACTCTTTTCTAAAGACCACATGTGAACAACAAAAGCATCTACTTTATGTTACTACTTGTTCACATGAGGAGCTAAAATTGGCTCATGAGGAACTTAGTGTTGCTCATGATAACTTGGTACAAGAACATGCTTTACTCACTAAGAAGCTTTCTAATGAAGAAACCAAATCTAGTGAGAGCTCATCATTTGGGTCAAATGATCAATCACATATTACTAACCCTTGTGATGTAGGCAAGAAGCATGTATCCACCTCTTGTGATGATTTATTAGATATGCCATGTTCTTCACCATTAAATGCTTGTTCTACTTCTATGTCTTGTGAGACTAACCTTTTGAAGGAGAACAATGAGCTTAAAAATGAAGTGAAGAATTTGAGCAACAAGTTAGAGAGGTGCTACAACTCTAAAATCGCCATTGAGCATATCATGACCAATCAAAGAAGATATGGTGATAAGAGTGGTATTGGCTACAACAAGAGCAAGGGCAAGATTATGAAGAAGCAAAATGCAAAGAAGCTATCCCAACTCATGTGCCACCGATGCCATGAAATGGGACATATTGCTAAGTATTGCCCTACCAAGAAGTCTCAAGTTGAGCCAAAAGCAAAGCCCCAAGATCAAGTCAAAATCAACCATGAAGATGATGATGACTTGATGAAGAAGAAGAAGAAAACAAGAAGGGGTGGTAGAGCAAGGCATCCAATGCAAATCCAAGATGCCAAGATGATGAGCAAGAATCAAATCGAGAAGAAAGTACATGCTCACATCAAGTGCTTCAAGTATGGAGATATGAGACACTTTGTCTCGGGGTGTCCTACCAAGCTTGAGAAGAAAGCTCAAGCAACTCATAAGAGGCAAGGCATTGAGAAGCAACACATGAGCAAGGAAGAAAAGGCTCACTCTAAAAGAAGTTGCTACTTATGCCGGGAAAGGGGACACATGGCTCATTCATGTCCCCTAGGTAACAATTCTAAGCCTATTTCAATTGATAATACTAATATGCTTAGAAAGGATGGCAATGGTACCTCATTGGTTGGAATTGCAAAACATCCCGCTAACCATACTAAGGCTTTGCCTAAGTATGTTGCTCCTAACTTGAGAGGACCCAAACTTGTTTGGGTACCATCAAAAAGTGGATGATTGTTTGTAGGTACCATCGGCATTGGAGGCTTGATTCATTTGGATTCATATTGGTCATCATATGTTGAATCAAGTTTTAAAGCTTAGTGCATATTCTATTCCAATGCCAAGTCAAAATAAGTGGAGTCCAAATGCTACAACATACAAGTGCAACCTTCAAGATTGTGGTGATTTATTGGATATATTTGATGGCTTGCAATTTATTTGAGTAAAAGCTTGCTATTGGATGATCATGAGCTAACCAAGGTATATCTCTTGTTGATCGTTTTATTTGGGTGCATATGAGTTGATTGAATTGGATAAATGTGAAATGTTGCTTGCTATGAGATGATTGAATGGATTAAATGCTTAGCAATCAAGTTTGGATTGATTTGGGTTGGATAAGTTCATGAGATGACCTTTAGTAAGTGGATTGAATGGATATATATATATGTCTTGTGAAAGTATTCAAACAAGTTAGTTTCAAGTTTGATTCATATTTGATGAAGAATAGCTCATGTATTGAAATCTGTCCTACATTAAAAATCTGAGCTAGCAGTGATCTTAGCCATGTTTGAGTGATCAAATCTATTTGGATTGGCTTGAAATTTGGTATACATGCTCTACACTTATGAAAGAAGATGCTGTAGAAATTTCATGAGAAGTGGATAAGAGATGCTTCGGTTTTGGAGTGCATCTTGTCAGCTATAGTGCAGCAGTTTTCAGCATGTAGCAGTGGTGGAAGATTTGAAACCTAGTAGCAATCTAAAAGTCAAAAGAAGTTCAAATTTTTACAGTTGCTATATGACTTAGTGAAGCACATCTCCACCAAATTTTATGGCATTTGGATCTGTACATTGGGAGATATGAATTATTCTTTGAAGGGTACAGAATCTGCCAGAAAAGTGAAAATCATTGGATTAATCTAGAGTCACTTTTAATTGAAAGGTCCTCAAGTTGGAAACATGCTTACAAGTAGTTGAGGTACCTAAGTTTGGTTTTGGATTGATCTAGAAGCATGAAAAGCAATGAGTACAAGACTTTTGTATTGTGAAATATACTTGGTATACTTATTTGGTACTCAATTTGAAGATCAAGATCAAACTTAAGATGAAGGTGAAGTTTAAGTTCTAGTGATGATTGGAGATCATTTGGTAGAAGGAAAAGGACTTAAACAAGTAGAAAGAGTTGGACTCAAATGTAGATTCAAGGATTATTCATCAAGATTGAGTTCATCATTTGGATCAATCAAACTATATCATTTCAAGTGAGTATCAAGAGTGGTTCTTTGGAGAAAGGTCACTTCTCCCTAGTGAGGGGCTTGCCGCCGTGTGTAGGTGAAACCAAGTTTGGGACTTGGAAGGCTAACATGGAAGTGGTCATCCGAGGAACTTGTGATGCTTAGTTGAAGCAATCAAAAGGATTGATCTAAAGAGCAAGCAACACCCAAAAGAGAGCTAGTCATATATTTCAAGTGGTATTCTAAGTAGTTCTCTCATGCAAGCATTGATCAAAAAGATGAAGCAAGCCAACCACAACTCAAGCGATAGTGCACTTGATCATAAGTGGTTTTCATTTCATATGGGTGAAGAATGGATTTATCTATGATGATTGGTCTTCACCAAGCTTATAAATTGGACTTCACATTGCTATTGGAGTAATGAATTAGAATCTTGTGACTATCCCTCACTCCAACATAGCAAAGGTATCATTGTAATGTGCATGATCATTTCATCCCTTACTAGTATGCGATTAGTGCATATAGTACATGCTACTAGGATCATGCATAACAAATGAAAATTTTAAATTCATAGCCTACCATTATTGCTTGATTGATTAATTGATCTAGTGGTATGGATATGAGTTTGTTCTTGAGCTAGTAAACCTAAGTACTTGATCTAGTTTGGATTGCTAACAAGTGACAAGTACAACATTGGCAAGATAACCCTTAGTATGAGGTGTGAAGAAGCTTGTCATTGGATCAAACCGGACTTGGAATCTTAGGCAAATCAACATAGTTCAAGTCATACAAGAAGCTCATGACAATGATAAGAGTACAAGCACAAGACAATAATGAAAATAGATATCTAGTTTGTTTCAAGTGGTATCTAGACTCAAATTGATCTTCCAAGTGGTATTCACTAGTGGTGTCTAGATCATCAACTTACAAGTGATATCTTACAAATGGTACTCATGAAGATAGTGAATGTTCAAGAAATGAATATTATTGTCAAATCCTTCAAAGTGGATCCATACTAGAAAATTCTTTCAAATGGTATCACATTTCTACTCATGGTATCTTCACGTGGTATCATTCATGCAAGACAATGGTTTCACAAGTGATCCTCAACTTTAAGTGATCAAATCAAGTAATGCTACCCTCATCTTCAAGTGGTATCTCAAGTGAATGACACATGCTATGACATAGGGGGAGGAGCCCCACCAATTGGTATCAAGGTCAAAGATCCTATGTGGAATCTCAAGAGCAACCATAAAGTTTGTCATTCCAACATATGTGGTAATGTCCATCAAAAATGCAATATTCAAGTCTCAACCATCTACCCCAATACAAGCCTTTGTATCAATTGAGAAGAACACCTTTTATGGAAATTGATGACAAAGGGGGAGAAGTTGGACAAAGATATGAATGCTTTTTGAGCTTTGGGGAGAGATTGGAAAGATTGGACATGAACATGGACAAAGAGGGAGTAACATTGAAGAATGTAAGGGGATCAAACATTCTTGGACAAAGAAAGCACACAAGTAGGGGGAGCAAGCTCATGAACTTTGATTGATTACATTTGATATGTGCATAATTCATGTGCTTGCTTGCATTGCATAAGTTCTTAAATTCAATATGCATGCTTGTGTGGTGTATGCTAGTTATAGAACTTGAATGATGATTTGATAACTAGCATGCATAGGATGTTAGCTAGACTTATGATTATCATGCAAAAACTAGAACCTTGCTTATAATGTTGATCTCACGGGGTTTCTAGTGTTTTTGATGTCTAGCTACTCATGATGCTAAGGATGATGGCAAACTTGTGATTTTCAAATGGTATCAAGCTACTAATTGGTAGCGAGCTACAAAGGTTTATTCTATACACCTTAGCATCACTTAGTAGTGCTAACCCTCCCACAAATTTCATATTTATGCATATGTGCAAGCTTGAAACCAAACCATTTGAGCACATATGTAAGGGGAGTTATCACTACCAAGTTGGATTTTATGGTGCTTATCCAAATTCTAACATAGAGCTTAAATGTTGGATAAGTGGCATAAAGTCCAAAGGAACTTAATTTCCATATCTTTGTAGAGTTGTCATCAATTACCAAAAAGGGGGAGATTGAAAGGTCCTTGTTTGGTTTTGGTAATTGAGTGACAACTTAGGTGGACTAATATGTGGTTATGTGAGATACACAGGAGATTAGTCCACATGTGATGGTGTCATGAAGGAGCTCATTGCATATGAGACATGACATGGAGTCATGTGACCAAGGTGGAGAAGATCAAGATGAGGCTTGGCTTGATGGACCGGTTGCTAGGGTGAAGGGCAAGCTGTGTGATGGCTTGGCGCCGAAGGACCGAGGCAACGGTGAAGAGCAAGTGAGGTCAAGATCGATGAACCAATACGGTCACGTGATGATATGAAGTGGATCATATCATTTGGTGATTGGTTGGTGCATGTGTTGCATCAACATCGGAGGAGATGGAGTGGAATGCGCAAGGCAAAGGTATAACCTAGGGCATTTCCATTTCACCGGTCATAGGTGTGTAGAGAAGTTGATGACCGGATTTAGGATAGATGGCCGTACTATCAAGAGGGGCAAACTTGTTTGCATATCGGTCATCTAGTGCCACTTGAGCGATCTAACTTTGCATACGTGTTAGGATCGAGTGGCGAGGCAAGTTGAGTGGTTAACTCCTTCGATAAAATGATTATGAAAATGCTAACACACGTGCACAAGGTGGTGATCACTTGTTGGTGTTGGCACATTTGCGAAGGCGGTGGAGTTTGAGCGGTAGAGAGGGTTTGGGTTCCTCTCTCCCTCCCGCCGAGCTTGCGAGCGCGGGATTCAGGCGCTTTCGAGGAGATGAAAAGCCTATTTTCCACTACGCCAGAAGTCGGAAAAGAAACGGAGGCGAACGGAGGTCACAGAGGTGACCGGACGCTGCACCGGACGCGGTCATGTTATGACCGGACGCGTCCGGTCAGTACAGCGCAGGCGCGGATGCTAGGGTTTGCAACCGGCGCGTCCGGTCACTCGCGGGACCGGCGCATCCGGTCAGGTGTCCAGAGGAAGCTGAGTACGATCGGACACGAGGCGCGTCCGGTCACACATGATCGGACGCGTCCAATCATCGAGGGAGCTTACTGGACTCAAACCGGACGCGGGCACTGTCGTGTCCGGTCGTCGCAAGGAGCGCGTCCGGTCATATCGTTGCGCGTGCGGTACTATGCGATCGGCGCGTCCGGTCGTGGCAGCGGAGCGTCCGGTCATGACAGCGGCGCGTCCGGTCGCTGGTTTGACCGTTGGGTGTCAGTGACCGTTGGAGAATCGGACGCGGCTGAGCGCGTCCGGTCAGTTATGACCGGCGCGTCCGGTCGTCCCGAAAAAGACCCAGTGAAGGGGTAACGGCTCTATTTGACCGTGGGGTTATAAATAGATGCCTTGGCCGGTCGTGGCCGGCAGCTGAGCACACTATAGTCTTTGTGACTTGTGTGGTAGTGCTTGGGAGCCCTCTAACTCACTCATGCTTGATAGTGTTCATTGGATCGAGTGAGAGAGTGATTCTAGTGCGTTGCTTTGAGAGATTGCATCGTGTGGCACTAGGTGATCGTGTTGCAAGCCGGTGGTGCTTGTTACTCTTGGAGGTTGCCACCTCCTAGACGGCTTGGTGGCTCGTGGCTCCGTCGAAGCTCGCAAGAAGATTGTGCGAGGCTCCGGAGAAGCTTTGTGAGGGGGATTGTGCTCACCCCGTGGGGATCGCGAAGAGCAACTCTAGTTGAGCGTGTCATTGAGCTACCACACTTTATGGTGGGTTCTTGCGGTGCCTTTTGAGAGGCTTGGTGTGTGACCGATTAGCCGCCGAACCACGAAGTGTTGGTCGACACAACGGGGACGTAGCTTGGTGGCAACCAAGTGAACCTCGGGAGAAAATCACCGTGTCAATATTGTCTACTCTTCTCGGTGGTTTGCTTTCGTGCAACACAAGCTTGTATTTACTTTCATATATACTTGTGCTTGTGTAGTTGCTCTTGTTCTAGTTGTGCTTGTGTAGCTAGCTAGATATCTTCTTGCTTGTGTAGCTAGAAGTATTCCCTTTGCGTGGCTAATTCGGTTTGTGTAACCTTGTTAGTCACATTGCTTAGTTTGTGTAGCTAGGTGTTTTGCGCTCTCTAATTTGGCATTAGTTGCCTTGTTATTGAGCTTTGCTAGCGAGCTTAAGCTTTGTGCTTTCGCTTCACTAGTTGTGTAGGAGCTCCCTCGTTTGGCAAAGTACTAGTGCATAGGTTTGTGTGACCTTGCTCTAGAATTGATTAGGTGAGCTCTTGGTAAGCTTAGCACCTTAGTTGCTTAATTAGGATCTTTGCAAGGTGCTAGAGAACTTAGATAGAGGGGTGTAGTCTTGGCTAGACCGATAAGTTTATTTCCGCATTTGTTTTGGTTAGCCTACGCGTTTAAGTTTTAGAAAGGACTATTCACCCCCCTCTAGTCCGCCATCTCGACCCTTCAAGTGGTATCAGAGCCGGGTCTCTCATTTGTGGTCTTCACCGACCCGAGAGGATGGCGGCTTATGGGCTAGATGATTGTGTGGAACACATTTTTGATGGCACTCACTATGCACGGTGGAAAAATCACATGCTTGATCATTTTCGTGCTCTTGGCCCTAAGTTTTGGTGGATCATAGTTGTTGGCTTTTCTCATGACTTGGATGGGTGTGGTAACCGTACCCAAGCTCAAAAGGATTGCTGAACACTTGATGCACAAGCTAAGTTTTATCTAATCAAAGCTTTAGATGATGAGATTTTTGACAAGGTGAGGGGTCTCTCAAGTGCACATAGCATGTGGACGACGCTCAAGCATCACTATTGTGGCTCCTCAATTTGGGATGATGGAAAATTCAAGAAGGATGATCACATAGTGATGGAGGTACATGAGGATGTTGAGCATGACCACAACGAGGTGATTGTGGAGGATTGCTCCACCTCAATGTCAAGTGATGATGATGATGATGATCATGCCACAAGATCACTTGACAAGAATGATGATAATGCCACAAGTGATGCAAGCAATGATTCTACTCCATGCACACTTGATGGTGAAGATGATGGCTATGAGAGTGATGCTTCAACAAGCTCATCAATATCATCACATGGTAACACTAAGATACATGTTGGTGGTTTTGTTGTTAATTGTGATGATCCAAATTTTGAGCTTCTTTATAAACTCTCAAGAGCCTTAAAAAGAGAAATGGAAAAAGCAAGTAAATTGGAAAAAGAAAACTCTTTTCTAAAGACCACATGTGAACAACAAAAGCATCTACTTTATGTTACTACTTGTTCACATGAGGAGCTAAAATTGGCTCATGAGGAACTTAGTGTTGCTCATGATAACTTGGTACAAGAACATGCTTTACTCACTAAGAAGCTTTCTAATGAAGAAACCAAATCTAGTGAGAGCTCATCATTTGGGTCAAATGATCAATCACATATTACTAACCCTTGTGATGTAGGCAAGAAGCATGTATCCACCTCTTGTGATGATTTATTAGATATGCCATGTTCTTCACAATTAAATGCTTGTTCTACTTCTATGTCTTGTGAGACTAACCTTTTGAAGGAGAACAATGAGCTTAAAAATGAAGTGAAGAATTTGAGCAACAAGTTAGAGAGGTGCTACAACTCTAAAATCGCCATTGAGCATATCATGACCAATCAAAGAAGATATGGTGATAAGAGTGGTATTGGCTACAACAAGAGCAAGGGCAAGATTATGAAGAAGCAAAATGCAAAGAAGCTATCCCAACTCATGTGCCACCGATGCCATGAAATGGGACATATTGCTAAGTATTGCCCTACCAAGAAGTCTCAAGTTGAGCCAAAAGCAAAGCCCCAAGATCAAGTCAAAATCAACCATGAAGATGATGATGACTTGATGAAGAAGAAGAAGAAAACAAGAAGGGGTGGTAGAGCAAGGCATCCAATGCAAATCCAAGATGCCAAGATGATGAGCAAGAATCAAATCGAGAAGAAAGTACATGCTCACATCAAGTGCTTCAAGTATGGAGATATGAGACACTTTGTCTCGGGGTGTCCTACCAAGCTTGAGAAGAAAGCTCAAGCAACTCATAAGAGGCAAGGCATTGAGAAGCAACACATGAGCAAGGAAGAAAAGGCTCACTCTAAAAGAAGTTGCTACTTATGCCGGGAAAGGGGACACATGGCTCATTCATGTCCCCTAGGTAACAATTCTAAGCCTATTTCAATTGATAATACTAATATGCTTAGAAAGGATGGCAATGGTACCTCATTGGTTGGAATTGCAAAACATCCCGCTAACCATACTAAGGCTTTGCCTAAGTATGTTGCTCCTAACTTGAGAGGACCCAAACTTGTTTGGGTACCATCAAAAAGTGGATGATTGTTTGTAGGTACCATCGGCATTGGAGGCTTGATTCATTTGGATTCATATTGGTCATCATATGTTGAATCAAGTTTTAAAGCTTAGTGCATATTCTATTCCAATGCCAAGTCAAAATAAGTGGAGTCCAAATGCTACAACATACAAGTGCAACCTTCAAGATTGTGGTGATTTATTGGATATATTTGATGGCTTGCAATTTATTTGAGTAAAAGCTTGCTATTGGATGATCATGAGCTAACCAAGGTATATCTCTTGTTGATCGTTTTATTTGGGTGCATATGAGTTGATTGAATTGGATAAATGTGAAATGTTGCTTGCTATGAGATGATTGAATGGATTAAATGCTTAGCAATCAAGTTTGGATTGATTTGGGTTGGATAAGTTCATGAGATGACCTTTAGTAAGTGGATTGAATGGATATATATATGTCTTGTGAAAGTATTCAAACAAGTTAGTTTCAAGTTTGATTCATATTTGATGAAGAATAGCTCATGTATTGAAATCTGTCCTACATTAAAAATCTGAGCTAGCAGTGATCTTAGCCATGTTTGAGTGATCAAATCTATTTGGATTGGCTTGAAATTTGGTATACATGCTCTACACTTATGAAAGAAGATGCTGTAGAAATTTCATGAGAAGTGGATAAGAGATGCTTCGGTTTTGGAGTGCATCTTGTCAGCTATAGTGCAGCAGTTTTCAGCATGTAGCAGTGGTGGAAGATTTGAAACCTAGTAGCAATCTAAAAGTCAAAAGAAGTTCAAATTTTTACAGTTGCTATATGACTTAGTGAAGCACATCTCCACCAAATTTTATGGCATTTGGATCTGTACATTGGGAGATATGAATTATTCTTTGAAGGGTACAGAATCTGCCAGAAAAGTGAAAATCATTGGATTAATCTAGAGTCACTTTTAATTGAAAGGTCCTCAAGTTGGAAACATGCTTACAAGTAGTTGAGGTACCTAAGTTTGGTTTTGGATTGATCTAGAAGCATGAAAAGCAATGAGTACAAGACTTTTGTATTGTGAAATATACTTGGTATACTTATTTGGTACTCAATTTGAAGATCAAGATCAAACTTAAGATGAAGGTGAAGTTTAAGTTCTAGCGATGATTGGAGATCATTTGGTAGAAGGAAAAGGACTTAAACAAGTAGAAAGAGTTGGACTCAAATGTAGATTCAAGGATTATTCATCAAGATTGAGTTCATCATTTGGATCAATCAAACTATATCATTTCAAGTGAGTATCAAGAGTGGTTCTTTGGAGAAAGGTCACTTCTCCCTAGTGAGGGGCTTGCCGCCGTGTGTAGGTGAAACCAAGTTTGGGACTTGGAAGGCTAACATGGAAGTGGTCATCCGAGGAACTTGTGATGCTTAGTTGAAGCAATCAAAAGGATTGATCTAAAGAGCAAGCAACACCCAAAAGAGAGCTAGTCATATATTTCAAGTGGTATTCTAAGTAGTTCTCTCATGCAAGCATTGATCAAAAAGATGAAGCAAGCCAACCACAACTCAAGCGATAGTGCACTTGATCATAAGTGGTTTTCATTTCATATGGGTGAAGAATGGATTTATCTATGATGATTGGTCTTCACCAAGCTTATAAATTGGACTTCACATTGCTATTGGAGTAATGAATTAGAATCTATGTGACTATCCCTCACTCCAACATAGCAAAGGTATCATTGTAATGTGCATGATCATTTCATCCCTTACTAGTATGCGATTAGTGCATATAGTACATGCTACTAGGATCATGCATAACAAATGAAAATTTTAAATTCATAGCCTACCATTATTGCTTGATTGATTAATTGATCTAGTGGTATGGATATGAGTTTGTTCTTGAGCTAGTAAACCTAAGTACTTGATCTAGTTTGGATTGCTAACAAGTGACAAGTACAACATTGGCAAGATAACCCTTAGTATGAGGTGTGAAGAAGCTTGTCATTGGATCAAACCGGACTTGGAATCTTAGGCAAATCAACATAGTTCAAGTCATACAAGAAGCTCATGACAATGATAAGAGTACAAGCACAAGACAATAATGAAAATAGATATCTAGTTTGTTTCAAGTGGTATCTAGACTCAAATTGATCTTCCAAGTGGTATTCACTAGTGGTGTCTAGATCATCAACTTACAAGTGATATCTTACAAATGGTACTCATGAAGATAGTGAATGTTCAAGAAATGAATATTATTGTCAAATCCTTCAAAGTGGATCCATACTAGAAAATTCTTTCAAATGGTATCACATTTCTACTCATGGTATCTTCACGTGGTATCATTCATGCAAGACAATGGTTTCACAAGTGATCCTCAACTTTAAGTGATCAAATCAAGTAATGCTACCCTCATCTTCAAGTGGTATCTCAAGTGAATGACACATGCTATGACATAGGGGGAGGAGCCCCACCAATTGGTATCAAGGTCAAAGATCCTATGTGGAATCTCAAGAGCAACCATAAAGTTTGTCATTCCAACATATGTGGTAATGTCCATCAAAAATGCAATATTCAAGTCTCAACCATCTACCCCAATACAAGCCTTTGTATCAATTGAGAAGAACACCTTTTATGGAAATTGATGACAAAGGGGGAGAAGTTGGACAAAGATATGAAAGCTTTTTGAGCTTTGGGGAGAGATTGGAAAGATTGGACATGAACATGGACAAAGAGGGAGTAACATTGAAGAATGTAAGGGGATCAAACATTCTTGGACAAAGAAAGCACACAAGTAGGGGGAGCAAGCTCATGAACTTTGATTGATTACATTTGATATGTGCATAATTCATGTGCTTGCTTGCATTGCATAAGTTCTTAAATTCAATATGCATGCTTGTGTGGTGTATGCTAGTTATAGAACTTGAATGATGATTTGATAACTAGCATGCATAGGATGTTAGCTAGACTTATGATTATCATGCAAAAACTAGAACCTTGCTTATAATGTTGATCTCACGGGGTTTCTAGTGTTTTTGATGTCTAGCTACTCATGATGCTAAGGATGATGGCAAACTTGTGATTTTCAAATGGTATCAAGCTACTAATTGGTAGCGAGCTACAAAGGTTTATTCTATACACCTTAGCATCACTTAGTAGTGCTAACCCTCCCACAAATTTCATATTTATGCATATGTGCAAGCTTGAAACCAAACCATTTGAGCACATATGTAAGGGGAGTTATCACTACCAAGTTGGATTTTATGGTGCTTATCCAAATTCTAACATAGAGCTTAAATGTTGGATAAGTGGCATAAAGTCCAAAGGAACTTAATTTCCATATCTTTGTAGAGTTGTCATCAATTACCAAAAAGGGGGAGATTGAAAGGTCCTTGTTTGGTTTTGGTAATTGAGTGACAACTTAGGTGGACTAATATGTGGTTATATGAGATACACAGGAGATTAGTCCACATGTGATGGTGTCATGAAGGAGCTCATTGCATATGAGACATGACATGGAGTCATGTGACCAAGGTGGAGAAGATCAAGATGAGGCTTGGCTTGATGGACCGGTTGCTAGGGTGAAGGGCAAGCTGTGTGATGGCTTGGCGCCGAAGGACCGAGGCAACGGTGAAGAGCAAGTGAGGTCAAGATCGATGAACCAATACGGTCACGTGATGATATGAAGTGGATCATATCATTTGGTGATTGGTTGGTGCATGTGTTGCATCAACATCGGAGGAGATGGAGTGGAATGCGCAAGGCAAAGGTATAACCTAGGGCATTTCCATTTCACCGGTCATAGGTGTGTAGAGAAGTTGATGACCGGATTTAGGATAGATGGCCGTACTATCAAAAGGGGCAAACTTGTTTGCATATCGGTCATCTAGTGCCACTTGAGCGATCTAACTTTGCATACGTGTTAGGATCGAGTGGCGAGGCAAGTTGAGTGGTTAACTCCTTCGATAAAATGATTATGAAAATGCTAACACACGTGCACAAGGTGGTGATCACTTGTTGGTGTTGGCACATTTGCGAAGGCGGTGGAGTTTGAGCGGTAGAGAGGGTTTGGGTTCCTCTCTCCCTCCCGCCGAGCTTGCGAGCGCGGGATTCAGGCGCTTTCGAGGAGATGAAAAGCCTATTTTCCACTACGCCAGAAGTCGGAAAAGAAACGGAGGCGAACGGAGGTCACAGAGGTGACCGGACGCTGCACCGGACGCGGTCATGTTATGACCGGACGCGTCCGGTCAGTACAGCGCAGGCGCGGATGCTAGGGTTTGCAACCGGCGCGTCCGGTCACTCGCGGGACCGGCGCATCCGGTCAGGTGTCCAGAGGAAGCTGAGTACGATCGGACACGAGGCGCGTCCGGTCACACATGATCGGACGCGTCCGATCATCGAGGGAGCTTACTAGACTCAAACCGGACGCGGGCACTGTCGCGTCCGGTCGTCGCAAGGAGCGCGTCCGGTCATATCGTTGCGCGTGCGGTACTATGCGATCGGCGCGTCCGGTCGTGGCAGCGGCGCGTCCGGTCATGACAGCGGCGCGTCCGGTCGCTGGTTTGACCGTTGGGTGTCAGTGACCGTTAGAGAATCAGACGCGGCTGAGCGCGTCCGGTCAGTTATGACCGGCGCGTCCGGTCGTCCCGAAAAAGACACAGTGAAGGGGTAACGGCTCTATTTGACCGTGGGGTTATAAATAGATGCCTTGGCCGGCCGTGGCCGGCAGCTGAGCACACTATAGTCTTTGTGACTTGTGTGGTAGTGCTTGGGAGCCCTCTAACTCACTCATGCTTGATAGTGTTCATTGGATCGAGTGAGAGAGTGATTCTAGTGCGTTGCTTTGAGAGATTGCATCGTGTGGCACTGGGTGATCGTGTTGCAAGCCGGTGGTGCTTGTTACTCTTGGAGGTTGCCACCTCCTAGATGGCTTGGTGGCTCGTGGCTCCGTCGAAGCTCGCAAGAAGATTGTGCGAGGCTCCGGAGAAGCTTTGTGAGGGGGATTGTGCTCACCCCGTGGGGATCGCGAAGAGCAACTCTAGTTGAGCGTGTCATTGAGCTACCACACTTTATGGTGGGTTCTTGCGGTGCCTTTTGAGAGGCTTGGTGTGTGACCGATTAGCCGCCGAACCACGAAGTGTTGGTCGACACAACGGGGACGTAGCTTGGTGGCAACCAAGTGAACCTCGGGAGAAAATCACCGTGTCAATATTGTCTACTCTTCTCGGTGGTTTGCTTTCGTGCAACACAAGCTTGTATTTACTTTCATATATACTTGTGCTTGTGTAGTTGCTCTTGTTCTAGTTGTGCTTGTGTAGCTAGCTAGATATCTTCTTGCTTGTGTAGCTAGAAGTATCCCCTTTGCGTGGCTAATTCGGTTTGTGTAACCTTGTTAGTCACATTGCTTAGTTTGTGTAGCTAAGTGTTTTGCGCTCTCTAATTTGGCATTAGTTGCCTTGTTATTGAGCTTTGCTAGCGAGCTTAAGCTTTGTGCTTTCGCTTCACTAGTTGTGTAGGAGCTCCCTCGTTTGGCAAAGTACTAGTGCATAGGTTTGTGTGACCTTGCTCTAGAATTGATTAGGTGAGCTCTTGGTAAGCTTAGCACCTTAGTTGCTTAATTAGGATCTTTGCAAGGTGCTAGAGAACTTAGATAGAGGGGTGTAGTCTTGGCTAGACCGATAAGTTTATTTCCGCATTTGTTTTGGTTAGCCTACGCGTTTAAGTTTTAGAAAGGACTATTCACCCCCCTCTAGTCCGCCATCTCGACCCTTCAAGTGGTATCAGAGCCGGGTCTCTCATTTGTGGTCTTCACCGACCCGAGAGGATGGCGGCTTATGGGCTAGATGATTGTGTGGAACACATTTTTGATGGCACTCACTATGCACGGTGGAAAAATCACATGCTTGATCATTTTCGTGCTCTTGGCCCTAAGTTTTGGTGGATCATAGTTGTTGGCTTTTCTCATGACTTGGATGGGTGTGGTAACCGTACCCAAGCTCAAAAGGATTGCTGAACACTTGATGCACAAGCTAAGTTTTATCTAATCAAAGCTTTAGATGATGAGATTTTTGACAAGGTGAGGGGTCTCTCAAGTGCACATAGCATGTGGACGACGCTCAAGCATCACTATTGTGGCTCCTCAATTTGGGATGATGGAAAATTCAAGAAGGATGATCACATAGTGATGGAGGTACATGAGGATGTTGAGCATGACCACAACGAGGTGATTGTGGAGGATTGCTCCACCTCAATGTCAAGTGATGATGATGATGATGATCATGCCACAAGATCACTTGACAAGAATGATGATAATGCCACAAGTGATGCAAGCAATGATTCTACTCCATGCACACTTGATGGTGAAGATGATGGCTATGAGAGTGATGCTTCAACAAGCTCATCAATATCATCACATGGTAACACTAAGATACATGTTGGTGGTTTTGTTGTTAATTGTGATGATCCAAATTTTGAGCTTCTTTATAAACTCTCAAGAGCCTTAAAAAGAGAAATGGAAAAAGCAAGTAAATTGGAAAAAGAAAACTCTTTTCTAAAGACCACATGTGAACAACAAAAGCATCTACTTTATGTTACTACTTGTTCACATGAGGAGCTAAAATTGGCTCATGAGGAACTTAGTGTTGCTCATGATAACTTGGTACAAGAACATGCTTTACTCACTAAGAAGCTTTCTAATGAAGAAACCAAATCTAGTGAGAGCTCATCATTTGGGTCAAATGATCAATCACATATTACTAACCCTTGTGATGTAGGCAAGAAGCATGTATCCACCTCTTGTGATGATTTATTAGATATGCCATGTTCTTCACAATTAAATGCTTGTTCTACTTCTATGTCTTGTGAGACTAACCTTTTGAAGGAGAACAATGAGCTTAAAAATGAAGTGAAGAATTTGAGCAACAAGTTAGAGAGGTGCTACAACTCTAAAATCGCCATTGAGCATATCATGACCAATCAAAGAAGATATGGTGATAAGAGTGGTATTGGCTACAACAAGAGCAAGGGCAAGATTATGAAGAAGCAAAATGCAAAGAAGCTATCCCAACTCATGTGCCACCGATGCCATGAAATGGGACATATTGCTAAGTATTGCCCTACCAAGAAGTCTCAAGTTGAGCCAAAAGCAAAGCCCCAAGATCAAGTCAAAATCAACCATGAAGATGATGATGACTTGATGAAGAAGAAGAAGAAAACAAGAAGGGGTGGTAGAGCAAGGCATCCAATGCAAATCCAAGATGCCAAGATGATGAGCAAGAATCAAATCGAGAAGAAAGTACATGCTCACATCAAGTGCTTCAAGTATGGAGATATGGGACACTTTGTCTCGGGGTGTCCTACCAAGCTTGAGAAGAAAGCTCAAGCAACTCATAAGAGGCAAGGCATTGAGAAGCAACACATGAGCAAGGAAGAAAAGGCTCACTCTAAAAGAAGTTGCCACTTATGCCGGGAAAGGGGACACATGGCTCATTCATGTCCCCTAGGTAACAATTCTAAGCCTATTTCAATTGATAATACTAATATGCTTAGAAAGGATGGCAATGGTACCTCATTGGTTGGAATTGCAAAACATCCCGCTAACCATACTAAGGCTTTGCCTAAGTATGTTGCTCCTAACTTGAGAGGACCCAAACTTGTTTGGGTACCATCAAAAAGTGGATGATTGTTTGTAGGTACCATCGGCATTGGAGGCTTGATTCATTTGGATTCATATTGGTCATCATATGTTGAATCAAGTTTTAAAGCTTAGTGCATATTCTATTCCAATGCCAAGTCAAAATAAGTGGAGTCCAAATGCTACAACATACAAGTGCAACATTCAAGATTGTGGTGATTTATTGGATATATTTGATGGCTTGCAATTTATTTGAGTAAAAGCTTGCTATTGGATGATCATGATCTAACCAAGGTATATCTCTAGTTGATCGTTTTATTTGGGTGCATATGAGTTGATTGAATTGGATAAATGTGAAATGTTGCTTGCTATGAGATGATTGAATGGATTAAATGCTTAGCAATCAAGTTTGGATTGATTTGGGTTGGATAAGTTCATGAGATGACCTTTAGTAAGTGGATTGAATGGATATATATATGTCTTGTGAAAGTATTCAAACAAGTTAGTTTCAAGTTTGATTCATATTTGATGAAGAATAGCTCATGTATTGAAATCTGTCCTACATTAAAAATCTGAGCTAGCAGTGATCTTAGCCATGTTTGAGTGATCAAATCTATTTGGATTGGCTTGAAATTTGGTATACATGCTCTACACTTATGAAAGAAGATGCTGTAGAAATTTCATGAGAAGTGGATAAGAGATGCTTCGGTTTTGGAGTGCATCTTGTCAGCTATAGTGCAGCAGTTTTCAGCATGTAGCAGTGGTGGAAGATTTGAAACCTAGTAGCAATCTAAAAGTCAAAAGAAGTTCAAATTTTTACAGTTGCTATATGACTTAGTGAAGCATATCTCCACCAAATTTTATGGCAATTGGATCTGTACATTGGGAGATATGAATTATTCTTTGAAGGGTACAGAATCTGCCAGAAAAGTGAAAATCATTGGATTAATCTAGAGTCACTTTTAATTGAAAGGTCCTCAAGTTGGAAACATGCTTACAAGTAGTTGAGGTACCTAAGTTTGGTTTTGGATTGATCTAGAAGCATGAAAAGCAATGAGTACAAGACTTTTGTATTGTGAAATATACTTGGTATACTTATTTGGTACTCAATTTGAAGATCAAGATCAAACTTAAGATGAAGGTGAAGTTTAAGTTCTAGTGATGATTGGAGATCATTTGGTAGAAGGAAAAGGACTTAAACAAGTAGAAAGAGTTGGACTCAAATGTAGATTCAAGGATTATTCATCAAGATTGAGTTCATCATTTGGATCAATCAAACTATATCATTTCAAGTGAGTATCAAGAGTGGTTCTTTGGAGAAAGGTCACTTCTCCCTAGTGAGGGGCTTGCCGCCGTGTGTAGGTGAAACCAAGTTTGGGACTTGGAAGGCTAACATGGAAGTGGTCATCCGAGGAACTTGTGATGCTTAGTTGAAGCAATCAAAAGGATTGATCTAAAGAGCAAGCAACACCCAAAAGAGAGCTAGTCATATATTTCAAGTGGTATTCTAAGTAGTTCTCTCATGCAAGCATTGATCAAAAAGATGAAGCAAGCCAACCACAACTCAAGCGATAGTGCACTTGATCATAAGTGGTTTTCATTTCATATGGGTGAAGAATGGATTTATCTATGATGATTGGTCTTCACCAAGCTTATAAATTGGACTTCACATTGCTATTGGAGTAATGAATTAGAATCTATGTGACTATCCCTCACTCCAACATAGCAAAGGTATCATTGTAATGTGCATGATCATTTCATCCCTTACTAGTATGCGATTAGTGCATATAGTACATGCTACTAGGATCATGCATAACAAATGAAAATTTTAAATTCATAGCCTACCATTATTGCTTGATTGATTAATTGATCTAGTGGTATGGATATGAGTTTGTTCTTGAGCTAGTAAACCTAAGTACTTGATCTAGTTTGGATTGCTAACAAGTGACAAGTACAACATTGGCAAGATAACCCTTAGTATGAGGTGTGAAGAAGCTTGTCATTGGATCAAACCGGACTTGGAATCTTAGGCAAATCAACATAGTTCAAGTCATACAAGAAGCTCATGACAATGATAAGAGTACAAGCACAAGACAATAATGAAAATAGATATCTAGTTTGTTTCAAGTGGTATCTAGACTCAAATTGATCTTCCAAGTGGTATTCACTAGTGGTGTCTAGATCATCAACTTACAAGTGATATCTTACAAATGGTACTCATGAAGATAGTGAATGTTCAAGAAATGAATATTATTGTCAAATCCTTCAAAGTGGATCCATACTAGAAAATTCTTTCAAATGGTATCACATTTCTACTCATGGTATCTTCACGTGGTATCATTCATGCAAGACAATGGTTTCACAAGTGATCCTCAACTTTAAGTGATCAAATCAAGTAATGCTACCCTCATCTTCAAGTGGTATCTCAAGTGAATGACACATGCTATGACATAGGGGGAGGAGCCCCACCAATTGGTATCAAGGTCAAAGATCCTATGTGGAATCTCAAGAGCAACCATAAAGTTTGTCATTCCAACATATGTGGTAATGTCCATCAAAAATGCAATATTCAAGTCTCAACCATCTACCCCAATACAAGCCTTTGTATCAATTGAGAAGAACACCTTTTATGGAAATTGATGACAAAGGGGGAGAAGTTGGACAAAGATATGAAAGCTTTTTGAGCTTTGGGGACAGATTGGAAAGATTGGACATGAACATGGACAAAGAGGGAGTAACATTGAAGAATGTAAGGGGATCAAACATTCTTGGACAAAGAAAGCACACAAGTAGGGGGAGCAAGCTCATGAACTTTGATTGATTACATTTGATATGTGCATAATTCATGTGCTTGCTTGCATTGCATAAGTTCTTAAATTCAATATGCATGCTTGTGTGGTGTATGCTAGTTATAGAACTTGAATGATGATTTGATAACTAGCATGCATAGGATGTTAGCTAGACTTATGATTATCATGCAAAAACTAGAACCTTGCTTATAATGTTGATCTCACGGGGTTTCTAGTGTTTTTGATGTCTAGCTACTCATGATGCTAAGGATGATGGCAAACTTGTGATTTTCAAATGGTATCAAGCTACTAATTGGTAGCGAGCTACAAAGGTTTATTCTATACACCTTAGCATCACTTAGTAGTGCTAACCCTCCCACAAATTTCATATTTATGCATATGTGCAAGCTTGAAACCAAACCATTTGAGCACATATGTAAGGGGAGTTATCACTACCAAGTTGGATTTTATGGTGCTTATCCAAATTCTAACATAGAGCTTAAATGTTGGATAAGTGGCATAAAGTCCAAAGGAACTTAATTTCCATATCTTTGTAGAGTTGTCATCAATTACCAAAAAGGGGGAGATTGAAAGGTCCTTGTTTGGTTTTGGTAATTGAGTGACAACTTAGGTGGACTAATATGTGGTTATGTGAGATACACAGGAGATTAGTCCACATGTGATGGTGTCATGAAGGAGCTCATTGCATATGAGACATGACATGGAGTCATGTGACCAAGGTGGAGAAGATCAAGATGAGGCTTGGCTTGATGGACCGGTTGCTAGGGTGAAGGGCAAGCTGTGTGATGGCTTGGCGCCGAAGGACCGAGGCAACGGTGAAGAGCAAGTGAGGTCAAGATCGATGAACCAATACGGTCACGTGATGATATGAAGTGGATCATATCATTTGGTGATTGGTTGGTGCATGTGTTGCATCAACATCGGAGGAGATGGAGTGGAATGCGCAAGGCAAAGGTATAACCTAGGGCATTTCCATTTCACCGGTCATAGGTGTGTAGAGAAGTTGATGACCGGATTTAGGATAGATGGCCGTACTATCAAGAGGGGCAAACTTGTTTGCATATCGGTCATCTAGTGCCACTTGAGCGATCTAACTTTGCATACGTGTTAGGATCGAGTGGCGAGGCAAGTTGAGTGGTTAACTCATTCGATAAAATGATTATGAAAATGCTAACACACGTGCACAAGGTGGTGATCACTTGTTGGTGTTGGCACATTTGCGAAGGCGGTGGAGTTTGAGCAGTAGAGAGGGTTTGGGTTCCTCTCTCCCTCCCGCCGAGCTTGCGAGCGCGGGATTCAGGCGCTTTCGAGGAGATGAAAAGCCTATTTTCCACTACGCCGGAAGTCGGAAAAGAAACGGAGGCGAATGAAGGTCACAGAGGTGACCGGACGCTGCACCGGACGCGGTCATGGTATGACCGGACGCGTCCGGTCAGTACAGCGCAGGCGCGGATGCTAGGGTTTGCAACCGGCGCGTCCGGTCACTCGCGGGACCGGCGCGTCCGGTCAGGTGTCCAGAGGAAGCTGAGTACGATCGGACGCGAGGCGCGTCCGGTCACACATGATCGGATGCGTCCGATCATCGAGGGAGCTTACTGGACTCAAACCGGACGCGGGCACTGTCGTGTCCGGTCGTCGCAAGGAGCGCGTCCGGTCATATCGTTGCGCGCGCGGTACTATGCGATCGGCGCGTTCGGTCGTGGCAGCGGCGCGTCCGGTCATGACAGCGGCGCGTCCGGTCGCTGGTTTGACCGTTGGGTGTCAGTGACCGTTAGAGAATCGGACGCGGCTGAGCGCGTCCGGTCAGTTATGACCAGCGCGTCCGGTCGTCCTGAAAAAGACACAGTGAAGGGGTAACGGCTCTATTTGACCGTGGGGTTATAAATAGATGCCTTGGCCGGCCGTGGCCGGCAGCTGAGCACACTATAGTCTTTGTGACTTGTGTGGTAGTGCTTGGGAGCCCTCTAACTCACTCATGCTTGATAGTGTTCATTGGATCGAGTGAGAGAGTGATTCTAGTGCGTTGCTTTGAGAGATTGCATCGTGTGGCACTAGGTGATCGTGTTGCAAGCCGGTGGTGCTTGTTACTCTTGGAGGTTGCCACCTCCTAGACGGCTTGGTGGCTCGTGGCTCCGTCGAAGCTCGCAAGAAGATTGTGCGAGGCTCCGGAGAAGCTTTGTGAGGGGGATTGTGCTCACCCCGTGGGGATCGCGAAGAGCAACTCTAGTTGAGCGTGTCATTGAGCTACCACACTTTATGGTGGGTTCTTGCGGTGCCTTTTGAGGGGCTTGGTGTGTGACCGATTAGCCGCCGAACCACGAAGTGTTGGTCGACACAACGGGGACATTGCTTGGTGGCAACCAAGTGAACCTCGGGAGAAAATCACCGTGTCAATATTGTCTACTCTTCTCGGTGGTTTGCTTTCGTGCAACACAAGCTTGTATTTACTTTCATATATACTTGTGCTTGTGTAGTTGCTCTTGTTCTAGTTGTGCTTGTGTAGCTAGCTAGATATCTTCTTGCTTGTGTAGCTAGAAGTATCCCCTTTGCGTGGCTAATTCGGTTTGTGTAACCTTGTTAGTCACATTGCTTAGTTTGTGTAGCTAAGTGTTTTGCGCTCTCTAATTTGGCATTAGTTGCCTTGTTATTGAGCTTTGCTAGCGAGCTTAAGCTTTGTGCTTTCGCTTCACTAGTTGTGTAGGAGCTCCCTCGTTTGGTAAAGTACTAGTGCATAGGTTTGTGTGACCTTGCTCTAGAATTGATTAGGTGAGCTCTTGGTAAGCTTAGCACCTTAGTTGCTTAATTAGGATCTTTGCAAGGTGCTAGAGAACTTAGATAGAGGGGTGTAGTCTTGGCTAGACCGATAAGTTTATTTCCGCATTTGTTTTGGTTAGCCTACGCGTTTAAGTTTTAGAAAGGACTATTCACCCCCGTCTAGTCCGCCATCTCGACCCTTCAACGAGGCTCAAGTGGATGCTCGTTTTGGTCTGTGTTGGAGATAGTGCTAACCTTAATGCAAGGTAGGTGCACGGTTTGCGCCGAACATACCACAGGCTCAGAAATTGTTTTGGACGCACCCGATGGATCTCCTATGTGACATTAGTCATGTCGAATGTCATTTCAATCCATTTGAAGACAGTGGTAGTGTCAATGCAAAATAGGTGCACGATTTGCACCAAACATCGCTCAGAAATCATTTTGGATGCACCCGATGGTACAACTAGGTGACGAGGCTCAAGTGGATGCTCGTTTTGGTCTATTTGGATATTGTGCTAACCATGATGCGAGGTTGGTGCACTGTTTGCGTCGAACGTACCATAGGGTCAGAAATCGTTTTGGACACACCCGATGGTACTCCTAGGTGATGAGGCTCAAGTGGACGCTCGTTTTGGTCTATTTGGAGACAGTGCTAATCTTGACGCAAGAAAGGTTCACGGTTTGTGCCGAACGTACCATAGGCTCAGAAATCATTTTGGACGCACCCGATGGATCTTCTCAGTGACATTGGTCATTTGGAATCTCGTTTCAATCCATTTGGAGACAGTGGTAGTGTCAGTGCAAAATAGGTGCATGGTTTGCACCAAACATCGCTCAGAAATCGTTTTGGACGCACCCGATGGGACTCCTAGGTGACGAGGCTCAAGTGGATGCTCGTTTTGGTCTGTTTGGAGATAGTGCTAACCTTGATGCGAGATAGGTGCATGGTTTGTTTGGAGACAGTACTAATCTTGACGTAAGATTGGTGCATGGTCTGTTTGGAGACAGTGCTAATCTTGACGTGAGATAGGTGAACGGTTTGCACCGAACGTACCATAGGCTCAGAAATCATTTTGAACACACCCGATGGATCTTCTCAGTGACATTGGTCATTTGGAATCTCGTTTCAATCCATTTGGAGACAGTGGTAGTGTCAGTGCAAAATAGGTGCATGGTTTGCACCAAACATCGCTCAGAAATCGTTTTGGATGCACCCGATGGGACTCCTAGGTGACGAGGCTCAAGTGGATGCTCGTTTTGGTCTGTTTGGAGATAGTGCTAACCTTAACCAAGGTAGGTGCACGGTTTGCGCCGAATGTACCATAGGCTCAGAAATCATTTTGGACGCACCCGATGGATCTCCTATGTGACATTAGTCATGTGGAATGTCATTTCAATCCATTTGGAGGCAGTGGTAGTGTCAATGCAAAATAGGTGCACGGTTTGCACCAAACATCGCTCAGAAATCATTTTGGATGCACCCGATGGTACAACTCGGTGACGAGGCTCAAGTGGATGCTAGTTTTGGTCTATTTGGAGATAGTGCTAACCTTGATGCGAGGTTGGTGCACTGTTTGTGTCGAACGTACCATAGGGTCAGAAATCATTTTGGACACACCCAATGGTACTCCTAGGTGATGAGGCTCAAGTGGACGCTCTTTTCGGTCTGTTTGGAGACAGTGCTAATCTTGACGCAAGATAGGTTCACGGTTTGCGCCGAACGTACCATAGGCTCAGAAATCATTTTGGACGCACCCGATGGATCTTCTCAGTGACATTGGTCATTTGGAATCTCGTTTCAATCCATTTGGAGACAGTGGTAGTGTCAGTGCAAAATAGGTGCATGCTTTGCACCAAACATCACTCAGAATCGTTTTGGACGCACCCGATGGTACTCCTAAGTCACGAGGCTCAAGTGGATGCTCGTTTTGGTCTGTTTGGAGATAGTGCTAATCTTGACGTAAGATAGGTGCACTGTTTGCGTCGAACGTACCATAGGCTCAGAAATCGTTTTGGACACACCCGATGGTACTCCTAGGTGATGAGATTCAAGTGGATGCTCGTTTTGGTCTGTTTGAGACAGTGCTAATCTTGACGCAAGATAGGTGCACGGTTTGCGCCGAACGTACCATAGGCTCAGAAATCATTTTGAACACACCCGATGGATTTTCTCAGTGACATTGGTCATTTGGAATCTCGTTTCAATCCATTTGGAGACAGTTATAGTGTCAGTGCAAGATAGGTGCACGGTTTGCACCAAACATCGCTTAGAAATCGTTTTGGACGCACCTGATTGTACTCCGTGGTGACCAGGCTCAAGTGGATGCTCGTTTTGGTCTGTTTAGAGATAGTGCTAACCTTAACACAAGATAGGTGCACGGTTTGCGCCGAACGTACCAAAGGCTCAGAAATTGTTTTGGACACACCCGATGGATATCCTATGTGACATTGGTCATGTGGAATCTCATTTCAATCCATTTGTAGGCAGTGGTAGTGTCAGTGCAAAATAGGTGCACGGTTTGCACCAAACATCGCTCAGAAATCGTTTTGGACGCACCCGATGGTACTCCTAGGTGACGAGGCTCAAGTGGATGCTCGTTTTGGTCTGTTTGGAGATAGTGCTAACCTCGATGCGAGATTGGTGCACTGTTTGCGTCGAACATACCATAGGCTCAGAAATTATTTTGGACACACCCGATGGTTCTTCTAGGTGACGAGGCTCAAGTGGATGCTCGTTTTGGTTTGTTCGGAGACAGTGCTAATCTTGACGCAAGATAGGTGCACGGTTTGCGCCGAATGTACCATAGGCTCAGAAATCATTTTTGACACACCCGATGGATCTCCTATGTGACATTAGTCAAATGGAATGTCATTTCAATCCATTTGGAGACAGTGGTAGTGTCATTGCAAAATAGGTGCACGGTTTGCACCAAACATCGCTTAGAAATCATTTGGACGCAACCGATGGTACAACTAGGTGACGAGGCTCAAGTGGATGCTCGTTTTGGTCTGTTTGGAGATAGTGCTAACCTTGATGCGAGGTTAGTGCACTGTTTGCGTCGAACGTACCATAGGGTCAGAAAATCGTTTTGGACACACCCGATGGTACTCCTAGGTGATGAGGCTCAAGTGGACGCTCTTTTTGGTCTGTTTGGAGACAGTGCTAATCTTGACGCAAGATAGGTTCACGGTTTGCGCCGAACGTACCATACGCTCAGAAATCATTTTGGACGCACCCGATGGATCTTCTCAGTGACATTGGTCATTTGGAATCTCGTTTCAATCCATTTGGAGACAGTGGTAGTGTCAGTGCAAAATAGGTGCATGCTTTGCACCAAACATCACTCAGAAATCGTTTTGGACGCACCCGATGGTACTCCTAAGTCACGAGGCTCAAGTGGATGCTCGTTTTGGTCTGTTTGGAGATAGTGCTAATCTTGACGTAAGATAGGTGCACGGTTTGTGTCGAACGTACCATAGGCTCGGAAATCGTTTTGGACACACCCGATGGTACTCCTAGGTGACGAGGTTCAAGTGGATGCTCGGTTTGGTCTGTTTGGAGACAGTGCTAATCTTGACGCAAGATAGGTGCACGGTTTGCGCCGAACGTACCATAGGCTCAGAAATCATTTTGGACGCACTCGATGGATCTTCTCAGTGACATTGGTCATTTGGAATCTCGTTTCAATCCATTTGGAGACAGTTTTAGTGTCAGTGCAAGATAGGTGCACGGTTTCCGCCAAACATCGCTTAGAAATTGTTTTGGAAGCACCCGATGGTACTCCTAGGTGACGAGGCTCAAGTGGATGCTCGTTTTGGTCTATTTGGAGATAGTGCTAACCTTAACGCAAGATAGGTGCATGGTTTGCGCCGAACGTACCATAGGCTCAGAAATCGTTTTGGATGCACCCGATGGATCTCCTATGTGACATTAGTCATGTGGAATATCATTTCAATCCATTTAGAGACAGTGGTAGTGTCAGTGCAAAATAGGTGCACGGTTTGCACCAAACATCGCTAAGAAATCATTTTGGACGCACCCGATGGTACAACTAGGTGACGAGGCTCAAGTGGATGCTCATTTTGGTCTGTTTGGAGATAGTGCTAACCATGATGCGAGGTTGGTACACTGTTTGCGTCGAACGTACCATAGGGTCAGAAATCATTTTGGACACACCCGATGGTACTCCTAGGTGATGAGGCTCAAGTGGACGCTCGTTTTGGTCTGTTTGGAGACAGTGCTAATCTTGACGCAAGAAAGGTTTACGGTTTGCGCCGAACGTACCATAGGCTCAGAAATCATTTTGGACGCACCCGATGGATCTTCTCGGTGACATTGGTCATTTGGAATCTCGTTTCAATCCATTTGGAGACAGTGGTAGTGTCAGTACAAAATAGGTGCATGGTTTGCACCAGACATTGCTCAGAAATCGTTTTGGACGCACCCGATGGTACTCCTAAGTCACGAGGCTCAAGTGGATGCTCGTTTTGGTCTGTTTGGAGATAGTGCTAATCTTGATGTAAGATAGGTGCACGGTTTGCGTCGAACATACCATAGGCTCGGAAATCGTTTTGGACACACCCGATGGTACTCCTAGGTGACGAGGTTCAAGTGGATGCCCGTTTTGGTCTGTTTGCAGATAGTGCTAATCTTGACGCGAGATAGGTGAACGGTTTGCGCCGAACGTACCATAGGCTCAGAAATCATTTTGAACACACCCGATGGATCTTCTCAGTGACATTGGTCATTTGGAATCTCGTTTCAATCCATTTGGAGATAGTGGTAGTGTCAGTGCAAAATAGGTGCATGGTTGCACTAGACATTGCTCAGAAATCGTTTTGGACGCACCCGATGGTACTCCTAAGTCACGAGGCTCAAGTGGATGCTCGTTTTGGTCTGTTTGGAGATAGTGCTAATCTTGACGTAAGATAGGTGCATGGTTTGCGTCGAACATACCATAGGCTCGGAAATCGTTTTGGACATACCCGATGGTACTCCTACGTGACGAGGTTCAAGTGGATGCCCGTTTTGGTCTGTTTGCAGACAGTGCTAATCTTGACGCGAGATAGGTGAACGGTTTGCGCCGAACGTACCATAGGCTCAGAAATCATTTTGAACACACCCGATGGATCTTCTCAGTGACATTGGTCATTTGGAATCTCGTTTCAATCCATTTGGAGACAGTGGTAGTGTTAGTGCAAAATAGGTGCATGGTTTGCACCAAACATCGCTTAGAAATCGTTTTGGACGCACCCGATGGGACTCCTAGGTGACGAGGCTCAAGTGGATGCTCGTTTTGGTCTGTTTGGAGATAGTGCTAACCTTAACCAAGGTAGGTGCACGGTTTGCGCCGAACGTACCAAAGGCTCAGAAATTGTTTTGGACACACCCGATGGATATCCTATGTGACATTGGTCATGTGGAATCTCATTTCAATCCATTTGTAGGCAGTGGTAGTGTCAGTGCAAAATAGGTGCACGGTTTGCACCAAACATCGCTCAGAAATCGTTTTGGACGCACCCGATGGTACTCCTAGGTGACGAGGCTCAAGTGGATGCTCGTTTTGGTCTGTTTGGAGATAGTGCTAACCTCGATGCGAGATTGGTGCACTGTTTGCGTCGAACATACCATAGGCTCAGAAATTATTTTGGACACACCCGATGGTTCTCCTAGGTGACGAGGCTCAAGTGGATGCTCGTTTTGGTTTGTTCGGAGACAGTGCTAATCTTGACGCAAGATAGGTGCACGGTTTGCGCCGAATGTACCATAGGCTCAGAAATCATTTTGGACACACCCGATGGATCTCCTATGTGACATTAGTCAAATGCAATGTCATTTCAATCCATTTGGAGACAGTGGTAGTGTCATTGCAAAATAGGTGCACGGTTTGCACCAAACATCGCTTAGAAATCATTTTGGACGCAACCGATGGTACAACTAGGTGACGAGGCTCAAGTGGATGCTCGTTTTGGTCTGTTTGGAGATAGTGCTAACCTTGATGCGAGGTTGGTGCACTGTTTGCGTCGAACGTACCATAGGGTCAGAAAATCGTTTTGGACACACCCGATGGTACTCCTAGGTGATGAGGCTCAAGTGGACGCTCTTTTTGGTCTGTTTGGAGACAGTGCTAATCTTGACGCAAGATAGGTTCACGGTTTGCGCCGAACGTACCATACGCTCAGAAATCATTTTGGACGCACCCGATGGATCTTCTCAGTGACATTGGTCATTTGGAATCTCGTTTCAATCCATTTGGAGACAGTGGTAGTGTCAGTGCAAAATAGGTGCATGCTTTGCACCAAACATCACTCAGAAATCGTTTTGGACGCACCCGATGGTACTCCTAAGTCACGAGGCTCAAGTGGATGCTCGTTTTGGTCTGTTTGGAGATAGTGCTAATCTTGACGTAAGATAGGTGCACGGTTTGTGTCGAACGTACCATAGGCTCGGAAATCGTTTTGGACACACCCGATGGTACTCCTAGGTGACGAGGTTCAAGTGGATGCTCGGTTTGGTCTGTTTGGAGACAGTGCTAATCTTGACGCAAGATAGGTGCACGGTTTGCGCCGAACGTACCATAGGCTCAGAAATCATTTTGGACGCACTCGATGGATCTTCTCAGTGACATTGGTCATTTGGAATCTCGTTTCAATCCATTTGGAGACAGTTTTAGTGTCAGTGCAAGATAGGTGCACGGTTTCCGCCAAACATCGCTTAGAAATTGTTTTGGAAGCACCCGATGGTACTCCTAGGTGACGAGGCTCAAGTGGATGCTCGTTTTGGTCTATTTGGAGATAGTGCTAACCTTAACGCAAGATAGGTGCATGGTTTGCGCCGAACATACCATAGGCTCAGAAATCGTTTTGGATGCACCCGATGGATCTCCTATGTGACATTAGTCATGTGGAATATCATTTCAATCCATTTAGAGACAGTGGTAGTGTCAGTGCAAAATAGGTGCACGGTTTGCACCAAACATCGCTAAGAAATCATTTTGGACGCACCCGATGGTACAACTAGGTGACGAGGCTCAAGTGGATGCTCATTTTGGTCTGTTTGGAGATAGTGCTAACCATGATGCGAGGTTGGTACACTGTTTGCGTCGAACGTACCATAGGGTCAGAAATCATTTTGGACACACCCGATGGTACTCCTAGGTGATGAGGCTCAAGTGGACGCTCGTTTTGGTCTGTTTGGAGACAGTGCTAATCTTGACGCAAGAAAGGTTTACGGTTTGCGCCGAACGTACCATAGGCTCAGAAATCATTTTGGACACACCCGATGGATCTTCTCGGTGACATTGGTCATTTGGAATCTCGTTTCAATCCATTTGGAGACAGTGGTAGTGTCAGTACAAAATAGGTGCATGGTTTGCACCAGACATTGCTCAGAAATCGTTTTGGACGCACCCGATGGTACTCCTAAGTCACGAGGCTCAAGTGGATGCTCGTTTTGGTCTGTTTGGAGATAGTGCTAATCTTGATGTAAGATAGGTGCACGGTTTGCGTCGAACATACCATAGGCTCGGAAATCGTTTTGGACACACCCGATGGTACTCCTAGGTGACGAGGTTCAAGTGGATGCCCGTTTTGGTCTGTTTGCAGATAGTGCTAATCTTGACGCGAGATAGGTGAACGGTTTGCGCCGAACGTACCATAGGCTCAGAAATCATTTTGAACACACCCGATGGATCTTCTCAGTGACATTGGTCATTTGGAATCTCGTTTCAATCCATTTGGAGATAGTGGTAGTGTCAGTGCAAAATAGGTGCATGGTTGCACTAGACATTGCTCAGAAATCGTTTTGGACGCACCCGATGGTACTCCTAAGTCACGAGGCTCAAGTGGATGCTCGTTTTGGTCTGTTTGGAGATAGTGCTAATCTTGACGTAAGATAGGTGCATGGTTTGCGTCGAACATACCATAGGCTCGGAAATCGTTTTGGACATACCCGATGGTACTCCTAGGTGACGAGGTTCAAGTGGATGCCCGTTTTGGTCTGTTTGCAGACAGTGCTAATCTTGACGCGAGATAGGTGAACGGTTTGCGCCGAACGTACCATAGGCTCAGAAATCATTTTGAACACACCCGATGGATCTTCTCAGTGACATTGGTCATTTGGAATCTCGTTTCAATCCATTTGGAGACAGTGGTAGTGTCAGTGCAAAATAGGTGCATGGTTTGCACCAAACATCGCTTAGAAATCGTTTTGGACGCACCCGATGGGACTCCTAGGTGACGAGGCTCAAGTGGATGCTCGTTTTGGTCTGTTTGGAGATAGTGCTAACCTTAACCAAGGTAGGTGCACGGTTTGCGCCGAACGTACCATAGGCTCAGAAATCATTTTGGACGCACCCGATGGATCTCCTTTGTGACATTAGTCATGTGGAATGTCATTTCAATCCATTTGGAGGCAGTGGTAGTGTCAATGCAAAATAGGTGCACGGTTTGCACCAAACATCGCTCAGAAATCATTTTGGATGCACCCGATGGTACAACTAGGTGACGAGGCTCATGTGGATGCTCGTTATGGTATGTTTGGAGATAGTGCTAATCTTGACGTAAGATAGGTGCATGGTTTGCGTCGAACGTACCATAGGCTCGGAAATCGTTTTGGACACACCCAGTGGTACTCCTAGGTGACGAGGTTCAAGTGGATGCTCGTTTTGGTCTGTTTGGAGACAGTGCTAACCTTGACGCAAGATAGGTGCACGGTTCGCGCCGAACGTACCATAGGCTCAGAAATCATTTTGGACGCACCCGATGGATCTTCTCAGTGACATTGGACATTTGGAATCTCGTTTCAACCCATTTGGAGACAGTTTTAGTGTCAGTGCAAAATAGGTGCACGGTTTCCGCCAAACATCGCTTAGAAATCGTTTTGGAAGCACCCGATGGTACTCCTAGGTGACGAGGCTCAAGTGGATGCTCGTTTTGGTCTATTTGGAGATAGTGCTAACCTTAACGCAAGATAGGTGCACGGTTTGCGCCGAACGTACCATAGGCTCAGAAATCGTTTTCGCCAAACATCGCTTAGAAATCGTTTTGGACGCACCTGATTGTACTCCTTGGTGACCAGGCTCAAGTGGATGCTCGTTTTGGTCTGTTTGGAGATAGTGCTAACCTTAACACAAGATAGGTGCATGGTTTGCGCCGAACGTACCATAGGCTCAGAAATCATTTTGGACGCACCCGATGGATCTTCTCAGTGACATTGGTCATTTGGAATCTCGTTTCAACCCATTTGGAGACAGTTGTAGTGTCAGTGCAAGATAGGTGCACGGTTTCCGCCAAACATCGCTTAGAAATCATTTTGGAAGCACCCGATTGTACTCCTAGGTGACGAGGCTCAAGTGGATGCTCGTTTTGGTCTGTTTGGAGATAGTGCTACCCTTAACGCAAGATAGGTGCACGGTTTGCCCGTTTTGGTCTGTTTTGGTCTGTTTTCGATGCACCCGATGGATCTCCTATGTGACATTAGTCATGTGGAATGTCATTTCAATCCATTTAGAGACAGTGGTAGTGTCAGTGCAAAATAGGTGCACGGTTTGCACCAAACATCGCTAAGAAATCATTTTGGACGCACCCGATGGTACAACTAGGTGACGAGGCTCAAGTGGATGCTCATTTTGGTCTGTGTTGGAGATAGTGCTAACCATGATGCGAGGTTGGTGCACTGTTTGCGTCGAACGTACCATAGGGTCAGAAATCATTTTGGACACACCCGATGGTACTCCTAGGTGATGAGGCTCAAGTGGACGCTCATTTTGGTCTGTTTGGAGACAGTGCTAATCTTGACGCAAGAAAGGTTTACGGTTTGCGCCGAACGTACCATAGGCTTAGAAATCATTTTGGACGCACCCGATGGATCTTCTCAGTGACATTGGTCATTAGGAATCTCGTTTCAATCCATTTGGAGACAGTGGTAGTGTCAGTACAAAATAGGTGCATGGTTTGCACCAGACATTGCTTAGAAATCGTTTTGGACGCACCCGATGGTACTCCTAAGTCACGAGGCTCAAGTGGATGCTCGTTTTGGTCTGTTTGGAGATAGTGCTAATCTTGACGTAAGAGATAGGTGCACGGTTTGCGTCGAACGTACCATAGGCTCGGAAATCGTTTTGGACACACCCGATGGTACTCCTAGGTGATGAGGCTCAAGTGGACGCTCGTTTTGGTCTATTTGGAGACAGGGCTAACCTTGATGCGAGATAGGTGCATGGTTTGTTTGGAGACAGTACTAATCTTGACGTAAGATTGGTGCATGGTCTGTTTGGAGACAGTGCTAATCTTGACGCGAGATAGGTGAACGGTTTGCGCCGAACGTACCATAGGCTCAGAAATCATTTTGAACACACCCGATGGATCTTCTCAGTGACATTGGTCATTTGGAATCTCGTTTCAATCCATTTGGAGACAGTGGTAGTGTCAGTGCAAAATAGGTGCATGGTTTGCACCAAACATCGCTCAGAAATCGTTTTGGACGCACCCGATGGGACTCCTAGGTGACGAGGCTCAAGTGGATGCTCGTTTTGGTCTGTTTGGAGTAGTGCTAACCTTAACCAAGGTAGGTGCACGGTTTGCGCCGAACGTACCATAGGCTCAGAAATCATTTTGGACGCACCCGATGGATCTCCTATGTGACATTAGTCATGTGGAATGTCATTTCAATCCATTTGGAGGCAGTGGTAGTGTCAATGCAAAATAGGTGCATGATTTGCACCAAACATCGCTCAGAAATCATTTTGGATGCACCCGATGGTACAACTAGGTGACGAGGCTCAAGTGGATGCTAGTTTTGGTCTATTTGGAGATAGTGCTAACCTTGATGCGAGGTTGGTGCACTGTTTGCGTCGAACGTACCATAGGGTCAGAAATCGTTTTGGACACACCCAATGGTACTCCTAGGTGATGAGGCTCAAGTGGACGCTCTTTTTGGTCTGTTTGGAGACAGTGCTAATCTTGACGCAAGATAGGTTCACGGTTTGCGCCGAACGTACCATAGGCTCAGAAATCATTTTGGACGCACCCGATGGATCTTCTCAGTGACATTGGTCATTTGGAATCTCGTTTCAATCCATTTGGAGACAGTGGTAGTGTCAGTGCAAAATAGGTGCATGCTTTGCACCAAACATCACTCAGAAATAGTTTTGGACGCACCCGATGGTACTCCTGAGTCACGAGGCTCAAGTGGATGCTCGTTTTGGTCTGTTTGGAGATAGTGCTAATCTTGACGTAAGATAGGTGCACTGTTTGCGTCGAACGTACCATAGGCTCAGAAATCATTTTGGACACACCCGATGGTACTCCTAGGTGATGAGATTCAAGTGGATGCTCATTTTGGTCTGTTTGAGACAGTGCTAATCTTGACGCAAGATAGGTGCACGGTTTGCGCCGAACGTACCATAGGCTCAGAAATCATTTTGAACACACCCGATGGATTTTCTCAGTGACATTGGTCATTTGGAATCTCGTTTCAATACATTTGGAGACAGTTATAGTGTCAGTGCAAGATAGGTGCACGGTTTGCACCAAACATCACTTAGAAATCGTTTTGGACGCACCTGATTGTACTCTGTGGTGACCAGGCTCAAGTGGATGCTCGTTTTGGTCTGTTTAGAGATAGTGCTAACCTTAACACAGGATAGGTGCACGGTTTGCGCCGAACGTACCAAAGGCTCAGAAATTGTTTTGGACACACCCGATGGATATCCTATGTGACATTGGTCATGTGGAATCTCATTTCAATCCATTTGTAGGCAGTGGTAGTGTCAGTGCAAAATAGGTGCACGGTTTGCACCAAACATCGCTCAGAAATCGTTTTGGACGCACCCGATGGTACTCCTAGGTGACGAGGCTCAAGTGGATGCTCGTTTTGGTCTGTTTGGAGATAGTGCTAACCTCGATGAGAGATTGGTGCACTGTTTGCATCGAACATACCATAGGCTCGGAAATTATTTTGGACACACCCGATGGTTCTCCTAGGTGACGAGGCTCAAGTGGATGCTCGTTTTGGTTTGTTCGGAGACAGTGCTAATCTTGACGCAAGATAGGTGCACGGTTTGCGCCGAATGTACCATAGGCTCAGAAATCATTTTGGACACACCCGATGGATCTCCTATGTGACATTAGTCAAATGGAATGTCATTTCAATCCATTTGGAGACAGTGGTAGTGTCATTGCAAAATAGGTGCACGGTTTGCACCAAACATCGCTTAGAAATCATTTTGGACGCAACCGATGGTACAACTAGGTGACGAGGCTCAAGTGGATGCTCGTTTTGGTCTGTTTGGAGATAGTGCTAACCTTGATGCGAGGTTGGTGCACTGTTTGCGTCGAACGTACCATAGGGTCAGAAAATCGTTTTGGACACACCCGATGGTACTCCTAGGTGATGAGGCTCAAGTGGACGCACTTTTTGGTCTGTTTGGAGACAGTGCTAATCTTGACGCAAGATAGGTTCACGGTTTGCGCCGAACGTACCATACGCTCAGAAATCATTTTGGACGCACCCGATGGATCTTCTCAGTGACATTGGTCATTTGGAATCTCGTTTCAATCCATTTGGAGACAGTGGTAGTGTCAGTGCAAAATAGGTGCATGCTTTGCACCAAACATCACTCAGAAATCGTTTTGGAAGCACCCGATGGTACTCCTAAGTCACGAGGCTCAAGTGGATGCTCGTTTTGGTCTGTTTGGAGATAGTGCTAATCTTGACATAAGATAGGTGCACGGTTTGTGTCGAACGTACCATAGGCTCGGAAATCGTTTTGGACACACCCGATGGTACTCCTAGGTGACGAGGTTCAAGTGGATGCTCGGTTTGGTCTGTTTGGAGACAGTGCTAATCTTGACGCAAGATAGGTGCACGGTTTGCGTCGAATGTACCATAGGGTCAGAAATCATTTTGGACGCACTCGATGGATCTTCTCATTGACATTGGTCATTTGGAATCTCGTTTCAACCCATTTGGAGACAGTTTTAGTGTCAGTGCAAGATAGGTGCACGGTTTCCGCCAAACATCGCTTAGAAAATCGTTTTGGAAGCACCCGATGGTACTCCTAGGTGACGAGGCTCAAGTGGATGCTCGTTTTGGTCTATTTGGAGATAGTGCTAACCTTAACGCAAGATAGGTGCATGGTTTGCGCCGAACGTACCATAGGCTCAGAAATCGTTTTGGATGCACCCGATGGATCTCCTATGTGACATTAGTCATGTGGAATGTCATTTCAATCCATTTGGAGACAGTGGTAGTGTCAGTGCAAAATAGGTGCACGGTTTGCACCAAACATCGCTAAGAAATCATTTTGGACGCACCCGATGGTACAACTAGGTGACGAGGCTCAAGTGGATGCTCATTTTGGTCTGTTTGGAGATAGTGCTAACCATGATGCGAGGTTGGTGCACTGTTTGCGTCGAACGTACCATAGGGTCAGAAATCATTTTGGACACACCCGATGGTACTCCTAGGTGATGAGGCTCAAGTGGACGCTCGTTTTGGTCTGTTTGGAGACAGTGCTAATCTTGACGCAAGAAAGGTTTACGGTTTGCGCCGAACGTACCATAGGCTCAGAAATCATTTTGGACGCACCCGATGGATCTTCTCGGTGACATTGGTCATTTGGAATCTCGTTTCAATCCATTTGGAGACAATGGTAGTGTCAGTACAAAATAGGTGCATGGTTTGCACCAGACATTGCTCAGAAATCGTTTTGGACGCACCCGATGGTACTCCTAAGTCACGAGGCTCAAGTGGATGCTCATTTTGGTCTGTTTGGAGATAGTGCTAATCTTGACGTAAGATAGGTGCACGGTTTGCGTCGAACATACCATAGGCTCGGAAATCGTTTTGGACACACCCGATGGTACTCCTAGGTGACAAGGTTCAAGTGGATGCCCGTTTTGGTCTATTTGCAGATAGTGCTAATCTTGACGCGAGATAGGTGAACGGTTTGCGCCGAACGTACCATAGGCTCAGAAATCATTTTGAACACACCCGATGGATCTTCTCAGTGACATTGGTCATTTGGAATCTCGTTTCAATCCATTTGGAGATAGTTGTAGTGTTAGTGCAAAATAGGTGCATGGTTTGCACCAGACATTGCTCAGAAATCGTTTTGGACGCACCCGATGGTACTCCTAAGTCACGAGGCTCAAGTGGATGCTCGTTTTGGTCTGTTTGGAGATAGTGCTAATCTTGACGTAAGATAGGTGCATGGTTTGCGTCGAACATACCATAGGCTCGGAAATCGTTTTGGACACACCCGATGGTACTCCTAGGTGACGAGGTTCAAGTGGATGCCCGTTTTGGTCTGTTTGCAGACAGTGCTAATCTTGACGCGAGATAGGTGAACGGTTTGCGCCGAACGTACCATAGGCTCAGAAATCATTTTGAACACACCCGATGGATCTTCTCAGTGACGTTGGTCATTTGGAATCTCGTTTCAATCCATTTGGAGACAGTGGTAGTGTCAGTGCAAAATAGGTGCATGGTTTGCACCAAACATCGCTTAGAAATCGTTTTGGACGCACCCGATGGGACTCCTAGGTGACGAGGCTCAAGTGGATGCTCGTTTTGGTCTGTTTGGAGATAGTGCTAACCTTAACCAAGGTAGGTGCACGGTTTGCGCCGAACGTACCATAGGCTCAGAAATCATTTTGGACGCACCCGATGGATCTCCTATGTGACATTAGTCATGTGGAATGTCATTTCAATCCATTTGGAGGCAGTGGTAGTGTCAATGCAAAATAGGTGCACGGTTTGCACCAAACATCACTCAGAAATCATTTTGGATGCACCCGATGGTACAACTAGGTGACGAGGCTCAAGTGGATGCTCGTTTTGGTCTATTTGGAGATAGTGCTAACCTTGATGCGAGGTTGGTGCACTGTTTGCGTCGAACGTACCATAGGCTCATAAATCATTTTGGACGCACCCGATGGATCGCTCAGAAATCATTTGGAATCTCATTTCAATCCATTTGGAGACAGTGGTAGTGTCAGTGAAAAATAGGTGCATGGTTTGCACCAAACATTGCTCAGAAATCATTTTGGACACACCCGATGGTACTCCTAAGTCACGAGGCTCAAGTGGATGCTCGTTATGGTCTGTTTGGAGATAGTGCTAATCTTGACGTAAGATAGGTGCATGGTTTGCGTCGAATGTACCATAGGCTCGGAAATCGTTTTGGACACACCCAGTGGTACTCCTAGGTGACGAGGTTCAAGTGGATGCTCGTTTTGGTCTGTTTGGAGACAGTGCTAAACTTGACGCAAGATAGGTGCACGGTTTGCGCCGAACGTACCATAGGCTCAGAAATCATTTTGGACGCACCCGATGGATCTTCTCAGTGACATTGGTCATTTGGAATCTCGTTTCAACCCATTTGGAGACAGTTTTAGTGTCAGTGCAAGATAGGTGCACGGTTTCCGCCAAACATCGCTTAGAAATCGTTTTGGAAGCACCCGATGGTACTCCTAGGTGACGAGGCTCAAGTGGATGCTCGTTTTGGTCTATTTGGAGATAGTGCTAACCTTAACGCAAGATAGGTGCACGGTTTGCGCCGAACGTACCATAGGCTCAGAAATCGTTTTGGACGCACCCGATTGTACTCCTTGGTGACCAGCCTCAAGTGGATGCTCGTTTTGGTCTGTTTGGAGATAGTGCTAACCTTAACACAAGATAGGTGCATGGTTTGCGCCGAACGTACCATAGGCTCAGAAATCATTTTGGATGCACCCGATGGATCTTCTCAGTGACATTGGTCATTTGGAATCTCGTTTCAACCCATTTGGAGACAGTTGTAGTGTCAGTGCAAGATAGGTGCACGGTTTCCGCCAAACATCGCTTAGAAATCGTTTTGGAAGCACCCGATTGTACTCCTAGGTGACGAGGCTCAAGTGGATGCTCGTTTTGGTCTGTTTGGAGATAGTGCTACACTTAACGCAAGATAGGTGCACGGTTTGCTCGTTTTGGTCTGTTTTGGTCTGTTTTCGATGCACCCGATGGATCTCCTATGTGACATTAGTCATGTGGAATGTCATTTCAATCCATTTGGAGACAGTGGTAGTGTCAGTGCAAAATAGGTGCACGGTTTGCACCAAACATCGCTAAGAAATCATTTTGGACGCACCCAATGGTACAACTAGGTGACGAGGCTCAAGTGGATGCTCATTTTGGTCTGTTTGGAGATAGTGCTAACCATGATGCGAGGTTGGTGCACTGTTTGCGTCGAACGTACCATAGGGTCAGAAATCATTTTGGACACACCCGATGGTACTCCTAGGTGATGAGGCTCAAGTGGACGCTCGTTTTGGTCTGTTTGGAGACAGTGCTAATCTTGACGCAAGAAAGGTTTACGGTTTGCGCCGAACGTACCATAGGCTCAGAAATCATTTCGGACGCACCCGATGGATCTTCTCAGTGACATTGGTCATTTGGAATCTCGTTTCAATCCATTTGGAGACAGTGGTAGTGTCAGTACAAAATAGGTGCATGGTTTGCACCAGACATTGCTTAGAAATCGTTTTGGACGCACCCGATTGTACTCCTAAGTCACGAGGCTCAAGTGGATGCTCGTTTTGGTCTGTTTGGAGATAGTGCTAATCTTGACGTAAGAGATAGGTGCACGGTTTGCGTCGAACATACCATAGGCTCGGAAATCATTTTGGACACACCCGATGGTACTCCTAGGTGACGAGGTTCAAGTGGATGCCCGTTTTGGTCTGTTTGGAGACTGTGCTAATCTTGACGCGAGATAGGTGAACGGTTTGCGCCGAACGTACCATAGGCTCAGAAATCATTTTGAACACACCCGATGGATCTTCTCAGTGACATTGGTCATTTGGAATCTTGTTTCAATCCATTTGGAGATAGTGGTAGTGTTAGTGCAAAATAGGTGCATGGTTTGCACCAGACATTGCTCAGAAATCGTTTTGGACGCACCCGATGGTACTCCTAAGTCACGAGGCTCAAGTGGATGCTCGTTTTGGTCTGTTTGGAGATAGTGCTAATCTTGACGTAAGATAGGTGCATGGTTTGCATCGAACATACCATAGGCTCAGAAATCGTTTTGGACACACCCGATGGTACTCCTAGGTGACGAGGTTCAAGTGGATGCCCGTTTTGGTCTGTTTGCAGACAGTGCTAATCTTGACGCGAGATAGGTGAACTGTTTGCGCCGAACGTACCATAGGCTCAGAAATCATTTTGAACACACCCGATGGATCTTCTCAGTGACATTGGTCATTTGGAATCTCGTTTCAATCCATTTGGAGACAGTGGTAGTGTCAGTGCAAAATAGGTGCATGGTTTGCACCAAACATCGCTTAGAAATCGTTTTGGACACACCCGATGGGACTCCTAAGTCACGAGGCTCAAGTGGATGCTCGTTTTGGTCTGTTTGGAGATAGTGCTAACCTTAACCAAGGTAGGTGCACGGTTTGCGCCGAACGTACCATAGGCTCAGAAATCGTTTTGGACGCACCCGATGGATCTCCTATGTGACATTAGTCATGTGGAATGTCATTTCAATCCATTTGGAGGCAGTGGTAGTGTCAATGCAAAATAGGTGCACGGTTTGCACCAAACATCACTCAGAAATCATTTTGGATGCACCCGAGGGTACAACTAGGTGACGAGGCTCAAGTGGATGCTCGTTTTGGTCTATTTGGAGATAGTGCTAACCTTGATGCGAGGTTGGTGCACTGTTTGCGTCGAACGTACCATAGGCTCATAAATCATTTTGGACGCACCCGATGGATCGCTCAGAAATCATTTGGAATCTCATTTCAATCCATTTGGAGACAGTGGTAGTGTCAGTGAAAAATAGGTGCATGGTTTGCACCAAACATTGCTCAGAAATCATTTTGGACACACCCGATGGTACTCCTAAGTCACGAGGCTCAAGTGGATGCTCGTTATGGTCTGTTTGGAGATAGTGCTAATCTTGACGTAAGATAGGTGCATGGTTTGCGTCGAACGTACCATAGGCTCGGAAATCGTTTTGGACACACCCAGTGGTACTCCTAGGTGATGAGGTTCAAGTGGATGCTCGTTTTGGTCTGTTTGGAGACAGTGCTAACCTTGACGCAAGATAGGTGCACGGTTTGCGCCGAACGTACCATAGGCTCAGAAATCATTTTGGACGCACCCGATGGATCTTCTCAGTGACATTGGTCATTTGGAATCTCGTTTCAACCCATTTGGAGACAGTTTTAGTGTCAGTGCAAGATAGGTGCACGGTTTCCGCCAAACATCGCTTAGAAATCGTTTTGGAAGCACCCGATGGTACTCCTAGGTGACGAGGCTCAAGTGGATGCTCGTTTTGGTCTATTTGGAGATAGTGCTAACCTTAACGCAAGATAGGTGCACGGTTTGCGCCGAACGTACCATAGGCTCAGAAATCGTTTTCGCCAAACATCGCTTAGAAATCGTTTTGGACGCACCCGATTGTACTCCTTGGTGACCAACCTCAAGTGGATGCTCGTTTTGGTCTGTTTGGAGATAGTGCTAACCTTAACACAAGATAGGTGCATGGTTTGCGCCGAACGTACCATAGGCTCAGAAATCATTTTGGATGCACCCGATGGATCTTCTCAGTGACATTGGTCATTTGGAATCTCGTTTCAACCCATTTGGAGACAGTTGTAGTGTCAGTGCAAGATAGGTGCACGGTTTCCGCCAAACATCGCTTAGAAATCGTTTTGGAAGCACCCGATTGTACTCCAAGGTGACGAGGCTCAAGTGGATGCTCGTTTTGGTCTATTTGGAGATAGTGCTACCCTTAACGCAAGATAGGTGCACGGTTTGCTCGTTTTGGTCTGTTTTGGTCTGTTTTCGATGCACCCGATGGATCTCCTATGTGACATTAGTCATGTGGAATGTCATTTCAATCCATTTGGAGACAGTGGTAGTGTCAGTGCAAAATAGGTGCACGGTTTGCACCAAACATCGCTAAGAAATCATTTTGGACGCACCCGATGGTACAACTAGGTGACGAGGCTCAAGTGGATGCTCATTTTGGTCTGTTTGGAGATAGTGCTAACCATGATGCGAGGTTGGTGCACTGTTTGCGTCCAACGTACCATAGGGTCAGAAATCATTTTGGACACACCCGATGGTACTCCTAGGTGATGAGGCTCAAGTGGACGCTCGTTTTGGTCTGTTTGGAGACAGTGCTAATCTTGGCGCAAGAAAGGTTTACGGTTTGCGCCGAACGTACCATAGGCTTAGAAATCATTTTGGACGCACCCGATGGATCTTCTCAGTGACATTGGTCATTTGGAATCTCGTTTCAATCCATTTGAAGACAGTGGTAGTGTCAGTACAAAATAGGTGCATGGTTTGCACCAGACATTGCTTAGAAATCGTTTTGGACGCACCCGATGGTACTCCTAAGTCACGAGGCTCAAGTGGATGCTCGTTTTGGTCTGTTTGGAGATAGTGCTAATCTTGACGTAAGAGATAGGTGCACGGTTTGCGTCGAACATACCATAGGCTCGGAAATCGTTTTGGACACACCCGATGGTACTCCTAGGTGACGAGGTTCAAGTGGATGCCCGTTTTGGTCTGTTTGGAGACTGTGCTAATCTTGACGCGAGATAGGTGAACGGTTTGCGCCGAACGTACCATAGGCTCAGAAATCATTTTGAACACACCCGATGGATCTTCTCAGTGACATTGGTCATTTGGAATCTTGTTTCAATCCATTTGGAGATAGTGGTAGTGTTAGTGCAAAATAGGTGCATGGTTTGCACCAGACATTGCTCAGAAATCGTTTTGGACGCACCCGATGGTACTCCTAAGTCACGAGGCTCAAGTGGATGCTCGTTTTGGTCTGTTTGGAGATAGTGCTAATCTTGACGTAAGATAGGTGCATGGTTTGCGTCGAACATACCATAGGCTCGGAAATCGTTTTGGACACACCCGATGGTACTCCTAGGTGACGAGGTTCAAGTGGATGCCCGTTTTGGTCTGTTTGCAGACAGTGCTAATCTTGACGCGAGATAGGTGAACTGTTTGCGCCGAACGTACCATAGGCTCAGAAATCATTTTGAACACACCCGATGGATCTTCTCAGTGACATTGGTCATTTGGAATCTCGTTTCAATCCATTTGGAGACAGTTATAGTGTCAGTGCAAGATAGGTGCACGGTTTGCGCCAAACATCGCTTAGAAATCGTTTTGGACGCACCCGATTGTACTCCTTGGTGACCAGGCTCAAGTGGATGCTCGTTTTGGTCTGTTTGGAGATAGTGCTAACCTTAACACAAGATAGGTGCACGGTTTGCGCGAACGTACCATAGGCTCAGAAATTGTTTTGGACGCACCCGATGGATATCCTATGTGACATTGGTCATGTGGAATCTCATTTCAATCCATTTGGAGGCAGTGGTAGTGTCAGTGCAAAATAGGTGCACGGTTTGCACCAAACATCGCTCAGAAATCGTTTTGGACGCACCCGATGGTACTCCTAGGTGACGAGGCTCAAGTGGATGCTCGTTTTGGTCTGTTTCGAGATAGTGCTAACCTCGATGCGAGATTGGTGCACTGTTTGCGTCGAACATACCATAGGCTCGGAAATTATTTTGGACACTCCTGATGGTTCTCCTAGGTGACGAGGCTCAAGTGGATGCTCATTTTGGTCTGTTCGGAGACAGTGCTAATCTTGACGCAAGATAGGTGCACGGTTTGCGCCGAATGTACCGTAGGCTCAGAAATTGTTTTGGACGCACTCGATGGATCTCCTATGTGACATTAGTCATGTGGAATGTCATTTTAATCCATTTGGAGAAAGTGGTAGTGTCAGTGCAAAATAGGTGCACGGTTTGCACCAAACATCACTCAGAAATCATTTTGGACGCACCCGATGGTACAACTAGGTGACGAGGCTCAAGTGGATGCTCGTTTTGGTCTGTTTGGAGGTAGTGCTAACCTCGATGCGAGATTGGTGCACTGTTTGCGTCGAACATACCATAGGCTCGGAAATCATTTTGGACGCACCCGATGGTACTCCTAGGTGACGAGGCTCAAGTGGATGCTCGTTTTGGTCTGTTTGGAGATAGTGCTAATCTTGACGTAAGAGATAGGTGCACGGTTTGCGTCGAACATATCATAGGCTCGGAAATCGTTTTGGACACACCCGATGGTACTCCTAGGTGACGAGGTTCAAGTGGATGCCCGTTTTGGTCTGTTTGGAGACTGTGCTAATCTTGACGCGAGATAGGTGAACGGTTTGCGCCGAACGTACCATAGGCTCAGAAATCATTTTGAACACACCCGATGGATCTTCTCAGTGACATTGGTCATTTGGAATCTCGTTTCAATCCATTTGGAGATAGTGGTAGTGTCAGTGCAAAATAGGTGCATGGTTTGCAACAGACATTGCTCAGAAATCGTTTTGGACGCACCCGATGGTACTCCTAAGTCATGAGGCTCAAGTGGATGCTCGTTTTGGTCTGTTTGGAGATAGTGCTAATCTTGACGTAAGATAGGTGCATGGTTTGCGTCGAACATACAATAGGCTCGGAAATCATTTTGGACACACCCGATGGTACTCCTAGGTGACGAGGTTCAAGTGGATGCCCGTTTTGGTCTGTTTGCAGACAGTGCTAATCTTGACACGAGATAGGTGAACTGTTTACGCCGAACGTACCATAGGCTCAGAAATCATTTTGAACACACCCGATGGATCTTCTCAGTGACATTGGTCATTTGGAATCTCGTTTCAATCCATTTGGAGACAGTGGTAGTGTCAGTGCAAAATAGGTGCATGGTTTGCACCAAACATCGCTTAGAAATCGTTTTGGACGCACCCGATGGGACTCCTAGGTGACGAGGCTCAAGTGGATGCTCGTTTTGGTCTGTTTGGAGATAGTGCTAACCTTAACCAAGGTAGGTGCACGGTTTGTGCCAAACGTACCATAGGCTCAGAAATCATTTTGGACGCACCCGATGGATCTCCTATGTGACATTAGTCATGTGGAATGTCATTTCAATCCATTTGGAGGCAGTGGTAGTGTCAATGCAAAATAGGTGCACGGTTTGCACCAAACATCGCTCAGAAATCATTTTGGATGCACCCGATGGTACAACTAGGTGACGAGGCTCAAGTGGATGCTCGTTTTGGTCTATTTGGAGATAGTGCTAACCTTGATGCGAGGTTGGTGCACTGTTTGCGTCGAACGTACCATAGGCTCATAAATCATTTTGGACGCACCCGATGGATCGCTCAGAAATCATTTGGAATCTCGTTTCAATCCATTTGGAGACAGTGGTAGTGTCAGTGAAAAATAGGTGCATGGTTTGCACCAAACATTGCTCAGAAATCATTTTGGACACACCCGATGGTACTCCTAAGTCACGAGGCTCAAGTGGATGCTCGTTATGGTCTGTTTGGAGATAGTGCTAATCTTGACGTAAGATAGGTGCATGGTTTGCGTCGAACGTACCATAGGCTCGGAAATCGTTTTGGACACACCCAGTGGTACTCCTAGGTGACGAGGTTCAAGTGGATGCTCGTTTTGGTCTGTTTGGAGACAGTGCTAACCTTGACGCAAGATAGGTGCACGGTTTGCGCCGAACGTACCATAGGCTCAGAAATCATTTTGGACGCACCCGATGGATCTTCTCAGTGACATTGGTCATTTGGAATCTAGTTTCAACCCATTTGGAGACAGTTTTAGTGTCAGTGCAAGATAGGTGCACGGTTTCCGCCAAACATCGCTTAGAAATCGTTTTGGAAGCACCCGATGGTACTCCTAGGTGACGAGGCTCAAGTGGATGCTCGTTTTGGTCTATTTGGAGATAGTGCTAACCTTAACGCAAGATAGGTGCACGGTTTGCGCCGAACGTACCATAGGCTCAGAAATCGTTTTCGCCAAACATCGCTTAGAAATCGTTTTGGACGCACCCGATTGTACTCCTTGGTGACCAGCCTCAAGTGGATGCTCGTTTTGGTCTGTTTGGAGATAGTGCTAACCTTAACACAAGATAGGTGCATGGTTTCCGCCGAACGTACCATAGGCTCAGAAATCATTTTGGATGCACCCGATGGATCTTCTCAGTGACATTGGTCATTTGGAATCTCGTTTCAACCCATTTGGAGACAGTTGTAGTGTCAGTGCAAGATAGGTGCACGGTTTCCGCCAAACATCGCTTAGAAATCGTTTTGGAAGCACCCGATTGTACTCCTAGGTGACGAGGCTCAAGTGGATGCTCGTTTTGGTCTGTTTGGAGATAGTGCTACCCTTAACGCAAGATAGGTGCACGGTTTGCTTGTTTTGGTCTGTTTTGGTCTGTTTTCGATGCACCCGATGGATCTCCTATGTGACATTAGTCATGTGGAATGTCATTTCAATCCATTTGGAGACAGTGGTAGTGTCAGTGCAAAATAGGTGCACGGTTTGCACCAAACATCGCTAAGAAATCATTTTGGACGCACCCGATGGTACAACTAGGTGACGAGGCTCAAGTGGATGCTCATTTTGGTCTGTTTGGTGATAGTGCTAACCATGATGCGAGGTTGGTGCACTGTTTGCGTCGAACGTACCATAGGGTCAGAAATCATTTTGGACACACCCGATGGTACTCCTAGGTGATGAGGCTCAAGTGGACGCTCGTTTTGGTCTGTTTGGAGACAGTGCTAATCTTGACGCAAGAAAGATTTACGGTTTGCGCCGAACGTACCATAGGCTCAGAAATCATTTTGGACGCACCCGATGGATCTTCTCAGTGACATTGGTCATTTGGAATCTCGTTTCAATCCATTTGGAGACAGTGGCAGTGTCAGTACAAAATAGGTGCATGGTTTGCACCAGACATTGCTTAGAAATCGTTTTGGACGCACCCGATGGTACTCCTAAGTCACGAGGCACAAGTGGATGCTCGTTTTGGTCTGTTTGGAGATAGTGCTAATCTTGACGTAAGAGATAGGTGCACGGTTTGCGTCGAACATACCATAGGCTCGGAAATCATTTTGGACACACCCGATGGTACTCCTAGGTGACGAGGTTCAAGTGGATGCCCGTTTTGGTCTGTTTGGAGACTGTGCTAATCTTGACGCGAGATAGGTGAACGGTTTGCGCCGAACGTACCATAGGATCCGAAATCATTTTGAACACACCCGATGGATCTTCTCAGTGACATTGGTCATTTGGAATCTCGTTTCAATCCATTTGGAGATAGTGGTAGTGTCAGTGCAAAATAGGTGCATGGTTTGCAACAGACATTGCTCAGAAATCGTTTTGGATGCACCCGATGGTACTCCTAAGTCACGAGGCTCAAGTGGATGCTCGTTTTGGTCTGTTTGGAGATAGTGCTAATCTTGACGTAAGATAGGTGCATGGTTTGCGTCGAACATACCATAGGCTCGAAAATCGTTTTGGACACACCCGATGGTACTCCTAGGTGACGAGGTTCAAGTGGATGCCCGTTTTGGTCTGTTTGCAGACAGTGCTAATCTTGACGCGAGATAGGTGAACTGTTTGCGCCGAACGTACCATAGGCTCAGAAATCATTTTGAACACACCCGATGGATCTTCTCAGTGACATTGGTCATTTGGAATCTCGTTTCAATCCATTTGGATACAGTGGTAGTGTCAGTGCAAAATAGGTGCATGGTTTGCACCAAACATCGCTTAGAAATCGTTTTGGACGCACCCGATGGGACTCCTAGGTGACGAGGCTCAAGTGGATGCTCGTTTTGGTCTGTTTGGAGATAGTGCTAACCTTAACCAAGGTAGGTGCACGGTTTGTGCCGAACGTACCATAGGCTCAGAAATCATTTTGGACGCACCCGATGGATCTCCTATGTGACATTAGTCATGTGGAATGTCATTTCAATCCATTTGGAGGCAGTGGTAGTGTCAATGCAAAATAGGTGCACGGTTTGCACCAAACATCGCTCAGAAATCATTTTAGATGCACCCGATGGTACAACTAGGTGACGAGGCTCAAGTGGATGCTCGTTTTGGTCTATTTGGAGATAGTGCTAACCTTGATGCGAGGTTGGTGCACTGTTTGCGTCGAACGTACCATAGGCTCATAAATCATTTTGGACGCACCCGATGGATCGCTCAGAAATCATTTGGAATCTCGTTTCAATCCATTTGGAGACAGTGGTAGTGTCAGTGAAAAATAGGTGCATGGTTTGCACCAAACATTGCTCAGAAATCATTTTGGACACACCCGATGGTACTCCTAAGTCACGAGGCTCAAGTGGATGCTCGTTATGGTCTGTTTGGAGATAGTGCTAATCTTGACGTAAGATAGGTGCATGGTTTGCGTCGAACGTACCATAGGCTCGGAAATCGTTTTGGACACACCCAGTGGTACTCCTAGGTGACGAGGTTCAAGTGGATGCTCGTTTTGGTCTGTTTGGAGACAGTGCTAACCTTGACGCAAGATAGGTGCACGGTTTGCGCCGAACGTACCATAGGCTCAGAAATCATTTTGGACGCACCCAATGGATCTTCTCAGTGACATTGGTCATTTGGAATCTCGTTTCAACCCATTTGGAGACAGTTTTAGTGTCAGTGCAAGATAGGTGCACGGTTTCCGCCAAACATCGCTTAGAAATCGTTTTGGAAGCACCCGATGGTACTCCTAGGTGACGAGGCTCAAGTGGATGCTCGTTTTGGTCTATTTGGAGATAGTGCTAACCTTAACGCAAGATAGGTGCACGGTTTGCGCCGAACGTACCATAGGCTCAGAAATCGTTTTCGCCAAACATCGCTTAGAAATCGTTTTGGACGCACCCGATTGTACTCCTTGGTGACCAGCCTCAAGTGGATGCTCGTTTTGGTCTGTTTGGAGATAGTGCTAACCTTAACACAAGATAGGTGCATGGTTTGCGCCGAACGTACCATAGGCTCAGAAATCATTTTGGATGCACCCGATGGATCTTCTCAGTGACATTGGTCATTTGGAATCTCGTTTCAACCCATTTGGAGACAGTTGTAGTGTCAGTGCAAGATAGGTGCACGGTTTCCGCCAAACATCGCTTAGAAATCGTTTTGGAAGCACCCGATTGTACTCCTAGGTGACGAGGCTCAAGTGGATGCTCGTTTTGGTCTGTTTGGAGATAGTGCTACCCTTAACGCAAGATAGGTGCACGGTTTGCTCGTTTTGGTCTGTTTTGGTCTGTTTTCGATGCACCCGATGGATCTCCTATGTGACATTAGTCATGTGGAATGTCATTTCAATCCATTTGGAGACAGTGGTAGTGTCAGTGCAAAATAGGTGCACGGTTTGCACCAAACATCGCTAAGAAATCATTTTGGACGCACCCGATGGTACAACTAGGTGACGAGGCTCAAGTGGATGCTCATTTTGGTCTGTTTGGAGATAGTGCTAACCATGATGCGAGGTTGGTGCACTGTTTGCGTCGAACGTACCATAGGGTCAGAAATCATTTTGGACACACCCGATGGTACTCCTAGGTGATGAGGCTCAAGTGGACGCTCGTTTTGGTCTGTTTGGAGACAGTGCTAATCTTGACGCAAGAAAGGTTTACGGTTTGCGCCGAACGTACCATAGGCTCAGAAATCATTTTGGACGCACCCGATGGATCTTCTCAGTGACATTGGTCATTTGGAATCTCGTTTCAATCCATTTGGAGATAGTGGTAGTGTCAGTACAAAATAGGTGCATGGTTTGCACCAGACATTGCTTAGAAATCGTTTTGGACGCACCCGATGGTACTCCTAAGTCACGAGGCTCAAGTGGATGCTCGTTTTGGTCTGTTTGGAGATAGTGCTAATCTTGACGTAAGAGATAGGTGCACGGTTTGCGTCGAACATACCATAGGCTCGGAAATCATTTTGGACACACCCGATGGTACTCCTAGGTGACGAGGTTCAAGTGGATGCCCGTTTTGGTCTGTTTGGAGACTGTGCTAATCTTGACGCGAGATAGGTGAACGGTTTGCGCCGAACGTACCATAGGCTCAGAAATCATTTTGAACACACCCGATGGATCTTCTCAGTGACATTGGTCATTTGGAATCTTGTTTCAATCCATTTGGAGATAGTGGTAGTGTTAGTGCAAAATAGGTGCATGGTTTGCACCAGACATTGCTCAGAAATCGTTTTGGACGCACCCGATGGTACTCCTAAGTCACGAGGCTCAAGTGGATGCTCGTTTTGGTCTGTTTGGAGATAGTGCTAATCTTGACGTAAGATAGGTGCACGGTTTGCGTCGACCGTACCATAGGCTCGGAAATCGTTTTGGACACACCCGATGGTACTCCTAGGTGACGAGGTTCAAGTGGATGCTCGTTTTGGTCTGTTTGGAGACAGTGCTAATCTTGACGCAAGATAGGTGCACGGTTTGCGCCGAACGTACCATAGGCTCAGAAATCATTTTGAACACACCCGATGGATCTTCTCAATGACATTGGTTATTTGGAATCTCGTTTCAATCCATTTGGAGACAGTTATAGTGTCAGTGCAAGATAGGTGCACGGTTTGCGCCAAACATCGCTTAGAAATCGTTTTGGACGCACCCGATTGTACTCCTTGGTGACCAGGCTCAAGTGGATGCTCGTTTTGGTCTGTTTGGAGATAGTGCTAACCTTAACACAAGATAGGTGCACGGTTTGCGCGAACGTACCATAGGCTCAGAAATTGTTTTGGACGCACCCGATGGATATCCTATGTGACATTGGTCATGTGGAATCTCATTTCAATCCATTTGGAGGCAGTGGTAGTGTCAGTGCAAAATAGGTGCACGGTTTGCACCAAACATCGCTCAGAAATCGTTTTGGACGCACCCGATGGTACTCCTAGGTGACGAGGCTCAAGTGGATGCTCGTTTTGGTCTGTTTCGAGATAGTGCTAACCTCGATGCGAGATTGGTGCACTGTTTGCGTCGAACATACCATAGGCTCGGAAATTATTTTGGACACTCCTGATGGTTCTCCTAGGTGACGAGGCTCAAGTGGATGCTCGTTTTGGTCTGTTCGGAGACAGTGCTAATCTTGACGCAAGATAGGTGCACGGTTTGCGCCGAATGTACCGTAGGCTCAGAAATTGTTTTGGACGCACCCGATGGATCTCCTATGTGACATTAGTCATGTGGAATGTCATTTTAATCCATTTGGAGAAAGTGGTAGTGTCAGTGCAAAATAGGTGCACGGTTTGCACCAAACATCACTCAGAAATCATTTTGGACGCACCCGATGGTACAACTAGGTGACGAGGCTAAGTGGATGCTCGTTTTGGTCTGTTTGGAGGTAGTGCTAACCTCGATGCGAGATTGGTGCACTGTTTGCGTCGAACATACCATAGGCTCGGAAATCATTTTGGACGCACCCGATGGTACTCCTAGGTGACGAGGCTCAAGTGGATGCTCGTTTTGGTCTGTTTGGAGATAGTGCTAATCTTGACATAAGAGATAGGTGCACGGTTTGCGTCGAACATATAATAGTCTCGGAAATCGTTTTGGACACACCCGATGGTACTCCTAGGTGACGAGGTTCAAGTGGATGCCCGTTTTGGTCTGTTTGGAGACTGTGCTAATCTTGACGCGAGATAGGTGAACGGTTTGCGCCGAACGTACCATAGGCTCAGAAATCATTTTGAACACACCCGATGGATCTTCTCAGTGACATTGGTCATTTGGAATCTCGTTTCAATCCATTTGGAGATAGTGGTAGTGTCAGTGCAAAATAGGTGCATGGTTTGCAACAGACATTGCTCAGAAATCGTTTTGGACGCACCCGATGGAACTCCTAAGTCATGAGGCTCAAGTGGATGCTCGTTTTGGTCTGTTTGGAGATAGTGCTAATCTTGACGTAAGATAGGTGCATGGTTTGCGTCGAACATACCATAGGCTCGGAAATCGTTTTGGACACACCCGATGGTACTCCTAGGTGACGAGGTTCAAGTGGATGCCCGTTTTGGTCTGTTTGCAGACAGTGCTAATCTTGACGCGAGATAGGTGAACTGTTTACGCCGAACGTACCATAGGCTCAGAAATCATTTTGAACACACCCGATGGATCTTCTCAGTGACATTGGTCATTTGGAATCTCGTTTCAATCCATTTGGAGACAGTGGTAGTGTCAGTGCAAAATAGGTGCATGGTTTGCACCAAACATCGCTTAGAAATCATTTTGGACGCACCCGATGGGACTCCTAGGTGACGAGGCTCAAGTGGATGCTCGTTTTGGTCTGTTTGGAGATAGTGCTAACCTTAACCAAGGTAGGTGCACGGTTTGTGCCGAACGTACCATAGGCTCAGAAATCATTTTGGACGCACCCGATGGATCTCCTATGTGACATTAGTCATGTGGAATGTCATTTCAATCCATTTGGAGGCAGTGGTAGTGTCAATGCAAAATAGGTGCACGGTTTGCACCAAACATCGCTCAGAAATCATTTTGGATGCACCCGATGGTACAACTAGGTGACGAGGCTCAAGTGGATGCTCGTTTTGGTCTATTTGGAGATAGTGCTAACCTTGATGCGAGGTTGGTGCACTGTTTGCGTCGAACGTACCATAGGCTCATAAATCATTTTGGACGCACCCGATGGATCGCTCAGAAATCATTTGGAATCTCGTTTCAATCCATTTGGAGACAGTGGTAGTGTCAGTGAAAAATAGGTGCATGGTTTGCACCAAACATTGCTCAGAAATCATTTTGGACACACCCGATGGTACTCCTAAGTCACGAGGCTCAAGTGGATGCTCGTTATGGTCTGTTTGGAGATAGTGCTAATCTTGACGTAAGATAGGTGCATGGTTTGCGTCGAACGTACCATAGGCTCAGAAATCGTTTTGGACACACCCAGTGGTACTCCTAGGTGACGAGGTTCAAGTGGATGCTCGTTTTGGTCTGTTTGGAGACAGTGCTAACCTTGACGCAAGATAGGTGCACGGTTTGCGCCGAACGTACCATAGGCTCAGAAATCATTTTGGACGCACCCGATGGATCTTCTCAGTGACATTGGTCATTTGGAATCTCGTTTCAACCCATTTGGAGACAGTTTTAGTGTCAGTGCAAGATAGGTGCACGGTTTCCGCCAAACATCGCTTAGAAATCGTTTTGGAAGCACCCGATGGTACTCCTAGGTGACGAGGCTCAAGTGGATGCTCGTTTTGGTCTATTTGGAGATAGTGCTAACCTTAACGCAAGATAGGTGCACGGTTTGCGCCGAACGTACCATACGCTCAGAAATCGTTTTCGCCAAACATCGCTTAGAAATCGTTTTGGACGCACCCGATTGTACATCCTTGGTGACCAGCCTCAAGTGGATGCTCGTTTTGGTCTGTTTGAAGATAGTGCTAACCTTAACACAAGATAGGTGCATGGTTTGCGCCGAACGTACCATAGGCTCAGAAATCATTTTGGATGCACCCGATGGATCTTCTCAGTGACATTGGTCATTTGGAATCTCGTTTCAACCCATTTGGAGACAGTTGTAGTGTCAGTGCAAGATAGGCGCACGGTTTCCACCAAACATCGCTTAGAAATCGTTTTGGAAGCACCTGATTGTACTCCTTGGTGACGAGACTCAAGTGGATGCTCGTTTTGGTCTGTTTGGAGACAGTGCTACCCTTAACGCAAGATAGGTGCACGGTTTGCTCGTTTTGGTCTGTTTTGGTCTGTTTTCGATGCACCCGATGGATCTCCTATGTGACATTAGTCATGTGGAATGTCATTTCAATCCATTTGGAGACAGTGGTAGTGTCAGTGCAAAATAGGTGCATGGTTTGCACCAAACATCGCTAAGAAATCATTTTGGACGCACCCGATGGTACAACTAGGTGACGAGGCTCAAGTGGATGCTCATTTTGGTCTGTTTGGAGATAGTGCTAACCATGATGCGAGGTTGGTGCACTGTTTGCGTCGAACGTACCATAGGGTCAGAAATCATTTTGGACACACCCGATGGTACTCCTAGGTGATGAGGCTCAAGTGGACGCTCGTTTTGGTCTGTTTGGAGACAGTGCTAATCTTGACGCAAGAAAGGTTTACGGTTTGCGCCGAACGTACCATAGGCTCAGAAATCATTTTGGACGCACCCGATGGATCTTCTCAGTGACATTGGTCATTTGGAATCTCGTTTCAATCCATTTGGAGACAGTGGTAGTGTTAGTACAAAATAGGTGCATGGTTTGCACCAGACATTGCTTAGAAATCGTTTTGGACGCACCCGATGGTACTCCTAAGTCACGAGGCTCAAGTGGATGCTCGTTTTGGTCTGTTTGGAGATAGTGCTAATCTTGACGTAAGAGATAGGTGCACGGTTTGCGTCGAACATACCATAGGCTCGGAAATCATTTTGGACACACCCGATGGTACTCCTAGGTGACGAGGTTCAAGTGGATGCCCGTTTTGGTCTGTTTGGAGACTGTGCTAATCTTGACGCGAGATAGGTGAACGGTTTGCGCCGAACGTACCATAGGCTCAGAAATCATTTTGAACACACCCGATGGATCTTCTCAGTGACATTGGTCATTTGGAATCTTGTTTCAATCCATTTGGAGATAGTGGTAGTGTTAGTGCAAAATAGGTGCATGGTTTGCACCAGACATTGCTCAGAAATCGTTTTGGACGCACCCGATGGTACTCCTAAGTCACGAGGCTCAAGTGGATGCTCGTTTTGGTCTGTTTGGAGATAGTGCTAATCTTGACGTAAGATAGGTGCACGGTTTGCGTCGAACGTACCATAGGCTCGGAAATCGTTTTGGACACACCCGATGGTACTCCTAGGTGACGAGGTTCAAGTGGATGCTCGTTTTGGTCTGTTTGGAGACAGTGCTAATCTTGACGCAAGATAGGTGCACGGTTTGCGCCGAACATACCATAGGCTCAGAAATCATTTTGAACACACCCGATGGATCTTCTCAATGACATTGGTTATTTGGAATCTCGTTTCAATCCATTTGGAGACAGTTATAGTGTCAGTGCAAGATAGGTGCACGGTTTGCGCCAAACATCGCTTAGAAATCGTTTTGGACGCACCCGATTGTACTCCTTGGTGACCAGGCTCAAGTGGATGCTCGTTTTGGTCTGTTTGGAGATAGTGCTAACCTTAACACAAGATAGGTGCACGGTTTGCGCGAACGTACCATAGGCTCAGAAATTGTTTTGGACGCACCCGATGGATATCCTATGTGACATTGGTCATGTGGAATCTCATTTCAATCCATTTGGAGGCAGTGGTAGTGTCAGTGCAAAATAGGTGCACGGTTTGCACCAAACATCGCTCAGAAATCGTTTTGGACGCACCCGATGGTACTCCTAGGTGACGAGGCTCAAGTGGATGCTCGTTTTGGTCTGTTTCGAGATAGTGCTAACCTCGATGCGAGATTGGTGCATTGTTTGCGTCGAACATACCATAGGCTCGGAAATTATTTTGGACACTCCTGATGGTTCTCCTAGGTGACGAGGCTCAAGTGGATGCTCGTTTTGGTCTGTTCGGAGACAGTGCTAATCTTGACGCAAGATAGGTGCACGGTTTGCGCCGAATGTACCGTAGGCTCAGAAATTGTTTTGGACGCACCCGATGGATCTCCTATGTGACATTAGTCATGTGGAATGTCATTTTAATCCATTTGGAGAAAGTGGTAGTGTCAGTGCAAAATAGGTGCACGGTTTGCACCAAACATCACATAGAAATCATTTTGGACGCACCCGATGGTACAACTAGGTGACGAGGCTCAAGTGGATGCTCGTTTTGGTCTGTTTGGAGGTAGTGCTAACCTCGATGCGAGATTGGTGCACTGTTTGCGTCGAACATACCATAGGCTCGGAAATCATTTTGGACGCACCCGATGGTACTCCTAGGTGACGAGGCTCAAGTGGATGCTCGTTTTGGTCTGTTTGGAGATAGTGCTAATCTTGACGTAAGAGATAGGTGCACGGTTTGCGTCGAACATATCATAGGCTCGGAAATCGTTTTGGACACACCCGATGGTACTCCTAGGTGACGAGGTTCAAGTGGATGCCCGTTTTGGTCTGTTTGGAGACTGTGCTAATCTTGACGCGAGATAGGTGAACGGTTTGCGCCGAACGTACCATAGGCTCAGAAATCATTTTGAACACACCCGATGGATCTTCTCAGTGACATTGGTCATTTGGAATCTTGTTTCAATCCATTTGGAGATAGTGGTAGTGTTAGTGCAAAATAGGTGCATGGTTTGCACCAGACATTGCTCAGAAATCGTTTTGGACGCACCCGATGGTACTCCTAAGTCACGAGGCTCAAGTGGATGCTCGTTTTGGTCTGTTTGGAGATAGTGCTAATCTTGACGTAAGATAGGTGCACGGTTTGCGTCGAACGTACCATAGGCTCGGAAATCGTTTTGGACACACCCGATGGTACTCCTAGGTGACGAGGTTCAAGTGGATGCTCGTTTTGGTCTGTTTGGAGACAGTGCTAATCTTGACGCAAGATAGGTGCACGGTTTGCGCCGAACGTACCATAGGCTCAGAAATCATTTTGAACACACCCGATGGATCTTCTCAATGACATTGGTTATTTGGAATCTCGTTTCAATCCATTTGGAGACAGTTATAGTGTCAGTGCAAGATAGGTGCACGGTTTGCGCCAAACATCGCTTAGAAATCGTTTTGGACGCACCCGATTGTACTCCTTGGTGACCAGGCTCAAGTGGATGCTCGTTTTGGTCTGTTTGGAGATAGTGCTAACCTTAACACAAGATAGGTGCACGGTTTGCGCGAACGTACCATAGGCTCAGAAATTGTTTTGGACGCACCCGATGGATATCCTATGTGACATTGGTCATGTGGAATCTCATTTCAATCCATTTGGAGGCAGTGGTAGTGTCAGTGCAAAATAGGTGCACGGTTTGCACCAAACATCGCTCAGAAATCGTTTTGGACGCACCCGATGGTACTCCTAGGTGACGAGGCTCAAGTGGATGCTCGTTTTGGTCTGTTTCGAGATAGTGCTAACCTCGATGCGAGATTGGTGCACTGTTTGCGTCGAACATACCATAGGCTCGGAAATTATTTTGGACACTCCTGATGGTTCTCCTAGGTGACGAGGCTCAAGTGGATGCTCGTTTTGGTCTGTTCGGAGACAGTGCTAATCTTGACGCAAGATAGGTGCACGGTTTGCGCCGAATGTACCGTAGGCTCAGAAATTGTTTTGGACGCACCCGATGGATCTCTATGTGACATTAGTCATGTGGAATGTCATTTTAATCCATTTGGAGAAAGTGGTAGTGTCAGTGCAAAATAGGTGCACGGTTTGCACCAAACATCACTCAGAAATCATTTTGGACGCACCCGATGGTACAACTAGGTGACGAGGCTCAAGTGGATGCTCGTTTTGGTCTGTTTGGAGGTAGTGCTAACCTCGATGCGAGATTGGTGCACTGTTTGCGTCGAACATACCATAGGCTCGGAAATCATTTTGGACGCACCCGATGGTACTCCTAGGTGACGAGGCTCAAGTGGATGCTCGTTTTGGTCTGTTTGGAGATAGTGCTAATCTTGACGTAAGAGATAGGTGCACGGTTTGCGTCGAACATATCATAGGCTCGGAAATCGTTTTGGACACACCCGATGGTACTCCTAGGTGACGAGGTTCAAGTGGATGCCCGTTTGGGTCTGTTTGGAGACTGTGCTAATCTTGATGCGAGATAGGTGAACGGTTTGCGCCGAACGTACCATAGGCTCAGAAATCATTTTGAACACACCCGATGGATCTTCTCAGTGACATTGGTCATTTGGAATCTCGTTTCAATCCATTTGGAGATAGTGGTAGTGTCAGTGCAAAATAGGTGCATGGTTTGCAACAGACATTACTCAGAAATCGTTTTGGACGCACCCGATGGTACTCCTAAGTCACGAGGCTCAAGTGGATGCTCGTTTTGGTCTGTTTGGAGATAGTGCTAATCTTGACGTAAGATAGGTGCATGGTTTGCGTCGAACATACCATAGGCTCGGAAATTGTTTTGGACACACCCGATGGTACTCCTAGGTGACGAGGTTCAAGTGGATGCTCGTTTTGGTCTGTTTGGAGACAGTGCTAATCTTGACGCAAGATAGGTGCACGGTTTGCGCCGAACGTACCATAGGCTCAGAAATCATTTTGAACACACCCGATGGATCTTCTCAATGACATTGGTTATTTGGAATCTCGTTTCAATCCATTTGGAGACAGTTATAGTGTCAGTGCAAGATAGGTGCACGGTTTGCGCCAAACATCGCTTAGAAATCGTTTTGGACGCACCCGATTGTACTCCTTGGTGACCAGGCTCAAGTGGATGCTCGTTTTGGTCTGTTTGGAGATAGTGCTAACCTTAACACAAGATAGGTGCACGGTTTGCGCGAACGTACCATAGGCTCAGAAATTGTTTTGGACGCACCCGATGGATATCCTATGTGACATTGGTCATGTGGAATCTCATTTCAATCCATTTGGAGGCAGTGGTAGTGTCAGTGCAAAATAGGTGCACGGTTTGCACCAAACATCGCTCAGAAATCGTTTTGGACGCACCCGATGGTACTCCTAGGTGACGAGGCTCAAGTGGATGCTCGTTTTGGTCTGTTTCGAGATAGTGCTGACCTCGATGCGAGATTGGTGCATTGTTTGCGTCGAACATACCATAGGCTCGGAAATTATTTTGGACACTCCTGATGGTTCTCCTAGGTGACGAGGCTCAAGTGGATGCTCGTTTTGGTCTGTTCGGAGACAGTGCTAATCTTGACGCAAGATAGGTGCACGGTTTGCGCCGAATGTACCGTAGGCTCAGAAATTGTTTTGGACGCACCCGATGGATCTCCTATGTGACATTAGTCATGTGGAATGTCATTTTAATCCATTTGGAGAAAGTGGTAGTGTCAGTGCAAAATAGGTGCACGGTTTGCACCAAACATCACATAGAAATCATTTTGGACGCACCCGATGGTACAACTAGGTGACGAGGCTCAAGTGGATGCTCGTTTTGGTCTGTTTGGAGGTAGTGCTAACCTCGATGCGAGATTGGTGCACTGTTTGCGTCGAACATACCATAGGCTCGGAAATCATTTTGGACGCACCCGATGGTACTCCTAGGTGACGAGGCTCAAGTGGATGCTCGTTTTGGTCTGTTTGGAGATAGTGCTAATCTTGACGTAAGAGATAGGTGCACGGTTTGCGTCGAACATATCATAGGCTCGGAAATCGTTTTGGACACACCCGATGGTACTCCTAGGTGACGAGGTTCAAGTGGATGCCCGTTTTGGTCTGTTTGGAGACTGTGCTAATCTTGACGCGAGATAGGTGAACGGTTTGCGCCGAACGTACCATAGGCTCAGAAATCATTTTGAACACACCCGATGGATCTTCTCAGTGACATTGGTCATTTGGAATCTTGTTTCAATCCATTTGGAGATAGTGGTAGTGTTAGTGCAAAATAGGTGCATGGTTTGCACCAGACATTGCTCAGAAATCGTTTTGGACGCACCCGATGGTACTCCTAAGTCACGAGGCTCAAGTGGATGCTCGTTTTGGTCTGTTTGGAGATAGTGCTAATCTTGACGTAAGATAGGTGCACGGTTTGCGTCGAACGTACCATAGGCTCGGAAATCGTTTTGGACACACCCGATGGTACTCCTAGGTGACGAGGTTCAAGTGGATGCTCGTTTTGGTCTGTTTGGAGACAGTGCTAATCTTGACGCAAGATAGGTGCACGGTTTGCGCCGAACGTACCATAGGCTCAGAAATCATTTTGAACACACCCGATGGATCTTCTCAATGACATTGGTTATTTGGAATCTCGTTTCAATCCATTTGGAGACAGTTATAGTGTCAGTGCAAGATAGGTGCACGGTTTGCGCCAAACATCGCTTAGAAATCGTTTTGGACGCACCCGATTGTACTCCTTGGTGACCAGGCTCAAGTGGATGCTCGTTTTGGTCTGTTTGGAGATAGTGCTAACCTTAACACAAGATAGGTGCACGGTTTGCGCGAACGTACCATAGGCTCAGAAATTGTTTTGGACGCACCCGATGGATATCCTATGTGACATTGGTCATGTGGAATCTCATTTCAATCCATTTGGAGGCAGTGGTAGTGTCAGTGCAAAATAGGTGCACGGTTTGCACCAAACATCGCTCAGAAATCGTTTTGGACGCACCCGATGGTACTCCTAGGTGACGAGGCTCAAGTGGATGCTCGTTTTGGTCTGTTTCGAGATAGTGCTAACCTCGATGCGAGATTGGTGCACTGTTTGCGTCGAACATACCATAGGCTCGGAAATTATTTTGGACACTCCTGATGGTTCTCCTAGGTGACGAGGCTCAAGTGGATGCTCGTTTTGGTCTGTTCGGAGACAGTGCTAATCTTGACGCAAGATAGGTGCACGGTTTGCGCCGAATGTACCGTAGGCTCAGAAATTGTTTTGGACGCACCCGATGGATCTCTATGTGACATTAGTCATGTGGAATGTCATTTTAATCCATTTGGAGAAAGTGGTAGTGTCAGTGCAAAATAGGTGCACGGTTTGCACCAAACATCACTCAGAAATCATTTTGGACGCACCCGATGGTACAACTAGGTGACGAGGCTCAAGTGGATGCTCGTTTTGGTCTGTTTGGAGGTAGTGCTAACCTCGATGCGAGATTGGTGCACTGTTTGCGTCGAACATACCATAGGCTCGGAAATCATTTTGGACGCACCCGATGGTACTCCTAGGTGACGAGGCTCAAGTGGATGCTCGTTTTGGTCTGTTTGGAGATAGTGCTAATCTTGACGTAAGAGATAGGTGCACGGTTTGCGTCGAACATATCATAGGCTCGGAAATCGTTTTGGACACACCCGATGGTACTCCTTGGTGACGAGGTTCAAGTGGATGCCCGTTTGGGTCTGTTTGGAGACTGTGCTAATCTTGATGCGAGATAGGTGAACGGTTTGCGCCGAACGTACCATAGGCTCAGAAATCATTTTGAACACACCCGATGGATCTTCTCAGTGACATTGGTCATTTGGAATCTCGTTTCAATCCATTTGGAGATAGTGGTAGTGTCAGTGCAAAATAGGTGCATGGTTTGCAACAGACATTGCTCAGAAATCGTTTTGGACGCACCCGATGGTACTCCTAAGTCACGAGGCTCAAGTGGATGCTCGTTTTGGTCTGTTTGGAGATAGTGCTAATCTTGACGTAAGATAGGTGCATGGTTTGCGTCGAACATACCATAGGCTCGGAAATTGTTTTGGACACACCCGATGGTACTCCTAGGTGACGAGGTTCAAGTGGATGCTCGTTTTGGTCTGTTTGGAGACAGTGCTAATCTTGACGCAAGATAGGTGCACGGTTTGCGCCGAACGTACCATAGGCTCAGAAATCATTTTGAACACACCCGATGGATCTTCTCAATGACATTGGTTATTTGGAATCTCGTTTCAATCCATTTGGAGACAGTTATAGTGTCAGTGCAAGATAGGTGCACGGTTTGCGCCAAACATCGCTTAGAAATCGTTTTGGACGCACCCGATTGTACTCCTTGGTGACCAGGCTCAAGTGGATGCTCGTTTTGGTCTGTTTGGAGATAGTGCTAACCTTAACACAAGATAGGTGCACGGTTTGCGCGAACGTACCATAGGCTCAGAAATTGTTTTGGACGCACCCGATGGATATCCTATGTGACATTGGTCATGTGGAATCTCATTTCAATCCATTTGGAGGCAGTGGTAGTGTCAGTGCAAAATAGGTGCACGGTTTGCACCAAACATCGCTCAGAAATCGTTTTGGACGCACCCGATGGTACTCCTAGGTGACGAGGCTCAAGTGGATGCTCGTTTTGGTCTGTTTCGAGATAGTGCTGACCTCGATGCGAGATTGGTGCATTGTTTGCGTCGAACATACCATAGGCTCGGAAATTATTTTGGACACTCCTGATGGTTCTCCTAGGTGACGAGGCTCAAGTGGATGCTCGTTTTGGTCTGTTCGGAGACAGTGCTAATCTTGACGCAAGATAGGTGCACGGTTTGCGCCGAATGTACCGTAGGCTCAGAAATTGTTTTGGACGCACCCGATGGATCTCCTATGTGACATTAGTCATGTGGAATGTCATTTTAATCCATTTGGAGAAAGTGGTAGTGTCAGTGCAAAATAGGTGCACGGTTTGCACCAAACATCACATAGAAATCATTTTGGACGCACCCGATGGTACAACTAGGTGACGAGGCTCAAGTGGATGCTCGTTTTGGTCTGTTTGGAGGTAGTGCTAACCTCGATGCGAGATTGGTGCACTGTTTGCGTCGAACATACCATAGGCTCGGAAATCATTTTGGACGCACCCGATGGTACTCCTAGGTGACGAGGCTCAAGTGGATGCTCGTTTTGGTCTGTTTGGAGATAGTGCTAATCTTGACGTAAGAGATAGGTGCACGGTTTGCGTCGAACATATCATAGGCTCGGAAATCGTTTTGGACACACCCGATGGTACTCCTAGGTGACGAGGTTCAAGTGGATGCCCGTTTTGGTCTGTTTGGAGACTGTGCTAATCTTGACGCGAGATAGGTGAACGGTTTGCGCCGAACGTACCATAGGCTCAGAAATCATTTTGAACACACCCGATGGATCTTCTCAGTGACATTGGTCATTTGGAATCTTGTTTCAATCCATTTGGAGATAGTGGTAGTGTTAGTGCAAAATAGGTGCATGGTTTGCACCAGACATTGCTCAGAAATCGTTTTGGACGCACCCGATGGTACTCCTAAGTCACGAGGCTCAAGTGGATGCTCGTTTTGGTCTGTTTGGAGATAGTGCTAATCTTGACGTAAGATAGGTGCACGGTTTGCGTCGAACGTACCATAGGCTCGGAAATCGTTTTGGACACACCCGATGGTACTCCTAGGTGACGAGGTTCAAGTGGATGCTCGTTTTGGTCTGTTTGGAGACAGTGCTAATCTTGACGCAAGATAGGTGCACGGTTTGCGCCGAACGTACCATAGGCTCAGAAATCATTTTGAACACACCCGATGGATCTTCTCAATGACATTGGTTATTTGGAATCTCGTTTCAATCCATTTGGAGACAGTTATAGTGTCAGTGCAAGATAGGTGCACGGTTTGCGCCAAACATCGCTTAGAAATCGTTTTGGACGCACCCGATTGTACTCCTTGGTGACCAGGCTCAAGTGGATGCTCGTTTTGGTCTGTTTGGAGATAGTGCTAACCTTAACACAAGATAGGTGCACGGTTTGCGCGAACGTACCATAGGCTCAGAAATTGTTTTGGACGCACCCGATGGATATCCTATGTGACATTGGTCATGTGGAATCTCATTTCAATCCATTTGGAGGCAGTGGTAGTGTCAGTGCAAAATAGGTGCACGGTTTGCACCAAACATCGCTCAGAAATCGTTTTGGACGCACCCGATGGTACTCCTAGGTGACGAGGCTCAAGTGGATGCTCGTTTTGGTCTGTTTCGAGATAGTGCTAACCTCGATGCGAGATTGGTGCACTGTTTGCGTCGAACATACCATAGGCTCGGAAATTATTTTGGACACTCCTGATGGTTCTCCTAGGTGACGAGGCTCAAGTGGATGCTCGTTTTGGTCTGTTCGGAGACAGTGCTAATCTTGACGCAAGATAGGTGCACGGTTTGCGCCGAATGTACCGTAGGCTCAGAAATTGTTTTGGACGCACCCGATGGATCTCTATGTGACATTAGTCATGTGGAATGTCATTTTAATCCATTTGGAGAAAGTGGTAGTGTCAGTGCAAAATAGGTGCACGGTTTGCACCAAACATCACTCAGAAATCATTTTGGACGCACCCGATGGTACAACTAGGTGACGAGGCTCAAGTGGATGCTCGTTTTGGTCTGTTTGGAGGTAGTGCTAACCTCGATGCGAGATTGGTGCACTGTTTGCGTCGAACATACCATAGGCTCGGAAATCATTTTGGACACACCCGATGGTACTCCTAGGTGACGAGGCTCAAGTGGATGCTCGTTTTGGTCTGTTTGGAGATAGTGCTAATCTTGACGTAAGAGATAGGTGCACGGTTTGCGTCGAACATATCATAGGCTCGGAAATCGTTTTGGACACACCCGATGGTACTCCTAGGTGACGAGGTTCAAGTGGATGCCCGTTTGGGTCTGTTTGGAGACTGTGCTAATCTTGACGCGAGATAGGTGAACGGTTTGCGCCGAACGTACCATAGGCTCAGAAATCATTTTGAACACACCCGATGGATCTTCTCAGTGACATTGGTCATTTGGAATCTCGTTTCAATCCATTTGGAGATAGTGGTAGTGTCAGTGCAAAATAGGTGCATGGTTTGCAACAGACATTGCTCAGAAATCGTTTTGGACGCACCCGATGGTACTCCTAAGTCACGAGGCTCAAGTGGATGCTCGTTTTGGTCTGTTTGGAGATAGTGCTAATCTTGACGTAAGATAGGTGCATGGTTTGCGTCGAACATACCATAGGCTCGGAAATTGTTTTGGACACACCCGATGGTACTCCTAGGTGACGAGGTTCAAGTGGATGCCCGTTTTGGTCTGTTTGCATACAGTGCTAATCTTGACGCGAGATAGGTGAACTGTTTACGCCGAACGTACCATAGGCTCAGAAATCATTTTGAACACACCCGATGGATCTTCTCAGTGACATTGGTCATTTGGAATCTCGTTTCAATCCATTTGGAGACAGTGGTAGTGTCAGTGCAAAATAGGTGCATGGTTTGCACCAAACATCGCTTAGAAATCGTTTTGGACGCACCCGATGGGACTCCTAGGTGACGAGGCTCAAGTGGATGCTCGTTTTGGTCTGTTTGGAGATAGTGCTAACCTTAACCAAGGTAGGTGCACGGTTTGTGCCGAACGTACCATAGGCTCAAAAATCATTTTGGACGCACCCGATGGATCTCCTATGTGACATTAGTCATGTGGAATGTCATTTCAATCCATTTGGAGGCAGTGGTAGTGTCAATGCAAAATAGGTGCACGGTTTGCACCAAACATCGCTCAGAAATCATTTTGGATGCACCCGATGGTACAACTAGGTGACGAGGCTCAAGTGGATGCTCGTTTTGGTCTATTTGGAGATAGTGCTAACCTTGATGCGAGGTTGGTGCACTGTTTGCGTCGAACGTACCATAGGCTCATAAATCATTTTGGACGCACCCGATGGATCGCTCAGAAATCATTTGGAATCTCGTTTCAATCCATTTGGAGACAGTGGTAGTGTCAGTGAAAAATAGGTGCATGGTTTGCACCAAACATTGCTCAGAAATCATTTTGGACACACCCGATGGTACTCCTAAGTCACGAGGCTCAAGTGGATGCTCGTTATGGTCTGTTTGGAGATAGTGCTAATCTTGACGTAAGATAGGTGCATGGTTTGCGTCGAACGTACCATAGGCTCGGAAATCGTTTTGGACACACCCAGTGGTACTCCTAGGTGACGAGGTTCAAGTGGATGCTCGTTTTGGTCTGTTTGGAGACAGTGCTAACCTTGACGCAAGATAGGTGCACGGTTTGCGCCGAACGTACCATAGGCTCAGAAATCATTTTGGACGCACCCGATGGATCTTCTCAGTGACATTGGTCATTTGGAATCTCGTTTCAACCCATTTGGAGACAGTTTTAGTGTCAGTGCAAGATAGGTGCACGGTTTCCGCCAAACATCGCTTAGAAATCGTTTTGGAAGCACCCGATGGTACTCCTAGGTGACGAGGCTCAAGTGGATGCTCGTTTTGGTCTATTTGGAGATAGTGCTAACCTTAACGCAAGATAGGTGCACGGTTTGCACCGAACGTACCATAGGCTCAGAAATCGTTTTCGCCAAACATCGCTTAGAAATCGTTTTGGACGCACCCAATTGTACTTCTTGGTGACCAGCCTCAAGTGGATGCTCGTTTTGGTCTGTTTGGAGATAGTGCTAACCTTAACACAAGATAGGTGCATGGTTTGCGCCGAACGTACCATAGGCTCAGAAATCATTTTGGATGCACCCGATGGATCTTCTCAGTGACATTGGTCATTTGGAATCTCGTTTCAACCCATTTGGAGACAGTTGTAGTGTCAGTGCAAGATAGGTGCACGGTTTCCACCAAACATCGCTTAGAAATCGTTTTGGAAGCACCTGATTGTACTCCTAGGTGACGTGGCTCAAGTGGATGCTCGTTTTGGTCTGTTTGGAGATAGTGCTACCCTTAACGCAAGATAGGTGCACGGTTTGCTCGTTTTGGTCTGTTTTCGATGCACCCGATGGATCTCCTATGTGACATTAGTCATGTGGAATGTCATTTCAATCCATTTGGAGACAGTGGTAGTGTCAGTGCAAAATAGGTGCACGGTTTGCACCAAACATCGCTAAGAAATCATTTTGGACGCACCCGATGGTACAACTAGGTGACGAGGCTCAAGTGGATGCTCATTTTGGTCTGTTTGGAGATAGTGCTAACCATGATGCGAGGTTGGAGCACCGTTTGCGTCGAACGTACCATAGGGTCAGAAATCATTTTGGACACACCCGATGGTACTCCTAGGTGATGAGGCTCAAGTGGACGCTCGTTTTGGTCTGTTTGGATACAGTGCTAATCTTGACGCAAGAAAGGTTTACGGTTTGCGCCGAACGTACCATAGGCTCAGAAATCATTTTGGACGCACCCGATGGATCTTCTCAGTGACATTGGTCATTTGGAATCTCGTTTCAATCCATTTGGAGACAGTGGTAGTGTCAGTACAAAATAGGTGCATGGTTTGCACCAGACATTGCTTAGAAATCGTTTTGGACGCACCCGATGGTACTCCTAAGTCACGAGGCTCAAGTGGATGCTCGTTTTGGTCTGTTTGGAGATAGTGCTAATCTTGACGTAAGAGATAGGTGCACGGTTTGCGTCGAACATATCATAGGCTCGGAAATCGTTTTGGACACACCCGATGGTACTCCTAGGTGACGAGGTTCAAGTGGATGCCCGTTTTGGTCTGTTTGGAGACTGTGCTAATCTTGACGCGAGATAGGTGAACGGTTTGCGCCGAACGTACCATAGGCTCAGAAATCATTTTGAACACACCCGATGGATCTTCTTAGTGACATTGGTCATTTGGAATCTTGTTTCAATCCATTTGGAGATAGTGGTACTGTTAGTGCAAAATAGGTGCATGGTTTGCACCAGACATTGCTCAGAAATCGTTTTGGACGCACCCGATGGTACTCCTAAGTCACGAGGCTCAAGTGGATGCTCGTTTTAGTCTGTTTGGAGATAGTGCTAATCTTGACGTAAGATAGGTGCACGGTTTGCGTCGAACGTACCATAGGCTCGGAAATCGTTTTGGACACACCCGATGGTACTCCTAGGTGACGAGGTTCAAGTGGATGCTCGTTTTGGTCTGTTTGGAGACAGTGCTAATCTTGACGCAAGATAGGTGCACGGTTTGCGCCGAACGTACCATAGGCTCAGAAATCATTTTGAACACACCCGATGGATCTTCTCAATGACATTGGTTATTTGGAATCTCATTTCAATCCATTTGGAGACAGTTATAGTGTCAGTGCAAGATAGGTGCACGGTTTGCGCCAAACATCGCTTAGAAATCGTTTTGGACGCACCCGATTGTACTCCTTGGTGACCAGGCTCAAGTGGATGCTCGTTTTGGTCTGTTTGGAGATAGTGCTAACCTTAACACAAGATAGGTGCACGGTTTGCGCGAACATACCATAGGCTCAGAAATTGTTTTGGACGCACCCGATGGATATCCTATGTGACATTGGTCATGTGGAATCTCATTTCAATCCATTTGGAGGCAGTGGTAGTGTCAGTGCAAAATAGGTGCACGGTTTGCACCAAACATCGCTCAGAAATCGTTTTGGACGCACCCAATGGTACTCCTAGGTGACGAGGCTCAAGTGGATGCTCGTTTTGGTCTGTTTCGAGATAGTGCTAACCTCGATGCGAGATTGGTGCACTGTTTGCGTCGAACATACCATAGGCTCGGAAATTATTTTGGACACTCCTGATGGTTCTCCTAGGTGACGAGGCTCAAGTGGATGCTCGTTTTGGTCTGTTCGGAGACAGTGCTAATCTTGACGCAAGATAGGTGCACGGTTTGCGCCGAATGTACCGTAGGATCAGAAATTGTTTTGGACGCACCCGATGGATCTCCTATGTGACATTAGTCATGTGGAATGTCATTTTAATCCATTTGGAGAAAGTGGTAGTGTCAGTGCAAAATAGGTGCACGGTTTGCACCAAACATCACTCAGAAATCATTTTGGACGCACCCGATGGTACAACTAGGTGACGAGGCTCAAGTGGATGCTCGTTTTGGTCTGTTTGGAGGTAGTGCTAACCTCGATGCGAGATTGGTGCACTGTTTGCGTCGAACATACCATAGGCTCGGAAATCATTTTGGACGCACCCGATGGTACTCCTAGGTGACGAGGCTCAAGTGGATGCTCGTTTTGGTCTGTTTGGAGATAGTGCTAATCTTGACGTAAGAGATAGGTGCACGGTTTGCGTCGAACATATCATAGGCTCGGAAATCGTTTTGGACACACCCGATGGTACTCCTAGGTGACGAGGTTCAAGTGGATGCCCGTTTTGGTCTGTTTGGAGACTGTGCTAATCTTGACGCGAGATAGGTGAACGGTTTGCGCCGAACGTACCATAGGCTCAGAAATCATTTTGAACACACCCGATGGATCTTCTCAGTGACATTGGTCATTTGGAATCTCGTTTCAATCCATTTGGAGATAGTGGTAGTGTCAGTGCAAAATAGGTGCATGGTTTGCACCAGACATTGCTCAGAAATCGTTTTGGACACACCCGATGGTACTCCTAAGTCACGAGGCTCAAGTGGATGCTCGTTTTGGTCTGTTTGGAGATAGTGCTAATCTTGACGTAAGATAGGTGCACGGTTTGCGTCGAACGTACCATAGGCTCGGAAATCATTTTGGACACACTCGATGGTACTCCTAGGTGACGAGGTTCAAGTGGATGCTCATTTTGGTCTGTTTGGAGACAGTGCTAATCTTGACGCAAGATAGGTGCACGGTTTGCGCCGAACGTACCATAGGCTCAGAAATCATTTTGAACACACCCGATGGATCTTCTCAATGACATTGGTCATTTGGAATCTCGTTTCAATCCATTTGGAGACAGTTATTGTAACACCCCAGGTGTTTATCACCAATTAGGCAGTGGGTTTGAGCTCAAACACGACAAATTAGGTGGAGATGACAATGTCAAGGTCAACCTATGGAGATGAGCCTAACCTAAAGTGGATGTTGCATCATTGCTTTACATATAGGTCCCTTTTCAAAGATATATGTTTGGATGGTGTTATTGCCATATCTTCATGTGCCTCACCTTGGTACCTATCTATATTGATCCCTGGAAAAGTTTCATAAAGTTTGGAATCAAAAAGTCACATGAAATAATAAGTTAGATGCTTGTTTGGATTATAACTAAAACATACCTTATGTCCTATGGGAACTAGTGTTGAGCAACATACAAATGCAATATGTGCAACACATCTTGGACACATGTGGAACACCCTAGTGGAACATGTGTAGCATGTATCTTGAAACAAGCACTACAATTATAGTGACTTCTATGTTTCAGTGCATTTGAGGCCTATACTTTTGTGCAACCTATGCATGGTGTGTATGTTTGGCCTCTACAACACCTTAACTACACTTAGGACACTTAATGGAACAATGTTCATGTTGATCATTTTGCCTAAATGTGCTTCTAAGTAATGGTTGACCATGTATGGACACTAGAACCCTTTTGTTTGACCATTTCAAAAGTGTGACCTAGAAGCTTTGCATGACTGTGCACCCTTTGACAAAGTTGTAGAGAATTTTATAAGGAACAAACTTTGTTTAAGAGTCAAGTCATGAAAATGTGTGGAACATGCTCAAAAAGGGCCCACAAGTCAGAAATAGGGCTGATTTCAGCACTTAGCCATTTTAAAGCCCTGATTTCAGTGTCGTCGACATTGACATTCCGCGTTCTCCGAAATTCGTTAAGCAACTTGAGTTGGTCCAAAAATAAAAGTTGAAAGTTATATTATGGAGAAGAGCATGCAAAAAGGTTGCACTGAGTTTGACCGAGTTTTGACCTCCGAAGGCGAGTTTCCGTGACCATTTTCAAAGCGTTGACATTGCCATATTGGGGACTAATTAACCGCTGATCTATTGCTCTACAGGCCGAGCTACCTTCATCAAAGTTGGAGAGTATTATCTATAGATCAGACTTTGTTTTGGGCCCATGATCCAGTTCGGCCCGTAGCTAGCCCAAAACGGCGTCCCAATATGGCCTCACCGAAGCCCGCCACGTGCTCGACAGATGTCCCCTGAGGGGAGAGCGTGGCCGCCATGCACTAGAGCGCCTTCGCCATGGACGCCGCGCGTCCTCCTCTCGGCCGCGTGTCCTAGCATGCTGGCGTCCAAGGGGGAGCCGCCCCAGGCTCACTTGGTGCCTCTCCCGCACTCGCTCTCGCCTCTCGCTCGGCCACCCTTGCCTCTGCCAAGCTCCAGGGCGCGCGCCCGCCATGGCCGCCCATGGAGCTCCGAGCTGCCACCGTCGTCTCTCCGTCTCCGAGCTCCCTGGCATCCCACAGCAAGCACCACCGCCCTCGCAGTGTCATGCTCTGCCCCGCGCGCACGCTCGCCCAAGCTCCAGGGCACTGGAGCACGCCACCGCCATGGCCGTCCGGTAGAACTCCATGGCCGCCGATGTTCTCCTACCTCCGGCTTTCCTCCGCCCGAACGGACCGCCGCACCACCTTCGCCACGCCAAGCCGCACGCGCGGCACCTCCTCCCCGGCCTTGACCTTCACCGGAGGCCGCTGCCATCGGGCCGCCGCCGTCGCCGCCGCCTGCTCCGGTGGCCACAACGCTGGGGACCACCGCGGGCCGAGCCGTGTAGCTCTACGGGTGCGTAAGGGCACGTTGGAGCTCGTGCCACCCTTAGTCGCCGCCGTCGGTGACCTCGCCGGCGACCGGCCGAGCCAGAGCCGCCCCCCCCCATTCCTCTGTCCTCCGACGGAGGTAGAAGATGAAGACCGACGCCCCTCCTCTCTGTCTCTCTGTGTGAGTGACTGACGAGCGGGCCCGGATGAACAGTAGGGCCCACTTGTCGGTTTAAGGAAGTGTCTGTCCTGGGTGTGTAATCGGGTGTACCTAGCAAAAATTAGTTAGGGTTGTTTATTTCTGATTTTGAATTTCCATTTCATGCTGATCTTTGAAAATCCATATCTCATGCTAGGTAATTCCAAAAATAGCAAAAGTGGACTTTTTGGAAACCTTGAGAAAAGATCTATGCAGTGGAGTCATAATATGTTACATGTTTGTAGGTATTTTCTAATGTGTTTATTTAAGTTTTAAAGATGCTCTAAAAATGCCTTTAAATTTAACCAGAGCAAGATCTGGAGTTTTAGAACCCCAAAAATGGTGATTCTTGTTTTGTTAATTTTGTGATGACATGTACTTGCTAGGAAAAATATTAAACACCCTAGTTGTTCACTGTTTTCTTAGAGTTTTGATTTGACCTTGTTAAATAAGGAAAATTACATTTTATTACTTGTCATTTTATATCTTGAGTTGTGGTGCTCCAAATGATGTGAAATTTTTATGGTAGTCTTTCCATGCTATGAATGTACTGTGGTATAAATTTCATGGCCATTGCTTACTGTATGCTCAAGTTATTGAGTTAACTTGTTTATGGCTTAATAAATAGCTTATAAATAATATATAAATGATAAAATAGAAAATGTTGTTCCATCACCTTATTATGATGTTGATCTTTGATGTTAGTTCATTCTATGGCCATGTGTTCACAGAAAATATTGAGTTTTATGTTTAGCTTGCTCTCACATGATTTATTGCAATAGCTATTTGTCTTTTTCATAGAGGTTGATATACTTGTCTAAATGGCTTGAAATTTGGACAGTAGACTTTTGAGAGCATTTGTAGACCCCTGTAATTTTGGTAGAATTTATTGAGCATCTTTATGATGTGGTCATAATTCCACCTAATTATCTAAATAAATTAAGAAAATATATTAAAAGAATTTATTTAGTAATTGACACTATGTTTTCTGGTGTTCATTAGTCATGCGTGAAATGTTGGTAAAGTTGGTTTTGTCTAATTATATGTTTGCAATATAAGTTAATAATTATTTCTTGCAAATGAGGTTCTGGACAGATCTGGAAACTTAGCAAAGTTCTTCATGATAATGTGTCTTGTTGTAAAATTTGTTTATACAAAAGTTGTAGATAATTTATGTATCTAGCTGCTGTTAAAATTTGGTGGCATTTGATCATGTGGTTTAGGAGTTATAGCTGTTGAAAGTTAGGGTACAGAATTGCTTGCTCTCTGTTTGTCAGGAACAGATTCTGGAACTTTGTATTTTTGACTTGTTTAACTTATGAATCATGCTGTGATGATATTATATGAAATGTAGATAATTTCCTAAGCTTTCCAGAATGTCTTCTTGCAAGTCATTTGGACTTATGGAACTCCAGATATGATTGATTTACTGAGCTACTGTATGGATGTCCAGAAAGTGATAGATTTTAGTTGTAGTGCTTTGATTAACTTTGCCATGCTAGTGTGTTGAAGTGTGACTCATACCTTTGAAAGTACTTGGGTTGGTACCCTAGAATCTTATAAGACTTGTGTCTTGATTGATGTGCTTGCAATCTTCTATGTTATGCCCTAATAAGGATTAAGTTAATTAGCTCTAGGTGCTTATGTGAACTTTGGTATGTTTGCTTGATTGCTTTGTTTATTTCACTTCTATGCATTCATACATATGCATTATTGCACCTCATTTAGGTACGCTAGCTGAAACACGCGAAGGACCTGATGTGGAGTCAAACCCGAAGATGGAGTTGGTGGATCCATTCTGAAGATAGAAGGACCGAACAAGTGTTAGACGGAGGGAATGCTCGCCAAGCGAGTTTCTTCTGACATACTCTAACTTGAGTCGGATCCCAGGCAAGCCCCGGAGCATTCTAAGCCTCCTATCTTCAAAGCAATTAATTCTATATATGTTATACGTATTGCTGCATTAAGTGGTAGGAGTTGGTTGAAAACCTTACTGCATTATATCATTCCTTGTCCAGATATATGAATCCTTGAATCCTACATAGACTAGGATCGAGTAGATGCTTAGCCCTGCTTTAAGCGGTAGAAGTCAGGTGATTTCCTGTCACCTGCGAGATATAGGGATATTCATATATGGCACGGTTGGCTATATTTGCTATCGTGGAATGGAACCATGTGTTAATAAAATGAAATGAGACCGGGCGGGATGACGATAGTGAAGCAACAAGGCATGGAGGTCTTAGGTGTGAATCTATCCCCGTCTGAGTCGTTTAAGGACCGATTCGCTGTACGTCCTTGAGTCATGTTGAACGCAGTCTAACACTTAGTTGGCCGGATAAGTCGTTCCGACCGCGAAGCCGAGTAATGTGATTCAGGCCGGGAATCGAATGGTAGGTTGCTTCTTGGAGGAGAGAAAGGATGTGCTTGGGGACATTGGCGTGAGACCAAGGGGGGGTTAGAGTCCCTATCACCTGGCAGAGTGTCGCCCTTGGGGTCGCGACATCATTCGGACCCGTGATTCCTGAATCATATGAAAAGGTGGCCTGTGCGACCCTGGCAGGGGTCTGCACGGTGAGTGTTAGAAATACCCCTCCAGCTGGATAGGAATTCGATTCGAATCGCCGTCGCTCCCGGTTAGTGAGCACTTGACTTGAGCAGCGGCAACGTAGATTCAATTAAATTGAACGGATGGTTAATTGGATCACGATGGAAAGGTTGCCTCAATTTATACCTGCTATGGTTAATATTGTTTGCTCCTAATAAAGTGAGTGCTCTAGTACAGGTTCTAATATAGATGATAGGTTAATGATAATTAACTTGATGCTTAAGCATTAATGATTGATCATCTATATTAAGCTTTTATGCAAAATGTTGTCAAGCTAGCCCCACTTTATATCAGCCTTGCATGATCCTTGGTGTCACCTTATTTCTGGTTTCTGACGGGTAAGTCTAGCTGAGTACTTTGTCGTACTCAGGGTTTTATCCCCACTTGTTGCAGGTTGTGAAGTATCATGGCTACTGCAAGAGTTGGTTGACTCCTGCCGTAGAGGCGGAGTGTGATCATGGGCATGATCCTTCTTATTTACCTTATCTCTAATGCTTTTGTTGGAAGTCGACCGTGGTACTGGCATGTATTTGAAATAAGATCAATGTTCGTTTCAAATTACTTTGCTTCCGCTACTTTTCAATGTAAGTTCGTATAACTATGTTGAACTCCGATGTGTATTCAATTACTTGTGAAATGGATGTAACATGTGACTTGTTATGTTGAATCACTACGATCTTGGCTTGTATGTTGGTTGGTTTGAATTCCCTCGTGATTTCATTGGACTACCGGAGTTATATGGGCTCAAGTGCGAGAATTTGATCATTTCGGTGATTGTTTTTGTACTTGTGCTCTTATAATTTGGACGGTTCCGTTACAGTTATAGTGTCAATGCAAGATAGGTGCACGGTTTGCGCCAAACATCGCTTAGAAATCGTTTTGGACGCACCTGATTGTACTTCTTGGTGACCAGGCTCAAGTGGATGCTCGTTTTGGTCTGTTTGGAGATAGTGCTAACCTTAACACAAGATAGGTGCACGGTTTGCGCGAACGTACCATAGGCTCAGAAATTGTTTTGGACGCACCCGATGGATATCCTATGTGACATTGGTCATGTGGAATCTCATTTCAATCCATTTAGAGGCAGTGGTAGTGTCAGTGCAAAATAGGTGCACGGTTTGCACCAAACATCGCTCAGAAATCGTTTTGGACGCACCCGATGGTACTCCTAGGTGACGAGGCTCAAGTGGATGCTCGTTTTGGTCTGTTTCGAGATAGTGCTAACCTCGATGCGAGATTGGTGCACTGTTTGCGTCGAACATACCATAGGCTCGGAAATTATTTTGGACACACCCGATGGTTCTCCTAGGTGACGAGGCTCAAGTGGATGCTCGTTTTGGTTTGTTCGGAGACAGTGCTAATCTTGACGCAAGATAGGTGCACGGTTTGCGCCGAATGTACCATAGGCTCAGAAATCATTTTGGACACACCCGATGGATCTCCTATGTGACATTAGTCAAATGGAATGTCATTTCAATCCATTTGGAGACAGTGGTAGTGTCATTGCAAAATAGGTGCACGGTTTGCACCAAACATCGCTTAGAAATCATTTTGGACGCAACCGATGGTACAACTAGGTGACGAGGCTCAAGTGGATGCTCGTTTTGGTCTGTTTGGAGATAGTGCTAACCTTAACACAAGATAGGTGCACGGTTTGCGCGAACGTACCATAGGCTCAGAAATTGTTTTGGACGCACCCGATGGATATCCTATGTGACATTGGTCATGTGGAATCTCATTTCAATCCATTTAGAGGCAGTGGTAGTGTCAGTGCAAAATAGGTGCACGGTTTGCACCAAACATCGCTCAGAAATCGTTTTGGACGCACCCGATGGTACTCCTAGGTGACGAGGCTCAAGTGGATGCTCGTTTTGGTCTGTTTCGAGATAGTGCTAACCTCGATGCGAGATTGGTGCACTGTTTGCGTCGAACATACCATAGGCTCGGAAATTATTTTGGACACTCCTGATGGTTCTCCTAGGTGACGAGGCTCAAGTGGATGCTCGTTTTGGTCTGTTCGGAGACAGTGCTAATCTTAACGCAAAATAGATGCACGGTTTGCGTCGAACGTACCACAGGCTCAGAAACCGTTTTGGACACACCCGATGGTACTCCTAGGTGATGAGGCTCAAGTGGATGCTCGTTTTGGTCTGTTTGGAGACAGTGCTAGTCTTGACGCAAGATAGGTGCACGGTTTCCCCTGAACGTACCATAGGATCAGAAATCATTTTGGACGCACCCGATGGATCTTCTCAGTGACATTGGTCATTTGGAATCTCGTTTCAATCTATTTGGAGACCGTGGTAGTGTCAGTGCAAAATAGGTGCATGGTTTGCACCAAACATCGCTCAGAAATCATTCTGGACGCACCCAATGGTACTCCTAAGTCACAAGGCTCAAGTGGATGCTCGTTTTGGTCTGTTTGGAGATAGTGCTAATCTTGACGTAAGATAGGTGCACGGTTTGCGTCGAACGTACCATAGGCTCGGAAATCATTTTGGACACACCCGATGGTACTCCTAGGTGACGAGGTTCAAGTGGATGCTCGTTTTGGTCTGTTTGGAGACAGTGCTAATCTTGACGCAAGATAGGTGCACGGTTTGCGCCGAACGTACCATAGGCTCAGAAATCATTTTGAACACACCCGATGGATCTTCTCAATGACATTGGTTATTTGGAATCTCGTTTCAATCCATTTGGAGACAGTTATAGTGTCAGTGCAAGATAGGTGCACGGTTTGCGCCAAACATCGCTTAGAAATCGTTTTGGACGCACCCGATTGTACTCCTTGGTGACCAGGCTCAAGTGGATGCTCGTTTTGGTCTGTTTGGAGATAGTGCTAACCTTAACACAAGATAGGTGCACGGTTTGCGCGAACGTACCATAGGCTCAGAAATTGTTTTGGACGCACCCGATGGATATCCTATGTGACATTGGTCATGTGGAATCTCATTTCAATCCATTTGGAGGCAGTGGTAGTGTCAGTGCAAAATAGGTGCACGGTTTGCACCAAACATCGCTCAGAAATCGTTTTGGACGCACCCGATGGTACTCCTAGGTGACGAGGCTCAAGTGGATGCTCGTTTTGGTCTGTTTCGAGATAGTGCTAACCTCGATGCGAGATTGGTGCACTGTTTGCGTCGAACATACCATAGGCTCGGAAATTATTTTGGACACTCCTGATGGTTCTCCTAGGTGACGAGGCTCAAGTGGATGCTCGTTTTGGTCTGTTCGGAGACAGTGCTAATCTTGACGCAAGATAGGTGCACGGTTTGCGCCGAATGTACCGTAGGCTCAGAAATTGTTTTGGACGCACCCGATGGATCTCCTATGTGACATTAGTCATGTGGAATGTCATTTTAATCCATTTGGAGAAAGTGGTAGTGTCAGTGCAAAATAGGTGCATGGTTTGCACCAAACATCACTCAGAAATCATTTTGGACGCACCCGATGGTACAACTAGGTGACGAGGCTCAAGTGGATGCTCGTTTTGGTCTGTTTGGAGGTAGTGCTAACCTCGATGCGAGATTGGTGCACTGTTTGCGTCGAACATACCATAGGCTCGGAAATCATTTTGGACACACCCGATGGTACTCCTAGGTGACGAGGTTCAAGTGGATGCTCGTTTTGGTCTGTTTGGAGATAGTGCTAATCTTGACGTAAGAGATAGGTGCACGGTTTGCGTCGAACATTCCATAGGCTCGGAAATCGTTTTGGACACACCCGATGGTACTCCTAGGTGACGAGGTTCAAGTGGATGCCCGTTTTGGTCTGTTTGGAGACAGTGCTAATCTTGACGCGAGATAGGTGAACGGTTTGCGCCGAATGTACCATAGGCTCAGAAATCATTTTGAACACACCCGATGGATCTTCTCAGTGACATTGGTCATTTGGAATCTCGTTTCAATCCATTTGGAGATAGTGGTAGTGTCAGTGCAAAATAGGTGCATGGTTTGCACCAGACATTGCTCAGAAATCGTTTTGGACACACCCGATGGTACTCCTAAGTCACGAGGCTCAAGTGGATGCTCGTTTTGGTCTGTTTGGAGATAATGCTAGTCTTGACGTAAGATAGGTGCACGGTTTGCGTCGAACGTACCATAGGCTCGGAAATCGTTTTGGACACACTCGATGGTACTCCTAGGTGACGAGGTTCAAGTGGATGCTCGTTTTGGTCTGTTTGGAGACAGTGCTAATCTTGACGCACCCGATGGTACAACTAGGTGACGAGGCTCAAGTGGATGCTCATTTTGGTCTGTGTTGGAGATAGTGCTAACCATGATGCGAGGTTGGTGCACTGTTTGCGTCGAACGTACCATAGGGTCAGAAATCATTTTGGACACACCCGATGGTACTCCTAGGTGATGAGGCTCAAGTGGACGCTCGTTTTGGTCTGTTTGGAGACAGTGCTAATCTTGACGCAAGAAAGGTTTACGGTTTGCGCCGAACGTACCATAGGCTTAGAAATCATTTTGGACGCACCCGATGGATCTTCTCAGTGACATTGGTCATTTGGAATCTCGTTTCAATCCATTTGGAGACAGTGGTAGTGTCAGTACAAAATAGGTGCATGGTTTGCACCAGACATTGCTTAGAAATCGTTTTGGACGCACCCGATGGTACTCCTAAGTCACGAGGCTCAAGTGGATGCTCGTTTTGGTCTGTTTGGAGATAGTACTAATCTTGACGTAAGAGATAGGTGCACGGTTTACGTCGAACATACCATAGGCTTGGAAATCGTTTTGGACACACCCGATGGTACTCCTAGGTGACGAGGTTCAAGTGGATGCCCGTTTTGGTCTGTTTGGAGACTGTGCTAATCTTGACGCGAGATAGGTGAACGGTTTGCGCCGAACGTACCATAGGCTCAGAAATCATTTTGAACACACCCGATGGATCTTCTCAGTGACATTGGTCATTTGGAATCTCGTTTCAATCCATTTGGAGATAGTGGTAGTGTTAGTGCAAAATAGGTGCATGGTTTGCACCAGACATTGCTCAGAAATCGTTTTGGACGCACCCGATGGTACTCCTAAGTCACGAGGCTCAAGTGGATGCTCGTTTTGGTCTGTTTGGAGATAGTGCTAATCTTGACGTAAGATAGGTGCACGGTTTACGTCGAACGTACCATAGGCTCGGAAATCGTTTTGGACACACCCGATGGTACTCCTAGGTGATGAGGCTCAAGTGGACGCTCGTTTTGGTCTATTTGGAGACAGTGCTAACCTTGATGCGAGATAGGTGCATGGTTTGTTTGGAGACAGTACTAATCTTGACGTAAGATTGGTGCATGGTCTGTTTGGAGACAGTGCTAATCTTGACGCGAGATAGGTGAACGGTTTGCGCCGAACGTACCATAGGCTCAGAAATCATTTTGAACACACCCGATGGATCTTCTCAGTGACATTGGTCATTTGGAATCTCGTTTCAATCCATTTGGAGACAGTGGTAGTGTCAGTGCAAAATAGGTGCATGGTTTGCACCAAACATCGCTCAGAAATCGTTTTGGACGCACCCGATGGGACTCCTAGGTGACGAGGCTCAAGTGGATGCTCGTTTTGGTCTGTTTGGAGATAGTGCTAACCTTAACCAAGGTAGGTGCACGGTTTGCGCCGAACGTACCATAGGCTCAGAAATCATTTTGGACGCACCCGATGGATCTCCTATGTGACATTAGTCATGTGGAATGTCATTTCAATCCATTTGGAGGCAGTGGTAGTGTCAATGCAAAATAGGTGCATGATTTGCACCAAACATCGCTCAGAAATCATTTTGGATGCACCCGATGGTACAACTAGGTGACGAGGCTCAAGTGGATGCTAGTTTTGGTCTATTTGGAGATAGTGCTAACCTTGATGCGAGGTTGGTGCACTGTTTGCGTCGAACGTACCATAGGGTCAGAAATCGTTTTGGACACAACCAATGGTACTCCTAGGTGATGAGGCTCAAGTGGACGCTCTTTTTGGTCTGTTTGGAGACAGTGCTAATCTTGACGCAAGATAGGTTCACGGTTTGCGCCGAACGTACCATAGGCTCAGAAATCATTTTGGACGCACCCGATGGATCTTCTCAGTGACATTGGTCATTTGGAATCTCGTTTCAATCCATTTGGAGACAGTGGTAGTGTCAGTGCAAAATAGGTGCATGCTTTGCACCAAACATCACTCAGAAATAGTTTTGGACGCACCCGATGGTACTCCTGAGTCACGAGGCTCAAGTGGATGCTCGTTTTGGTCTGTTTGGAGATAGTGCTAATCTTGACGTAAGATAGGTGCACTGTTTGCGTCGAACGTAGCATAGGCTCAGAAATCATTTTGGACACACCCGATGGTACTCCTAGGTGATGAGAATCAAGTGGATGCTCATTTTGGTCTGTTTGAGACAGTGCTAATCTTGACGCAAGATAGGTGCACGGTTTGCGCCGAACGTACCATAGGCTTAGAAATCATTTTGAACACACCCGATGGATTTTCTCAGTGACATTGGTCATTTGGAATCTCGTTTCAATACATTTGGAGACAGTTATAGTGTCAGTGCAAGATAGGTGCACGGTTTGCACCAAACATCGCTTAGAAATCGTTTTGGACGCACCTGATTGTACTCCGTGGTGACCAGGCTCAAGTGGATGCTCGTTTTGGTCTGTTTAGAGATAGTGCTAACCTTAACACAGGATAGGTGCACGGTTTGCGCCGAACGTACCAAAGGCTCAGAAATTGTTTTGGACACACCCGATGGATATCCTATGTGACATTGGTCATGTGGAATCTCATTTCAATCCATTTGTAGGCAGTGGTAGTGTCAGTGCAAAATAGGTGCACGGTTTGCACCAAACATCGCTCAGAAATCGTTTTGGACGCACCCGATGGTACTCCTAGGTGACGAGGCTCAAGTGGATGCTCGTTTTGGTCTGTTTGGAGATAGTGCTAACCTCGATGCGAGATTGGTGCACTGTTTGCATCGAACATACCATAGGCTCGGAAATTATTTTGGACACACCCGATGGTTCTCCTAGGTGACGAGGCTCAAGTGGATGCTCGTTTTGGTTTGTTCGGAGACAGTGCTAATCTTGACGCAAGATAGGTGCACGGTTTGCGCCGAATGTACCATAGGCTCAGAAATCATTTTGGACACACCCGATGGATCTCCTATGTGACATTAGTCAAATGGAATGTCATTTCAATCTATTTGGAGACAGTGGTAGTGTCATTGCAAAATAGGTGCACGGTTTGCACCAAACATCGCTTAGAAATCATTTTGGACGCAACCGATGGTACAACTAGGTGACGAGGCTCAAGTGGATGCTCGTTTTGGTCTGTTTGGAGATAGTGCTAACCTTGATGCGAGGTTGGTGCACTGTTTGCGTCGAACGTACCATAGGGTCAGAAAATCGTTTTGGACACACCCGATGGTACTCCTAGGTGATGAGGCTCAAGTGGACGCACTTTTTGGTCTGTTTGGAGACAGTGCTAATCTTGACGCAAGATAGGTTCACGGTTTGCGCCGAACGTACCATACGCTCAGAAATCATTTTAGACGCACCCGATGGATCTTCTCAGTGACATTGGTCATTTGGAATCTCGTTTCAATCCATTTGGAGACAGTGGTAGTGTCAGTGCAAAATAGGTGCATGCTTTGCACCAAACATCACTCAGAAATCGTTTTGGAAGCACCCGATGGTACTCCTAAGTCACGAGGCTCAAGTGGATGCTCGTTTTGGTCTGTTTGGAGATAGTGCTAATCTTGACATAAGATAGGTGCACGGTTTGTGTCGAACGTACCATAGGCTCAGAAATCGTTTTGGACACACCCGATGGTACTCCTAGGTGACGAGGTTCAAGTGGATGCTCGGTTTGGTCTGTTTGGAGACAGTGCTAATCTTGACGCAAGATAGGTGCACGGTTTGCGTCGAATGTACCATAGGCTCAGAAATCATTTTGGACGCACTCGATGGATCTTCTTAGTGACATTGGTCATTTGGAATCTCGTTTCAACCCATTTGGAGACAGTTTTAGTGTCAGTGCAAGATAGGTGCACGGTTTCCGCCAAACATCGCTTAGAAAATCGTTTTGGAAGCACCCGATGGTACTCCTAGGTGACGAGGCTCAAGTGGATGCTCGTTTTGGTCTATTTGGAGATAGTGCTAACCTTAACGCAAGATAGGTGCATGGTTTGCGCCGAACGTACCATAGGCTCAGAAATCGTTTTGGATGCACCCGATGGATCTCCTATGTGACATTAGTCATGTGGAATGTCATTTCAATCCATTTGGAGACAGTGGTAGTGTCAGTGCAAAATAGGTGCACGGTTTGCACCAAACATCGCTAAGAAATCATTTTGGACGCACCCGATGGTACAACTAGGTGACGAGGCTCAAGTGGATGCTCATTTTGGTCTGTTTGGAGATAGTGCTAACCATGATGCGAGGTTGGTGCACTGTTTGCGTCGAACGTACCATAGGGTCAGAAATCATTTTGGACACACCCGATGGTACTCCTAGGTGATGAGGCTCAAGTGGACGCTCGTTTTGGTCTGTTTGGAGACAGTGCTAATCTTGACGCAAGAAAGGTTTACGGTTTGCGCCGAACGTACCATAGGCTCAGAAATCATTTTGGACGCACCCGATGGATCTTCTCGGTGACATTGGTCATTTGGAATCTCGTTTCAATCCATTTGGAGACAGTGGTAGTGTCAGTACAAAATAGGTGCATGGTTTGCACCAGACATTGCTCAGAAATCGTTTTGGACGCACCCGATGGTACTCCTAAGTCACGAGGCTCAAGTGGATGCTCGTTTTGGTCTGTTTGGAGATAGTGCTAATCTTGACGTAAGATAGGTGCACGGTTTGCGTCGAACATACCATAGGCTCGGAAATCGTTTTGGACACACCCGATGGTACTCCTAGGTGACAAGGTTCAAGTGGATCCCCGTTTTGGTCTGTTTGCAGATAGTGCTAATCTTGACGCGAGATAGGTGAACGGTTTGCGCCGAACGTACCATAGGCTCAGAAATCATTTTGAACACACCCGATGGATCTTCTCAGTGACATTGGTCATTTGGAATCTCGTTTCAATCCATTTGGAGATAGTGGTAGTGTCAGTGCAAAATAGGTGCATGGTTTGCACCAGACATTGCTCAGAAATCGTTTTGGACGCACCCGATGGTACTCCTAAGTCACGAGGCTCAAGTGGATGCTCGTTTTGGTCTGTTTGGAGATAGTGCTAATCTTGACGTAAGATAGGTGCATGGTTTGCGTCGAACATACCATAGGCTCGGAAATCGTTTTGGACACACCCGATGGTACTCCTAGGTGACGAGGTTCAAGTGGATGCCCGTTTTGGTCTGTTTGCAGACAGTGCTAATCTTGACGCGAGATAGGTGAACGGTTTGCGCCGAACGTACCATAGGCTCAGAAATCATTTTGAACACACCCGATGGATCTTCTCAGTGACGTTGGTCATTTGGAATCTCGTTTCAATCCATTTGGAGACAGTGGTAGTGTCAGTGCAAAATAGGTGCATGGTTTGCACCAAACATCGCTTAGAAATCGTTTTGGACGCACCCGATGGGACTCCTAGGTGACGAGGCTCAAGTGGATGCTCGTTTTGGTCTGTTTGGAGATAGTGCTAACCTTAACCAAGGTAGGTGCACGGTTTGCGCCGAACGTACCATAGGCTCAGAAATCATTTTGGACGCACCCGATGGATCTCCTATGTGACATTAGTCATGTGGAATGTCATTTCAATCCATTTGGAGGCAGTGGTAGTGTCAATGCAAAATAGGTGCACGGTTTGCACCAAACATCACTCAGAAATCATTTTGGATGCACCCGATGGTACAACTAGGTGACGAGGCTCAAGTGGATGCTCGTTTTGGTCTATTTGGAGATAGTGCTAACCTTGATGCGAGGTTGGTGCACTGTTTGCGTCGAACGTACCATAGGCTCATAAATCATTTTGGACGCACCCGATGGATCGCTCAGAAATCATTTGGAATCTCATTTCAATCCATTTGGAGACAGTGGTAGTGTCAGTGAAAAATAGGTGCATGGTTTGCACCAAACATTGCTCAGAAATCATTTTGGACACACCCGATGGTACTCCTAAGTCACGAGGCTCAAGTGGATGCTCGTTATGGTCTGTTTGGAGATAGTGCTAATCTTGACGTAAGATAGGTGCATGGTTTGCGTCGAACGTACCATAGGCTCGGAAATCGTTTTGGACACACCCAGTGGTACTCCTAGGTGACGAGGTTCAAGTGGATGCTCGTTTTGGTCTGTTTGGAGACAGTGCTAACCTTGACGCAAGATAGGTGCACGGTTTGCGCCGAACGTACCATAGGCTCAGAAATCATTTTGGACGCACCCGATGGATCTTCTCAGTGACATTGGTCATTTGGAATCTCGTTTCAACCCATTTGGAGACAGTTTTAGTGTCAGTGCAAGATAGGTGCACGGTTTCCGCCAAACATCGCTTAGAAATCGTTTTGGAAGCACCCGATGGTACTCCTAGGTGACGAGGCTCAAGTGGATGCTCGTTTTGGTCTATTTGGAGATAGTGCTAACCTTAACGCAAGATAGGTGCACGGTTTGCGCCGAACGTACCATAGGCTCAGAAATCGTTTTCGCCAAACATCGCTTAGAAATCGTTTTGGACGCACCCGATTGTACTCCTTGGTGACCAGCCTCAAGTGGATGCTCGTTTTGGTCTGTTTGGAGATAGTGCTAACCTTAACACAAGATAGGTGCATGGTTTGCGCCGAACGTACCATAGGCTCAGAAATCATTTTGGATGCACCCGATGGATCTTCTCAGTGACATTGGTCATTTGGAATCTCGTTTCAACCCATTTGGAGACAGTTGTAGTGTCAGTGCAAGAAAGGTGCACGGTTTCCGCCAAACATCGCTTAGAAATCGTTTTGGAAGCACCCGATTGTACTCCTAGGTGACGAGGCTCAAGTGGATGCTCGTTTTGGTCTGTTTGGAGATAGTGCTACACTTAACGCAAGATAGGTGCACGGTTTGCTCGTTTTGGTCTGTTTTGGTCTGTTTTCGATGCACCCGATGGATCTCCTATGTGACATTAGTCATGTGGAATGTCATTTCAATCCATTTGGAGACAGTGGTAGTGTCAGTGCAAAATAGGTGCATGGTTTGCACCAAACATCGCTAAGAAATCATTTTGGACGCACCCGATGGTACAACTAGGTGACGAGGCTCAAGTGGATGCTCATTTTGGTCTGTTTGGAGATAGTGCTAACCATGATGCGAGGTTGGTGCACTGTTTGCGTCGAACGTACCATAGGGTCAGAAATCATTTCGGACACACCCGATGGTACTCCTAGGTGATGAGGCTCAAGTGGACGCTCGTTTTGGTCTGTTTGGAGACAGTGCTAATCTTGACGCAAGAAAGGTTTACGGTTTGCGCCGAACGTACCATAGGCTCAGAAATCATTTGGGACGCACCCGATGGATCTTCTCAGTGACATTGGTCATTTGGAATCTCGTTTCAATCCATTTGGAGACAGTGGTAGTGTCAGTACAAAATAGGTGCATGGTTTGCACCAGACATTGCTTAGAAATCGTTTTGGACGCACCCGATGGTACTCCTAAGTCACGAGGCTCAAGTGGATGCTCGTTTTGGTCTGTTTGGAGATAGTGCTAATCTTGACGTAAGAGATAGGTGCACGGTTTGCGTCGAACATACCATAGGCTAGGAAATCATTTTGGACACACCCGATGGTACTCCTAGGTGACGAGGTTCAAGTGGATGCCCGTTTTCGTCTATTTGGAGACTGTGCTAATCTTGACGCGAGATAGGTGAACGGTTTGCGCCGAACGTACCATAGGCTCAGAAATCATTTTGAACACACCCGATGGATCTTCTCAGTGACATTGGTCATTTGGAATCTTGTTTCAATCCATTTGGAGATAGTGGTAGTGTTAGTGCAAAATAGGTGCATGGTTTGCACCAGACATTGCTCAGAAATCGTTTTGGACGCACCCGATGGTACTCCTAAGTCACGAGGCTCAAGTGGATGCTCGTTTTGGTCTGTTTGGAGATAGTGCTAATCTTGACGTAAGATAGGTGCACGGTTTGCGTCGAACGTACCATAGGCTCGGAAATCGTTTTGGACACACCCGATGGTACTCCTAGGTGACGAGGTTCAAGTGGATGCTCGTTTTGGTCTGTTTGGAGACAGTGCTAATCTTGACGCAAGATAGGTGCACGGTTTGCGCCGAACGTACCATAGGCTCAGAAATCATTTTGAACACACCCGATGGATCTTCTCAATGACATTGGTTATTTGGAATCTCGTTTCAATCCATTTGGAGACAGTTATAGTGTCAGTGCAAGATAGGTGCACGGTTTGCGCCAAACATCGCTTAGAAATCGTTTTGGACGCACCCGATGGGACTCCTAGGTGACGAGGCTCAAGTGGATGCTCGTTTTGGTCTGTTTGGAGATAGTGCTAACCTTAACCAAGGTAGGTGCACGGTTTGCGCCGAACGTACCATAGGCTCAGAAATCATTTTGGACGCACCCGATGGATCTCCTATGTGACATTAGTCATGTGGAATGTCATTTCAATCCATTTGGAGGCAGTGGTAGTGTCAATGCAAAATAGGTGCACGGTTTGCACCAAACATCACTCAGAAATCATTTTGGATGCACCCGATGGTACAACTAGGTGACGAGGCTCAAGTGGATGCTCGTTTTGGTCTATTTGGAGATAGTGCTAACCTTGATGCGAGGTTGGTGCACTGTTTGCGTCGAACGTACCATAGGCTCATAAATCATTTTGGACGCACCCGATGGATCGCTCAGAAATCATTTGGAATCTCATTTCAATCCATTTGGAGACAGTGGTAGTGTCAGTGAAAAATAGGTGCATGGTTTGCACCAAACATTGCTCAGAAATCATTTTGGACACACCCGATGGTACTCCTAAGTCACGAGGCTCAAGTGGATGCTCGTTATGGTCTGTTTGGAGATAGTGCTAATCTTGACGTAAGATAGGTGCATGGTTTGCGTCGAACGTACCATAGGCTCGGAAATCGTTTTGGACACACCCAGTGGTACTCCTAGGTGACGAGGTTCAAGTGGATGCTCGTTTTGGTCTGTTTGGAGACAGTGCTAACCTTGACGCAAGATAGGTGCACGGTTTGCGCCGAACATACCATAGGCTCAGAAATCATTTTGGACGCACCCGATGGATCTTCTCAGTGACATTGGTCATTTGGAATCTCGTTTCAACCCATTTGGAGACAGTTTTAGTGTCAGTGCAAGATAGGTGCACGGTTTCCGCCAAACATCGCTTAGAAATCGTTTTGGAAGCACCCGATGGTACTCCTAGGTGACGAGGCTCAAGTGGATGCTCGTTTTGGTCTATTTGGAGATAGTGCTAACCTTAACGCAAGATAGGTGCACGGTTTGCGCCGAACGTACCATAGGCTCAGAAATCGTTTTCGCCAAACATCGCTTAGAAATCGTTTTGGACGCACCCGATTGTACTCCTTGGTGACCAGCCTCAAGTGGATGCTCGTTTTGGTCTGTTTGGAGATAGTGCTAACCTTAACACAAGATAGGTGCATGGTTTGCGCCGAACGTACCATAGGCTCAGAAATCATTTTGGATGCACCCGATGGATCTTCTCAGTGACATTGGTCATTTGGAATCTCGTTTCAACCCATTTGGAGACAGTTGTAGTGTCAGTGCAAGATAGGTGCACGGTTTCCGCCAAACATCGCTTAGAAATCGTTTTGGAAGCACCCGATTGTACTCCTAGGTGACGAGGCTCAAGTGGATGCTCGTTTTGGTCTGTTTGGAGATAGTGCTACACTTAACGCAAGATAGGTGCACGGTTTGCTCGTTTTGGTCTGTTTTGGTCTGTTTTCGATGCACCCGATGGATCTCCTATGTGACATTAGTCATGTGGAATGTCATTTCAATCCATTTGGAGACAGTGGTAGTGTCAGTGCAAAATAGGTGCATGGTTTGCACCAAACATCGCTAAGAAATCATTTTGGACGCACCCGATGGTACAACTAGGTGACGAGGCTCAAGTGGATGCTCATTTTGGTCTGTTTGGAGATAGTGCTAACCATGATGCGAGGTTGGTGCACTGTTTGCGTCGAACGTACCATAGGGTCAGAAATCATTTTGGACACACCCGATGGTACTCCTAGGTGATGAGGCTCAAGTGGACGCTCGTTTTGGTCTATTTGGAGACAGTGCTAATCTTGACGCAAGAAAGGTTTACGGTTTGCGCCGAACGTACCATAGGCTCAGAAATCATTTTGGACGCACCCGATGGATCTTCTCAGTGACATTGGTCATTTGGAATCTCGTTTCAATCCATTTGGAGACAGTGGTAGTGTCAGTACAAAATAGGTGCATGGTTTGCACCAGACATTGCTTAGAAATCGTTTTGGACGCACCCGATGGTACTCCTAAGTCACGAGGCTCAAGTGGATGCTCGTTTTGGTCTGTTTGGAGATAGTGCTAATCTTGACGTAAGAGATAGGTGCACGGTTTGCGTCGAACATACCATAGGCTAGGAAATCGTTTTGGACACACCCGATGGTACTCCTAGGTGACGAGGTTCAAGTGGATGCCCGTTTTCGTCTATTTGGAGACTGTGCTAATCTTGACGCGAGATAGGTGAACGGTTTGCGCCGAACGTACCATAGGCTCAGAAATCATTTTGAACACACCCGATGGATCTTCTCAGTGACATTGGTCATTTGGAATCTTGTTTCAATCCATTTGGAGATAGTGGTAGTGTTAGTGCAAAATAGGTGCATGGTTTGCACCAGACATTGCTCAGAAATCGTTTTGGACGCACCCGATGGTACTCCTAAGTCACGAGGCTCAAGTGGATGCTCGTTTTGGTCTGTTTGGAGATAGTGCTAATCTTGACGTAAGACAGGTGCACGGTTTGCGTCGAACGTACCATAGGCTCGGAAATCGTTTTGGACACACCCGATGGTACTCCTAGGTGACGAGGTTCAAGTGGATGCTCGTTTTGGTCTGTTTGGAGACAGTGCTAATCTTGACGCAAGATAGGTGCACGGTTTGCGCCGAACGTACCATAGGCTCAGAAATCATTTTGAACACACCCGATGGATCTTCTCAATGACATTGGTTATTTGGAATCTCGTTTCAATCCATTTGGAGACAGTTATAGTGTCAGTGCAAGATAGGTGCACGGTTTGCGCCAAACATCGCTTAGAAATCGTTTTGGACGCACCCGATGGGACTCCTAGGTGACGAGGCTCAAGTGGATGCTCGTTTTGGTCTGTTTGGAGATAGTGCTAACCTTAACCAAGGTAGGTGCACGGTTTGCGTCGAACGTACCATAGGCTCAGAAATCATTTTGGACGCACCCGATGGATCTCCTATGTGACATTAGTCATGTGGAATGTCATTTCAATCCATTTGGAGGCAGTGGTAGTGTCAATGCAAAATAGGTGCACGGTTTGCACCAAACATCACTCAGAAATCATTTTGGATGCACCCGATGGTACAACTAGGTGACGAGGCTCAAGTGGATGCTCGTTTTGGTCTATTTGGAGATAGTGCTAACCTTGATGCGAGGTTGGTGCACTGTTTGCGTCGAACGTACCATAGGCTCATAAATCATTTTGGACGCACCCGATGGATCGCTCAGAAATCATTTGGAATCTCATTTCAATCCATTTGGAGACAGTGGTAGTGTCAGTGAAAAATAGGTGCATGGTTTGCACCAAACATTGCTCAGAAATCATTTTGGACACACCCGATGGTACTCCTAAGTCACGAGGCTCAAGTGGATGCTCGTTATGGTCTGTTTGGAGATAGTGCTAATCTTGACGTAAGATAGGTGCATGGTTTGCGTCGAACGTACCATAGGCTCGGAAATCGTTTTGGACACACCCAGTGGTACTCCTAGGTGACGAGGTTCAAGTGGATGCTCGTTTTGGTCTGTTTGGAGACAGTGCTAACCTTGACGCAAGATAGGTGCACGGTTTGCGCCGAACGTACCATAGGCTCAGAAATCATTTTGGACGCACCCGATGGATCTTCTCAGTGACATTGGTCATTTGGAATCTCGTTTCAACCCATTTGGAGACAGTTTTAGTGTCAGTGCAAGATAGGTGCACGGTTTCCGCCAAACATCGCTTAGAAATCGTTTTGGAAGCACCCGATGGTACTCCTAGGTGACGAGGCTCAAGTGGATGCTCGTTTTGGTCTATTTGGAGATAGTGCTAACTTTAACGCAAGATAGGTGCACGGTTTGCGCCGAACGTACCATAGGCTCAGAAATCGTTTTCGCCAAACATCGCTTAGAAATCGTTTTGGACGCACCCGATTGTACTCCTTGGTGACCAGCCTCAAGTGGATGCTCGTTTTGGTCTGTTTGGAGATAGTGCTAACCTTAACACAAGATAGGTGCATGGTTTGCGCCGAACGTACCATAGGCTCAGAAATCATTTTGGATGCACCCGATGGATCTTCTCAATGACATTGGTCATTTGGAATCTCGTTTCAACCCATTTGGAGACAGTTGTAGTGTCAGTGCAAGATAGGTGCACGGTTTCCGCCAAACATCGCTTAGAAATCGTTTTGGAAGCACCCGATTGTACTCCTAGGTGACGAGGCTCAAGTGGATGCTCGTTTTGGTCTGTTTGGAGATAGTGCTAACCTTAACCAAGGTAGGTGCACGGTTTGCGTCGAACGTACCATAGGCTCAGAAATCATTTTGGACGCACCCGATGGATCTCCTATGTGACATTAGTCATGTGGAATGTCATTTCAATCCATTTGGAGGCAGTGGTAGTGTCAATGCAAAATAGGTGCACGGTTTGCACCAAACATCACTCAGAAATCATTTTGGATGCACCCGATGGTACAACTAGGTGACGAGGCTCAAGTGGATGCTCGTTTTGGTCTATTTGGAGATAGTGCTAACCTTGATGCGAGGTTGGTGCACTGTTTGCGTCGAACGTACCATAGGCTCATAAATCATTTTGGACGCACCCGATGGATCGCTCAGAAATCATTTGGAATCTCATTTCAATCCATTTGGAGACAGTGGTAGTGTCAGTGAAAAATAGGTGCATGGTTTGCACCAAACATTGCTCAGAAATCATTTTGGACACACCCGATGGTACTCCTAAGTCACGAGGCTCAAGTGGATGCTCGTTATGGTCTGTTTGGAGATAGTGCTAATCTTGACGTAAGATAGGTGCATGGTTTGCGTCGAACGTACCATAGGCTCGGAAATCGTTTTGGACACACCCAGTGGTACTCCTAGGTGACGAGGTTCAAGTGGATGCTCGTTTTGGTCTGTTTGGAGACAGTGCTAACCTTGACGCAAGATAGGTGCACGGTTTGCGCCGAACGTACCATAGGCTCAGAAATCATTTTGGACGCACCCGATGGATCTTCTCAGTGACATTGGTCATTTGGAATCTCGTTTCAACCCATTTGGAGACAGTTTTAGTGTCAGTGCAAGATAGGTGCACGGTTTCCGCCAAACATCGCTTAGAAATCGTTTTGGAAGCACCCGATGGTACTCCTAGGTGACGAGGCTCAAGTGGATGCTCGTTTTGGTCTATTTGGAGATAGTGCTAACTTTAACGCAAGATAGGTGCACGGTTTGCGCCGAACGTACCATAGGCTCAGAAATCGTTTTCGCCAAACATCGCTTAGAAATCGTTTTGGACGCACCCGATTGTACTCCTTGGTGACCAGCCTCAAGTGGATGCTCGTTTTGGTCTGTTTGGAGATAGTGCTAACCTTAACACAAGATAGGTGCATGGTTTGCGCCGAACGTACCATAGGCTCAGAAATCATTTTGGATGCACCCGATGGATCTTCTTAGTGACATTGGTCATTTGGAATCTCGTTTCAACCCATTTGGAGACAGTTGTAGTGTCAGTGCAAGATAGGTGCACGGTTTCCGCCAAACATCGCTTAGAAATCGTTTTGGAAGCACCCGATTGTACTCCTAGGTGACGAGGCTCAAGTGGATGCTCGTTTTGGTCTGTTTGGAGATAGTGCTACACTTAACGCAAGATAGGTGCACGGTTTGCTCGTTTTGGTCTGTTTTGGTCTGTTTTCGATGCACCCGATGGATCTCCTATGTGACATTAGTCATGTGGAATGTCATTTCAATCCATTTGGAGACAGTGGTAGTGTCAGTGCAAAATAGGTGCACGGTTTGCACCAAACATCGCTAAGAAATCATTTTGGACGCACCCGATGGTACAACTAGGTGACGAGGCTCAAGTGGATGCTCATTTTGGTCTGTTTGGAGATAGTGCTAACCATGATGCGAGGTTGGTGCACTGTTTGCGTCGAACGTACCATAGGGTCAGAAATCATTTTGGACACACCCGATGGTACTCCTAGGTGATGAGGCTCAAGTGGACGCTCGTTTTGGTCTATTTGGAGACAGTGCTAATCTTGACGCAAGAAAGGTTTACGGTTTGCGCCGAACGTACCATAGGCTCAGAAATCATTTTGGACGCACCCGATGGATCTTCTCAGTGACATTGGTCATTTGGAATCTCGTTTCAATCCATTTGGAGACAGTGGTAGTGTCAGTACAAAATAGGTGCATGGTTTGCACCAGACATTGCTTAGAAATCGTTTTGGACGCACCCGATGGTACTCCTAAGTCACGAGGCTCAAGTGGATGCTCGTTTTGGTCTGTTTGGAGATAGTGCTAATCTTGACGTAAGAGATAGGTGCACGGTTTGCGTCGAACATACCATAGGCTAGGAAATCGTTTTGGACACACCCGATGGTACTCCTAGGTGACGAGGTTCAAGTGGATGCCCGTTTTCGTCTATTTGGAGACTGTGCTAATCTTGACGCGAGATAGGTGAACGGTTTGCGCCGAACGTACCATAGGCTCAGAAATCATTTTGAACACACCCGATGGATCTTCTCAGTGACATTGGTCATTTGGAATCTTGTTTCAATCCATTTGGAGATAGTGGTAGTGTTAGTGCAAAATAGGTGCATGGTTTGCACCAGACATTGCTCAGAAATCGTTTTGGACGCACCCGATGGTACTCCTAAGTCACGAGGCTCAAGTGGATGCTCGTTTTGGTCTGTTTGGAGATAGTGCTAACCTTAACGCAAGATAGGTGCACGGTTTGCGCCGAACGTACCATAGGCTCAGAAATCGTTTTCGCCAAACATCGCTTAGAAATCGTTTTGGACGCACCCGATTGTACTCCTTGGTGACCAGCCTCAAGTGGATGCTCGTTTTGGTCTGTTTGGAGATAGTGCTAACCTTAACACAAGATAGGTGCATGGTTTGCGCCGAACGTACCATAGGCTCAGAAATCATTTTGGATGCACCCGATGGATCTTCTTAGTGACATTGGTCATTTGGAATCTCGTTTCAACCCATTTGGAGACAGTTGTAGTGTCAGTGCAAGATAGGTGCACGGTTTCCGCCAAACATCGCTTAGAAATCGTTTTGGAAGCACCCGATTGTACTCCTAGGTGACGAGGCTCAAGTGGATGCTCGTTTTGGTCTGTTTGGAGATAGTGCTACCCTTAACGCAAGATAGGTGCACGGTTTGCTCGTTTTGGTCTGTTTTGGTCTGTTTTCGATGCACCCGATGGATCTCCTATGTGACATTAGTCATGTGGAATGTCATTTCAATCCATTTGGAGACAGTGGTAGTGTCAATGCAAAATAGGTGCACGGTTTGCACCAAACATCGCTAAGAAATCATTTTGGACGCACCCGATGGTACAACTAGGTGACGAGGCTCAAGTGGATGCTCATTTTGGTCTGTTTGGAGATAGTGCTAACCATGATGCGAGGTTGGTGCACTGTTTGCGTCGAACGTACCATAGGGTCAGAAATCATTTTGGACACACCCGATGGTACTCCTAGGTGATGAGGCTCAAGTGGACGCTCGTTTTGGTCTGTTTGGAGACAGTGCTAATCTTGACGCAAGAAAGGTTTACGGTTTGCGCCGAACGTACCATAGGCTCAGAAATCATTTTGGACGCACCCGATGGATCTTCTCTGTGACATTGGTCATTTGGAATCTTGTTTCAATCCATTTGGAGACAGTGGTAGTGTCAGTACAAAATAGGTGCATGGTTTGCACCAGACATTGCTTACAAATCGTTTTGGACGCACCCGATGGTACTCCTAAGTCACGAGGCTCAAGTGGATGCTCGTTTTGGTCTGTTTGGAGATAGTGCTAATCTTGACGTAAGAGATAGGTGCACGGTTTGCGTCGAACATACCATAGGCTCGGAAATCATTTTGGACACACTCGATGGTACTCCTAGGTGACGAGGTTCAAGTGGATGCCCGTTTTGGTCTGTTTGGAGACTGTGCTAATCTTGACGCGAGATAGGTGAACGGTTTGCGCCGAACGTACCATAGGCTCAGAAATCATTTTGAACACACCCGATGGATCTTCTCAGTGACATTGGTCATTTGGAATCTTGTTTCAATCCATTTGGAGATAGTGGTAGTGTTAGTGCAAAATAGGTGCATGGTTTGCACCAGACATTGCTCAGAAATCGTTTTGGACGCACCCGATGGTACTCCTAAGTCACGAGGCTCAAGTGGATGCTCGTTTTGGTCTGTTTGGAGATAGTGCTAATCTTGACGTAAGATAGGTGCACGGTTTGCGTCGAATGTACCATAGGCTCGGAAATCGTTTTGGACACACCCGATGGTACTCCTAGGTGACGAGGTTCAAGTGGATGCTCGTTTTGGTCTGTTTGGAGACAGTGCTAATCTTGACGCAAGATAGGTGCACGGTTTGCGCCGAACGTACCATAGGCTCAGAAATCATTTTGAGCACACCCGATGGATCTTCTCAATGACATTGGTTATTTGGAATCTCGTTTCAATCCATTTGGAGACAGTTATAGTGTCAGTGCAAGATAGGTGCACGGTTTGCGCCAAACATCGCTTAGAAATCGTTTTGGACGCACCCGATTGTACTCCTTGGTGACTAGGCTCAAGTGGATGCTCGTTTTGGTCTGTTTGGAGATAGTGCTAACCTTAACACAAGATAGGTGCACGGTTTGCGCGAACGTACCATAGGCTCAGAAATTGTTTTGGACGCACCCGATGGATATCCTATGTGACATTGGTCATGTGGAATCTCATTTCAATCCATTTGGAGGCCGTGGTAGTGTCAGTGCAAAATAGGTGCACGGTTTGCACCAAACATCGCTCAGAAATCGTTTCGGACGCACCCGATGGTACTCCTAGGTGACGAGGCTCAAGTGGATGCTCGTTTTGGTCTGTTTCGAGATAGTGCTAACCTCGATGCGAGATTGGTGCACTGTTTGCGTCGAACATACCATAGGCTCAGAAATTATTTTGGACACTCCTGATGGTTCTCCTAGGTGACGAGGCTCAAGTGGATGCTCGTTTTGGTCTATTCGGAGACAGTGCTAATCTTGACGCAAGATAGGTGCACGGTTTGCGCCGAATGTACCGTAGGCTCAGAAATTGTTTTGGACGCACCCGATGGATCTCCTATGTGACATTAGTCATGTGGAATGTCATTTTAATCCATTTGGAGAAAGTGGTAGTGTCAGTGCAAAATAGGTGCACGGTTTGCACCAAACATCACTCAGAAATCATTTTGGACGCACCCGATGGTACAACTAGGTGACGAGGCTCAAGTGGATGCTCGTTTTGGTCTGTTTGGAGGTAGTGCTAACCTCGATGCGAGATTGGTGCACTGTTTGCGTCGAACATACCATAGGCTCGGAAATCATTTTGGACGCACCCGATGGTACTCCTAGGTGACGAGGCTCAAGTGGATGCTCGTTTTGGACTGTTTGGAGATAGTGCTAATCTTGACGTAAGAGATAGGTGCACGGTTTGCGTCGAACATATCGTAGGCTCGGAAATCATTTTGGACACACCCGATGGTACTCCTAGGTGACGAGGTTCAAGTGGATGCCCGTTTTGGTCTGTTTGGAGACTGTGCTAATATTGACGCGAGATAGGTGAACGGTTTGCGCCGAACGTACCATAGGCTCAGAAATCATTTTGAACACACCCGATGGATCTTCTCAGTGACATTGGTCATTTGGAATCTCGTTTCAATCCATTTGGAGATAGTGGTAGTGTCAGTGCAAAATAGGTGCATGGTTTGCAACAGACATTGCTCAGAAATCGTTTTGGACGCACCCGATGGTACTCCTAAGTCATGAGGCTCAAGTGGATGCTCGTTTTGGTCTGTTTGGAGATAGTGCTAATCTTGACGTAAGATAGGTGCATGGTTTGCGTCGAACATACCATAGGCTCGGAAATCGTTTTGGACACACCCGATGGTACTCCTAGGTGACGAGGTTCAAGTGGATGCCCGTTTTGGTCTGTTTGCAGACAGTGCTAATCTTGACGCGAGATAGGTGAACTGTTTACGCCGAACGTACCATAGGCTCAGAAATCATTTTGAACACACCCGATGGATCTTCTCAGTGACATTGGTCATTTGGAATCTCGTTTCAATCCATTTGGAGACAGTGGTAGTGTCAGTGCAAAATAGGTGCATGGTTTGCACCAAACATCGCTTAGAAATCGTTTTGGACGCACCCGATGGGACTCCTAGGTGACGAGGCTCAAGTGGATGCTCGTTTTGGTCTGTTTGGAGATAGTGCTAACCTTAACCAAGGTAGGTGCACGGTTTGTGCCGAACGTACCATAGGCTCAGAAATCATTTTGGACGCACCCGATGGATCTCCTATGTGACATTAGTCATGTGGAATGTCATTTCAATCCATTTGGAGGCAGTGGTAGTGTCAATGCAAAATAGGTGCACGGTTTGCACCAAACATCGCTCAGAAATCATTTTGGATGCACCCGATGGTACAACTAGGTGACGAGGCTCAAGTGGATGCTCGTTTTGGTCTATTTGGAGATAGTGCTAACCTTGATGCGAGGTTGGTGCACTGTTTGCGTCGAACGTACCATAGGCTCATAAATCATTTTGGACGCACCCGATGGATCGCTCAGAAATCATTTGGAATCTCGTTTCAATCCATTTGGAGACAGTGGTAGTGTCAGTGAAAAATAGGTGCATGGTTTGCACCAAACATTGCTCAGAAATCATTTTGGACACACCCGATGGTACTCCTAAGTCACGAGGCTCAAGTGGATGATCGTTATGGTCTGTTTGGAGATAGTGCTAATCTTGACGTAAGATAGGTGCATGGTTTGCGTCGAACGTACCATAGGCTTGGAAATCGTTTTGGACACACCCAGTGGTACTCCTAGGTGACGAGGTTCAAGTGGATGCTCGTTTTGGTCTGTTTGGAGATAGTGCTAACCTTGACGCAAGATAGGTGCACGGTTTGCGCCGAACGTACCATAGGCTCAGAAATCATTTTGGACGCACCCGATGGATCTTCTCAGTGACATTGGTCATTTGGAATCTCGTTTCAACCCATTTGGAGACAGTTTTAGTGTCAGTGCAAGATAGGTGCACGGTTTCCGCCAAGCATCGCTTAGAAATCGTTTTGGAAGCACCCGATGGTACTCCTAGGTGACGAGGCTCAAGTGGATGCTCGTTTTGGTCTATTTGGAGATAGTGCTAACCTTAACGCAAGATAGGTGCACGGTTTGCGCCGAACGTACCATAGGCTCAGAAATCGTTTTCGCCAAACATCGCTTAGAAATCGTTTTGGACGCACCCAATTGTACTCCTTGGTGACCAGCCTCAAGTGGATGCTCGTTTTGGTCTGTTTGGAGATAGTGCTAACCTTAACACAAGATAGGTGCATGGTTTGCGCCGAACGTACCATAGGCTCAGAAATCATTTTGGATGCACCCGATGGATCTTCTCAGTGACATTGGTCATTTGGAATCTCGTTTCAACCCATTTGGAGACAGTTGTAGTGTCAGTGCAAGATAGGCGCACGGTTTCCGCCAAACATCGCTTAGAAATCGTTTTGGAAGCACCTAATTGTACTCCTAGGTGACGAGACTCAAGTGGATGCTCGTTTTGGTCTGTTTGGAGACAATGCTACCCTTAACGCAAGATAGGTGCACGGTTTGCTCGTTTTGGTCTGTTTTGGTCTGTTTTCGATGCACCCGATGGATCTCCTATGTGACATTAGTCATGTGGAATGTCATTTCAATCCATTTGGAGACAGTGGTAGTGTCAGTGCAAAATAGGTGCATGGTTTGCACCAAACATCGCTAAGAAATCATTTTGGACGCACCCGATGGTACAACTAGGTGACGAGGCTCAAGTGGATGCTCATTTTGGTCTGTTTGGAGATAGTGCTAACCATGATGCGAGGTTGGTGCACTGTTTGCGTCGAACGTACCATAGGGTCAGAAATCATTTTGGACACACCCGATGGTACTCCTAGGTGATGAGGCTCAAGTGGACGCTCGTTTTGGTCTGTTTGGAGACAGTGCTAATCTTGACGCAAGAAAGGTTTACGGTTTGCGCCGAACGTACCATAGGCTCATAAATCATTTTGGACGCACCCGATGGATCTTCTCAGTGACATTGGTCATTTGGAATCTCGTTTCAATCCATTTGGAGACAGTGGTAGTGTCAGTACAAAATAGGTGCATGGTTTGCACCAGACATTGCTTAGAAATCGTTTTGGACGCACCCGATGGTACTCCTAAGTCACGAGGCTCAAGTGGATGCTCGTTTTGGTCTGTTTGGAGATAGTGCTAATCTTGACGTAAGAGATAGGTGCACGGTTTGCGTCGAACATACCATAGGCTCGGAAATCATTTTGGACACACCCGATGGTACTCCTAGGTGACGAGGTTCAAGTGGATGCCCGTTTTGGTCTGTTTGGAGACTGTGCTAATCTTGACGCGAGATAGGTGAACGGTTTGCGCCGAACGTACCATAGGCTCAGAAATCATTTTGAACACACCCGATGGATCTTCTCAGTGACATTGGTCATTTGGAATCTTGTTTCAATCCATTTGGAGATAGTGGTAGTGTTAGTGCAAAATATGTGCATGGTTTGCACCAGACATTGCTCAGAAATCGTTTTGGACGCACCCGATGGTACTCCTAAGTCACGAGGCTCAAGTGGATGCTCGTTTTGGTCTGTTTGGAGATAGTGCTAATCTTGACGTAAGATAGGTGCACGGTTTGCGTCGAACGTACCATAGGCTCGGAAATCGTTTTGGACACACCCGATGGTACTCCTAGGTGACGAGGTTCAAGTGGATGCTCGTTTTGGTCTGTTTGGAGACAGTGCTAATCTTGACGCAAGATAGGTGCACGGTTTGCGCCGAACGTACCATAGGCTCAGAAATCATTTTGAACACACCCGATGGATCTTCTCAATGACATTGGTTATTTGGAATCTCGTTTCAATCCATTTGGAGACAGTTATAGTGTCAGTGCAAGATAGGTGCACGGTTTGCGCCAAACATCGCTTAGAAATCGTTTTGGACGCACCCGATTGTACTCCTTGGTGACCAGGCTCAAGTGGATGCTCGTTTTGGTCTGTTTGGAGATAGTGCTAACCTTAACACAAGATAGGTGCACGGTTTGCGCGAACGTACCATAGGCTCAGAAATTGTTTTGGACGCACCCGATGGATATCCTATGTGACATTGGTCATGTGGAATCTCATTTCAATCCATTTGGAGGCAGTGGTAGTGTCAGTGCAAAATAGGTGCACGGTTTGCACCAAACATCGCTCAGAAATCGTTTTGGACGCACCCGATGGTACTCCTAGGTGACGAGGCTCAAGTGGATGCTCGTTTTGGTCTGTTTCGAGATAGTGCTAACCTCGATGCGAGATTGGTGCACTGTTTGCGTCGAACATACCATAGGCTCGGAAATTATTTTGGACACTCCTGATGGTTCTCCTAGGTGACGAGGCTCAAGTGGATGCTCGTTTTGGTCTGTTCGGAGACAGTGCTAATCTTGACGCAAGATAGGTGCACGGTTTGCGCCGAATGTACCGTAGGCTCAGAAATTGTTTTGGACGCACCCGATGGATCTCCTATGTGACATTAGTCATGTGGAATGTCATTTTAATCCATTTGGAGAAAGTGGTAGTGTCAGTGCAAAATAGGTGCACGGTTTGCACCAAACATCACTCAGAAATCATTTTGGACGCACCCGATGGTACAACTAGGTGACGAGGCTCAAGTGGATGCTCATTTTGGTCTGTTTGGAGATAGTGCTAACCATGATGCGAGGTTGGTGCACTGTTTGCGTCGAACGTACCATAGGGTCAGAAATCATTTTGGACACACCCGATGGTACTCCTAGGTGATGAGGCTCAAGTGGACGCTCGTTTTGGTCTGTTTGGAGACAGTGCTAATCTTGACGCAAGAAAGGTTTACGGTTTGCGCCGAATGTACCATAGGCTCATAAATCATTTTGGACGCACCCGATGGATCTTCTCAGTGACATTGGTCATTTGGAATCTCGTTTCAATCCATTTGGAGACAGTGGTAGTGTCAGTACAAAATAGGTGCATGGTTTGCACCAGACATTGCTTAGAAATCGTTTTGGACGCACCCGATGGTACTCCTAAGTCACGAGGCTCAAGTGGATGCTCGTTTTGGTCTGTTTGGAGATAGTGCTAATCTTGACGTAAGAGATAGGTGCACGGTTTGCGTCGAACATACCATAGGCTCGGAAATCATTTTGGACACACCCGATGGTACTCCTAGGTGACGAGGTTCAAGTGGATGCCCATTTTGGTCTGTTTGGAGACTGTGCTAATCTTGACGCGAGATAGGTGAACGGTTTGCGCCGAACGTACCATAGGCTCAGAAATCATTTTGAACACACCCGATGGATCTTCTCAGTGACATTGGTCTTTTGGAATCTTGTTTCAATCCATTTGGAGATAGTGGTAGTGTTAGTGCAAAATATGTGCATGGTTTGCACCAGACATTGCTCAGAAATCGTTTTGGACGCACCCGATGGTACTCCTAAGTCACGAGGCTCAAGTGGATGCTCGTTTTGGTCTGTTTGGAGATAGTGCTAATCTTGACGTAAGATAGGTGCATGGTTTGCGTCGAACGTACCATAGGCTCGGAAATCGTTTTGGACACACCCGATGGTACTCCTAGGTGACGAGGTTCAAGTGGATGCTCGTTTTGGTCTGTTTGGAGACAGTGCTAATCTTGACGCAAGATAGGTGCACGGTTTGCGCCGAACGTACCATAGGCTCAGAAATCATTTTGAACACACCCGATGGATCTTCTCAATGACATTGGTTATTTGGAATCTCGTTTCAATCCATTTGGAGACAGTTATAGTGTCAGTGCAAGATAGGTGCACGGTTTGCGCCAAACATCGCTTAGAAATCGTTTTGGACGCACCCGATTGTACTCCTTGGTGACCAGGCTCAAGTGGATGCTCGTTTTGGTCTGTTTGGAGATAGTGCTAACCTTAACACAAGATAGGTGCACGGTTTGCGCGAACGTACCATAGGCTCAGAAATTGTTTTGGACGCACCCAATGGGTATCCTATGTGACATTGGTCATGTGGAATCTCATTTCAATCCATTTGGAGGCAGTGGTAGTGTCAGTGCAAAATAGGTGCACGGTTTGCACCAAACATCGCTCAGAAATCGTTTTGGACGCACCCGATGGTACTCCTAGGTGATGAGGCTCAAGTGGATGCTCGTTTTGGTCTGTTTCGAGATAGTGCTAACCTCGATGCGAGATTGGTGCACTGTTTGCGTCGAACATACCATAGGCTCGGAAATTATTTTGGACACTCCTGATGGTTCTCCTAGGTGACGAGGCTCAAGTGGATGCTCGTTTTGGTCTGTTCGGAGACAGTGCTAATCTTGACGCAAGATAGGTGCACGGTTTGCGCCGAATGTACCGTAGGCTCAGAAATTGTTTTGGACGCACCCGATGGATCTCCTATGTGACATTAGTCATGTGGAATGTCATTTTAATCCATTTGGAGAAAGTGGTAGTGTCAGTGCAAAATAGGTGCACGGTTTGCACCAAACATCACTCAGAAATCATTTTGGACGCACCCGATGGTACAACTAGGTGACGAGGCTCAAGTGGATGCTCGTTTTGGTCTGTTTGGAGGTAGTGCTAACCTCGATGCGAGATTGGTGCACTGTTTGCGTCGAACATACCATAGGCTCGGAAATCATTTTGGACGCACCCGATGGTACTCCTAGGTGACGAGGCTCAAGTGGATGCTCGTTTTGGTCTGTTTGGAGATAGTGCTAATCTTGACGTAAGAGATAGGTGCACGGTTTGCGTCGAACATATCATAGGCTCGGAAATCATTTTGGACACACCCGATGGTACTCCTAGGTGACGAGGTTCAAGTGGATGCCCGTTTTGGTCTGTTTGGAGACTGTGCTAATCTTGACGCGAGATAGGTGAACGGTTTGCGCCGAACGTACCATAGGCTCAGAAATCATTTTGAACACACCCGATGGATCTTCTCAGTGACATTGGTCATTTGGAATCTCGTTTCAATCCATTTGGAGATAGTGGTAGTGTCAGTGCAAAATAGGTGCATGGTTTGCAACAGACATTGCTCAGAAATCGTTTTGGACGCACCCGATGGTACTCCTAAGTCACGAGGCTCAAGTGGATGCTCGTTTTGGTCTGTTTGGAGATAGTGCTAATCTTGACGTAAGATAGGTGCATGGTTTGCGTCGAACATACCATAGGCTTGGAAATCGTTTTGGACACACCCGATGGTACTCCTAGGTGACGAGGTTCAAGTGGATGCCCGTTTTGGTCTGTTTGCAGACAGTGCTAATCTTGACGCGAGATAGGTGAACTGTTTACGCCGAACGTACCATAGGCTCAGAAATCATTTTGAACACACCCGATGGATCTTCTCAGTGACATTGGTCATTTGGAATCTCGTTTCAATCCATTTGGAGACAGTGGTAGTGTCAGTGCAAAATAGGTGCATGGTTTGCACCAAACATCGCTTAGAAATCGTTTTGGACGCACCCGATGGGACTCCTAGGTGACGAGGCTCAAGTGGATGCTCGTTTTGGTCTGTTTGGAGATAGTGCTAACCTTAACCAAGGTAGGTGCACGGTTTGTGCCGAACGTACCATAGGCTCAAAAATCATTTTGGACGCACCCGATGGATCTCCTATGTGACATTAGTCATGTGCAATGTCATTTCAATCCATTTCGAGGCAGTGGTAGTGTCAATGCAAAATAGGTGCACGGTTTGCACCAAACATCGCTCAGAAATCATTTTGGATGCACCCGATGGTACAACTAGGTGACGATGCTCAAGTGGATGCTCGTTTTGGTCTATTTGGAGATAGTGCTAACCTTGATGCGAGGTTGGTGCACTGTTTGCGTCGAACGTACCATAGGCTCATAAATCATTTTGGACGCACCCGATGGATCGCTCAGAAATCATTTGGAATCTCGTTTCAATCCATTTGGAGACAGTGGTAGTGTCAGTGAAAAATAGGTGCATGGTTTGCACCAAACATTGCTCAGAAATCATTTTGGACACACCCGATGGTACTCCTAAGTCACGAGGCTCAAGTGGATGCTCGTTATGGTCTGTTTGGAGATAGTGCTAATCTTGACGTAAGATAGGTGCATGGTTTGCGTCGAACGTACCATAGGCTCGGAAATCGTTTTGGACACACCCAGTGGTACTCCTAGGTGACGAGGTTCAAGTGGATGCTCGTTTTGGTCTGTTTGGAGACAGTGCTAACCTTGACGCAAGATAGGTGCACGGTTTGCGCCGAACGTACCATAGGCTCAGAAATCATTTTGGACGCACCCGATGGATCTTCTCAGTGACATTGGTCATTTGGAATCTCGTTTCAACCCATTTGGAGATAGTTTTAGTGTCAGTGCAAGATAGGTGCACGATTTCCGCCAAACATCGCTTAGAAATCGTTTTGGAAGCACCCGATGGTACTCCTAGGTGACGAGGCTCAAGTGGATGCTCGTTTTGGTCTATTTGGAGATAGTGCTAACCTTAACGCAAGATAGGTGCACGGTTTGCGCCGAACGTACCATAGGCTCAGAAATCGTTTTCGCCAAACATCGCTTAGAAATCGTTTTGGACGCACCCAATTGTACTCCTTGGTGACCAGCCTCAAGTGGATGCTCGTTTTGGTGTGTTTGGAGATAGTGCTAACCTTAACACAAGATAGGTGCATGGTTTGCGCCGAACGTACCATAGGCTCAGAAATCATTTTGGATGCACCCGATGGATCTTCTCAGTGACATTGGTCATTTGGAATCTCGTTTCAACCCATTTGGAGACAGTTGTAGTGTCAGTGCAAGATAGGTGCACGGTTTCCGCCAAACATCGCTTAGAAATCGTTTTGGAAGCACCTGATTGTACTCCTAGGTGACGTGGCTCAAGTGGATGCTCGTTTTGGTCTGTTTGGAGATAGTGCTACCCTTAACGCAAGATAGGTGCACGGTTTGCTCGTTTTGGTCTGTTTTGGTCTGTTTTCGATGCACCCGATGGATCTCCTATGTGACATTAGTCATGTGGAATGTCATTTCAATCCATTTGGAGACAGTGGTAGTGTCAGTGCAAAATAGGTGCACGGTTTGCACCAAACATCGCTAAGAAATCATTTTGGACGCACCCAATGGTACAACTAGGTGACGAGGCTCAAATGGATGCTCATTTTGGTCTGTTTGGAGATAGTGCTAACCATGATGCGAGGTTGGTGCACTGTTTGCGTCGAACGTACCATAGGGTCAGAAATCATTTTGGACACACCCGATGGTACTCCTAGGTGATGAGGCTCAAGTGGACGCTCGTTTTGGTCTGTTTGGAGACAGTGCTAATCTTGACGCAAGAAAGGTTTACGGTTTGCGCCGAACGTACCATAGGCTCAGAAATCATTTTGGACGCACCCGATGGATCTTCTCAGTGACATTGGTCATTTGGAATCTCGTTTCAATCCATTTGGAGACAGTGGTAGTGTCAGTACAAAATAGGTGCATGGTTTGCACCAGACATTGCTTAGAAATCGTTTTGGACGCACCCGATGGTATTCCTAAGTCACGAGGCTCAAGTGGATGCTCGTTTTGGTCTGTTTGGAGATAGTGCTAATCTTGACGTAAGAGATAGGTGCACGGTTTGCGTCGAACATACCATAGGCTCGGAAATCATTTTGGACACACCCGATGGTACTCCTAGGTGACGAGGTTCAAGTGGATGCCCGTTTTGGTCTGTTTGGAGACTGTGCTAATCTTGACGCGAGATAGGTGAACGGTTTGCGCCGAACGTACCATAGGCTCAGAAATCATTTTGAACACACCCGATGGATCTTCTCAGTGACATTGGTCATTTGGAATCTTGTTTCAATCCATTTGGAGATAGTGGTAGTGTTAGTGCAAAATAGGTGCATGGTTTGCACCAGACATTGCTCAGAAATCGTTTTGGACGCACCCGATGGTACTCCTAAGTCACGAGGCTCAAGTGGATGCTCGTTTTGGTCTGTTTGGAGATAGTGCTAATCTTGACGTAAGATAGGTGCACGGTTTGCGTCGAACGTACCATAGGCTCGGAAATCGTTTTGGACACACCCGATGGTACTCCTAGGTGACGAGGTTCAAGTGGATGCTCGTTTTGGTCTGTTTGGAGACAGTGCTAATCTTGACGCAAGATAGGTGCACGGTTTGCGCCGAACGTACCATAGGCTCAGAAATCATTTTGAACACACCCGATGGATCTTCTCAATGACATTGGTTATTTGGAATCTCGTTTCAATCCATTTGGAGACAGTTATAGTGTCAGTGCAAGATAGGTGCACGGTTTGCGCCAAACATCGCTTAGAAATCGTTTTGGACGCACCCGATTGTACTCCTTGGTGACCAGGCTCAAGTGGATGCTCGTTTTGGTCTGTTTGGAGATAGTGCTAACCTTAACACAAGATAGGTGCACGGTTTGCGCGAACGTACCATAGGCTCAGATATTGTTTTGGACGCACCCGATGGATATCCTATGTGACATTGGTCATGTGGAATCTCATTTCAATCCATTTGGAGGCAGTGGTAGTGTCAGTGCAAAATAGGTGCACGGTTTGCACCAAACATCGCTCAGAAATCGTTTTGGACGCACCCGATGGTACTCCTAGGTGACGAGGCTCAAGTGGATGCTCGTTTTGGTCTGTTTCGAGATAGTGCTAACCTCGATGCGAGATTGGTGCACTGTTTGCGTCGAACATACCATAGGCTCGGAAATTATTTTGGACACTCCTGATGGTTCTCCTAGGTGACGAGGCTCAAGTGGATGCTCGTTTTGGTCTGTTCGGAGACAGTGCTAATCTTGACGCAAGATAGGTGCACGGTTTGCGCCGAATGTACCGTAGGCTCAGAAATTGTTTTGGACGCACCCGATGGATCTCCTATGTGACATTAGTCATGTGGAATGTCATTTTAATCCATTTGGAGAAAGTGGTAGTGTCAGTGCAAAATAGGTGCACGGTTTGCACCAAACATCACTCAGAAATCATTTTGGACGCACCCGATGGTACAACTAGGTGACGAGGCTCAAGTGGATGCTCGTTTTGGTCTGTTTGGAGGTAGTGCTAACCTCGATGCGAGATTGGTGCACTGTTTGCGTCGAACATACCATAGGCTCGGAAATCATTTTGGACGCACCCGATGGTACTCCTAGGTGACGAGGCTCAAGTGGATGCTCGTTTTGGTCTGTTTGGAGATAGTGCTAATCTTGACGTAAGAGATAGGTGCACGGTTTGCGTCGAACATATCATAGGCTCGGAAATCGTTTTGGACACACCCGATGGTACTCCTAGGTGACGAGGTTCAAGTGGATGCCCGTTTTGGTCTGTTTGGAGACTGTGCTAATCTTGACGCGAGATAGGTGAACGGTTTGCGCCGAACGTACCATAGGCTCAGAAATCATTTTGAACACACCCGATGGATCTTCTCAGTGACATTGGTCATTTGGAATCTCGTTTCAATCCATTTGGAGATAGTGGTAGTGTCAGTGCAAAATAGGTGCATGGTTTGCACCAGACATTGCTCAGAAATCGTTTTGGACACACCCGATGGTACTCCTAAGTCACGAGGCTCAAGTGGATGCTCGTTTTGGTCTGTTTGGAGATAGTGCTAATCTTGACGTAAGATAGGTGCACGGTTTGCGTCGAACGTACCATAGGCTCGAAAATCGTTTTGGACACACTCGATGGTACTCCTAGGTGACGAGGTTCAAGTGGATGCTCGTTTTGGTCTGTTTGGAGACAGTGCTAATCTTGACGCAAGATAGGTGCACGGTTTGCGCCGAACGTACCATAGGCTCAGAAATCATTTTGAACACACCCGATGGATCTTCTCAATGACATTGGTCATTTGGAATCTCGTTTCAATCCATTTGGAGATAGTTATAGTGTCAATGCAAGATAGGTGCACGGTTTGCGCCAAACATCGCTTAGAAATCGTTTTGGACGCACCTGATTGTACTTCTTGGTGACCAGGCTCAAGTGGATGCTCGTTTTGGTCTGTTTGGAGATAGTGCTAACCTTAACACAAGATAGGTGCACGGTTTGCGCGAACGTACCATAGGCTCAGAAATTGTTTTGGACGCACCCGATGGATATCCTATGTGACATTGGTCATGTGGAATCTCATTTCAATCCATTTAGAGGCAGTGGTAGTGTCAGTGCAAAATAGGTGCACGGTTTGCACCAAACATCGCTCAGAAATCGTTTTGGACGCACCCGATGGTACTCCTAGGTGACGAGGCTCAAGTGGATGCTCGTTTTGGTCTGTTTCGAGATAGTGCTAACCTCGATGCGAGATTGGTGCACTGTTTGCGTCGAACATACCATAGGCTCGGAAATTATTTTGGACACACCCGATGGTTCTCCTAGGTGACGAGGCTCAAGTGGATGCTCGTTTTGGTTTGTTCGGAGACAGTGCTAATCTTGACGCAAGATAGGTGCACGGTTTGCGCCGAATGTACCGTAGGCTCAGAAATTGTTTTGGACGCACCCGATGGATCTCCTATGTGACATTAGTCATGTGGAATGTCATTTTAATCCATTTGGAGAAAGTGGTAGTGTCAGTGCAAAATAGGTGCACGGTTTGCACCAAACATCACTCAGAAATCATTTTGGACGCACCCGATGGTACAACTAGGTGACGAGGCTCAAGTGGATGCTCGTTTTGGTCTGTTTGGAGGTAGTGCTAACCTCGATGCGAGATTGGTGCACTGTTTGCGTCGAACATACCATAGGCTCGGAAATCATTTTGGACGCACCCGATGGTACTCCTAGGTGACGAGGCTCAAGTGGATGCTCGTTTTGGTCTGTTTGGAGATAGTGCTAATCTTGACGTAAGAGATAGGTGCACGGTTTGCGTCGAACATATCATAGGCTCGGAAATCGTTTTGGACACACCCGATGGTACTCCTAGGTGACGAGGTTCAAGTGGATGCTCGTTTTGGTCTGTTTGGAGACAGTGCTAATCTTGACGCAAGATAGGTGCACGGTTTGCGCCGAACGTACCATAGGCTCAGAAATCATTTTGAACACACCCGATGGATCTTCTCAATGACATTGGTTATTTGGAATCTCGTTTCAATCCATTTGGAGACAGTTATAGTGTCAGTGCAAGATAGGTGCACGGTTTGCGCCAAACATCGCTTAGAAATCGTTTTGGACGCACCCGATTGTACTCCTTGGTGACCAGGCTCAAGTGGATGCTCGTTTTGGTCTGTTTGGAGATAGTGCTAACCTTAACACAAGATAGGTGCACGGTTTGCGCGAACGTACCATAGGCTCAGATATTGTTTTGGACGCACCCGATGGATATCCTATGTGACATTGGTCATGTGGAATCTCATTTCAATCCATTTGGAGGCAGTGGTAGTGTCAGTGCAAAATAGGTGCACGGTTTGCACCAAACATCGCTCAGAAATCGTTTTGGACGCACCCGATGGTACTCCTAGGTGACGAGGCTCAAGTGGATGCTCGTTTTGGTCTGTTTCGAGATAGTGCTAACCTCGATGCGAGATTGGTGCACTGTTTGCGTCGAACATACCATAGGCTCGGAAATTATTTTGGACACTCCTGATGGTTCTCCTAGGTGACGAGGCTCAAGTGGATGCTCGTTTTGGTCTGTTCGGAGACAGTGCTAATCTTGACGCAAGATAGGTGCACGGTTTGCGCCGAATGTACCGTAGGCTCAGAAATTGTTTTGGACGCACCCGATGGATCTCCTATGTGACATTAGTCATGTGGAATGTCATTTTAATCCATTTGGAGAAAGTGGTAGTGTCAGTGCAAAATAGGTGCACGGTTTGCACCAAACATCACTCAGAAATCATTTTGGACGCACCCGATGGTACAACTAGGTGACGAGGCTCAAGTGGATGCTCGTTTTGGTCTGTTTGGAGGTAGTGCTAACCTCGATGCGAGATTGGTGCACTGTTTGCGTCGAACATACCATAGGCTCGGAAATCATTTTGGACGCACCCGATGGTACTCCTAGGTGACGAGGCTCAAGTGGATGCTCGTTTTGGTCTGTTTGGAGATAGTGCTAATCTTGACGTAAGAGATAGGTGCACGGTTTGCGTCGAACATATCATAGGCTCGGAAATCGTTTTGGACACACCCGATGGTACTCCTAGGTGACGAGGTTCAAGTGGATGCCCGTTTTGGTCTGTTTGGAGACTGTGCTAATCTTGACGCGAGATAGGTGAACGGTTTGCGCCGAACGTACCATAGGCTCAGAAATCATTTTGAACACACCCGATGGATCTTCTCAGTGACATTGGTCATTTGGAATCTCGTTTCAATCCATTTGGAGATAGTGGTAGTGTCAGTGCAAAATAGGTGCATGGTTTGCACCAGACATTGCTCAGAAATCGTTTTGGACACACCCGATGGTACTCCTAAGTCACGAGGCTCAAGTGGATGCTCGTTTTGGTCTGTTTGGAGATAGTGCTAATCTTGACGTAAGATAGGTGCACGGTTTGCGTCGAACGTACCATAGGCTCGAAAATCGTTTTGGACACACTCGATGGTACTCCTAGGTGACGAGGTTCAAGTGGATGCTCGTTTTGGTCTGTTTGGAGACAGTGCTAATCTTGACGCAAGATAGGTGCACGGTTTGCGCCGAACGTACCATAGGCTCAGAAATCATTTTGAACACACCCGATGGATCTTCTCAATGACATTGGTCATTTGGAATCTCGTTTCAATCCATTTGGAGATAGTTATAGTGTCAATGCAAGATAGGTGCACGGTTTGCGCCAAACATCGCTTAGAAATCGTTTTGGACGCACCTGATTGTACTTCTTGGTGACCAGGCTCAAGTGGATGCTCGTTTTGGTCTGTTTGGAGATAGTGCTAACCTTAACACAAGATAGGTGCACGGTTTGCGCGAACGTACCATAGGCTCAGAAATTGTTTTGGACGCACCCGATGGATATCCTATGTGACATTGGTCATGTGGAATCTCATTTCAATCCATTTAGAGGCAGTGGTAGTGTCAGTGCAAAATAGGTGCACGGTTTGCACCAAACATCGCTCAGAAATCGTTTTGGACGCACCCGATGGTACTCCTAGGTGACGAGGCTCAAGTGGATGCTCGTTTTGGTCTGTTTCGAGATAGTGCTAACCTCGATGCGAGATTGGTGCACTGTTTGCGTCGAACATACCATAGGCTCGGAAATTATTTTGGACACACCCGATGGTTCTCCTAGGTGACGAGGCTCAAGTGGATGCTCGTTTTGGTTTGTTCGGAGACAGTGCTAATCTTGACGCAAGATAGGTGCACGGTTTGCGCCGAATGTACCGTAGGCTCAGAAATTGTTTTGGACGCACCCGATGGATCTCCTATGTGACATTAGTCATGTGGAATGTCATTTTAATCCATTTGGAGAAAGTGGTAGTGTCAGTGCAAAATAGGTGCACGGTTTGCACCAAACATCACTCAGAAATCATTTTGGACGCACCCGATGGTACAACTAGGTGACGAGGCTCAAGTGGATGCTCGTTTTGGTCTGTTTGGAGGTAGTGCTAACCTCGATGCGAGATTGGTGCACTGTTTGCGTCGAACATACCATAGGCTCGGAAATCATTTTGGACGCACCCGATGGTACTCCTAGGTGACGAGGCTCAAGTGGATGCTCGTTTTGGTCTGTTTGGAGATAGTGCTAATCTTGACGTAAGAGATAGGTGCACGGTTTGCGTCGAACATATCATAGGCTCGGAAATCGTTTTGGACACACCCGATGGTACTCCTAGGTGACGAGGTTCAAGTGGATGCCCGTTTTGGTCTGTTTGGAGACTGTGCTAATCTTGACGCGAGATAGGTGAACGGTTTGCGCCGAACGTACCATAGGCTCAGAAATCATTTTGAACACACCCGATGGATCTTCTCAGTGACATTGGTCATTTGGAATCTCGTTTCAATCCATTTGGAGATAGTGGTAGTGTCAGTGCAAAATAGGTGCATGGTTTGCAACAGACATTGCTCAGAAATCGTTTTGGACGCACCCGATGGTACTCCTAAGTCACGAGGCTCAAGTGGATGCTCGTTTTGGTCTGTTTGGAGATAGTGCTAATCTTGACGTAAGATAGGTGCATGGTTTGCGTCGAACATACCATAGGCTTGGAAATCGTTTTGGACACACCCGATGGTACTCCTAGGTGACGAGGTTCAAGTGGATGCCCGTTTTGGTCTGTTTGCAGACAGTGCTAATCTTGACGCGAGATAGGTGAACTGTTTACGCCGAACGTACCATAGGCTCAGAAATCATTTTGAACACACCCGATGGATCTTCTCAGTGACATTGGTCATTTGGAATCTCGTTTCAATCCATTTGGAGACAGTGGTAGTGTCAGTGCAAAATAGGTGCATGGTTTGCACCAAACATCGCTTAGAAATCGTTTTGGACGCACCCGATGGGACTCCTAGGTGACGAGGCTCAAGTGGATGCTCGTTTTGGTCTGTTTGGAGATAGTGCTAACCTTAACCAAGGTAGGTGCACGGTTTGTGCCGAACGTACCATAGGCTCAAAAATCATTTTGGACGCACCCGATGGATCTCCTATGTGACATTAGTCATGTGCAATGTCATTTCAATCCATTTCGAGGCAGTGGTAGTGTCAATGCAAAATAGGTGCACGGTTTGCACCAAACATCGCTCAGAAATCATTTTGGATGCACCCGATGGTACAACTAGGTGACGATGCTCAAGTGGATGCTCGTTTTGGTCTATTTGGAGATAGTGCTAACCTTGATGCGAGGTTGGTGCACTGTTTGCGTCGAACGTACCATAGGCTCATAAATCATTTTGGACGCACCCGATGGATCGCTCAGAAATCATTTGGAATCTCGTTTCAATCCATTTGGAGACAGTGGTAGTGTCAGTGAAAAATAGGTGCATGGTTTGCACCAAACATTGCTCAGAAATCATTTTGGACACACCCGATGGTACTCCTAAGTCACGAGGCTCAAGTGGATGCTCGTTATGGTCTGTTTGGAGATAGTGCTAATCTTGACGTAAGATAGGTGCATGGTTTGCGTCGAACGTACCATAGGCTCGGAAATCGTTTTGGACACACCCAGTGGTACTCCTAGGTGACGAGGTTCAAGTGGATGCTCGTTTTGGTCTGTTTGGAGACAGTGCTAACCTTGACGCAAGATAGGTGCACGGTTTGCGCCGAACGTACCATAGGCTCAGAAATCATTTTGGACGCACCCGATGGATCTTCTCAGTGACATTGGTCATTTGGAATCTCGTTTCAACCCATTTGGAGATAGTTTTAGTGTCAGTGCAAGATAGGTGCACGATTTCCGCCAAACATCGCTTAGAAATCGTTTTGGAAGCACCCGATGGTACTCCTAGGTGACGAGGCTCAAGTGGATGCTCGTTTTGGTCTATTTGGAGATAGTGCTAACCTTAACGCAAGATAGGTGCACGGTTTGCGCCGAACGTACCATAGGCTCAGAAATCGTTTTCGCCAAACATCGCTTAGAAATCGTTTTGGACGCACCCAATTGTACTCCTTGGTGACCAGCCTCAAGTGGATGCTCGTTTTGGTGTGTTTGGAGATAGTGCTAACCTTAACACAAGATAGGTGCATGGTTTGCGCCGAACGTACCATAGGCTCAGAAATCATTTTGGATGCACCCGATGGATCTTCTCAGTGACATTGGTCATTTGGAATCTCGTTTCAACCCATTTGGAGACAGTTGTAGTGTCAGTGCAAGATAGGTGCACGGTTTCCGCCAAACATCGCTTAGAAATCGTTTTGGAAGCACCTGATTGTACTCCTAGGTGACGTGGCTCAAGTGGATGCTCGTTTTGGTCTGTTTGGAGATAGTGCTACCCTTAACGCAAGATAGGTGCACGGTTTGCTCGTTTTGGTCTGTTTTGGTCTGTTTTCGATGCACCCGATGGATCTCCTATGTGACATTAGTCATGTGGAATGTCATTTCAATCCATTTGGAGACAGTGGTAGTGTCAGTGCAAAATAGGTGCACGGTTTGCACCAAACATCGCTAAGAAATCATTTTGGACGCACCCGATGGTACAACTAGGTGACGAGGCTCAAATGGATGCTCATTTTGGTCTGTTTGGAGATAGTGCTAACCATGATGCGAGGTTGGTGCACTGTTTGCGTCGAACGTACCATAGGGTCAGAAATCATTTTGGACACACCCGATGGTACTCCTAGGTGATGAGGCTCAAGTGGACGCTCGTTTTGGTCTGTTTGGAGACAGTGCTAATCTTGACGCAAGAAAGGTTTACGGTTTGCGCCGAACGTACCATAGGCTCAGAAATCATTTTGGACGCACCCGATGGATCTTCTCAGTGACATTGGTCATTTGGAATCTCGTTTCAATCCATTTGGAGACAGTGGTAGTGTCAGTACAAAATAGGTGCATGGTTTGCACCAGACATTGCTTAGAAATCGTTTTGGACGCACCCGATGGTATTCCTAAGTCACGAGGCTCAAGTGGATGCTCGTTTTGGTCTGTTTGGAGATAGTGCTAATCTTGACGTAAGAGATAGGTGCACGGTTTGCGTCGAACATACCATAGGCTCGGAAATCATTTTGGACACACCCGATGGTACTCCTAGGTGACGAGGTTCAAGTGGATGCCCGTTTTGGTCTGTTTGGAGACTGTGCTAATCTTGACGCGAGATAGGTGAACGGTTTGCGCCGAACGTACCATAGGCTCAGAAATCATTTTGAACACACCCGATGGATCTTCTCAGTGACATTGGTCATTTGGAATCTTGTTTCAATCCATTTGGAGATAGTGGTAGTGTTAGTGCAAAATAGGTGCATGGTTTGCACCAGACATTGCTCAGAAATCGTTTTGGACGCACCCGATGGTACTCCTAAGTCACGAGGCTCAAGTGGATGCTCGTTTTGGTCTGTTTGGAGATAGTGCTAATCTTGACGTAAGATAGGTGCACGGTTTGCGTCGAACGTACCATAGGCTCGGAAATCGTTTTGGACACACCCGATGGTACTCCTAGGTGACGAGGTTCAAGTGGATGCTCGTTTTGGTCTGTTTGGAGACAGTGCTAATCTTGACGCAAGATAGGTGCACGGTTTGCGCCGAACGTACCATAGGCTCAGAAATCATTTTGAACACACCCGATGGATCTTCTCAATGACATTGGTTATTTGGAATCTCGTTTCAATCCATTTGGAGACAGTTATAGTGTCAGTGCAAGATAGGTGCACGGTTTGCGCCAAACATCGCTTAGAAATCGTTTTGGACGCACCCGATTGTACTCCTTGGTGACCAGGCTCAAGTGGATGCTCGTTTTGGTCTGTTTGGAGATAGTGCTAACCTTAACACAAGATAGGTGCACGGTTTGCGCGAACGTACCATAGGCTCAGATATTGTTTTGGACGCACCCGATGGATATCCTATGTGACATTGGTCATGTGGAATCTCATTTCAATCCATTTGGAGGCAGTGGTAGTGTCAGTGCAAAATAGGTGCACGGTTTGCACCAAACATCGCTCAGAAATCGTTTTGGACGCACCCGATGGTACTCCTAGGTGACGAGGCTCAAGTGGATGCTCGTTTTGGTCTGTTTCGAGATAGTGCTAACCTCGATGCGAGATTGGTGCACTGTTTGCGTCGAACATACCATAGGCTCGGAAATTATTTTGGACACTCCTGATGGTTCTCCTAGGTGACGAGGCTCAAGTGGATGCTCGTTTTGGTCTGTTCGGAGACAGTGCTAATCTTGACGCAAGATAGGTGCACGGTTTGCGCCGAATGTACCGTAGGCTCAGAAATTGTTTTGGACGCACCCGATGGATCTCCTATGTGACATTAGTCATGTGGAATGTCATTTTAATCCATTTGGAGAAAGTGGTAGTGTCAGTGCAAAATAGGTGCACGGTTTGCACCAAACATCACTCAGAAATCATTTTGGACGCACCCGATGGTACAACTAGGTGACGAGGCTCAAGTGGATGCTCGTTTTGGTCTGTTTGGAGGTAGTGCTAACCTCGATGCGAGATTGGTGCACTGTTTGCGTCGAACATACCATAGGCTCGGAAATCATTTTGGACGCACCCGATGGTACTCCTAGGTGACGAGGCTCAAGTGGATGCTCGTTTTGGTCTGTTTGGAGATAGTGCTAATCTTGACGTAAGAGATAGGTGCACGGTTTGCGTCGAACATATCATAGGCTCGGAAATCGTTTTGGACACACCCGATGGTACTCCTAGGTGACGAGGTTCAAGTGGATGCCCGTTTTGGTCTGTTTGGAGACTGTGCTAATCTTGACGCGAGATAGGTGAACGGTTTGCGCCGAACGTACCATAGGCTCAGAAATCATTTTGAACACACCCGATGGATCTTCTCAGTGACATTGGTCATTTGGAATCTCGTTTCAATCCATTTGGAGATAGTGGTAGTGTCAGTGCAAAATAGGTGCATGGTTTGCACCAGACATTGCTCAGAAATCGTTTTGGACACACCCGATGGTACTCCTAAGTCACGAGGCTCAAGTGGATGCTCGTTTTGGTCTGTTTGGAGATAGTGCTAATCTTGACGTAAGATAGGTGCACGGTTTGCGTCGAACGTACCATAGGCTCGGAAATCGTTTTGGACACACTCGATGGTACTCCTAGGTGACGAGGTTCAAGTGGATGCTCGTTTTGGTCTGTTTGGAGACAGTGCTAATCTTGACGCAAGATAGGTGCACGGTTTGCGCCGAACGTACCATAGGCTCAGAAATCATTTTGAACACACCCGATGGATCTTCTCAATGACATTGGTCATTTGGAATCTCGTTTCAATCCATTTGGAGATAGTTATAGTGTCAATGCAAGATAGGTGCACGGTTTGCGCCAAACATCGCTTAGAAATCGTTTTGGACGCACCTGATTGTACTTCTTGGTGACCAGGCTCAAGTGGATGCTCGTTTTGGTCTGTTTGGAGATAGTGCTAACCTTAACACAAGATAGGTGCACGGTTTGCGCGAACGTACCATAGGCTCAGAAATTGTTTTGGACGCACCCGATGGATATCCTATGTGACATTGGTCATGTGGAATCTCATTTCAATCCATTTAGAGGCAGTGGTAGTGTCAGTGCAAAATAGGTGCACGGTTTGCACCAAACATCGCTCAGAAATCGTTTTGGACGCACCCGATGGTACTCCTAGGTGACGAGGCTCAAGTGGATGCTCGTTTTGGTCTGTTTCGAGATAGTGCTAACCTCGATGCGAGATTGGTGCACTGTTTGCGTCGAACATACCATAGGCTCGGAAATTATTTTGGACACACCCGATGGTTCTCCTAGGTGACGAGGCTCAAGTGGATGCTCGTTTTGGTTTGTTCGGAGACAGTGCTAATCTTGACGCAAGATAGGTGCACGGTTTGCGCCGAATGTACCATAGGCTCAGAAATCATTTTGGACACACCCGATGGATCTCCTATGTGACATTAGTCAAATGGAATGTCATTTCAATCCATTTGGAGACAGTGGTAGTGTCATTGCAAAATAGGTGCACGGTTTGCACCAAACATCGCTTAGAAATCATTTTGGACGCAACCGATGGTACAACTAGGTGACGAGGCTCAAGTGGATGCTCGTTTTGGTCTGTTTGGAGATAGTGCTAACCTTAACACAAGATAGGTGCACGGTTTGCGCGAACGTACCATAGGCTCAGAAATTGTTTTGGACGCACCCGATGGATATCCTATGTGACATTGGTCATGTGGAATCTCATTTCAATCCATTTAGAGGCAGTGGTAGTGTCAGTGCAAAATAGGTGCACGGTTTGCACCAAACATCGCTCAGAAATCGTTTTGGACGCACCCGATGGTACTCCTAGGTGACGAGGCTCAAGTGGATGCTCGTTTTGGTCTGTTTCGAGATAGTGCTAACCTCGATGCGAGATTGGTGCACTGTTTGCGTCGAACATACCATAGGCTCGGAAATTATTTTGGACACTCCTGATGGTTCTCCTAGGTGACGAGGCTCAAGTGGATGCTCGTTTTGGTCTGTTCGGAGACAGTGCTAATCTTAACGCAAAATAGATGCACGGTTTGCGTCGAACGTACCACAGGCTCAGAAACCGTTTTGGACACACCCGATGGTACTCCTAGGTGATGAGGCTCAAGTGGATGCTCGTTTTGGTCTGTTTGGAGACAGTGCTAATCTTGACGCAAGATAGGTGCACGGTTTCCCCTGAACGTACCATAGGCTCAGAAATCATTTTGGACGCACCCGATGGATCTTCTCAGTGACATTGGTCATTTGGAATCTCGTTTCAATCTATTTGGAGACAGTGGTAGTGTTAGTGCAAAATAGGTGCATGGTTTGCACCAAACATCGCTCAGAAATCATTTTGGACGCACCCAATGGTACTCCTAAGTCACGAGGCTCAAGTGGATGCTCGTTTTGGTCTGTTTGGAGATAGTGCTAATCTTGACATAAGATAGGTGCACGGTTTGCGTCGAACGTACCATAGGCTCGGAAAATCGTTTTGGACACACCCGATGGTACTCCTAGGTGACGAGGTTCAAGTGGATGCTCGTTTTGGTCTGTTTGGAGACAGTGCTAATCTTGACGCAAGATAGGTGCACGGTTTGCGCCGAACGTACCATAGGCTCAGAAATCATTTTGAACACACCCGATGGATCTTCTCAATGACATTGGTTATTTGGAATCTCGTTTCAATCCATTTGGAGACAGTTATAGTGTCAGTGCAAGATAGGTGCACGGTTTGCGCCAAACATCGCTTAGAAATCGTTTTGGACGCACCCGATTGTACTCCTTGGTGACCAGGCTCAAGTGGATGCTCGTTTTGGTCTGTTTGGAGATAGTGCTAACCTTAACACAAGATAGGTGCACGGTTTGCGCGAACGTACCATAGGCTCAGAAATTGTTTTGGACGCACCCGATGGATATCCTATGTGACATTGGTCATGTGGAATCTCATTTCAATCCATTTGGAGGCAGTGGTAGTGTCAGTGCAAAATAGGTGCACGGTTTGCACCAAACATCGCTCAGAAATCGTTTTGGACGCACCCGATGGTACTCCTAGGTGACGAGGCTCAAGTGGATGCTCGTTTTGGTCTGTTTCGAGATAGTGCTAACCTCGATGCGAGATTGGTGCACTGTTTGCGTCGAACATACCATAGGCTCGGAAATTATTTTGGACACTCCTGATGGTTCTCCTAGGTGACGAGGCTCAAGTGGATGCTCGTTTTGGTCTGTTCGGAGACAGTGCTAATCTTGACGCAAGATAGGTGCACGGTTTGCGCCGAATGTACCGTAGGCTCAGAAATTGTTTTGGACGCACCCGATGGATCTCCTATGTGACATTAGTCATGTGGAATGTCATTTTAATCCATTTGGAGAAAGTGGTAGTGTCAGTGCAAAATAGGTGCACGGTTTGCACCAAACATCACTCAGAAATCATTTTGGACGCACCCGATGGTACAACTAGGTGACGAGGCTCAAGTGGATGCTCGTTTTGGTCTGTTTGGAGGTAGTGCTAACCTCGATGCGAGATTGGTGCACTGTTTGCGTCGAACATACCATAGGCTCGGAAATCATTTTGGACGCACCCGATGGTACTCCTAGGTGACGAGGCTCAAGTGGATGCTCGTTTTGGTCTGTTTGGAGATAGTGCTAATCTTGACATAAGAGATAGGTGCACGGTTTGCGTCGAACATATCATAGGCTCGGAAATCGTTTTGGACACACCCGATGGTACTCCTAGGTGACGAGGTTCAAGTGGATGCCCGTTTTGGTCTGTTTGGAGACTGTGCTAATCTTGACGCGAGATAGGTGAACGGTTTGCGCCGAACGTACCATAGGCTCAGAAATCATTTTGAACACACCCGATGGATCTTCTCAGTGACATTGGTCATTTGGAATCTCGTTTCAATCCATTTGGAGATAGTGGTAGTGTCAGTGCAAAATAGGTGCATGGTTTGCAACAGACATTGCTCAGAAATCGTTTTGGACGCACCCGATGGTACTCCTAAGTCACGAGGCTCAAGTGGATGCTCGTTTTGGTCTGTTTGGAGATAGTGCTAATCTTGACGTAAGATAGGTGCATGGTTTGCGTCGAACATACCATAGGCTTGGAAATCGTTTTGGACACACCCGATGGTACTCCTAGGTGACGAGGTTCAAGTGGATGCCCGTTTTGGTCTGTTTGCAGACAGTGCTAATCTTGACGCGAGATAGGTGAACTGTTTACGCCGAACGTACCATAGGCTCAGAAATCATTTTGAACACACCCGATGGATCTTCTCAGTGACATTGGTCATTTGGAATCTCGTTTCAATCCATTTGGAGACAGTGGTAGTGTCAGTGCAAAATAGGTGCATGGTTTGCACCAAACATCGCTTAGAAATCGTTTTGGACGCACCCGATGGGACTCCTAGGTGACGAGGCTCAAGTGGATGCTCGTTTTGGTCTGTTTGGAGATAGTGCTAACCTTAACCAAGGTAGGTGCACGGTTTGTGCCGAACGTACCATAGGCTCAAAAATCATTTTGGACGCACCCGATGGATCTCCTATGTGACATTAGTCATGTGGAATGTCATTTCAATCCATTTCGAGGCAGTGGTAGTGTCAATGCAAAATAGGTGCACGGTTTGCACCAAACATCGCTCAGAAATCATTTTGGATGCACCCGATGGTACAACTAGGTGACGAGGCTCAAGTGGATGCTCGTTTTGGTCTATTTGGAGATAGTGCTAACCTTGATGCGAGGTTGGTGCACTGTTTGCGTCGAACGTACCATAGGCTCATAAATCATTTTGGACGCACCCGATGGATCGCTCAGAAATCATTTGGAATCTCGTTTCAATCCATTTGGAGACAGTGGTAGTGTCAGTGAAAAATAGGTGCATGGTTTGCACCAAACATTGCTCAGAAATCATTTTGGACACACCCGATGGTACTCCTAAGTCACGAGGCTCAAGTGGATGCTCGTTATGGTCTGTTTGGAGATAGTGCTAATCTTGACGTAAGATAGGTGCATGGTTTGCGTCGAACGTACCATAGGCTCGGAAATCGTTTTGGACACACCCAGTGGTACTCCTAGGTGACGAGGTTCAAGTGGATGCTCGTTTTGGTCTGTTTGGAGACAGTGCTAACCTTGACGCAAGATAGGTGCACGGTTTGCGCCGAACGTACCATAGGCTCAGAAATCATTTTGGACGCACCCGATGGATCTTCTCAGTGACATTGGTCATTTGGAATCTCGTTTCAACCCATTTGGAGACAGTTTTAGTGTCAGTGCAAGATAGGTGCACGATTTCCGCCAAACATCGCTTAGAAATCGTTTTGGAAGCACCTGATGGTACTCCTAGGTGACGAGGCTCAAGTGGATGCTCGTTTTGGTCTATTTGGAGATAGTGCTAACCTTAACGCAAGATAGGTGCACGGTTTGCGCCGAACGTACCATAGGCTCAGAAATCGTTTTCGCCAAACATCGCTTAGAAATCGTTTTGGACGCACCCAATTGTACTCCTTGGTGACCAGCCTCAAGTGGATGCTTGTTTTGGTCTGTTTGGAGATAGTGCTAACCTTAACACAAGATAGGTGCATGGTTTGCGCCGAACGTACCATAGGCTCAGAAATCATTTTGGATGCACCCGATGGATCTTCTCAGTGACATTGGTCATTTGGAATCTCGTTTCAACCCATTTGGAGACAGTTGTAGTGTCAGTGCAAGATAGGTGCACGGTTTCCGCCAAACATCGCTTAGAAATCGTTTTGGAAGCACCTGATTGTACTCCTAGGTGACGTGGCTCAAGTGGATGCTCGTTTTGGTCTGTTTGGAGATAGTGCTACCCTTAACGCAAGATAGGTGCACGGTTTGCTCGTTTTGGTCTGTTTTGGTCTGTTTTCGATGCACCCGATGGATCTCCTATGTGACATTAGTCATGTGGAATGTCATTTCAATCCATTTGGAGACAGTGGTAGTGTCAGTGCAAAATAGGTGCACGGTTTGCACCAAACATCGCTAAGAAATCATTTTGGACGCACCCGATGGTACAACTAGGTGACGAGGCTCAAGTGGATGCTCATTTTGGTCTGTTTGGAGATAGTGCTAACCATGATGCGAGGTTGGTGCACTGTTTGCGTCGAACGTACCATAGGGTCAGAAATCATTTTGGACACACCCGATGGTACTCCTAGGTGATGAGGCTCAAGTGGACGCTCGTTTTGGTCTGTTTGGAGACAGTGCTAATCTTGACGCAAGAAAGGTTTACGGTTTGCGCCGAACGTACCATAGGCTCAGAAATCATTTTGGACACACCCGATGGATCTTCTCAGTGACATTGGTCATTTGGAATCTCGTTTCAATCCATTTGGAGACAGTGGTAGTGTCAGTACAAAATAGGTGCATGGTTTGCACCAGACATTGCTTAGAAATCGTTTTGGACGCACCCGATGGTATTCCTAAGTCACGAGGCTCAAGTGGATGCTCGTTTTGGTCTGTTTGGAGATAGTGCTAATCTTGACGTAAGAGATAGGTGCACGGTTTGCGTCGAACATACCATAGGCTCGGAAATCATTTTGGACACACCCGATGGTACTCCTAGGTGACGAGGTTCAAGTGGATGCCCGTTTTGGTCTGTTTGGAGACTGTGCTAATCTTGACGCGAGATAGGTGAACGGTTTGCGCCGAACGTACCATAGGCTCAGAAATCATTTTGAACACACCCGATGGATCTTCTCAGTGACATTGGTCATTTGGAATCTTGTTTCAATCCATTTGGAGATAGTGGTAGTGTTAGTGCAAAATAGGTGCATGGTTTGCACCAGACATTGCTCAGAAATCGTTTTGGACGCACCCGATGGTACTCCTAAGTCACGAGGCTCAAGTGGATGCTCGTTTTGGTCTGTTTGGAGATAGTGCTAATCTTGACGTAAGATAGGTGCACGGTTTGCGTTGAACGTACCATAGGCTCGGAAATCGTTTTGGACACACCCGATGGTACTCCTAGGTGACGAGGTTCAAGTGGATGCTCGTTTTGGTCTGTTTGGAGACAGTGCTAATCTTGACGCAAGATAGGTGCACGGTTTGCGCCGAACGTACCATAGGCTCAGAAATCATTTTGAACACACCCGATGGATCTTCTCAATGACATTGGTTATTTGGAATCTCGTTTCAATCCATTTGGAGACAGTTATAGTGTCAGTGCAAGATAGGTGCACGGTTTGCGCCAAACATCGCTTAGAAATCGTTTTGGACGCACCCGATTGTACTCCTTGGTGACCAGGCTCAAGTGGATGCTCGTTTTGGTCTGTTTGGAGATAGTGCTAACCTTAACACAAGATAGGTGCACGGTTTGCGCGAACGTACCATAGGCTCAGATATTGTTTTGGACGCACCCGATGGATATCCTATGTGACATTGGTCATGTGGAATCTCATTTCAATCCATTTGGAGGCAGTGGTAGTGTCAGTGCAAAATAGGTGCACGGTTTGCACCAAACATCGCTCAGAAATCGTTTTGGACGCACCCGATGGTACTCCTAGGTGACGAGGCTCAAGTGGATGCTCGTTTTGGTCTGTTTCGAGATAGTGCTAACCTCGATGCGAGATTGGTGCACTGTTTGCGTCGAACATACCATAGGCTCGGAAATTATTTTGGACACTCCTGATGGTTCTCCTAGGTGACGAGGCTCAAGTGGATGCTCGTTTTGGTCTGTTCGGAGACAGTGCTAATCTTGACGCAAGATAGGTGCACGGTTTGCGCCGAATGTACCGTAGGCTCAGAAATTGTTTTGGACGCACCCGATGGATCTCCTATGTGACATTAGTCATGTGGAATGTCATTTTAATCCATTTGGAGAAAGTGGTAGTGTCAGTGCAAAATAGGTGCACGGTTTGCACCAAACATCACTCAGAAATCATTTTGGACGCACCCGATGGTACAACTAGGTGACGAGGCTCAAGTGGATGCTCGTTTTGGTCTGTTTGGAGGTAGTGCTAACCTCGATGCGAGATTGGTGCACTGTTTGCGTCGAACATACCATAGGCTCGGAAATCATTTTGGACGCACCCGATGGTACTCCTAGGTGACGAGGCTCAAGTGGATGCTCGTTTTGGTCTGTTTGGAGATAGTGCTAATCTTGACGTAAGAGATAGGTGCACGGTTTGCGTCGAACATATCATAGGCTCGGAAATCGTTTTGGACACACCCGATGGTACTCCTAGGTGACGAGGTTCAAGTGGATGCCCGTTTTGGTCTGTTTGGAGACTGTGCTAATCTTGACGCGAGATAGGTGAACGGTTTGCGCCGAACGTACCATAGGCTCAGAAATCATTTTGAACACACCCGATGGATCTTCTCAGTGACATTGGTCATTTGGAATCTCGTTTCAATCCATTTGGAGATAGTGGTAGTGTCAGTGCAAAATAGGTGCATGGTTTGCACCAGACATTGCTCAGAAATCGTTTTGGACACACCCGATGGTACTCCTAAGTCACGAGGCTCAAGTGGATGCTCGTTTTGGTCTGTTTGGAGATAGTGCTAATCTTGACGTAAGATAGGTGCACGGTTTGCGTCGAACGTACCATAGGCTCGGAAATCGTTTTGGACACACTCGATGGTACTCCTAGGTGACGAGGTTCAAGTGGATGCTCGTTTTGGTCTGTTTGGAGACAGTGCTAATCTTGACGCAAGATAGGTGCACGGTTTGCGCCGAACGTACCATAGGCTCAGAAATCATTTTGAACACACCCGATGGATCTTCTCAATGACATTGGTCATTTGGAATCTCGTTTCAATCCATTTGGAGATAGTTATAGTGTCAATGCAAGATAGGTGCACGGTTTGCGCCAAACATCGCTTAGAAATCGTTTTGGACGCACCTGATTGTACTTCTTGGTGACCAGGCTCAAGTGGATGCTCGTTTTGGTCTGTTTGGAGATAGTGCTAACCTTAACACAAGATAGGTGCACGGTTTGCGCGAACGTACCATAGGCTCAGAAATTGTTTTGGACGCACCCGATGGATATCCTATGTGACATTGGTCATGTGGAATCTCATTTCAATCCATTTAGAGGCAGTGGTAGTGTCAGTGCAAAATAGGTGCACGGTTTGCACCAAACATCGCTCAGAAATCGTTTTGGACGCACCCGATGGTACTCCTAGGTGACGAGGCTCAAGTGGATGCTCGTTTTGGTCTGTTTCGAGATAGTGCTAACCTCGATGCGAGATTGGTGCACTGTTTGCGTCGAACATACCATAGGCTCGGAAATTATTTTGGACACACCCGATGGTTCTCCTAGGTGACGAGGCTCAAGTGGATGCTCGTTTTGGTTTGTTCGGAGACAGTGCTAATCTTGACGCAAGATAGGTGCACGGTTTGCGCCGAATGTACCATAGGCTCAGAAATCATTTTGGACACACCCGATGGATCTCCTATGTGACATTAGTCAAATGGAATGTCATTTCAATCCATTTGGAGACAGTGGTAGTGTCATTGCAAAATAGGTGCACGGTTTGCACCAAACATCGCTTAGAAATCATTTTGGACGCAACCGATGGTACAACTAGGTGACGAGGCTCAAGTGGATGCTCGTTTTGGTCTGTTTGGAGATAGTGCTAACCTTAACACAAGATAGGTGCACGGTTTGCGCGAACGTACCATAGGCTCAGAAATTGTTTTGGACGCACCCGATGGATATCCTTTGTGACATTGGTCATGTGGAATCTCATTTCAATCCATTTAGAGGCAGTGGTAGTGTCAGTGCAAAATAGGTGCACGGTTTGCACCAAACATCGCTCAGAAATCGTTTTGGACGCACCCGATGGTACTCCTAGGTGACGAGGCTCAAGTGGATGCTCGTTTTGGTCTGTTTCGAGATAGTGCTAACCTCGATGCGAGATTGGTGCACTGTTTGCGTCGAACATACCATAGGCTCGGAAATTATTTTGGACACTCCTGATGGTTCTCCTAGGTGACGAGGCTCAAGTGGATGCTCGTTTTGGTCTGTTCGGAGACAGTGCTAATCTTAACGCAAAATAGATGCACGGTTTGCGTCGAACGTACCACAGGCTCAGAAACCGTTTTGGACACACCCGATGGTACTCCTAGGTGATGAGGCTCAAGTGGATGCTCGTTTTGGTCTGTTTGGAGACAGTGCTAATCTTGACGCAAGATAGGTGCACGGTTTCCCCTGAACGTACCATAGGCTCAGAAATCATTTTGGACGCACCCGATGGATCTTCTCAGTGACATTGGTCATTTGGAATCTCGTTTCAATCTATTTGGAGACAGTGGTAGTGTCAGTGCAAAATAGGTGCATGGTTTGCACCAAACATCGCTCAGAAATCATTTTGGACGCACCCAATGGTACTCCTAAGTCACGAGGCTCAAGTGGATGCTCGTTTTGGTCTGTTTGGAGATAGTGCTAATCTTGACATAAGATAGGTGCACGGTTTGCGTCGAACGTACCATAGGCTCAGAAATCGTTTTGGACACACCCGATGGTGCTCCTAGGTGACGAGGTTCAAGTGGATGCTCGTTTTGGTCTGTTCGGAGACAGTGCTAATCTTGACGCAAGATAGGTGCACGGTTTGCGCCGAACGTACCATAGGCTCAGAAATCATTTTGAACACACCCGATGGATCTTCTCAATGACATTGGTTATTTGGAATCTCGTTTCAATCCATTTGGAGACAGTTATAGTGTCAGTGCAAGATAGGTGCACGGTTTGCGCCAAACATCGCTTAGAAATCGTTTTGGACGCACCCGATTGTACTCCTTGGTGACCAGGCTCAAGTGGATGCTCGTTTTGGTCTGTTTGGAGATAGTGCTAACCTTAACACAAGATAGGTGCACGGTTTGCGCGAACGTACCGTAGGCTCAGAAATTATTTTGGACGCACCCGATGGATATCCTATGTGACATTGGTCATGTGGAATCTCATTTCAATCCATTTGGAGGCAGTGGTAGTGTCAGTGCAAAATAGGTGCACGGTTTGCACCAAACATCGCTCAGAAATCGTTTTGGACGCACCCGATGGTACTCCTAGGTGACGAGGCTCAAGTGGATGCTCGTTTTGGTCTGTTTCGAGATAGTGCTAACCTTGATGCGAGATTGGTGCACTGTTTGCGTCGAACATACCATAGGCTCGGAAATTATTTTGGACAGTCCTGATGGTTCTCCTAGGTGACGAGGCTCAAGTGGATGCTCGTTTTGGTCTGTTCGGAGACAGTGCTAATCTTGACGCAAGATAGGTGCACGGTTTGCGCCGAATGTACCGTAGGCTCAGAAATTGTTTTGGACGCACCCGATGGATCTCCTATGTGACATTAGTCATGTGGAATGTCATTTTAATCCATTTGGAGAAAGTGGTAGTGTCAGTGCAAAATAGGTGCATGGTTTGCACCAAACATCACTCAGAAATCATTTTGGACGCACCCGATGGTACAACTAGGTGATGAGGCTCAAGTGGATGCTCGTTTTGGTCTGTTTGGAGGTAGTGCTAACCTCGATGCGAGATTGGTGCACTGTTTGCGTCGAACATACCATAGGCTCGGAAATCATTTTGGACACACCCGATGGTACTCCTAGGTGACGAGGTTCAAGTGGATGCTCGTTTTGGTCTGTTTGGAGATAGTGCTAATCTTGACGTAAGAGATAGGTGCACGGTTTGCGTCGAACATACCATAGGCTCGGAAATCGTTTTGGACACACCCGATGGTACTCCTAGGTGACGAGGTTCAAGTGGATGCCCGTTTTGGTCTGTTTGGAGACAGTGCTAATCTTGACGCGAGATAGGTGAACGGTTTGCGCCGAATGTACCATAGGCTCAGAAATCATTTTGAACACACCCGATGGATCTTCTCAGTGACATTGGTCATTTGGAATCTCGTTTCAATCCATTTGGAGATAGTGGTAGTGTCAGTGCAAAATAGGCGCATGGTTTGCACCAGACATTGCTCAGAAATCGTTTTGGACACACCCGATGGTACTCCTAAGTCACGAGGCTCAAGTGGATGCTCGTTTTGGTCTGTTTGGAGATAGTGCTAATCTTGACGTAAGATAGGTGCACGGTTTGCGTCGAACGTACCATAGGCTCGGAAATCGTTTTGGACACACTCGATGGTACTCCTAGGTGACGAGGTTCAAGTGGATGCTCGTTTTGGTCTGTTTGGAGACAGTGCTAATCTTGACGCAAGATAGGTGCACGGTTTGCGCCGAACGTACCATAGGCTCAGAAATCATTTTGAACACACCCGATGGATCTTCTCAATGACATTGGTCATTTGGAATCTCGTTTCAATCCATTTGGAGACAGTTATAGTGTCAATGCAAGATAGGTGCACGGTTTGCGCCAAACATCGCTTAGAAATCGTTTTGGACGCACCTGATTGTACTTCTTGGTGACCAGGCTCAAGTGGATGCTCGTTTTGGTCTGTTTGGAGATAGTGCTAACCTTAACACAAGATAGGTGCACGGTTTGCGCGAACGTACCATAGGCTCAGAAATTGTTTTGGACGCACCCGATGGATATCCTATGTGACATTGGTCATGTGGAATCTCATTTCAATCCATTTAGAGGCAGTGGTAGTGTCAGTGCAAAATAGGTGCACGGTTTGCACCAAACATCGCTCAGAAATCGTTTTGGACGCACCCGATGGTACTCCTAGGTGACGAGGCTCAAGTGGATGCTCGTTTTGGTCTGTTTCGAGATAGTGCTAACCTCGATGCGAGATTGGTGCACTGTTTGCGTCGAACATACCATAGGCTCGGAAATTATTTTGGACACACCCGATGGTTCTCCTAGGTGACGAGGCTCAAGTGGATGCTCGTTTTGGTTTGTTCGGAGACAGTGCTAATCTTGACGCAAGATAGGTGCACGGTTTGCGCCGAATGTACCATAGGCTCAGAAATCATTTTGGACACACCCGATGGATCTCCTATGTGACATTAGTCAAATGGAATGTCATTTCAATCCAGTGGTAGTGTCATTGCAAAATAGGTGCACGGTTTGCACCAAACATCGCTTAGAAATCATTTTGGACGCAACCGATGGTACAACTAGGTGACGAGGCTCAAGTGGATGCTCGTTTTGGTCTGTTTGGAGATAGTGCTAACCTTAACACAAGATAGGTGCACGGTTTGCGCGAACGTACCATAGGCTCAGAAATTGTTTTGGACGCACCCGATGGATATCCTATGTGACATTGGTCATGTGGAATCTCATTTCAATCCATTTAGAGGCAGTGGTAGTGTCAGTGCAAAATAGGTGCACGGTTTGCACCAAACATCGCTCAGAAATCGTTTTGGACGCACCCGATGGTACTCCTAGGTGACGAGGCTCAAGTGGATGCTCGTTTTGGTCTGTTTCGAGATAGTGCTAACCTCGATGCGAGATTGGTGCACTGTTTGCGTCGAACATACCATAGGCTCGGAAATTATTTTGGACACTCCTGATGGTTCTCCTAGGTGACGAGGCTCAAGTGGATGCTCGTTTTGGTCTGTTCGGAGACAGTGCTAATCTTAACGCAAAATAGATGCACGGTTTGCGTCGAACGTACCACAGGCTCAGAAACCGTTTTGGACACACCCGATGGTACTCCTAGGTGATGAGGCTCAAGTGGATGCTCGTTTTGGTCTGTTTGGAGACAGTGCTAATCTTGACGCAAGATAGGTGCACGGTTTCCCCTGAACGTACCATAGGCTCAGAAATCATTTTGGACGCACCCGATGGATCTTCTCAGTGACATTGGTCATTTGGAATCTCGTTTCAATCTATTTGGAGACACTGGTAGTGTCAGTGCAAAATAGGTGCATGGTTTGCACCAAACATCGCTCAGAAATCATTTTGGACGCACGCAATGGTACTCCTAAGTCACGAGGCTCAAGTGGATGCTCGTTTTGGTCTGTTTGGAGATAGTGCTAATCTTGACGTAAGATAGGTGCACGGTTTGCGTCGAACGTACCATAGGCTCAGAAATCGTTTTGGACACACCCGATGGTACTCCTAGGTGATGAGGCTCAAGTGGATGCTCGTTTTGGTCTGTTTAGAGATAGTGCTAACCTTAACGCAAGATAGGTGCACGGTTTGCGCCGAACGTACCATAGGCTCAGAAATCGTTTTGGATGCACCTAATGGATCTCCTATGTGACATTAGTCATGTGGAATGTAATTTCAATCCATTTGGAGACAGTGGTAGTGTCAGTGCAAAATAGGTGCATGGTTTGCACCAAACATCGCTTAGAAATCATTTTGGACGCAACCGATGGTACAACTAGGTGACGAGGCTCAAGTGGATGCTCGTTTTGGTCTGTTTGGAGATAGTGCTAATCTTGATGTAAGATAGGTGCACAGTTTGCACCAGACATTGCTCAGAAATCGTTTTGGACGCACCCGATGGTACTCCTATGTCACGCGGCTCAAGTGGATGCTCGTTTTGGTCTGTTTGGAGATAGTGCTAATCTTGACGTCAGATAGGTGCACGGTTTGCGTCGAACGTACCATAGGCTCAAAAAACATTTTGGACACACCCGATGGTACTCCTAGGTGACGAGGTTCAAGTGGATGCTCGTTTTGGTCTGTTTAGAGATAGTGCTAATCTTGATGCAAGATAGGTACACGGTTTGCGCCGAACGTACCATAGGCTCAGAAATCATTTTGAACACACCCGATGGATCTTCTTAGTGACATTGGTCATTTGAAATCTCGTTTCAATCCATTTGGAGACAGTTATAGTGTCAGTGCAAGATAGATGCACGGTTTGCGCCAAACATCGCCTAGAAATCGTTTTGGACGCACCGATTGTACTTCTAGGTGACTAGGCTCAAGTGGATGCTAGTTTTGGTCTGTTTGGAGATAGTGCTAACCTTAACACAAGATAGGTGCACGGTTTGCGCCGAACGTACCATAGGCTCACAAATTATTTTGGACGCACCCGATGGATATCCTATGTGACATTGGTCATGTGGAATCTCATTTCAATCCATTTGGAGGCAGTGGTAGTGTCAGTGCAAAATAGGTGCACGGTTTGCACCAAACATCGCTCAGAAATCATTTTGGACGCACCCGATGGTACAACTAGGTGACGAGGCTCAAGTGGCTGCTCGTTTTGGTCTGTTTGGAGATAGTGCTAACCTTGATGCGAGGTTGGTGCACTGTTTGCGTCGAACATACCATAGACTCGGAAATCATTTTGGACACACCCGATGGTACTTCTAGGTGACGAGGCTCAAGTGGATGCTTGTTTTGGTCTATTCGGAGACAATGCTAATCTTGACGCAAGATAGGTGCACGGTTTGCGCCGAATGCACCATAGGCTCAGAAATCATTTTGGACGCACCCAATGGATCTCCTATGTGACATTAGTCATGTGGAATGTCATTTTAATCCATTTGGAGACAGTGGTAGTGTCAGTGCAAAATAGGTGCACAGTTTGCACCAATCATCGCTCAGAAATCATTTTGGACGCACCCGATGGTACAACTAGGTGACGAGGCTCAAGTGGCTGCTCGTTTTGGTCTGTTTGGAGATAGTGCTAACCTTGATGCGAGGTTGGTGCACTGTTTGCGTCGAACGTACCATATGGTCGGAAATTGTTTTGGACGCACCCGATGGTACTCCTAGGTGACGAGGCTCAAGTGGATGCTCATTTTGGTCTGTTTGGAGATAGTGCTAACCTTGATGCAAGATCGGTGCACTGTTTGCGTCGAACGTAACATAGGCTCGGAAATCATTTTTGTCTGTTTGGAGACAGTGCTAATCTTGACGCAAGATAGGTGCACGGTTTCCCCCGAACGTACCATAGGCTCAGAAAATCATTTTGGACGCACCCGATGTATCTTCTCAGTGACATTGGTCATTTGGAATCTCGTTTCAATCTATTTGGAGACAGTAGTAGTGTCAGTGCAAGATAGGTGCATGGTTTGCACCAAACATCGCTCAGAAATCATTTTGGACACACCCGATGGTACTCCTAGGTGACGAGGCTCAAGTGGATGCTCGTTTTGGTCTGTTTGGAGACAGTGCTAATCTTGAAGCAAGATAGGTGCACGGTTTCTACCGAACGTACCATAGGCTCAGGAATCATTTTGGACGCACCCGATGGATCGCTCAGAAATCATTTGGAATCTCGTTTCAATCCATTTGGAGACAGTGGTAGTGTCAGTGCAAAATAGGTGCATGGTTTGCACCAAACATCGCTCAGAAATCGTTTTGGATGCACCCGATGGTACTCCTAAGTCACGAGGCTCAAGTGGATGCTCGTTTTGGTCTGTTTGGAGATAGTGCTAATCTTAACGTAAGATAGGTGCACGGTTTGCGTCGAACGTACCATAGGCTCGGAAATCGTTTTGAACACACCCGATGGTACTCCTAGGTGATGAGGCTCAAGTGGATGCTCGTTTTGGTCTGTTTGGAGATTGTGCTAACCTTAACGCAAGATAGGTGCACGGTTTGCGCCGAACGTACCATAGGCTCAGAAATCGTTTTGGACGCCCCCGATGGATCTCCTATGTGAAATTAGTCATGTGGAATGTAATTTGAATCCATTTGGAGACAATGGTAGTGTCAGTGCAAAATAGGTGCACGGTTTGCACCAAACATCGCTTAGAAATCATTTTGGACGCACCCGATGGTACAACTAGGTGACGAGGCTCAAGTGGATGCTCGTTTTGGTCTGTTTGGAGATAGTGCTAACCTTGATGCGAGGTTGGTGCACTGTTTAAGTCGAACGTACCATAGGGTCGGAAATCGTTTTGGACGCACCCGATGGTACTCCTAGGTGACGAGGCTCAAGTGGATGCTCGTTTTGGTCTGTTTGGAGGAAGTGCTAACCTCGATGCGAGATTGGTGCACTGTTTGCGTCGAACATACCATAGGCTCGGAAATCATTTTGGACACACCCGATGGTACTCCTAGGTGACGAGGCTCATGTGGATGCTCGTTTTGGTCTGTTCGCAGACAGTGCTAATCTTAACGCAAGATAGGTGCACGGTTTGCGCCGAACGTACCATAGGCTCAGAATCATTTTGGACGCACCCGATGGATCTCCTATGTGACATTAGTCATGTGGAATGTCATTTCAATCCATTTGGAGACAGTGGTAGTGTCAGTTCAAAATAGGTGCACGGTTTGCACCAAACATCGCTCAGAAATCATTTTGGACGTACCCGATGGTACAACTAGATGACGAGGCTCAAGTGGATGCTCGTTTTGGTCTGTTTGGAGATAGCGCTAATCTTGACGCAAGATAGGTGCATGGTTTCCCCCGAACGTACCATAGGCTCAGAAATCATTTTGGACGCAGCCGATGGATCTTCTCAGTGACATTGGTCATTTGGAATCTCGTTTCAATCTATTTGGAGACAGTGGTAGTGTCAGTGCAAGATAGGTGCATGGTTTGCACCAAACATCGCTCAGAAATTGTTTTGGACGCACCCGATGGTACTCCTAAGTCACGAGGCTCAAGTGGATGCTCGTTTTGGTCTGTTTGAAGATAGTGCTAATCTTGACCTAAGATAGGTGCACGGTTTGCGTCGAACGTACCATAGGCTCGGAAATCATTTTGGACACACCCGATGGTACTCCTAGGTGACGAGGCTCGAGTGGATGCTCGTTTTGGTCTGTTTGGAGACAGTGCTAATCTTGATGCAAGATAGGTGCACGGTTTCTACCGAACGTACCATAGGCTCAGAAATCATTTTGGACGCACCCGATGGATCGCTCAGAAATCATTTGGAATCTCGTTTCAATCCATTTGGAGACAGTGGTAGTGTCAGTGCAAAATAGGTGCATGGTTTGCACCAAACATCGCTCAGAAATCGTTTTGGATGCACCCGATGGTACTCCTAAGTCACGAGGCTCAAGTGGATGCTCGTTTTGGTCTGTTTGGAGATAGTGCTAATCTTAACGTAAGATAGGTGCACGGTTTGCGTCGAACGTACCATAGGCTCGGAAATCGTTTTGAACACACCCGATGGTACTCCTAGGTGATGAGGCTCAAGTGGATGCTCGTTTTGGTCTGTTTGGAGATTGTGCTAACCTTAACGCAAGATAGGTGCACGGTTTGCGCCGAACGTACCATAGGCTCAGAAATCGTTTTGGACGCCCCCGATGGATCTCCTATGTGAAATTAGTCATGTGGAATGTAATTTGAATCCATTTGGAGACAATGGTAGTGTCAGTGCAAAATAGGTGCACGGTTTGCACCAAACATCGCTTAGAAATCATTTTGGACGCACCCGATGGTACAACTAGGTGACGAGGCTCAAGTGGATGCTCGTTTTGGTCTGTTTGGAGATAGTGCTAACCTTGATGCGAGGTTGGTGCACTGTTTAAGTCAAACGTACCATAGGGTCGGAAATCGTTTTGGACGCACCCGATGGTACTCCTAGGTGACGAGGCTCAAGTGGATGCTCGTTTTGGTCTATTTGGAGGAAGTGCTAACCTCGATGCGAGATTGGTGCACTGTTTGCGTCGAACATACCATAGGCTCAGAAATCATTTTGGACACACCCGATGGTACTCCTAGGTGACGAGGCTCAAGTGGATGCTCGTTTTGGTCTGTTCGCAGACAGTGCTAATCTTAACGCAAGATAGGTGCACGGTTTGCGCCGAACGTACCATAGGCTCAGAATCATTTTGGACGCACCCGATGGATCTCCTATGTGACATTAGTCATGTGGAATGTCATTTCAATCCATTTGGAGACAGTGGTAGTGTCAGTTCAAAATAGGTGCACGGTTTGCACCAAACATCGCTCAGAAATCATTTTGGACGTTCCCGATGGTACAACTAGATGACGAGGCTCAAGTGGATGCTCGTTTTGGTCTGTTTGGAGATAGTGCTAATCTTGACGCAAGATAGGTGCATGGTTTCCCCCGAACGTACCATAGGCTCAGAAATCATTTTGGACGCACCCGATGGATCTTCTCAGTGACATTGGTCATTTGGAATCTCGTTTCAATCTATTTGGAGACAGTGATAGTGTCAGTGCAAGATAGGTGCATGGTTTGCACCAAACATCGCTCAGAAATTGTTTTGGACGCACCCGATGGTACTCCTAAGTCACGAGGCTCAAGTGGATGCTCGTTTTGGTCTGTTTGGAGATAGTGCTAATCTTGACGTAAGATAGGTGCACGGTTTGCGTCGAACGTACCATAGGCTCGGAAATCATTTTGGACACACCCGATGGTACTCCTAGGTGACGAGGCTCGAGTGGATGCTCGTTTTGGTCTGTTTGGAGACAGTGCTAATCTTGACGCAAGATAGGTGCACGGTTTCTACCGAACGTACCATAGGCTCAGAAATCATTTTGGACGCACCCGATGAATCTTCTCAATGACATTGGTCATTTGGAATCTCGTTTCAATCCATTTGGAGACAGTTATAGTGTCAGTGCAAGATAGGTGCACGGTTTGCGCCAAACATCGCTTAGAAATCGTTTTGGACGCACCTGATTGTACTCCTTGGTGACCAGGCTCAAGTGGATGCTCGTTTTGGTCTGTTTGGAGATAGTGCTAACCTTAACACAAGATAGGTGCACGGTTTGCGCGAACGTACCATAGGCTCAGAAATTGTTTTGGACGCACCCGATGGATATCCTATGTGACATTGGTCATGTGGAATCTCATTTCAATCCATTTAGAGGCAGTGGTAGTGTCAGTGCAAAATAGGTGCACGGTTTGCACCAAACATCGCTCAGAAATCGTTTTGGACGCACCCGATGGTACTCCTAGGTGACGAGGCTCAAGTGGATGCTCGTTTTGGTCTGTTTCGAGGTAGTGCTAACCTCGATGCGAGATTGGTGCACTGTTTGCGTCGAACATACCATAGGCTCGGAAATTATTTTGGACACTCCTGATGGTTCTCCTAGGTGACGAGGCTCAAGTGGATGCTCGTTTTGGTATGTTCGGAGACAGTGCTAATCTTAACGCAAAATAGATGCACGGTTTGCGTCGAACGTACCACAGGCTCAGAAACCGTTTTGGACACACCCGATGGTACTCCTAGGTGATGAGGCTCAAGTGGATGCTCGTTTTGGTCTGTTTGGAGACAGTGCTAATCTTGACGCAAGATAGGTGCACGGTTTCCCCTGAACGTACCATAGGCTCAGAAATCATTTTGGACGCACCCGATGGATCTTCTCAGTGACATTGGTCATTTGGAATCTCGTTTCAATCTATTTGGAGACAGTGGTAGTGTTAGTGCAAAATAGGTGCATGGTTTGCACCAAACATCGCTCAGAAATCGTTTTGGACGCACCCAATGGTACTCCTAAGTCACGAGGCTCAAGTGGATGCTCGTTTTGGTCTGTTTGGAGATAGTGCTAATCTTGACGTAAGATAGGTGCACGGTTTGCGTCGAACGTACCATAGGCTCAGAAATCGTTTTGGACACACCCGATGGTACTCCTAGGTGATGAGGCTCAAGTGGATGCTCGTTTTGGTCTGTTCGGAGACAGTGCTAATCTTGACGCAAGATAGGTGCACGGTTTGCGCCGAACGTACCATAGGCTCAGAAATCGTTTTGGATGCACCCGATGGATCTCCTATGTGACATTAGTCATGTGGAATGTAATTTCAATCCATTTGGAGACAGTGGTAGTGTCAGTGCAAAATAGGTGCACGGTTTGCACCAAACATCGCTTAGAAATCATTTTGGACGCAACCGATGGTACAACTAGGTGATGAGGCTCAAGTGGATGCTCGTTTTGGTCTGTTTGGAGATAGTGCTAATCTTGATGTAAGATAGGTGCATAGTTTGCACCAGACATTGCTCAGAAATCGTTTTGGACGCACCCGATGGTACTCCTAAGTCACGCGGCTCAAGTGGATGCTCGTTTTGGTCTGTTTGGAGATAGTGCTAATCTTGACGTCAGATAGGTGCACGGTTTGCGTCGAACGTACCATAGGCTCAAAAAACATTTTGGACACACCCGATGGTACTCCTAGGTGACGAGGTTCAAGTGGATGCTTGTTTTGGTCTGTTTGGAGACAGTGCTAATCTTGATGCAAGATAGGTACACGGTTTGCGCCGAACGTACCATAGGCTCAGAAATCATTTTGAACACACCCGATGGATCTTCTTAGTGACATTGGTCATTTGGAATCTCGTTTCAATCCATTTGGAGACAGTTATAGTGTCAGTGCAAGATAGATGCACGGTTTGCGCCAAACATCGCTTAGAAATCGTTTTGGACGCACCGATTGTACTTCTAGGTGACCAGGCTCAAGTGGATGCTCGTTTTGGTCTGTTTGGAGATAGTGCTAACCTTAACACAAGATAGGTGCACGGTTTGCGCCGAACGTACCATAGGCTCACAAATTATTTTTGACGCACCCGATGGATATCCTATGTGACATTAGTCATGTGGAATGTCATTTTAATCAATTTGGAGACAGTGGTAGTGTCAGTGCAAAATAGGTGCACAATTTGCACCAATCATCGCTCAGAAATCATTTTGGACGCACCCGATGGTACAACTAGGTGACGAGGCTCAAGTGGCTGCTCGTTTTGGTCTGTTTGGAGATAGTGCTAACCTTGATGCGAGGTTGGTGCACTGTTTGCGTCGAACGTACCATATGGTCGGAAATTGTTTTGGACGCACCCGATGGTACTCCTAGGTGACGAGGCTCAAGTGGATGCTCATTTTGGTCTGTTTGGAGATAGTGCTAACCTTGATGCAAGATCGGTGCACTGTTTGCGTCGAACGTAACATAGGCTCGGAAATCATTTTTGTCTGTTTGGAGACAGTGCTAATCTTGACGCAAGATAGGTGCACGGTTTCCCCCGAACGTACCATAGGCTCAGAAAATCATTTTGGACGCACCCGATGTATCTTCTCAGTGACATTGGTCATTTGGAATCTCGTTTCAATCTATTTGGAGACAGTGGTAGTGTCAGTGCAAGATAGGTGCATGGTTTGCACCAAACATCGCTCAGAAATCATTTTGGACACACCCGATGGTACTCCTAGGTGACGAGGCTCAAGTGGATGCTCGTTTTGGTCTGTTTGGAGACAGTGCTAATCTTGATGCAAGATAGGTGCACGGTTTCTACCGAACGTACCATAGGCTCAGGAATCATTTTGGACGCACCCGATGGATCGCTCAGAAATCATTTGGAATCTCGTTTCAATCCATTTGGAGACAGTGGTAGTGTCAGTGCAAAATAGGTGCATGGTTTGCACCAAACATCGCTCAGAAATCGTTTTGGATGCACCCGATGGTACTCCTAAGTCACGAGGCTCAAGTGGATGCTCGTTTTGGTCTGTTTGGAGATTGTGCTAATCTTAACGTAAGATAGGTGCACGGTTTGCGTCGAACGTACCATAGGCTCGGAAATCATTTTGAACACACCCGATGGTACTCCTAGGTGATGAGGCTCAAGTGGATGCTCGTTTTGGTCTGTTTGGAGATTGTGCTAACCTTAACGCAAGATAGGTGCACGGTTTGCGCCGAACGTACCATAGGCTCAGAAATCGTTTTGGACGCCCCCGATGGATCTCCTATGTGAAATTAGTCATGTGGAATGTAATTTGAATCCATTTGGAGACAATGGTAGTGTCAGTGCAAAATAGGTGCACGGTTTGCACCAAACATCGCTTAGAAATCATTTTGGACGCACCCGATGGTACAACTAGGTGACGAGGCTCAAGTGGATGCTCGTTTTGGTCTGTTTGGAGATAGTGCTAACCTTGATGCGAGGTTGGTGCACTGTTTAAGTCGAACGTACCATAGGGTCGGAAATCGTTTTGGACGCACCCGATGGTACTCCTAGGTGACGAGGCTCAAGTGGATGCTCGTTTTGGTCTGTTTGGAGGAAGTGCTAACCTCGATGCGAGATTGGTGCACTGTTTGCGTCGAACATACCATAGGCTCGGAAATCATTTTGGACACACCCGATGGTACTCCTAGGTGACGAGGCTCAAGTGGATGCTCGTTTTGGTCTGTTCGCAGACAGTGCTAATCTTAACGCAAGATAGGTGCACGGTTTGCGCCGAACGTACCATAGGCTCAGAATCATTTTGGACGCACCCGATGGATCTCCTATGTGACATTAGTCATGTGGAATGTCATTTCAATCCATTTGGAGACAGTGGTAGTGTCAGTTCAAAATAGGTGCACGGTTTGCACCAAACATCGCTCAGAAATCATTTTGGACGTACCCGATGGTACAACTAGATGACGAGGCTCAAGTGGATGCTCGTTTTGGTCTGTTTGGAGATAGTGCTAATCTTGACGCAAGATAGGTGCATGGTTTCCCCCGAACGTACCATAGGCTCAGAAATCATTTTGGACGCACCCGATGGATCTTCTCAGTGACATTGGTCATTTGGAATCTCGTTTCAATCTATTTGGAGACAGTGGTAGTGTCAGTGCAAGATAGGTGCATGGTTTGCACCAAACATCGCTCAGAAATTGTTTTGGACGCACCCGATGGTACTCCTAAGTCACGAGGCTCAAGTGGATGCTCGTTTTGGTCTGTTTGAAGATAGTGCTAATCTTGACCTAAGATAGGTGCACGGTTTGCGTCGAACGTACCATAGGCTCGGAAATCATTTTGGACACACCCGATGGTACTCCTAGGTGACGAGGCTCGAGTGGATGCTCGTTTTGGTCTGTTTGGAGACAGTGCTAATCTTGATGCAAGATAGGTGCACGGTTTCTACCGAACGTACCATAGGCTCAGAAATCATTTTGGACGCACCCGATGGATCGCTCAGAAATCATTTGGAATCTCGTTTCAATCCATTTGGAGACAGTGGTAGTGTCAGTGCAAAATAGGTGCATGGTTTGCACCAAACATCGCTCAGAAATCGTTTTGGATGCACCCGTTGGTACTCCTAAGTCACGAGGCTCAAGTGGATGCTCGTTTTGGTCTGTTTGGAGATAGTGCTAATCTTAACGTAAGATAGGTGCACGGTTTGCGTCGAACGTACCATAGGCTCGGAAATCGTTTTGAACACACCCGATGGTACTCCTAGGTGATGAGGCTCAAGTGGATGCTCGTTTTGGTCTGTTTGGAGATTGTGCTAACCTTAACGCAAGATAGGTGCACGGTTTGCGCCGAACGTACCATAGGCTCAGAAATCGTTTTGGACGCCCCCGATGGATCTCCTATGTGAAATTAGTCATGTGGAATGTAATTTGAATCCATTTGGAGACAATGGTAGTGTCAGTGCAAAATAGGTGCACGGTTTGCACCAAACATCGCTTAGAAATCATTTTGGACGCACCCGATGGTACAACTAGGTGACGAGGCTCAAGTGGATGCTCGTTTTGGTCTGTTTGGAGATAGTGCTAACCTTGATGCGAGGTTGGTGCACTGTTTAAGTCGAACGTACCATAGGGTCGGAAATCGTTTTGGACGCACCCGATGGTACTCCTAGGTGACGAGGCTCAAGTGGATGCTCGTTTTGGTCTGTTTGGAGGAAGTGCTAACCTCGATGCGAGATTGGTGCACTGTTTGCGTCGAACATACCATAGGCTCGGAAATCATTTTGGACACACCCGATGGTACTCCTAGGTGACGAGGCTCAAGTGGATGCTCGTTTTGGTCTGTTCGCAGACAGTGCTAATCTTAACGCAAGATAGGTGCACGGTTTGCGCCGAACGTACCATAGGCTCAGAATCATTTTGGACGCACCTGATGGATCTCCTATGTGACATTAGTCATGTGGAATGTCATTTCAATCCATTTGGAGACAGTGGTAGTGTCAGTTCAAAATAGGTGCACGGTTTGCACCAAACATCGCTCAGAAATCATTTTGGACGTACCCGATGGTACAACTAGATGACGAGGCTCAAGTGGATGCTCGTTTTGGTCTGTTTGGAGATAGTGCTAATCTTGACGCAAGATAGGTGCATGGTTTCCCCCGAACGTACCATAGGCTCAGAAATCATTTTGGACGCACCCGATGGATCTTCTCAGTGACATTGGTCATTTGGAATCTCGTTTCAATCTATTTGGAGACAGTGGTAGTGTCAGTGCAAGATAGGTGCATGGTTTGCACCAAACATCGCTCAGAAATTGTTTTGGACGCACCCGATGGTACTCCTAAGTCACGAGGCTCAAGTGGATGCTCGTTTTGGTCTGTTTGAAGATAGTGCTAATCTTGACCTAAGATAGGTGCACGGTTTGCGTCGAACGTACCATAGGCTCGGAAATCATTTTGGACACACCCGATGGTACTCCTAGGTGACGAGGCTCGAGTGGATGCTCGTTTTGGTCTGTTTGGAGACAGTGCTAATCTTGATGCAAGATAGGTGCACGGTTTCTACCGAACGTACCATAGGCTCAGAAATCATTTTGGACGCACCCGATGGATCGCTCAGAAATCATTTGGAATCTCGTTTCAATCCATTTGGAGACAGTGGTAGTGTCAGTGCAAAATAGGTGCATGGTTTGCACCAAACATCGCTCAGAAATCGTTTTGGATGCACCCGATGGTACTCCTAAGTCACGAGGCTCAAGTGGATGCTCGTTTTGGTCTGTTTGGAGATAGTGCTAATCTTAACGTAAGATAGGTGCACGGTTTGCGTCGAACGTACCATAGGCTCGGAAATCGTTTTGAACACACCCGATGGTACTCCTAGGTGATGAGGCTCAAGTGGATGCTCGTTTTGGTCTGTTTGGAGATTGTGCTAACCTTAACGCAAGATAGGTGCATGGTTTGCACCGAACGTACCATAGGCTCAGAAATCGTTTTGGACGCCCCCGATGGATCTCCTATGTGAAATTAGTCATGTGGAATGTAATTTGAATCCATTTGGAGACAATGGTAGTGTCAGTGCAAAATAGGTGCACGGTTTGCACCAAACATCGCTTAGAAATCATTTTGGACGCACCCGATGGTACAACTAGGTGACGAGGCTCAAGTGGATGCTCGTTTTGGTCTGTTTGGAGATAGTGCTAACCTTGATGCGAGGTTGGTGCACTGTTTAAGTCGAACGTACCATAGGGTCGGAAATCGTTTTGGACGCACCCGATGGTACTCCTAGGTGACGAGGCTCAAGTGGATGCTCGTTTTGGTCTGTTTGGAGGAAGTGCTAACCTCGATGCGAGATTGGTGCACTGTTTGCGTCGAACATACCATAGGCTCGAAAATCATTTTGGACACACCCGATGGTACTCCTAGGTGACGAGGCTCAAGTGGATGCTCGTTTTGGTCTGTTCGCAGACAGTGCTAATCTTAACGCAAGATAGGTGCACGGTTTGCGCCGAACGTACCATAGGCTCAGAATCATTTTGGACGCACCCGATGGATCTCCTATGTGACATTAGTCATGTGGAATGTCATTTCAATCCATTTGGAGACAGTGGTAGTGTCAGTTCAAAATAGGTGCACGGTTTGCACCAAACATCGCTCAGAAATCATTTTGGACGTACCCGATGGTACAACTAGATGACGAGGCTCAAGTGGATGCTCGTTTTGGTCTATTTGGAGATAGTGCTAATCTTGACGCAAGATAGGTGCATGGTTTCCCCTGAACGTACCATAGGCTCAGAAATCATTTTGGACGCACCCGATCGATCTTCTCAGTGACATTGGTCATTTGGAATCTCGTTTCAATCTATTTGGAGACAGTGGTAGTGTCAGTGCAAGATAGGTGCCTGGTTTGCACCAAACATCGCTCAGAAATTGTTTTGGACGCACCCGATGGTACTCCTAAGTCACGAGGCTCAAGTGGATGCTCGTTTTGGTCTGTTTGAAGATAGTGCTAATCTTGACCTAAGATAGGTGCACGGTTTGCGTCGAACGTACCATAGGCTCGGAAATCATTTTGGACACACCCGATGGTACTCCTAGGTGACGAGGCTCGAGTGGATGCTCGTTTTGGTCTGTTTGGAGACAGTGCTAATCTTGATGCAAGATAGCTGCACGGTTTCTACCGAACGTACCATAGGCTCAGAAATCATTTTGGACGCACCTGATGGATCGCTCAGAAATCATTTGGAATCTCGTTTCAATCCATTTGGAGACAGTGGTAGTGTCAGTGCAAAATAGGTGCATGGTTTGCACCAAACATCGCTCAGAAATCATTTTGGATGTACCCGATGGTACTCCTAAGTCACGAGGCTCAAGTGGATGCTCGTTTTGGTCTGTTTGGAGATAGTGCTAATCTTAACGTAAGATAGGTGCACGGTTTGCGTCGAACGTACCATAGGCTCGGAAATCATTTTGAACACACCCGATGGTACTCCTAGGTGATGAGGCTCAAGTGGATGCTCGTTTTGGTCTGTTTGGAGATTGTGCTAACCTTAACGCAAGATAGGTGCACGGTTTGCGCCGAACGTAACATAGGCTCAGAAATCGTTTTGGACGCCCCCGATGGATCTCCTATGTGAAATTAGTCATGTGGAATGTAATTTCAATCCATTTGGAGACAATGGTAGTGTCAGTGCAAAATAGGTGCACGGTTTGCACCAAACATCGCTTAGAAATCATTTTGGACGCACCCGATGGTACAACTAGGTGACGAGGCTCAAGTGGATGCTCGTTTTGGTCTGTTTGGAGATAGTGCTAACCTTGATGCGAGGTTGGTGCACTGTTTAAGTCGAACGTACCATAGGGTCGGAAATCGTTTTGGACGCACCCGATGGTACTCCTAGGTGACGAGGCTCAAGTGGATGCTCGTTTTGGTCTGTTCGCAGACAGTGCTAATCTTAACGCAGGATAGGTGCACGGTTTGCGCCGAACGTACCATAGGCTCAGAATCATTTTGGACGCACCCGATGGATCTCCTATGTGACATTAGTCATGTGGAATGTCATTTCAATCCATTTGGAGACAGTGGTAGTGTCAGTTCAAAATAGGTGCACGGTTTGCACCAAACATCGCTCAGAAATAATTTTGGACGTACCCGATGGTACAACTAGATGACGAGGCTCAAGTGGATGCTCGTTTTGGTCTGTTTGGAGATAGTGCTAATCTTGACGCAAGATAGGTGCATGGTTTCCCCCGAACGTACCATAGGCTCAGAAATCATTTTGGACGCACCCGATGGATCTTCTCAGTGACATTGGTCATTTGGAATCTCGTTTCAATCTATTTGGAGACAGTGGTAGTGTCAGTGCAAGATAGGTGCATGGTTTGCACCAAACATCGCTCAGAAATTGTTTTGGACGCACCTGATGGTACTCCTAAGTCACGAGGCTCAAGTGGATGCTCGTTTTGGTCTGTTTGAAGATAGTGCTAATCTTGACCTAAGATATGTGCACGGTTTGCGTCGAACGTACCATAGGCTCGGAAATCATTTTGGACACACCCGATGGTACTCCTAGGTGACGAGGCTCGAGTGGATGCTCGTTTTGGTCTGTTTGGAGACAGTGCTAATCTTGATGCAAGATAGTTGCACGGTTTCTACCGAACGTACCATAGGCTTAGAAATCATTTTGGACGCACCCGATGGATCGCTCAGAAATCATTTGGAATCTCGTTTCAATCCATTTGGAGACAGTGGTAGTGTCGGTGCAAAATAGGTGCATGGTTTGCATCGAACATCGCTCAGAAATCGTTTTGGATGCACCCGATGGTACTCCTAAGTCACGAGGCTCAAGTGGATGCTCGTTTTGGTCTGTTTGGAGATAGTGCTAATCTTAACGTAAGATAGGTGCACGGTTTGCGTCGAACGTACCATAGGCTCGGAAATTGTTTTGAACACACCCGATGGTACTCCTAGGTGATGAGGCTCAAGTGGATGCTCGTTTTGGTCTGTTTGGAGATTGTGCTAACCTTAACGCAAGATAGGTGCACGGTTTGCACCGAACGTACCATAGGCTCAGAAATCGTTTTGGACGCCCCCGATGGATCTCCTATGTGAAATTAGTCATGTGGAATGTAATTTGAATCCATTTGGAGACTATGGTAGTGTCAGTGCAAAATAGGTGCACGGTTTGCACCAAACATCGCTTAGAAATCATTTTGGACGCACCCGATGGTACAACTAGGTGACGAGGCTCAAGTGGATGCTCGTTTTGGTCTGTTTGGAGATAGTGCTAACCTTGATGCGAGGTTGGTGCACTGTTTAAGTCGAACGTACCATAGGGTCGGAAATCGTTTTGGACGCACCCGATGATACTCCTAGGTGACGAGGCTCAAGTGGATGCTCGTTTTGGTCTGTTTGGAGGAAGTGCTAACCTCGATGCGAGATTGGTGCACTGTTTGCGTCGAACATACCATAGGCTCGGAAATCATTTTGGACACACCCGATGGTACTCCTAGGTGGCGAGGCTCAAGTGGATGCTCATTTTGGTCTGTTCGCAGACAGTGCTAATCTTAACGCAAGATAGGTGCACGGTTTGCACCGAACGTACCATAGGCTCAGAATCATTTTGGACGCACCCGATGGATCTCCTATGTGACATTAGTCATGTGGAATGTCATTTCAATCCATTTGGAGACAGTGGTAGTGTCAGTTCAAAATAGGTGCACGGTTTGCACCAAACATCGCTCAGAAATCATTTTGGACGTACCCGATGGTACAACTAGATGACGAGGCTCAAGTGGATGCTCGTTTTGGTCTGTTTGGAGATAGTGCTAATCTTGACGCAAGATAGGTGCATGGTTTCCCCCGAACGTACCATAGGCTCAGAAATCATTTTGGACGCACCCGATGGATCTTCTCACTGACATTGGTCATTTGGAATCTCGTTTCAATCTATTTGGAGACAGTGGTAGTGTCAGTGCAAGATAGGTGCATGGTTTGCACCAAACATCGCTCAGAAATTGTTTTGGACGCACCCGATGGTACTCCTAAGTCACGAGGCTCAAGTGGATGCTCGTTTTGGTCTGTTTGAAGATAGTGCTAATCTTGACCTAAGATAGGTGCACGGTTTGCGTCGAACGTACCATAGGCTCGGAAATCATTTTGGACACACCCGATGGTACTCCTAGGTGACGAGGCTCGAGTGGATGCTCGTTTTGGTCTGTTTGGAGACAGTGCTAATCTTGATGCAAGATAGGTGCACGGTTTCTACCGAACGTACCATAGGCTCAGAAATCATTTTGGACGCACCCGATGGATCACTCAGAAATCATTTGGAATCTCGTTTCAATCCATTTGGAGACAGTGGTAGTGTCAGTGCAAAATAGGTGCATGGTTTGCACCAAACATCGCTCAGAAATCGTTTTGGATGCACCCGATGGTACTCCTAAGTCACGAGGCTCAAGTGGATGCTCGTTTTGGTCTGTTTGGAGATAGTGCTAATCTTAACGTAAGATAGGTGCACGGTTTGCGTCGAACGTACCATAGGCTCGGAAATCGTTTTGAACACACCCGATGGTACTCCTAGGTGATGAGGCTCAAGTGGATGCTCGTTTTGGTCTGTTTGGAGATTGTGCTAACCTTAACGCAAGATAGGTGCATGGTTTGCACCGAACGTACCATAGGCTCAGAAATCGTTTTGGACGCCCCCGATGGATCTCCTATGTGAAATTAGTCATGTGGAATGTAATTTGAATCCATTTGGAGACAATGGTAGTGTCAGTGCAAAATAGGTGCACGGTTTGCACCAAACATCGCTTAGAAATCATTTTGGACGCACCCGATGGTACAACTAGGTGACGAGGCTCAAGTGGATGCTCGTTTTGGTCTGTTTGGAGATAGTGCTAACCTTGATACGAGGTTGGTGCACTGTTTAAGTCGAACGTACCATAGGGTCGGAAATCGTTTTGGACGCACCCGATGGTACTCCTAGGTGACGAGGCTCAAGTGGATGCTCGTTTTGGTCTGTTTGGAGGAAGTGCTAACCTCGATGCGAGATTGGTGCACTGTTTGTGTCGAACATACCATAGGCTCGAAAATCATTTTGGACACACCCGATGGTACTCCTAGGTGACGAGGCTCAAGTGGATGCTCGTTTTGGTCTGTTCGCAGACAGTGCTAATCTTAACGCAAGATAGGTGCACGGTTTGCGCCGAACGTACCATAGGCTCAGAATCATTTTGGACGCACCCGATGGATCTCCTATGTGACATTAGTCATGTGGAATGTCATTTCAATCCATTTGGAGACAGTGGTAGTGTCAGTTCAAAATAGGTGCACGGTTTGCACCAAACATCGCTCAGAAATCATTTTGGACGTACCCGATGGTACAACTAGATGACGAGGCTCAAGTGGATGCTCGTTTTGGTCTGTTTGGAGATAGTGCTAATCTTGACGCAAGATAGGTGCATGGTTTCCCCTGAACGTACCATAGGCTCAGAAATCATTTTGGACGCACCCGATCGATCTTCTCAGTGACATTGGTCATTTGGAATCTCGTTTCAATCTATTTGGAGACAGTGGTAGTGTCAGTGCAAGATAGGTGCATGGTTTGCACCAAACATCGCTCAGAAATTGTTTTGGACGCACCCGATGGTACTCCTAAGTCACGAGGCTCAAGTGGATGCTCGTTTTGGTCTGTTTGAAGATAGTGCTAATCTTGACCTAAGATAGGTGCACGGTTTGCGTCGAACGTACCATAGGCTCGGAAATCATTTTGGACACACCCGATTGTACTCCTAGGTGACGAGGCTCGAGTGGATGCTCGTTTTGGTCTGTTTGGAGACAATGCTAATCTTGATGCAAGATAGGTGCACGGTTTCTACTGAACGTACCATAGGCTCAGAAATCATTTTGGACGCACCCGATGGATCGCTCAGAAATCATTTGGAATCTCGTTTCAATCCATTTGGAGACAGTGGTAGTGTCAGTGCAAAATAGGTGCATGGTTTGCACCAAACATCGCTCAGAAATCGTTTTGGATGCACCCGATGGTACTCCTAAGTCACGAGGCTCAAGTGGATGCTCGTTTTGGTCTGTTAGGAGATAGTGCTAATCTTAACGTAAGATAGGTGCACGGTTTGCGTCGAACGTACCATAGGCTCGGAAATCATTTTGAACACACCCGATGGTACTCCTAGGTGATGAGGCTCAAGTGGATGCTCGTTTTGGTCTGTTTGGAGATTGTGCTAACCTTAACGCAAGATAGGTGCATGGTTTGCGCCGAACGTAACATAGGCTCAGAAATCGTTTTGGACGCCCCCGATGGATCTCCTATGTGAAATTAGTCATGTGGAATGTAATTTCAATCCATTTGGAGACAATGGTAGTGTCAGTGCAAAATAGGTGCACGGTTTGCACCAAACATCGCTTAGAAATCATTTTGGACGCACCCGATGGTACAACTAGGTGACGAGGCTCAAGTGGATGCTCGTTTTGGTCTGTTTGGAGATAGTGCTAACCTTGATGCGAGGTTGGTGCACTGTTTAAGTCGAACGTACCATAGGGTCGGAAATCGTTTTGGACGCACCCGATGGTACTCCTAGGTGACGAGGCTCAAGTGGATGCTCGTTTTGGTCTGTTCGCAGACAGTGCTAATCTTAACGCAGGATAGGTGCACGGTTTGCGCCGAACGTACCATAGGCTCAGAATCATTTTGGACGCACCCGATGGATCTCCTATGTGACATTAGTCATGTGGAATGTCATTTCAATCCATTTGGAGACAGTGGTAGTGTCAGTTCAAAATAGGTGCACGGTTTGCACCAAACATCGCTCAGAAATCATTTTGGACGTACCCGATGGTACAACTAGATGACGAGGCTCAAGTGGATGCTCGTTTTGGTCTGTTTGGAGATAGTGCTAATCTTGACGCAAGATAGGTGCATGGTTTCCCCCGAACGTACCATAGGCTCAGAAATCATTTTGGACGCACCCGATGGATCTTCTCAGTGACATTGGTCATTTGGAATCTCGTTTCAATCTATTTGGAGACAGTGGTAGTGTCAGTGCAAGATAGGTGCATGGTTTGCACCAAACATCGCTCAGAAATTGTTTTGGACGCACCCGATGGTACTCCTAAGTCACGAGGCTCAAGTGGATGCTCGTTTTGGTCTGTTTGAAGATAGTGCTAATCTTGACCTAAGATAGGTGCACGGTTTGCGTCGAACATACCATAGGCTCGGAAATCATTTTGGACACACCCGATGGTACTCCTAGGTGACGAGGCTCGAGTGGATGCTCGTTTTGGTCTGTTTGGAGACAGTGCTAATCTTGATGCAAGATAGGTGCACGGTTTCTACCGAACGTACCATAGGCTCAGAAATCATTTTGGACGCACCTGATGGATCGCTCAGAAATCATTTGGAATCTCGTTTCAATCCATTTGGAGACAGTGGTAGTGTCAGTGCAAAATAGGTGCATGGTTTGCACCAAACATCGCTCAGAAATCGTTTTGGATGCACCCGATGGTACTCCTAAGTCACGAGGCTCAAGTGGATGCTCGTTTTGGTCTGTTTGGAGATAGTGCTAATCTTAACGTAAGATAGGTGCACGGTTTGCGTCGAACGTACCATAGGCTCTGAAATCATTTTGAACACACCCGATGGTACTCCTAGGTGATGAGGCTCAAGTGGATGCTCGTTTTGGTCTGTTTGGAGATTGTGCTAACCTTAACGCAAGATAGGTGCACGGTTTGCGCCGAACGTAACATAGGCTCAGAAATCGTTTTCGACGCCCCCGATGGATCTCCTATGTGAAATTAGTCATGTGGAATGTAATTTCAATCCATTTGGAGACAATGGTAGTGTCAGTGCAAAATAGGTGCACGGTTTGCACCAAACATCGCTTAGAAATCATTTTGGACGCACCCGATGGTACAACTAGGTGACGAGGCTCAAGTGGATGCTCGTTTTGGTCTGTTTGGAGATAGTGCTAACCTTGATGCGAGGTTGGTGCACTGTTTAAGTCGAACGTACCATAGGGTCGGAAATCATTTTGGACGCACCCGATGGTACTCCTAGGTGACGAGGCTCAAGTGGATGCTCGTTTTGGTCTGTTTGGAGGAAGTGCTAACCTCGATGCGAGATTGGTGCACTGTTTGCGTCGAACATACCATAGGCTCGGAAATCATTTTGGACACACCCGATGGTACTCCTAGGTGACGAGGCTCAAGTGGATGCTCGTTTTGGTCTGTTCGCAGATAGTGCTAATCTTAACGCAAGATAGGTGCACGGTTTGCGCCGAACGTACCATAGGCTCAGACTCATTTTGGACGCACCCGATGGATCTCCTATGTGACATTAGTCATGTGGAATGTCATTTCAATCCATTTGGAGACAGTGGTAGTGTCAGTTCAAAATAGGTGCACGGTTTGCACCAAACATCGCTCAGAAATCATTTTGGACGCACCCGATGGTACAACTAGATGACGAGGCTCAAGTGGATGCTCGTTTTAGTCTCTTTGGAGATAGTGCTAACCTTGATGCGAGGTTGGTGCACTGTTTGCGTCGAACGTACCATAGGGTCGGAGATTGTTTTGGATGCACCCGATGGTACTCCTAGGTGACAAGGCTCAAGTGGATGCTCGTTTTGTTCTGTTTGGAGACAGTGCTAATCTTGATGCAAGATAGGTGCTCGGTTTCTACCGAACGTACCATAGGCTCAGAAATAATTTTGGACGCACCCGATGGATCGCTCAGAAATCATTTGGACGCACGCGATGGTACTCCTAAGTCACGAGACTCAAGTGGATGCTCGTTTTGTTCTGTTTGGAGATCATGCTAATCTTGACGTAAGATAGGTCACGGTTTGTGTCGAACGTACTGTAACAGAACCGTCCAAATTATAAGAGCACAAGTACAAAAACAATCACCGAAGTGATCAAATTCTCGCACTTGAGCCCATATAACTCCGGTAGTCCAATGAAATCATGAGGGATTTCAAACCAACCAACATACCAGCCAAGATCGTAGTGATTCAACATAACAAGTCACATGTTACAACCATTTCACAAGTAATTCAATATACATCGGAGTTCAACAAAGTTATTAGAACTTACATTGAAAAGTAGCGGAAGCAAAGTAATTTGAAACTAACATTTTTCTTATTTCAAATACATGTTAGTACCACGGTCGACTTCCAACAAAAGCATTAGAGAGAAGATAAATAAGAAGGATCATGCCCATGATCACACTCCGCCTCTACGGCAGGAGTCAACCAACTCTTGCAGCCGCCGTGATACATCATAACCTGCAACAAGTGGGGATAAAACCCTGAGTACAAGAAGGTACTCAGCTAGACTTACCCGTCAGAAACCAGAAATAAGGTGACATCAAGGATTATGCAAGGCTGATATAAAGTGGGGCTAGCTTGACAACATTTTGCATAAAAGCTTAATATAGATGATCAATCATTAATGCTTAAGCATCAAGTTAATTATCATTAACCTATCATCTATATTAGAACCTGTACTAGAGCACTCACTTTATTAGGAGCAAACAATATTAACCATAGCAGGTATAAATTGAGGCAATCTTTCCATCGTTATCCAATTAACCATCCGTTCAATTTAATGGAATCTACGTTGCCGCTGCTCAAGTCAAGTGCTCACTAACTGGGAGCGATGGCGATTCAAATCGAATTCCTATCTAGCTGGAGGGGTATTTCTAACACTCACCGAGTCACGCCTGGCGAGGGCTGCTCAGGTCACCTTTGGTACAGTTCAGGAGCCGCGGGTCTGAATGATGTCGCGACCCCAAGGGCGACACTCTGCCAGGTGATAGGGACTCTAACCCCCCTTGGTCTCACGCCAATGTCCCCAAGCACATCCTTTCTCTCCTCCAAGAAGCAACCTACCAGTCGATTCCCGGCCTGAACTGTATTACTTGGATTCACGGTCGGAATGACTTATCCGGCCAACTAAGTGTTAGACTGCGTTCAACATGACTCAAGGACGTATAGCGAATCGGTCCTTAAACGACTCAGACGGGGATAGATCCACACCCAAGACCTACATGCCTTGTTGCTTCACTATCGTCATCCCGCCCGGTCTCATTTCATTTTATTAACACATGGTTCCATTCCACGATAGCAAATATAGCCAACCGTGCCATATATGAATATCCCTATATCTCGCAGGTGACAGGAAATCACCTGACTTCTACCGCTTAAAGCAGGGCTAAGCATCTACTCGATCCTAGTCTACGTAGGATTCAAGGATTCATATATCTGGACAAGGAATGATATAATGCAGTAAGGTTTCCAACCAACTCCTACCACTTAATGCAACAATACTTATAACATATATAGAATTAATTGCTTTGAAGATAGGAGGCTTATAATGCTCCGGGGCTTGCCTGGGATCCGACTCAAGTTAGAGTATGTCAGATGAGTTCGCTTGGCGAGCATCTTCCAATCTACCACTTGTCCGGTCCTTCGATCTTCGGGATGGATCCACCAACTCCATCTTCGGGTTTGGCTCCACCTTAGGTCCTTCACGTGCTTCAGCTAATGTACCTAAATGAGGTGCAACAATGCATATGTATGAATGCATAGAAGTGCAATACATAAAGTAATCAAACAAGCATACCAAAGTTCCCCTAAACACCTAGAGCTAATTAACTTAATCCTCACTAAGGCATAACATAGAAGAGGGCAAGCACATCAATCAAGAACCAAGTCTCACAAGATCACAGGGTACCACTCAAGTATCATCAAAGATATGAGTCACATTTCAATACCCAAGCATGACAAAGTTAATCAAAGTACTAGAACTAGAAATTGCTACCTTCTGGACATCAAACCAACAGCTGAGTAATTTAATCATAACTGGAGATCTACAACTCCAAATGACTTGCAAGAAGACATTATGGAAAGCTTGTGAAATTATCTAAATTTCATTTATAAACATCACAGCATGATTCCAAAGTTTAATATGTCGAATTTACACAAACACAGAAACTGGTCTAACAAGACAGAGAGCAAGCAATTCTGTAACCTAACTTTAAACAGCTGTAGTTTCTAAACCATATGGCCAAATGCCACCAAATTTTTAACAGCAGCTAGATCATGAAATTCACAACAACTTTGTTATAGCACACAAGACATGAAAACATCATTTGCATAGGGTAATTAACAATATCCTCAAATCTGTTCAGCAACCTCATTTGCAAGAAATAATTATTAACTTATGTTGCAAACATATAATTAGACAAAACCAACTTTACCAACATGTCACTCAAGACTAATGAACACCAGAAAACATAGTGCTCAATACTAAATAATTTCTTTTAATACATTTTCTTACTTTATTTAGATAAGTAGGTGGAATTATGACCACATCATAAAGATGCTCAATAAATTCTACCAAAATTACAGTGTCATAAAAATGCTACCAAAAGTCTATTGTCCAAATTTCAAACCATTTGGAGATATATATCAACCCCTATGAAAAAGACAAATAGCTATAGCAATAAATCATGTGAGAGCAAGTTAAACTTAACACTCAATATTTTCTGTGAACACAAGGCCATATTATGGATCAATATGATAGAGAAACATCATACTAAGGTAATGGAACAATATTTTCTATTTTATCATTTATATATTATTTATAAGCTATCTATTAAGTCATAACAAGTTAACTCAATAACTTGAGCATACAGTAAGCAATGGCCATGAAATTTATACCACAGTACATTCATAGCCTGGAAAGACTACCATAAAAATTTCACATCATTTGGAGCATCACAACCCAAGATATAAAATAACAAGCAATATAATGAAATTTTCCTTATTTAACAAGGTCAAATCAAAACCCTAAGCAAACAGTGAACAAATAGTGTGTTTAATATTTTTCCTAGCAAGTACAAGTCATCACAAAATTAACAAAATAAGAATCACTATTTTTGGAGTTCTAAAACTCCAGATCTTGCTCTGGTTAGGTTTAAAAGCATTTCTAAATCTCTTTTTCACCTTAAATAAACACATTAGAAAACATCTATAAACATGTAACTTTTTATGACTCCACTGCATAGATCTTTTCTCAAGGTTTCCAAAAAGTCCACTCTTGCTATTTTTGGATTTACCTAGCAAGGGATATGCATTTTAGAAGATTTACATGAAATGGAAATTCAAAATCAGGATTAAAACCACCCTAACTTCATTTGCTATGCCCACCCGGTTTCGCCCCCAGTCGAGTCCCCAGTGGCGCTGACGTGTGGGACCTACTGCTCAGCCGGGCCCGCCTGTCAACCACACGCAGAGGGACAGAGAGAGGGGAAGACCGTCCCCTTCCTCTGGACGCCGGGAACAGAGGAGGTTGGCCGGCCCGCGGCTCCGGCCGGCACGGGCGGCGCCGGCGGTGAGCGGCGGGGCCGTGGCGATGCCCTGGTCTGCGCGCATCCAAGGGAGGTAGCAGCTCCCCTGGAGACCCCTCATGGCGCCCTGGCCACGAGCGCCGGCGGCAAGGAACGATGGCGGCAGGCGGTGGCGGTGCTCCGGTGTCGAGTGACTGGATGCGAGGCGCGCGGGAGGTGCAACGTGAGGTGAGGGAGGTGGTGCGGTGGTTCATTCGAGCGGAGGGAGGCCGGAGGCCAAGAATGGCGGTGGCGGCTCGGAGCTCGGCCATGGCGGCCATGGCGGCGGCGCTCTGCGCTGCGCGTGCTGCGGGCAAAGGGAGGCGAGCACGAGTGCGTGGAGAGGGTGGTGGAGTCACTGGTGCACATGGCAGAGACCGCAATGGCTAGGAGCGTTGGGCGCGACAGCGGCGGCCGGAGCTCTGCCGGCCCGGCCATGGCGCGGCCGCGCTCTGCGCGAACAGAGAGGGAGAAGGGAGTGAAGAAGGGGAAGGAAGGGGCGTGCTGGTGCCCCTCCTCATCAGCGGCCGGGCGCAGGGCGCATGGCCGAAGGTGGGATGCGCGGCAGCGGTGGAGGCGCTTGGTGGCCACGTTCCGGACGCGCGGCGCTCCCTGAGGCATTCCACCGAACACGTGGCGTGCGTGAAACCGCCTGACTTGGAGACCATTTCTAGGCCTGCTCGGGTCCGAATTTGGATATGGGCCAATTATGAAAGTTGTTCATTTCATGATGCCCTACAACTCTTGTTTAAGGGCCTTAGTCATTAGAGCAATGTATTAGCAGCTAATTAATCTCAAAGTTGACAGCGTCAGTGAGTTGACAGTGATTAGCAACTACAAGAATTGATGGCCAAAATGAAATGCAACTTATGCCATCTTCTTGCATGGCCTTTCCCTTCAAGTGAGCTCCAACTTTTACATTTGGACCTACCCATGTTACTTAACAATTTTTGGAGAACGTGACATGCCAATGTCGATGACACTGAAATCAGGGCTTTAATTTTCTAAGTGCTGAATTCAGCTCTATCTCTGACTTATGGGCCCCTTTTTGAGCATGTTCCACCCATTTTCATGACTTGACTCTTAAACAAAGTTTGTTCCTTATAAAATTCTCCACAACTTTGTCAAAGGGTGCACAGTCATGCAAAGCTTCCAGGTCAGACTTTTGAAATGGTCAAACCACAGGGCTCCAGGGTCCATACATGGTCAACCACCAATTAGAAGCATAATTAGGCAAAATGATCAACATGAACATTGTTCCATTAAGTGTCCTAAGTGTAGTTAAGGTCTTGTAGAGTTCAGCTAGAGTCATTTGGACAAGTTTGCAAGGTTTGGTTGATGATCTATAGTTCCATTAACTTAATGGGACAGATTCCAATAGGAATGGAACTTATCATTTCATGTGACTTTTTGATTCCAAACTTCATGAAACTTTTCCAGGGATCAATATAGATAGAATGTGATGTGAGACACATGAAGATATTGCCATAACACCACCCAAACATATATCTTTGAAAAGGGACCTATATGTAAAGCAATGATGCAACATCCACTTTAGGTTAGGCTCATCTCCATAGGTTTGACTTGGCATCGTCATCTCCACTAATCTATCATGTTTGAGCTCAAACCCATTACTTAATTGGTGATCAACACCTGGGGTGTTACAGCCCTCCCCCCTTAAAAGAATCGCGTCCCGAGATTCGGAATGGAAGATCTTTTAAGGAAGAGAGACACGTTATCTGTTTCCCAATATCTGTTATCGCATTCAGCTAAAAGCTTCAACGTCAGTGAACAATTTGGTCAAAGGCACTTTCTGATACTTACTCTTCATGGTAAAATTTGTCTGAAGAATTTCTTTCATTGACTTCCATGAAGCCTTGTTACTTTGGGAGGAATCCAAGATAGCACGTACTGCACTCTCAGTGTACGGAGATCATTTGGTCCATGAGTGAACCACTCACAAGGATCTGACTCTTTAGTGAACACAGCATAGTCCGTATGAACTTTACATCAAACCAAAGTCTTCAGAAGTATACTCGTTGAAATGACTCTATATCCACATGGTTTTGAAAAGCAGTTCTCTACCAAAATGGCTTGAGTACAACCTTCCAAAAGGGTGAGATCATAGATGACAAACATTCTCTGAGGCTATAGGATACTGACTAACCAATAGACAGGGTCTAGGCTGGTCGTAAATGTTCAAACATTCCGATATCAACTAATGGAAAACTACTTGAGGTTCCATGTGTGCAGTTCTCTTTCTCTGATGACAACACTGTATTATCTGAGTCTGTCGAGGGGTCAATGAATGTGATGGCTGACTCTGTCGGCTTCGTATTCCTGCCAACAGCTACCTAATAAGATTCTTTTATCCAAGACAACAGTTATCTGGGTTGAATCAGATGCAACCTCTTGGTAAAAACATGTATAAGGTACCAAGGTATGTCATCATTGGAAAATAATTCCCAAAGAAAGATGTAACGAGGCCTTAAGGACAACAAAAGTTGTAATATTCACCAAACCGCGGGAAGTAGTCTACCACCAAGCGGTTGAGTAAAATTTTCCTTTGTGACTTAGTTGCACTATAAGTTGAGTTGACTTATAGCATAACAACTTTGTCAGGCCAACTTTCACCTTGAGGCTTCCTTTTTAGGATCAAACAGCAGCTTTAAGATGGAAATCTGTTGTTTGACACTTTTCCAGTTGCTTTTGATTCGTGATGGTATAAATTGATTTGCAGAAACCAAGGCTGCTCGTACATTAGGGATACGAGAAAGCAAAAGCAAATGAAAGAGTGTAAACTAGTATCTGTGAGACCTCAAAAGGGCCATCCAACAGTAGATCTCGACTATTAATTTACATACCAATCCGAGGATGCACACGCTTTGAACTTGCAGGTTACTTTTGCAGGGCAAAACACATACTTTGCCTGGAGAACACTCCTACAAGGATAAGGAACCGCTTCTGAATATTCCTTGACACTTCATCCAATAAAGTTATGGACAAACCGTTGGTGGTACCTATGGGCACAAGGATACAGATAGGAACTAGGTCATGCTTTTTCTAATTCTTCGCTTTAGCTGATAGAACACCTTGCACTATCTGTGTGATTGTCCAAGATGGAATTGACTTGATCGCCATGGCTCTAAAAGATAGAGTATCACTTAAGTTGTGGCTAGTTGATTAACTTCTTGTTGGATATTGCTCTGTAAGACATAGCCCTAGTAGCTACCAAAGAGTCGTTATCTAACTGGAGATTAACCTTCCTATTGGTAACTAATTAGTTGTCTCTCAACACTAAAAAGTTCCAATTCTTCATTCTCGACCACAACAACTATGGTTGATGCAGAACAGATGGTTGCCATCGAAGTCAGTGGATAAGGAGTCACACCAAAGATGGTTGATTTCGACGGTATGGCCATTATGCATACAAAGGTTAAGATTTACATAATGTGACGATTGATTCTTATCCAACGAATGACTTGTCCAGTAGTAAGTGTTGCGTGTCCTTTTTATCCAACAGAGCTGAGATACGTGGCTCCCTAGATGCTGGTTGTCAATACTGGGCAACTATGTAGAGTCACTTGACTACCACATATTGCAGTCTGTTAAAGTTTATGTCGGTGACCTGTTCTTTAAAGGTTATCCTCTTAGCAACTTCAGGAGGAAGCTCCACTACTTTCAGTCTAAGATATGGATCTTACGATATGATATGGAGAGATAACCCAGAAGGAACACAAGAAAATAGCACATCGTCTGTCGTTTGATAATGGATCATGACTAGAAACTGTGATACCAGCGCGTGCCAGGCAGCCAACCATGTGTCTGCAGCCACAGGAGGTCCTTGGTTTTGTCGCGGCACCATCAGCGGCTACTCATAACACCATTACTAAACGCACAACGAAAGTGAAATTTCAAGTGGCACCAATGGGCTGTATGAACAAGCGCCATACAAGGAGGGATAGCAAGCAAGGGTAGTCACAAGGTTTAGAATCCACAGGGAAGCTATTCGCAGATCAAAACATAGCACAAGAGAACATAGCTTAATTGCCGAAGGTGACTAAGCACGAGATTTTTACTTGATTCCACTCACGCCTAGCATTGATGAAAGTTAACTTGGTGGGTCATTCGATAAGGGTCTTCACAAAAAGGGTTGGAAAACATCCACGACTTATACAAACATATAGGAGAACTCAACTTTGGACTTTCGGTCAAGCACAGGCATGGATACAAACATTCAAGGACTAACCACCAAGTCTACAGGCTCAGGCTCCTACGATAGAGAACCTAATGGAAGACAACAACCATACAATTACGTATGTGAACTTTGTTCTAGGATAAAGCTATGTGACCCTCGTATGCTCACCGAGGACAAACGAGGCGACAACTTGAGCACTACCCAGATACAAACACACATACAACATCACAATCAAGCAGTCATTTTAGAAAATTCAACAATGGGCTTAAGCAACCAATATAAAGCACAAGGCTCACCCAAAATAAGCATTTATCTCAAGCATGAACTAACTACAAGTTTAGTCCAAACAAACGTTAGTTAAAGAGGCCAACTTAGCATGTGCCCAGAATCTGGACAGCAGCACAGTAGTTACTTGTTTCTATCATAACTGAGGTTGTAGACATCTCACAAAGGTGATCCTAGACTTTCTAGAAAGCTTAGAAAGATGGCTACACATTAGTTATTCATACCAAAAGCTAAATCATAGGTTAGCATGGTCAAACATGCTGAAGTTTCAGATCTGTACCAATATGGACAGAAAACTGACAAGAACTTCAAAATTGCATAACTGGAGTTCTAGGGACCCAACAAGGCTGAGCCTTAACTTTATGTAAAGCTTATTAAGTTGTCTATAACTTACTATCATATTAAGATGATTTTATAGCCAACAAGGCAAAACAAGACAAAGAAGACATCTCTGCCTAGATTTGGACAGATTCTGTCATTCCACTTTACAAGCTCATAAGTAGAGATTTAGACCACCCCAATTGGTGCTATAGGACAATTTGGAAAGCTTAGAAAAAGTACTACACTTCTTCTATTATCTCCAAGACATGATTCCATATGCACACAGGTCAAATAAAGCAAACATTCAGATTTGTTCTGAACATGAGCAGATTCTGACAACAAACTTCTAAATTTCATAACTCTCAAACCATAAGACCTAGGGTCATGAATTTTTAGGAAAAGGTAGATAAGTAAGTTAGCTACATCTTTGGTATTCTCCATAACTATAGAAAACACCATTATGAGCACAAAAGCATTACTACAACTAAAACCGTTCTAGCAGCCAACATTCGACAAGCAAAGCTAAACTTGCCTTTGTTCTACTTAACAAGAGAGCACACAAACATGTTATTCTAGTAGCTCTAAATTTTGTTACCTTAGACCAACATGACTTTAATTCATTCATGAGAATCCATAATTGTTTAAGTGAGGTCTAAAGCATTGGGAAACACTTGGGTGAACAACATATCCACCACTTGGCTAAGCTAGAGGATATCTCTAAGTTCAAGCATGTAACCACACTTATTTCTAGTAAGGCTAAGCACACATTTTTCTCAAGCAACATGGAACAAGGCATTTTTGTTTTACTTCACTCAAGAGAGATAGTGTAACACATTGATCACAAGTTACACACTATAGAACAAGGGTGAGAAGAGTATAGCCATGCATAAAGCAACAATCATGAAGATGCATGCTTCGTCCTATTCGTCCTCACAAGATTGCCAACCTAAGGTGGAAATCACGTTCTATGTCGGTGGCATTACACGCACTCTCTCGATATATAGCTAGTCGACAACTACATTCGAATTACGCATTCGTGGTTAGCGTACCTGCATAAAAGTTTCATTGCAGCCCAACAATTCCCAATATAGCACATAATGAAAGCAGAGAAGTAAAATTCTAAGTACTCCCATGTACATATACCCTCGTATATATACATGTAGCACCAAAACTACCCGAATCATTCGATCACCCACAATTAAGTACCTTCATATATACATGTGTATAACATGTACATAATCCAGTAACCAACTAGCTCTCCCCTAGACCGCAGTTTGTACGGTCATGCTCTCACAACTCACACTTACCTGAGCGTAGGTGCGACGTTGCATAAAAGTAGACTAGCAACATATATGGCTATTTCATATATGAAGGCTACCTCTAATCTGACACACCGGGTAGCATAGTGTGGGAGAGTCATCACACATACATACCTTGGCCTAGGCGTAGATGCATAAATGAAAAACCCCCAAGTTAGTACTTATATAAGCCACCTAATAATCCTTATATGGGCATAAGGAAATTGACCACTGGCATACTAGGTTTAGAATTCAGATTTCACAAACCTATATATAGCTATAAGTTGATAAAACTGATTTTATAAAACAAAACCTTTGTTTTAAATACACATACGACAAGTTTAATGTTGAATCTTGCTCTGATACCAGCTGTAATAGAACCGTCTAAATTATAAGAGCACAAGTACAAAAACAATCACCGAAGTGATCAAATTCTCGCACTTGAGCCCATATAACTCCGGTAGTCCAATGAAATCACGAGGGATTTCAAACCAACCAACATACCAGCCAAGATCGTAGTGATTCAACATAACAAGTCACATGTTACAACCATTTCACAAGTAATTCAATATACATCGGAGTTCAACAAAGTTATTAGAACTTACATTGAAAAGTAGCGGAAGCAAAGTAATTTGAAACTAACATTTTTCTTATTTCAAATACATGCCAGTACCACGGTCGACTTCCAACAAAAGCATTAGAGAGAAGATAAATAAGAAGGATCATGCCCATGATCACACTCCGCCTCTACGGCAGGAGTCAACCAACTCTTGCAGCCGCCATGATACATCATAACCTGCAACAAGTGGGGATAAAACCCTGAGTACAAGAAGGTACTCAGCTAGACTTACCCGTCAGAAACCAGAAATAAGGTGACACCAAGGATTATGCAAGGCTGATATAAAGTGGGGCTAGCTTGACAACATTTTGCATAAAAACTTAATATAGATGATCAATCATTAATGCTTAAGCATCAAGTTAATTATCATTAACCTATCATCTATATTAGAACCTGTACTAGATCACTCACTTTATTAGGAGCAAACAATATTAACCATAGCAGGTATAAATTGAGGCAATCTTTCCATCGTTATCCAATTAACCATCCGTTCAATTTAATGGAATCTACGTTGCCGCTGCTCAAGTCAAGTGCTCACTAACCGGGAGCGACGGCGATTCGAATCGAATTCCTATCCAGCTGGAGGGGTATTTCTAACACTCACCGAGTCACGCCTGGCGAGGGCTGCTCAGGTCACCTTTGGTACAGTTCAGGAGCCGCGGGTCCGAATGATGTCGCGACCCCAAGGGCGACACTCTGCCAGGTGATAGGGACTCTAACCCCCCCTTGGTCTCACGCCAAAGTCCCCAAGCACATCCTTTCTCTCCTCCAAGAAGCAACCTACCAGTCGATTCCCGGCCTGAACTGTATTACTCGGATTCGCGGTCGGAACGACTTATCCGGCCAACTAAGTGTTAGACTGCGTTCAACATGACTCAAGGACGTACAGCGAATCGGTCCTTAAACGACTCAGACGGGGATAGATCCACACCCAAGACCTCCATGCCTTGTTGCTTCACTATCGTCATCCCGCCCGGTCTCATTTCATTTTATTAACACATGGTTCCATTCCACGATAGCAAATATAGCCAACCGTGCCATATATGAATATCCCTATATCTCGCAGGTGACAGGAAATCACCTGACTTCTACCGCTTAAAGCAGGGCTAAGCATCTACTCGATCCTAGTCTACGTAGGATTCAAGGATTCATATATCTGGACAAGGAATGATATAATGCAGCAAGGTTTTCAACCAACTCCTACCACTTAATGCAACAATACTTATAACATATATAGAATTAATTGCTTTGAAGATAGGAGGCTTATAATGCTCCGGGGCTTGCCTGGGATCCGACTCAAGTTAGAGTATGTCAGATGAGTTCGCTTGGCGAGCATCTTCCAATCTACCACTTGTCCGGTCCTTCGATCTTCGGGATGGATCCACCAACTCCATCTTCGGGTTTGGCTCCACCTTAGGTCCTTCACGTGCTTCAGCTAACGTACCTAAATGAGGTGCAACAATGCATATGTATGAATGCATAGAAGTGCAATACATAAAGTAATCAAACAAGCATACCAAAGTTCCCCTAAACACCTAGAGCTAATTAACTTAATCCTCACTAAGGCATAACATAGAAGAGGGCAAGCACATCAATCAAGAACCAAGTCTCACAAGATCACAGGGTACCACTCAAGTATCATCAAAGATATGAGTCACATTTCAATACCCAAGCATGACAAAGTTAATCAAAGTACTAGAACTAGAAATTGCTACCTTCTGGACATCAAACCAACAGCTGAGTAATTTAATCATAACTAGAGATCTACAACTCCAAATGACTTGCAAGAAGACATTATGGAAAGCTTGTGAAATTATCTAAATTTCATTTATAAACATCACAGCATGATTCCAAAGTTTAATATGTCGAATTTACACAAACACAGAAACTGGTCTAACAAGACAGAGAACAAGCAATTCTGTAACCTAACTTTAAACAGCTGTAGTTTCTAAACCATATGGCCAAATGCCACCAAATTTTTAACAGCAGCTAGATCATGAAATTCACTACAACTTTGTTATAGCACACAAGACATGAAAACATCATTTGCATAGGGTAATTAACAATATCCTCAAATCTGTTCAGCAACCTCATTTGCAAGAAATAATTATTAACTTATGTTGCAAACATATAATTAGACAAAACCAACTTTACCAACATGTCACTCAAGACTAATGAACACCAGAAAACATAGTGCTCAATACTAAATAATTTCTTTTAATACATTTTCTTACTTTATTTAGATAAGTAGGTGGAATTATGACCACATCATAAAGATGCTCAATAAATTCTACCAAAATTACAGTGTCATAAAAATGCTACCAAAAGTCTAATGTCCAAATTTCAAACCATTTGGAGATATATATCAACCCCTATGAAAAAGACAAATAGCTATAGCAATAAATCATGTGAGAGCAAGTTAAACTTAACACTCAATATTTTCTGTGAACACAAGGCCATATTATGAATCAATATGATAGAGAAACATCATACTAAGGTAATGGAACAATATTTTCTATTTTATCATTTATATATTATTTATAAGCTATCTATTAAGCCATAACAAGTTAACTCAATAACTTGAGCATACAGTAAGCAATGGCCATGAAATTTATACCACAGTACATTCATAGCCTGGAAAGACTACCATAAAAATTTCACATCATTTGGAGCATCACAACCCAAGATATAAAATAACAAGCAATATAATGAAATTTTCCTTATTTAACAAGGTCAAATCAAAACCCTAAGCAAACAGTGAACAAATAGTGTGTTTAATATTTTTCCTAGCAAGTACAAGTCATCACAAAATTAACAAAACAAGAATCACTATTTTTGGAGTTCTAAAACTCCAGATCTTGCTCTGGTTAGGTTTAAAAGCATTTCTAAATCTCTTTTTCACCTTAAATAAACACATTAGAAAACATCTATAAACATGTAACTTTTTATGACTCCACTGCATAGATCTTTTCTCAAGGTTTCCAAAAAGTCCACTCTTGCTATTTTTGGATTTACCTAGCAAGGGATATGCATTTTAGAAGATTTACATGAAATGGAAATTCAAAATCAGGATTAAAACCACCCTAACTTCATTTGCTACGCCCACTCAGTTTCGCCCCCAGTCGAGTCCCCAGTGGCGCTGACGTGTGGGACCTACTGCTCAGCCGGGCCCGCCTGTCAACCACACGCAGAGGGACAGAGAGAGGGGAAGACCGTCCCCTTCCTCTGGACGCCGGGAACAGAGGAGGTTGGCCGGCCCGCGGCTCCGGCCGGCACGGGCGGCGCCAGTGGTGAGCGGCGGGGCCGTGGCGATGCCCTGGTCTGCGCGCATCCAAGGGAGGTAGCAGCTCCCTCGGAGACCCCTCATGGCGCCCTGGCCACGAGCGCCGGCGGCAAGGAACGATGGCGGCAGGCGGTGGCGGTGCTCCGGTGTCGAGCGACTGGATGCGAGGCGCGCGGGAGGTGCAACGTGAGGTGAGGGAGGTGGTGCGGTGGTTCATTCGAGCGGAGGGAGGTCGGAGGCCAAGAATGGCGGTGGCGGCTCGGAGCTCGGCCATGGCGGCCATGGCGGCGGCACTCTGCGCTGCGCGTGCTGCGGGCAAAGGGAGGCGAGCACGAGTGCGTGGAGAGGGTGGTGGAGTCACTGGTGCACATGGCAGAGACCGCAATGGCTAGGAGCGTTGGGCGCGACAGCGGCGGCCGGAGCTCTGCCGGCCCGGCCATGGCGCGGCCGCGCTCTGCGCGAACAGAGAGGGAGAAGGGTGTGAAAAGGGGAAGGAAGGGGCGTGCTGGTGCCCCTCCTCATCAGCGGCCGGGCGCAGGGCGCGTGGCCGAAGGTGGGATGCGCGGCAGCGGTGGAGGCGCATGGCGGCCACGTTCCGGACGCGCGGCGCTCCCTGAGGCATTCCACCGAACACGTGGCGTGCGTGAAACCGCCTGACTTGGAGACCATTTCTGGGCCTGCTCGGGTCCGAATTTGGATATGGGCCAATTATGAAAGTTGTTCATTTCATGATGCCCTACAACTCTTGTTTAAGGACCTTAGTCATTAGAGCAATGTATTAGCAGCTAATTAATCTCAAAGTTGACAGCGTCAGTGAGTTGACAGTGATTAGCAACTACAAGAATTGATGGCCAAAATGAAATGCAACTTATGCCATCTTCTTGCATGGCCTTTCCCTTCAAGTGAGCTCCAACTTTTACATTTGGACCTACCCATGTTACTTAACAATTTTTGGAGAACGTGACATGCCAATGTCGATGACACTGAAATCAGGGCTTTAATTTTGTAAGTGCTGAATTCAGCTCTATCTCTGACTTGTGGGCCCCTTTTTGAGCATGTTCCACCTATTTTCATGACTTGACTCTTAAACAAAGTTTGTTCCTTATAAAATTCTCCACAACTTTGTCAAAGGGTGCACAGTCATGCAAAGCTTCCAGGTCAGACTTTTGAAATGGTCAAACCACAGGGCTCCAGGGTCCATACATGGTCAACCACCAATTAGAAGCATAATTAGGCAAAATGATCAACATGAACATTGTTCCATTAAGTGTCCTAAGTGTAGTTAAGGTCTTGTAGAGTTCAGCTAGAGTCATTTGGACAAGTTTGCAAGGTTTGGTTGATGATCTATAGTTCCATTAACTTAATGGGACAGATTCCAATAGGAATGGAACTTATCATTTCATGTGACTTTTTGATTCCAAACTTCATGAAACTTTTCCAGGGATCAATATAGATAGAATGTGATGTGAGACACATGAAGATATTGCCATAACACCACCCAAACATATATCTTTGAAAAGGGACCTATATGTAAAGCAATGATGCAACATCCACTTTAGGTTAGGCTCATCTCCATAGGTTTGACTTGGCATCGTCATCTCCACTAATCTATCATGTTTGAGCTCAAACCCATTACTTAATTGGTGATCAACACCTGGGGTGTTACAGCCCTCCCCCCTTAAAAGAATCGCGTCCCGAGATTCAGAATGGAAGATCTTTTAAGGAAGAGAGACACGTTATCTGTTTCCCAATATCTGTTATCGCATTCAGCTAAAAGCTTCAACGTCAGTGAACAATTTGGTCAAAGGCACTTTCTGATACTTACTCTTCATGGTAAAATTTGTCTGAAGAATTTCTTTCATTGACTTCCATGAAGCCTTGTTACTTTGGGAGGAATCCAAGATAGCACGTACTGCACTCTCAGTGTACGGAGATCATTTGGTCCATGAGTGAACCACTCACAAGGATCTGACTCTTTAGTGAACACAGCATAGTCCGTATGAACTTTACATCAAACCAAAGTCTTCAGAAGTATACTCGTTGAAATGACTCTATATCCACATGGTTTTGAAAAGCAGTTCTCTACCAAAATGGCTTGAGTACAACCTTCCAAAAGGGTGAGATCATAGATGACAAACATTCTCTGAGGCTATAGGATACTGACTAACCAATAGACAGGGTCTAGGCTGGTCGTAAATGTTCAAACATTCCGATATCAACTAATGGAAAACTACTTGAGGTTCCATGTGTGCAGTTCTCTTTCTCTGATGACAACACTGTATTATCTGAGTCTGTCGAGGGGTCAATGAATGTGATGGCTGACTCTGTCGGCTTCGTATTCCTGCCAACAGCTACCTAATAAGATTCTTTTATCCAAGACAACAGTTATCTGGGTTGAATCAGATGCAACCTCTTGGTAAAAACATGTATAAGGTACCAAGGTATGTCATCATTGGAAAATAATTCCCAAAGAAAGATGTAACGAGGCCTTAAGGACAACAAAAGTTGTAATATTCACCAAACCGCGGGAAGTAGTCTACCACCAAGCGGTTGAGTAAAATTTTCCTTTGTGACTTAGTTGCACTATAAGTTGAGTTGACTTGTAGCATAACAACTTTGTCAGGCCAACTTTCACCTTGAGGCTTCCTTTTTAGGATCAAACAGCAGCTTTAAGATGGAAATCTGTTGTTTGACACTTTTCCAGTTGCTTTTGATTCGTGATGGTATAAATTGATTTGCAGAAACCAAGGCTGCTCGTACATTAGGGATACGAGAAAGCAAAAGCAAATGAAAGAGTGTAAACTAGTATCTGTGAGACCTCAAAAGGGCCATCCAACAGTAGATCTCGACTATTAATTTACATACCAATCCGAGGATGCACACGCTTTGAACTTGCAGGTTACTTTTGCAGGGCAAAACGCATACTTTGCCTGGAGAACGTGACATGCCAATGTCGATGACACTGAAATCAGGGCTTTAATTTTCTAAGTGCTGAATTCAGCTCTATCTCTGACTTGTGGGCCCCTTTTTGAGCATGTTCCACCCATTTTCATGACTTGACTCTTAAACAAAGTTTGTTCCTTATAAAATTCTCCACAACTTTGTTAAAGGGTGCACAGTCATGCAAAGCTTCCAGGTCAGACTTTTGAAATGGTCAAACCACAGGGCTCCAGGGTCCATACATGGTCAACCACCAATTAGAAGCATAATTAGGCAAAATTATCAACATGAACATTGTTCCATTAAGTGTCCTAAGTGTAGTTAAGGTCTTGTAGAGTTCAGCTAGAGTCATTTGGACAAGTTTGCAAGGTTTGGTTGATGATCTATAGTTCCATTAACTTAATGGGACAGATTCCAATAGGAATGGAACTTATCATTTCATGTGACTTTTTGATTCCAAACTTCATGAAACTTTTCCAGGGATCAATATAGATAGAATGTGATGTGAGACACATGAAGATATTGCCATAACACCACCCAAACATATATCTTTGAAAAGGGACCTATATGTAAAGCAATGATGCAACATCCACTTTAGGTTAGGCTCATCTCCATAGGTTTGACTTGGCATCGTCATCTCCACTAATCTATCATGTTTGAGCTCAAACCCATTACTTAATTGGTGATCAACACCTGGGGTGTTACACGTACCATAGGCTCGGAAATCATTTTGGACACACCCGATGGTACTCCTAAGTGACGAGGCTCAAGTGGATGCTCGTTTTGGTCTGTTTGGAGGAAGTGCTAACCTCGATGCGAGATTGGTGCACTGTTTGCGTCCAACATACCATAGGCTCGGAAATCATTTTGGACACACCCGATGGTACTCCTAGGTGACGAGGCTCAAGTGGATGCTCGTTTTGGTCTGTTCGCAGACAGTGCTAATCTTAACGCAAGATAGGTGCACGGTTTGCGCCGAACGTACCATAGGCTCAGAATCATTTTGGACGCACCCGATGGATCTCCTATGTGACATTAGTCATGTGGAATGTCATTTCAATCCATTTGGAGACAGTGGTAGTGTCAGTTCAAAATAGGTGCACGTTTTGCACCAAACATCGCTCAGAAATCATTTTGGACGCACCCGATGGTACAACTAGATGACGAGGCTCAAGTGGATGCTCGTTTTGGTCTGTTTGGAGATGGTGCTAACCTTGATGCGAGGTTGGTGCACTGTTTGCGTCGAACGTACCATAGGGTCGGAAATTGTTTTGGATGCACCCGATGGTACTCCTAGGTGACGAGGCTCAAGTGGATGCTCGTTTTGTTCTGTTTGGAGACAGTGCTAATCTTGATGCAAGATAGGTGCTCGGTTTCTACCGAACGTACCATAGGCTCAGAAATAATTTTGGACGCACCCGATGGATCGCTCAGAAATCATTTGGACGCACCTGATGGTACTCCTAAGTCACGAGACTCAAGTGGATGCTCGTTTTGTTCTGTTTGGAGATCATGCTAATCTTGACGTAAGATAGGTGCACGGTTTGTGTCGAACGTACCATAGGCTCGGAAATCATTTTGGACACACCCGATGGTACTCCTAGGTAACGAGGCTCAAGTGGATGCTCGTTTTGGTCTGTTTAGAGATAGTGCTAACCTTGATGCAAGATTGGTGCACTGTTTGCGTCGAACGTAACATAGGCTCGGAAATCATTTTGGACACAGCCGATGGTACTCCTAGGTGACGAGGCAAAAAGTGGATGCTCGTTTTGGTCTGTTTGGAGATAGTGGTAACCTTAACGCAAGATAGGTGCACGGTTTGCGCCGAACGCACCATAGGCTCAGAAATCATTTTGGACGCACCCGATGGATCTCCTATGTGACATTAGTCATGTGGAATGTAATTTCAATCCATTTGGAGACAGTGGTAGTGTCAGTGCAAAATAGGTGCACGGTTTGCACCAAACATCGTTCAAAAATCATTTTGGACGCACCCAATGGTACAACTAGGTGACGAGGCTCAAGTGGATGCTTGTTTTGATCTGTTTGGAGATAGTGCTAACCTTGATGCGAGGTTGGTGCACAGTTTGCGTCGAACGTACCATAGGGTCAGAAATAGTTTTGGACGCACCAGATGGTACTCCTAGGTGACGAGGCTCTAGTGGATGCTCGTTTTGGTCTGTTTGGAGGAAGTGCTAACCTCGATGCGAGATTGGTGCACTGTTTGCGTCCAACATACCATAGGCTCGGAAATCATTTTGGACACACCCGATGGTACTCCTAGGTGACGAGGCTCAAGTGGATGCTCGTTTTGGTCTGTTCGCAGACAGTGCTAATCTTAACGCAAGATAGGTGCACGGTTTGCGCCGAACGTACCATAGGCTCAGAATCATTTTGGACGCACCCGATGGATCTCCTATGTGACATTAGTCATGTGGAATGTCATTTCAATCCATTTGGAGACAGTGGTAGTGTCAGTTCAAAATAGGTGCACGTTTTGCACCAAACATCGCTCAGAAATCATTTTGGACGCACCCGATGGTACAACTAGATGACGAGGCTCAAGTGGATGCTCGTTTTGGTCTGTTTGGAGATGGTGCTAACCTTGATGCGAGGTTGGTGCACTGTTTGCGTCGAACGTACCATAGGGTCAGAAATTGTTTTGGATGCACCCGATGGTACTCCTAGGTGACGAGGCTCAAGTGGATGCTCGTTTTGTTCTGTTTGGAGACAGTGCTAATCTTGATGCAAGATAGGTGCTCGGTTTCTACCGAACGTACCATAGGCTCAGAAATAATTTTGGACGCACCCGATGGATCGCTCAGAAATCATTTTGACGCACCTGATGGTACTCCTAAGTCACGAGACTCAAGTGGATGCTCGTTTTGTTCTGTTTGGAGATCATGCTAATCTTGACGTAAGATAGGTGCACGGTTTGTGTCGAACGTACCATAGGCTCGGAAATCATTTTGGACACACCCGATGGTACTCCTAGGTAACGAGGCTCAAGTGGATGCTCGTTTTGGTCTGTTTAGAGATAGTGCTAACCTTGATGCAAGATTGGTGCACTGTTTGCGTCGAACGTAACATAGGCTCGGAAATCATTTTGGACACAGCCGATGGTACTCCTAGGTGACGAGGCTCAAGTGGATGCTCGTTTTGGTCTGTTTGGAGATAGTGGTAACCTTAACGCAAGATAGGTGCACGGTTTGCGCCGAACGTACCATAGGCTCAGAAATCATTTTGGACGCACCCGATGGATCTCCTATGTGACATTAGTCATGTGGAATGTAATTTCAATCCATTTGGAGACAGTGGTAGTGTCAGTGCAAAATAGGTGCACGGTTTGCACCAAACATCGTTCAAAAATCATTTTGGACGCACCCAATGGTACAACTAGGTGACGAGGCTCAAGTGGATGCTTGTTTTGATCTGTTTGGAGATAGTGCTAACCTTGATGCGAGGTTGGTGCACAGTTTGCGTCGAACGTACCATAGGGTCAGAAATAGTTTTGGACGCACCAGATGGTACTCCTAGGTGACGAGGCTCAAGTGAATGCTCGTTTTGGTCTGTTTGGAGGTAGTGCTAACCTCAATGCGAGATTAGTGAAATGTTTGCGTCGAACATACCATAGGCTCGGAAATCATTTTGGACACACCCGATGGTACTCCTAGGTGACGAGGCTCAAGTGGATGCTCGTTTTGGTCTGTTCGGAGACAGTGCCAATCTTGACGCAAGATAGGTGCACGGTTTGCGCCGAACGTACATAGGCTCAGAAATCGTTTTGGACGCGACCGATGGATCTCCTATGTGACATTAGTCATGTGGAATGTCATTTCAATCCATTTGGAGACAGTGGTAGTGTCAGTTCAAAATAGGTGCACGGTTTGCACCAAACATCGCTCAGAAATCATTTTGGACGCACCCGAGGGTACAACTAGATGACGAGGCTCAAGTGGATGCTCGTTTTGGTCAGTTTGGAGATAGTGCTAACCTTGGTGCGAGGTTGGTGCACTGTTTGCGTCGAACGTACCATAGGGTCGGAAATTGTTTTGGATGCACCTGAGGGTACTCCTAGGTAACGAGGCTCAAGTGGATGCTCGTTTTGGTCTGTTTGGAGATAGTGCTAACCTTGATGCAAGATTGGTGCACTGTTTGCGTCGAACGTAACATAGGCTCGGAAATCATTTTGGACACACCCGATGGTACTCCTAGGTGACGAGGCTCAAGTGGATGCTCGTTTTGGTCTGTTTGGAGACAGTGGTAACCTTAACGCAAGATAGGTGCACGGTTTGCGCCGAACGTACCATAGGCTCAGAAATCCTTTTGGACGCACCCGATGGATCTCCTATGTGACATTAGTCATGTGGAATGTAATTTCAATCCATTTGGAGACAGTGGTAGTGTCTGTGCAAAATAGGTGCCGGTTTGCACCAAACATCGTTCAAAAATCATTTTGGACGCACCCAATGGTACAACTAGGTGACGAGGCTCAAGTGGATGCTTGTTTTGGTCTGTTTGGAGATAGTGCTAACCTTGATGCGAGGTTGGTGCACTGTTTGCGTCGAACGTACCATAGGGTCAGAAATAGTTTTGGACGCACCAGATGGTACTCCTAGGTGACGAGGCTCAAGTGAATGCTCGTTTTGGTCTGTTTGGAGGTAGTGATAACCTCGATGCGAGATTAGTGAACTGTTTGCGTCGAACATACCATAGGCTCGAAAATCATTTTGGACACACCCGATGGTACTCCTAGGTGACGAGGCTCAAGTGGATGCTCGTTTTGGTCTGTTCGGAGACAGTGCTAATCTTGACGCAAGATAGGTGCACGGTTTGCGCCGAACGTACATAGGCTCAGAAATCGTTTTGGACGCAACCGATGGATCTCCTATGTGACATTAGTCATGTGGAATGTTATTTCAATCCATTTGGAGACAGTGGTAGTGTCAGTTCAAAATAGGTGCACGGTTTGCACCAAACATCGCTCAGAAATCATTTTGGACGCACCCGATGGTACAACTAGATGACGAGGCTCAAGTGGATGCTCGTTTTGGTCTGTTTGGAGATAGTGCTAACCTTGGTGCGAGGTTGGTGCACTGTTTGCGTCGAACGTACCATAGGGTCGGAAATTGTTTTGGATGCACCTGAGGGTAGTCCTAGGTAACGAGGCTCAAGTGGTGCTCGTTTGGGGCTGTTTGGAGATAGTGCTAACCTTGATGCAAGATTGGTGCACTGTTTGCGTCGAACGTAACATAGGCTCGGAAATCATTTTGGACACACCCGATGGTACTCCTAGGTGACGAGGCTCAAGTGGATGCTCGTTTTGGTCTGTTTGGAGACAGTGGTAACCTTAACGCAAGATAGGTGCACGGTTTGCGCCGAACGTACCATAGGCTCAGAAATCATTTTGGACACACCTGATGGATCTCCTATGTGACATTAGTCATGTGGAATGTAATTTCAATCCATTTGGAGACAGTGGTAGTGTCAGTACAAAATAGGTGCACGGTTTGCACCAAACATCGTTCAAAAATCATTTTGGACGCACCCAATGGTACAACTAGGTGACGAGGCTCAAGTGGATGCTTGTTTTGGTCTGTTTGGAGATAGTGCTAACCTTGATGCGAGGTTGGTGCACTGTTTGCGTCGAACGTACCCTAGGGTCAGAAATAGTTTTGGACGCACCAGATGGTACTCCTAGGTGACGAGGCTCAAGTGAATGCTCGTTTTGGTCTGTTTGGAGGTAGTGCTAACCTCGATGCGAGATTAGTGAACTGTTTGCGTCGAACATACCATAGGCTCGGAAATCATTTTGGACACACCCGATGGTACTCCTAGGTGACGAGGCTCAAGTGGATGCTCGTTTTGGTCTGTTCGGAGACAGTGCTAATCTTGACGCAAGATAGGTGCACGGTTTGCGCCGAACGTACATAGGCTCAGAAATCGTTTTGGACGCACCCGATGGATCTCCTATGTGACATTAGTCACGTGGAATGTCATTTCAATCCATTTGGAGACAGTGGTAGTGTCAGTTCAAAATAGGTGCACGGTTTGCACCAAACATCGCTCAGAAATCATTTTAGACGCACCCGATGGTACAACTAGATGACGAGGCTCAAGTGGATGCTCGTTTTGGTCTGTTTGGAGATAGTGCTAACCTTGATGCGAGGTTGGTGCACTGTTTGCGTCGAACGTACCATAGGGTCGGAAATTGTTTTGGATGCACCTGAGGGTACTCCTAGGTAACGAGGCTCAAGTGGATGCTCGTTTGGGGCTGTTTGGAGATAGTGCTAACCTTGATGCAAGATTGGTGCACTGTTTGCGTCGAACGTAACATAGGCTCGGAAATCATTTTGGACACACCCGATGGTACTCCTAGGTGACGAGGCTCAAGTGGATGCTTGTTTTGGTCTGTTTGGAGACAGTGGTAACCTTAACACAAGATAGGTGCACGGTTTGCGCCGAACGTACCATAGGCTCAGAAATCGTTTTGGACACACCCGATGGATCTCCTATGTGACATTAGTCATGTGGAATGTAATTTCAATCCATTTGGAGACAGTGGTAGTGTCAATGCAAAATAGGTGCACCACCAAACATAGTTCAAAAATCATTTTGGACGCACCCAATGGTACAACTAGGTGACGAGGCTCAAGTGGATGCTTGTTTTGGTCTGTTTGGAGATAGTGCTAACCTTGATGCGAGGTTGGTGCACTGTTTGCGTCGAACGTACCATAGGGTGAGAAATAGTTTTGGACGCACCAGATGGTACTCCTAGGTGACGAGGCTCAAGTGAATGCTCGTTTTGGTCTGTTCGGAGACAGTGCCAATCTTGACGCAAGATAGGTGCACGGTTTGCGCCGAACGTACCATAGGCTCAGAAATCATTTTGGACACACCCGATGGATCTCCTATGTGACATTAGTCATGTGGAATGTAATTTCAATCCATTTGGAGACAGTGGTAGTGTCAGTGCAAAATAGGTGCCGGTTTGCACCAAACATCGTTCAAAAATCATTTTGGACGCACCCAATGGTACAACTAGGTGACGAGGCTCAAGTGGATGCTTGTTTTGGTCTGTTTGGAGATAGTGCTAACCTTGATGCGAGGTTGGTGCACTGTTTGCGTCGAACGTACCATAGGGTCAGAAATAGTTTTGGACGCACCAGATGGTACTCCTAGGTGACGAGGCTCAAGTGAATGCTCGTTTTGGTCTGTTTGGAGGTAGTGATAACCTCGATGCGAGATTAGTGAACTGTTTGCGTCGAACATACCATAGGCTCGAAAATCATTTTGGACACACCCGATGGTACTCCTAGGTGACGAGGCTCAAGTGGATGCTCGTTTTGGTCTGTTCGGAGACAGTGCTAATCTTGACGCAAGATAGGTGCACGGTTTGCGCCGAACGTACATAGGCTCAGAAATCGTTTTGGACGCGACCGATGGATCTCCTATGTGACATTAGTCATGTGGAATGTCATTTCAATCCATTTGGAGACAGTGGTAGTGTCAGTTCAAAATAGGTGCATGGTTTGCACCAAACATCGCTCAGAAATCATTTTGGACGCACCCGAGGGTACAACTAGATGACGAGGCTCAAGTGGATGCTCGTTTTGGTCTGTTTGGAGATAGTGCTAACCTTGGTGCGAGGTTGGTGCACTGTTTGCGTCGAACGTACCATAGGGTCGGAAATTGTTTTGGATGCACCTGAGGGTACTCCTAGGTAACGAGGCTCAAGTGGATGCTCGTTTTGGTCTGTTTGGAGATAGTGCTAACCTTGATGCAAGATTGCTGCACTGTTTGCGTCGAACATAACATAGGCTCAGAAATCATTTTGGACACACCCGATGGTACTCCTAGGTGACGAGGCTCAAGTAGATGCTCGTTTTGGTCTGTTTGGAGATAGTGGTAACCTTAACGCAAGATAGGTGCACGGTTTGCGCCGAACGTACCATAGGCTCAGAAATCGTTTTGGACGCACCCGATGGATCTCCTATGTGACATTAGTCATGTGGAATGTAATTTCAATCCATTTGGAGACAGTGGTAGTGTCTGTGCAAAATAGGTGCACGGTTTGCACCAAACATCGTTCAAAAATCATTTTGGACGCACCCAATGGTACAACTAGGTGACGAGGCTCAAGTGGATGCTTGTTTTGGTCTGTTTGGAGATAGTGCTAACCTTGATGCGAGGTTGGTGCACTGTTTGCGTCGAACGTACCATAGGGTCAGAAATAGTTTTGGACGCACCAGATGGTACTCCTAGGTGACGAGGCTCAAGTGAATGCTCGTTTTGGTCTGTTTGGAGGTAGTGATAACCTCGATGCGAGATTAGTGAAATGTTTGCGTCGAACATACCATAGGCTCGGAAATCATTTTGGACACACCCGATGGTACTCCTAGGTGACGAGGCTCAAGTGGATGCTCGTTTTGGTCTGTTCGGAGACGGTGCCAATCTTGACGCAAGATAGGTGCACGGTTTGCGCCGAACGTACATAGGCTCAGAAATCGTTTTGGACGCAACCGATGGATCTCCTATGTGACATTAGTCATGTGGAATGTTATTTCAATCCATTTGGAGACAGTGGTAGTGTCAGTTCAAAATAGGTGCACGGTTTGCACCAAACATCGCTCAGAAATCATTTTGGACGCACCCAATGGTACAACTAGATGACGAGGCTCAAGTGGATGCTCGTTTTGGTCAGTTTGGAGATAGTGCTAACCTTGGTGCGAGGTTGGTGCACTGTTTGCGTCGAACGTACCATAGGGTCGGAAATTGTTTTGGATGCACCTGAGGGTACTCCTAGGTAACGAGGCTCAAGTGGATGCTCGTTTTGGTCTGTTTGGAGATAGTGCTAACCTTGATGCAAGATTGGTGCACTGTTTGCGTCGAACGTAACATAGGCTCGGAAATCATTTTGGACACACCCGATGGTACTCCTAGGTGACGAGGCTCAAGTGGATGCTCGTTTTGGTCTGTTTGGAGACAGTGGTAACCTTAACGCAAGATAGGTGCACGGTTTGCGCCGAACGTACCATAGGCTCAGAAATCCTTTTGGACGCACCCGATGGATCTCCTATGTGACATTAGTCATGTGGAATGTAATTTCAATCCATTTGGAGACAGTGGTAGTGTCTGTGCAAAATAGGTCCCGGTTTGCACCAAACATCGTTCAAAAATCATTTTGGACGCACCCAATGGTACAACTAGGTGACGAGGCTCAAGTGGATGCTTGTTTTGGTCTGTTTGGAGATAGTGCTAACCTTGATGCGAGGTTGGTGCACTGTTTGCGTCGAACGTACCATAGGGTCAGAAATAGTTTTGGACGCACCAGATGGTACTCCTAGGTGACGAGGCTCAAGTGAATGCTCGTTTTGGTCTGTTTGGAGGTAGTGCTAACCTCGATGCGAGATTAGTGAACTGTTTGCGTCGAACATACCATAGGCTCGAAAATCATTTTGGACACACCCGATGGTACTCCTAGGTGACGAGGCTCAAGTGGATGCTCGTTTTGGTCTGTTCGGAGACAGTGCTAATCTTGACGCAAGATAGGTGCACGGTTTGCGCCGAACGTACATAGGCTCTGAAATCGTTTTGGACGCGACCGATGGATCTCCTATGTGACATTAGTCATGTGGAATGTCATTTCAATCCATTTGGAGACAGTGGTAGTGTCAGTTCAAAATAGGTGCACGGTTTGCACCAAACATCGCTCAGAAATCATTTTGGACGCACCCGAGGGTACAACTAGATGACGAGGCTCAAGTGGATGCTCGTTTTGGTCTGTTTGGAGATAGTGCTAACCTTGGTGCGAGGTTGGTGCACTGTTTGCGTCGAACGTACCATAGGGTCGGAAATTGTTTTGGATGCACCTGAGGGTACTCCTAGGTAACGAGGCTCAAGTGGATGCTCGTTTTGGTCTGTTTGGAGATAGTGCTAACCTTGATGCAAGATTGCTGCACTGTTTGCGTCGAACGTAACATAGGCTCAGAAATCATTTTGGACACACCCGATGGTACTCCTAGGTGACGAGGCTCAAGTAGATGCTCGTTTTGGTCTGTTTGGAGATAGTGGTAACCTTAACGCAAGATAGGTGCACGGTTTGCGCCGAACGTACCATAGGCTCAGAAATCGTTTTGGACGCACCCGATGGATCTCCTATGTGACATTAGTCATGTGGAATGTAATTTCAATCCATTTGGAGACAGTGGTAGTGTCTGTGCAAAATAGGTGCACGGTTTGCACCAAACATCGTTCAAAAATCATTTTGGACGCACCCAATGGTACAACTAGGTGACGAGGCTCAAGTGGATGCTTGTTTTGGTCTGTTTGGAGATAGTGCTAACCTTGATGCGAGGTTGGTGCACTGTTTGCGTCGAACGTACCATAGGGTCAGAAATAGTTTTGGACGCACCAGATGGTACTCCTAGGTGACGAGGCTCAAGTGAATGCTCGTTTTGGTCTGTTTGGAGGTAGTGATAACCTCGATGCGAGATTAGTGAACTGTTTGCGTCGAACATACCATAGGCTCGGAAATCGTTTTGGACGCACCCGATGGATCTCCTATGTGACATTAGTCATGTGGAATGTCATTTCAATCCATTTGGAGACAGTGTTAGTGTCAGTTCAAAATAGGTGCACGGTTTGCACCAAACATCGCTCAGAAATCATTTTGGACGCACCCGATGGTACAACTAGATGACGAGGCTCAAGTGGATGCTCGTTTTGGTCTGTTTGGAGATAGTGCTAACCTTGGTGCGAGGTTGGTGCACTGTTTGCGTCGAACGTACCATAGGGTCGGAAATTGTTTTGGATGCACCTGAGGGTAGTCCTAGGTAACGAGGCTCAAGTGGTGCTCGTTTGGGGCTGTTTGGAGATAGTGCTAACCTTGATGCAAGATTGGTGCACTGTTTGCGTCGAACGTAACATAGGCTCGGAAATCATTTTGGACACACCCGATGGTACTCCTAGGTGACGAGGCTCAAGTGGATGCTCGTTTTGGTCTGTTTGGAGACAGTGGTAACCTTAACGCAAGATAGGTGCACGGTTTGCGCCGAACGTACCATAGGCTCAGAAATCATTTTGGACACACCCGATGGATCTCCTATGTGACATTAGTCATGTGGAATGTAATTTCAATCCATTTGGAGACAGTGGTAGTGTCAGTACAAAATAGGTGCACGGTTTGCACCAAACATCGTTCAAAAATCATTTTGGACGCACCCAATGGTACAACTAGGTGACGAGGCTCAAGTGGATGCTTGTTTTGGTCTGTTTGGAGATAGTGCTAACCTTGATGCGAGGTTGGTGCACTGTTTGCGTCGAACGTACCCTAGGGTCAGAAATAGTTTTGGACGCACCAGATGGTACTCCTACGTGACGAGGCTCAAGTGAATGCTCGTTTTGGTCTGTTTGGAGGTAGTGCTAACCTCGATGCGAGATTAGTGAACTGTTTGCGTCGAACATACCATAGGCTCGGAAATCATTTTGGACACACCCGATGGTACTCCTAGGTGACGAGGCTCAAGTGGATGCTCGTTTTGGTCTGTTCGGAGACAGTGCTAATCTTGACGCAAGATAGGTGCACGGTTTGCGCCGAACGTACATAGGCTCAGAAATCGTTTTGGACGCACCCGATGGATCTCCTATGTGACATTAGTCATGTGGAATGTCATTTCAATCCATTTGGAGACAGTGGTAGTGTCAGTACAAAATAGGTGCACGGTTTGCACCAAACATCGCTCAGAAATCATTTTGGACGTTCCCGATGGTACAACTAGATGACGAGGCTCAAGTGGATGCTCGTTTTGGTCTGTTTGGAGATAGTGCTAACCTTGATGCGAGGTTGGTGCACTGTTTGCGTCGAACGTACCATAGGGTCGGAAATTGTTTTGGATGCACCTGAGGGTACTCCTAGGTAACGAGGCTCAAGTGGATGCTCGTTTGGGGCTGTTTGGAGATAGTGCTAACCTTGATGCAAGATTGGTGCACTGTTTGCGTCGAACGTAACATAGGCTCGGAAATCATTTTGGACACACCCGATGGTACTCCTAGGTGACGAGGCTCAAGTGGATGCTCGTTTTGGTCTGTTTGGAGACAGTGGTAACCTTAACACAAGATAGGTGCACGGTTTGCGCCGAACGTACCATAGGCTCAGAAATCGTTTTGGACACACCCGATGGATCTCCTATGTGACATTAGTCATGTGGAATGTAATTTCAATCCATTTGGAGATAGTGGTAGTGTCAATGCAAAATAGGTGCACCACCAAACATCGTTCAAAAATCATTTTGGACGCACCCAATGGTACAACTAGGTGACGAGGCTCAAGTGGATGCTTGTTTTGGTCTGTTTGGAGATAGTGCTAACCTTGATGCGAGGTTGGTGCACTGTTTGCGTCGAACGTACCATAGGGTGAGAAATAGTTTTGGACGCACCAGATGATACTCCTAGGTGACGAGGCTCAAGTGAATGCTCGTTTTGGTCTGTTCGGAGACAGTGCCAATCTTGACGCAAGATAGGTGCACGGTTTGCGCCGAACGTACATAGGCTCAGAAATCATTTTGGACACGACCGATGGATCTCCTATGTGACATTAGTCATGTGGAATGTCATTTCAATCCATTTGGAGACAGTGGTAGTGTTAGTTCAAAATAGGTGCACGGTTTGCACCAAACATCGCTCAGAAATCATTTTGGACGCACCCGAGGGTACAACTAGATGACGAGGCTCAAGTGGATGCTCGTTTTGGTCTGTTTGGAGATAGTGCTAACCTTGGTGCGAGGTTGGTGCACTGTTTGCGTCGAACGTACCATAGGGTCGGAAATTGTTTTGGATGCACCTGAGGGTACTCCTAGGTAACGAGGCTCAAGTGGTTGCTCGTTTTGGTCTGTTTGGAGATAGTGCTAACCTTGATGCAAGATTGGTGCACTGTTTGCGTCGAACGTAACATAGGCTCGGAAATCATTTTGGACACACCCGATGGTACTCCTAGGTGACGAGGCTCAAGTAGATGCTCGTTTTGGTCTGTTTGGAGATAGTGGTAACCTTAACGCAAGATAGGTGCACGGTTTGCGCCGAACGTACCATAGGCTCAGAAATCGTTTTGGACGCACCCGATGGATCTCCTATGTGACATTAGTCATGTGGAATGTAGTTTCAATCCATTTGGAGACAGTGGTAGTGTCTGTGCAAAATAGGTGCACGGTTTGCACCAAACATCGTTCAAAAATCATTTTGGACGCACCCAATGGTACAACTAGGTGACGAGGCTCAAGTGGATGCTTGTTTTGGTCTGTTTGGAGATAGTGCTAACCTTGATGCGAGGTTGGTGCACTGTTTGCGTCGAACGTACCATAGGGTCAGAAATAGTTTTGGACGCACCAGATGGTACTCCTAGGTGACGAGGCTCAAGTGAATGCTCGTTTTGGTCTGTTTGGAGGTAGTGATAACCTCGATGCGAGATTAGTGAAATGTTTGCGTCGAACATACCATAGGCTCGGAAATCATTTTGGACACACCCGATGGTACTCCTAGGTGACGAGGCTCAAGTGGATGCTCGTTTTGGTCTGTTTGGAGACAGTGGTAACCTTAACGCAAGATAGGTGCACGGTTTGCGCCGAACGTACCATAGGCTCAGAAATCCTTTTGGACGCACCCGATGGATCTCCTATGTGACATTAGTCATGTGGAATGTAATTTCAATCCATTTGGAGACAGTGGTAGTGTCTGTGCAAAATAGGTGCCGGTTTGCACCAAACATCGTTCAAAAATCATTTTGGACGCACCCAATGGTACAACTAGGTGACGAGGCTCAAGTGGATGCTTGTTTTGGTCTGTTTGGAGATAGTGCTAACCTTGATGCGAGGTTGGTGCACTGTTTGCGTCGAACGTACCATAGGGTCAGAAATAGTTTTGGACGCACCAGATGGTACTCCTAGGTGACGAGGCTCAAGTGAATGCTCGTTTTGGTCTGTTTGGAGGTAGTGATAACCTCGATGCGAGATTAGTGAACTGTTTGCGTCGAACATACCATAGGCTTGGAAATCATTTTGGACACACCCGATGGTACTCCTAGGTGACGAGGCTCAAGTGGATGCTCGTTTTGGTCTGTTCGGAGACAGTGCTAATCTTGACGCAAGATAGGTGCACGGTTTGCGCCGAACGTACATAGGCTCAGAAATCGTTTTGGACGCAACCGATGGATCTCCTATGTGACATTAGTCATGTGGAATGTCATTTCAATCCATTTGGAGACAGTGGTAGTGTCAGTTCAAAATAGGTGCACGGTTTGCACCAAACATCACTCAGAAATCATTTTGGACGCACCCGATGGTACAACTAGATGACGAGGCTCAAGTGGATGCTCGTTTTGGTCTGTTTGGAGATAGTGCTAACCTTGGTGCGAGGTTGGTGCACTGTTTGCGTCGAACGTACCATAGGGTCGGAAATTGTTTTGGATGCACCTGAGGGTAGTCCTAGGTAACGAGGCTCAAGTGGTGCTCGTTTGGGGCTGTTTGGAGATAGTGCTAACCTTGATGCAAGAATGGTGCACTGTTTGCGTCGAACGTAACATAGGCTCGGAAATCATTTTGGACACACCCGATGGTACTCCTAGGTGACGAGGCTCAAGTGGATGCTCGTTTTGGTCTGTTTGGAGACAGTGGTAACCTTAACGCAAGATAGGTGCACGGTTTGCGCCGAACGTACCATAGGCTCAGAAATCATTTTGGACACACCCGATGGATCTCCTATGTGACATTAGTCATGTGGAATGTAATTTCAATCCATTTGGAGACAGTGGTAGTGTCAGTACAAAATAGGTGCACGGTTTGCACCAAACATCGTTCAAAAATCATTTTGGACGCACCCAATGGTACAACTAGGTGACGAGGCTCAAGTGGATGCTTGTTTTGGTCTGTTTGGAGATAGTGCTAACCTTGATGCGAGGTTGGTGCACTGTTTGCGTCGAACGTACCCTAGGGTCAGAAATAGTTTTGGACGCACCAGATGGTACTCCTAGGTGACGAGGCTCAAGTGAATGCTCGTTTTGGTCTGTTTGGAGGTAGTGCTAACCTCGATGCGAGATTAGTGAACTGTTTGCGTCGAACATACCATAGGCTCGGAAATCATTTTGGACACACCCGATGGTACTCCTAGGTGATGAGGCTCAAGTGGATGCTCGTTTTGGTCTGTTCGGAGACAGTGCTAATCTTGACGCAAGATAGGTGCACGGTTTGCGCCGAACGTACATAGGCTCAGAAATCGTTTTGGACGCACCCGATGGATCTCCTATGTGACATTAGTCATGTGGAATGTCATTTCAATCCATTTGGAGACAGTGGTAGTGTCAGTTCAAAATAGGTGCACGGTTTGCACCAAACATCGCTCAGAAATCATTTTGGACGCACCCGATGGTACAACTAGATGACGAGGCTCAAGTGGATGCTCGTTTTGGTCTGTTTGGAGATAGTGCTAACCTTGATGCGAGGTTGGTGCACTGTTTGCGTCGAACGTACCATAGGGTCGGAAATTGTTTTGGATGCACCTGAGGGTACTCCTAGGTAACGAGGCTCAAGTGGATGCTCGTTTGGGGCTGTTTGGAGATAGTGCTAACCTTGATGCAAGATTGGTGCACTGTTTGCGTCGAACGTAACATAGGCTCGGAAATCATTTTGGACACACCCGATGGTACTCCTAGGTGACGAGGCTCAAGTGGATGCTCGTTTTGGTCTGTTTGGAGACAGTGGTAACCTTAACGCAAGATAGGTGCACGGTTTGCGCCGAACGTACCATAGGCTCAGAAATCATTTTGGACACACCCGATGGATCTCCTATGTGACATTAGTCATGTGGAATGTAATTTCAATCCATTTGGAGACAGTGGTAGTGTCAGTACAAAATAGGTGCACGGTTTGCACCAAACATCGTTCAAAAATCATTTTGGACGCACCCAATGGTACAACTAGGTGACGAGGCTCAAGTGGATGCTTGTTTTGGTCTGTTTGGAGATAGTGCTAACCTTGATGCGAGGTTGGTGCACTGTTTGCGTCGAACGTACCATAGGGTCAGAAATAGTTTTGGACGCACCAGATGGTACTCCTAGGTGACGAGGCTCAAGTGAATGCTCGTTTTGGTCTGTTTGGAGGTAGTGATAACCTCGATGCGAGATTAGTGAAATGTTTGCGTCGAACATACCATAGGCTCGGAAATCATTTTGGACACACCCGATGGTACTCCTAGGTGACGAGGCTCAAGTGGATGCTCGTTTTGGTCTGTTTGGAGACAGTGGTAACCTTAACGCAAGATAGGTGCACGGTTTGCGCCGAACGTACCATAGGCTCAGAAATCCTTTTGGACGCACCCGATGGATCTCCTATGTGACATTAGTCATGTGGAATGTAATTTCAATCCATTTGGAGACAGTGGTAGTGTCTGTGCAAAATAGGTGCCGGTTTGCACCAAACATCGTTCAAAAATCATTTTGGACGCACCCAATGGTACAACTAGGTGACGAGGCTCAAGTGGATGCTTGTTTTGGTCTGTTTGGAGATAGTGCTAACCTTGATGCGAGGTTGGTGCACTGTTTGCGTCGAACGTACCATAGGGTCAGAAATAGTTTTGGACGCACCAGATGGTACTCCTAGGTGACGAGGCTCAAGTGAATGCTCGTTTTGGTCTGTTTGGAGGTAGTGATAACCTCGATGCGAGATTAGTGAACTGTTTGCGTCGAACATACCATAGGCTCGGAAATCATTTTGGACACACCCGATGGTACTCCTAGGTGACGAGGCTCAAGTGGATGCTCGTTTTGGTCTGTTCAGAGACAGTGCTAATCTTGACGCAAGATAGGTGCACGGTTTGCGCCGAACGTACATAGGCTCAGAAATCGTTTTGGACGCAACCGATGGATCTCCTATGTGACATTAGTCATGTGGAATGTCATTTCAATCCATTTGGAGACAGTGGTAGTGTCAGTTCAAAATAGGTGCACGGTTTGCACCAAACATTGCTCAGAAATCATTTTGGACGCACACGATGGTACAACTAGATGACGAGGCTCAAGTGGATGCTCGTTTTGGTCTGTTTGGAGATAGTGCTAACCTTGGTGCGAGGTTGGTGCACTGTTTGCGTCGAACGTACCATAGGGTCGGAAATTGTTTTGGATGCACTTGAGGGTAGTCCTAGGTAACGAGGCTCAAGTGGTGCTCGTTTGGGGCTGTTTGGAGATAGTGCTAACCTTGATGCAAGATTGGTGCACTGTTTGCGTCGAACGTAACATAGGCTCGGAAATCATTTTGGACACACCCGATGGTACTCCTAGGTGACGAGGCTCAAGTGGATGCTCGTTTTGGTCTGTTTGGAGACAGTGGTAACCTTAACGCAAGATAGGTGCACGGTTTGCGCCGAACGTACCATAGGCTCAGAAATCATTTTGGACACACCCGATGGATCTCCTATGTGACATTAGTCATGTGGAATGTAATTTCAATCCATTTGGAGACAGTGGTAGTGTCAGTACAAAATAGGTGCACGGTTTGCACCAAACATCGTTCAAAAATCATTTTGGACGCACCCAATGGTACAACTAGGTGACGAGGCTCAAGTGGATGCTTGTTTTGGTCTGTTTGGAGATAGTGCTAACCTTGATGCGAGGTTGGTGCACTGTTTGCGTCGAACGTACCCTAGGGTCAGAAATAGTTTTGGACGCACCAGATGGTACTCCTAGGTGACGAGGCTCAAGTGAATGCTCGTTTTGGTCTGTTTGGAGGTAGTGCTAACCTCGATGCGAGATTAGTGAACTGTTTGCGTCGAACATACCATAGGCTCGGAAATCATTTTGGACACACCCGATGGTACTCCTAGGTGATGAGGCTCAAGTGGATGCTCGTTTTGGTATGTTCGGAGACAGTGCTAATCTTGACGCAAGATAGGTGCACGGTTTGCGCCGAACGTACATAGGCTCAGAAATCGTTTTGGACGCACCCGATGGTACAACTAGATGACGAGGCTCAAGTGGATGCTCGTTTTGGTCTGTTTGGAGATAGTGCTAACCTTGATGCGAGGTTGGTGCACTGTTTGCGTCGAACGTACCATAGGGTCGGAAATTGTTTTGGATGCACCTGAGGGTACTCCTAGGTAACGAGGCTCAAGTGGATGCTCGTTTGGGGCTGTTTGGAGATAGTGCTAACCTTGATGCAAGATTGGTGCACTGTTTGCGTCGAACGTAACATAGGCTCGGAAATCATTTTGGACACACCCGATGGTACTCCTAGGTGACGAGGCTCAAGTGGATGCTCGTTTTGGTCTGTTTGGAGACAGTGGTAACCTTAACACAAGATAGGTGCACGGTTTGCGCCGAACGTACCATAGGCTCAGAAATCGTTTTGGACACACCCGATGGATCTCCTATGTGACATTAGTCATGTGGAATGTAATTTCAATCCATTTGGAGACAGTGGTAGTGTCAATGCAAAATAGGTGCACCACCAAACATCGTTCAAAAATCATTTTGGACGCACCCAATGGTACAACTAGGTGACGAGGCTCAAGTGGATGCTTGTTTTGGTCTGTTTGGAGATAGTGCTAACCTTGATGCGAGGTTGGTGCACTGTTTGCGTCGAACGTACCATAGGGTGAGAAATAGTTTTGGACGCACCAGATGGTACTCCTAGGTGACGAGGCTCAAGTGAATGCTCGTTTTGGTCTGTTCGGAGACAGTGCCAATCTTGACGCAAGATAGGTGCACGGTTTGCGCCGAACGTACATAGGCTCAGAAATCATTTTGGACACGACCGATGGATCTCCTATGTGACATTAGTCATGTGGAATGTCATTTCAATCCATTTGGAGACAGTGGTAGTGTTAGTTCAAAATAGGTGCACGGTTTGCACCAAACATCGATCAGAAATCATTTTGGACGCACCCGAGGGTACAACTAGATGACGAGGCTCAAGTGGATGCTCGTTTTGGTCTGTTTGGAGATAGTGCTAACCTTGGTGCGAGGTTGGTGCACTGTTTGCGTCGAACGTACCATAGGGTCGGAAATTGTTTTGGATGCACCTGAGGGTAGTCCTAGGTAACGAGGCTCAAGTGGTGCTCGTTTGGGGCTGTTTGGAGATAGTGCTAACCTTGATGCAAGATTGGTGCACTGTTTGCGTCGAACGTAACATAGGCTCGGAAATCATTTTGGACACACCCGATGGTACTCCTAGGTGACGAGGCTCAAGTGGATGCTCGTTTTGGTCTGTTTGGAGACAGTGGTAACCTTAACGCAAGATAGGTGCACGGTTTGCGCCGAACGTACCATAGGCTCAGAAATCATTTTGGACACACCCGATGGATCTCCTATGTGACATTAGTCATGTGGAATGTAATTTCAATCCATTTGGAGACAGTGGTAGTGTCAGTACAAAATAGGTGCACGGTTTGCACCAAACATCGTTCAAAAATCATTTTGGACGCACCCAATGGTACAACTAGGTGACGAGGCTCAAGTGGATGCTTGTTTTGGTCTGTTTGGAGATAGTGCTAACCTTGATGCGAGGTTGGTGCACTGTTTGCGTCGAACGTACCCTAGGGTCAGAAATAGTTTTGGACGCACCAGATGGTACTCCTAGGTGACGAGGCTCAAGTGAATGCTCGTTTTGGTTTGTTTGGAGGTAGTGCTAACCTCGATGCGAGATTAGTGAACTGTTTGCGTCGAACATACCATAGGCTCGGAAATCATTTTGGACACACCCGATGGTACTCCTAGGTGATGAGGCTCAAGTGGATGCTCGTTTTGGTCTGTTCGGAGACAGTGCTAATCTTGACGCAAGATAGGTGCACGGTTTGCGCCGAACGTACATAGGCTCAGAAATCGTTTTGGACGCACCCGATGGATCTCCTATGTGACATTAGTCATGTGGAATGTCATTTCAATCCATTTGGAGACAGTGGTAGTGTCAGTTCAAAATAGGTGCACGGTTTGCACCAAACATCGCTCAGAAATCATTTTGGACGCACCCGATGGTACAACTAGATGACGAGGCTCAAGTGGATGCTCGTTTTGGTCTGTTTGGAGATAGTGCTAACCTTGATGCGAGGTTGGTGCACTGTTTGCGTCGAACGTACCATAGGGTCGGAAATTGTTTTGGATGCACCTGAGGGTACTCCTAGGTAACGAGGCTCAAGTGGATGCTCGTTTGGGGCTGTTCGGAGACAGTGCCAATCTTGACGCAAGATAGGTGCACGGTTTGCGCCGAACGTACATAGGCTCAGAAATCATTTTGGACACGACCGATGGATCTCCTATGTGACATTAGTCATGTGGAATGTCATTTCAATCCATTTGGAGACAGTGGTAGTGTTAGTTCAAAATAGGTGCACGGTTTGCACCAAACATCGCTCAGAAATCATTTTGGACGCACCCGAGGGTACAACTAGATGACGAGGCTCAAGTGGATGCTCGTTTTGGTCTGTTTGGAGATAGTGCTAACCTTGGTGCGAGGTTGGTGCACTGTTTGCGTCGAACGTACCATAGGGTCGGAAATTGTTTTGGATGCACCTGAGGGTACTCCTAGGTAACGAGGCTCAAGTGGTTGCTCGTTTTGGTCTGTTTGGAGATAGTGCTAACCTTGATGCAAGATTGGTGCACTGTTTGCGTCGAACGTAACATAGGCTGGGAAATCATTTTGGACACACCCGATGGTACTCCTAGGTGACGAGGCTCAAGTGGATGCTCGTTTTGGTCTGTTTGGAGACAGTGGTAACCTTAACACAAGATAGGTGCACGGTTTGCGCCGAACGTACCATAGGCTCAGAAATCGTTTTGGACACACCCGATGGATCTCCTATGTGACATTAGTCATGTGGAATGTAATTTCAATCCATTTGGAGACAGTGGTAGTGTCAATGCAAAATAGGTGCACCACCAAACATCGTTCAAAAATCATTTTGGACGCACCCAATGGTACAACTAGGTGACGAGGCTCAAGTGGATGCTTGTTTTGGTCTGTTTGGAGATAGTGCTAACCTTGATGCGAGGTTGGTGCACTGTTTGCGTCGAACGTACCATAGGGTGAGAAATAGTTTTGGACGCACCAGATGGTACTCCTAGGTGACGAGGCTCAAGTGAATGCTCGTTTTGGTCTGTTCGGAGACAGTGCCAATCTTGACGCAAGATAGGTGCACGGTTTGCGCCGAACGTACATAGGCTCAGAAATCATTTTGGACACGACCGATGGATCTCCTATGTGACATTAGTCATGTGGAATGTCATTTCAATCCATTTGGAGACAGTGGTAGTGTTAGTTCAAAATAGGTGCACGGTTTGCACCAAACATCGCTCAGAAATCATTTTGGACGCACCCGAGGGTACAACTAGATGACGAGGCTCAAGTGGATGCTCGTTTTGGTCTGTTTGGAGATAGTGCTAACCTTGGTGCGAGGTTGGTGCACTGTTTGCGTCGAACGTACCATAGGGTCGGAAATTGTTTTGGATGCACCTGAGGGTACTCCTAGGTAACGAGGCTCAAGTGGTTGCTCGTTTTGGTCTGTTTGGAGATAGTGCTAACCTTGATGCAAGATTGGTGCACTGTTTGCGTCAAACGTAACATAGGCTCGGAAATCATTTTGGACACACCCGATGGTACTCCTAGGTGACGAGGCTCAAGTAGATGCTCGTTTTGGTCTGTTTGGAGATAGTGGTAACCTTAACGCAAGATAGGTGCACGGTTTGCGCCGAACGTACCATAGGCTCAGAAATCGTTTTGGACGCACCCGATGGATCTCCTATGTGACATTAGTCATGTGGAATGTAGTTTCAATCCATTTGGAGACAGTGGTAGTGTCTGTGCAAAATAGGTGCACGGTTTGCACCAAACATCGTTCAAAAATCATTTTGGACGCCCCCAATGGTACAACTAGGTGACGAGGCTCAAGTGGATGCTTGTTTTGGTCTGTTTGGAGATAGTGCTAACCTTGATGCGAGGTTGGTGCACTGTTTGCGTCGAACGTACCATAGGGTCAGAAATAGTTTTGGACGCACCAGATGGTACTCCTAGGTGACGAGGCTCAAGTGAATGCTCGTTTTGGTCTGTTTGGAGGTAGTGATAACCTCGATGCGAGATTAGTGAAATGTTTGCGTCGAACATACCATAGGCTCGGAAATCATTTTGGACACACCCGATGGTACTCCTAGGTGACGAGGCTCAAGTGGATGCTCGTTTTGGTCTGTTTGGAGACAGTGGTAACCTTAACGCAAGATAGGTGCACGGTTTGCGCCGAACGTACCATAGGCTCAGAAATCCTTTTGGACGCACCCGATGGATCTCCTATGTGACATTAGTCATGTGGAATGTAATTTCAATCCATTTGGAGACAGTGGTAGTGTCTGTGCAAAATAGGTGCCGGTTTGCACCAAACATCGTTCAAAAATCATTTTGGACGCACCCAATGGTACAACTAGGTGACGAGGCTCAAGTGGATGCTTGTTTTGGTCTGTTTGGAGATAGTGCTAACCTTGATGCGAGGTTGGTGCACTGTTTGCGTCGAACGTACCATAGGGTCAGAAATAGTTTTGGACGCACCAGATGGTTCTCCTAGGTGACGAGGCTCAAGTGAATGCTCGTTTTGGTCTGTTTGGAGGTAGTGATAACCTCGATGCGAGATTAGTGAACTGTTTGCGTCGAACATACCATAGGCTCGAAAATCATTTTGGACACACCCGATGGTACTCCTAGGTGACGAGGCTCAAGTGGATGCTCGTTTTGGTCTGTTCGGAGACAGTGCTAATCTTGACGCAAGATAGGTGCACGGTTTGCGCCGAACGTACATAGGCTCAGAAATCGTTTTGGACGCAACCGATGGATCTCCTATGTGACATTAGTCATGTGGAATGTTATTTCAATCCATTTGGAGACAGTGGTAGTGTCAGTTCAAAATAGGTGCACGGTTTGCACCAAACATCGCTCAGAAATCATTTTGGACGCACCCGATGGTACAACTAGATGACGAGGCTCAAGTGGATGCTCGTTTTGGTCTGTTTGGAGATAGTGCTAACCTTGGTGCGAGGTTGGTGCACTGTTTGCGTCGAACGTACCATAGGGTCGGAAATTGTTTTGGATGCACCTGAGGGTAGTCCTAGGTAACGAGGCTCAAGTGGTGCTCGTTTGGGGCTGTTTGGAGATAGTGCTAACCTTGATGCAAGATTGGTGCACTGTTTGCGTCGAACGTAACATAGGCTCGGAAATCATTTTGGACACACCCGATGGTACTCCTAGGTGACGAGGCTCAAGTGGATGCTCGTTTTGGTCTGTTTGGAGACAGTGGTAACCTTAACGCAAGATAGGTGCACGGTTTGCGCCGAACGTACCATAGGCTCAGAAATCATTTTGGACACACCCGATGGATCTCCTATGTGACATTAGTCATGTGGAATGTAATTTCAATCCATTTGGAGACAGTGGTAGTGTCAGTACAAAATAGGTGCACGGTTTGCACCAAACATCGTTCAAAAATCATTTTGGACGCACCCAATGGTACAACTAGGTGACGAGGCTCAAGTGGATGCTTGTTTTGGTCTGTTTGGAGATAGTGCTAACCTTGATGCGAGGTTGGTGCACTGTTTGCGTCGAACGTACCCTAGGGTCAGAAATAGTTTTGGACGCACCAGATGGTACTCCTAGGTGACGAGGCTCAAGTGAATGCTCGTTTTGGTCTGTTTGGAGGTAGTGCTAACCTCGATGCGAGATTAGTGAACTGTTTGCGTCGAACATACCATAGGCTCGGAAATCATTTTGGACACACCCGATGGTACTCCTAGGTGACGAGGCTCAAGTGGATGCTCGTTTTGGTCTGTTCGGAGACAGTGCTAATCTTGACGCAAGATAGGTGCACGGTTTGCGCCGAACATACATAGGCTCAGAAATCGTTTTGGACGCACCCGATGGATCTCCTATGTGACATTAGTCATGTGGAATGTCATTTCAATCCATTTGGAGACAGTGGTAGTGTCAGTTCAAAATAGGTGCACGGTTTGCACCAAACATCGCTCAGAAATCATTTTGGACGCACCCGATGGTACAACTAGATGACGAGGCTCAAGTGGATGCTCGTTTTGGTCTGTTTGGAGATAGTGCTAACCTTGATGCGAGGTTGGTGCACTGTTTGCGTCGAACGTACCATAGGGTCGGAAATTGTTTTGGATGCACCTGAGGGTACTCCTAGGTAACGAGGCTCAAGTGGATGCTCGTTTGGGGCTGTTTGGAGATAGTGCTAACCTTGATGCAAGATTGGTGCACTGTTTGCGTCGAACGTAACATAGGCTCGGAAATCATTTTGGACACACCCGATGGTACTCCTAGGTGACGAGGCTCAAGTGGATGCTCGTTTTGGTCTGTTTGGAGACAGTGGTAACCTTAACACAAGATAGGTGCACGGTTTGCGCCGAACGTACCATAGGCTCAGAAATCGTTTTGGACACACCCGATGGATCTCCTATGTGACATTAGTCATGTGGAATGTAATTTCAATCCATTTGGAGACAGTGGTAGTGTCAATGCAAAATAGGTGCACCACCAAACATCGTTCAAAAATCATTTTGGACGCACCCAATGGTACAACTAGGTGACGAGGCTCAAGTGGATGCTTGTTTTGGTCTGTTTGGAGATAGTGCTAACCTTGATGCGAGGTTGGTGCACTGTTTGCGTCGAACGTACCATAGGGTCAGAAATAGTTTTGGACGCACCAGATGGTACTCCTAGGTGACGAGGCTCAAGTGAATGCTCGTTTTGGTCTGTTTGGAGGTAGTGATAACCTCGATGCGAGATTAGTGAACTGTTTGCGTCGAACATACCATAGGCTCGGAAATCATTTTGGACACACCCGATGGTACTCCTAGGTGACGAGGCTCAAGTGGATGCTCGTTTTGGTCTGTTCGGAGACAGTGCTAATCTTGACGCAAGATAGGTGCACGGTTTGCGCCGAACGTACATAGGCTCAGAAATCGTTTTGGACGCAACCGATGGATCTCCTATGTGACATTAGTCATGTGGAATGTCATTTCAATCCATTTGGAGACAGTGGTAGTGTCAGTTCAAAATAGGTGCACGGTTTGCACCAAACATCGCTCAGAAATCATTTTGGACGCACCCGATGGTACAACTAGATGACGAGGCTCAAGTGGATGCTCGTTTTGGTCTGTTTGGAGATAGTGCTAACCTTGGTGCGAGGTTGGTGCACTGTTTGCGTCGAACGTACCATAGGGTCGGAAATTGTTTTGGATGCACCTGAGGGTAGTCCTAGGTAACGAGGCTCAAGTGGTGCTCGTTTGGGGCTGTTTGGAGATAGTGCTAACCTTGATGCAAGATTGGTGCACTGTTTGCGTCGAACGTAACATAGGCTAGGAAATCATTTTGGACACACCCGATGGTACTCCTAGGTGACGAGGCTCAAGTGGATGCTCGTTTTGGTCTGTTTGGAGACAGTGGTAACCTTAACGCAAGATAGGTGCACGGTTTGCGCCGAACGTACCATAGGCTCAGAAATCATTTTGGACACACCCGATGGATCTCCTATGTGACATTAGTCATGTGGAATGTAATTTCAATCCATTTGGAGACAGTGGTAGTGTCAGTACAAAATAGGTGCACGGTTTGCACCAAACATCGTTCAAAAATCATTTTGGACGCACCCAATGGTACAACTAGGTGACGAGGCTCAAGTGGATGCTTGTTTTGGTCTGTTTGGAGATAGTGCTAACCTTGATGCGAGGTTGGTGCACTGTTTGCGTCGAACGTACCCTAGGGTCAGAAATAGTTTTGGACGCACCAGATGGTACTCCTAGGTGACGAGGCTCAAGTGAATGCTCGTTTTGGTCTGTTTGGAGGTAGTGCTAACCTCGATGCGAGATTAGTGAACTGTTTGCGTCGAACATACCATAGGCTCGGAAATCATTTTGGACACACCCGATGGTACTCCTAGGTGACGAGGCTCAAGTGGATGCTCGTTTTGGTCTGTTCGGAGACAGTGCTAATCTTGACGCAAGATAGGTGCACGGTTTGCGCCGAACGTACATAGGCTCAGAAATCGTTTTGGACGCACCCGATGGATCTCCTATGTGACATTAGTCATGTGGAATGTCATTTCAATCCATTTGGAGACAGTGGTAGTGTCAGTTCAAAATAGGTGCACGGTTTGCACCAAACATCGCTCAGAAATCATTTTGGACGCACCCGATGGTACAACTAGATGACGAGGCTCAAGTGGATGCTCGTTTTGGTCTGTTTGGAGATAGTGCTAACCTTGATGCGAGGTTGGTGCACTGTTTGCGTCGAACGTACCATAGGGTCGGAAATTGTTTTGGATGCACCTGAGGGTACTCCTAGGTAACGAGGCTCAAGTGGATGCTCGTTTGGGGCTGTTTGGAGATAGTGCTAACCTTGATGCAAGATTGGTGCACTGTTTGCGTCGAACGTAACATAGGCTCGGAAATCATTTTGGACACACCCGATGGTACTCCTAGGTGACGAGGCTCAAGTGGATGCTCGTTTTGGTCTGTTTGGAGACAGTGGTAACCTTAACACAAGATAGGTGCACGGTTTGCGCCGAACGTACCATAGGCTCAGAAATCGTTTTGGACACACCCGATGGATCTCCTATGTGACATTAGTCATGTGGAATGTAATTTCAATCCATTTGGAGACAGTGGTAGTGTCAATGCAAAATAGGTGCACCACCAAACATCGTTCAAAAATCATTTTGGACGCACCCAATGGTACAACTAGGTGACGAGGCTCAAGTGGATGCTTGTTTTGGTCTGTTTGGAGATAGTGCTAACCTTGATGCGAGGTTGGTGCACTGTTTGCGTCGAACGTACCATAGGGTGAGAAATAGTTTTGGACGCACCAGATGGTACTCCTAGGTGACGAGGCTCAAGTGAATGCTCGTTTTGGTCTGTTCGGAGACAGTGCCAATCTTGACGCAAGATAGGTGCACGGTTTGCGTCGAACGTACATAGGCTCAGAAATCATTTTGGACACGACCGATGGATCTCCTATGTGACATTAGTCATGTGGAATGTCATTTCAATCCATTTGGAGACAGTGGTAGTGTTAGTTCAAAATAGGTGCACGGTTTGCACCAAACATCGCTCAGAAATCATTTTGGACGCACCCGAGGGTACAACTAGATGACGAGGCTCAAGTGGATGCTCGTTTTGGTCTGTTTGGAGATAGTGCTAACCTTGGTGCGAGGTTGGTGCACTGTTTGCGTCGAACGTACCATAGGGTCGGAAATTGTTTTGGATGCACCTGAGGGTACTCCTAGGTAACGAGGCTCAAGTGGTTGCTCGTTTTGGTCTGTTTGGAGATAGTGCTAACCTTGATGCAAGATTGGTGCACTGTTTGCGTCGAACGTAACATAGGCTCGGAAATCATTTTGGACACACCCGATGGTACTCCTAGGTGACGAGGCTCAAGTAGATGCTCGTTTTGGTCTGTTTGGAGATAGTGGTAACCTTAACGCAAGATAGGTGCACGGTTTGCGCCGAACGTACCATAGGCTCAGAAATCGTTTTGGACGCACCCGATGGATCTCCTATGTGACATTAGTCATGTGGAATGTAGTTTCAATCCATTTGGAGACAGTGGTAGTGTCTGTGCAAAATAGGTGCACGGTTTGCACCAAACATCGTTCAAAAATCATTTTGGACGCACCCAATGGTACAACTAGGTGACGAGGCTCAAGTGGATGCTTGTTTTGGTCTGTTTGGAGATAGTGCTAACCTTGATGCGAGGTTGGTGCACTGTTTGCGTCGAACGTACCATAGGGTCAGAAATAGTTTTGGACGCACCAGATGGTACTCCTAGGTGACGAGGCTCAAGTGAATGCTCGTTTTGGTCTGTTTGGAGGTAGTGATAACCTCGATGCGAGATTAGTGAAATGTTTGCGTCGAACATACCATAGGCTCGGAAATCATTTTGGACACACCCGATGGTACTCCTAGGTGACGAGGCTCAAGTGGATGCTCGTTTTGGTCTGTTCGGAGACAGTGCCAATCTTGACGCAAGATAGGTGCACGGTTTGCGCCGAACGTACATAGGCTCAGAAATCGTTTTGGACGCAACCGATGGATCTCCTATGTGATATTAGTCATGTGGAATGTTATTTCAATCCATTTGGAGACAGTGGTAGTGTCAGTTCAAAATAGGTGCACGGTTTGCACCAAACATCGCTCAGAAATCATTTTGGACGCACCCGATGGTACAACTAGATGACGAGGCTCAAGTGGATGCTCGTTTTGGTCAGTTTGGAGATAGTGCTAACCTTGGTGCGAGGTTGGTGCACTGTTTGCGTCGAACGTACCATAGGGTCGGAAATTGTTTTGGATGCACCTGAGGGTACTCCTAGGTAACGAGGCTCAAGTGGATGCTCGTTTTGGTCTGTTTGGAGATAGTGCTAACCTTGATGCAAGATTGGTGCACTGTTTGCGTCGAACGTAACATAGGCTCGGAAATCATTTTGGACACACCCGATGGTACTCCTAGGTGACGAGGCTCAAGTGGATGCTCATTTTGGTCTGTTTGGAGACAGTGGTAACCTTAACGCAAGATAGGTGCACGGTTTGCGCCGAACGTACTATAGGCTCAGAAATCCTTTTGGACGCACCCGATGGATCTCCTATGTGACATTAGTCATGTGGAATGTAATTTCAATCCATTTGGAGACAGTGGTAGTGTCTGTGCAAAATAGGTGCCGGTTTGCACCAAACATCGTTCAAAAATCATTTTGGACGCACCCAATGGTACAACTAGGTGACGAGGCTCAAGTGGATGCTTGTTTTGGTCTGTTTGGAGATAGTGCTAACCTTGATGCGAGGTTGGTGCACTGTTTGCGTCGAACGTACCATAGGGTGAGAAATAGTTTTGGACGCACCAGATGGTACTCCTAGGTGACGAGGCTCAAGTGAATGCTCGTTTTGGTCTGTTTGGAGGTAGTGATAACCTCGATGCGAGATTAGTGAACTGTTTGCGTCGAACATACCATAGGCTCGAAAATCATTTTGGACACACCCGATGGTACTCCTAGGTGACGAGGCTCAAGTGGATGCTCGTTTTGGTCTGTTCGGAGACAGTGCCAATCTTGACACAAGATAGGTGCACGGTTTGCGCCGAACGTACATAGGCTCAGAAATCGTTTTGGACGCAACCGATGGATCTCCTATGTGACATTAGTCATGTGGAATGTTATTTCAATCCATTTGGAGACAGTGGTAGTGTCAGTTCAAAACAGGTGCACGGTTTGCACCAAACATCGCTCAGAAATCATTTTGGACGCACCCGATGGTACAACTAGATGACGAGGCTCAAGTGGATGCTCGTTTTGGTCTGTTTGGAGATAGTGCTAACCTTGGTGCGAGGTTGGTGCACTGTTTGCGTCGAACGTACCATAGGGTCGGAAATTGTTTTGGATGCACCTGAGGGTACTCCTAGGTAACGAGGCTCAAGTGGTGCTCGTTTTGGTCTGTTTGGAGATAGTGCTAACCTTGATGCAAGATTGGTGCACTGTTTGCGTCGAACGTAACATAGGCTCGGAAATCATTTTGGACACACCCGATGGTACTCCTAGGTGACGAGGCTCAAGTGGATGCTCGTTTTGGTCTGTTTGGAGATAGTGGTAACCTTAACGCAAGATAGGTGCACGGTTTGCGCCGAACGTACCATAGGCTCAGAAATCATTTTGGACACACCCGATGGATCTCCTATGTGACATTAGTCATGTGGAATGTAATTTCAATCCATTTGGAGACAGTGGTAGTGTCAGTGCAAAATAGGTGCACGGTTTGCACCAAACATCGTTCAAAAATCATTTTGGACGCACCCAATGGTACAACTAGGTGACGAGGCTCAAGTGGATGCTTGTTTTGGTCTGTTTGGAGATAGTGCTAACCTTGATGCGAGGTTGGTGCACTGTTTGCGTCGAACGTACCCTAGGGTCAGAAATAGTTTTGGACGCACCAGATGGTACTCCAAGGTGACGAGGCTCAAGTGAATGCTCGTTTTGGTCTGTTTGGAGGTAGTGCTAACCTCGATGCGAGATTAGTGAACTGTTTGCGTCGAACATACCATAGGCTCGGAAATCATTTTGGACACACCCGATGGTACTCCTAGGTGACGAGGCTCAAGTGGACGCTCGTTTTGGTCTGTTCGGAGACAGTGCTAATCTTGACGCAAGATAGGTGCACGGTTTGCGCCGAACGTACATAGGCTCAGAAATCGTTTTGGACGCACCCGATGGATCTCCTATGTGACATTAGTCATGTGGAATGTCATTTCAATCCATTTGGAGACAGTGGTAGTGTCAGTTCAAAATAGGTGCACGGTTTGCACCAAACATCGCTCAGAAATCATTTTGGACGCACCCGATGGTACAACTAGATGACGAGGCTCAAGTGGATGCTCGTTTTGGTCTGTTTGGAGATAGTGCTAACCTTGATGCGAGGTTGGTGCACTGTTTGCGTCGAACGTACCATAGGGTCGAAAATTGTTTTGGATGCACCTGAGGGTACTCCTAGGTAACAAGGCTCAAGTGGATGCTCGTTTGGGGCTGTTTGGAGATAGTGCTAACCTTGATGCAAGATTGGTGCACTGTTTGCGTCGAACGTAACATAGGCTCGGAAATCATTTTGGACACACCCGATGGTACTCCTAGGTGACGAGGCTCAAGTGGATGCTCGTTTTGGTCTGTTTGGAGACAGTGGTAACCTTAACACAAGATAGGTGCACGGTTTGCGCCGAACGTACCATAGGCTCAGAAATCGTTTTGGACACACCCGATGGATCTCCTATGTGACATTAGTCATGTGGAATGTAATTTCAATCCATTTGGAGACAGTGGTAGTGTCAATGCAAAATAGGTGCACCACCAAACATCGTTCAAAAATCATTTTGGACGCACCCAATGGTACAACTAGGTGACGAGGCTCAAGTGGATGCTTGTTTTGGTCTGTTTGGAGATAGTGCTAACCTTGATGCGAGGTTGGTGCACTGTTTGCGTCGAACGTACCATAGGGTGAGAAATAGTTTTGGACGCACCAGATGGTACTCCTAGGTGACGAGGCTCAAGTGAATGCTCGTTTTGGTCTGTTTGGAGGTAGAGCTAACCTCGATGCGAGATTAGTGAACTGTTTGCGTCGAACATACCATAGGCTCGGAAATCATTTTGGACACACCCGATGGTACTCCTAGGTGACGAGGCTCAAGTGGATGCTCGTTTTGGTCTGTTCGGAGACAGTGCCAATCTTGACGCAAGATAGGTGCACGGTTTGCGCCGAACGTACATAGGCTCAGAAATCGTTTTGGACGCAACCGATGGATCTCCTATGTGACATTAGTCATGTGGAATGTTATTTCAATCCATTTGGAGACAGTGGTAGTGTCAGTTCAAAATAGGTGCACGGTTTGCACCAAACATCGTTCAAAAATCATTTTGGACGCACCCAATGGTACAACTAGGTGACGAGGCTCAAGTGGATGCTTGTTTTGGTCTGTTTGGAGATAGTGCTAACCTTGATGCGAGGTTGGTGCACTGTTTGCGTCGAACGTACCCTAGGGTCAGAAATAGTTTTGGACGCACCAGAGGGTACTCCTAGGTGACGAGGCTCAAGTGAATGCTCGTTTTGGTCTGTTTGGAGGTAGTGCTAACCTCGATGCGAGATTAGTGAACTGTTTGCGTCGAACATACCATAGGCTCGGAAATCATTTTGGACACACCCGATGGTACTCCTAGGTGACGAGGCTCAAGTGGACGCTCGTTTTGGTCTGTTCGGAGACAGTGCTAATCTTGACGCAAGATAGGTGCACGGTTTGCGCCGAACGTACATAGGCTCAGAAATCGTTTTGGACGCACCCGATGGATCTCCTATGTGACATTAGTCATGTGGAATGTCATTTCAATCCATTTGGAGACAGTGGTAGTGTCAGTTCAAAATAGGTGCACGGTTTGCACCAAACATCGCTCAGAAATCATTTTGGACGCACCCGATGGTACAACTAGATGACGAGGCTCAAGTGGATGCTCGTTTTGGTCTGTTTGGAGATAGTGCTAACCTTGATGCGAGGTTGGTGCACTGTTTGCGCCGAACGTACCATAGGGTCGAAAATTGTTTTGGATGCACCTGAGGGTACTCCTAGGTAACGAGGCTCAAGTGGATGCTCGTTTGGGGCTGTTTGGAGATAGTGCTAACCTTGATGCAAGATTGGTGCACTGTTTGCGTCGAACGTAACATAGGCTCGGAAATCATTTTGGACACACCCGATGGTACTCCTAGGTGACGATGCTCAAGTGGATGCTCGTTTTGGTCTGTTTGGAGACAGTGGTAACCTTAACACAAGATAGGTGCACGGTTTGCGCCGAACGTACCATAGGCTCAGAAATCGTTTTGGACACACCCGATGGATCTCCTATGTGACATTAGTCATGTGGAATGTAATTTCAATCCATTTGGAGACAGTGGTAGTGTCAATGCAAAATAGGTGCACCACCAAACATCGTTCAAAAATCATTTTGGACGCACCCAATGGTACAACTAGGTGACGAGGCTCAAGTGGATGCTTGTTTTGGTCTGTTTGGAGATAGTGCTAACCTTGATGCGAGGTTGGTGCACTGTTTGCGTCGAACGTACCATAGGGTGAGAAATAGTTTTGGACGCACCAGATGGTACTCCTAGGTGACGAGGCTCAAGTGAATGCTCGTTTTGGTCTGTTTGGAGGTAGAGCTAACCTCGATGCGAGATTTGTGAACTGTTTGCGTCGAACATACCATAGGCTCGGAAATCATTTTGGACACACCCGATGGTACTCCTAGGTGACGAGGCTCAAGTGGATGCTCGTTTTGGTCTGTTCGGAGACAGTGCCAATCTTGACGCAAGATAGGTGCACGGTTTGCGCCGAACGTACATAGGCTCAGAAATCGTTTTGGACGCAACCGATGGATCTCCTATGTGACATTAGTCATGTGGAATGTTATTTCAATCCATTTGGAGACAGTGGTAGTGTCAGTTCAAAATAGGTGCACGGTTTGCACCAAACATCGTTCAAAAATCATTTTGGACGCACCCAATGGTACAACTAGGTGACGAGGCTCAAGTGGATGCTTGTTTTGGTCTGTTTGGAGATAGTGCTAACCTTGATGCGAGGTTGGTGCACTGTTTGCGTCGAACGTACCCTAGGGTCAGAAATAGTTTTGGACGCACCAGAGGGTACTCCTAGGTGACGAGGCTCAAGTGAATGCTCGTTTTGGTCTGTTTGGAGGTAGTGCTAACCTCGATGCGAGATTAGTGAACTGTTTGCGTCGAACATACCATAGGCTCGGAAATCATTTTGGACACACCCGATGGTACTCCTAGGTGACGAGGCTCAAGTGGACGCTCGTTTTGGTCTGTTCGGAGACAGTGCTAATCTTGACGCAAGATAGGTGCACGGTTTGCGCCGAACGTACATAGGCTCAGAAATCGTTTTGGACGCACCCGATGGATCTCCTATGTGACATTAGTCATGTGGAATGTCATTTCAATCCATTTGGAGACAGTGGTAGTGTCAGTTCAAAATAGGTGCACGGTTTGCACCAAACATCGCTCAGAAATCATTTTGGACGCACCCGATTGTACAACTAGATGACGAGGCTCAAGTGGATGCTCGTTTTGGTCTGTTTGGAGATAGTGCTAACCTTGATGCGAGGTTGGTGCACTGTTTGCACCGAACGTACCATAGGGTCGAAAATTGTTTTGGATGCACCTGAGGGTACTCCTAGGTAACGAGGCTCAAGTGGATGCTCGTTTGGGGCTGTTTGGAGATAGTGCTAACCTTGATGCAAGATTGGTGCACTGTTTGCGTCGAACGTAACATAGGCTCGGAAATCATTTTGGACACACCCGATGGTACTCCTAGGTGACGAGGCTCAAGTGGATGCTCGTTTTGGTCTGTTTGGAGACAGTGGTAACCTTAACACAAGATAGGTGCACGGTTTGCGCCGAACGTACCATAGGCTCAGAAATCGTTTTGGACACACCCGATGGATCTCCTATGTGACATTAGTCATGTGGAATGTAATTTCAATCCATTTGGAGACAGTGGTAGTGTCAATGCAAAATAGGTGCACCACCAAACATCGTTCAAAAATCATTTTGGACGCACCCAATGGTACAACTAGGTGACGAGGCTCAAGTGGATGCTTGTTTTGGTCTGTTTGGAGATAGTGCTAACCTTGATGCGAGGTTGGTGCACTGTTTGCGTCGAACGTACCATAGGGTGACAAATAGTTTTGGACGCACCAGATGGTACTCCTAGGTGACGAGGCTCAAGTGAATGCTCGTTTTGGTCTGTTTGGAGGTAGAGCTAACCTCGATGCGAGATTAGTGAACTGTTTGCGTCGAACATACCATAGGCTCGGAAATCATTTTGGACACACCCGATGGTACTCCTAGGTGACGAGGCTCAAGTGGATGCTCGTTTTGGTCTGTTCGGAGACAGTGCCAATCTTGACGCAAGATAGGTGCACGGTTTGCGCCGAACGTACATAGGCTCAGAAATCGTTTTGGACGCAACCGATGGATCTCCTATGTGACATTAGTCATGTGGAATGTTATTTCAATCCATTTGGAGACAGTGGTAGTGTCAGTTCAAAATAGGTGCACGGTTTGCACCAAACATCGTTCAAAAATCATTTTGGACGCACCCAATGGTACAACTAGGTGACGAGGCTCAAGTGGATGCTTGTTTTGGTCTGTTTGGAGATAGTGCTAACCTTGATGCGAGGTTGGTGCACTGTTTGCGTCGAACGTACCCTAGGGTCAGAAATAGTTTTGGACGCACCAGAGGGTACTCCTAGGTGACGAGGCTCAAGTGAATGCTCGTTTTGGTCTGTTTGGAGGTAGTGCTAACCTCGATGCGAGATTAGTGAACTGTTTGCGTCGAACATACCATAGGCTCGGAAATCATTTTGGACACACCCGATGGTACTCCTAGGTGACGAGGCTCAAGTGGATGCTCGTTTTGGTCTGTTTGGAGACAGTGGTAACCTTAACGCAAGATAGGTGCACGGTTTGCGCCGAACGTACCATAGGCTCAGAAATCATTTTGGACACACCCGATGGATCTCCTATGTGACATTAGTCATGTGGAATGTAATTTCAATCCATTTGGAGACAGTGGTAGTGTCAGTGCAAAATAGGTGCACGGTTTGCACCAAACATCGTTCAAAAATCATTTTGGACGCACCCAATGGTACAACTAGGTGACGAGTCTCAAGTGGATGCTTGTTTTGGTCTGTTTGGAGATAGTGCTAACCTTGATGCGAGGTTGGTGCACTATTTGCGTCGAACGTACCATAGGGTGAGAAATAGTTTTGGACGCACCAGATGGTACTCCTAGGTGACGAGGCTCAAGTGAATGCTCGTTTTGGTCTGTTTGGAGGTACAGCTAACCTCGATGCGAGATTAGTGAACTGTTTGCGTCGAACATACCATAGGCTCGGAAATCATTTTGGACACACCCGATGGTACTCCTAGGTGACGAGGCTCAAGTGGATGCTCGTTTTGGTCTGTTCGGAGACAGTGCTAATCTTGACGCAAGATAGGTGCACGGTTTGCGCCGAACGTACATAGGCTCAGAAATCGTTTTGGACGCACCCGATGGATCTCCTATGTGACATTAGTCATGTGGAATGTCATTTCAATCCATTTGGAGACAGTGTTAGTGTCAGTTCAAAATAGGTGCACGGTTTGCACCAAACATCGCTCAGAAATCATTTTGGACGCACCCGATGGTACAACTAGATGACGAGGCTCAAGTGGATGCTCGTTTTGGTCTGTTTGGAGATAGTGCTAACCTTGATGCGAGGTTGGTGCACTGTTTGCGTCGAACGTACCATAGGGTCGAAAATTGTTTTGGATGCACCTGAGGGTACTCCTAGGTAACAAGGCTCAAGTGGATGCTCGTTTGGGGCTGTTTGGAGATAGTGCTAACCTTGATGCAAGATTGGTGCACTGTTTGCGTCGAACGTAACATAGGCTCGGAAATCATTTTGGACACACCCGATGGTACTCCTAGGTGACGAGGCTCAAGTGAATGCTCGTTTTGGTCTGTTTGGAGGTAGTGCTAACCTCGATGCGAGATTAGTGAACTGTTTGCGTCGAACATACCATAGGCTCGGAAATCATTTTGGACACACCCGATGGTACTCCTAGGTGACGAGGCTCAAGTGGATGCTCGTTTTGGTCTGTTCGGAGACAGTGCCAATCTTGACACAAGATAGGTGCACGGTTTGCGCCGAACGTACATAGGCTCAGAAATCGTTTTGGACGCAACCGATGGATCTCCTATGTGACATTAGTCATGTGGAATGTTATTTCAATCCATTTGGAGACAGTGGTAGTGTCAGTTCAAAACAGGTGCACGGTTTGCACCAAACATCGCTCAGAAATCATTTTGGACGCACCCGATGATACAACTAGATGACGAGGCTCAAGTGGATGCCCGTTTTGGTCTGTTTGGAGATAGTGCTAACCTTGATGCGAGGTTGGTGCACTGTTTGCGTCGAACGTACCATAGGGTCGGAAATTGTTTTGGATGCACCTGAGGGTACTCCTAGGTAACGAGGCTCAAGTGGATGCTCGTTTTGGTCTGTTTGGAGATAGTGCTAACCTTGATGCAAGATTGGTGCACTATTTGCGTCGAACGTAACATAGGCTCGGAAATCATTTTGGACACACCCGATGGTACTCCTAGGTGACGAGGCTCAAGTGGATGCTCGTTTTGGTCTGTTTGGAGATAGTGCTATTCTTGACGTAAGATAGGTGCATGGTTTGTGTCGAACGTACCATAGGCACGGAAATCGTTTTGAACACACCCGATGGTACTCCTAGGTGACGAGGTTCAAGTGGATGCTCGTTTTGGTCTGTTTGGAGACAGTGCTAATCTTGACGCAAGATAGGTGCACGGTTTGCTCCGAACGTACCATAGGCTCAGAAATCATTTTGAACACACCCAATGGATCTTCTCAGTGACATTGGTCATTTGGAATCTCGTTTCAATCCATTTGGAGACAGTGGTAGTGTGAGTGCAAAATAGGTGCATGGTTTGCACCAAACATCGCTCAGAAATTGTTTTGGACATACCCGATGGTACTCCAAAGTCACGAGGCTCAAGTGGATGCTCGTTTTGGTCTGTTTGGAGATAGTGCTAATCATGACGTAAGATTGGTGCACGGTTTGCGTCGAACGTACCATAGGATCGGATATCATTTTGGACACACCCGATGGTACTCCTAGGTGACGAGGCTCAAGTGGATGCTCGTTTTGGTCTGTTTGGAGACAGTGCTAACCTTGACGCAAGATAGGTGCACGGTTTGCGCCGAACGTACCATAGGCTCAGAAATCATTTTGGACACACCCAATGGATCTTCTCAGTGACATTGGTCATTTGGAATCTCGTTTCAACCCATTTGGAGATAGTTTTAGTGCCAGTGCAAAGATAGGTGCACTGTTTCCGCCAAACATCGCTGAGAAATCGTTTTGGAAGCACCCGATGGTACTCCTAGGTGACGAGGCTCAAGTGGATGCTCGTTTTGGTCAGTTTGGAGATAGTGCTAACCTTAACGCAAGATAGGTGCACGGTTTGCGCCGAACGTACCATAGGCTCAGAAATCGTTTTGGACGCACCCGATGGATCTCCTATGTGACATTAGTCATGTGGAATGTCATTTCAATCCATTTGGAGACAGTGGCAGCGTCAGTGCAAAATAGGTGCACGGTTTGCACCAAACATCGCTCAGAAATCATTTTCGCCGCACCCGATGGTACAACTAGGTGACGATGCTCAAGTGGATGCTCGTTTTGGTCTGTTTGGAGATAGTGCTAACCTTAACGCAAGATAGGTGCACGGTTTGCGCCAAACGTACCATAGGCTCAGAAATCATTTTGAACACACCCGATGGATCTTCTCAGTGACATTGGTCATTTGGAATCTCGTTTCAATCCATTTGGAGACAGTGGTTGTGTCAGTGCAAAATAGGTGCACGGTTTGCACCAAACATCGCTCAGAAATCAGTTTGGATGCACCCGATGGTACTCCTAGGTGATGAGGCTCAAGTGGATGCTCGTTTTGGTCTGTTTGGAGATAGTGCTAATCTTAACGTAAGATAGGTGCATGGTTTGCGTCGAACGTACCATAGGATTGGAAATCATTTTGGACACACCCGATGGTACTCCAAGTTGACGAGGTTCAAGTGGATGCTTTGCACCAAACATCGCTCAGAAATCGTTTTGGACGCACCTGATGGTTCTCCTAAGTCACGAGGCTCAAGTGGATGCTCGTTTTGGTCTGTTTGGAGATAGTGCTAATCTTGACGTAAGATTGGTGCACGGTTTGCGTCGAACGTACCATAGGCTCGGAAATCATTTTGGACACACCCGATGGTACTCCTAGGTGACGAAGCTCAAGTGGATGCTCGTTTTGGTCTGTTTGGAGACTGTGCTAATCTTGATGCAAGATAGGTGCACAGTTTCCGCCGAACGTACCATAGGCTCATAAATCATTTTGGACGCACCCGATGGATCGCTCAGAAATCATTTGGAATCTCGTTTCAATCCATTTGGAGACAGTGGTAGTGTAAATGTAAAATAGGTGCATGGTTTGCACCAAACATTGCTCAGAAATCGTTTTGGACGCACCCGATGGTACTCCTAAGTCACGAGGCTCAAGTGGATGCTCGTTTTGGTCTGTTTGGAGATAGTGCTAATCTTGACGTAAGATAGGTGCACGGTTTGCGTCGAACGTACCATAGGATTGGAAATCATTTTGGACACACCCGATGGTACTCCTAGTTGACGAGGTTCAAGTGGATGCCCGTTTTGGTCTGTTTGGAGACTGTGCTAATCTTGACGCAAGATAGGTGAATGGTTTGCGCCGAACGTACCATAGGCTCAGAAATCATTTTGAACACACCCGATGGATCTTCTCAGTGACATTGGTCATTTAGAATCTCGTTTCAATCCATTTGGAGACAGTGGTAGTGTCAGTGCAAAATAGGTGCATGGTTTGCACCAAACATCGCTCAGAAATTGTTTTGGACGCACCCGATGGTACTCCTAGGTGACGAGGCTCAAGTGGATGCTTGTTTTGGTCTGTTTGGAGATAGTGCTAACCTTAACACAAGATAGGTGCATGGTTTACGGCGAATGTACCATAGGCTCACATATTCTTTTGGACGCACCCGATGGATATCCTATGTGACATTGGTCATGTGGAATCTCATTTCAATCCATTTGGAGGCAGTGGTAGTGTCAGTACAAAATAGGTGCACGGTTTGCACCAAACATCGCTCAGAAATCATTTTGGACGCACCCGATGGTACTCCTAAGTCACGAGGCTCAAGTGGATGCTCGTTTTGGTCTGTTTGGAGATAGTGCTAATCTTGACGTAAGATAGGTGCACGGTTTGTGTCGAACGTACCATAGGCTCGGAAATCGTTTTGGACACACCCGATGGTACTCCTAGGTGACGAGGCTCAAGTGGATGCTCGTTTTGGTCTGTTTGGAGATAGTGCTAACCTTAACGCAAGATAGGTGCATGGTTTGCGCCGAACGTACCATAGGCTTAGAAATTATTTTGGACGCACCCGATGGATCTCCTATGTGACATTAGTCATGTGGAATGTCATTTCAATCCATTTGGAGACAGTGGCAGCGTCAGTGCAAAATAGGTGCACGGTTTGCACCAAACATCGCTCAGAAATCATTTTGGCTGCACCCGATGGTACAACTAGGTGACGATGCTCAAGTGGATGCTCGTTTTGGTCTGTTTGGAGATAGTGCTAACCTTGATGTGAGGTTGGTGCACGGTTTGCTCTGAACGTACCATAGGCTCAGAAATCATTTTGAACACACCCGATGGATCTTCTCAGTGACATTGGTCATTTGGAATCTCGTTTCAATCCATTTGGAGACAGTGGTAGTGTCAGTGCAAAATAGGTGCACGGTTTGCACCAAACATCGCTCAGAAATCATTTTGGATGCACCCGATGGTACTCCTAGGTGTTGAGGCTCAAGTGGATGCTCGTTTTGGTCTGTTTGGAGATAGTGCTAATCTTAACGTAAGATAGGTGCACGGTTTGCGTCGAACGTACCATAGGATTGGAAATCATTTTGGACACACCCGATGGTACTCCTAGTTGACGAGGTTCAAGTGGATGCTTTGCACCAAACATCGCTCAGAAATTGTTTTGGATGCACCTGATGGTTCTCCTAAGTCACGAGGCTCAAGTGGATGCTCGTTTTGGTCTGTTTGGAGATAGTGCTATTCTTGATGTAAGATAGGTGCATGGTTTGCGTCGAACGTACCATAGGCTCGGAAATCGTTTTGGACACACCCGATGGTACTCCTAGGTGACGAGGTTCAAGTGGATGCTCGTTTTGGTCTGTTTGGAGACAGTGCTAATCTTGACGCAAGATAGGTGCACGGTTTGCTCCGAATGTACAATAGGCTCAGAAATCATTTTGAACACACCCAATGGATCTTCTCAGTGACATTGGTCATTTGGAATCTTGTTTCAATCCATTTGGAGACAGTGGTAGTGTGAGTGCAAAATAGGTGCATGGTTTGCACCAAACATCGCTCAGAAATTGTTTTGGACGTACCCGATGGTACTCCAAAGTCACGAGGCTCAAGTGGATGCTCGTTTTGGTCTGTTTGGAGATAGTGCTAATCATAACGTAAGATTGGTGCACGGTTTGCGTCGAACGTACCATAGGATCGGATATCATTTTGGACACACCTGATGGTACTCCTAGGTGACGAGGCTCAAGTGGATGCTCGTTTTAGTCTGTTTGGAGACAGTGCTAACCTTGACGCAAGATAGGTGCACAGTTTGCGCCGAACGTACCATAGGCTCAGAAATCATTTTGGACACACCCAATGGATCTTCTCAGTGACATTGGTCATTTGGAATCTCGTTTCAACCCATTTGGAGATAGTTTTAGTGCCAGTGCAAAGATAGGTGCACTGTTTCCACCAAACATCGCTGAGAAATCATTTTGGAAGCACCCGATGGTACTCCTAGGTGACGAGGCTCAAGTGGATGCTCGTTTTGGTCAGTTTGGAGATAGTGCTAACCTTAACGCAAGATAGGTGCACGGTTTGCGCCGAACGTACCATAGGCTCAGAAATCGTTTTGGACGCACCCGATGGATCTCCTATGTGACATTAGTCATGTGGAATGTCATTTCAATCCATTTGGAGACAGTGGCAGCGTCAGTGCAAAATAGGTGCACGGTTTGCACCAAACATCGCTCAGAAATCATTTTGGCCGCACCCGATGGTACAACTAGGTGACGATGCTCAAGTGGATGCTCGTTTTGGTCTGTTTGGAGATAGTGCTAACCTTAACGCAAGATAGGTGCATGGTTTGCGCCGAACGTACCATAGGCTTAGAAATCATTTTGAACACACCCGATGGATCTTCTCAGTGACATTGGTCATTTGGAATCTCGTTTTAATCCATTTGGAGACAGTGGTAGTGTCAGTGCAAAATAGGTGCACGGTTTGCACCAAACATCGCTCAGAAATCAGTTTGGATGCACCCGATGGTACTCCTAGGTGATGAGGCTCAAGTGGATGCTCGTTTTGGTCTGTTTGGAGATAGTGCTAATCTTAACGTAAGATAGGTGCACGGTTTGCGTCGAACGTACCATAGGATTGGAAATCATTTTGGACACACCCGATGGTACTCCAAGTTGACGAGGTTCAAGTGGATGCTTTGCACCAAACATCGCTCAGAAATCATTTTGGACGCACCTGATGGTTCTCCTAAGTCACGAGGCTCAAGTGGATGCTCGTTTTGGTCTGTTTGGAGATAGTGCTAATCTTGACGTAAGATTGGTGCACGGTTTGCGTCGAACGTACCATAGGCTCGAAAATCATTTTGGACACACCTGATGGTACTCCTAGGTGACGAAGCTCAAGTGGATGCTCGTTTTGGTCTGTTTGGAGACTGTGCTAATCTTGATGCAAGATAGGTGCACGGTTTCCGCCGAACGTACCATTGGCTCATAAATCATTTTGGACGCACCCGATGGATCGCTCAGAAATCATTTGGAATCTCGTTTCAATCCATTTGGAGACAGTGGTAGTGTAAATGTAAAATAGGTGCATGGTTTGCACCAAACATTAATCAGAAATCGTTTTGGACGCACCCGATGGTACTCCTAAGTCACGAGGCTCAAGTGGATGCTCGTTTTGGTCTGTTTGGATATAGTGCTAATCTTGACGTAAGATAGGTGCACGGTTTGCGTCGAACGTACCATAGGATTGGAAATCATTTTGGACACACCCGATGGTACTCCTAGTTGACGAGGTTCAAGTGGATGCCCGTTTTGTTCTGTTTAGAGACTGTGCTAATCTTGATGCAAGATAGGTGAATGGTTTGCGCCGAACGTACCATAGGCTCATAAATCATTTTGAACACACCCGATGGATCTTCTCAGTGACATTGGTCATTTAGAATCTCGTTTCAATCCATTTGGAGACAGTGGTAGTGTCAGTGCAAAATAGGTGCATGGATTGCACCAAACATCGCTCAGAAATCATTTTGGACGCACCCGATGGTACTCCTAGGTGACAAGGCTCAAGTGGATGCTTGTTTTGGTCTGTTTGGAGATAGTGCTAACCTTAACACAAGATAGGTGCACGGTTTATGGCGAACATACCATAGGCTCACATATTGTTTTGGACGCACCCGATGGATATCCTATGTGACATTGGTCATGTGGAATCTCATTTCAATCCATTTGGAGGCAGTGGTAGTGTCAGTACAAAATAGGTGCACGGTTTGCACCAAACATCGCTCAGAAATCATTTTGGACGCACCCGATGGTACTCCTAAGTCACGAGGCTCAAGTGGATGCTCGTTTTGGTCTGTTTGGAGATAGTGCTAATCTTGACGTAAGATAGGTGCACGGTTTGCGTCGAACGTACCATAGGCTCGGAAATCGTTTTGGACACACCCGATGGTACTCCTAGGTGACGAGGCTCAAGTGGATGCTCGTTTTGGTCTGTTTGGAGATAGTGCTAACCTTAACGCAAGATAGGTGCATGGTTTGCGCCGAACGTACCATAGGCTCAGAAATTATTTTGGATGCACCCGATGGATCTCCTATGTGACATTAGTCATGTGGAATGTCATTTCAATCCATTTGGAGACAATGGTAGTGTCAGTGCAAAATAGGTGCATGCTTTGCACCAAACATCGCTCAGAAATCGTTTTGGACGCACCCGATGGTTCTCCTAAGTCACGAGGCTCAAGTGGATGCTCGTTTTGGTCTGTTTGGAGATAGTGCTAATCTTGACGTAAGATAGGTGCACGCTTTGCGTCGAATGTACCATAGGCTCAGAAATCATTTTGGACACACCCGATGGTACTCCTAGGTGACGAGGTTCAAGTGGATGCTCGTTTTGGTCTGTTTGGAGATAGTGTAACCTTAACGCAAGATAGGTGCACGGTTTGCGCCGAACGAACCATAGGCTCAGAAATCGTTTTGGACGCACCCGATGGATCTCGTATGTGACATTAGTCATGTGGAACGTCATTTCAATCCATTTGGAGACAGTGGCAGCGTCAGTGCAAAATAGGTGCACGGTTTGCACCAAACATCGCTCAGAAATCATTTTGGCTGCACCCAATGGTACAACTAGGTGACGATGCTCAAGTGGATGCTCGTTTTGGTCTGTTTGGAGATAGTGCTAACCTTGATGTGAGGTTGGTGCACGGTTTGCTTTCAACGTACCATAGGCTCAGAAATCATTTTGAACACACCCGATGGATCTTCTCAGCGACATTGGTCATTTGGAATCTCGTTTCAATCCATTTGGAGACAGTGGTAGTGTCAGTGCAAAATAGGTGCACGGTTTGCACCAAACATCGCTCAGAAATCATTTTGGATGCACCCGATGGTACTCCTAGGTGTTGAGGCTCAAGTGGATGCTCGTTTTGGTCTGTTTGGAGATAGTGCTAATCTTAATGTAAGATAGGTGCACGGTTTGCGTCGAACGTACCATAGGATTGGAAATCATTTTGGACACACCCGATGGTACTCCAAGTTGACGAGGTTCAAGTGGATGCTTTGCACCAAACATCGCTCAGAAATCGTTTTGGACGCACCTGATGGTTCTCCTAAGTCACGAGGCTCAAGTGGATGCTCGTTTTGGTCTGTTTGGAGATAGTGCTAATCTTGACGTAAGATTGGTGCACGGTTTGCGTCGAACGTACCATAGGCTCGGAAATCATTTTGGACACACCCGATGGTACTCCTAGGTGACGAAGCTCAAGTGGATGCTCGTTTTGGTCTGTTTGGAGACTGTGCTAATCTTGATGCAAGATAGGTGCATGGTTTCCGCCGAACGTACCATAGGCTCATAAATCATTTTGGACGCACCCGATGGATCGCTCAGAAATCATTTGGAATCTCGTTTCAATCCATTTGGAGACAGTGGTAGTGTAAATGTAAAATAGGTGCATGGTTTGCACCAAACATTAATCAGAAATCGTTTTGGACGCACCCGATGGTACTCCTAAGTCACGAGGCTCAAGTGGATGCTCGTTTTGGTCTGTTTGGAGATAGTGCTAATCTTGACGTAAGATAGGTGCACGGTTTGCGTCGAACGTACCATAGGATTGGAAATCATTTTGGACACACCCGATGGTACTCCTAGTTGACGAGGTTCAAGTGGATGCCCGTTTTGGTCTGTTTAGAGACTGTGCTAATCTTGACGCAAGATAGGTGAATGGTTTGCGCCGAACGTACCATAGGCTCATAAATCATTTTGAACACACCCGATGGATCTTCTCAGTGACATTGGTCATTTAGAATCTCGTTTCAATCCATTTGGAGACAGTGGTAGTGTCAGTGCAAAATAGGTGCATGGTTTGCACCAAACATCGCTCAGAAATCATTTTGGACGCACCCGATGGTACTCCTAGGTGACGAGGCTCCAGTGGATGCTTGTTTTGGTCTGTTTGGAGATAGTGCTAACCTTAACACAAGATAGGTGCACGGTTTACGGCGAACATACCATAGGCTCACATATTGTTTTGGACGCACCCGATGGATATCCTATGTGACATTGGTCATGTGGAATCTCATTTCAATCCATTTGGAGGCAGTGGTAGTGTCAGTACAAAATAGGTGCACGGTTTGCACCAAACATCGCTCAGAAATCATTTTGGACGCACCCGATGGTACTCCTAAGTCACGAGGCTCAAGTGGATGCTCGTTTTGGTCTGTTTGGAGATAGTGCTAATCTTGACGTAAGATAGGTGCACGGTTTGCGTCGAACATACCATAGGCTCGGAAATCGTTTTGGACACACCCGATGGTACTCCTAGGTGACGAGGCTCAAGTGGATGCTCGTTTTGGTCTGTTTGGAGATAGTGCTAACCTTAACGCAAGATAGGTGCATGGTTTGCGCCGAGCGTACCATAGGCTCAGAAATTATTTTGGACGCACCCGATGGATCTCCTATGTGACATTAGTCATGTGGAATGTCATTTCAATCCATTTGGAGACAATGGTAGTGTCAGTGCAAAATAGGTGCATGCTTTGCACCAAACATCGCTCAGAAATCGTTTTGGACGCACCCGATGGTTCTCCTAAGTCACGAGGCTCAAGTGGATGCTCGTTTTGGTCTGTTTGGAGATAGTGCTAATCTTGACGTAAGATAGGTGCACGGTTTGCGTCGAATGTACCATAGGCTCAGAAATCGTTTTGGACACACCCGATGGTACTCCTAGGTGACGAGGTTCAAGTGGATGCTCGTTTTGGTCTGTTTGGAGATAGTGTAACCTTAACGCAAGATAGGTGCACGGTTTGCGCCGAACGAACCATAGGCTTAGAAATCGTTTTGGACGCACCCGATGGATCTCCTATGTGACATTAGTCATGTGGAATGTCATTTCAATCCATTTGGAGACAGTGGCAGCGTCAGTGCAATATAGGTGCACGGTTTGCACCAAACATCGCTCAGAAATCATTTTGGCCGCACCCGATGGTACAACTAGGTGACGATGCTCAAGTGGATGCTCGTTTTGGTCTGTTTGGAGATAGTGCTAACCTTGATGTGAGGTTGGTGCACGGTTTGCTCTGAACGTACCATAGGCTCAGAAATCATTTTGAACACACCCGATGGATCTTCTCAGTGACATTGGTCATTTGGAATCTCGTTTCAATCCATTTGGAGACAGTGCTAGTGTCAGTGCAAAATAGGTGCACGGTTTGCACCAAACATCGCTCAGAAATCAGTTTGGATGCACCCGATGGTACTCCTAGGTGATGAGGCTCAAGTGGATGCTCATTTTGGTCTGTTTGGAGATAGTGCTAATCTTAACGTAAGATAGGTGCACGGTTTGCGTCGAACGTACCATAGGATTGGAAATCATTTTGGACACACCCGATGGTACTCCAAGTTGACGAGGTTCAAGTGGATGCTTTGCAACAAACATCGCTCAGAAATCGTTTTGGACGCACCTGATGGTTCTCCTAAGTCACGACGATCAAGTGGATGCTCGGTTTGGTCTGTTTGGAGATAGTGCTAATCTTTACGTAAGATTGGTGCACGGTTTGCGTCGAACGTACCATAGGCTCAGAAATCATTTTGGACACACCCGATGGTACTCCTAGGTGACGAGGCTCAAATGGATGCTCGTTTTGGTCTGTTTGGAGACTGTGCTAATCTTGATGCAAGATAGGTGCACGGTTTCCGCCAAACAAACAATAGGCTCATAAATCATTTTGGACGCACCCGATGGATCGCTCAGAAATCATTTGGAATCTCGTTTCAATCCATTTGGAGACAGTGGTAGTGTAAATGTAAAATAGGTGCATGGTTTGCACCAAACATTGCTCAGAAATCATTTTGGACGCACCCGATGGTACTCCTAAGTCACGAGGCTCAAGTGGATGCTCGTTTTGGTCTGTTTGGAGATAGTGCTAATCTTGACGTAAGATAGGTGCACGGTTTGCGTCGAACATACCATAGGATTGGAAATCATTTTGGACACACCCGATGGTACTCCTAGTTGACGAGGTTCAAGTGGATGCCCGTTTTGGTCTGTTTGGAGACTGTGCTAATCTTGACACAAGATAGGTGAATGGTTTGCGCCGAACGTACCATAGGCTCAGAAATCATTTTGAACACACCCGATGGATCTTCTTAGTGACATTGGTCATTTAGAATCTCGTTTCAATCCATTTGGAGACAGTGGTAGTGTCAGTGCAAAATAGGTGCATGGTTTGCACCAAACATCGCTCAGAAATCATTTTGGACGCACCCGATGGTACTCCTAGGTGACGAGGCTCAAGTGGATGCTTGTTTTGGTCTGTTTGGAGATAGTGCTAACCTTAACACAAGATAGGTGCACGGTTTACGGCGAACGTACCATAGGCTCACATATTCTTTTGGACGCACCCGATGGATATCCTATGTGACATTGGTCATGTGGAATCTCATTTCAATCCATTTGGAGGCAGTGGTAGTGTCAGTACAAAATAGGTGCACGGTTTGCACCAAACATCGCTCAGAAATCATTTTGGACGCACCCGATGGTACTCCTAAGTCACGAGGCTCAAGTGGATGCTCGTTTTGGTCTGTTTGGAGATAGTGCTAATCTTAACGTAAGATAGGTGCACGGTTTGCGTCGAACGTACCATAGGATTGGAAATCATTTTGGACACACCCGATGGTACTCCTAGTTGACGAGGTTCAAGTGGATGCTTTGCACCAAACATCGCTCAGAAATTGTTTTGGATGCACCTGATGGTTCTCCTAAGTCACGAGGCTCAAGTGGATGCTCGTTTTGGTCTGTTTGGAGATAGTGCTAATCTTGACGTAAGATTGGTGCACGGTTTGCGTCGAACGTACCATAGGCTCGGAAATCATTTTGGACACACCCGATGGTACTCCTAGGTGACGAGGCTCAAGTGGATGCTTGGTCTGTTTGGAGATAGTGCTAATCTTGACGTAAGATTGGTGCACGGTTTGCGTCGAATGTACCATAGGCTCGGAAATCATTTTGGACACACTCGATGGTACTTCTAGGTGACGAGGCTCAAGTGGATGCTCGTTTTGGTCTGTTTGGAGACTGTGCTAATCTTGATGCAAGATAGGTGCACGGTTTCCGCCGAACGTACCATAGGCTCATAAATCATTTTGGACGCACCCGATGGATCGCTCAGAAATCATTTGGAATCTCGTTTCAATCCATTTGGAGACAGTGGTAGTGTAAATGTAAAATAGGTGCATGGTTTGCACCAAACATTGCTCAGAAATCGTTTTGGACGCACCCGATGGTACTCCTAAGTCACGAGGCTCAAGTGGATGCTCGTTTTGGTCTGTTTGGAGATAGTGCTAATCTTGACGTAAGATAGGTGCACGGTTTGCGTCGAACGTACCATAGGATTGGAAATCATTTTGGACACACCCGATGGTACTCCTAGTTGACGAGTTTCAAGTGGATGCCCGTTTTGGTCTGTTTGGAGACTGTGCTAATCTTGACGCAAGATAGGTGAATGGTTTGCGCCGAACGTACCATAGGCTCAGAAATCATTTAGAAAACACCCGATGGATCTTCTCAGTGTCATTGGTCATTTAGAATCTCGTTTCATCCATTTGGAGACAGTGGTAGTGTCAGTGCAAAATAGGTGCATGGTTTGCACCAAACATCGCTCAGAAATCATTTTGGACGCACCCGATGGTACTCCTAGGTGACGAGGCTCAAGTGGATGCTTGTTTTGGTCTGTTTGGAGATAGTGCTAACCTTACCATAAGATAGGTGCACAGTTTGCGGCGAACGTAACATAGGCTCACAAATTGTTTTGGACGCACCCGATGGATATCCTATGTGACGTTGGTCATGTGGAATTTTATTTCAATCCATTTGGAGGCAGTGGTAGTGTCAGTACAAAATAGGTGCACGGTTTGCACCAAACATCACTTAGAAATCATTTTGGACGCACCCGATGGTACTCGTAAGTCACGAGGCTCAAGTGGATGCTCGTTTTGGTCTGTTTGGAGATAGTGCTAATCTTGACGTAAGATAGGTGCACGGTTTGCGTCGAACGTACCATAGGCTCGGAAATCGTTTTGGACACACCCGATGGTACTCCTAGGTGACGAGGCTCAAGTGGATGCTCGTTTTGGTCTGTTTGGAGATAGTGCTAACCTTAACGCAAGATAGGTGCACGGTTTGCGCCGAACGTACCATAGGCTCAGAAATTAATTTGGACGCACCCGATGGATCTCCTATGTGACATTAGTCATGTGGAATGTCATTTCAATCCATTTGGAGACAGTGGTAGTGTTAGTGCAAAATAGGTGCATGCTTTGCACCAAACGTCACTCAGAAATCGTTTTGGACGCACCTGATGGTTCTCCTAAGTCACGAGGCTCAAGGGGATGCTCGTTTTGGTCTGTTTGGAGATAGTGTTAATCTTGACGTAAGATAGGTGCACGGTTTGCGTCGAATGTACCAAAGGCTCGGAAATCGTTTTGGACACACCCGATGGTACTCCTAGGTGACGAGGTTCAAGTGGATGCTCGTTTTGGTCTGTTTGGAGACAGTGCTAATCTTGACGCAAGATAGGTGCACGGTTTGCGCCGAACGTACCATAGGCTCAGAAATCATTTTGAACACACCCGATGGATCTTCTCAGTGACATTGGTCATTTGGAATCTCGTTTCAATCCATTTGGAGACAGTTATAGTTTCAGTGGAAGATAGGTACATGGTTTGCGCCAAACATCGCTTAGAAATCGTTTTGGACACACCCGATTGTACTCCTAGGTGACCAGGCTCAAGTGGATACTCGTTTTGGTCTGTTTGGAGATAGTGCTAACGCTAACATAAGATAGGTGTACGGTTTGCGTCGAACGTACCATAGGCTCAGAAATTGTTTTGGACGCACCCGATGGATATCCTATGTGACATTGGTCATGTGGAATGTCATTTCAATCCATTTAGAGGCAGTGGTAGTGTCTGTGCAAAATAGGTGCATGCTTTGCACCAAACATCGCTCAGAAATCGTTTTGGACGCACCCGATGGTTCTCCTAGGTCACGAGGCTCAAGTGGATGCTCGTTTTGGTCTGTTTGGAGATAGTGCTAACCTTGATTCAAGATTGGTGCACTGTTTGCGTCGAACGTAACATAGGCTCGGAAATCATTTTGGACACACCCGATGGTACTCCTAGGTGACGAGGCTCAAGTGGATGCTCGTTTTGGTATGTTTGGAGACAGTGCTAATCTTGACGCAAGATAGGTGCACGGTTTGCGTCGAACGTACCATAGGCTCAGAAATCATTTTGAACACACCCGATGGATCATCTCAGTGACATTGGTCATTTGGCATCTCGTTTCAATCCATTTGGAGACAGTTATAGTTTCAGTGCAAGATAGGTACACGGTTTGCGCCAAACATCGCTTAGAAATCATTTTCGACACACCCGATTATACTCCTAGGTGACGAGGCTCAAGTGGATGCTCGTTTTGGTCTGTTTGGAGATAGTGCTAACCTTGATGCGAGGTTGGTGCACTGTTTGCGTTGAACGTACATAGGGTCGAAAATCATTTTAGACACACCCGATGGTACGCCTAGGTGATGAGGCTCAAGTGGACGCTCGTTTTGGTCTGTTTGGAGACAATGCTAATCTTAACACAAGATAGGTGCACGGTTTGCGGCGAACGTACCATAGGCTCACATATTGTTTTGGACGCACCCGATGGATATCCTATGTGACATTGGTCATGTGGAATCTCATTTCAATCCATTTGGCGGCAGTGGTAGTGTCAGTACAAAATAGGTGCACGATTTGCACCAAACATCGCTCAGAAATCATTTTGGACGCACCCGATGGTACTCCTAAGTCACGAGGCTCAAGTGGATGCTCGTTTTGGTCTGTTTGGAGATAGTGCTAATCTTGACGTAAGATAAGTGCACGATTTGCGTCGAACGTACCATAGGCTCGGAAATCGTTTTGGACACACCCGATGGTACTCCTAGGTGACGAGGCTCAAGTGGATGCTCGTTTTGGTCTGTTTGGAGATAGTGCTAACCTTAACGCAAGATAGGTGCATGGTTTGCGCCGAACATACCATAGGCTCAGAAATTGTTTTGGACGCAACCGATGGATCTCCTATGTGACATTAGTCATGTGGAATGTCATTTCAATATATTTGGAGACAGTGGTAGTGTCTGTGCAAAACAGGTGGATGCTTTGCACCAAACATCGCTCAGAAATCGTTTTGGACGCACCCGATGGTTCTCGTAAGTCACGAGGCTCAAGTGGATGCTCGTTTTGATCTGTTTGGAGATAGTGCTAATCTTGACGTAAGATTGGTGCACGGTTTGCGTCGAACGTACCATAGGCTCGGAAATCATTTTGGACACACTCGATGGTACTCCTAGGTGACGAGGCTCAAGTGGATGCTCGTTTTGGTCTGTTTGGAGACTGTGCTAATCTTGATGCAAGATAGGTGCACGGTTTCCGCCGAACGTACCATAGGCTCATAAACCATTTTGGACGCACCCGATGGATCGCTCAGAAATCATTTGGAATCTCGTTTCAATCCATTTGGAGACAGTGGTAGTGTAAATGTAAAATAGGTGCATGGTTTGCACCAAACATTGCTTAGAAATCGTTTTGGACGCACCCGATGATACTCCTAAGTCACGAGGCTCAAGTGGATGCTCGTTTTGGTCTGTTTGGAGATAGTGCTAATCTTGACGTAAGATAGGTGCACGGTTTGCGTCGAACGTACCATAGGATTGGTTATCATTTTGGACACACCCGATGGTACTCCTAGGTGACGAGGTTCAAGTGGATGCCCGTTTTGGTCTGTTTGGAGACTGTGCTAATCTTGACGCAAGATAGGTGAATGGTTTGCGCCGAACGTACCATAGGCTCAGAAATCATTTTGAACACACCCGATGGATCTTCTCAGTGACATTGGTCATTTAGAATCTCGTTTCAATCCATTTGGAGACAGTGGTAGTGTCAGTGCAAAATAGGTGCATGGTTTGCACCAAACATCACTCAGAAATCATTTTGGACGCACCCGATGGTACTCCTAGGTGACGAGGCTCAAGTGGATGCTTGTTTTGGTCTGTTTGGTGATAGTGCTAACTTAACACAAGATAGGTGCACAGTTTACGGTGAACGTACCATAGGCTCACAAATTGTTTTGGACGCACCCGATGGATATCCTATGTGACATTGGTCATGTGGAATCTCATTTCAATCCATTTGGAGGCGGTGGTAGTGTCAGTACAAAATAGGTGCACGATTTGCACCAAACATTGCTCAGAAATCATTTTGGACACACCCGATAGTACTCCTAAGTCATGAGGCTCAAGTGGATGCTCGTTTTGGTCTGTTTGGAGATAGTGCTAATCTTGACGTAAGATAGGTGCACGGTTTGTGTCGAACGTACCATAGGCTCGGAAATCATTTTGGACACACCCGATGGTACTCCTAGGTGACGAGGCTCAAGTGGATGCTCGTTTTGGTCTATTTGGAGATAGTGCTAACCTTAACGCAAGATAGGTGCACGGTTTGCGCCGAACGTACCATAGGCTCAGAAATTATTTTGGACGCACCCGATGGATCTCCTATGTGACATTAGTCATATGGAATGTCATTTCAATCCATTTGGAGACAGTGGTAGTGTCAGTGCAAAATAGGTGCATGCTTTGCACCAAACATCGCTCAGAAATCGTTTTGGACGCAACCGATGGTTCTCCTAAGTCACGAGGCTCAAGTGGATGCTCGTTTTGGTCTGTTTGGAGATAGTGCTAATCTTGACGTAAGATAGGTGCACGGTTTGCGTCGAATGTACCATAGGCTCGGAAATCGTTTTGGTCACACCCGATGGTACTCCTAGGTGACGAGGTTCAAGTGGATGCTCGTTTTGGTCTGTTTGGAGACAGTGCTAATCTTGACGCAAGATAGGTGCACGGTTTGCGCCGAACGTACCATAGGCTCAGAAATCATTTTGAACACACCTGATGGATCTTCTCAGTGACATTGGTCATTTGGAATCTCGTTTCAATCCATTTGGAGACAGTTATAGTTTCAGTGCAAGATAGGTACACGGTTTGCGCCAAACATCGCTTAGAAATCGTTTTGGACACACCCGATTGTACTCCTAGGTGACCAGGCTCAAGTGGATACTCGTTTTGGTCTGTTTGGAGATAGTGCTATTCTTAACAAAAGATAGGTGCACGGTTTGCGCCGAACGTACCATAGGCTCAGAAATTGTTTTGGACGCACCCGATGGATATCCTATGTGACATTGGTCATGTGGAATCTCATTTCAATCCATTTAGAGCCAGTGGTAGTGTCAGTGCAAAATAGGTGCACGGTTTGCACCAAACATCGCTCAGAAATTGTTTTGGACGCACCCGATGGTACTCCTAGGTGACGAGGCTCAAGTGGATGCTTGGTCTGTTTAGAGATAGTGCTAATCTTGACGTAAGATTGGTGCACGGTTTGCGTCGAACGTACCATAGGCTCAGAAATCATTTTGGACACACCTGATGGTACTTCTAGGTGACGAGGCTCAAGTGGATGCTCGTTTTGGTCTGTTTGGAGACTGTGCTAATCTTCATGCAAGATAGGTGCACGGTTTCCGCTGAACGTACCATAGGCTCATAAATCATTTTGGACGCACCCGATGGATCGCTCAGAAATCATTTGGAATCTCGTTTCAATCCATTTGGAGACAGTGGTAGTGTAAATGTAAAATAGGTGCATGGTTTGCACCAAACATTGCTCATAAATCATAATGCTAATCTTGACGTAAGATAGGTGCATGGTTTGCGTCGAACGTACCATAGGATTGGAAATCATTTTGGACACACCTGATGGTACTCCTAGGTGACGAGGTTCAAGTGGATGCCCGTTTTGGTCTGTTTGCAGACTGTGCTAAACTTGACGCAAGATAGGTGAATGGTTTGCGCCGAACGTACCATAGGCTCAGAAATCATTTTGAACATAGCCGATGGATCTTCTCAGTGACATTGGTCATTTTGAATCTCGTTTCAATCCATTTGGAGACAGTGGTAGTGTCAGTTTAAAATAGGTGCATGGTTTGCACCAAACATTGCTCAGAAATCGTTTTGGACGCACCCAATAGTACTCCTAAGTCACGAGGCTCAAGTGGATGCTCGTTTTGGCCTATTTGGAGATAGTGCTAATCTTGACGTAAGATAGGTGCATGGTTTGCGTCGAACGTACCATAGGATTGGAAATCATTTTGGACACACCCGATGGTACTCCTAGGTGACGAGGTTCAAGTGGATGCCCGTTTTGGTCTGTTTGGAGACTGTGCTAATCTTGACGCAAGATAGGTGAATGGTTTGCGCCGAACGTACCATAGGCTCAGAAATCATTTTGAACACAGCCGATGGATCTTCTCAGTGACATTGGTCATTTAGAATCTCGTTTCAATCCATTTGGAGACAGTGGTAGTGTCAGTGCAAAATAGGTGCATGGTTTGCACCAAACATCGCTCAGAAATCATTTTGGACGCACCCGATGGTACTCCTAGGTGACGAGGCTCAAGTGGATGCTTGTTTTGGTCTGTTTGGAGATAGTGCTAACCTTAACACAAGATAGGTGTACAGTTTGCGGCGAACGTACCATAGGCTCACAAATTGTTTTGGACGCACCCGATGGATATCCTATGTGACATTGGTCATGTGGAATCTCATTTCAATCCATTTGGAGACAGTGGTAGTGTCAGTGCAAAATAGGTGCATGCTTTGCACTAAACATCGCTCAGAAATCGTTTTGGACGCACCCGATGGTTCTCCTAAGTCACAAGGCTCAAGTGGATGCTCGTTTTGGTCTATTTGGAGATAGTGCTAATCTTGACGTAAGATAGGTGCACGGTTTGCGTCGAATGTACCACAGGCTCGGAAATCATTTTGCACACACCCGATGGTACTCCTAGGTGACGAGGTTCAAGTGGATGTTCGTTTTGGTCTGTTTGGAGACAGTGCTAATCTTGACGCAAGATAGGTGCACGGTTTGCGCCGAACGTACCATAGGCTCAGAAATCATTTTGAACACACCCGATGGATCTTCTCAGTGACATTGGTCATTTGGAATCTCGTTTCAATCCATTTGGAGACAGTTATAGTTTCAGTGCAAGATAGGTACACGGTTTGCGCCAAACATCGCTTAGAAATCGTTTTGGATGCACCTGATGGTTCTCCTAAGTCACGAGGCTCAAGTGGATGCTCGTTTTGGTCTGTTTGGAGATAGTGCTAATCTTGACGTAAGATTGGTGCACGGTTTGCGTCGAACGTACCATAGGCTCGGAAATCATTTTGGACACACCCGATGGTACTCCTAGGTGACGAGGCTCAAGTGGATGCTCGTTTTGGTCTGTTTGGACACTGTGCTAATCTTGATGCAAGATAGGTGCACGGTTTCCGCCGAACGTACCATAGGCTCATAAATCATTTTGGACGCACCCGATGGATCGCTCAGAAATCATTTGGAATCTCGTTTCAATCCATTTGGAGACAGTGGTAGTGTAAATGTAAAATAGGTGCATGGTTTGCACCAAACATTGCTCAGAAATCGTTTTGGACGCACCCGATGGTACTCCTAAGTCACGAGGCTCAAGTGGATGCTCGTTTTGGTCTGTTTGGAGATAGTGCTAATCTTGACGTAAGATAGGTGCACGGTTTGCGTCGAACGTACCATAGGATTGGAAATCATTTTGGACACACCCGATGGTACTCCTAGTTGACGAGTTTCAAGTGGATGCCCGTTTTGGTCTGTTTGGAGACTGTGCTAATCTTGACGCAAGATAGGTGAATGGTTTGCGCCGAACGTACCATAGGCTCAGAAATCATTTAGAAAACACCCGATGGATCTTCTCAGTGACATTGGTCATTTAGAATCTCGTTTCAATCCATTTGGAGACAGTGGTAGTGTCAGTGCAAAATAGGTGCATGGTTTGCACCAAACATCGCTCAGAAATCATTTTGGACGCACCCGATGGTACTCCTAGGTGACGAGGCTCAAGTGGATGCTTGTTTTGGTCTGTTTGGAGATAGTGCTAACCTTACCATAAGATAGGTGCACAGTTTGCGGCGAACGTACCATAGGCTCACAAATTGTTTTGGACGCACCCGATGGATATCCTATGTGACGTTGGTCATGTGGAATCTCATTTCAATCCATTTGGAGGCAGTGGTAGTGTCAGTACAAAATAGGTGTACGGTTTGCACCAAACATCACTTAGAAATCATTTTGGACGCACCCGATGGTACTCGTAAGTCATGAGGCTCAAGTGGATGCTCGTTTTGGTCTGTTTGGAGATAGTGCTAATCTTGACGTAAGATAGGTGCACGGTTTGCGTCGAACGTACCATAGGCTCAGAAATCGTTTTGGACACACCCGATGGTACTCCTAGGTGACGAGGCTCAAGTGGATGCTCGTTTTGGTCTGTTTGGAGATAGTGCTAACCTTAACGCAAGATAGGTGCACGGTTTGCGCCGAACGTACCATAGGCTCAGAAATTAATTTGGACGCACCCGATGGATCTCCTATGTGACATTAGTCATGTGGAATGTCATTTCAATCCATTTGGAGACAGTGGTAGTGTCAGTGCAAAATAGGTGCATGCTTTGCACCAAACGTCACTCAGAAATCGTTTTGGACGCACCCGATGGTTCTCCTAAGTCACGAGGCTCAAGTGGATGCTCGTTTTGGTCTGTTTGGAGATAGTGTTAATCTTGACGTAAGATAGGTGCACGGTTTGCGTCGAATGTACCAAAGGCTCGAAAATCATTTTGGACACACCCGATGGTACTCCTAGGTGACGAGGTTCAAGTGGATGCTCGTTTTGGTCTGTTTGGAGACAGTGCTAATCTTGACGCAAGATAGGTGCACGGTTTGCGCCGAACGTACCATAGGCTCAGAAATCATTTTGAACACACCCGATGGATCTTCTCAGTGACATTGGTCATTTGGAATCTCGTTTCAATCCATTTGGAGACAGTTATAGTTTCAGTGGAAGATATGTACATGGTTTGCGCCAAACGTCGCTTAGAAATCATTTTGGACACACCCGATTGTACTCCTAGGTGACCAGGCTCAAGTGGATACTCGTTTTGGTCTGTTTGGAGATAGTGCTAACGTTAACATAAGATAGGTGTACGGTTTGCGTCGAACGTACCATAGGCTCAGAAATTGTTTTGGACGCACCCGATGGATATCCTATGTGACATTGGTCATGTGGAATGTCATTTCAATCCATTTAGAGGCAGTGGTAGTGTCTGTGCAAAATAGGTGCATGCTTTGCACCAAACATCGCTCAGAAATCGTTTTGGACGCACCCGATGGTTCTCCTAGGTCACGAGGCTCAAGTGGATGCTCGTTTTGGTCTGTTTGGAGATAGTGCTAACCTTGATTCAAGATTGGTGCACTGTTTGCGTCGAACGTAACATAGGCTCAGAAATCATTTTGGACACACCCGATGGTACTCCTAGGTGACGAGGCTCAAGTGGATGCTCGTTTTGGTATGTTTGGAGACAGTGCTAATCTTGACGCAAGATAGGTGCACGGTTTGCGCCGAACGTACCATAGGCTCAGAAATCATTTTGAACACACCCGATGGATCATCTCAGTGACATTGGTCATTTGGCATCTCGTTTCAATCCATTTGGAGACAGTTATAGTTTCAGTGCAAGATAGGTACACGGTTTGCGCCAAACATCGCTTAGAAATCATTTTCGACACACCCGATTATACTCCTAGGTGACGAGGCTCAAGTGGATGCTCGTTTTGGTCTGTTTGGAGATAGTGCTAACCTTGATGCGAGGTTGGTGCACTGTTTGCGTTGAACGTACATAGGGTCGGAAATCATTTTAGACACACCCGATGGTACGCCTAGGTGATGAGGCTCAAGTGGACGCTCGTTTTGGTCTGTTTGGAGACAATGCTAATCTTAACACAAGATAGGTGCACGGTTTGCGGCGAACGTACCATAGGCTCACATATTGTTTTGGACGCACCCGATGGATATCCTATGTGACATTGGTCATGTGGAATCTCATTTCAATCCATTTGGCGGCAGTGGTAGTGTCAGTACAAAATAGGTGCACGATTTGCACCAAACATCGCTCAGAAATCATTTTGGACGCACCCGATGGTACTCCTAAGTCACGAGGCTCAAGTGGATGCTCGTTTTGGTTTGGAGATAGTGCTAATCTTGACGTAAGATAAGTGCACGATTTGCGTCGAACGTACCATAGGCTCGGAAATCGTTTTGGACACACCCGATGGTACTCCTAGGTGACGAGGCTCAAGTGGATGCTCGTTTTGGTCTGTTTGGAGATAGTGCTAACCTTAACGCAAGATAGGTGCATGGTTTGCGCCGAACATACCATAGGCTCAGAAATTGTTTTGGACGCAACCGATGGATCTCCTATGTGACATTAGTCATGTGGAATGTCATTTCAATATATTTGGAGACAGTGGTAGTGTCTGTGCAAAATAGGTGGATGCTTTGCACCAAACATCGCTCAGAAATCGTTTTGGACGCACCCGATGGTTCTCGTAAGTCACGAGGCTCAAGTGGATGCTCGTTTTGATCTGTTTGGAGATAGTGCTAATCTTGACGTAAGATTGGTGCACGGTTTGCGTCGAACGTACCATAGGCTCGGAAATCATTTTGGACACACTCGATGGTACTCCTAGGTGACGAGGCTCAAGTGGATGCTCGTTTTGGTCTGTTTGGAGACTGTGCTAATCTTGATGCAAGATAGGTGCACGGTTTCCGCCGAACGTACCATAGGCTCATAAACCATTTTGGACGCACCCGATGGATCGCTCAGAAATCATTTGGAATCTCGTTTCAATCCATTTGGAGACAGTGGTAGTGTAAATGTAAAATAGGTGCATGGTTTGCACCAAACATTGCTTAGAAATCGTTTTGGACGCACCCGATGATACTCCTAAGTCACGAGGCTCAAGTGGATGCTCGTTTTGGTCTGTTTGGAGATAGTGCTAATCTTGACGTAAGATAGGTGCACGGTTTGCGTCGAACGTACCATAGGATTGGTTATCATTTTGGACACACCCGATGGTACTCCTAGGTGACGAGGTTCAAGGGGATGCCCGTTTTGGTCTGTTTGGAGACAGTGCTAATCTTGAAGCAAGATAGGTGAATGGTTTGCGCCGAACGTACCATAGGCTCAAAAATCATTTTGAACACACCCGATGGATATTCTCAGTGACATTGGTCATTTAGAATCTCGTTTCAATCCATTTGGAGACAGTGGTAGTGTCAGTGCAAAATAGGTGCATGGTTTGCACCAAACATCACTCAGAAATCATTTTGGACGCACCCGATGGTACTCCTAGGTGACGAGGCTCAAGTGGATGCTTGTTTTGGTCTGTTTGGTGATAGTGCTAACCTTAACACAAGATAGGTGCACAGTTTACGGTGAACGTACCATAGGCTCACAAATTGTTTTGGACGCACCCGATGGATATCCTATGTGACATTGGTCATGTGGAATCTCATTTCAATCCATTTGGAGGCGGTGATAGTGTCAGTACAAAATAGGTGCACGATTTGCACCAAACATTGCTCAGAAATCATTTTGGACACACCCGATAGTACTCCTAAGTCACGAGGCTCAAGTGGATGCTCGTTTTGGTCTGTTTGGAGATAGTGCTAATCTTGACGTAAGATAGGTGCACGGTTTGTGTCGAACGTACCATAGGCTCGGAAATCATTTTGGACACACCCGATGGTACTCCTAGGTGACGAGGCTCAAGTGGATGCTCGTTTTGGTCTGTTTGGAGATAGTGCTAACCTTAACGCAAGATAGGTGCACGGTTTGCGCCGAACGTACCATAGGCTCAGAAATTATTTTGGACGCACCCGATGGATCTCCTATGTGACATTAGTCATATGGAATGTCATTTCAATCCATTTGGAGACAGTGGTAGTGTCAGTGCAAAATAGGTGCATGCTTTGCACCAAACATCGCTCAGAAATCTTTTTGGACGCAACCGATGGTTCTCCTAAGTCACGAGGCTCAAGTGGATGCTCGTTTTGGTCTGTTTGGAGATAGTGCTAATCTTGACGTAAGATAGATGCACGGTTTGCGTCGAATGTACCATAGGCTCGGAAATCGTTTTGGTCACACCCGATGGTACTCCTAGGTGACGAGGTTCAAGTGGATGCTCGTTTTGGTCTGTTTGGAGACAGTGCTAATCTTGACGCAAGATAGGTGCACGGTTTGCGCCGAACGTACCATAGGCTCAGAAATCATTTTGAACACACCTGATGGATCTTCTCAGTGACATTGGTCATTTGGAATCTCGTTTCAATCCATTTGGAGACAGTGGTAGTGTCAGTGCAAAATAGGTGCACGGTTTGCACCAAACATCGCTCAGAAATTGTTTTGGATGCACCCGATGGTACTCCTAGGTGACGAGGCTCAAGTGGATGCTTGGTCTGTTTGGAGATAGTGCTAATCTTGACGTAAGATTGGTGCACGGTTTGCGTCAAACGTACCAAGGCTCGGAAATCATTTTGGACACACCCGATGGTACTCCTAGGTGACGAGGCTCAAGTGGATGCTCGTTTTGGTCTATTTGGAGACTGTGCTAATCTTGATGCAAGATAGGTGCACGGTTTCCGCCGAACGTACCACAGGCTCATAAATCATTTTGGACGCACCCGATGGATCGCTCAGAAATCATTTGCAATCTCTTTTCAATCCATTTGGAGACAGTGGTAGTGTAAATGTAAAATAGGTGCATGGTTTGCACCAAACATTGCTCAGAAATTGTTTTGGACGCACCCGATAGTACTCCTAAGTCACGAGGCTCAAGTGGATGCTCGTTTCGGTCTGTTTGGAGATAATGCTAATCTTGACGTAAGATAGGTGCATGGTTTGCGTCGAACGTACCATAGGATTGGAAATCATTTTGGACACACCCAATGGTACTCCTAGGTGACGAGGTTCAAGTGGATGCCCGTTTTGGTCTGTTTGGAGACTGTGCTAATCTTGACGCAAGATAGGTGAATGGTTTGCGCCGAACATACTATAGGCTCAGAAATCATTTTGAACACACTCGATGGATATTCTCAGTGACATTGGTCATTTAGAATCTCGTTTCAATCCATTTGGAGACAGTGGTAGTGTCAGTGCAAAATAGGTGCATGGTTTGCACCAAACATCACTCAGAAATCATTTTGGACGCACCCGATGGTACTCCTAGGTGACGAGGCTCAAGTGGATGCTTGTTTTGGTCTGTTTGGTGATAGTGCTAACCTTAACACAAGATAGGTGCACAGTTTACGGTGAACGTACCATAGGCTCACAAATTGTTTTGGACGCACCCGATGGATATCCTATGTGACATTGGTCATGTGGAATCTCATTTCAATCCATTTGGAGGCGGTGGTAGTGTCAGTACAAAATAGGTGCACGATTTGCACCAAACATTGCTCAGAAATCATTTTGGACACACCCGATAGTACTCCTAAGTCACGAGGCTCAAGTGGATGCTCGTTTTGGTCTGTTTGGAGATAGTGCTAATCTTGACGTAAGATAGGTGCACGGTTTGTGTCGAACGTACCATAGGCTCGGAAATCATTTTGGACACACCCGATGGTACTCCTAGGTGACGAGGCTCAAGTGGATGCTCGTTTTGGTCTGTTTGGAGATAGTGCTAACCTTAACGCAAGATAGGTGCACGGTTTGCGCCGAACGTACCATAGGCTCAGAAATTATTTTGGACGCACCCGATGGATCTCCTATGTGACATTAGTCATATGGAATGTCATTTCAATCCATTTGGAGACAGTGGTAGTGTCAGTGCAAAATAGGTGCATGCTTTGCACCAAACATCGCTCAGAAATCTTTTTGGACGCAACCGATGGTTCTCCTAAGTCACGAGGCTCAAGTGGATGCTCGTTTTGGTCTGTTTGGAGATAGTGCTAATCTTGACGTAAGATAGATGCACGGTTTGCGTCGAATGTACCATAGGCTCGGAAATCGTTTTGGTCACACCCGATGGTACTCCTAGGTGACGAGGTTCAAGTGGATGCTCGTTTTGGTCTGTTTGGAGACAGTGCTAATCTTGACGCAAGATAGGTGCACGGTTTGCGCCGAACGTACCATAGGCTCAGAAATCATTTTGAACACACCTGATGGATCTTCTCAGTGACATTGGTCATTTGGAATCTCGTTTCAATCCATTTGGAGACAGTGGTAGTGTCAGTGCAAAATAGGTGCACGGTTTGCACCAAACATCGCTCAGAAATTGTTTTGGATGCACCCGATGGTACTCCTAGGTGACGAGGCTCAAGTGGATGCTTGGTCTGTTTGGAGATAGTGCTAATCTTGACGTAAGATTGGTGCACGGTTTGCGTCAAACGTACCAAGGCTCGGAAATCATTTTGGACACACCCGATGGTACTCCTAGGTGACGAGGCTCAAGTGGATGCTCGTTTTGGTCTATTTGGAGACTGTGCTAATCTTGATGCAAGATAGGTGCACGGTTTCCGCCGAACGTACCACAGGCTCATAAATCATTTTGGACGCACCCGATGGATCGCTCAGAAATCATTTGCAATCTCGTTTCAATCCATTTGGAGACAGTGGTAGTGTAAATGTAAAATAGGTGCATGGTTTGCACCAAACATTGCTCAGAAATTGTTTTGGACGCACCCGATAGTACTCCTAAGTCACGAGGCTCAAGTGGATGCTCGTTTCGGTCTGTTTGGAGATAATGCTAATCTTGACGTAAGATAGGTGCATGGTTTGCGTCGAACGTACCATAGGATTGGAAATCATTTTGGACACACCCAATGGTACTCCTAGGTGACGAGGTTCAAGTGGATGCCCGTTTTGGTCTGTTTGGAGACTGTGCTAATCTTGACGCAAGATAGGTGAATGGTTTGCGCCGAACATACTATAGGCTCAGAAATCATTTTGAACACACTCGATGGATCTTCTCAGTGACATTGGTCATTTAGAATCTCGTTTCAATCCATTTGGAGACAGTGGTAGTGTCAGTGCAAAATAGGTGCATGGTTTGCACCAAACATCGCTCAGAAATCATTTTGGACGCACCCGATGGTACTCCTAGGTGACGAGGCTCAAGTGGATGCTTGTTTTGGTCTATTTGGAGATAGTGCTAACCTTACCATAAGATAGATGCACAGTTTGCGGCGAACGTACCATAGGCTCACAAATTGTTTTGGACGCACCCGATGGATATCCTATGTGATGTTGGTCATATGGAATCTCATTTCAATCCATTTGGAGGCAGTGGTAGTGTCAGTACAAAATAGGTGCACGGTTTGCACCAAACATCACTTAGAAATCATTTTGGACGCACCCGATGGTACTCGTAAGTCACGAGGCTCAAGTGGATGCTCGTTTTGGTCTGTTTGGAGATAGTGCTAATCTTGACGTAAGATAGGTGCACGGTTTGCGTCGAACGTACCATAGGCTCGGAAATCGTTTTGGACACACCCGATGGTACTCCTAGGTGACGAGGCTCAAGTGGATGCTCGTTTTGGTCTGTTTGGAGATAGTGCTAACCTTAATGCAAGATAGGTGCACGGTTTGCGCCGAACGTACTATAGGCTCAGAAATTATTTTGGACGCACCCGATGGATCTCCTATGTGACATTAGTCATGTGGAATGTCATTTCAATCCATTTGGAGACAGTGGTAGTGTCAGTGCAAAATAGGTGCATGCTTTGCACCAAACGTCACTCAGAAATCGTTTTGGACGCACCCGATGGTTCTCCTAAGTCACGAGGCTCAAGTGGATGCTCGTTTTGGTCTATTTGGAGATAGTGCTAATCTTGACGTAAGATAGGTGCACGGTTTGCGTCGAATGTACCATAGGCTCGGAAATCGTTTTGGACACACCCGATGGTACTCCTAGGTGACGAGGTTCAAGTGGATGCTCGTTTTGGTCTGTTTGGAGATAGTGCTAATCTTGACGCAAGATAGGTGCACGGTTTGCGCCGAACGTACCATAGGCTCAGAAATCATTTTGAACACACCCGATGGATCTTCTCAGTGACATTAGTCATTTGGAATCTCGTTTCAATCCATTTGGAGATAGTTATAGTTTCAGTGGAAGATAGGTACATGGTTTGCGCCAAACATCGCTTAGAAATCGTTTTGGACACACCCGATTGTACTCCTAGGTGACCAGGCTCAAGTGGATACTCGTTTTGGTCTGTTTGGAGATAGTGCTAACGTTAACATAAGATAGGTGCACGGTTTGCGTCGAACGTACCATAGGCTCAGAAATTGTTTTGGACGCACCCGATGGATATCCTATGTGACATTGGTCTTGTGGAATCTCATTTCAATCCATTTGGAGGCAGTGGTAGTGTCAGTACAAAATAGGTGCACGGTTTGCACCAAACATCGCTCAGAAATCATTTTGGACGCACCCGATGGTACTCCTAAGTCACGAGGCTCAAGTGGATGCTCGTTTTGGTCTGTTTGGAGATAGTGCTAATCTTGACGTAAGATAGGTGCACGGTTTGCGTCGAACGTGCCATAGGCTCGGAAATCGTTTTGGACACACCCGATGGTACTCCTAGGTTACGAGGCTCAAGTGGATGCTCGTTTTGGTCTGTTCGGAGACTGTGCTAATCTTGACGCAAGATAGGTGCACGGTTTCCGCCGAACGTACCATAGGCTCATAAATCATTTTGGACCCACCAGATGGATCGCACAGAAATCATTTGGAATCTCATTTCAATCCATTTGGAGACAGTGGTAGTGTCAGTGCAAAATAGGTGCATGGTTTGCACCAAACATTGCTCAGAAATCGTTTTGGACGCACCCGATGGTACTCCTAAGTCACGAGGCTCAAGTGGATGCTCGTTTTGGTCTGTTTGGAGATAGTGCTAATCTTGACGTAAGATAGGTGCATGGTTTGCGTCGAACGTACCATAATCTCGGAAATCATTTTGGACACACCTGATGGTACTCCTAGGTGACGAGGTTCAAGTGGATGCTCGTTTTGGTCTGCTTGGAGACAGTGCTAACCTTGACGCAAGATAGGTGCATGGTTTGCGCCGAACGTACCATATGCTCAGAAATTATTTTGGACGCACCCGATGGATCTTCTTAGTGACATTGGTCATTTGGAATCTCGTTTCAACCCATTTGGAGATAGTTTTAGTGTCGGTGCAAGATAGGTGCATGGTTTCCGCCAAACATAGCTTAGAAATCGTTTTGGAAGCACCCGATGGTACTCCTAGGTGACGAGGCTCAAGTGGATGCTTGTTTTGGTCTATTTGGAGATAGTTCTAACCTTAACGCAAGATAGGTGCATGGTTTGCGCCGAACGTACCATAGGCTCAGAAATCGTTTTGGATGCACCGGATGGATCTCCTATGTGACATTAGTCATGTGGAATGTCATTTCAATCCATTTGGAGACAGTGGTAGTGTCAGTGCAAAATAGGTGCATGGTTTGCACCAAACATCGCTAAGAAATCATTTTGGACGCACCCGATGGAACAACTAGGTGACGAGGCTCAAGTGGATGCTCATTTTGGTCTGTTTGGAGATAGTGCTAACCTTGATGCGAGGTTGGTGCACTGTTTGCGTCGAACGTACCATAGGTCAGAAATTGTTTTGGATGCACCCGATGGTACTCCTAGGTGACGAGGCTCAATTGGATGCTCGTTTTGGTCTGTTTGGAGGAAGTGCTAACCTCGATGTGAGATTGGTGCACTGTTTGCGTCCAACATACCATAGGCTCGGAAATCATTTTGGACACACCCGATGGTACTCCTAGGTGACGAGGCTCAAGTGGATGCTCGTTTTGGTCTATTCGCAGACAGTGCTAATCTTAACGCAAGATAGGTGCACGGTTTGCGCCGAACGTACCATAGGCTCAGAATCATTTTGGACGCACCCGATGGATCTCCTATGTGACATTAGTCATGTGGAATGTCATTTCAATCCATTTGGAGACAGTGGTAGTGTCAGTTCAAAATAGGTGCACGGTTTGCACCAAACATCGCTCAGAAATCATTTTGGACGCACCCGATGGTACAACTAGATGACGAGGCTCAAGTGGATGCTCGTTTTGGTCTGTTTGGAGATAGTGCTAACCTTGATGCGAGGTTGGTGCACTGTTTGCGTCGAACGTACCATAGGGTCGGAAATTGTTTTGGATGCACCCGATGGTACTCCTAGGAGACGAGGCTCAAGTGGATGCTCGTTTTGTTCTGTTTGGAGACAGTGCTAATCTTGATGCAAGATAGGTGCTCGGTTTCTACCGAACGTACCATAGGCTCAGAAATAATTTTGGACGCACCCGATGGATCGCTCAGAAATCATTTGGACGCACCTGATGGTACTCCTAAGTCACGAGACTCAAGTGGATGCTCGTTTTGTTCTGTTTGGAGATCATGCTAATCTTGACGTAAGATAGGTGCACGGTTTGTGTCGAACGTACCATAGGCTCGGAAATCATTTTGGACACACCCGATGGTACTCCTAGGTAACGAGGCTCAAGTGGAAGCTCGTTTTGGTCTGTTTGGAGATAGTGCTAACCTTGATGCAAGATTGGTGCACTGTTTGCGTCGAACGTAACGTAGGCTTGGAAATCATTTTGGACACACCCGATGGTACTCCTAGGTGACGAGGCTCAAGTGGATGCTCGTTTTGGTCTGTTTGGAGACAGTGGTAACCTTAACGCAAGATAGGTGCACGGTTTGCGCCGAACGTACCATAGGCTCAGAAATCGTTTTGGACGCACCCGATGGATCTCCTATGTGACATTAGTCATGTGGAATGTAATTTCAATCCATTTGGAGACAGTGGTAGTGTCAGTGCAAAATAGGTGCACGGTTTGCACCAAACATCGTTCAAAAGTCATTTTGGACGCACCCAATGGTACAACTAGGTGACGAGGCTCAAGTGGATGCTTGTTTTGGTCTGTTTTGAGATAGTGCTAACCTTGATGCGAGGTTGGTGCACAGTTTGCGTCGAACGTACCATAGGGTCAGAAATAGTTTTGGACGCACCAGATGGTACTCCTAGGTGACGAGGCTCAAGTGAATGCTCGTTTTGGTCTGTTTGGAGGTAGTGCTAACCTCGATGCGAGATTAGTGAAATGTTTGCGTCGAACATACCATAGGCTCGGAAAATCATTTTGGACACACCCGATGGTACTCCTAGGTGACGAGGCTCAAGTGGATGCTCGTTTTGGTCTGTTCGGAGACAGTGCCAATCTTGACGCAAGATAGGTGCACGGTTTGCGCCGAACGTACATAGGCTCAGAAATCGTTTTGGACGCGACCGATGGATCTCCTATGTGACATTAGTCATGTGGAATGTCATTTCAATCCATTTGGAGACAGTGGTAGTGTCAGTTCAAAATAGGTGCACGGTTTGCACCAAACATCGCTCAGAAATAATTTTGGACGCACCCGATGATACAACTAGATGACGAGGCTCAAGTGGATGCTCGTTTTGGTCTGTTTGGAGATAGTGCTAACCTTGGTGCGAGGTTGGTGCACTGTTTGCGTCGAACGTACCATAGGGTCGGAAATTGTTTTGGATGCACCTGAGGGTACTCCTAGGTAACGAGGCTCAAGTGGATGCTCATTTTGGTCTGTTTGGAGATAGTGCTAACCTTGATGCAAGATTGGTGCACTGTTTGCGTCGAACGTAACATAGGCTCGGAAATCATTTTGGACACACCCGATGGTACTCCTAGGTGACGAGGCTCAAGTGGATGTTCGTTTTGGTCTGTTTGGAGACAGTGGTAACCTTAATGCAAGATAGGTGCACGGTTTGCGCCGAACGTACCATAGGCTCAGAAATCGTTTTGGACGCACCCGATGGATCTCCTATGTGACATTAGTCATGTGGAATGTAATTTCAATCCATTTGGAGACAGTGGTAGTGTCTGTGCAAAATAGGTGCACGGTTTGCACCAAACATCGTTCAAAAATCATTTTGGACGCACCCAATGGTACAACTAGGTGACGAGGCTCAAGTGGATGCTTGTTTTGGTTTGTTTGGAGATAGTGCTAACCTTGATGCGAGGTTGGTGCACTGTTTGCGTCGAACGTACCATAGGGTCAGAAATAGTTTTGGACACACCAGATGGTACTCCTAGGTGACGAGGCTCAAGTGAATGCTCGTTTTGGTCTGTTTGGAGGTAGTGATAACCTCGATGCGAGATTAGTGAAATGTTTGCGTCGAACATACCATAGGCTCGGAAATCATTTTGGACACACCCGATGGTACTCCTAGGTGACGAGGCTCAAGTGGATGCTCGTTTTGGTCTGTTCGGAGACAGTGCCAATCTTGACGCAAGATAGGTGCACGGTTTGCGCCGAACGTACATAGGCTCAGAAATCGTTTTGGACGCAACCGATGGATCTCCTATGTGACATTAGTCATGTGGAATGTTATTTCAATCCATTTGGAGACAGTGGTAGTGTCAGTTCAAAATAGGTGCACGGTTTGCACCAAACATCGCTCAGAAATCATTTTGGACGCACCCGATGGTACAACTAGATGACGAGGCTCAAGTGGATGCTCGTTTTGGTCTGTTTGGAGATAGTGCTAACCTTGGTGCGAGGTTGGTGCACTGTTTGCGTCAAACGTACCATAGGGTCGGAAATTGTTTTGGATGCACATGAGGGTACTCCTAGGTAACGATGCTCAAGTGGATGCTCATTTTGGTCTGTTTGGAGATAGTGCTAACCTTGATGCAAGATTGGTGTACTGTTTGCGTCGAACGTAACATAGGCTCGGAAATCATTTTGGACACACCCGATGGTACTCCTAGGTGACGTGGCTCAAGTGGATGCTCGTTTTGGTCTGTTTGGAGACAGTGGTAACCTTAACGCAAGATAGGTGCACGGTTTGCGCCGAACGTACCATAGGCTCAGAAATCGTTTTGGACGCACCCGATGGATCTCCTATGTGACATTAGTCATGTGGAATGTAATTTCAATCCATTTGGAGACAGTGGTAGTGTCTGTGCAAAATAGGTGCACGGTTTGCACCAAACATCGTTCAAAAATCATTTTGGACGCACCCAATGGTACAACTAGGTGACGAGGCTCAAGTGGATGCTTGTTTTGGTCTGTTTGGAGATAGTGCTAACCTTGATGCGAGGTTGGTGCACAGTTTGCGTCGAACGTACCATAGGGTCAGAAATAGTTTTGGACGCACCAGATGGTACTCCTAGGTGACGAGGCTCAAGTGAATGCTCGTTTTGGTCTGTTTGGAGGTAGTGATAACCTCGATGCGAGATTAGTGAACTGTTTGCGTCGAACATACCATAGGCTCGGAAATCATTTTGGACACACCCGATGGTACTCCAAGGTGACGAGGCTCAAGTGGATGCTCGTTTTGGTCTGTTCGGAGACAGTGCTAATCTTGACACAAGATAGGTGCACGGTTTGCGCCGAACGTACATAGGCTCAGAAATCGTTTTGGACGCACCCGATGGATCTCCTATGTGACATTAGTCATGTGGAATGTCATTTCAATCCATTTGGAGACAGTGGTAGTGTCAGTTCAAAATAGGTGCACGGTTTGCACCAAACATCGCTCAGAAATCATTTTGGATGCACCCGATGGTACAACTAGATGACGAGGCTCAAGTGGATGCTCGTTTTGGTCTGTTTGGAGATAGTGCTAACCTTGATGCGAGGTTGGTGCACTGTTTGCGTCGAACGTACCATAGGGTAGGAAATTGTTTTGGATGCACCTGAGGGTACTCCTAGGTAACGAGGCTCAAGTGGATGCTCGTTTTGGTCTATTTGGAGATAGTGCTAACCTTGATGCAAGATTGGTGCACTGTTTGCGTCGAATGTAACATAGGCTCAGAAATCATTTTGGACACACCCGATGGTACTCCTAGGTGACGAGGCTCAAGTGGATGCTCGTTTTGGTCTGTTTGGAGACAGTGGTAAACTTAACGCAAGATAGGTGCACGGTTTGCGCCGAACGTACCATAGGCTCAGAAATCGTTATGGACACACCCGATGGATCTCCTATGTGACATTAGTCATGTGGAATGTAATTTCAATCCATTTGGAGACAGTGGTAGTGTCAATGCAAAATAGGTGCACCACCAAACATACCCAATGGTACAACTAGGTGACGAGGCTCAAGTGGATGCTTGTTTTGGTCTGTTTGGAGATAGTGCTAACCTTGATGTGAGGTTGGTGCACTGTTTGCGTCGAACGTACCATAGGGTCAGAAATAGTTTTGGACGCACCAGATGGTACTCCTAGGTGACGTGGCTCAAGTGAATGCTCGTTTTGGTCTATTTGGAGGTAGAGCTAACCTCGATGCGAGATTAGTGAACTGTTTGCGTCGAACATACCATAGGCTCGGAAATCATTTTGGACACACCCGATGGTACTCCTAGGTGACGAGGCTCAAGTGGATGCTCGTTTTGGTCTGTTCGGAGACAGTGCTAATCTTGACGCAAGATAGGTGCACGGTTTGCGCCGAACGTACATAGGCTTAGAAATCATTTTGGACGCACCCGATGGATCTCCTATGTGACATTAGTCATGTGGAATGTCATTTCAATCCATTTGGAGACAGTGGTAGTGTCAGTTCAAAATAGGTGCATGGTTTGCACCAAACATCGCTCAGAAATCATTTTGGACGCACCCGATGGTACAACTAGATGACGAGGCTCAAGTGGATGCTCGTTTTGGTTTGTTTGGAGATAGTGCTAACCTTGATGCGAGGTTGGTGCACTGTTTGCGTCGAACGTACCATAGGGTCGGAAATTGTTTTGGATGCACCTGAGGGTACTCCTAGGTAACGAGGATCAAGTGGATGCTCGTTTTGGTCTGTTTGGAGATAGTGCTAACCTTGATGCAAGATTGGTGCACTGTTTGCGTCGAACGTAACATAGGCTCGGAAATCATTTTGGACACACCCGATGGTACTCCTAGGTGACGAGGCTCAAGTGGATGCTCGTTTTGGTCTGTTTGGAGATAGTGCTATTCTTGACGTAAGATAGGTGCATGGTTTGTGTCGAACGTACCATAGGCTCGGAAATCGTTTTGGACACACCCGATGGTACTCCTAGGTGACGAGGTTCAAGTGGATGCTCGTTTTGGTCTGTTTGGAGATAGTGCTAATCTTGACGCAAGATAGGTGCACGGTTTGCTCCGAACGTACCATAGGCTCAGAAATCATTTTGAACACACCCAATGGATCTTCTCAGTGACATTGGTCATTTGGAATCTCGTTTCAATCCATTTGGAGACAGTGGTAGTGTGAGTGCAAAATAGGTGCATGGTTTGCACCAAACATCGCTCAGAAATTGTTTTGGACGTACCCGATGGTACTCCAAAGTCACGAGGCTCAAGTGGATGCTCGTTTTGGTCTGTTTGGAGATAGTGCTAATCATGACGTAAGAATGGTGCACGGTTTGCGTCGAACGTACCATAGGATCGGATATCATTTTGGACACACCCGATGGTACTCGTAGGTGACGAGGCTCAAGTGGATGCTCGTTTTGGTCTGTTTGGAGACAGTGCTAACCTTGACGCAAGATAGGTGCACGGTTTGCGCCGAACGTACCATAGGCTCAGAAATCATTTTGGACACACCCAATGGATCTTCTCAGTGACATTGGTCATTTGGAATCTCGTTTCAACCCATTTGGAGATAGTTTTAGTGCTAGTGCAAAGATAGGTGCACTGTTTCCGCCAAACATCGCTGAGAAATCATTTTGGAAGCACCCGATGGTACTCCTAGGTGACGAGGCTCAAGTGGATGCTCGTTTTGGTCAGTTTGGAGATAGTGCTAACCTTAACGCAAGATAGGTGCACGGTTTGCGCCGAACGTACCATAGGCTCAGAAATCGTTTTGGACGCACCCGATGGATCTCCTATGTGACATTAGTCATGTGGAATGTCATTTCAATCCATTTGGAGACAGTGGCAGCGTCAGTGCAAAATAGGTGCACGGTTTGCACCAAACATCGCTCAGAAATCATTTTGGCCGCACCCGATGGTACAACTAGGTGACGATGCTCAAGTGGATGCTCGTTTTGGTCTGTTTGGAGATAGTGCTAACCTTAACGCAAGATAGGTGCACGGTTTGCGCCGAACGTACCATAGGCTCAGAAATCATTTTGAACACACCCGATGGATCTTCTCAGTGACATTGGTCATTTGGAATCTCGTTTCAATCCATTTGGAGACAGTGGTAGTGTCAGTGCAAAATAGGTGCACGGTTTGCACCAAACATCGCTCAGAAATCAGTTTGGATGCACCCGATGGTACTCCTAGGTGATGAGGCTCAAGTGGATGCTCGTTTTGGTCTGTTTGTAGATAGTGCTAATCTTAGTGTAAGATAGGTGCACGGTTTGCGTCGAACGTACCATAGGATTGGAAATCATTTTGGACACACCCGATGGTACTCCAAGTTGACGAGGTTCAAGTGGATGCTTTGCACCAAACACCGCTCAGAAATCGTTTTGGACGCACCTGATGGTTCTCCTAAGTCACGAGGCTCAAGTGGATGCTCGTTTTGGTCTGTTTGGAGATAGTGCTAATCTTGACGTAAGATTGGTGCACGGTTTGCGTCGAACGTACCATAGGCTCGGAAATCATTTTGGACACACCCGATGGTACTCCTAGGTGACGAAGCTCAAGTGGATGCTCGTTTTGGTCTGTTTGGAGACTGTGCTAATCTTGATGCAAGATAGGTGCACGGTTTCCGCCGAACGTACTATAGGCTCATAAATCATTTTGGACGCACCCGATGGATCGCTCAGAAATCATTTGGAATCTCGTTTCAATCCATTTGGAGACAGTGGTAGTGTAAATGTAAAATAGGTGCATGGTTTGCACCAAACATTGCTCAGAAATCGTTTTGGACGCACCCGATGGTACTCCTAAGTCACGAGGCTCAAGTGGATGCTCGTTTTGGTCTGTTTGGAGATAGTGCTAATCTTGACGTAAGATAGGTGCACGGTTTGCGTCGAACGTACCATAGGATTGGAAATCATTTTGGACACACCCGATGGTACTCCTAGTTGACGAGGTTCAAGTGGATGCCCGTTTTGGTCTGTTTGGAGACTGTGCTAACCTTGACGCAAGATAGGTGAATGGTTTGCGCCGAACGTACCATAGGCTCAGAAATCATTTTGAACACACCCGATGGATCTTCTCAGTGACATTGGTCATTTAGAATCTTGTTTCAATCCATTTGGAGACAGTGGTAGTGTCAGTGCAAAATAGGTGCATGGTTTGCACCAAACATCGCTCAGAAATCATTTTGGACGCACCCGATGGTACTCCTAGGTGACGAGGCTCAAGTGGATGCTTGTTTTGGTCTGTTTGGAGATAGTGCTAACCTTAACACAAGATAGGTGCATGGTTTACGGCGAACGTACCATAGGCTCACATATTCTTTTGGACGCACCCGATGGATATCCTATGTGACATTGGTCATGTGGAATCTCATTTCAATCCATTTGGAGGCAGTGGTAGTGTCAGTACAAAATAGGTGCATGGTTTGCACCAAACATCGCTCAGAAATCATTTTGGACGCACCCGATGGTACTCCTAAGTCACGAGGCTCAAGTGGATGCTCGTTTTGGTCTGTTTGGAGATAGTGCTAATCTTGACGTAAGATAGGTGCACGGTTTGCGTCGAACGTACCATAGGCTCGGAAATCGTTTTGGACACACCCGATGGTACTCCTAGGTGACGAGGCTCAAGTGGATGCTCGTTTTGGTCTGTTTGGAGATAGTGCTAACCTTAACGCAAGATAGGTGCATGGTTTGCGCCGAACGTAGCATAGGCTTAGAAATTATTTTGGACGCACCCGATGGATCTCCTATGTGACATTAGTCATGTGGAATGTCATTTCAATCCATTTGGAGACAATAGTAGTGTCAGTGCAAAATAGGTGCATGCTTTGCACCAAACATCGCTCAGAAATCGTTTTGGACGCACCCGATGGTTCTCCTAAGTCACGAGGCTCAAGTGGATGCTCGTTTTGGTCTGTTTGGAGATAGTGCTAATCTTGACGTAAGATAGGTGCACGCTTTGCGTCGAATGTACCATAGGCTCGGAAATCGTTTTGGACACACCCGATGGTACTCCTAGGTGACGAGGTTCAAGTGGATGCTCGTTTTGGTCTGTTTGGAGATAGTGCTAACCTTAACGCAAGATAGGTGCACGGTTTGCGCCGAACGAACCATAGGCTCAGAAATCGTTTTGGACGCACCCGATGGATCTCCTATGTGACATTAGTCATGTGGAATGTCATTTCAATCCATTTGGAGACAGTGGCAGCGTCAGTGCAAAATAGGTGCACGGTTTGCACCAAACATCGCTCAGAAATCATTTTGGCCGCACCCGATGGTACAACTAGGTGACGATGCTCAAGTGGATGCTCGTTTTGGTCTGTTTGGAGATAGTGCTAACCTTGATGTGAGGTAGGTGCACGGTTTGCTCTGAACGTACCAAAGGCTCAGAAATCATTTTGAACACAACCGATGGATCTTCTCAGTGACATTGGTCATTTGGAATCTCATTTCAATCCATTTGGAGACAGTGGTAGTGTCAGTGCAAAATAGGTGCACGGTTTGCACCAAACATCGCTCAGAAATCATTTTGGATGCACCCGATGGTACTCCTAGGTGTTGAGGCTCAAGTGGATGCTCGTTTTGGTCTGTTTGGAGATAGTGCTAATCTTAACGTAAGATAGGTGCACGGTTTGCGTCGAACGTACCATAGGATTGGAAATCATTTTGGACACACCCGATGGTACTCCTAGTTGACGAGGTTCAAGTGGATGCTTTGCACCAAACATCGCTCAGAAATCGTTTTGGATGCACCTGATGGTTCTCCTAAGTCACGAGGCTCAAGTGGATGCTCGTTTTGGTCTGTTTGGAGATAGTGCTATTCTTGATGTAAGATAGGTGCATGGTTTGCGTCGAACGTACCATAGGCTCGGAAATCGTTTTGGACACACCCGATGGTACTCCTAGGTGACGAGGTTCAAGTGGATGCTCGTTTTGGTCTGTTTGGAGACAGTGCTAATCTTGACGCAAGATAGGTGCACGGTTTGCTCCGAACGTACCATAGGCTCAGAAATCATTTTGAACACACCCAATGGATCTTCTCAGTGACATTGGTCATTTGGAATCTCGTTTCAATCCATTTGGAGACAGTGGTAGTGTCAGTGCAAAATAGGTGCATGGTTTGCACCAAACATCGCTCAGAAATTGTTTTGGACGTACCCGATGGTACTCCAAAGTCACGAGGCTCAAGTGGATGCTCGTTTTGGTCTGTTTGGAGATAGTGCTAATCATGACGTAAGATTGGTGCACGGTTTGCGTCGAACGTACCATAGGATCGGATATCATTTTGGACACACCTGATGGTACTCCTAGGTGACGAGGCTCAAGTGGATGCTCGTTTTGGTCTGTTTGGAGACAGTGCTAACCTTGACGCAAGATAGGTGCACGGTGTGCGCCGAACGTACCATAGGCTCAGAAATCATTTTGGACACACCCAATGGATCTTCTCAGTGACATTGGTCATTTGGAATCTCGTTTCAACCCATTTGGAGATAGTTTTAGTGCCAGTGCAAAGATAGGTGCGCTGTTTCCACCAAACATCGCTGAGAAATCATTTTGGAAGCACCCCATGGTACTCCTAGGTGACGAGGCTCAAGTGGATGCTCGTTTTGGTCAGTTTGGAGATAGTGCTAACCTTAACGCAACATAGGTGCACGGTTTGCGCCGAACGTACCATAGGCTCAGAAATCGTTTTGGACGCACCCGATGGATCTCCTATGTGACATTAGTCATGTGGAATGTCATTTCAATCCATTTGGAGACAGTGGCAGCGTCAGTGCAAAATAGGTGCACGGTTTGCACCAAACATCGCTCAGAAATCATTTTGGCCGCACCCGATGGTACAACTAGGTGACGATGCTCAAGCGAATGCTCGTTTTGGTCTGTTTGGAGATAGTGCTAACCTTAACGCAAGATAGGTGCACGGTTTGCGCCGAACGTACCATAGGCTCAGAAATCATTTTGAACACACCCGATGGATCTTCTCAGTGACATTGGTCATTTGGAATCTCGTTTTAATCCATTTGGAGACAGTGGTAGTGTTAGTGCAAAATAGGTGCACGGTTTGCACCAAACATCGCTCAGAAATCATTTTGGATGCACCCGATGGTACTCCTAGGTGATGAGGCTCAAGTGGATGCTCGTTTTGGTCTGTTTGGAGATAGTGCTAATCTTAACGTAAGATAGGTGCACGGTTTGCGTCGAACATACCATAGGATTGGAAATCATTTTGGACACACCCGATGGTACTCCAAGTTGACGAGGTTCAAGTGGATGCTTTGCACCAAACATCGCTCAGAAATCGTTTTGGACGCACCTGATGGTTCTCCTAAGTCACGAGGCTCAAGTGGATGCCCGTTTTGGTCTGTTTGGAGATAGTGCTAATCTTGACGTAAGATTGGTGCACGGTTTGCGTCGAACGTACCATAGGCTCGGAAATCATTTTGGACACACCCGATGGTACTCCTAGGTGACGAAGCTCAAGTGGATGCTCGTTTCGGTCTGTTTGGAGACTGTGCTAATCTTGATGCAAGATAGGTGCACGGTTTCCGCCGAACGTACCATAGGCTCATAAATCATTTTGGACGCACCCGATGGATCGCTCAGAAATCATTTGGAATCTCGTTTCAATCCATTTGGAGACAGTGGTAGTGTAAATGTAAAATAGGTGCATGGTTTGCACCAAACATTAATCAGAAATCGTTTTGGACGCACCCGATGGTACTCCTAAGTCACGAGGCTCAAGTGGATGCTCGTTTTGGTCTGTTTGGAGATAGTGCTAATCTTGACGTAAGATAGGTGCACGGTTTGCGTCGAACGTACCATAGGATTGGAAATCATTTTGGACACACCCGATGGTACTCCTAGTGGACAAGGTTCAAGTGGATGCCCGTTTTGGTCTGTTTAGAGACTGTGCTAATGTTGACGCAAGATAGGTGAATGGTTTGCGCCGAACGTACCATAGGCTCAGAAATCATTTTGAACACACCCGATGGATCTTCTCAGTGACATTGGTCATTTAGAATCTCGTTTCAATCCATTTGGAGACAGTGGTAGTGTCAGTGCAAAATAGGTGCATGGTTTGCACCAAACATCGCTCAGAAATCATTTTGGACGCACCCGATGGTACTCCTAGGTGACGAGGCTCAAGTGGATGCTTGTTTTGGTCTGTTTGGAGATAGTGCTAACCTTAACACAAGATAGGTGCATGGTTTACGACGAACGTACCATAGGCTCACATATTGTTTTGGACGCACCCGGTGGATATCCTATGTGACATTGGTCATGTGGAATCTCATTTCAATCCATTTGGAGGCAGTGGTAGTGTCAGTACAAAATAGGTGCACGGTTTGCACCAAACATCGCTCAGAAATCATTTTGGACGCACCCGATGGTACTCCTAAGTCACGAGGCTCAAGTGGATGCTCGTTTTGGTCTGTTTGGAGATAGTGCTAATCTTGACGTAAGATAGGTGCACGGTTTGCGTCGAACGTACCATAGGCTCGGAAATCGTTTTGGACACACCCGATGGTACTCCTAGGTGATGAGGCTCAAGTGGATGCTCGTTTTGGTCTGTTTGGAGATAGTGCTAACCTTAACGCAAGATAGGTGCATGGTTTGCGCCGAACGTACCATAGGCTCAGAAATTATTTTGGACGCACCCGATGGATCTCCTATGTGACATTAGTCATGTGGAATGTCATTTCAATCCATTTGGAGACAATGGTAGTGTCAGTGCAAAATAGGTGCATGCTTTGCACCAAACATCGCTCAGAAATCGTTTTGGACGCACCCGATGGTTCTCCTAAGTCACGAGGCTCAAGTGGATGCTCGTTTTGGTCTGTTTGGAGATAGTGCTAATCTTGACGTAAGATAGGTGCACGCTTTGCGTCGGATGTACCATAGGCTCGGAAATCATTTTGGACACACCCGATGGTACTCCTAGGTGACGAGGTTCAAGTGGATGCTCGTTTTGGTCTGTTTGGAGATACTGCTAACCTTAACGCAAGATAGGTGCACGGTTTGCGCCGAACGAACCATAGGCTCAGAAATCGTTTTGGACGCACCCGATGGATCTCCTATGTGACATTAGTCATGTGGAATGTCATTTCAATCCATTTGGAGACAGTGGCAGCGTCAGTGCAAAATAGGTGCACGGTTTGCACCAAACATCGCTCAGAAATCATTTTGGCCGCACCCGATGGTACAACTAGGTGACGATGCTCAAGTGGATGCTCGTTTTGGTCTGTTTGGAGATAGTGCTAACCTTGATGTGAGGTTGGTGCATGGTTTGCTCTGAACGTACCATAGGCTCAGAAATCATTTTGAACACACCCGATGGATCTTCTCAGTGACATTGGTCATTTGGAATCTCGTTTCAATCCATTTGGAGACAGTGGTAGTGTCAGTGCAAAATAGGTGCACGGTTTGCACCAAACATCGCTCAAAAATCATTTTGGATGCACCCGATGGTACTCCTAGGTGTTGAGGCTCAAGTGGATGCTCGTTTTGGTCTGTTTGGAGATAGTGCTAATCTTAACGTAAGATAGGTGCACGGTTTGCGTCGAACGTACCATAGGATTGGAAATCATTTTGGACACACCCGATGGTACTCCTAGTTGACGAGGTTCAAGTGGATGCTTTGCACCAAACATCGCTTAGAAATCGTTTTGGATGCACCTGATGGTTCTCCTAAGTCACGAGGCTCAAGTGGATGCTCGTTTTGGTCTGTTTGGAGATAGTGCTAATCTTGACGTAAGATTGGTGCACGGTTTGCGTCGAACGTACCATAGGCTCGGAAATCATTTTGGACACACCCGATGGTACTCCTAGGTGACGAGGCTCAAGTGGATGCTCGTTTTGGTCTGTTTGGAGACTGTGCTAATCTTGATGCAAGATAGGTGCGCGGTTTCCGCCGAACGTACCATAGGCTCATAAATCATTTTGGACGCACCCGATGGATCGCTCAGAAATCATTTGGAATCTCGTTTCAATCCATTTGGAGACAGTGTTAGTGTAAATGTAAAATAGGTGCATGGTTTGCACCAAACATTGCTCAGAAATCATTTTGGACGCACCCGATGGTACTCCTAAGTCACGAGGCTCAAGTGGATGCTCGTTTTGGTCTGTTTGGAGATAGTGCTAATCTTGACGTAAGATAGGTGCACGGTTTGCGTCGAACGTACCATAGGCTCGGAAATCGTTTTCGACACACCCGATGGTACTCCTAGGTGACGAGGCTCAAGTGGATGCTCGTTTTGGTCTGTTTGGAGATAGTGCTAACCTTAACGCAAGATAGGTGCATGGTTTGCGCCGAACGTACCATAGGCTCAGAAATTATTTTGGACGCACCCGATGGATCTCCTATGTGACATTAGTCATGTGGAATGTCATTTCAATCCATTTGGAGACAATGGTAGTGTCAGTGCAAAATAGGTGCATGCTTTGCACCAAACATCGCTCAGAAATCGTTTTGGACGCACCCGATGGTTCTCCTAAGTCACGAGGCTCAAGTGGATGCTCGTTTTGGTCTCTTTGGAGATAGTGCTAATCTTGACGTAAGATAGGTGCATGCTTTGCGTCAGATGTACCATAGGCTCGGAAATCATTTTGGACACACCCGATGGTACTCCTAGGTGACGAGGTTCAAGTGGATGCTCGTTTTGGTCTGTTTGGAGATACTGCTAACCTTAACGCAAGATAGGTGCACGGTTTGCGCCGAACGAACCATAGGCTCAGAAAATCGTTTTGGACGCACCCGATGGATCTCCTATGTGACATTAGTCATGTGGAATGTCATTTCAATCCATTTAGAGACAGTGGCAGCGTCAGTGCAAAATAGGTGCACGGTTTGCACCAAACATCGCTCAGAAATCATTTTGGCCGCACCCGATGGTACAACTAGGTGACGATGCTCAAGTGGATGCTCGTTTTGGTCTGTTTGGAGATAGTGCTAACCTTGATGTGAGGTTGGTGCACGGTTTGCTCTGAACGTACCATAGGCTCAGAAATCATTTTGAACACACCCGATGGATCTTCTCAGTGACATTGGTCATTTGGAATCTCGTTTCAATCCATTTGGAGACAGTGGTAGTGTCAGTGCAAAATAGGTGCACGGTTTGCACCAAACATCGCTCAAAAATCATTTTGGATGCACCCGATTGTACTCCTAGGTGTTGAGGCTCAAGTGGATGCTCGTTTTGGTCTGTTTGGAGATAGTGCTAATCTTAACGTAAGATAGGTGCACGGTTTGCGTCGAACGTACCATAGGATTGGAAATCATTTTGGACACACCCGATGGTACTCCTAGTTGACGAGGGTCAAGTGGATGCTTTGCACCAAACATCGCTTAGAAATCGTTTTGGATGCACCTGATGGTTCTCCTAAGTCACGAGGCTCAAGTGGATGCTCGTTTTGGTCTGTTTGGAGATAGTGCTAATCTTGACGTAAGATTGGTGCACGGTTTGCGTCGAACGTACCATAGGCTCGGAAATCATTTTGGACACACCCGATGGTACTCCTAGGTGACGAGGCTCAAGTGGATGCTCGTTTTGGTCTGTTCGGAGACTGTGCTAATCTTAACGCAAGATAGGTGCGCGGTTTCCGCCGAACGTACCATAGGCTCATAAATCATTTTGGACCCACCAGATGGATCGCTCAGAAATCATTTGGAATCTCGTTTCAATCCATTTGGAGACAGTGGTAGTGTCAGTGCAAAATAGGTGCATGGTTTGCACCAAACATTGCTCAGAAATCGTTTTGGACGCACCCGATGGTACTCCTAAGTCACGAGGCTCAAGTGGATGCTCATTTTGGTCTGTTTGGAGATAGTGCTAATCTTGACGTAAGATAGGTGCACGGTTTGCGTCGAACGTACCATAGGATTGGAAATCATTTTGGACACACCCGATGGTACTCCTAGTTGACGAGTTTCAAGTGGATGCCCGTTTTGGTCTGTTTGGAGACTGTGCTAATCTTGACGCAAGATAGGTGAATGGTTTGCGCCGAACGTACCATAGGCTCAGAAATCATTTTGAACACACCCGATGGATCTTCTCAGTGACATTGGTCATTTAGAATCTCGTTTCAATCCATTTGGAGACAGTGGTAGTGTCAGTGCAAAATAGGTGCATGGTTTGCACCAAACATCGCTCAGAAATCATTTTGGACGCACCCGATGGTACTCCTAGGTGACGAGGCTCAAGTGGATGCTGGTTTTGGTCTGTTTGGAGATAGTGCTAACCTTAACACAAGATAGGTGCACGGTTAACGGCGAACGTACCATAGGCTCACATATTGTTTTGGACGCACCCGATGGATATCCTATGTGACATTGGTCATGTGGAATCTCATTTCAATCCATTTGGAGGCAGTGGTAGTGTCAGTACAAAATAGGTGCACGGTTTGAACCAAACATCGCTCAGAAATCATTTTGGACGCACCCGATGGTACTCCTAAGTCACGAGGCTCAAGTGGATGCTCGTTTTGGTCTGTATGGAGATAGTGCTAATCTTGACGTAAGATAGGTGCACGGTTTGCGTCAAACGTACCATAGGCTCGGAAATCGTTTTGGACACACCCGATGGTATTCTTAGGTGACGAGGCTCAAGTGGATGCTCGTTTTGGTCTGTTTGGAGATAGTGCTAACCTTAACGCAAGATAGGTGCACGGTTTGCGCCGAACGTACCATAGGCTCAGAAATTATTTTGGACGCACCTGATGGATCTCCTATGTGACATTAGTCATGTGGAATGTCATTTCAATCCATTTGGAGACAATGGTAGTGTCTGTGCAAAATAGGTCCATGCTTTGCACCAAACATCGCTCAGAAATCGTTTTGGACGCACCCGATGGTTCTCCTAGGTCACGAGGCTCAAGTGGATGCTCGTTTTGGTCTGTTTGGAGATAGTGCTAACCTTGATGCAAGATTGGTGCACTGTTTGCGTCGAACGTAACATAGGCTCGGAAATCATTTTGGACACACCCGATGGTACTCCTAGGTGACGAGGCTCAAGTGGATGCTCGTTTTGGTCTGTTTGGAGACAGTGCTAATCTTGACGCAAGATAGGTGCACGGTTTGCGCCAAACGTACCATAGGCTTAGAAATCATTTTGAACACACCCGATGGATCATCTTAGTGACATTGGTCATTTGGCATCTCGTTTCAATCCATTTGGAGACAGTTATAGTTTCAGTGCAAGATAGGTACACGGTTTGCGCCAAACATCGCTTAGAAATCATTTTGGACACACCCAATTATACTCCTAGGTGACGAGGCTCAAGTGGATGCTCGTTTTGGTCTGTTTGGAGATAGTGCTAACCTTGATGCGAGGTTGGTGCACTGTTTGCGTTGAATGTACCATAGGGTCGGAAATCATTTTGGACACACCCGATGGTACGCCTAGGTGATGAGGCTCAAGTGGACGCTCGTTTTGGTCTGTTTGGAGACAATGCTAATCTTAACACAAGATAGGTGCACGGTTTGCGGCGAACGTACCATAGGCTCACATATTGTTTTGGACGCACCCGATGGATATCCTATGTGACATTGGTCATGTGGAATCTCATTTCAATCCATTTGGAGGCAGTGGTAGTGTCAGTACAAAATAGGTGCATGATTTGCACCAAACATCGCTCAGAAATCATTTTGGACGCACCCGATGGTACTCCTAAGTCACGAGGCTCAAGTGGATGCTCGTTTTGGTTTGTTTGGAGATAGTGCTAATCTTGACGTAAGATAAGTGCACGATTTGCGTCGAACGTACCATAGGCTCGGAAATCGTTTTGGACACACCCGATGGTACTCCTAAGTGACGAGGCTCAAGTGGATGCTCGTTTTGGTCTGTTTGGAGATAGTGCTAACCTTAACGCAAGATAGGTGCATGGTTTGCGCCGAACGTACCATAGGCTCAGAAATTGTTTTGGACGCAACCGATGGATCTCCTATGTGACATTAGTCATGTGGAATGTCATTTCAATATATTTGGAGACAGTGGTAGTGTCAGTGCAAAATAGGTGGATGCTTTGCACCAAACATCGCTCAGAAATCGTTTTGGACGCACCCGATGGTTCTCGTAAGTCACGAGGCTCAAGTGGATGCTCGTTTTGATCTGTTTGGAGATAGTGCTAATCTTGACGTAAGATTGGTGCACGGTTTGCGTCGAACGTACCATAGGCTCGGAAATCATTTTGGACACACTCGATGGTACTCCTAGGTGACGAGGCTCAAGTGGATGCTCGTTTTGGTCTGTTTGGAGACTGTGCTAATCTTGATGCAAGATAGGTGCACGGTTTCCGCCGAACGTACCATAGGCTCATAAACCATTTTGGACGCACCCGATGGATCGCTCAGAAATCATTTGGAATCTCGTTTCAATCCATTTGGAGACAGTGGTAGTGTAAATGTAAAATAGGTGCATGGTTTGCACCAAACATTGCTTAGAAATCGTTTTGGACGCACCCGATGATACTCCTAAGTCACGAGGCTCAAGTGGATGCTCGTTTTGGTCTGTTTGGAGATAGTGCTAATCTTGACGTAAGATAGGTGCACGGTTTGCGTCGAACGTACCATAGGATTGGTTATCATTTTGGACACACCCGATGGTACTCCTAGGTGACGAGGTTCAAGTGGATGCCCGTTTTGGTCTGTTTGGAGACAGTGCTAATCTTGACGCAAGATAGGTGAATGGTTTGCGCCGAACATACCATAGGCTCTGAAATCATTTTGAGCACACCCGATGGATCATCTCAGTGACATTGGTCATTTGGCATCTCGTTTCAATCCATTTGGAGACAGTTATAGTTTCAGTGCAAGATAGGTACACGGTTTGCGCCAAACATCGCTTAGAAATCATTTTGGACACACCCGATTATACTCCTAGGTGACGAGGCTCAAGTGGATGCTCGTTTTGGTCTGTTTGGAGATAGTGCTAACCTTGATGCGAGGTTGGTGCACTGTTTGCGTTGAACGTACCATAGGGTCGGAAATCATTTTGGACACACCTGATGGTACGCCTAGGTGATGAGGCTCAAGTGGACGCTCGTTTTGGTCTGTTTGGAGACAATGCTAATCTTAACACAAGATAGGTGCACGGTTTGCGGCGAACGTACCATAGGCTCACATATTGTTTTGGACGCACCCGATGGATATCCTATGTGACATTGGTCATGTGGAATCTCATTTCAATCCATTTGGAGGCAGTGGTAGTGTGAGTACAAAATAGGTGCACGATTTGCACCAAACATCGATCAGAAATCATTTTGGACGCACCCGATGGTACTCCTAAGTCACGAGGCTCAAGTGGATGCTCGTTTTGGTCTGTTTGGAGATAGTGCTAATCTTGACGTAAGATAAGTGCACGATTTGCGTCGAACGTACCATAGGCTCGGAAATCGTTTTGGACACACCCGATGGTACTCCTAGGTGACGAGGCTCAAGTGGATGCTCGTTTTGGTCTGTTTGGAGATAGTGCTAACCTTAACGCAAGATAGGTGCATGGTTTGCGCCGAACGTACCATAGGCTCAGAAATTGTTTTGGACGCAACCGATGGATCTCGTATGTGACATTAGTCATGTGGAATGTCATTTCAATATATTTGGAGACAGTGGTAGTGTCAGTGCAAAATAGGTGGATGCTTTGCACCAAACATCGCTCAGAAATCGTTTTGGACGCACCCGATGGTTCTCGTAAGTCACGAGGCTCAAGTGGATGCTCGTTTTGATCTGTTTGGAGATAGTGCTAATCTTGACGTAAGATTGGTGCACGGTTTGCGTCGAACGTACCATAGGCTCGGAAATCATTTTGGACACACTCGATGGTACTCCTAGGTGACGAGGCTCAAGTGGATGCTCGTTTTGGTCTGTTTGGAGACTGTGCTAATCTTGATGCAAGATAGGTGCACGGTTTCCGCCGAACGTACCATAGGCTCATAAACCATTTTGGACGCACCCGATGGATCGCTCAGAAATCATTTGGAATCTCGTTTCAATCCATTTGGAGACAGTGGTAGTGTAAATGTAAAATAGGTGCATGGTTTGCACCAAACATTGCTTAGAAATCGTTTTGGACGCACCCGATGATACTCCTAAGTCACGAGGCTCAAGTGGATGCTCGTTTTGGTCTGTTTGGAGATAGTGCTAATCTTGACGTAAGATAGGTGCACGGTTTGCGTCGAACGTACCATAGGATTGGTTATCATTTTGGACACACCCGATGGTACTCCTAGGTGACGAGGTTCAAGTGGATGCCCGTTTTGGTCTGTTTGGAGACTGTGCTAATCTTGACGCAAGATAGGTGAATGGTTTGCGCCGAACGTACCATAGGCTCAGAAATTATTTTGAACACACCCGATGGATCTTCTCAGTGACATTGGTCATTTAGAATCTCGTTTCAATCCATTTGGAGACAGTGGTAGTGTCAGTGCAAAATAGGTGCATGGTTTGCACCAAACATCGCTCAGAAATCATTTTGGACGCACCCGATGGTACTCCTAGGTGACGAGGCTCAAGTGGATGCTTGTTTTGGTCTGTTTGGAGATAGTGCTAACCTTAACACAAGATAGGTGCACAGTTTGCGGTGAACGTACCATAGGCTCACAAATTGTTTTGGACGCACCCGATGGATATCCTATGTGACATTGGTCATGTGGAATCTCATTTCAATCCATTTAGAGGCAGTGGTAGTGTCAGTACAAAATAGGTGCACGATTTGCACCAAACATCGCTCAAAAATCATTTTGGACACACCCGATGGTACTCCTAAGTCACGAGGCTCAAGTGGATGCTCGTTTTGGTCTGTTTGGAGATAGTGCTAATCTTAACGTAAGATAGGTGCACGGTTTGCGTCGAACGTACCATAGGCTCAGAAATCGTTTTGGACACACCCGATGGTACTCCTAGGTGACGAGGCTCAAGTGGATGCTTGTTTTGGTCTGTTTGGAGATAGTGCTAACCTTAACGCAAGATAGGTGCACGGTTTGCGCCGAACGTACCAGAGGCTCAGAAATTATTTTGGACGCACCCGATGGATCTCCTATGTGACATTAGTCATGTGGAATGTCATTTCAATCCATTTGGAGACAGTGGTAGTGTCAGTGCAAAATAGGTGCATGCTTTGCACCAAACATCGCTCAGAAATCGTTTTGGACGCACCCGATGGTTCTCCTAAGTCACGAGGCTCAAGTGGATGCTCGTTTTGGTCTGTTTGGAGATAGTGCTAATCTTGACGTAAGATAGGTGCACGGTTTGCGTCGAATGTACCATATGCTCGGAAATCGTTTTGGTCACACCCGATGGTACTCCTAGGTGACGAGGTTCAAGTGGATGCTCGTTTTGGTCTGTTTGGAGACAGTGCTAATCTTGACGCAAGATAGGTGCACGGTTTGCGCCGAACGTACCATAGGCTCAGAAATCATTTTGAACACACCTGATGTATCTTCTCAGTGACATTGGTCATTTGGAATCTCGTTTCAATCCATTTGGAGACAGTTATAGTTTCAGTGCAAGATAGGTACACGGTTTGCGCCAAACATCGCTTAGAAATCATTTTGGACACACCCGATTGTACTCCTAGGTGACCAGGCTCAAGTGGATACTCGTTTTGGTCTGTTTGGAGATAGTGCTAACCTTAACAAAAGATAGGTGCACGGTTTGCGCCGAACGTACCATAAGCTCAGAAATTGTTTTGGACGCACCCGATGGATATCCTATGTGACATTGGTCATGTGGAATCTCATTTCAATCCATTTAGAGGCAGTGGTAGTGTCAGTGCAAAATAGGTGCACGGTTTGCACCAAACATCGCTCAGAAATTGTTTTGGACGCACCCGATGGTACTCCTAGGTGACGAGGCTCAAGTGGATGCTTGGTCTGTTTGGAGATAGTGCTAATCTTGATGTAAGATTGGTGCACGGTTTGCGTCGAACGTACCATAGGCTCAGAAATCATTTTGGACACACCTGATGGTACTCCTAGGTGACGAGGCTCAAGTGGATGCTCGTTTTGGTCTGTTTGGAGACTGTGCTAATCTTCATGCAAGATAGGTGCACGGTTTCCGCCGAACAAACCATAGGCTCATAAATCATTTTGGACGCACCCGATGGATCGCTCAGAAATCATTTGGAATCTCGTTTCAATCCATTTGGAGACAGTGGTAGTGTAAATGTAAAATAGGTGCATGGTTTGCACCAAACATTGCTCAGAAATCGTTTTGGACGCACCCGATAGTACTCCTAAGTCACGAGGCTCAAGTGGATGCTCGTTTTGGTCTGTTTGGAGATAGTGCTAATCTTGACGTAAGATAGGTGCATGGTTTGCGTCGAACGTACCATAGGATTGGAAATCATTTTGGACACACCCGATGGTACTCCTAGGTGACGAGGTTCAAGTGGATGCCCGTTTTGGTCTGTTTGGAGACTGTGCTAATCTTGACGCAAGATAGGTGAATGGTTTGCGCCGAACGTACCATAGGCTCAGAAATCATTTTGAACACAGCCGATGGATCTTCTCAGTGACATTGGTCATTTAGAATCTCGTTTCAATCCATTTGGAGACAGTGGTAGTGTCAGTGTAAAATAGGTGCATGGTTTGCACCAAACATTGCTCAGAAATCGTTTTGGACGCACCCAATAGTACTCCTAAGTCACGAGGCTCAAGTGGATGCTCGTTTTGGTCTATTTGGAGATAGTGCTAATCTTGACGTAAGATAGGTGCATGGTTTGCGTCGAACGTACCATAGGATTGGAAATCATTTTGGACACACCCGATGGTACTCCTAGGTGACGAGGTTCAAGTGGATGCCCGTTTTGGTCTGTTTGGAGACTGTGCTAATCTTGACGCAAGATAGGTGAATGGTTTGCGCCGAGCGTACCATAGGCTCAGAAATCATTTTGAACACAGCCGATGGATCTTCTCAGTGACATTGGTCATTTAGAATCTCGTTTCAATCCATTTGGAGACAGTGGTAGTGTCAGTGCAAAATAGGTGCATGGTTTGCACCAAACATCGCTTAGAAATCATTTTGGACGCACCCGATGGTACTCCTAGGTGACGAGGCTCAAGTGGATGCTTGTTTTGGTCTGTTTGGAGATAGTGCTAACCTTAACACAAGATAGGTGTACAGTTTGCGGCGAACGTACCATAGGCTCACAAATTGTTTTGGACGCACCCGATGGATATCCTATGTGACATTGGTCATGTGGAATCTCATTTCAATCCATTTGGAGACAGTGGTAGTGTCAGTGCAAAATAGGTGCATGCTTTGCACCAAACATCGCTCAGAAATCGTTTTGGACGCACCCGATGGTTCTCCTAAGTCACGAGGCTCAAGTGGATGCTCGTTTTGGTCTATTTGGAGATAGTGCTAATCTTGACGTAAGATAGGTGCACGGTTTGCGTCGAATGTACCACAGGCTCGGAAATCGTTTTGCACACACCCGATGGTACTCCTAGGTGACGAGGTTCAAGTGGATGCTCGTTTTGGTCTGTTTGGAGACAGTGCTAATCTTGACGCAAGATAGGTGCACGGTTTGCGCCGAACGTACCATAGGCTCAGAAATCATTTTGAACACACCCGATGGATCTTCTCAGTGACATTGGTCATTTGGAATCTCGTTTCAATCCATTTGGAGACAGTTATAGTTTCAGTGCAAGATAGGTACACGGTTTGCGCCAAACATCGCTTAGAAATCGTTTTGGACACACCCGATTGTACTCCTAGGTGACCAGGCTCAAGTGGATGCTCGTTTTGGTCTGTTTGGAGATAGTGCTAACCTTAACATAAGATAGGTGCACGGTTTGCGCCGAACGTAGCATAGGCTCAGAAATTGTTTTGGACGCACCCGATGGTACTCCTAGGTGACGAGGCTCAAGTGGATGCTTGGTCTGTTTGGACATAGTGCTAACCTTAACGCAAGATAGGTGCACGGTTTGTGCCGAACGTATCATAGGCTCAGAAATTATTTTGGACGCACCCGATGGATCTCCTATGTGACATTAGTCATGTGGAATGTCATTTCAATCCATTTGGAGACAGTGGTAGTGTCAGTGCAAAATAGGTGCATGCTTTGCACCAAACATCACTCAGAAATCGTTTTGGCCGCACCCGATGGTTCTCCTAAGTCACGAGGCTCAAGTGGATGCTCGTTTTGGTATGTTTGGAGATAGTGCTAATCTTGACATAAGATAGGTGCACGGTTTGCGTTGAATGTACCATAGGCTCGGAAATCGTTTTGGACACACCCGATGGTACTCCTAGGTGACGAGGTTCAAGTGGATGCTCGTTTTGGTCTGTTTGGAGACAGTGCTAATCTTGACGCAAGATAGGTGCACGGTTTGCGCCAAACGTACCATAGGCTCAGAAATCATTTTGAACACACCTGATGGATCTTCTCAGTGACATTGGTCATTTGGAATCTCGTTTCAATCCATTTGGAGACAGTTATAGTTTCAGTGCAAGATAGGTACACGGTTTGCGCCAAACATCGCTTAGAAATCATTTTGGACACACCCGATTGTACTCCTAAGTGACCAGGCTCAAGTGGATGCTCGTTTTGGTCTGTTTGGAGATAGTGCTAACCTTAACATAAGATAGGAGCACGGTTTGCGCCGAACATACCATAGGCTCAGAAATTGTTTTGGACGCACCCGATGGCTATCCTATGTGACATTGGTCATGTGGAATCTCATTTCAATCCATTTAGAGGCAGTGGTAGTGTCAGTGCAAAATAGGTGCACGGTTTGCAACAAACATCGCTCAGAAATTGTTTTGGACGCACCCGATGGTACTCCTAGGTGACGAGGCTCAAGTGGATGCTTGGTCTGTTTGGAGATAGTGCTAATCTTGACGTAAGATTGGTGCACGGTTTGCGTCGAACGTACCATAGGCTCGGAAATCATTTTGGACACACCCGATGGTACTCCTAGGTGACGAGGCTCAAGTGGATGCTCGTTTTGGTCTGTTTGGAGACTGTGCTAATCTTGATGCAAGATAGGTGCACGGTTTCCGCCGAACGTACCACAGGCTCATAAACCATTTTGGACGCACCCGATGGATCGCTCAGAAATCATTTGGAATCTCGTTTCAATCCATTTGGAGACAGTGGTAGTGTAAATGTAAAATAGGTGCATGGTTTGCACCAAACATTGCTTAGAAATCGTTTTGGACGCACCCGATGATACTCCTAAGTCACGAGGCTCAAGTGGATGCTCGTTTTGGTCTGTTTGGAGATAGTGCTAATCTTGACGTAAGATAGGTGCACGGTTTGCGTCGAACGTACCATAGGATTGGTTATCATTTTGGACACACCCGATGGTACTCCTAGGTGACGAGGTTCAAGTGGATGCCCGTTTTGGTCTGTTTGGAGACTGTGCTAATCTTGACGCAAGATAGGTGAATGGTTTGCGCCGAGCGTACCATAGGCTCAGAAATCATTTTGAACACAGCCGATGGATCTTCTCAGTGACATTGGTCATTTAGAATCTCGTTTCAATCCATTTGGAGACAGTGGTAGTGTCAGTGCAAAATAGGTGCATGGTTTGCACCAAACATCGCTCAGAAATCATTTTGGACGCACCCGATGGTACTCCTAGGTGACGAGGCTCAAGTGGATGCTTGTTTTGGTCTGTTTGGAGATAGTGCTAACCTTAACACAAGACAGGTGTACAGTTTGCGGCGAACGTACCATAGGCTCACAAATTGTTTTGGACGCACCCGATGGATATCCTTTGTGACATTGGTCATGTGGAATCTCATTTCAATCCATTTGGAGACAGTGGTAGTGTCAGTGCAAAATAGGTGCATGCTTTGCACCAAACATCGCTCAGAAATCGTTTTGGACGCACCCGATGGTTCTCCTAAGTCACGAGGCTCAAGTGGATGCTCGTTTTGGTCTATTTGGAGATAGTGCTAATCTTGACGTAAGATAGGTGCACGGTTTGCGTCGAATGTACCACAGGCTCGGAAATCGTTTTGCACACACCCGATGGTACTCCTAGGTGACGAGGTTCAAGTGGATGCTCGTTTTGGTCTGTTTGGAGACAGTGCTAATCTTGACGCAAGATAGGTGCACGGTTTGCGCCGAACGTACCATAGGCTCAGAAATCATTTTGAACACACCCGATGGATCTTCTCAGTGACATTGGTCATTTGGAATCTCGTTTCAATCCATTTGGAGACAGTTATAGTTTCAGTGCAAGATAGGTACACGGTTTGCGCCAAACATCGCTTAGAAATCGTTTTGGACACACCCGATTGTACTCCTAGGTGACCAGGCTCAAGTGGATGCTCGTTTTGGTCTGTTTGGAGATAGTGCTAACCTTAACATAAGATAGGTGCACGGTTTGCGCCGAACGTAGCATAGGCTCAGAAATTGTTTTGGACGCACCCGATGGCTATCCTATGTGACATTGGTCATGTGGAATCTCATTTCAATCCATTTAGAGGCAGTGGTAGTGTCAGTGCAAAATAGGTGCACGGTTTGCACCAAACATCGCTCAGAAATTATTTTGGACGCACCCGATGGTACTCCTAGGTGACGAGGCTCAAGTGGATGCTTGGTCTGTTTGGAGATAGTGCTAATCTTGACGTAAGATTGGTGCACGGTTTGCGTCGAACGTACCATAGGCTCGGAAATCATTTTGGACACACCCGATGGTACTCCTAGGTGACGAGGCTCAAGTGGATGCTCGTTTTGGTCTGTTTGGAGACTGTGCTAATCTTGATGCAAGATAGGTGCACGGTTTCCACCGAACGTACCACAGGCTCATAAACCATTTTGGACGCACCCGATGGATCGCTCAGAAATCATTTGGAATCTCGTTTCAATCCATTTGGAGACAGTGGTAGTGTAAATGTAAAATAGGTGCATGGTTTGCACCAAACATTGCTTAGAAATCGTTTTGGACGCACCCGATGATACTCCTAAGTCACGAGGCTCAAGTGGATGCTCGTTTTGGTCTGTTTGGAGATAGTGCTAATCTTGACGTAAGATAGGTGCACGGTTTGCGTCGAACGTACCATAGGATTGGTTATCATTTTGGACACACCCGATGGTACTCCTAGGTGACGAGGTTCGAGTGGATGCCCGTTTTGGTCTGTTTGGAGACTGTGCTAATCTTGACGCAAGATAGGTGAATGGTTTGCGCCGAACGTACCATAGGCTCAGAAATCATTTTGAACACACCCGATGGATCTACTCAGTGACATTGGTCATTTAGAATCCCGTTTCAATCCATTTGGAGACAGTGGTAGTGTCAGTGCAAAATAGGTGCATGGTTTGCACCAAACATCGCTCAGAAATCATTTTGGACGCACCCGATGGTACTCCTAGGTGACGAGGCTCAAGTGGATGCTTGTTTTGGTCTGTTTGGAGATAGTGCTAACCTTAACACAAGATAGGTGCACAGTTTGCGGTGAACGTACCATAGGCTCACAAATTGTTTTGGACGCACCCGATGGATATCCTATGTGACATTGGTCATGTGGAATCTCATTTCAATCCATTTGGAGGCAGTGGTAGTGTCAGTACAAAATAGGTGCACGATTTGCACCAAACATCGCTCAGAAATCATTTTGGACACACCTGATGGTACTCCTAAGTCACGAGGCTCAAGTGGATGCTCGTTTTGGTCTGTTTGGAGATAGTGCTAATCTTGACGTAAGATAGGTGCACGGTTTGCGTCGAACGTACCATAGGCTCGGAAATCGTTTTGGACACACCCGATGGTACTCCTAGGTGACGAGGCTCAAGTGGATGCTCGTTTTGGTCTGTTTGGAGATAGTGCTAACCTTAACGCAAGATAGGTGCACGGTTTGCGCCGAACGTACCATAGGCTCAGAAATTATTTTGGACGCACCCGATGGATCTCCTATGTGACATTAGTCATGTGGAATGTCATTTCAATCCATTTGGAGACAGTGGTAGTGTCAGTGCAAAATAGGTGCATGCTTTGCACCAAACATCGCTCAGAAATCGTTTTGGACGCACCCGATGGTTCTCCTAAGTCACGAGGCTCAAGTGGATGCTCGTTTTGGTCTGTTTGGAGATAGTGCTAATCTTGACGTAAGATAGGTGCACGGTTTGCATCGAATGTACCATAGGCTCAGAAATCGTTTTGGTCACACCCGATGGTACTCCTAGGTGACGAGGTTCAAGTGGATGCTCGTTTTGGTCTGTTTGGAGACAGTGCTAATCTTGACGCAAGATAGGTGCACGGTTTGCGCCGAACGTACCATAGGCTCAGAAATCATTTTGAACACACCTGATGTATCTTCTCAGTGACATTGGTCATTTGGAATCTCGTTTCAATCCATTTGGAGACAGTTATAGTTTCAGTGCAAGATAGGTACACGGTTTGCGCCAAACATCGCTTAGAAATCGTTTTGGACGCACCCGATGATACTCCTAAGTCACGAGGCTCAAGTGGATGCTCGTTTTGGTCTGTTTGGAGATAGTGCTAATCTTGACGTAAGATAGGTGCACGGTTTGCGTCGAACGTACCATAGGATTGGTTATCATTTTGGACACACCCGATGGTACTCCTAGGTGACGAGGTTCAAGTGGATGCCCGTTTTGGTCTGTTTGGAGACTGTGCTAATCTTGACGCAAGATAGGTGAATGGTTTGCGCCGAGCGTACCATAGGCTCAGAAATCATTTTGAACACAGCCGATGGATCTTCTCAGTGACATTGGTCATTTAGAATCTCGTTTCAATCCATTTGGAGACAGTGGTAGTGTCAGTGCAAAATAGGTGCATGGTTTGCACCAAACATCGCTCAGAAATCATTTTGGACGCACCCGATGGTACTCCTAGGTGACGAGGCTCAAGTGGATGCTTGTTTTGGTCTGTTTGGAGATAGTGCTAACCTTAACACAAGACAGGTGTACAGTTTGCGGCGAACGTACCATAGGCTCACAAATTGTTTTGGACGCACCCGATGGATATCCTATGTGACATTGGTCATGTGGAATCTCATTTCAATCCATTTGGAGACAGTGGTAGTGTCAGTGCAAAATAGGTGCATGCTTTGCACCAAACATCGCTCAGAAATCGTTTTGGACGCACCCGATGGTTCTCCTAAGTCACGAGGCTCAAGTGGATGCTCGTTTTGGTCTATTTGGAGATAGTGCTAATCTTGACGTAAGATAGGTGCACGGTTTGCGTCGAATGTACCACAGGCTCAGAAATCTTTTTGCACACACCCGATGGTACTCCTAGGTGACGAGGTTCAAGTGGATGCTCGTTTTGGTCTGTTTGGAGACAGTGCTAATCTTGACGCAAGATAGGTGCACGGTTTGCGCCGAACGTACCATAGGCTCAGAAATCATTTTGAACACACCCGATGGATCTTCTCAGTGACATTGGTCATTTGGAATCTCGTTTCAATCCATTTGGAGACAGTTATAGTTTCAGTGCAAGATAGGTACACGGTTTGCGCCAAACATCGCTTAGAAATCGTTTTGGACACACCCGATTGTACTCCTAGGTGACCAGGCTCAAGTGGATGCTCGTTTTGGTCTGTTTGGAGATAGTGCTAACCTTAACATAAGATAGGTGCACGGTTTGCGCCGAACGTAGCATAGGCTCAGAAATTGTTTTGGACGCACCCGATGGTACTCCTAGGTGACGAGGCTCAAGTGGATGCTTGGTCTGTTTGGAGATAGTGCTAACCTTAACGCAAGATAGGTGCACGGTTTGTGCCGAACGTATCATAGGCTCAGAAATTATTTTGGACGCACCCGATGGATCTCCTATGTGACATTAGTCATGTGGAATGTCATTTCAATCCATTTGGAGACAGTGGTAGTGTCAGTGCAAAATAGGTGCATGCTTTGCACCAAACATCGCTCAGAAATCGTTTTGGACGCACCCGATGGTTCTCCTAAGTCACGAGGCTCAAGTGGATGCTCGTTTTGGTATGTTTGGAGATAATGCTAATCTTGACATAAGATAGGTGCACGGTTTGCGTTGAATGTACCATAGGCTCGGAAATCGTTTTGGACACACCCGATGGTACTCCTAGGTGACGAGGTTCAAGTGGATGCTCGTTTTGGTCTGTTTGGAGACAGTGCTAATCTTGACGCAAGATAGGTGCACGGTTTGCGCCGAACGTACCATAGGCTCAGAAATCATTTTGAACACACCTGATGGATCTTCTCAGTGACATTGGTCATTTGGAATCTCGTTTCAATCCATTTGGAGACAGTTATAGTTTTAGTGCAAGATAGGTACACGGTTTGCGCCAAACATCGCTTAGAAATCATTTTGGACACACCCGATTGTACTCCTAAGTGACCAGGCTCAAGTGGATGCTCGTTTTGGTCTGTTTGGAGATAGTGCTAACCTTAACATAAGATAGGAGCACGGTTTGCGCCGAACATACCATAGGCTCAGAAATTGTTTTGGACGCACCCGATGGCTATCCTATGTGACATTGGTCATGTGGAATCTCATTTCAATCCATTTAGAGGCAGTGGTAGTGTCAGTGCAAAATAGGTGCACGGTTTGCACCAAACATCGCTCAGAAATTGTTTTGGACGCACCCGATGGTACTCCTAGGTGACGAGGCTCAAGTGGATGCTTGGTCTGTTTGGAGATAGTGCTAATCTTGACGTAAGATTGGTGCACGGTTTGCGTCGAACGTACCATAGGCTCGGAAATCATTTTGGACACACCCGATGGTACTCCTAGGTGACGAGGCTCAAGTGGATGCTCGTTTTGGTCTATTTGGAGACTGTGCTAATCTTGATGCAAGATAGGTGCACGGTTTCCGCCGAACGTACCACAGGCTCATAAATCATTTTGGACGCACCCGATGGATCGCTCAGAAATCATTTGAAATCTCGTTTCAATCCATTTGGAGACAGTGGTAGTGTAAATGTAAAATAGGTGCATGGTTTGCACCAAACATTGCTTAGAAATCGTTTTGGACGCACCCGATGATACTCCTAAGTCACGAGGCTCAAGTGGATGCTCGTTTTGGTCTGTTTGGAGATAGTGCTAATCTTGACGTAAGATAGGTGCACGGTTTGCGTCGAACGTACCATAGGATTGGTTATCATTTTGGACACACCCGATGGTACTCCTAGGTGACGAGGTTCAAGTGGATGCCCGTTTTGGTCTGTTTGGAGACTGTGCTAATCTTGACGCAAGATAGGTGAATGGTTTGCGCCGAACGTACCATAGGCTCGGAAATCATTTTGGACACACCCGATGGTACTCCTAGGTGACGAGGCTCAAGTGGATGCTCGTTTTGGTCTGTTTGGAGACTGTGCTAATCTTGATGCAAGATAGGTGCACGGTTTCCACCGAACGTACCACAGGCTCATAAACCATTTTGGACGCACCCGATGGATCGCTCAGAAATCATTTGGAATCTCGTTTCAATCCATTTGGAGACAGTGGTAGTGTAAATGTAAAATAGGTGCATGGTTTGCACCAAACATTGCTTAGAAATCGTTTTGGACGCACCCGATGATACTCCTAAGTCACGAGGCTCAAGTGGATGCTCGTTTTGGTCTGTTTGGAGATAGTGCTAATCTTGACGTAAGATAGGTGCACGGTTTGCGTCGAACGTACCATAGGATTGGTTATCATTTTGGACACACCCGATGGTACTCCTAGGTGACGAGGTTCGAGTGGATGCCCGTTTTGGTCTGTTTGGAGACTGTGCTAATCTTGACGCAAGATAGGTGAATGGTTTGCGCCGAACGTACCATAGGCTCAGAAATCATTTTGAACACAGCCGATGGATCTTCTCAGCGACATTGGTCATTTAGAATCTCGTTTCAATCCATTTGGAGACAGTGGTAGTGTCAGTGCAAAATAGGTGCATGGTTTGCACCAAACATCGCTCAGAAATCATTTTGGACGCACCCGATGGTACTCCTAGGTGACGAGGCTCAAGTGGATGCTTGTTTTGGTCTGTTTGGAGATAGTGCTAACCTTAACACAAGATAGGTGCACAGTTTGCGGTGAACGTACCATAGGCTCACAAATTGTTTTGGACGCACCCGATGGATATCCTATGTGACATTGGTCATGGGGAATCTCATTTCAATCCATTTGGAGGCAGTGGTAGTGTCAGTACAAAATAGGTGCACGATTTGCACCAAACATCGCTCAGAAATCATTTTGGACACACCTGATGGTACTCCTAAGTCACGAGGCTCAAGTGGATGCTCGTTTTGGTCTGTTTGGAGATAGTGCTAATCTTGACGTAAGATAGGTGCACGGTTTGCGTCGAACGTACCATAGGCTCGGAAATCGTTTTGGACACACCCAATGGTACTCCTAGGTGACGAGGCTCAAGTGGATGCTCGTTTTGGTCTGTTTGGAGATAGTGCTAACCTTAACGCAAGATAGGTGCACGGTTTGCGCCGAACGTACCATAGGCTCAGAAATTATTTTGGACGCACCCGATGGATCTCCTATGTGACATTAGTCATGTGGAATGTCATTTCAATCCATTTGGAGACACTGGTAGTGTCAGTGCAAAATAGGTGCATGCTTTGCACTAAACATCGCTCAGAAATCGTTTTGGACGCACCCAATGGTTCTCCTAAGTCACGAGGCTCAAGTGGATGCTCGTTTTGGTATGTTTGGAGATAATGCTAATCTTGACATAAGATAGGTGCACGGTTTGCGTTGAATGTACCATAGGCTCGGAAATCGTTTTGGACACACCCGATGGTACTCCTAGGTGACGAGGTTCAAGTGGATGCTCGTTTTGGTCTGTTTGGAGACAGTGCTAATCTTGACGCAAGATAGGTGCACGGTTTGCGCCGAACGTACCATAGGCTCAGAAATCATTTTGAACACACCTGATGGATCTTCTCAGTGACATTGGTCATTTGGAATCTCGTTTCAATCCATTTGGAGACAGTTATAGTTTTAGTGCAAGATAGGTACACGGTTTGCGCCAAACATCGCTTAGAAATCATTTTGGACACACCCGATTGTACTCCTAAGTGACCAGGCTCAAGTGGATGCTCGTTTTGGTCTGTTTGGAGATAGTGCTAACCTTAACATAAGATAGGAGCACGGTTTGCGCCGAACATACCATAGGCTCAGAAATTGTTTTGGACGCACCCGATGGCTATCCTATGTGACATTGGTCATGTGGAATCTCATTTCAATCCATTTAGAGGCAGTGGTAGTGTCAGTGCAAAATAGGTGCACGGTTTGCACCAAACATCGCTCAGAAATTGTTTTGGACGCACCCGATGGTACTCCTAGGTGACGAGGCTCAAGTGGATGCTTGGTCTGTTTGGAGATAGTGCTAATCTTGACGTAAGATTGATGCACGGTTTGCGTCGAACGTACCATAGGCTCGGAAATCATTTTGGACACACCCGATGGTACTCCTAGGTGACGAGGCTCAAGTGGATGCTCGTTTTGGTCTATTTGGAGACTGTGCTAATCTTGATGCAAGATAGGTGCACGGTTTCCGCCGAACGTACCACAGGCTCATAAATCATTTTGGACGCACCCGATGGATCGCTCAGAAATCATTTGAAATCTCGTTTCAATCCATTTGGAGACAGTGGTAGTGTAAATGTAAAATAGGTGCATGGTTTGCACCAAACATTGCTTAGAAATCGTTTTGGACGCACCCGATGATACTCCTAAGTCACGAGGCTCAAGTGGATGCTCGTTTTGGTCTGTTTGGAGATAGTGCTAATCTTGACGTAAGATAGGTGCACGGTTTGCGTCGAACGTACCATAGGATTGGTTATCATTTTGGACACACCCGATGGTACTCCTAGGTGACGAGGTTCAAGTGGATGCCCGTTTTGGTCTGTTTGGAGACTGTGCTAATCTTGACGCAAGATAGGTGAATGGTTTGCGCCGAACGTACCATAGGCTCGGAAATCATTTTGGACACACCCGATGGTACTCCTAGGTGACGAGGCTCAAGTGGATGCTCGTTTTGGTCTGTTTGGAGACTGTGCTAATCTTGATGCAAGATAGGTGCACGGTTTCCACCGAACGTACCACAGGCTCATAAACCATTTTGGACGCACCCGATGGATCGCTCAGAAATCATTTGGAATCTCGTTTCAATCCATTTGGAGACAGTGGTAGTGTAAATGTAAAATAGGTGCATGGTTTGCACCAAACATTGCTTAGAAATCGTTTTGGACGCACCCGATGATACTCCTAAGTCACGAGGCTCAAGTGGATGCTCGTTTTGGTCTGTTTGGAGATAGTGCTAATCTTGACGTAAGATAGGTGCACGGTTTGCGTCGAACGTACCATAGGATTGGTTATCATTTTGGACACACCCGATGGTACTCCTAGGTGACGAGGTTCGAGTGGATGCCCGTTTTGGTCTGTTTGGAGACTGTGCTAATCTTGACGCAAGATAGGTGAATGGTTTGCGCCGAACGTACCATAGGCTCAGAAATCATTTTGAACACAGCCGATGGATCTTCTCAGCGACATTGGTCATTTAGAATCTCGTTTCAATCCATTTGGAGACAGTGGTAGTGTCAGTGCAAAATAGGTGCATGGTTTGCACCAAACATCGCTCAGAAATCATTTTGGACGCACCCGATGGTACTCCTAGGTGACGAGGCTCAAGTGGATGCTTGTTTTGGTCTGTTTGGAGATAGTGCTAACCTTAACACAAGATAGGTGCACAGTTTGCGGTGAACGTACCATAGGCTCACAAATTGTTTTGGACGCACCCGATGGATATCCTATGTGACATTGGTCATGGGGAATCTCATTTCAATCCATTTGGAGGCAGTGGTAGTGTCAGTACAAAATAGGTGCACGATTTGCACCAAACATCGCTCAGAAATCATTTTGGACACACCTGATGGTACTCCTAAGTCACGAGGCTCAAGTGGATGCTCGTTTTGGTCTGTTTGGAGATAGTGCTAATCTTGACGTAAGATAGGTGCACGGTTTGCGTCGAACGTACCATAGGCTCGGAAATCGTTTTGGACACACCCAATGGTACTCCTAGGTGACGAGGCTCAAGTGGATGCTCGTTTTGGTCTGTTTGGAGATAGTGCTAACCTTAACGCAAGATAGGTGCACGGTTTGCGCCGAACGTACCATAGGCTCAGAAATTATTTTGGACGCACCCGATGGATCTCCTATGTGACATTAGTCATGTGGAATGTCATTTCAATCCATTTGGAGACACTGGTAGTGTCAGTGCAAAATAGGTGCATGCTTTGCACTAAACATCGCTCAGAAATCGTTTTGGACGCACCCAATGGTTCTCCTAAGTCACGAGGCTCAAGTGGATGCTCGTTTTGGTATGTTTGGAGATAGTGCTAATCTTGATATAAGATAGGTGCACGGTTTGCGTTGAATGTACCATAGGCTCGGAAATCATTTTGGACACACCCGATGGTACTCCTAGGTGACGAGGTTCAAGTGGATGCTCGTTTTGGTCTGTTTGGAGACAGTGCTAATCTTGACGCAAGATAGGTGCACGGTTTGCGCCGAACGTACCATAGGCTCAGAAATCATTTTGAACACACCTGATGGATCTTCTCAGTGACATTGGTCATTTGGAATCTCGTTTCAATCCATTTGGAGACAGTTATAGTTTCAGTGCAAGACAGGTACACGGTTTGCGCCAAACATCGCTTAGAAATCATTTTGGACACACCCGATTGTACTCCTAAGTGACCAGGCTCAAGTGGATGCTCGTTTTGGTCTGTTTGGAGATAGTGCTAACCTTAACATAAGATAGGAGCACGGTTTGCGCCGAATATACCATAGGCTCAGAAATTGTTTTGGACGCACCCGATGGCTATCCTATGTGACATTGGTCATGTGGAATCTCATTTCAATCCATTTAGAGGCAGTGGTAGTGTCAGTGCAAAATAGGTGCACGGTTTGCACCAAACATCGCTCAGAAATTGTTTTGGACGCACCCGATGGTACTCCTAGGTGACGAGGCTCAAGTGGATGCTTGGTCTGTTTGGAGATAGTGCTAATCTTGACGTAAGATTGATGCACGGTTTGCGTCGAACGTACCATAGGCTCGGAAATCATTTTGGACACACCCGATGGTACTCCTAGGTGACGAGGCTCAAGTGGATGCTCGTTTTGGTCTATTTGGAGACTGTGCTAATCTTGATGCAAGATAGGTGCACGGTTTCCGCCGAACGTACCACAGGCTCATAAATCATTTTGGACGCACCCGATGGATCGCTCAGAAATCATTTGAAATCTCGTTTCAATCCATTTGGAGACAGTGGTAGTGTAAATGTAAAATAGGTGCATGGTTTGCACCAAACATTGCTTAGAAATCGTTTTGGACGCACCCGATGATACTCCTAAGTCACGAGGCTCAAGTGGATGCTCGTTTCCGTCTGTTTGGAGATAATGCTAATCTTGACGTAAGATAGGTGCATGGTTTGCGTCGAACGTACCATAGGATTGGAAATCATTTTGGACACACCCGATGGTACTCCTAGGTGACGAGGTTCAAGTGGATGCCCGTTTTGGTCTGTTTGGAGACTGTGCTAATCTTGACGCAAGATAGGTGAATGGTTTGCGCCGAACGTACTATAGGCTCAGAAATCATTTCGAACACACCCGATGGATCTTCTCAGTGACACACCCGATGGTACTCCTAGGTGACGAGGCTCAAGTGGATGCTCGTTTTGGTCTGTTTGGAGACTGTGCTAATCTTGATGCAAGATAGGTGCACGGTTTCCACCGAACGTACCACAGGCTCATAAACCATTTTGGACGCACCCGATGGATCGCTCAGAAATCATTTGGAATCTCGTTTCAATCCATTTGGAGACAGTGGTAGTGTAAATGTAAAATAGGTGCATGGTTTGCACCAAACATTGCTTAGAAATCGTTTTGGACGCACCCGATGATACTCCTAAGTCACGAGGCTCAAGTGGATGCTCGTTTTGGTCTGTTTGGAGATAGTGCTAATCTTGACGTAAGATAGGTGCACGGTTTGCGTCGAACGTACCATAGGATTGGTTATCATTTTGGACACACCCGATGGTACTCCTAGGTGACGAGGTTCGAGTGGATGCCCGTTTTGGTCTGTTTGGAGACTGTGCTAATCTTGACGCAAGATAGGTGAATGGTTTGCGCCGAACGTACCATAGGCTCAGAAATCATTTTGAACACAGCCGATGGATCTTCTCAGCGACATTGGTCATTTAGAATCTCGTTTCAATCCATTTGGAGACAGTGGTAGTGTCAGTGCAAAATAGGTGCATGGTTTGCACCAAACATCGCTCAGAAATCATTTTGGACGCACCCGATGGTACTCCTAGGTGACGAGGCTCAAGTGGATGCTTGTTTTGGTCTGTTTGGAGATAGTGCTAACCTTAACACAAGATAGGTGCACAGTTTGCGGTGAACGTACCATAGGCTCACAAATTGTTTTGGACGCACCCGATGGATATCCTATGTGACATTGGTCATGGGGAATCTCATTTCAATCCATTTGGAGGCAGTGGTAGTGTCAGTACAAAATAGGTGCACGATTTGCACCAAACATCGCTCAGAAATCATTTTGGACACACCTGATGGTACTCCTAAGTCACGAGGCTCAAGTGGATGCTCGTTTTGGTCTGTTTGGAGATAGTGCTAATCTTGACGTAAGATAGGTGCACGGTTTGCGTCGAACGTACCATAGGCTCGGAAATCGTTTTGGACACACCCAATGGTACTCCTAGGTGACGAGGCTCAAGTGGATGCTCGTTTTGGTCTGTTTGGAGATAGTGCTAACCTTAACGCAAGATAGGTGCACGGTTTGCGCCGAACGTACCATAGGCTCAGAAATTATTTTGGACGCACCCGATGGATCTCCTATGTGACATTAGTCATGTGGAATGTCATTTCAATCCATTTGGAGACACTGGTAGTGTCAGTGCAAAATAGGTGCATGCTTTGCACTAAACATCGCTCAGAAATCGTTTTGGACGCACCCAATGGTTCTCCTAAGTCACGAGGCTCAAGTGGATGCTCGTTTTGGTATGTTTGGAGATAGTGCTAATCTTGATATAAGATAGGTGCACGGTTTGTGTTGAATGTACCATAGGCTCGGAAATCATTTTGGACACACCCGATGGTACTCCTAGGTGACGAGGTTCAAGTGGATGCTCGTTTTGGTCTGTTTGGAGACAGTGCTAATCTTGACGCAAGATAGGTGCACGGTTTGCGCCGAACGTACCATAGGCTCAGAAATCATTTTGAACACACCTGATGGATCTTCTCAGTGACATTGGTCATTTGGAATCTCGTTTCAATCCATTTGGAGACAGTTATAGTTTCAGTGCAAGACAGGTACACGGTTTGTGCCAAACATCGCTTAGAAATCATTTTGGACACACCCGATTGTACTCCTAAGTGACCAGGCTCAAGTGGATGCTCGTTTTGGTCTGTTTGGAGATAGTGCTAACCTTAACATAAGATAGGAGCACGGTTTGCGCCGAACATACCATAGGCTCAGAAATTGTTTTGGACGCACCCGATGGCTATCCTATGTGACATTGGTCATGTGGAATCTCATTTCAATCCATTTAGAGGCAGTGGTAGTGTCAGTGCAAAATAGGTGCACGGTTTGCACCAAACATCGCTCAGAAATTGTTTTGGACGCACCCGATGGTACTCCTAGGTGACGAGGCTCAAGTGGATGCTTGGTCTGTTTGGAGATAGTGCTAATCTTGACGTAAGATTGGTGCACGGTTTGCGTCGAACGTACCATAGGCTCAGAAATCATTTTGGACACACCCGATGGTACTCCTAGGTGACGAGGCTCAAGTGGATGCTCGTTTTGGTCTGTTTGGAGACTGTGCTAATCTTGATGCAAGATAGGTGCACGGTTTCCGCCGAACGTACCACAGGCTCATAAATCATTTTGGACGCACCCGATGGATCGCTCAGAAATCATTTGCAATCTCGTTTCAATCCATTTGGAGACAGTGGTAGTGTAAATGTAAAATAGGTGCATGGTTTGCACCAAACATTGCTCAGAAATCGTTTTGGACGCACCCGATAGTACTCCTAGGTCACGAGGCTCAAGTGGATGCTCGTTTCCGTCTGTTTGGAGATAATGCTAATCTTGACGTAAGATAGGTGCATGGTTTGCGTCGAACGTACCATAGGATTGGAAATCATTTTGGACACACCCGATGGTACTCCTAGGTGACGAGGTTCAAGTGGATGCCCGTTTTGGTCTGTTTGGAGACTGTGCTAATCTTGACGCAAGATAGGTGAATGGTTTGCGCCGAACGTACTATAGGCTCAGAAATCATTTCGAACACACCCGATGGATCTTCTCAGTGACATTGGTCATTTAGAATCTCGTTTCAATCCATTTGGAGACAGTGGTAGTGTCAGTGCAAAATAGGTGCATGGTTTGCACCAAACATTGCTCAGAAATCGTTTTGGACGCACCCGATAGTACTCCTAGGTCACGAGGCTCAAGTGGATGCTCATTTCGGTCTGTTTGGAGATAATGCTAATCTTGACGTAAGATAGGTGCATGGTTTGCGTCGAACGTACCATAGGATTGGAAATCATTTTAGACACACCCGATGGTACTCCTAGGTGACGAGGTTCAAGTGGATGCCCGTTTTGGTCTGTTTGGAGACTGTGCTAATCTTGACGCAAGATAGGTGAATGGTTTGCGCCGAACGTACTATAGGCTCAGAAATCATTTTGAACACACTCGATAGATCTTCTCAGTGACATTGGTCATTTAGAATCTCGTTTCAATCCATTTGGAGACAGTGGTAGTGTCAGTGCAAAATAGGTGCATGGTTTGCACCAAACATCGCTCAGAAATCATTTTGGACGCACCCGATGGTACTCCTAGGTGACGAGGCTCAAGTGGATGCTTGTTTTGGTCTGTTTGGAGATAGTGCTAACCTTAACACAAGATAGGTGCACAGTTTGCGGCGAACATACCATAGGCTCACAAATTGTTTTGGACGCACCCGATGGATATCCTATGTGACATTGGTCATGTGGAATCTCATTTAAATCCATTTGGAGGCTGTGGTAGTGCCAGTGCAAAATAAGTGCACGGTTTGCACCAAACATCGCTCAGAAATCATTTTGGACGCACCCGATGGTACTCCTAAGTCACGAGGCTCAAGTGGATGCTCGTTTTGGTCTGTTTGGAGATAGTGCTAATCTTGACGTAAGATAGGTGCACGGTTTGCGTCGAACGTACCATAGGATTGGAAATCGTTTTGGACACACCCGATGGTACTCCTAGGTGACTAGGCTCAAGTGGATGCTCGTTTTGGTCTGTTTGGAGATAGTGCTAACCTTAACGCAAGATAGGTGCACGGTTTGCGCCGAACGTATCATAGGCTCAGAAATTATTTTGGACGCACCCGATGGATCTCCTATGTAACATTAGTCATGTGGAATGTCATTTCAATCCATTTGGAGACAGTGGTAGTGTCAGTGCAAAATAGGTGCATGCTTTGCACCAAACATCGCTCAGAAATCGTTTTGGACGCACCCGATGGTTCTCCTAAGTCACGAGGCTCAAGTGGATGCTCGTTTTGGTATGTTTGGAGATAGTGCTAATCTTGACATAAGATAGGTGCACGGTTTGCGTTGAATGTACCATAGGCTCGGAAATTGTTTTGGACACACCCGATGGTACTCCTAGGTGACGAGGTTCAAGTGGATGCTCGTTTTGGTCTGTTTGGAGACAGTGCTAATCTTGACGCAAGATAGGTGCACGGTTTGCGCCGAACGTACCATAGGCTCAGAAATCATTTTGAACACACCTGATGGATCTTCTCAGTGACATTGGTCATTTGGAATCTCGTTTCAATCCATTTGGAGACAGTTATAGTTTCAGTGCAAGATAGGTACACGGTTTGCGCCAAACATCGCTTAGAAATCATTTTGGACACACCCGATTGTACTCCTAAGTGACCAGGCTCAAGTGGATGCTCGTTTTGGTCTGTTTGGAGATAGTGCTAACCTTAACATAAGATAGGAGCACGGTTTGCGCCGAACATACCATAGGCTCAGAAATTGTTTTGGACGCACCCGATGGCCATCCTATGTGACATTGGTCATGTGGAATCTCATTTCAATCCATTTAGAGGCAGTGGTAGTGTCAGTGCAAAATAGGTGCATGGTTTGTACCAAACATCGCTCAGAAATTGTTTTGGACGCACCCGATGGTACTCCTAGGTGACGAGGCTCAAGTGGATGCTTGGTCTGTTTGGAGATAGTGCTAATCTTGACGTAAGATTGGTGCACGGTTTGCGTCGAACGTACCATAGGCTCGGAAATCATTTTGGACACACCCGATGGTACTCCTAGGTGACGAGGCTCAAGTGGATGCTCGTTTTGGTCTGTTTGGAGACTGTGCTAATCTTGATGCAAGATAGGTGCACGGTTTCCGCCGAACGTACCACAGGCTCATAAATCATTTTGGACGCACCCGATGGATCACTCAGAAATCATTTGCAATCTCGTTTCAATCCATTTGGAGACAGTGGTAGTGTAAATGTAAAATAGGTGCATGGTTTGCACCAAACATTGCTCAGAAATCGTTTTGGACGCACTCGATAGTACTCCTAGGTCACGAGGCTCAAGTGGATGCTCGTTTCGGTCTGTTTGGAGATAATGCTAATCTTGACGTAAGATAGGTGCATGGTTTGCGTCGAACGTACCATAGGATTGGAAATCATTTTGGACACACCCGATGGTACTCCTAGGTGACGAGGTTCAAGTGGATGCCCGTTTTAGTCTGTTTGGAGACTGTGCTAATCTTGACGCAAGATAGGTGAATGGTTTGCGCCGAACGTACCATAGGCTCAGAAATCATTTTGAACACACCCGATGGATCTTCTCAGTGACATTGGTCATTTAGAATCTCGTTTCAATCCATTTGGAGACAGTGGTAGTGTCAGTGCAAAATAGGTGCATGGTTTGCACCAAACATTGCTCAGAAATCGTTTTGGACGCACCCGATAGTACTCCTAGGTCACGAGGCTCAAGTGGATGCTCGTTTCGGTCTGTTTGGAGATAATGCTAATCTTGACGTAAGATAGGTGCATGGTTTGCGTCGAACGTACCATAGGATTGGAAATCATTTTGGACACACCCGATGGTACTCCTAGGTGACGAGGTTCAAGTGGATGCCCGTTTTGGTCTGTTTGGAGACTGTGCTAATCTTGACGCAAGATAGGTGAATGGTTTGCGCCGAACGTACTATAGGCTCAAAAATCATTTTGAACACACTCGATGGATCTTCTCAGTGACATTGGTCATTTAGAATCTCGTTTCAATCCATTTGGAGACAGTGGTAGTGTCAGTGCAAAATAGGTGCATGGTTTGCACCAAACATCGCTCAGAAATCATTTTGGACGCACCCGATGGTACTCATAGGTGACGAGGCTCAAGTGGATGCTTGTTTTGGTCTGTTTGGAGATAGTGCTAACCTTAACACAAGATAGGTGCACAGTTTGCGGTGAACATACCATAGGCTCACAAATTGTTTTGGACGCACTCGATGGATATCCTATGTGACATTGGTCATGTGGAATCTCATTTAAATCCATTTGGAGGCTGTGGTAGTGCCAGTACAAAATAGGTGCACGGTTTGCACCAAACATCGCTCAGAAATCATTTTGGACGCACCCGATGGTACTCCTAAGTCACGAGGCTCAAGTGGATGCTCGTTTTGGTCTGTTTGGAGATAGTGCTAATCTTGACGTAAGATAGGTGCACGGTTTGCGTCGAACGTACCATAGGATTGGAAATCGTTTTGGACACACCCGATGGTACTCCTAGGTGACGAGGCTCAAGTGGATGCTCGTTTTGGTCTGTTTGGAGATAGTGCTAACCTTAACGCAAGATAGGTGCACGGTTTGCGCCGAACGTACCATAGGCTCAGAAATTATTTTGGACGCACCCGATGGATCTCCTATGTAACATTAGTCATGTGGAATGTCATTTCAATCCATTTGGAGACAGTGGTAGTGTCAGTGCAAAATAGGTGCATGCTTTGCACCAAACATCGCTCAGAAATCGTTTTGGACGCACCCGATGGTTCTCCTAAGTCACGAGGCTCAAGTGGATGCTTGTTTTGGTATGTTTGGAGATAGTGCTAATCTTGACATAAGATAGGTGCACGGTTTGCGTTGAATGTACCATAGGCTCGGAAATCGTTTTGGACACACCCGATGGTACTCCTAGGTGACGAGGTTCAAGTGGATGCTCGTTTTGGTCTGTTTGGAGACAGTGCTAATCTTGACGCAAGATAGGTGCACGGTTTGCGCCGAACGTACCATAGGCTCAGAAATCATTTTGAACACACCTGATGGATCTTCTCAGTGACATTGGTCATTTGGAATCTCGTTTCAATCCATTTGGAGACAGTTATAGTTTCAGTGCAAGATAGGTACACGGTTTGCGCCAAACATCGCTTAGAAATCATTTTGGACACACCCGATTGTACTCCTAAGTGACCAGGCTCAAGTGGATGCTCGTTTTGGTCTGTTTGGAGATAGTGCTAACCTTAACATAAGATAGGAGCACGGTTTGCGCCGAACATACCATAGGCTCAGAAATTGTTTTGGACGCACCCGATGGCCATCCTATGTGACATTGGTCATGTGGAATCTCATTTCAATCCATTTAGAGGCAGTGGTAGTGTCAGTGCAAAATAGGTGCACGGTTTGCACCAAACATCGCTCAGAAATTGTTTTGGACGCACCCGATGGTACTCCTAGGTGACGAGGCTCAAGTGGATGCTTGGTCTGTTTGGAGATAGTGCTAATCTTGACGTAAGATTGGTGCACGGTTTGCGTCGAACGTACCATAGGCTCGGAAATCATTTTGGACACACCCGATGGTACTCCTAGGTGACGAGGCTCAAGTGGATGCTCGTTTTGGTCTGTTTGGAGACTGTGCTAATCTTGATGCAAGATAGGTGCACGGTTTCCGCCGAACGTACCACAGGCTCATAAATTATTTTGGACGCACCCGATGGATCGCTCAGAAATCATTTGCAATCTCGTTTCAATCCATTTGGAGACAGTGGTAGTGTAAATGTAAAATAGGTGCATGGTTTGCACCAAACATTGCTCAGAAATCGTTTTGGACGCACCCGATAGTACTCCTAGGTCACGAGGCTCAAGTGGATGCTCGTTTCGGTCTGTTTGGAGATAATGCTAATCTTGACGTAAGATAGGTGCATGGTTTGCGTCGAACGTACCATAGGATTGGAAATCATTTTGGACACACCCGATGGTACTCCTAGGTGACGAGGTTCAAGTGGATGCCCGTTTTGGTCTGTTTGGAGACTGTGCTAATCTTGACGCAAGATAGGTGAATGGTTTGCGCCGAACGTACCATAGGCTCAGAAATCATTTTGAACACACCCGATGGATCTTCTCAGTGACATTGGTCATTTAGAATCTCGTTTCAATCCATTTGGAGACAGTGGTAGTGTCAGTGCAAAATAGGTGCATGGTTTACACCAAACATTGCTCAGAAATCGTTTTGGACGCACCCGATAGTACTCCTAGGTCACGAGGCTGAAGTGGATGCTCGTTTCGGTCTGTTTGGAGATAATGCTAATCTTGACGTAAGATAGGTGCATGGTTTGCGTCGAACGTACCATAGGATTGGAAATCATTTTGGACACACCCGATGGTACTCCTAGGTGACGAGGTTCAAGTGGATGCCCGTTTTGGTCTGTTTGGAGACTGTGCTAATCTTGACGCAAGATAGGTGAATGGTTTGCGCCGAACGTACTATAGGCTCAAACATCATTTTGAACACACTCGATGGATCTTCTCAGTGACATTGGTCATTTAGAATCTCGTTTCAATCCATTTGGAGACAGTGGTAGTGTCAGTGCAAAATAGGTGCATGGTTTGCACCAAACATCGCTCAGAAATCATTTTGGACGCACCCGATGGTACTCATAGGTGACGAGGCTCAAGTGGATGCTTGTTTTGGTCTGTTTGGAGATAGTGCTAACCTTAACACAAGATAGGTGCACAGTTTGCGGTGAACATACCATAGGCTCACAAATTGTTTTGGACGCACTCGATGGATATCCTATGTGACATTGGTCATGTGGAATCTCATTTAAATCCATTTGGAGGCTGTGGTAGTGCCAGTACAAAATAGGTGCACGGTTTGCACCAAACATCGCTCAGAAATCATTTTGGACGCACCCGATGGTACTCCTAAGTCACAAGGCTCAAGTGGATGCTCGTTTTGGTCTGTTTGGAGATAGTGCTAATCTTGACGTAAGATAGGTGCACGGTTTGCGTCGAACGTACCATAGGATTGGAAATCGTTTTGGACACACCCGATGGTACTCCTAGGTGACGAGGCTCAAGTGGATGCTCGTTTTGGTCTGTTTGGAGATAGTGCTAACCTTAACGCAAGATAGGTGCACGGTTTGCGCCGAACGTATCATAGGCTCAGAAATTATTTTGGACGCACCCGATGGATCTCCTATGTAACATTAATCATGTGGAATGTCATTTAAATCCATTTGGAGACAGTGGTAGTGTCAGTGCAAAATAGGTGCATGCTTTGCACCAAACATCGCTCAGAAATCGTTTTGGACGCACCCGATGGTTCTCCTAAGTCACGAGGCTCAAGTGGATGCTCGTTTTGGTATGTTTGGAGATAGTGCTAATCTTGACATAAGATAGGTGCACGGTTTGCGTTGAATGTACCATAGGCTCGGAAATCGTTTTGGACACACCCGATGGTACTCCTAGGTGACGAGGTTCAAGTGGATGCTCGTTTTGGTCTGTTTGGAGACAGTGCTAATCTTGACGCAAGATAGGTGCACGGTTTGCGCCGAACGTACCATAGGCTCAGAAATCATTTTGAACACACCTGATGGATCTTCTCAGTGACATTGGTCATTTGGAATCTCGTTTCAATCCATTTGGAGACAATTATAGTTTCAGTGCAAGATAGGTACACGGTTTGCGCCAAACATCGCTTAGAAATCATTTTGGACACACCCGATTGTACTCCTAAGTGACCAGGCTCAAGTGGATGCTCGTTTTGGTCTGTTTGGAGATAGTGCTAACCTTAACATAAGATAGGAGCACGGTTTGCGCCGAACATACCATAGGCTCAGAAATTGTTTTGGACGCACCCGATGGCTATCCTATGTGACATTGGTCATGTGGAATCTTATTTCAATCCATTTAGAGGCAGTGGTAGTGTTAGTGCAAAATAGGTGCACGGTTTGCACCAAACATCGCTCAGAAATTGTTTTGGACGCACCCGATGGTACTCCTAGGTGACGAGGCTCAAGTGGATGCTTGGTCTGTTTGGAGATAGTGCTAATCTTGATGTAAGATTGGTGCACGGTTTGCGTCGAACGTACCATAGGCTCGGAAATCATTTTGGACACACCCGATGGTACTCCTAGGTGACGAGGCTCAAGTGGATGCTCGTTTTGGTCTGTTTGGAGACTGTGCTAATCTTGATGCAAGATAGGTGCACGGTTTCCGCCGAACGTACCATAGGCTCATAAATCATTTTGGACGCACCCGATGGATCGCTCAGAAATCATTTGCAATCTCGTTTCAATCCATTTGGAGACAGTGGTAGTGTAAATGTAAAATAGGTGCATGGTTTGCACCAAACATTGCTCAGAAATCGTTTTGGACGCACCCGATAGTACTCCTAGGTCACGAGGCTCAAGTGGATGCTCGTTTCGGTCTGTTTGGAGATAATGCTAATCTTGACGTAAGATAGGTGCATGGTTTGCGTCGAACGTACTATAGGATTGGAAATCATTTTGGACACACCCGATGGTACTCCTAGGTGACGAGGTTCAAGTGGATGCCCGTTTTGGTCTGTTTGGAGACTGTGCTAATCTTGACGCAAGATAGGTGAATGGTTTGCGCCGAACGTACTATAGGCTCAGAAATCATTTTGAACACACTCGATGGATCTTCTCAGTGACATTGGTCATTTAGAATCTCGTTTCAATCCATTTGGAGATAGTGGTAGTGTCAGTGCAAAATAGGTGCATGGTTTGCACCAAACATCGCTCAGAAATCATTTTGGACGCACCCGATGGTACTCCTAGGTGACGAGGCTCAAGTGGATGCTTGTTTTGGTCTGTTTGGAGATAGTGCTAACCTTAACACAAGATAGGTGCACAGTTTGCGGCGAACATACCATAGGCTCACAAATTGTTTTGGACGCACCCGATGGATATCCTATGTGACATTGGTCATGTGGAATCTCATTTAAATCCATTTGGAGGCTGTGGTAGTGCCAGTACAAAATAGGTGCACGGTTTGCACCAAACAACGCTCAGAAATCATTTTGGACGCACCCGATGGTACTCCTAAGTCACGAGGCTCAAGTGGATGCTCGTTTTGGTCTGTTTGGAGATAGTGCTAATCTTGACGTAAGATAGGTGCACGGTTTGCGTCGAACGTACCATAGGATTGGAAATCGTTTTGGACACACCCGATGGTACTCCTAGGTGACGAGGCTCAAGTGGATGCTCGTTTTGGTCTGTTTGGAGATAGTGCAAACCTTAACGCAAGATAGGTGCACGGTTTGCGCCGAACGTATCATAGGCTCAGAAATTATTTTGGACGCACCCGATGGATCTCCTATGTAACATTAGTCATGTGGAATGTCATTTCAATCCATTTGGAGACAGTGGTAGTGTCAGTGCAAAATAGGTGCATGCTTTGCACCAAACATCGCTCAGAAATCGTTTTGGACGCACCCGATGGTTCTCCTAAGTCACGAGGCTCAAGTGGATGCTCGTTTTGGTATGTTTGGAGATAGTGCTAATCTTGACATAAGATAGGTGCACGGTTTGCGTTGAATGTACCATAGGCTCGGAAATCGTTTTGGACACACCCGATGGTACTCCTAGGTGACGAGATTCAAGTGGATGCTCGTTTTGGTCTGTTTGGAGACAGTGCTAATCTTGACGCAAGATAGGTGCACGGTTTGCGCCGAACGTACCATAGGCTCAGAAATCATTTTGAACACACCTGATGGATCTTCTCAGTGACATTGGTCATTTGGAATCTCGTTTCAATCCATTTGGAGACAGTTATAGTTTCAGTGCAAGATAGGTACACGGTTTGCGCCAAACATCGCTTAGAAATCATTTTGGACACACCCGATTGTACTCCTAAGTGACCAGGCTCAAGTGGATGCTCGTTTTGGTCTGTTTGGAGATAGTGCTAACCTTAACATAAGATAGGAGCACGGTTTGCGCCGAACATACCATAGGCTCAGAAATTGTTTTGGACGCACCCGATGGCTATCCTATGTGACATTGGTCATGTGGAATCTCATTTCAATCCATTTAGAGGCAGTGGTAGTGTCAGTGCAAAATAGGTGCACGGTTTGCACCAAACATTGCACAGAAATTGTTTTGGACGCACCCGATGGTACTCCTAGGTGACGAGGCTCAAGTGGATGCTTGGTCTGTTTGGAGATAGTGCTAATCTTGACGTAAGATTGGTGCACGGTTTGCGTCGAACGTACCATAGGCTCATAAATCATTTTGGACACATCCGATGGTACTCCTAGGTGACGAGGCTCAAGTGGATGCTCGTTTTGGTCTGTTTGGAGACTGTGCTAATCTTGATGCAAGATAGGTGCACGGTTTCCGCCGAACGTACCACAGGCTCATAAATCATTTTGGACGCACCCGATGGATCGCTCAGAAATCATTTGCAATCTCGTTTCAATCCATTTGGAGATAGTGGTAGTGTAAATGTAAAATAGGTGCATGGTTTGCACCAAACATTGCTCAGAAATCATTTTGGACGCACCCGATAGTACTCTTAGGTCACGAGGCTCAAGTGGATGCTCGTTTCGGTCTGTTTGGAGATAATGCTAATCTTGACGTAAGATAGGTGCATGGTTTGCGTCGAACGTACCATAGGATTGGAAATCATTTTGGACACACCCGATGGTACTCCTAGGTGATGAGGTTCAAGTGGATGCCCGTTTTGGTCTGTTTGGAGACTGTGCTAATCTTGACGCAAGATAGGTGAATGGTTTGCGCCGAACGTACTATAGGCTCAGAAATCATTTTGAACACACTCGATGGATCTTCTCAGTGACATTGGTCATTTAGAATCTCGTTTCAATCCATTTGGAGACAGTGGTAGTGTCAGTGCAAAATAGGTGCATGGTTTGCACCAAACATCGCTCAGAAATCATTTTGGACGCACCCGATGGTTCTCCTAGGTGACGAGGCTCAAGTGGATGCTTGTTTTGGTCTGTTTGGAGATAGTGCTAACCTTACCATAAGATAGGTGCACAGTTTGCGGCGAACGTACCATAGGCTCACATATTGTTTTGGACGCACCCGATGGATATCCTATGTGACATTGGTCATGTGGAATCTCATTTCAATCCATTTGGAGGCAGTGGTAGTGCCAGTACAAAATAGGTGCACGGTTTGCACCAAACATCGCTTAGAAATCATTTTGGACGTACCCGATGGTACTCGTAAGTCACGAGGCTCAAGTGGATGCTTGTTTTGGTCTGTTTGGAGATAGTGCTAATCTTGACGTAAGATAGGTGCACGGTTTGCGTCGAACGTACCATAGGCTCGGAAATCATTTTGGACACACCCGATGGTACTCCTAGGTGACGAGGCTCAAGTGGATGCTCGTTTTGGTCTGTTTGGAGATAGTGCTAACCTTAACGCAAGATAGGTGCACGATTTGCGCCGAACGTACCATAGGCTCAGAAATTATTTTGGACGCACCCGATGGATCTCCTATGTGACATTAGTCATGTGGAATGTCATTTCAATCCATTTGGAGACAGTGGTAGTGTCAGTGCAAAATAGGTGCATGGTTTGCACCAAACATCGCTAAGAAATCATTTTGGACGCACCCGATGGTACAACTAGGTGACGAGGCTCAAGTGGATGCTCATTTTGGTCTGTTTGGAGATAGTGCTAACCTTGATGCGAGGTTGGTGCACTGTTTGCGTCGAACGTACCATAGGGTCGGAAATCATTTTGGACACACCCGATGGTACTCCTAGGTGATGAGGCTCAAGTGGACGCTCGTTTTGGTCTGTTTGGAGACAGTGCTAATCTTGACGCAAGAAAGGTTCACGGTTTGCGCCGAACGTACCATAGGCTCAGAAATCATTTTGGACGCACCCGATGGATCTTCTCTATGACATTGGTCATTTGGAATCTTGTTTCAATCCATTTGGAGACAGTGGTAGTGTCAGTACAAAATAGGTGCACGGTTTGCACCAGACATTGCTCAGAAATCATTTTGGACGCACCCGAAGGTACTCCTAAGTCACGAGGCTCAAGTGGATGCTTGTTTTGGTCTGTTTGGAGATAGTGCTAATCTTGACATAAGATAGGTGCATGGTTTGTGTCGAACGTACCATAGGCACGGAAATCGTTTTGGACACACCCGATGGTACTCCTAGGTGACGAGGTTCAAGTGGATGCCCGTTTTGGTCTGTTTGGAGACAGTGCTAATCTTGACGCGAGATGGGTGAACGGTTTGCGCCGAATGTACCATAGGCTCAGAAATCATTTTGAACACACCCGATGGATCTTCTCAGTGACATTGGTCATTTGGAATCTTGTTTCAATCCATTTGGAGACAGTGGTAGTGTCAGTGCAAAATAGGTGCATGGTTTGCACCAAATATCGCTCATAAATCGTTTTGGACGCACCCGATGGGACTCCTAGGTGACGAGGCTCAAGTGGATGCTCGTTTTGGTCTGTTTGGAGATAGTGCTACCTTAACGCAAGGTAGGTGCACGGTTTGCGCCGAACGTACCATAGACTTAGAAATCATTTTGGACGCACCCGGTGGATCTCCTATGTGACATTAGTCTTGTGGAATGTCATTTCAATCCATTTGAAGATAGTGGTAGTGTCAATGCAAAATAGGTGCACGGTTTGCACCAAACATCGCTCAGAAATCATTTTGGATGCACCCGATGGTACAACTAGGTGACGAGGCTCAAGTGGATGCTCGTTTTGGTCTATTTGGAGATAGTGCTAACCTTGATGCGAGGTTGGTGCACTGTTTGCGTCGAACGTACCATAGGGTCAGAAATCGTTTTGGACACACCCGATGGTACTCCTAGGTGATGAGGCTCAAGTGGACGCTCGTTTTGGTCTATTTAGAGACAGTGCTAATCTTGATGCAAGAAAGGTTCACGGTTTGTGCCGAACGTACCATAGGCTCAGAAATCATTTTGGACGCACCCGATGGATCTTCTCAGTGACATTGGTCATTTGGAATCTTATTTCAATCCATTTGGAGACAGTGGTAGTGTCAGTGCAAAATAGGTGCATGGTTTGCACCAAACATCGCTCAGAAATTATTTTGGACGCACCCGATGGTACTCCTAAGTCACGAGGCTCAAGTGGATGCTCGTTTAGACGTTTGGAGATAGTGCTAATCTTGACGTAAGATTGGTGCATGGTTTGCGTCGAACTTACCATAGGCTCGGAAATCATTTTGGACATACCCGATGGTACTCCTAGGTGACGAGGATCAAGTGGATGCTCATTTTGGTCTGTTTGGAGACTGTGCTAATCTTGACGCAAGATAGGTGCACGGTTTCCGCCGAACGTACCATGGGCTCATAAATCATTTTGGACGCACCCGATGGATCGCTTAGAAATCATGTGGAATCTTGTTTCAATCCATTTGGAGACAGTGGTAGTGTCAGTGCAAAATAGGTGCATGGTTTGCACCAAACATTGCTCAGAAATCGTTTTGGACGCACCCGATGGTACCCCTAAGTCACGAGGCTCAAGTGGATGCTCGTTTTGGTCTGTTTGGAGATAGTGCTAATCTTGACGTAAGATAGGTGCACGGTTTGCATCGAACGTACCATAGGCTCGGAAATCATTTTGGACACACCCGATGGTACTCCTAGGTTACGAGGCTCAAGTGGATGCTCGTTTTGGTCTGTTTGGAGACTGTGCTAATCTTGACGCAAGATAGGTGCACGGTTTCCGCCGAACATACCATAGGCTCATAAATCATTTTCGACCCACCAGATGGATCGCTCAGAAATCATTTGGAATCTCGTTTCAATCTATTTGGGGACAGTGGTAGTGTCAGTGCAAAATAGGTGCATGGTTTGCACCAAACATTGCTCAGAAATCGTTTTGGACGCACCCGATGGTACTCCTAAGTCACGAGGCTCAAGTGGATGCTCGTTTTGGTTTGTTTGGAGATAGTGCTAATCTTGACGTAAGATAGGTGCATGGTTTGCATCGAACGTACCATAATCTCGGAAATCATTTTGGACACACCCAATGGTACTCCTAGGTGACGAGGCTCAAGTGGAAGCTCGTTTTGGTCTGTTTGGAGACAGTGCTAACCTTGACGCAAGATAGGTGCATGGTTTGCGCCGAACGTACCATAGGCTCAGAAATTATTTTGGACGCACCCGATGGATCTTCTTAGTGACATTGGTCATTTGGAATCTCGTTTCAACCCATTTGGAGACAGTTTTAGTGTCAGTGCAAGATAGGTGCACGGTTTCCGCCAAACATCGCTTAGAAATCGTTTTGGAAGCACCCGATGGTACTCCTAGGTGACGAGGCTCAAGTGGATGCTTGTTTTGGTCTATTTGGAGATAGTGCTAACCTTAACGCAAGATAGGTGCATGGTTTGCGCCGAACGTACCATAGGCTTAGAAATCGTTTTGGATGCACCGGATGGATCTCCTATGTGACATTAGTCATGTGGAATGTCATTTCAATCCATTTGCAGACAGTGGTAGTGTCAGTGCAAAATAGGTGCATGGTTTGCACCAAACATCGCTAAGAAATCATTTTGGACGCACCCGATGGTACAACTAGGTGACGAGGCTCAAGTGGATGCTCATTTTGGTCTGTTTGGAGATAGTGCTAACCTTGATGCGAGGTTGGTGCACTGTTTGCGTCGAACGTACCATAGGGTCGGAAATCATTTTGGACACACCCGATGGTACTCCTAGGTGATGAGGCTCAAGTGGACGCTCGTTTTGGTCTGTTTGGAGACAGTGCTAATCTTGACGCAAGAAAGGTTCACGGTTTGCGCCGAACGCACCATAGGCTCAGAAATCATTTCGGACGCACCCAATGGATCTTCTCAGTGACATTGGTCATTTGGAATCTCGTTTCAATCCATTTGGAGACAGTGGTAGTGTCAGTACAAAATAGGTGCATGGTTTGCACCAGACATTGCTCATAAATCGTTTTGGATGCACCCGATGGTACTCCTAAGTCACGAGGCTCAAGTGGATGCTTGTTTTGGTCTGTTTGGAGATAGTGCTAATCTTGACATAAGATAGGTGCACGGTTTGCGTCGAACGTACCATAGGCTCGGAAATCGTTTTGGACACACCCGATGGTACTCCTAGGTAACGAGGCTCAAGTGGATGCTCGTTTTGGTCTGTTTGGAGATAGTGCTAACCTTAACGCAAGATAGGTGCACGGTTTGCGCCGAACGTACCATAGGCTCAGAAATTATTTTGGACGCACCCGATGGATCTCCTATGTGACATTAGTCATGTGGAATGTCATTTCAATCCATTTGGAGACAGTGGTAGTGTCAGTGCAAAATAGGTGCATGCTTTGCACCAAACGTCGCTCAGAAATCATTTTGGACGCACCCGATGGTTCTCCTAAGTCACGAGGCTCAAGTGGATGCTCATTTTGGTCTGTTTGGAGATAGTGCTAATCTTGACGTAAGATAGGTGCACGGTTTGCGTCGAATGTACCATAGGCTCGGAAATCGTTTTGGACACACCCGATGGTACTCCTAGTGACGAGGTTCAAGTGGATGCTCGTTTTGGTCTGTTTGGAGACAGTGCTAATCTTGACGCAAGATAGGTGCACGGCTTGCGCCGAACGTACCATAGGCTCAGAAATCATTTTGAACACACCCGATGGATCTTCTCAGTGACATTGGTCATTTGGAATCTCGTTTCAATCCATTTGGAGACAATTATAGTTTCAGTGGAAGATAGGTACACGGTTTGCGCCAAACATCGCTTAGAAATCGTTTTGGACACACCCGATTGTACTCCTAGGTGACCAGGCTCAAGTGGATGCTCGTTCTGGTCTGTTTGGAGATAGTGCTAACCTTAACATAAGATAGGTGCACGGTTTGCGTCGAACGTTCCATAGGCTCAGAAATTGTTTTGGACGCACCTGATGGATATCTTATGTGACATTGGTCATGTGGAATCTCATTTCAATCCATTTAGAGGCAGTGGTAGTGTCAGTGCAAAATAGGTGCACGGTTTGCACCAAACATTGCTCAGAAATTGTTTTGGACGCACCCGATGGTACTCCTAGGTGACGAGGCTCAAGTGGATGCTTGGTCTACTTGGAGATAGTGCTAATCTTGATGTTAGATTGGTGCACGGTTTGCGTCGAACGTACCATAGGCTCGGAAATCATTTTGGACACACCCGATGGTACTCCTAGGTGACGAGGCTCAAGTGGATGCTCGTTTTGGTCTATTTGGAGACTGTGCTAATCTTGATGCAAGATAGGTGCACGGTTTCCGCCGAACGTACCATAGGCTCATAAATCATTTTGGACGCACCCGATGGATCGCTCAGAAATCATTTGGAATCTCGTTTCAATCCATTTGGAGACAGTGGTAGTGTAAATGTAAAATAGGTGCATGGTTTGCACCAAACATTGCTCAGAAATCGTTTTGGACGCACCTGATGGTACTCCTAAGTCACGAGGCTCAAGTGGATGCTCGTTTTGGTCTGTTTGGAGATAGTGCTAATCTTGACGTAAGGTAGGTGCATGGTTTGCGTCGAACGTACCATAGGATTGGAAATCATTTTGGACACACCTGATGGTACTCCTAGGTGACGAGGTTCAAGTGGATGCCCGTTTTGGTCTATTTGGAGACTGTGCTAATCTTGACGCAAGATAGATGAATGGTTTGCGCCGAACGTACCATAGGCTCAGAAATCATTTTGAACACACCCGATGGATCTTCTCAATGACATTGGTCATTTAGAATCTCGTTTCAATCCATTTGGAGACAGTGGTAGTGTCAGTGCAAAATAGGTGCATGGTTTGCACTAAACATCGCCCAGAAATCATTTTGGACGCACCCGATGGTACTCCTAGGTGACGATGCTCAAGTGGATGCTTGTTTTGGTCTGTTTGAAGATAGTGCTAACCTTAACACAAGATAGGTGCACGGTTTGCGGCGAACATACCATAGGCTCACAAATTGTTTTGGACGCACCCGATGGATATCCTATGTGACATTGGTCTTGTGGAATCTCATTTCAATCCATTTGGAGGCAGTGGTAGTGTCAGTACAAAATAGGTGCACGGTTTGCACCAAACATCGCTCAGAAATCATTTTGGACGCACCCGATGGTACTCCTAAGTCACGAGGCTCAAGTGGATGCTCGTTTTGGTCTGTTTGGAGATAGTGCTAATCTTGACGTAATATAGGTGCACGGTTTGCGTCGAACGTACCATAGGCTCGGAAATCGTTTTGGACACACCCGATGGTACTCCTAGGTTACGAGGCTCAAGTGGATGCTCGTTTTGGTCTGTTTGGAGATAGTGCAAACCTTAACGCAAGATAGGTGCACGGTTTCCGCCGAACGTACCATAGGCTCATAAATCATTTTGGACCCACCAGATGGATCGCTCAGAAATCATTTGGAATCTCGTTTCAATCCATTTGGAGACAGTGGTAGTGTCAGTGCAAAATAGGTGCATGGTTTGCACCAAACATTGCTCAGAAATCGTTTTGGACGCACCCGATGGTACTCCTAAGTCACGAGGCTCAAGTGGATGCTCGTTTTGGGCTGTTTGGAGATAGTGCTAATCTTGACGTAAGATAGGTGTATGGTTTGCGTCGAACGTACCATAATCTCGGAAATCATTTTGGACACACCCAATGGTACTCCTAGGTGACGAGGTTCAAGTGGATGCTCGTTTTGGTCTGTTTGGAGACAGTGCTAACCTTGACGCAAGATAGGTGCATGGTTTGCGCTGAACGTACCATAGGCTCAGAAATTATTTTGGACGCACCCGATGGATCTTCTTAGTGACATTGGTCATTTGGAATCTCGTTTCAACCCATTTGGAGACAGTTTTAGTGTCAGTGCAAGATAGGTGCACGGTTTCCGCCAAACATAGCTTAGAAATCGTTTTGGAAGCACCCGATGGTACTCCTAGGTGACGAGGCTCAAGTGGATGCTCGTTTTGGTCTATTTGGAGATAGTGCTAACCTTAACGCAAGATAGGAGCATGGTTTGCGCCGAACGTACCATAGGCTCAGAAATCGTTTCGGATGCACCGGATGGATCTCCTATGTGACATTAGTCATGTGCAAAATAGGTGCATGGTTTGCACCAAACATCGCTAAGAAATCATTTTGGACGCACCCGATGGTACAACTAGGTGACGAGGCTCAAGTGGATGCTCATTTTGGTCTGTTTGGAATAGTGCTAACCTTGATGCAAGGTTGGTGCACTGTTTGCGTCGAACGTACCATAGGGTCGGAAATCATTTTGGACACACCCGATGGTATCCTAGGTGATGAGGCTCAAGTGGACGCTCGTTTTCGTCTGTTTGGAGACAGTGCTAATCTTGACGCAAGAAAGGTTCACGGTTTGCGCCGAACGCACCATAGGCTCAGAAATCATTTTGGACGCACCTGATGGATCTTCTCAGTGACATTGGTCATTTGGAATCTTGTTTCAATCCATTTGGAGACAGTGGTAGTGTCAGTACAAAATAGGTGCATGGTTTGCAGCAGACATTGCTCAGAAATCGTTTTGGACGCACCCGATGGTACTCCTAAGTCACGAGGCTCAAGTGGATGCTTGTTTTGGTCTGTTTGGAGATAGTGCTAATCTTGACATAAGATAGGTGCACGGTTTGCGTCGAACGTACCATAGGCTCGGAAATCGTTTTGGACACACCCGATGGTACTCCTAGGTGACGAGGTTCAAGTGGATGCCCGTTTTGGTCTGTTTGGAGACAGTGCTAATCTTGACGCGAGATGGGTGAACGGTTTGCGCCGAATGTACCATAGGCTCAGAAATCATTTTGAACACACCCGATGGATCTTCTCAGTGACATTGGTCATTTGGAATCTTGTTTCAATCCATTTGGAGACAGTGGTAGTGTCAGTGCAAAATAGGTGCATGGTTTGCACCAAATATCGCTCATAAATCATTTTGGACGCACCCGATGGGACTCCTAGGTGACGAGGCTCAAGTGGATGCTCGTTTTGGTCTGTTTGGAGATAGTGCTAACCTTAACGCAAGGTAGGTGCACGGTTTGCGCCGAACGTACCATAGACTCAGAAATCGTTTTGGATGCACCCGATGGATCTCCTATGTGACATTAGTCTTGTGGAATGTCATTTCAATCCATTTGAAGACAGTGGTAGTGTCAATGCAAAATAGGTGCACGGTTTGCACCAAACATCGCTCAGAAATCATTTTGGATGCACCCGATGGTACAACTAGGTGACGAGGCTCAAGTGGATGCTCGTTTTGGTCTATTTGGAGATAGTGCTAACCTTGATGCGAGGTTGGTGCACTGTTTGTGTCGAACGTACCATAGGCTCAGAAATCATTTTGGACGCACCCGATGGATCTTCTCAGTGACATTGGTCATTTGGAATCTCGTTTCAATCCATTTGGAGACAGTGGTAGTGTCAGTGCAAAATAGGTGCATGGTTTGCACCAAACATCGCTCAGAAAATGTTTTGGACGCACCCGATGGTACTCCTAAGTCACGAGGCTCAAGTGGATGCTCGTTTTGGTCTGTTTGGAGATAGTGCTAATCTTGACGTAAGATTGGTGCATGGTTTGCGTCGAACTTACCATAGGCTCGGAAATCATTTTGGACACACCCGATGGTACTCCTAGGTGACGAGGATCAAGTGGATGCTCATTTTGGTCTGTTTGGAGACTGTGCTAATCTTGATGCAAGATAGGTGCATGGTTTCCGCCGAACGTACCATAGGCTCATAAATCATTTTGGACGCACCCGATGGATCGCTCAGAAATCATTTGGAATCTCGTTTCAATCCATTTGGAGACAGTGGTAGTGTCAGTGCAAAATAGGTGCATGGTTTGCACCAAACATTGCTCAGAAATCATTTTGGACGCACCCGATGGTACTCCTAAGTCACGAGGCTCAAGTGGATGCTCGTTTTGGTCTGTTTGGAGATAGTGCTAATCTTGACGTATGATAGGTGCATGGTTTGCATCGAACGTACCATAATCTCGGAAATCATTTTGGACACACCTAATGGTACTCCTAGGAGACGAGGCTCAAGTGGAAGCTCGTTTTGGTCTGTTTGGAGACAGTGCTAACCTTGACGCAAGATAGGTGCATGGTTTGCGCCGAACGTACCATAGGCTCAGAAATCATTTTGGACGCACCCGATGGATCTTCTCAGTGACATTGGTCATTTGGAATCTCGTTTCAACCCATTTGGAGACAGTTTTAGTGTCAGTGCAAGATAGGTGCACGGTTTCCGCCAAACTTCGCTTAGAAATCGTTTTGGAAGCACCCGATGGTACTCCTAGGTGACGAGGCTCAAGTGGATGCTCGTTTTGGTCTATTTGGAGATAGTGCTAACCTTAACGCAAGATAGGAGCATGGTTTGCGCCGAACATACCATAGGCTCAGAAATCGTTTTGGATGCACCCGATGGATCTCCTATGTGACATTAGTCATGTGGAATGTCATTTCAATCCATTTGGAGACAGTGGTAGTGTCAGTACAAAATAGGTGCACGGTTTACACCAAACATCGCTAAGAAATCATTTTGGACGCACCCGATGGTACAACTAGGTGACAAGGCTCAAGTGGATGCTCATTTTGGTCTGTTTGGAGATAGTGCTAACCTTGATGCGAGGTTGGTGCACTATTTGCGTCGAACGTAACATAGGGTCGGAAATCATTTTGGACACACCCGATGGTACTCCTAGGTGATGAGGCTCAAATGGACGCTCGTTTTGGTCTGTTTGGAGACAGTGCTAATCTTGACGCAAGAAAGGTTCACGGTTTGCGCCGAACGTACCATAGGCTCAGAAATCATTTTGGACGCCCACGATGGATCTTCTCAGTGACATTGGTCATTTGGAATCTCGTTTCAATCCATTTGGAGACAGTGGTAGTGTCAGTGCAAATAGGTGCATGGTTTGCACCAAACATTGCTCAGAAATTGTTTTGGACGCACCCGATGGTACTCCTAAGTCACGAGGCTCAAGTGGATGCTCGTTTTGGTCTGTTTGGAGATAGTGCTAATCTTGACGTAAGATAGGTGCACGGTTTGCGTCGAACATACCATAGGCTCGGAAATCGTTTTGGACACACCCGATGGTACTCCTAGGTTACGAGGCTCAAGTGGATGCTCATTTTGGTCTGTTCGGAGACTGTGCTAATCTTGACGCAAGATAGGTGCATGGTTTCCGCCGAACGTACCATAGGCTCATAAATCATTTTGGACCCACCAGATGGATCGCTCAGTAATCATTTGGAATCTCGTTTCAATCCATTTGGAGACAGTGGTAGTGTCAGTGCAAAATAGGTGCATGGTTTGCACCAAACATTGCTCAGAAATTGTTTTGGACACACCCGATGGTACTCCTAAGTCACGAGGCTCAAGTGGATGCTCGTTTTGGTCTGTTTGGAGATAGTGCTAATCTTGACGTAAGATAGGTGCATGGTTTGCATCGAACATACCATAATCTCATAAATCATGTTGGACATACCCAATGGTACTCCTAGGTGACGAGGCTCAAGTGGAAGCTCGTTTTGGTCTGTTTGGAGACAGTGCTAACCTTGACGCAAGATAGGTGCATGGTTTGCGCCGAACGTACCATATGCTCAGAAATCATTTTGGACGCACACGATGGATCTTCTCAGTGACATTGGTCATTTGGAATTGCGTTTCAATCCATTTGGAGACAATGGTAGTGTCAGGACAAAATAGGTGCATGGTTTGCACCAGACATTGCTCAGAAATCGTTTTGGACGCACCCGATGGTACTCCTAAGTCACGAGGCTCAAGTGGATGTTCGTTTTGCTCTGTTTGGAGATAGTGCTTATCTTGACGTAAGATAGGTGCATGGTTTGCGTCGAACGTACCATAGGCTCGGAAATCGTTTTGGACACACCCGATGGTACTCCTAGGTGACGAGGTTCAAGTGGATGCCCGTTTTGGTCTGTTTGGAGACAGTGCTAATCTTGACGCGAGATAGGTGAACGGTTTGCGCCGAATGTACCATAGGCTCAGAAATCATTTTGAACACACCCGATGGATCTTCTTAGTGACATTGGTCATTTGGAATCTTGTTTCAATCCATTTGGAGACAGTGGTAGTGTCAGTGCAAAATAGGTGCATGGTTTGCACCAAATATTGCTCATAAATCGTTTTGGACGCACCCGATGGGACTCCTAGGTGACGAGGCTCAAGTGGATGCTCGTTTTGGTATGTTTGGAGATAGTGCTAACCTTAACGCAAGGTAGGTGCACGGTTTGCGCCGAACGTACCATAGACTCAGAAATTATTTTGGACGCACCCGATGGATCTCCTATGTGACATTAGTCATGTGGAATGTCATTTCAATCCATTTGAAGACAGTGGTAGTGTCAATGCAAAATAGGTGCACGGTTTGCACCAAACATCGCTCAGAAATCATTTTGGATGCACCCGATGGTACAACTAGGTGACGAGGCTCGAGTGGATGCTCGTTTTGGTCTATTTGGATATAGTGCTAACCTTGATGCGAGGTTGGTGCACTGTTTGTGTCGAAGTACCATAGGGTCAGAAATCGTTTTGGACACACCCGATGGTACTCCTAGGTGATGAGGCTCAAGTGGACGCTCGTTTTGGTCTATTTGGAGACAGTGCTAATCTTGACGCAAGAAAGGTTCACGGTTTGTGCCGAACGTACCATAGGCTCAGAAATCATTTTGGACGCACCCGATGGATCTTCTCAGTGACATTGGTCATTTGGAATCTCGTTTCAATCCATTTGGAGACAGTGGTAGTGTCAGTGCAAAACAGGTGCATGGTTTGCACCAAACATCGCTCAGAAATTGTTTTGGACGCACCCGATGGTACTCCTAAGTCACGAGGCTCAAGTGGATGCTCGTTTTGGTTTGTTTGGAGATAGTGCTAATCTTGACGTAAGATTGGTGCATTGTTTGCGTCGAACTTACCATAGGGTCGGAAATCATTTTGGACACACCCGATGGTACTCCTAGGTGATGAGGCTCAAATGGACGCTCGTTTTGGTCTGTTTGGACAGTGCTAATCTTGACGCAAGAAAGGTTCACGGTTTGCGCCGAACGTACCATAGGCTCAGAAATCATTTTGGACGCCCACGATGGATCTTCTCAGTGACATTGGTCATTTGGAATCTCGTTTCAATCCATTTGGAGACAGTGGTAGTGTCAGTGCAAATAGGTGCATGGTTTGCACCAAACATTGCTCAGAAATCGTTTTGGACGCACCCGATGGTACTCCTAAGTCACGAGGCTCAAGTGGATGCTCGTTTTGGTCTGTTTGGAGATAGTGCTAATCTTGACGTAAGATAGGTGCACGGTTTGCGTCGAACATACCATAGGCTCGGAAATCGTTTTGGACACACCCGATGGTACTCCTAGGTTACGAGGCTCAAGTGGATGCTCATTTTGGTCTGTTCGGAGACTGTGCTAATCTTGACGCAAGATAGGTGCATGGTTTCCGCCGAACGTACCATAGGCTCATAAATCATTTTGGACCCACCAGATGGATCGCTCAGTAATCATTTGGAATCTCGTTTCAATCCATTTGGAGACAGTGGTAGTGTCAGTGCAAAATAGGTGCATGGTTTGCACCAAACATTGCTCAGAAATTGTTTTGGACGCACCCGATGGTACTCCTAAGTCACGAGGCTCAAGTGGATGCTCGTTTTGGTCTGTTTGGAGATAGTGCTAATCTTGACGTAAGATAGGTGCATGGTTTGCATCGAACATACCATAATCTCATAAATCATGTTGGACATACCCAATGGTACTCCTAGGTGACGAGGCTCAAGTGGAAGCTCGTTTTGGTCTGTTTGGAGACAGTGCTAACCTTGACGCAAGATAGGTGCATGGTTTGCGCCGAACGTACCATATGCTCAGAAATCATTTTGGACGCACACGATGGATCTTCTCAGTGACATTGGTCATTTGGAATTGCGTTTCAATCCATTTGGAGACAATGGTAGTGTCAGGACAAAATAGGTGCATGGTTTGCACCAGACATTGCTCAGAAATCGTTTTGGACGCACCCGATGGTACTCCTAAGTCACGAGGCTCAAGTGGATGTTCGTTTTGCTCTGTTTGGAGATAGTGCTTATCTTGACGTAAGATAGGTGCATGGTTTGCGTCGAACGTACCATAGGCTCGGAAATCGTTTTGGACACACCCGATGGTACTCCTAGGTGACGAGGTTCAAGTGGATGCCCGTTTTGGTCTGTTTGGAGACAGTGCTAATCTTGACGCGAGATAGGTGAACGGTTTGCGCCGAATGTACCATAGGCTCAGAAATCATTTTGAACACACCCGATGGATCTTCTTAGTGACATTGGTCATTTGGAATCTTGTTTCAATCCATTTGGAGACAGTGGTAGTGTCAGTACAAAATAGGTGCATGGTTTGCACCAAATATTGCTCATAAATCGTTTTGGACGCACCCGATGGGACTCCTAGGTGACGAGGCTCAAGTGGATGCTCGTTTTGGTATGTTTGGAGATAGTGCTAACCTTAACGCAAGGTAGGTGCACGGTTTGCGCCGAACGTACCATAGACTCAGAAATTATTTTGGACGCACCCGATGGATCTCCTATGTGACATTAGTCATGTGGAATGTCATTTCAATCCATTTGAAGACAGTGGTAGTGTCAATGCAAAATAGGTGCACGGTTTGCACCAAACATCGCTCAGAAATCATTTTGGATGCACCCGATGGTACAACTAGGTGACGAGGCTCGAGTGGATGCTCGTTTTGGTCTATTTGGATATAGTGCTAACCTTGATGCGAGGTTGGTGCACTGTTTGTGTCGAAGTACCATAGGGTCAGAAATCGTTTTGGACACACCCGATGGTACTCCTAGGTGATGAGGCTCAAGTGGACGCTCGTTTTGGTCTATTTGGAGACAGTGCTAATCTTGACGCAAGAAAGGTTCACGGTTTGTGCCGAACGTACCATAGGCTCAGAAATCATTTTGGACGCACCCGATGGATCTTCTCAGTGACATTGGTCATTTGGAATCTCGTTTCAATCCATTTGGAGACAGTGGTAGTGTCAGTGCAAAACAGGTGCATGGTTTGCACCAAACATCGCTCAGAAATTGTTTTGGACGCACCCGATGGTACTCCTAAGTCACGAGGCTCAAGTGGATGCTCGTTTTGGTCTGTTTGGAGATAGTGCTAATCTTGACGTAAGATTGGTGCATTGTTTGCGTCGAACTTACCATAGGCTCGGAAATCATTTTGGAGACACCCGATGGTACTCCTAGGTGACGAGGATCAAGTGGATGCTCATTTTGGTCCGTTTGGAGACTGTGCTAATCTTGACGCAAGATAGGTGCACGGTTTCCGCCGAACGTACCATAGGCTCATAAATCATTTTGGACGCACCCGATGGATCGCTCAGAAATCATTTGGAATCTCGTTTCAATCCATTTGGAGACAGTGGTAGTGTCAGTGCAAAATAGGTGCATGGTTTGCACCAAACATTGCTCAGAAATCGTTTTGGACGCACCCGATGGTACTCCTAAGTCACGAGGCTCAAGTGGATGCTCGTTTTCGTCTGTTTGGAGATAGTGCTAATCTTGACGTAAGATTGGTGCATTGTTTGCGTCGAACTTACCATAGGCTCGGAAATCATTTTGGACACACCCGATGGTACTCCTAGGTGACGAGGATCAAGTGGATGCTCATTTTGGTCTGTTTGGAGACTGTGCTAATCTTGACGCAAGATAGGTGCACGGTTTCCGCCGAACGTACCATAGGCTCATAAATCATTTTGGACGCACCCGATGGATCGCTCAGAAATCATTTGGAATCTCGTTTCAATCCATTTGGAGACAGTGGTAGTGTCAGTGCAAAATAGGTGCATGGTTTGCACCAAACATTGCTCAGAAATCGTTTTGGACGCACCCGATGGTACTCCTAGGTCACGAGGCTCAAGTGGATGCTCGTTTTGGTCTGTTTGGAGATAGTGCTAATCTTGACGTAAGATAGGTGCATGGTTTGCGTCGAACGTACCATAGGCTCGGAAATCGTTTTGGACACACCTAATGGTACTCCTAGGAGACGAGGTTCAAGTGGATGCTCGTTTTGTTCTGTTTGGAGACAGTGCTAACCTTGACACAAGATAGGTGCACGGTTTGCGCCGAACATACCATTGGCTCAGAAATCATTTTGGACGCACCCGATGGATCTTCTCAGTGACATTGGTCATTTGGAATCTCGTTTCAACCCATTTGGAGACAGTTTTAGTGTCAGTGCAAGATAGGTGCACGGTTTCCGCCAAACATCGCTTAGAAATCGTTTTGGAAGCACCCGATGGTACTCCTAGGTGACGAGGCTCAAGTGGATGCTCGTTTTGGTCTATTTGGAGATAGTGCTAACCTTAACGCAAGATAGGTGCATGGTTTGCGCCGAACGTACCATAGGCTCAGAAATCGTTTTGGATGCACCCGATGGATCTCCTATGTGACATTAGTCATGTGGAATGTCATTTCAATCCATTTGGAGACAGTGGTAGTGTCAGTGCAAAATAGGTTCACGGTTTGCACCAAACATCGCTAAGAAATCATTTTGGACGCACCCGATGGTACAACTAGGTGACGAGGCTGAAGTGGATGCTCATTTTAGTCTGTTTGGAGATAGTGCTAACCTTGATGCGAGGTTGGTGCACTGTTTGCGTCGAACGTACCATAGGGTCAGAAATCATTTTGGACACACCCGATGGTACTCCTAGGTGATGAGGCTCAAGCGGACGCTCGTTTTGGTCTGTTTGGAGACAGTGCTAATCTTGACGCAAGAAAGGTTCACGGTTTGCGCCGAACGTACCATAGGCTCAGAAATCATTTTGGACGCACCCGATGGATCTTCTCAGTGACATTGGTCATTTCGAATCTCGTTTCAATCCATTTGGAGACAGTGGTAGTGTCAGTACAAAATAGGTGCATGGTTTGCACCAGACATTGCTCAGAAATCGTTTTGGACGCACCTGATGGTACTCCTAAGTCACGAGCTCAAGTGGATGCTCGTTTTGGTCTGTTTGGAGATAGTGCTAATCTTGACGTAAGATAGGTGCACGGTTTGCGTCGAACGTACCATAGGCTCGGAAATCATTTTGGACACACCCGATGGTACTCCTAGGTGACGAGGTTCAAGTGGATGCCCGTTTTGGTCTGTTTGGAGACAGTGCTAATCTTGACGCGAGATAGGTGAACGGTTTGCGCCGAATGTACCATAGGCTCAGAAATCATTTTGAACACACCCGATGGATCTTCTCAGTGACATTGGTCATTTGGAATCTCGTTTCAATCCATTTAGAGACAGTGGTAGTGTCAGCGCAAGATAGGTGCATGGTTTCCGCCGAACGTACCATAGGCTCATAAATCATTTTGGACGCACCCGATGGATCGCTCAGAAATCATTTGGAATCTCGTTTCAATCCATTTGGAGACAGTGGTAGTGTCAGTGCAAAATAGGTGCATGGTTTGCACCAAACATTGCTCAGAAATCATTTTGGACGCACCCGATGGTACTCCTAAGTCACGAGGCTCAAGTGGATGCTCGTTTTGGTCTGTTTGGAGATAGTGCTAATCTTGACGTATGATAGGTGCATGGTTTGCATCGAACGTACCATAATCTCGGAAATCATTTTGGACACACCTAATGGTACTCCTAGGAGACGAGGCTCAAGTGGAAGCTCGTTTTGGTCTGTTTGGAGACAGTGCTAACCTTGACGCAAGATAGGTGCATGGTTTGCGCCGAACGTACCATAGGCTCAGAAATCATTTTGGACTCACCCGATGGATCTTCTCAGTGACATTGGTCATTTGGAATCTCGTTTCAACCCATTTGGAGACAGTTTTAGTGTCAGTGCAAGATAGGTGCACGGTTTCCGCCAAACTTCGCTTAGAAATCGTTTTGGAAGCACCCGATGGTACTCCTAGGTGACGAGGCTCAAGTGGATGCTCGTTTTGGTCTATTTGGAGATAGTGCTAACCTTAACGCAAGATAGGAGCATGGTTTGCGCCGAACATACCATGGGCTCAGAAATCGTTTTGGATGCACCCGATGGATCTCCTATGTGACATTAGTCATGTGGAATGTCATTTCAATCCATTTGGAGACAGTGGTAGTGTCAGTACAAAATAGGTGCACGGTTTACACCAAACATCGCTAAGAAATCATTTTGGACGCACCCGATGGTACAACTAGGTGACAAGGCTCAAGTGGATGCTCATTTTGGTCTGTTTGGAGATAGTGCTAACCTTGATGCGAGGTTGGTGCACTGTTTGCGTCGAACGTACCATAGGGTCGGAAATCATTTTGGACACACCCGATGGTACTCCTAGGTGATGAGGCTCAAATGGACGCTCGTTTTGGTCTGTTTGGAGACAGTGCTAATCTTGACGCAAGAAAGGTTCACGGTTTGCGCCGAACGTACCATAGGCTCAGAAATCATTTTGGACGCCCACGATGGATCTTCTCAGTGACATTGGTCATTTGGAATCTCGTTTCAATCCATTTGGAGACAGTGATAGTGTCAGTGCAAAATAGGTGCATGGTTTGCACCAAACATTGCTCAGAAATCGTTTTGGACGCACCCGATGGTACTCCTAAGTCACGAGGCTCAAGTGGATGCTCGTTTTGGTCTGTTTGGAGATAGTGCTAATCTTGACGTAAGATAGGTGCACGGTTTGCGTCGAACATACCATAGGCTCGGAAATCGTTTTGGACACACCCGATGGTACTCCTAGGTTACGAGGCTCAAGTGGATGCTCATTTTGGTCTGTTCGGAGACTGTGCTAATCTTGACGCAAGATAGGTGCATGGTTTCCGCCGAACGTACCATAGGCTCATAAATCATTTTGGACCCACCAGATGGATCGCTCAGTAATCATTTGGAATCTCGTTTCAATCCATTTGGAGACAGTGGTAGTGTCAGTGCAAAATAGGTGCATGGTTTGCACCAAACATTGCTCAGAAATTGTTTTGGACGCACCCGATGGTACTCCTAAGTCACGAGGCTCAAGTGGATGCTCGTTTTGGTCTGTTTGGAGATAGTGCTAATCTTGACGTAAGATAGGTGCATGGTTTGCATCGAACATACCATAATCTCATAAATCATGTTGGACACACCCAATGGTACTCCTAGGTGACGAGGCTCAAGTGGAAGCTCGTTTTGGTCTGTTTGGAGACAGTGCTAACCTTGACGCAAGATAGGTGCATGGTTTGCGCCGAACGTACCATATGCTCAGAAATCATTTTGGACGCACACGATGGATCTTCTCAGTGACATTGGTCATTTGGAATCGCGTTTCAATCCATTTGGAGACAATGGTAGTGTCAGGACAAAATAGGTGCATGGTTTGCACCAGACATTGCTCAGAAATCGTTTTGGACGCACCCGATGGTACTCCTAAGTCACGAGGCTCAAGTGGATGTTCGTTTTGGTCTGTTTGGAGATAGTGCTTATCTTGACGTAAGATAGGTGCATGGTTTGCGTCGAACGTACCATAGGCTCGGAAATCGTTTTGGACACACCCGATGGTACTCCTAGGTGACGAGGTTCAAGTGGATGCCCGTTTTGGTCTGTTTGGAGACAGTGCTAATCTTGACGCGAGATAGGTGAACGGTTTGCGCCGAATGTACCATAGGCTCAGAAATCATTTTGAACACACCCGATGGATCTTCTTAGTGACATTGGTCATTTGGAATCTTGTTTCAATCCATTTGGAGACAGTGGTAGTGTCAGTGCAAAATAGGTGCATGGTTTGCACCAAATATTGCTCATAAATCGTTTTGGACGCACCCGATGGGACTCCTAGGTGACGAGGCTCAAGTGGATGCTCGTTTTGGTATGTTTGGAGATAGTGCTAACCTTAACGCAAGGTAGGTGCACGGTTTGCGCCGAACGTACCATAGACTCAGAAATTATTTTGGACGCACCCAATGGATCTCCTATGTGACATTAGTCATGTGGAATGTCATTTCAATCCATTTGAAGACAGTGGTAGTGTCAATGCAAAATAGGTGCACGGTTTGCACCAAACATCGCTCAGAAATCATTTTGGATGCACCCGATGGTACAACTAGGTGACGAGGCTCGAGTGGATGCTCGTTTTGGTCTATTTGGATATAGTGCTAACCTTGATGCGAGGTTGGTGCACTGTTTGTGTCGAAGTACCATAGGGTCAGAAATCGTTTTGGACACACCCGATGGTACTCCTAGGTGATGAGGCTCAAGTGGACGCTCGTTTTGGTCTATTTGGAGACAGTGCTAATCTTGACGCAAGAAAGGTTCACGGTTTGTGCCGAACGTACCATAGGCTCAGAAATCATTTTGGACGCACCCGATGGATCTTCTCAGTGACATTGGTCATTTGGAATCTCGTTTCAATCCATTTGGAGACAGTGGTAGTGTCAGTGCAAAATAGGTGCATGGTTTGCACCAAACATCGCTCAGAAATTGTTTTGGACGCACCCGATGGTACTCCTAAGTCACGAGGCTCAAGTGGATGCTCGTTTTGGTCTGTTTGGAGATAGTGCTAATCTTGACGTAAGATTGGTGCATTGTTTGCGTCGAACTTACCATAGGCTCGGAAATCATTTTGGAGACACCCGATGGTACTCCTAGGTGACGAGGATCAAGTGGATGCTCATTTTGGTCCGTTTGGAGACTGTGCTAATCTTGACGCAAGATAGGTGCACGGTTTTCGCCGAACGTACCATAGGCTCATAAATCATTTTGGACGCACCCGATGGATCGCTCAGAAATCATTTGGAATCTCGTTTCAATCCATTTGGAGACAGTGGTAGTGTCAGTGCAAAATAGGTGCATGGTTTGCACCAAACATTGCTCAAAAATCGTTTTGGACGCACCCGATGGTACTCCTAAGTCACGAGGCTCAAGTGGATGCTCGTTTTCGTCTGTTTGGAGATAGTGCTAATCTTGACGTAAGATTGGTGCATTGTTTGCGTCGAACTTACCATAGGCTCGGAAATCATTTTGGACACACCCGATGGTACTCCTAGGTGACGAGGATCAAGTGGATGCTCATTTTGGTCTGTTTGGAGACTGTGCTAATCTTGACGCAAGATAGGTGCACGGTTTCCGCCGAACGTACCATAGGCTCATAAATCATTTTGGACGCACCCGATGGATCGCTCAGAAATCATTTGGAATCTCGTTTCAATCCATTTGGAGACAGTGGTAGTGTCAGTGCAAAATAGGTGCATGGTTTGCACCAAACATTGCTCAGAAATCGTTTTGGACGCACCCGATGGTACTCCTAAGTCACGAGGCTCAAGTGGATGCTCGTTTTGGTCTGTTTGGAGATAGTGCTAATCTTGATGTAAGATAGGTGCATGGTTTGCGTCGAACGTACCATAGGCTCGGAAATCGTTTTGGACACACCTAATGGTACTCCTAGGAGACGAGGTTCAAGTGGATGCTCGTTTTGTTCTGTTTGGAGACAGTGCTAACCTTGACACAAGATAGGTGCACGGTTTGCGCCGAACATACCATAGGCTCAGAAATCATTTTGGACGCAGCCGATGGATCTTCTCAGTGACATTGGTCATTTGGAATCTCGTTTCAACCCATTTGGAGACAGTTTTAGTGTCAGTGCAAGATAGGTGTACGGTTTCCGCCAAACATCGCTTAGAAATCGTTTTGGAAGCACCCGATGGTACTCCTAGGTGACGAGGCTCAAGTGGATGCTCGTTTTGGTCTATTTGGAGATAGTGCTAACCTTAACGCAAGATAGGTGCATGGTTTGCGCCGAACGTACCATAGGCTCAGAAATCGTTTTGGATGCACCCGATGGATCTCCTATGTGACATTAGTCATGTGGAATGTCATTTCAATCCATTTGGAGACAGTGGTAGTGTCAGTGCAAAATAGGTTCACGGTTTGCACCAAACATCGCTAAGAAATCATTTTGGACGCACCCGATGGTACAACTAGGTGACGAGGCTGAAGTGGATGCTCATTTTAGTCTGTTTGGAGATAGTGCTAACCTTGATGCGAGGTTGGTGCACTGTTTGCGTCGAACGTACCATAGGGTCAGAAATCATTTTGGACACACCCGATGGTACTCCTAGGTGATGAGGCTCAAGCGGACGCTCGTTTTGGTCTGTTTGGAGACAGTGCTAATCTTGACGCAAGAAAGGTTCACGGTTTGCGCCGAACGTACCATAGGCTCAGAAATCATTTTGGATGCACCCGATGGATCTTCTCAGTGTCATTGGTCATTTGGAATCTCGTTTCAATCCATTTGGAGACAGTGGTAGTGTCAGTACAAAATAGGTGCATGGTTTGCACCAGACATTGCTCAGAAATCGTTTTGGACGCACCCGATGGTACTCCTAAGTCACGAGCTCAAGTGGATGCTCGTTTTGGTCTGTTTGGAGATAGTGCTAATCTTGACGTAAGATAGGTGCACGGTTTGCGTCGAACGTACCATAGGCTCGGAAATCATTTTGGACACACCCGATGGTACTCCTAGGTGACGAGGTTCAAGTGGATGCCCGTTTTGGTCTGTTTGGAGACAGTGCTAATCTTGACGCGAGATAGGTGAACGGTTTGCGCCGAATGTACCATAGGCTCAGAAATAATTTTGAACACACCCGATGGATCTTCTCAGTGACATTGGTCATTTGGAATCTTGTTTCAATCCATTTGGAGACAGTGGTAGTGTCAGTGCAAAATAGGTGCATGGTTTGCACCAAACATTGCTCAGAAATCATTTTGGATGCACCTGATGGTACTCCTAAGTCACGAGGCACAAGTGGATGCTCGTTTTGGTCTGTTTGGAGATAGTGCTAATCTTGACGTAAGATAGGTGCATGGTTTGCGTCGAACGTACCATAGGCTCGGAAATCGTTTTGGACACACCTAATGGTACTCCTAGGAGACGAGGTTCAAGTGGATGCTCGTTTTGTTCTGTTTGGAGACAGTGCTAACCTTGACACAAGATAGGTGCACGGTTTGCGCCGAACATACCATTGGCTCAGAAATCATTTTGGACGCACCCGATGGATCTTCTCAGTGACATTGGTCATTTGGAATCTCGTTTCAACCCATTTGGAGACAGTTTTAGTGTCAGTGCAAGATAGGTGCACGGTTTCCGCCAAACATCGCTTAGAAATCGTTTTGGAAGCACCCGATGGTACTCCTAGGTGACGAGGCTCAAGTGGATGCTCGTTTTGGTCTATTTGGAGATAGTGCTAACCTTAACGCAAGATAGGTGCATGGTTTGCGCCGAACGTACCATAGGCTCAGAAATCGTTTTGGATGCACCCGATGGATCTCCTATGTGACATTAGTCATGTGGAATGTCATTTCAATCTATTTGGAGACAGTGGTAGTGTCAGTGCAAAATAGGTTCACGGTTTGCACCAAACATCGCTAAGAAATCATTTTGGATGCACCCGATGGTACAACTAGGTGACGAGGCTGAAGTGGATGCTCATTTTAGTCTGTTTGGAGATAGTGCTAACCTTGATGCGAGGTTGGTGCACTGTTTGCGTCGAACGTACCATAGGGTCAGAAATCATTTTGGACACACCCGATGGTACTCCTAGGTGATGAGACTCAAGCGGACGCTCGTTTTGGTCTGTTTGGAGACAGTGCTAATCTTGACGCAAGAAAGGTTCACGGTTTGCGCCGAACGTACAATAGGCTCAGAAATCATTTTGGACGCACCCGATGGATCTTCTCAGTGACATTGGTCATTTCGAATCTCGTTTCAATCCATTTGGAGACAGTGGTAGTGTTAGTACAAAATAGGTGCATGGTTTGCACCAGACATTGCTCAGAAATCGTTTTGGACGCACCTGATGGTACTCCTAAGTCACGAGCTCAAGTGGATGCTCGTTTTGGTCTGTTTGGAGATAGTGCTAATCTTGACGTAAGATAGGTGCACGGTTTGCGTCGAACGTACCATAGGCTCGGAAATCATTTTGGACACACCCGATGGTACTCCTAGGTGACGAGGTTCAAGTGGATGCCCGTTTTGGTCTGTTTGGAGACAGTGCTAATCTTGACGCGAGATAGGTGAACGGTTTGCGCCGAATGTACCATAGGCTCAGAAATCATTTTGAACACACCCGATGGATCTTCTCAGTGACATTGGTCATTTGGAATCTCGTTTCAATCCATTTAGAGACAGTGGTAGTGTCAGCGCAAAATAGGTGCATGGTTTGCACCAAACATCGCTCAGAAATCATTTTGGACGCATCCGATGGGACTCCTAGGTGACGAGGCTCAAGTGGATGCTCGTTTTGGTCTGTTTGGAGATAGTGCTAACCTTAACGCAAGGTAGGTGCACGGTTTGCGCTGAACGTAACATAGGCTCAGAAATCATTTTGGACGCACCCTATGGATCTCCTATGTGACATTAGTCATGTGGAATGTCATTTCAATCCATTTGAAGATAGTGGTAGTGCCAATGCAAAATAGGTGCACGGTTTGCACCAAACATCGCTCAGAAATCATTTTGGATGCACCCGATGGTACAACTAGGTGACGAGGCTCAAGTGGATCCTCGTTTTGGTCTATTTGGAGATAGTGCTAACCTTGATGCGAGGTTGGTGCACTGTTTGCATCGATCGTACCAAAGGGTCAGAAATCGTTTTGGACACACCCGATGGTACTCCTAGGTGATGAGGCTCAAGTGGACGCTCGTTTTGGTCTATTTGGAGACAGTGCTAATCTTGACGCAAGAAAGGTTTACGGTTTGTGCCGAACGTACCATAGGCTCAGAAATCATTTTGGACGCACCCGATGGATCTTCTCAGTGACATTGGTCATTTGGAATCTCGTTTCAATCCAATTGGAGACAGTGGTAGTGTCAGTGCAAAATAGGTGCATGGTTTGCACCAAACATCGCTCAGAAATTGTTTTGGACGCACCCGATGGTACTCCTAAGTCACGAGGCTCAAGTGGATGCTCGTTTTGGTCTGTTTGGAGATAGTGCTAATCTTGACGTAAGATTGGTGCATGGTTTGCGTCGAACTTACCATAGGCTTGGAAATCATTTTGGACACACCCGCTGGTACTCCTAGGTGACGAGGATCAAGTGGATGCTCATTTTGGTCTGTTTGGAGACAGTGCTAATCTTGACGCAAGATAGGTGCACGGTTTCCGCCGAACATACCATAGGCTCATAAATCATTTTGGACGCACCCGATGGATCGCTCAGAAATCATTTGGAATCTCGTTTCAATCCATTTGGAGACAGTGGTAGTGTCAGTGCAAAATAGGTGCATGGTTTGTACCAAACATTGCTCAGAAATCGTTTTGGACGCACCCGATGGTACTCCTAAGTCACGAGGCTCAAGTGGATGCTCGTTTTGGTCTGTTTGGAGATAGTGCTAACCTTGACGCAAGATAGTTGCATGGTTTGCGCCGAACGTACCATAGGCTCAGAAATCATTTTGGACGCACCCGATGGATCTTCTCAGTGACATTGGTCATTTGGAATCTCGTTTCAACCCCATTTGGAGACAGTTTTAGTGTCAGTGCAAGATAGGTGCACGGTTTCCGCCAAACATCGCTTAGAAATCGTTTTGGAAGCACCCGATGGTACTCCTAGGTGACGAGGCTCAAGTGGATGCTCGTTTGGGTCTGTTTGGAGATAGTGCTAACCTTAACGCAAGATAGGTGCATGGTTTGCGCCGAACGTACCATAGGCTCAGAAATCGTTTTGGATGCACCCGATGGATCTCCTATGTGACATTAGTCATGTGGAATGTCATTTCAATCCATTTGGAGACAGTGGTAGTGTCAGTGCAAAATAGGTGCACGATTTGCACCAAACATCGCTAAGAAATCATTTTGGACGCACCCGATGGTACAACTAGGTGACGAGGCTGAAGTGGATGCTCATTTTAGTCTGTTTGGAGATAGTGCTAACCTTGATGCGAGGTTGGTGCACTGTTTGCGTCGAACGTACCATAGGGTCAGAAATCATTTTGGACACACCCGATGGTACTCCTAGGTGATGAGGCTCAAGTGGACGCTCGTTTTGGTCTGTTTGGAGACAGTGCTAATCTTGACGCAAGAAAGGTTCACGGTTTGCGCCGAACGTACCATAGGCTCAGAAATCATTTTGGACGCACACGATGGATCTTCTCAGTGACATTGGTCATTTGGAATCTCGTTTCAATCCATTTGGAGACAATGGTAGTGTCAGGACAAAATAGGTGCATGGTTTGCACCAGACATTGCTCAGAAATCATTTTGGACGGACCCGATGGTACTCCTAAGTCACGAGGCTCAAGTGGATGTTCGTTTTGGTCTGTTTGGAGAAAGTGCTTATCTTGACGTAAGATAGGTGCATGGTTTGCGTCGAACATACAATAGGCTCGGAAATCGTTTTGGACACACCCGATGGTACTCCTAGGTGACGAGGTTCAAGTGGATGCCCATTTTGGTCTGTTTGGAGACAGTGCTAATCTTGACGCGAGATAGGTGAACGGTTTGCGCCGAATGTACCATAGGCTCAGAAATCATTTTGAAAACACCCGATGGATCTTCTCAGTGACATTGGTCATTTGGAATCTTGTTTCAATCCATTTGGAGACAGTGGTAGTGTCAGTGCAAAATAGGTGCATGGTTTGCACCAAACATCGCTCAGAAATTGTTTTGGACGCACCCGATGGTACTCCTAAGTCACGAGGCTCAAGTGGATGCTCGTTTTGGTCTGTTTGGAGATAGTGCTAATCTTGACGTAAGATTGGTGCATGGTTTGCGTCGAACTTACCATAGGCTCGGAAATCATTTTGGACACACCCGATGGTACTCCTAGGTGACGAGGATCAAGTGGATGCTCATTTTGGTCTGTTTAGAGACTGTGCTAATCTTGACGCAAGATAGGTGCACGGTTTCCGCCGAACGTACCATAGGCTCATAAATCATTTTGGACGCACCCGATGGATCACTCAGAAATCATTTGGAATCTCGTTTCAATCCATTTGGAGACAGTGGTAGTGTCAGTGCAAAATAGGTGCATGGTTTGCACCAAACATTGCTCAGAAATCGTTTCGGACGCACCCGATGGTACTCCTAAGTCACGAGGCTCAAGTGGATGCTCGTTTTGGTCTGTTTGGAGATAGTGCTAATCTTGACGTAAGATAGGTGCACGGTTTGCGTCGAACGTACCATAGGCTCGGAAATCATTTTGGACACACCCGATGGTACTCCTAGGTTACGAGGATCAAGTGGATGCTCGTTTTGGTCTGTTCGGAGACTGTGCTAATCTTGACGCAAGATAGGTGCACGGTTTCCGCCGAACGTACCATAGGCTCATAAATCATTTTGGACCCACCAGATGGATCGCTCAGAAATCATTTGGAATCTCGTTTCAATCCATTTGGAGACAGTGGTAGTGTCAGTGCAAAATAGGTGCATGGTTTGCACCAAACATTGCTCAGAAATCGTTTTGGACGCACCCGATGGTACTCCTAAGTCACGAGGCTCAAGTGGATGCTCGTTTTGGTCTGTTTGGAGATAGTGCTAATCTTGACGTAAGATAGGTGCATGGTTTGCATCGAACGTACCATAATCTCGGAAATCATTTTGGACACACCCAATGGTACTCCTAGGTGACAAGGCTCAAGTGGATGCTCGTTTTGGTCTGTTTGGAGACAGTGCTAACCTTGACGCAAGATAGGTGCATGGTTTGCGCCGAACGTACCATAGGCTCAGAAATCATTTTGGACGCACCCGATGGATCTTCTCAGTGACATTGGTCATTTGGAATCTCGTTTCAACCCATTTGGAGATAGTTTTAGTGTCAGTGCGAGATAGGTGCACGGTTTCCGCCAAACTTCGCTTAGAAATCGTTTTGGAAGCACCCGATGGTACTCCTAGGTGACGAGGCTCAAGTGGATGCTCGTTTTGGTCTATTTGGAGATAGTGCTAACCTTAACGCAAGATAGGAGCATGGTTTGCGCCGAACATACCATAGGCTCAGAAATCGTTTTGGCTGCACCCGATGGATCTCCTATGTGACATTAGTCATGTGGAATGTCATTTCAATCCATTTGGAGACAGTGGTAGTGTCAGTGCAAAATAGGTGCACGGTTTACACCAAACATCGCTAAGAAATCATTTTGGATGCACCCGATGGTACAACTAGGTGACAAGGCTCAAGTGGATGCTCATTTTGGTCTGTTTGGAGATAGTGCTAACCTTGATGTGAGGTTGGTGCACTGTTTGCGTCGAACGTACCATAGGGTCGGAAATCATTTTGGACACACCCGATGGTACTCCTAGGTGATGAGGCTCAAATGGACGCTCGTTTTGGTCTGTTTGGAGACAGTGCTAATCTTGACGCAAGAAAGGTTCACGGTTTGCGCCGAACGTACCATAGGCTCAGAAATCATTTTGGACGCACACGATGGATCTTCTCAGTGACATTGGTCATTTGGAATCTCGTTTCAATCCATTTGGAGACAATGGTAGTGTCAGGACAAAATAGGTGCATGGTTTGCAACAGACATTGCTCAGAAATCGTTTTGGACGCACCCGATGGTACTCCTAAGTCACGAGGCTCAAGTGGATGTTCGTTTTGGTCTGTTTGGAGATAGTGCTTATCTTGACGTAAGATAGGTGCATGGTTTGCGTCGAATGTACCATAGGCTCGGAAAATCGTTTTGGACACACCCGATGGTACTCCTAGGTGACGAGGTTCAAGTGGATGCCCGTTTTGGTCTGTTTGGAGACAGTGCTAATCTTGATGCGAGATAGGTGAACGGTTTGCGCCGAATGTACCATAGGCTCAGAAATCATTTTGAACACACCCGATGGATCTTCTCAGTGACATTGGTCATTTGGAATCTTGTTTCAATCCATTTGGAGACAGTGGTAGTGTCAGTGCAAAATAGGTGCATGGTTTGCACCAAATATCGCTCACAAATCATTTTGGACGCACCCGATGGGACTCCTAGGTGACGAGGCTCAAGTGGATGCTCGTTTTGGTCTGTTTGGAGATAGTGCTAACCTTAACGCAAGGTAGGTGCACGGTTTGCGCCGAACGTAACATAGGCTCAGAAAATCGTTTTGGACGCACCCTATGGATCTCCTATGTGACATTAGTCATGTGGAATGTCATTTCAATCCATTTGAAGACAGTGGTAGTGCCAATGCAAAATAGGTGCACGGTTTGCACCAAACATCGCTCAGAAATCATTTTGGATGCACCCGATGGTACAACTAGGTGACGAGGCTCAAGTGGATGCTCGTTTTGGTCTATTTGGAGATAGTGCTAACCTTGATGCGAGGTTGGTGCATGTTTGCATCGATCGTACCATAGGGTCAGAAATCGTTTTGGACACACCCGATGGTACTCCTAGGTGAAGAGGCTCAAGTGGACGCTCGTTTTGGTCTATTTGGAGACAGTGCTAATCTTGACGCAAGAAAGGTTTACGGTTTGTGCCGAACGTACCATAGGCTCAAAAATCATTTTGGACGCACCCGATGGATCTTCTCAGTGACATTGGTCATTTGGAATCTCGTTTCAATCCATTTGGACACAGTGGTAGTGTCAGTGCAAAATAGGTGCATGGTTTGCACCAAACATCGCTCAGAAATTGTTTTGGACGCACCCGATGGTACTCCTAAGTCACGAGGCTCAAGTGGATGCTCGTTTTGGTCTGTTTGGAGATAGTGCTAATCTTGACGTAAGATTGGTGCATTGTTTGCGTCGAACTTACCATAGGCTCGGAAATCATTTTGGACATACCCGATGGTACTCCTAGGTGACGAGGATCAAGTGGATGCTCATTTTGGTCTATTTGGAGACTGTGCTAATCTTGACGCAAGATAGGTGCACGGTTTCCACCGAACGTACCATAGGCTCATAAATCATTTTGGACGCACCCGATGGATCGCTCAGAAATCATTTGGAATCTCGTTTCAATCCATTTGGAGACAGTGGTAGTGTCAGTGCAAAATAGGTGCATGGTTTGCACCAAACATTGCTCAGAAATCGTTTTGGACGCACCCGATGGTACTCCTAAGTCACGAGGCTCAAGTGGATGCTCGTTTTGGTCTGTTTGGAGATAGTGCTAATCTTGACGTAAGATAGGTGCATGGTTTGCGTCGAACGTACCATAGGCTCAGAAATCGTTTTGGACACACCTAATGGTACTCCTAGGAGACGAGGTTCAAGTGGATGCTCGTTTTGTTCTGTTTGGAGACAGTGCTAACGTTGACACAAGATAGGTGCACGGTTTGCGCCGAACATACCATAGGCTCAGAAATCATTTTGGACGCCCCCGATGGATCTTCTCAGTGACATTGGTCATTTGGAATCTCGTTTCAACCCATTTGGAGATAGTTTTAGTGTCAGTGCAAGATAGGTGCACGGTTTCCGCCAAACATCGCTTAGAAATCGTTTTGGAAGCACCCGATGGTACTCCTAGGTGACGAGGCTCAAGTGGATGCTCGTTTTGGTCTATTTGGAGATAGTGCTAACCTTAACGCAAGATAGGTGCATGGTTTGCGCCGAACGTACCATAGGCTCAGAAATCGTTTTGGATGCACCCGATGGATCTCCTATGTGACATTAGTCATGTGGAATGTCATTTCAATCCATTTGGAGACAGTGGTAGTGTCAGTGCAAAATAGGTTCACGGTTTGCACCAAACATCGCTAAGAAATCATTTTGGACGCACCCGATGGTACAACTAGGTGACGAGGCTGAAGTGGATGCTCATTTTAGTCTGTTTGGAGATAGTGCTAACCTTGATGCGAGGTTGGTGCACTGTTTGCGTCGAATGTACCATAGGGTCAGAAATCATTTTGGACACACCCGATGGTACTCCTAGGTGATGAGGCTCAAGCGGACGCTCGTTTTGGTCTGTTTGGAGACAGTGCTAATCTTGACGCAAGAAAGGTTCACGGTTTGCGCCGAATGTACCATAGGCTCAGAAATCATTTTGGACGCACCCGATGGATCTTCTCAGTGACATTGGTCATTTGGAATCTCGTTTCAATCCATTTGGAGACAGTGGTAGTGTCAGTACAAAATAGGTGCATGGTTTGCACCAGACATTGCTCAGAAATCGTTTTGGACGCACCCGATGGTACTCCTAAGTCACGAGCTCAAGTGGATGCTCATTTTGGTCTGTTTGGAGATAGTGCTAATCTTGACGTAAGATAGGTGCACGGTTTGCGTCGAACGTACCATAGGCTCGGAAATCATTTTGGACACACCCGATGGTACTCCTAGGTGACGAGGTTCAAGTGGATGCCCGTTTTGGTCTGTTTGGAGACAGTGCTAATCTTGACACGAGATAGGTGAACGGTTTGCGCCGAATGTACCATAGGCTCAGAAATCATTTTGAACACACCCGATAGATCTTCTCAGTGACATTGGTCATTTGGAATCTCGTTTCAATCCATTTGGAGACAGTGGTAGTGTCAGCGCAAAATAGGTGCATGGTTTGCACCAAACATCGCTCAGAAATAATTTTGGACGCATCCGATGGGACTCCTAGGTGACGAGGCTCAAGTGGATGCTCGTTTTGGTCTGTTTGGAGATAGTGCTAACCTTAACGCAAGGTAGGTGCACGGTTTGCACCGAACGTAACATAGGCTCAGAAATTGTTTTGGACGCACCCTATGGATCTCCTATGTGACATTAGTCATGTGGAATGTCATTTCAATCCATTTGAAGACAGTGGTAGTGCCAATGCAAAATAGGTGCACGGTTTGCACCAAACATCGCTCAGAAATCATTTTGGATGCACCCGATGGTACAACTAGGTGACGAGGCTCAAGTGGATGCTCGTTTTGGTCTATTTGGAGATAGTGCTAACCTTGATGCGAGGTTGGTGCACTGTTTGCATCAATCGTACCATAGGGTCAGAAATCGTTTTGGACACACCCGATGGTACTCCTAGGTGATGAGGCTCAAGTGGACGCTCGTTTTGGTCTATTTGGAGACAGTGCTAATCTTGACGCAAGAAAGGTTTACGGTTTGTGCCGAACGTACCATAGGCTCAGAAATCATTTTGGACGCACCCGATGGATCTTCTCAGTGACATTGGTCATTTGGAATCTTGTTTCAATCTATTTGGAGACAGTGGTAGTGTCAGTGCAAAATAGGTGCATGGTTTGCACCAAACATCGCTCAGAAATTGTTTTGGACGCACCCGATGGTACTCCTAAGTCACGAGGCTCAAGTGGATGCTCGTTTTGGTCTGTTTGGAGATAGTGCTAATCTTGACGTAAGATTGGTGCACGGTTTGCGTCGAACTTACCATAGGCTTGGAAATCATTTTGGACACACCCGATGGTACTCCTAGGTGACGAGGATCAAGTGGATGCTCATTTTGGTCTGTTTGGAGACTGTGCTAATCTTGACGGAAGATAGGTGCATGGTTTCCGCCGAACATACCATAGGCTCATAAATCATTTTGGACGCACCCGATGGATCGCTCAGAAATCATTTGGAATCTCGTTTCAATCCATTTGGAGACAGTGGTAGTGTCAGTGCAAAATAGGTGCATGGTTTGCACCAAACATTGCTCAGAAATCGTTTTGGACGCACCCGATGGTACTCCTAAGTCACGAGGCTCAAGTGGATGCTCGTTATGTTCTGTTTGGAGATAGTGCTAATCTTGACGTAAGAAAGGTTCACGGTTTGCGCCGAACGTACCATAGGCTCAGAAATCATTTTGGACGCACCCGATGGATCTTCTCAGTGACATTGGTCATTTGGAATCTCGTTTCAATCCATTTGGAGACAGTGGTAGTGTCAGGACAAAATAGGTGCATGGTTTGCACCAGACATTGCTCAGAAATCGTTTTGGACGCACCCGATGGTACTCCTAAGTCACGAGGCTCAAGTGGATGTTCGTTTTGGTCTGTTTGGAGATAGTGCTTATCTTGACGTAAGATAGGTGCATGGTTTGCGTCGAACGTACCATAGGCTCGGAAATCGTTTTGGACACACCCGATGGTACTCCTAGGTGACGAGGTTCAAGTGGATGCCCGTTTTGGTCTGTTTGGAGACAGTGCTAATCTTGACGCGAGATAGGTGAACGGTTTGCGCTGAATGTACCATAGGCTCAGAAATCATTTTGAACACACCCGATGGATCTTCTCAGTGACATTGGTCATTTGGAATCTTGTTTCAATCCATTTGGAGACAGTGGTAGTGTCAGTGCAAAATAGGTGCATGGTTTGCACCAAATATCGCTCATAAATCGTTTTGGACGCACCCGATGGTACTCCTAGGTGACGAGGCTCAAGTCGATGCTCGTTTTGGTCTGTTTGGAGATAGTGCTAACCTTAACGCAAGGTAGGTGCACGGCTTGCGCCGAACGTAACATAGACTCAGAAATCATTTTGGACGCACCCGATGGATCTCCTATGTCACATTAGTCATGTGGAATCTCGTTTCAATCCATTTGGAGACAGTGGTAGTGTCAGTGCAAAATAGGTGCATGGTTTGCACCAAACATTGCTCAGAAATCGTTTTGGACGCACCCGATGGTACTCCTAAGTCACGAGGCTCAAGTGGATGCTCGTTTTGGTCTGTTTGGAGATAGTGCTAATCTTGACGTAAGATAGGTGCATGGTTTGCGTCGAACGTACCATAGGCTCAGAAATCGTTTTGGACACACCTAATGGTACTCCTAGGAGACGAGGTTCAAGTGGATGCTCGTTTTGTTCTGTTTGGAGACAGTGCTAACCTTGACACAAGATAGGTGCACGGTTTGCGCCGAACATACCATAGGCTCAGAAATCATTTTGGACGCCCCCGATGGATCTTCTCAGTGACATTGGTCATTTGGAATCTCGTTTCAACCCATTTGGAGATAGTTTTAGTGTCAGTGCAAGATAGGTGCACGGTTTCCGCCAAACATCGCTTAGAAATCGTTTTGGAAGCACCCGATGGTACTCCTAGGTGACGAGGCTCAAGTGGATGCTCGTTTTGGTCTATTTGGAGATAGTGCTAACCTTAACGCAAGATAGGTGCATGGTTTGCGCCGAACGTACCATAGGCTCAGAAATCGTTTTGGATGCACCCGATGGATCTCCTATGTGACATTAGTCATGTGGAATGTCATTTCAATCCATTTGGAGACAGTGGTAGTGTCAGTGCAAAATAGGTTCACGGTTTACACCAAACATCGCTAAGAAATCATTTTGGACGCACCCGATGGTACAACTAGGTGACGAGGCTGAAGTGGATGCTCATTTTAGTCTGTTTGGAGATAGTGCTAACCTTGATGCGAGGTTGGTGCACTGTTTGCGTCGAACGTACCATAGGGTCAGAAATCATTTTGGACACACCTGATGGTACTCCTAGGTGATGAGGCTCAAGCGGACGCTCGTTTTGGTCTGTTTGGAGACAGTGCTAATCTTGACGCAAGAAAGGTTCACGGTTTGCGCCGAACGTACCATAGGCTCAGAAATCATTTTGGACGCACCCGATGGATCTTCTCAGTGACATTGGTCATTTGGAATCTCGTTTCAATCCATTTGGAGACAGTGGTAGTGTCAGTACAAAATAGGTGCATGGTTTGCACCAGACATTGCTCAGAAATCGTTTTGGACGCACCCGATGGTACTCCTAAGTCACGAGCTCAAGTGGATGCTCGTTTTGATCTGTTTGGAGATAGTGCTAATCTTGACGTAAGATAGGTGCACGGTTTGCGTCGAACGTACCATAGGCTCGGAAATCATTTTGGACACACCCGATGGTACTCCTAGGTGACGAGGTTCAAGTGGATGCCCGTTTTGGTCTGTTTGGAGACAGTGCTAATCTTGACGCGAGATAGGTGAACGGTTTGCGCCGAATGTACTATAGGCTCAGAAATCATTTTGAACACACCCGATGGATCTTCTCAGTGACATTGGTCATTTGGAATCTCGTTTCAATCCATTTGGAGACAGTGGTAGTGTCAGCGCAAAATAGGTGCATGGTTTGCACCAAACATCGCTCAGAAATCATTTTGGACGCATCCGATGGGACTCCTAGGTGACGAGGCTCAAGTGGATGCTCGTTTTGGTCTGTTTGGAGATAGTGCTAACCTTAACGCAAGGTAGGTGCACGGTTTGCGCCGAACGTAACATAGGCTCAGAAAATCGTTTTGGACGCACCCTATGGATCTCCTATGTGACATTAGTCATGTGGAATGTCATTTCAATCCATTTGAAGACAGTGGTAGTGCCAATGCAAAATAGGTGCACGGTTTGCACCAAACATCGCTCAGAAATCATTTTGGATGCACCCGATGGTACAACTAGGTGACGAGGCTCAAGTGGATGCTCGTTTTGGTCTATTTGGAGATAGTGCTAACCTTGATGCGAGGTTGGTGCATGTTTGCATCGATCGTACCATAGGGTCAGAAATCGTTTTGGACACACCCGATGGTACTCCTAGGTGATGAGGCTCAAGTGGACGCTCGTTTTGGTCTATTTGGAGACAGTGCTAATCTTGACGCAAGAAAGGTTTACGGTTTGTGCCGAACGTACCATAGGCTCAGAAATCATTTTGGACGCACCCGATGGATCTTCTCAGTGACATTGGTCATTTGGAATCTCGTTTCAATCCATTTGGAGACAGTGGTAGTGTCAGTGCAAAATAGGTGCATGGTTTGCACCAAACATCGCTCAGAAATTGTTTTGGACGCACCCGATGGTACTCCTAAGTCACGAGGCTCAAGTGGATGCTCGTTTTGGTCTGTTTGGAGATAGTGCTAATCTTGACGTAAGATTGGTGCATTGTTTGCGTCAAACTTACCATAGGCTCGGAAATCATTTTGGACACACCCGATGGTACTGCTAGGTGACGAGGATCAAGTGGATGGTCATTTTGGTCTGTTTGGAGACTGTGCTAATCTTGACGCAAGATAGGTGCACGGTTTCCGCCGAACGTACCATAGGCTCATAAATCATTTTGGACGCACCCGATGGATCGCTCAGAAATCATTTGGAATCTCGTTTCAATCCATTTGGAGATAGTGGTAGTGTCAGTGCAAAATAGGTGCATGGTTTGCACCAAACATTGCTCAGAAATCATTTTGGATGCACCCGATGGTACTCCTAAGTCACGAGGCTCAAGTGGATGCTCGTTTTGGTCTGTTTGGAGATAGTGCTAATCTTGACGTAAGATAGGTGCATGGTTTGCGTCGAACGTACCATAGGCTCGGAAATCGTTTTGGACACACCTAATGGTACTCCTAGGAGACGAGTTTCAAGTGGATGCTCGTTTTGTTCTGTTTGGAGACAGTGCTAACCTTGACACAAGATAGGTGCACGGTTTGCGCCGAACATACCATAGGCTCAGAAATCATTTTGGACGCACCCGATGGATCTTCTCAGTGACATTGGTCATTTGGAATCTCGTTTCAACCCATTTGGAGACAGTTTTAGTGTCAGTGCAAGATAGGTGCACGGTTTCCACCAAACATCACTTAGAAATCATTTTGGAAGCACCCGATGGTACTCCTAGGTGACGAGGCTCAAGTGGATGCTCGTTTTGGTCTATTTGGAGATAGTGCTAACCTTAAGGCAAGATAGGTGCATGGTTTGCGCCGAACGTACCATAGGCTCAGAAATCATTTTGGATGCACCCGATGGATCTCCTATGTGACATTAGTCATGTGGAATGTCATTTCAATCCATTTGGAGACAGTGGTAGTGTCAGTGCAAAATAGGTTCACGGTTTGCACCAAACATCGCTAAGAAATCATTTTGGACGCACCCGATGGTACAACTAGGTGACGAGGCTGAAGTGGATGCTCATTTTAGTCTGTTTGGAGATAGTGCTAACCTTGATGCGAGGTTGGTGCACTGTTTGCGTCGAATGTACCATAGGGTCAGAAATCATTTTGGACACACCCGATGGTACTCCTAGGTGATGAGGCTCAAGCGGACGCTCGTTTTGGTCTGTTTGGAGACAGTGCTAATCTTGACGCAAGAAAGGTTCACGGTTTGCGCCGAATGTACCATAGGCTCAGAAATCATTTTGGACGCACCCGATGGATCTTCTCAGTGACATTGGTCATTTGGAATCTCGTTTCAATCCATTTGGAGACAGTGGTAGTGTCAGTACAAAATAGGTGCATGGTTTGCACCAGACATTGCTCAGAAATCGTTTTGGACGCACCCGATGGTACTCCTAAGTCACGAGCTCAAGTGGATGCTCATTTTGGTCTGTTTGGAGATAGTGCTAATCTTGACGTAAGATAGGTGCACGGTTTGCGTCGAACGTACCATAGGCTCGGAAATCATTTTGGACACACCCGATGGTACTCCTAGGTGACGAGGTTCAAGTGGATGCCCGTTTTGGTCTGTTTGGAGACAGTGCTAATCTTGACACGAGATAGGTGAACGGTTTGCGCCGAATGTACCATAGGCTCAGAAATCATTTTGAACACACCCGATAGATCTTCTCAGTGACATTGGTCATTTGGAATCTCGTTTCAATCCATTTGGAGACAGTGGTAGTGTCAGCGCAAAATAGGTGCATGGTTTGCACCAAACATCGCTCAGAAATAATTTTGGACGCATCCGATGGGACTCCTAGGTGACGAGGCTCAAGTGGATGCTCGTTTTGGTCTGTTTGGAGATAGTGCTAACCTTAACGCAAGGTAGGTGCACGGTTTGCACCGAACGTAACATAGGCTCAGAAATTGTTTTGGACGCACCCTATGGATCTCCTATGTGACATTAGTCATGTGGAATGTCATTTCAATCCATTTGAAGACAGTGGTAGTGCCAATGCAAAATAGGTGCACGGTTTGCACCAAACATCGCTCAGAAATCATTTTGGATGCACCCGATGGTACAACTAGGTGACGAGGCTCAAGTGGATGCTCGTTTTGGTCTATTTGGAGATAGTGCTAACCTTGATGCGAGGTTGGTGCACTGTTTGCATCAATCGTACCATAGGGTCAGAAATCGTTTTGGACACACCCGATGGTACTCCTAGGTGATGAGGCTCAAGTGGACGCTCGTTTTGGTCTATTTGGAGACAGTGCTAATCTTGACGCAAGAAAGGTTTACGGTTTGTGCCGAACGTACCATAGGCTCAGAAATCATTTTGGACGCACCCGATGGATCTTCTCAGTGACATTGGTCATTTGGAATCTCGTTTCAATCTATTTGGAGACAGTGGTAGTGTCAGTGCAAAATAGGTGCATGGTTTGCACCAAACATCGCTCAGAAATTGTTTTGGACGCACCCGATGGTACTCCTAAGTCACGAGGCTCAAGTGGATGCTCGTTTTGGTCTGTTTGGAGATAGTGCTAATCTTGACGTAAGATTGGTGCACGGTTTGCGTCGAACTTACCATAGGCTTGGAAATCATTTTGGACACACCCGATGGTACTCCTAGGTGACGAGGATCAAGTGGATGCTCATTTTGGTCTGTTTGGAGACTGTGCTAATCTTGACGGAAGATAGGTGCATGGTTTCCGCCGAACATACCATAGGCTCATAAATCATTTTGGACGCACCCGATGGATCGCTCAGAAATCATTTGGAATCTCGTTTCAATCCATTTGGAGACAGTGGTAGTGTCAGTGCAAAATAGGTGCATGGTTTGCACCAAACATTGCTCAGAAATCGTTTTGGACGCACCCGATGGTACTCCTAAGTCACGAGGCTCAAGTGGATGCTCGTTATGTTCTGTTTGGAGATAGTGCTAATCTTGACGTAAGAAAGGTTCACGGTTTGCGCCGAACGTACCATAGGCTCAGAAATCATTTTGGACGCACCCGATGGATCTTCTCAGTGACATTGGTCATTTGGAATCTCGTTTCAATCCATTTGGAGACAGTGGTAGTGTCAGGACAAAATAGGTGCATGGTTTGCACCAGACATTGCTCAGAAATCGTTTTGGACGCACCCGATGGTACTCCTAAGTCACGAGGCTCAAGTGGATGTTCGTTTTGGTCTGTTTGGAGATAGTGCTTATCTTGACGTAAGATAGGTGCATGGTTTGCGTCGAACGTACCATAGGCTCGGAAATCGTTTTGGACACACCCGATGGTACTCCTAGGTGACGAGGTTCAAGTGGATGCCCGTTTTGGTCTGTTTGGAGACAGTGCTAATCTTGACGCGAGATAGGTGAACGGTTTGCGCTGAATGTACCATAGGCTCAGAAATCATTTTGAACACACCCGATGGATCTTCTCAGTGACATTGGTCATTTGGAATCTTGTTTCAATCCATTTGGAGACAGTGGTAGTGTCAGTGCAAAATAGGTGCATGGTTTGCACCAAATATCGCTCATAAATCGTTTTGGACGCACCCGATGGTACTCCTAGGTGACGAGGCTCAAGTCGATGCTCGTTTTGGTCTGTTTGGAGATAGTGCTAACCTTAACGCAAGGTAGGTGCACGGCTTGCGCCGAACGTAACATAGACTCAGAAATCATTTTGGACGCACCCGATGGATCTCCTATGTCACATTAGTCATGTGGAATGTCATTTCAATCCATTTGAAGACAGTGGTAGTGCCAATGCAAAATAGGTGCACGGTTTGCACCAAACATCGCTCAGAAATCATTTTGGATGCACCCGATGGTACAACTAGGTGACGAGGCTCAAGTGGATGCTCGTTTTGGTCTATTTGGAGATAGTGCTAACCTTGATGCGAGGTTGGTGCACTGTTTGCATCGAACGTACCATAGGGTCAGAAATCGTTTTGGACACACCCGATGGTACTCCTAGGTGATGAGGCTCAAGTGGACGCTTGTTTTGGTATATTTGGAGACAGTGCTAATCTTGACGCAAGAAAGGTTCACGGTTTGTGCCGAACGTACCATAGGCTCAGAAATCATTTTGGACGCACCCGATGGATCTTCTCAGTGACATTGGTCATTTGGAATCTCGTTTCAATCTATTTGGAGACAGTGGTAGTGTCAGTGCAAAATAGGTGCATGGTTTGCACCAAACATCGCTCAGAAATTGTTTTGGACGCACCCGATGGTACTCCTAAGTCACGAGGCTCAAGTGGATGCTCGTTTTGGTCTGTTTGGAGATAGTGCTAATCTTGACGTAAGATTGGTGCACGGTTTGCGTCGAACTTACCATAGGCTTGGAAATCATTTTGGACACACCCGATGGTACACCTAGGTGACGAGGATCAAGTGGATGCTCATTTTGGTCTGTTTGGAGACTGTGCTAATCTTGACGGAAGATAGGTGCATGGTTTCCGCCGAACATACCATAGGCTCATAAATCATTTTGGACGCACCCGATGGATCGCTCAGAAATCATTTGGAATCTCGTTTCAATCCATTTGGAGACAGTGGTAGTGTCAGTGCAAAATAGGTGCATGGTTTGCACCAAACATTGCTCAGAAATCGTTTTGGACGCACCCGATGGTACTCCTAAGTCACGAGGCTCAAGTGGATGCTCGTTATGTTCTGTTTGGAGATAGTGCTAATCTTGACGTAAGAAAGGTTCACGGTTTGCGCCGAACGTACCATAGGCTCAGAAATCATTTTGGACGCACCCGATGGATCTTCTCAGTGACATTGGTCATTTGGAATCTCGTTTCAATCCATTTGGAGACAGTGGTAGTGTCAGGACAAAATAGGTGCATGGTTTGCACCAGACATTGCTCAGAAATCGTTTTGGACGCACCCGATGGTACTCCTAAGTCACGAGGCTCAAGTGGATGTTCGTTTTGGTCTGTTTGGAGATAGTGCTTATCTTGACGTAAGATAGGTGCATGGTTTGCGTCGAACGTACCATAGGCTCGGAAATCGTTTTGGACACACCCGATGGTACTCCTAGGTGACGAGGTTCAAGTGGATGCCCGTTTTGGTCTATTTGGAGACAGTGCTAATCTTGACGCGAGATAGGTGAACGGTTTGCGCTGAATGTACCATAGGCTCAGAAATCATTTTGAACACACCCGATGGATCTTCTCAGTGACATTGGTCATTTGGAATCTTGTTTCAATCCATTTGAAGACAGTGGTAGTGTCAGTGCAAAATAGGTGCATGGTTTGCACCAAATATCGCTCATAAATCGTTTTGGACGCACCCGATGGGACTCCTAGGTGACGAGGCTCAAGTCGATGCTCGTTTTGGTCTGTTTGGAGATAGTGCTAACCTTAACGCAAGGTAGGTGCACGGCTTGCGCCGAACGTACCATAGACTTAGAAATAATTTTGGACGCACCCGATGGATCTCCTATGTGACATTAGTCATGTGGAATGTCATTTCAATCCATTTGAAGACAGTGGTAGTGCCAATGCAAAATAGGTGCACGGTTTGCACCAAACATCGCTCAGAAATCATTTTGGATGCACCCGATGGTACAACTAGGTGACGAGGCTCAAGTCGATGCTCGTTTTGGTCTATTTGGAGATAGTGCTAACCTTGATGCGAGGTTGGTGCACTGTTTGCATCGAACGTACCATAGGGTCAGAAATCGTTTTGGACACACCCGATGGTACTCCTAGGTGATGAGGCTCAAGTGGACGCTTGTTTTGGTCTATTTGGAGACAGTGCTAATCTTGACGCAAGAAAGGTTCACGGTTTGTGCCGAACGTACCATAGGCTCAGAAATCATTTTGGACGCACCCGATGGATCTTCTCAGTGACATTGGTCATTTGGAATCTCGTTTCCATCTATTTGGAGACAGTGGTAGTGTCAGTGCAAAATAGGTGCATGGTTTGCACCAAACATCGCTCAGAAATTGTTTTGGACGCACCCGATGGTACTCCTAAGTCACGAGGCTCAAGTGGATGCTCGTTTTGGTCTGTTTGGAGATAGTGCTAATCTTGACGTAAGATTGGTGCACGGTTTGCGTCGAACTTACCATAGGCTTAGAAATCATTTTGGACACACCCGATGGTACTCCTAGGTGACGAGGATCAAGTGGATGCTCATTTTGGTCTGTTTGGAGACTGTGCTAATCTTGACGCAAGATAGGTGCACGGTTTCCGCCGAACATATAATAGGCTCATAAATCATTTTGGACGCACCCGATGGATCGCTCAGAAATCATTTGGAATCTCGTTTCAATCCATTTGGAGACAGTGGTAGTGTCAGTGCAAAATAGGTGCATGGTTTGCACCAAACATTGCTCAGAAATCGTTTTGGACGCACCCGATGGTACTCCTAAGTCACGAGGCTCAAGTGGATGCTCGTTTTGGTCTGTTTGGAGATAGTGCTAACCTTGACGCAAGATAGGTGCACGGTTTGCGCCGAACGTACCATAGGCTCAGAAATCATTTTGGACGCACCCGATGGATCTTCTCAGTGACTTTGGTCATTTGGAATCTCGTTTCAACCCCATTTGGAGACAGTTTTAGTGTCAGTGCAAGATAGGTGCACGGTTTCCGCCAAACATCGCTTAGAAATCGTTTTGGAAGCACCCGATGGTACTCCTAGGTGACGAGGCTCAAGTGGATGCTCGTTTTGGTCTATTTGGAGATAGTGCTAACCGTAACGCAAGATAGGTGCATGGTTTGCGCCGAACGTACCATAGGCTCAGAAATCATTTTGGATGCACCCGATGGATCTCCTATGTGACATTAGTCATGTGGAATGTCATTTCAATCCATTTGGAGACAGTGGTAGTGTCAGTGCAAAATAGGCGCACGGTTTGCACCAAACATCGCTAAGAAATCATTTTGGACGCACCCGATGGTACAACTAGGTGACGAGGCTGAAGTGGATGCTCATTTTAGTCTGTTTGGAGATAGTGCTAACCTTGATGCGAGGTTGGTGCACTGTTTGCGTCGAACGTACCATAGGGTCAGAAATCATTTTGGACACACCCGATGGTACTCCTAGGTGATGAGGCTCAAGTGGACGCTCGTTTTGGTCTATTTGGAGACAGTGCTAATCTTGACGCAAGAAAGGTTCACGGTTTGCGCCGAACGTACCATAGGCTCAGAAATCATTTTGGACGCACCCGATGGATCTTCTCAGTGACATTGGTCATTTGGAATCTCGTTTCAATCCATTTGGAGACAGTGGTAGTGTCAGCACAAAATAGGTGCATGGTTTGCACCAGACATTGCTCAGAAATCGTTTTGGACGCACCCAATGGTACTCCTAAGTCACGAGCTCAAGTGGATGCTCGTTTTGGTCTGTTTGGAGATAGTGCTAATTTTGACGTAAGATAGGTGCACGGTTTGCGTCGAACGTACCATAGGCTCGGAAATCGTTTTGGACACACCCGATGGTACTCCTAGGTGACGAGGTTCAATTGGATGCCCGTTTTGGTCTGTTTGGAGACAGTGCTAATCTTGACGCGAGATAGGTTAACGGTTTGCGCCGAATGTACCATAGGCTCAGAAATCATTTTGAACACACCCGATGGATCTTCTCAGTGACATTGGTCATTTGGAATCCAGTTTCAATCCATTTGGAGACAGTGGTAGTGTACATCGCTCAGAAATCATTTTGGACGCATCCGATGGGACTCCTAGGTGACGAGGCTCAAGTGGATGCTCGTTTTGGTCTGTTTGGAGATAGTGCTAACCTTAATGCAAGGTCGGTGCACGGTTTGCGCCGAACGTAACATAGGCTCAGAAATCGTTTTGGACGCACCTCCTATGTGACATTAGTCATGTGGAATGTCATTTCAATCCATTAGAAGACAGTGGCAGTGCCAATGCAAAATAGGTGCACGGTTTGCACCAAACATCGCTCAGAAATCATTTTGGATGCACCCGATGGTACAACTAGATGACGAGGCTCAAGTGGATGCTCGTTTTGGTCTATTTGGAGATAGTGCTAACCATGATGCGAGGTTGGTGCACTGTTTGCGTCGAACGTACCATAGGGTCAGAAATCGTTTTGGACACACCCGATGGTACTCCTAGGTGATGAGGCTCAAGTGGACGCTCGTTTTGGTCTATTTGGAGACAGTGCTAATCTTAACGCAAGAAAGGTTCACGGTTTGTGCCGAACGTACCATAGGCTCAGAAATCATTTTGGACGCACCCGATGGATCTTCTCAGTGACATTGGTCATTTGGAATCTCGTTTCAATCCATTTGGAGACAGTGGTAGTGTCAGTGCAAAATAGGTGCATGGTTTGCACCAAACATCGCTCAGAAATTGTTTTGGACGCACCCGATGGTACTCCTAAGTCACGAGGCTCAAGTGGATGCTCGTTTTGGTCTGTTTGGAGATAGTGCTAATCTTGACGTAAGATTGGTGCATGGTTTGCGTCGAACTTACCATAGGCTCGGAAATCATTTTGGACACACCAGATGGTACTCCTAGGTGACGAGGATCAAGTGGATGCTCATTTTGGTCTGTTTGGAGACTGTGCTAATCTTGACGCAAGATAGGTGCATGGTTTCAGCCGAACGTACCATAGGCTCATAAATCATTTTGGACGCACCCGATGGATCGCTCAGAAATCATTTGGAATCTCGTTTCAATCCATTTGGAGACAGTGGTAGTGTTAGTGCAAAATAGGTGCATGGTTTGCACCAAACATTGCTCAGAAATCGTTTTGGACGCACCCGATGGTACTCCTAAGTCACGAGGCTCAAGTGGATGCTCGTTTTGGTCTGTTTGGAGATAGTGCTAATCTTAACATAAGATAGGTGCATGGTTTGCGTCGAACGTACCATAGGCTCGGAAATCGTTTTGGACACACCCGATGGTACTCCTAGGTGACGAGGTTCAAGTGGATGCCCGTTTTGGTCTATTTGGAGACAGTGCTAATCTTGACGCAAGATAGGTGAACGGTTTGCGCCGAATGTACCATAGGCTCAGAAATCATTTTCAACACACCCGATGGATCTTCTCAGTGACATTGGTCATTTGGAATCTTGTTTCAATCCATTTGGAGACAGTGGTAGTGTCAGTGCAAAATAGGTGCATGGTTTGCACCAAATATCGCTCATAAATCGTTTTGGACGCACCCGATGGGACTCCTAGGTGACGAGGCTCAAGTGGATGCTCGTTTTGGTCTGTTTGGAGATAGTGCTAACCTTAATGCAAGGTAGGTGCACGGTTTGCGCCGAACGTACCATAGACTCAGAAATCGTTTTGGACGCACCCGATGGATCTCCTATGTGACATTAGTCATGCGGAATGTCATTTCAATCCATTTGAAGACAGTGGTAGTGTCAATGCAAAATAGGTGCACGGTTTGCACCAAACATCGCTCATAAATCATTTTGGATGCACCCGATGGTACAACTAGGTGACGAACGTACCATAGGCTCAGAAATCATTTTGGACGCACCCGATGGATCTTCTCAGTGACATTGGTCATTTGGAATCTCGTTTCAACCCATTTGGAGACAGTTTTAGTGTCAGTGCAAGATAGGTGCACGGTTTCCGCCAAACATCGCTTAGAAATCGTTTTGGAAGCACCCGATGATACTCCTAGGTGACGAGGCTTAAGTGGATGCTCGTTTTGGTCTATTTGGAGATAGTGCTAACCTTAACGCAAGATAGGAGCGTGGTTTGCGCCGAACGTACCATAGGCTCAGAAATCGTTTTGGATGCACCCGATGGATCTCCTATGTGACATTAGTCATGTGGAATGTCATTTCAATCCATTTGGAGACAGTGGTAGTGTCAGTGCAAAATAGGTGCACGGTTTGCACCAAACATCGCTAAGAAATTATTTTGGACGCACCCGATGGTACAACTAGGTGACAAGGCTCAAGTGGATGCTCATTTTGGTCTGTTTGGAGATAGTGCTAAACTTGATGCGACGTTGGTGCACTGTTTGCGTCGAACATACCATAGGGTCGGAAATCATTTTGGACACACCCGATGGTACTCCTAGGTGATGAGGCTCAAATGGACACTCGTTTTGGTCTGTTTGGAGACAGTGCTAATCTTGACGCAAGAAAGGTTCACGGTTTGCGCCGAACGTACCATAGGCTCAGAAATCATTTTGGACGCACCCGATGGATCTTCTCAGTGACATTGGTCATTTGGAATCTCGTTTCAATCCATTTGGAGACAGTGGTAGTGTCAGTATAAAATAGGTGCATGGTTTGCACCAGACATTGCTCAGAAATCGTTTTGGACGCACCCGATGGATCTTCTCAGTGACATTGGTCATTAGGAATCTCGTTTCAATCCATTTGGAGAAAGTGGTAGTGTCAGTGCAAAATAGGTGCATGGTTTGCACCAAACATCGCTCAAAAATCGTTTTGGACGCACTCGATGGGACTCCTAGGTGACGAGGCTCAAGTGGATGCTCGTTTTGGTCTGTTTGGAGATAGTGCTAACCTTAACCAAGGTAGGTGCAAGGTTTGCGCCGAACGTACCACAGCTCAGAAATCGTTTTGGACGCACCCGATGGATCTCCTATGTGACATTAGTCCTGTGGAATGTCATTTCAATCCATTTGAAGACAGTGGTAGTGTCAATGCAAATAGGTGCACGGTTTGCACCAAACATCGCTCAGAAATCATTTTGGATGCACCCGATGGTACAACTAGGTGATGAGGCTCAAGTGGATGCTCGTTTTGGTCAATTTGGAGATAGTGCTAACCTTGATGCGAGGTTGGTGCACTGTTTGCGTCGAACGTACCATAGGGTCAGAAATCGTTTTGGACACACCCGATGGTACTCCTAGGTGATGAGGCTCAAGTGGACGCTCGTTTTGGTCTATTTGGAGACAGTGCTAATCTTAACGCAAGAAAGGTTCACGGTTTGTGCCGAACGTACCATAGGCTCAGAAATCATTTTGGACGCACCCGATGGATCTTCTCAGTGACATTGGTCATTTGGAATCTCGTTTCAATCCATTTGGAGACAGTGGTAGTGTCAGTGCAAAATAGGTGCATGGTTTGCACCAAACATCGCTCAGAAATTGTTTTGGACGCATCCGATGGTACTCCTAAGTTACGAGGCTCAAGTGGATGCTCGTTTTGGTCTGTTTGGAGATAGTGCTAATCTTGACGTAAGATTGGTGCATGGTTTGCGTCGAACTTACCATAGGCTCGGAAATCATTTTGGACACACCAGATGGTACTCCTAGGTGACGAGGATCAAGTGGATGCTCATTTTGGTCTGTTTGGAGACTGTGCTAATCTTGACGCAAAATAGGTGCACGGTTTCCGCCGAACGTACCATAGGCTCATAAATCATTTTGGACGCACCTGATGGATCGCTCAAAAATCATTTGGAATCCCGTTTCAATCCATTTGGAGACAGTGGTAGTGTTAGTGCAAAATAGGTGCATGGTTTGCACCAAACATTGCTCAGAAATCGTTTTGCACGCACCCGATGGTACTCCTAAGTCATGAGGCTCAAGTGGATGCTCGTTTTGGTCTGTTTGGAGATAGTGCTAATCTTAACGTAAGATAGGTGCATGGTTTGCGTCGAACGTACCATAGGCTCGGAAATCGTTTTGGACACACCCGATGGTACTCCTAGGTGACGAGGTTCAAGTGGATGCCCGTTTTGGTCTGTTTGGAGACAGTGCTAATCTTGACGCGAGATAGGTGAACGGTTTGCGCCGAATGTACCATAGGCTCAGAAATCATTTTGAACACACCCGATGGATCTTCTCAGTGACATTGGTCATTTGGAATCTTGTTTCAATCCATTTGGAGATAGTGGTAGTGTCAGTGCAAAATAGGTGCATGGTTTGCACCAAATATCGCTCATAAATCGTTTTGGACGCACCCGATGGGACTCCTAGGTGACGAGGCTCAAGTGGATGCTCGTTTTGGTCTGTTTGGAGATAGTGCTAACCTTAACGCAAGGTAGGTGCATGGTTTGCGCCGAACGTACCATAGACTCAGAAATCGTTTTGGACGCACCCGATGGATCTCCTATGTGACATTAGTCATGCGGAATGTCATTTCAATCCATTTGAAGACAGTGGTAGTGTCAATGCAAAATAGGTGCACGGTTTGCACCAAACATCGCTCATAAATCATTTTGGATGCACCCGATGGTACAACTAGGTGACGAACGTACCATAGGCTCAGAAATCATTTTGGACGCACCCGATGGATCTTCTCAGTGACATTGGTCATTTGGAATCTCGTTTCAATCCATTTGGAGACAGTGGTAGTGTCAGTACAAAATAGGTGCATGGTTTGCACCAAACATCGCTCAGAAATTGGTTTGGAGATAGTGCTAAACTTGATGCGAGGTTGGTGCACTGTTTGCGTCGAGCGTACCATAGGGTCGGAAATCATTTTGGACACACCCGATGGTACTCCTAGGTGATGAGGCTCAAATGGACGCTCGTTTTGGTCTGTTTGGAGACAGTGCTAATCTTGACGCAAGAAAGGTTCACGGTTTGCGCCGAATGTACCATAGGCTCAGAAATCATTTTGGACGCACCCGATGGATCTTCTCAGTGACATTGGTCATTTGGAATCTCGTTTCAATCCATTTGGAGACAGTGGTAGTGTCAGTACAATATAGGTGCATGGTTTGCACCAAACATCGCTCAGAAATTGTTTTGGACGCACCCGATGGTACTCCTAAGTCACGAGGCTCAAGTGGATGCTCGTTTTGGTCTGTTTGGAGATAGTGCTAATCTTGACGTAAGATTGGTGCATGGTTTGCGTCGAACTTACCATAGGCTCGGAAATCATTTTGGACACACCAGATGGTACTCCTAGGTGACGAGGATCAAGTGGATGCTCATTTTGGTCTGTTTGGAGACTGTGCTAATCTTGACGCAAGATAGGTGCATGGTTTCCGCCGAACGTACCATAGGCTCATAAATCATTTTGGACGCACCCGATGGATCGCTCAGAAATCATTTGGAATCTCGTTTCAATCCATTTGGAGACAGTGGTAGTGTTAGTGCAAAATAGGTGCATGGTTTGCACCAAACATTGCTCAGAAATCGTTTTGGACGCACCCGATGGTACTCCTAAGTCACGAGGCTCAAGTGGATGCTCGTTTTGGTCTGTTTGGAGATAGTGCTAATCTTGACTTAAGATTGGTGCATGGTTTGCGTCGAACGTACCATAGGCTCGGAAATAGTTTTGGACACTCCCAATGGTACTCCTAGGTGACGAGGTTCAAATGGATGCTCGTTTTGGTCTGTTTGGAGACAGTGCTAACATTGACGCAAGATAGGTGCACGGTTTGCGCCGAATGTACCATAGGCTCATAAATCATTTTGGACGCACCCGATGGATCTTCTCAGTGACATTGGTCATTTGGAATCTCGTTTCAACCCATTTGGAGACAGTTTTAGTGTCAGTGCAAGATAGGTGCGTGGTTTCCGCCAAACATCGCTAAGAAATCATTTTGGATGCACCCGATGGTACAACTAGGTGACGAGGCTGAAGTGGATGCTCATTTTGGTCTGTTTGGAGATAGTGCTAACCTTGATGCGAGGTTGGTGCACTGTTTGCGTCGAACGTACCATAGGGTCAGAAATCGTTTTGGATGCACCCGATGGATCTCCTATGTGACATTAGTCATGTGGAATGTCATTTCAATCCATTTGGAGACAGTGGTAGTGTCAGTGCAAAATAGGTGCACGGTTTGCACCAAACATCGCTAAGAAATCATTTTGGACGCACCTGATGGTACAACTAGGTGACAAGGCTCAAGTGGACGCTCATTTTGGTCTGTTTGGAGATAGTGCTAAACTTGATGCGAGGTTGGTGCACTGTTTGCGTCGAACGTACCATAGGGTCAGAAATCATTTTGGACACACCCGATGGTACTCCTAGGTGATGAGGCTCAAATGGACGCTCGTTTTGGTCTGTTTGGAGACAGTGCTAATCTTGACGCAAGAAAGGTTCACGGTTTGCGCCGAACGTACCATAGGCTCAGAAATCATTTTGGACGCAACCGATGGATCTTCTCAGTGACATTGGTCATTTGGAATCTCGTTTCAATCCATTTGGAGATAGTGGTAGTGTCAGTACAAAATAGGTGCACGGTTTGCACCAAACATCGCTCATAAATCATTTTGGATGCACCCGATGGTACAACTAGGTGACGAACGTACCATAGGCTCAGAAATCATTTTGGACGCACCCGATGGATCTTCTTAGTGACATTGGTCATTTGGAATCTCGTTTCAACCCATTTGGAGACAGTTTTAGTGTCAGTGCAAGATAGGTGCACGGTTTCCGCCAAACATCGCTTAGAAATCGTTTTGGAAGCACCCGATGGTACTCCTAGGTGACGAGGCTCTAGTGGATGCTCGTTTTGGTCTATTTGGAGATAGTGCTAACCTTAACGCAAGATAGGAGCGTGGTTTGCGCCGAACGTACCATAGGCTCAGAAATCGTTTTGGATGCACCCGATGGATCTCCTATGTGACATTAGTCATGTGGAATGTCATTTCAATCCATTTGGAGATAGTGGTAGTGTCAGTGCAAAATAGGTGCACGGTTTGCACCAAACATCGCTAAGAAATCATTTTGGACGCACCCGATGGTACAACTAGGTGACAAGGCTCAAGTGGATGCTCATTTTGGTCTGTTTGGAGATAGTGCTAAACTTGATGCGAGGTTGGTGCACTGTTTGCGTCGAACGTACCATAGGGTCGGAAATCATTTTGGACACACCCGATGGTACTCCTAGGTGATGAGGCTCAAATGGACGCTCGTTTTGGTCTGTTTGGAGACAGTGCTAATCTTGACGCAAGAAAGGTTCACGGTTTGCGCCGAACGTACCATAGGCTCAGAAATCATTTTGGACGCACCCGATGGATCTTCTCAGTGACATTGGTCATTTGGAATCTCGTTTCAATCCATTTGGAGACAGTGGTAGTGTCAGTACAAAATAGGTGCATGGTTTGCACCAAACATCGCTCAGAAATTGTTTTGGACGCACCCGATGGTACTCCTAAGTCACGAGGCTCAAGTGGATGCTCGTTTTGGTCTGTTTGGAGATAGTGCTAATCTTGACGTAAGATTGGTGCATGGTTTGCGTCGAACTTACCATAGGCTCGGAAATCATTTTGGACACACCAGATGGTACTCCTAGGTGACGAGGATCAAGTGGATGCTCATTTTGGTCTGTTTGGAGACTGTGCTAATCTTGACGCAAGATAGGTGCATGGTTTCAGCCGAACGTACCATAGGCTCATAAATCATTTTGGACGCACCCGATGGATCGCTCAGAAATCATTTGGAATCTCGTTTCAATCCATTTGGAGACAGTGGTAGTGTTAGTGCAAAATAGGTGCATGGTTTGCACCAAACATTGCTCAGAAATCGTTTTGGACGCACCCGATGGTACTCCTAAGTCACGAGGCTCAAGTGGATGCTCGTTTTGGTCTGTTTGGAGATAGTGCTAATCTTAACATAAGATAGGTGCATGGTTTGCGTCGAACGTACCATAGGCTCGGAAATCGTTTTGGACACACCCGATGGTACTCCTAGGTGACGAGGTTCAAGTGGATGCCCGTTTTGGTCTATTTGGAGACAGTGCTAATCTTGACGCAAGATAGGTGAACGGTTTGCGCCGAATGTACCATAGGCTCAGAAATCATTTTCAACACACCCGATGGATCTTCTCAGTGACATTGGTCATTTGGAATCTTGTTTCAATCCATTTGGAGACAGTGGTAGTGTCAGTGCAAAATAGGTGCATGGTTTGCACCAAATATCGCTCATAAATCGTTTTGGACGCACCCGATGGGACTCCTAGGTGACGAGGCTCAAGTGGATGCTCGTTTTGGTCTGTTTGGAGATAGTGCTAACCTTAATGCAAGGTAGGTGCACGGTTTGCGCCGAACGTACCATAGACTCAGAAATCGTTTTGGACGCACCCGATGGATCTCCTATGTGACATTAGTCATGCGGAATGTCATTTCAATCCATTTGAAGACAGTGGTAGTGTCAATGCAAAATAGGTGCACGGTTTGCACCAAACATCGCTCATAAATCATTTTGGATGCACCCGATGGTACAACTAGGTGACGAACGTACCATAGGCTCAGAAATCATTTTGGACGCACCCGATGGATCTTCTCAGTGACATTGGTCATTTGGAATCTCGTTTCAACCCATTTGGAGACAGTTTTAGTGTCAGTGCAAGATAGGTGCACGGTTTCCGCCAAACATCGCTTAGAAATCGTTTTGGAAGCACCCGATGATACTCCTAGGTGACGAGGCTTAAGTGGATGCTCGTTTTGGTCTATTTGGAGATAGTGCTAACCTTAACGCAAGATAGGAGCGTGGTTTGCGCCGAACGTACCATAGGCTCAGAAATCGTTTTGGATGCACCCGATGGATCTCCTATGTGACATTAGTCATGTGGAATGTCATTTCAATCCATTTGGAGACAGTGGTAGTGTCAGTGCAAAATAGGTGCACGGTTTGCACCAAACATCGCTAAGAAATTATTTTGGACGCACCCGATGGTACAACTAGGTGACAAGGCTCAAGTGGATGCTCATTTTGGTCTGTTTGGAGATAGTGCTAAACTTGATGCGACGTTGGTGCACTGTTTGCGTCGAACATACCATAGGGTCGGAAATCATTTTGGACACACCCGATGGTACTCCTAGGTGATGAGGCTCAAATGGACACTCGTTTTGGTCTGTTTGGAGACAGTGCTAATCTTGACGCAAGAAAGGTTCACGGTTTGCGCCGAACGTACCATAGGCTCAGAAATCATTTTGGACGCACCCGATGGATCTTCTCAGTGACATTGGTCATTTGGAATCTCGTTTCAATCCATTTGGAGACAGTGGTAGTGTCAGTATAAAATAGGTGCATGGTTTGCACCAGACATTGCTCAGAAATCGTTTTGGACGCACCCGATGGATCTTCTCAGTGACATTGGTCATTAGGAATCTCGTTTCAATCCATTTGGAGAAAGTGGTAGTGTCAGTGCAAAATAGGTGCATGGTTTGCACCAAACATCGCTCAAAAATCGTTTTGGACGCACTCGATGGGACTCCTAGGTGACGAGGCTCAAGTGGATGCTCGTTTTGGTCTGTTTGGAGATAGTGCTAACCTTAACCAAGGTAGGTGCAAGGTTTGCGCCGAACGTACCACAGCTCAGAAATCGTTTTGGACGCACCCGATGGATCTCCTATGTGACATTAGTCCTGTGGAATGTCATTTCAATCCATTTGAAGACAGTGGTAGTGTCAATGCAAATAGGTGCACGGTTTGCACCAAACATCGCTCAGAAATCATTTTGGATGCACCCGATGGTACAACTAGGTGATGAGGCTCAAGTGGATGCTCGTTTTGGTCAATTTGGAGATAGTGCTAACCTTGATGCGAGGTTGGTGCACTGTTTGCGTCGAACGTACCATAGGGTCAGAAATCGTTTTGGACACACCCGATGGTACTCCTAGGTGATGAGGCTCAAGTGGACGCTCGTTTTGGTCTATTTGGAGACAGTGCTAATCTTAACGCAAGAAAGGTTCACGGTTTGTGCCGAACGTACCATAGGCTCAGAAATCATTTTGGACGCACCCGATGGATCTTCTCAGTGACATTGGTCATTTGGAATCTCGTTTCAATCCATTTGGAGACAGTGGTAGTGTCAGTGCAAAATAGGTGCATGGTTTGCACCAAACATCGCTCAGAAATTGTTTTGGACGCATCCGATGGTACTCCTAAGTTACGAGGCTCAAGTGGATGCTCGTTTTGGTCTGTTTGGAGATAGTGCTAATCTTGACGTAAGATTGGTGCATGGTTTGCGTCGAACTTACCATAGGCTCGGAAATCATTTTGGACACACCAGATGGTACTCCTAGGTGACGAGGATCAAGTGGATGCTCATTTTGGTCTGTTTGGAGACTGTGCTAATCTTGACGCAAAATAGGTGCACGGTTTCCGCCGAACGTACCATAGGCTCATAAATCATTTTGGACGCACCTGATGGATCGCTCAAAAATCATTTGGAATCCCGTTTCAATCCATTTGGAGACAGTGGTAGTGTTAGTGCAAAATAGGTGCATGGTTTGCACCAAACATTGCTCAGAAATCGTTTTGCACGCACCCGATGGTACTCCTAAGTCATGAGGCTCAAGTGGATGCTCGTTTTGGTCTGTTTGGAGATAGTGCTAATCTTAACGTAAGATAGGTGCATGGTTTGCGTCGAACGTACCATAGGCTCGGAAATCGTTTTGGACACACCCGATGGTACTCCTAGGTGACGAGGTTCAAGTGGATGCCCGTTTTGGTCTGTTTGGAGACAGTGCTAATCTTGACGCGAGATAGGTGAACGGTTTGCGCCGAATGTACCATAGGCTCAGAAATCATTTTGAACACACCCGATGGATCTTCTCAGTGACATTGGTCATTTGGAATCTTGTTTCAATCCATTTGGAGATAGTGGTAGTGTCAGTGCAAAATAGGTGCATGGTTTGCACCAAATATCGCTCATAAATCGTTTTGGACGCACCCGATGGGACTCCTAGGTGACGAGGCTCAAGTGGATGCTCGTTTTGGTCTGTTTGGAGATAGTGCTAACCTTAACGCAAGGTAGGTGCATGGTTTGCGCCGAACGTACCATAGACTCAGAAATCGTTTTGGACGCACCCGATGGATCTCCTATGTGACATTAGTCATGCGGAATGTCATTTCAATCCATTTGAAGACAGTGGTAGTGTCAATGCAAAATAGGTGCACGGTTTGCACCAAACATCGCTCATAAATCATTTTGGATGCACCCGATGGTACAACTAGGTGACGAACGTACCATAGGCTCAGAAATCATTTTGGACGCACCCGATGGATCTTCTCAGTGACATTGGTCATTTGGAATCTCGTTTCAATCCATTTGGAGACAGTGGTAGTGTCAGTACAAAATAGGTGCATGGTTTGCACCAAACATCGCTCAGAAATTGGTTTGGAGATAGTGCTAAACTTGATGCGAGGTTGGTGCACTGTTTGCGTCGAGCGTACCATAGGGTCGGAAATCATTTTGGACACACCCGATGGTACTCCTAGGTGATGAGGCTCAAATGGACGCTCGTTTTGGTCTGTTTGGAGACAGTGCTAATCTTGACGCAAGAAAGGTTCACGGTTTGCGCCGAATGTACCATAGGCTCAGAAATCATTTTGGACGCACCCGATGGATCTTCTCAGTGACATTGGTCATTTGGAATCTCGTTTCAATCCATTTGGAGACAGTGGTAGTGTCAGTACAATATAGGTGCATGGTTTGCACCAAACATCGCTCAGAAATTGTTTTGGACGCACCCGATGGTACTCCTAAGTCACGAGGCTCAAGTGGATGCTCGTTTTGGTCTGTTTGGAGATAGTGCTAATCTTGACGTAAGATTGGTGCATGGTTTGCGTCGAACTTACCATAGGCTCGGAAATCATTTTGGACACACCAGATGGTACTCCTAGGTGACGAGGATCAAGTGGATGCTCATTTTGGTCTGTTTGGAGACTGTGCTAATCTTGACGCAAGATAGGTGCATGGTTTCCGCCGAACGTACCATAGGCTCATAAATCATTTTGGACGCACCCGATGGATCGCTCAGAAATCATTTGGAATCTCGTTTCAATCCATTTGGAGACAGTGGTAGTGTTAGTGCAAAATAGGTGCATGGTTTGCACCAAACATTGCTCAGAAATCGTTTTGGACGCACCCGATGGTACTCCTAAGTCACGAGGCTCAAGTGGATGCTCGTTTTGGTCTGTTTGGAGATAGTGCTAATCTTGACTTAAGATTGGTGCATGGTTTGCGTCGAACGTACCATAGGCTCGGAAATAGTTTTGGACACTCCCAATGGTACTCCTAGGTGACGAGGTTCAAATGGATGCTCGTTTTGGTCTGTTTGGAGACAGTGCTAACATTGACGCAAGATAGGTGCACGGTTTGCGCCGAATGTACCATAGGCTCATAAATCATTTTGGACGCACCCGATGGATCTTCTCAGTGACATTGGTCATTTGGAATCTCGTTTCAACCCATTTGGAGACAGTTTTAGTGTCAGTGCAAGATAGGTGCGTGGTTTCCGCCAAACATCGCTAAGAAATCATTTTGGATGCACCCGATGGTACAACTAGGTGACGAGGCTGAAGTGGATGCTCATTTTGGTCTGTTTGGAGATAGTGCTAACCTTGATGCGAGGTTGGTGCACTGTTTGCGTCGAACGTACCATAGGGTCAGAAATCGTTTTGGATGCACCCGATGGATCTCCTATGTGACATTAGTCATGTGGAATGTCATTTCAATCCATTTGGAGACAGTGGTAGTGTCAGTGCAAAATAGGTGCACGGTTTGCACCAAACATCGCTAAGAAATCATTTTGGACGCACCTGATGGTACAACTAGGTGACAAGGCTCAAGTGGACGCTCATTTTGGTCTGTTTGGAGATAGTGCTAAACTTGATGCGAGGTTGGTGCACTGTTTGCGTCGAACGTACCATAGGGTCAGAAATCATTTTGGACACACCCGATGGTACTCCTAGGTGATGAGGCTCAAATGGACGCTCGTTTTGGTCTGTTTGGAGACAGTGCTAATCTTGACGCAAGAAAGGTTCACGGTTTGCGCCGAACGTACCATAGGCTCAGAAATCATTTTGGACGCAACCGATGGATCTTCTCAGTGACATTGGTCATTTGGAATCTCGTTTCAATCCATTTGGAGATAGTGGTAGTGTCAGTACAAAATAGGTGCACGGTTTGCACCAAACATCGCTCATAAATCATTTTGGATGCACCCGATGGTACAACTAGGTGACGAACGTACCATAGGCTCAGAAATCATTTTGGACGCACCCGATGGATCTTCTTAGTGACATTGGTCATTTGGAATCTCGTTTCAACCCATTTGGAGACAGTTTTAGTGTCAGTGCAAGATAGGTGCACGGTTTCCGCCAAACATCGCTTAGAAATCGTTTTGGAAGCACCCGATGGTACTCCTAGGTGACGAGGCTCTAGTGGATGCTCGTTTTGGTCTATTTGGAGATAGTGCTAACCTTAACGCAAGATAGGAGCGTGGTTTGCGCCGAACGTACCATAGGCTCAGAAATCGTTTTGGATGCACCCGATGGATCTCCTATGTGACATTAGTCATGTGGAATGTCATTTCAATCCATTTGGAGATAGTGGTAGTGTCAGTGCAAAATAGGTGCACGGTTTGCACCAAACATCGCTAAGAAATCATTTTGGACGCACCCGATGGTACAACTAGGTGACAAGGCTCAAGTGGATGCTCATTTTGGTCTGTTTGGAGATAGTGCTAAACTTGATGCGAGGTTGGTGCACTGTTTGCGTCGAACGTACCATAGGGTCGGAAATCATTTTGGACACACCCGATGGTACTCCTAGGTGATGAGGCTCAAATGGACGCTCGTTTTGGTCTGTTTGGAGACAGTGCTAATCTTGACGCAAGAAAGGTTCACGGTTTGCGCCGAACGTACCATAGGCTCAGAAATCATTTTGGACGCACCCGATGGATCTTCTCAGTGACATTGGTCATTTGGAATCTCGTTTCAATCCATTTGGAGACAGTGGTAGTGTCAGTACAAAATAGGTGCATGGTTTGCACCAAACATCGCTCAGAAATTGTTTTGGACGCACCCGATGGTACTCCTAAGTCACGAGGCTCAAGTGGATGCTCGTTTTGGTCTGTTTGGAGATAGTGCTAATCTTGATGTAAGATTGGTGCATGGTTTGCGTCGAACTTACCATAGGCTCGGAAATCATTTTGGACACACCAGATGGTACTCCTAGGTGACGAGGATCAAGTGGATGCTCATTTTGGTCTGTTTGGAGACTGTGCTAATCTTGACGCAAGATAGGTGCACGGTTTCCGCCGAACGTACCATAGGCTCATAAATCATTTTGGACGCACCTGATGGATCGCTCAGAAATCATTTGGAATCCCGTTTCAATCCATTTGGAGACAGTGGTAGTGTTAGTGCAAAATAGGTGCATGGTTTGCACCAAACATTGCTCAGAAATCGTTTTGGACGCACCCGATGGTACTCCTAAGTCATGAGGCTCAAGTGGATGCTCGTTTTGGTCTGTTTGGAGATAGTGCTAATCTTAACGTAAAATAGGTGCATGGTTTGCGTCGAACGTACCATAGGCTCGGAAATCGTTTTGGACACACCCGATGGTACTCCTAGGTGACGAGGTTCAAGTGGATGCCCGTTTTGGTCTGTTTGGAGACAGTGCTAATCTTGACGCGAGATAGGTGAACGGTTTGCGCCGAATGTACCATAGGCTCAGAAATCATTTTGAACACACCCGATGGATCTTCTCAGTGACATTGGTCATTTGGAATCTTGTCTCAATCCATTTGGAGATAGTGGTAGTGTCAGTGCAAAATAGGTGCATGGTTTGCACCAAATATCGCTCATAAATCATTTTGGACGCACCCGATGGGACTCCTAGGTGACTAGGCTCAAGTGGATGCTCGTTTTGGTCTGTTTGGAGATAGTGCTAACCTTAACGCAAGGTAGGTGCATGGTTTGCGCCGAACGCACCATAGACTCAGAAATCGTTTTGGACGCACCCGATGGATCTCCTATGTGACATTAGTCATGCGGAATGTCATTTCAATCCATTTGAAGACAGTGGTAGTGTCAATGCAAAATAGGTGCACGGTTTGCACCAAACATCGCTCATAAATCATTTTGGATGCACCCGATGGTACAACTAGGTGACGAACGTACCATAGGCTCAGAAATCATTTTGGACGCACCCGATGGATCTTCTCAGTGACATTGGTCATTTGGAATCTCATTTCAACCCATTTGGAGACAGTTTTAGTGTCAGTGCAAGATAGGTGCACGGTTTCCGCCAAACATCGCTTAGAAATCGTTTTGGAAGCACCCGATGGTACTCCGAGGTGACGAGGCTCAAGTGGATGCTCGTTTTGGTCTATTTGGAGATAGTGCTAACCTTAACGCAAGATAGGAGCGTGGTTTGCGCCGAACGTACCATAGGCTCAGAAATCGTTTTGGATGCACCCGATGGATCTCCTATGTGACATTAGTCATGTGGAATGTCATTTCAATCCATTTGGAGACAGTGGTAGTGTCAGTGCAAAATAGGTGCACGGTTTGCACCAAACATCGCTAAGAAATCATTTTGGACGCACCCGATGGTACAACTAGGTGACAAGGCTCAAGTGGATGCTCATTTTGGTCTGTTTGGAGATAGTGCTAAACTTGATGCGAGGTTGGTGCACTGTTTGCGTCGAACGTACCATAGGGTCGGAAATCATTTTGGACACACCCGATGGTACTCCTAGGTGATGAGGCTCAAATGGACGCTCGTTTTGGTCTGTTTGGAGACAGTGCTAATCTTGACGCAAGAAAGGTTCACGGTTTGCGCCGAACGTACCATAGGCTCAGAAATCATTTTGGACGCACCCGATGGATCTTCTCAGTGACATTGGTCATTTGGAATCTCGTTTCAATCCATTTGGAGACAGTGGTAGTGTCAGTACAAAATAGGTGCATGGTTTGCACCAAACATCGCTCAGAAATTGGTTTGGACGCACCCGATGGTACTCCTAAGTCACGAGGCTCAAGTGGATGCTCGTTTTGGTCTGTTTGGAGATAGTGCTAATCTTGACGTAAGATTGGTGCATGGTTTGCGTCGAACTTACCATAGGCTCGGAAATCATTTTGGACACACCAGATGGTACTCCTAGGTGACGAGGATCAAGTGGATGCTCATTTTGGTCTGTTTGGAGACTGTGCTAATCTTGACGCAAGATAGGTGCACGGTTTCCACCGAACGTACCATAGGCTCATAAATCATTTTGGACGCACCTGATGGATCGCTCAGAAATCATTTGGAATCCCGTTTCAATCCATTTGGAGACAGTGGTAGTGTTAGTGCAAAATAGGTGCATGGTTTGCACCAAACATTGCTCAGAAATCGTTTTGGACGCACCCGATGGTACTCCTAAGTCATGAGGCTCAAGTGGATGCTCGTTTTGGTCTGTTTGGAGATAGTGCTAATCTTAACGTAAAATAGGTGCATGGTTTGCGTCGAACGTACCATAGGCTCGGAAATCGTTTTGGACACACCCGATGGTACTCCTAGGTGACGAGGTTCAAGTGGATGCCCGTTTTGGTCTGTTTGGAGACAGTGCTAATCTTGACGCGAGATAGGTGAACGGTTTGCGCCGAATGTACCATAGGCTCAGAAATCATTTTGAACACACCCGATGGATCTTCTCAGTGACATTGGTCATTTGGAATCTTGTCTCAATCCATTTGGAGATAGTGGTAGTGTCAGTGCAAAATAGGTGCATGGTTTGCACCAAATATCGCTCATAAATCATTTTGGACGCACCCGATGGGACTCCTAGGTGACTAGGCTCAAGTGGATGCTCGTTTTGGTCTGTTTGGAGATAGTGCTAACCTTAACGCAAGGTAGGTGCATGGTTTGCGCCGAACGCACCATAGACTCAGAAATCGTTTTGGACGCACCCGATGGATCTCCTATGTGACATTAGTCATGCGGAATGTCATTTCAATCCATTTGAAGACAGTGGTAGTGTCAATGCAAAATAGGTGCACGGTTTGCACCAAACATCGCTCATAAATCATTTTGGATGCACCCGATGGTACAACTAGGTGACGAACGTACCATAGGCTCAGAAATCATTTTGGACGCACCCGATGGATCTTCTCAGTGACATTGGTCATTTGGAATCTCGTTTCAACCCATTTGGAGACAGTTTTAGTGTCAGTGCAAGATAGGTGCACGGTTTCCGCCAAACATCGCTTAGAAATCGTTTTGGAAGCACCCGATGGTACTCCGAGGTGACGAGGCTCAAGTGGATGCTCGTTTTGGTCTATTTGGAGATAGTGCTAACCTTAACGCAAGATAGGAGCGTGGTTTGCGCCGAACGTACCATAGGCTCAGAAATCGTTTTGGATGCACCCGATGGATCTCCTATGTGACATTAGTCATGTGGAATGTCATTTCAATCCATTTGGAGACAGTGGTAGTGTCAGTGCAAAATAGGTGCACGGTTTGCACCAAACATCGCTAAGAAATCATTTTGGACGCACCCGATGGTACAACTAGGTGACAAGGCTCAAGTGGATGCTCATTTTGGTCTGTTTGGAGATAGTGCTAAACTTGATGCGAGGTTGGTGCACTGTTTGCGTCGAACGTACCATAGGGTCGGAAATCATTTTGGACACACCCGATGGTACTCCTAGGTGATGAGGCTCAAATGGACGCTCGTTTTGGTCTGTTTGGAGACAGTGCTAATCTTGACGCAAGAAAGGTTCACGGTTTGCGCCGAACGTACCATAGGCTCAGAAATCATTTTGGACGCACCCGATGGATCTTCTCAGTGACATTGGTCATTTGGAATCTCGTTTCAATCCATTTGGAGACAGTGGTAGTGTCAGTACAAAATAGGTGCATGGTTTGCACCAAACATCGCTCAGAAATTGGTTTGGACGCACCCGATGGTACTCCTAAGTCACGAGGCTCAAGTGGATGCTCGTTTTGGTCTGTTTGGAGATAGTGCTAATCTTGACGTAAGATTGGTGCATGGTTTGCGTCGAACTTACCATAGGCTCGGAAATCATTTTGGACACACCAGATGGTACTCCTAGGTGACGAGCATCAAGTGGATGCTCATTTTGGTCTGTTTGGAGACTGTGCTAATCTTGACGCAAGATAGGTGCACGGTTTCCACCGAACGTACCATAGGCTCATAAATCATTTTGGACGCACCTGATGGATCGCTCAGAAATCATTTGGAATCCCGTTTCAATCCATTTGGAGACAGTGGTAGTGTTTGTGCAAAATAGGTGCATGGTTTGCACCAAACATTGCTCAGAAATCGTTTTGGACGCACCCGATGGTACTCCTAAGTCATGAGGCTCAAGTGGATGCTCGTTTTGGTCTGTTTGGAGATAGTGCTAATCTTAACGTAAGATAGGTGCATGGTTTGCGTCGAACGTACCATAGGCTCGGAAATCGTTTTGGACACACCCGATGGTACTCCTAGGTGACGAGGTTCAAGTGGATGCCCGTTTTGGTCTGTTTGGAGACAGTGCTAATCTTGACGCGAGATAGGTGAACGGTTTGCGCCGAATGTACCATAGGCTCAGAAATCATTTTGAACACACCCGATGGATCTTCTCAGTGACATTGGTCATTTGGAATCTTGTTTCAATCCATTTGGAGATAGTGGTAGTGTCAGTGCAAAATAGGTGCATGGTTTGCACCAAATATCGCTCATAAATCGTTTTGGACGCACCCGATGGGACTCCTAGGTGACGAGGCTCAAGTGGATGCTCGTTTTGGTCTGTTTGGAGATAGTGCTAACCTTAACGCAAGGTAGGTGCATGGTTTGCGCCGAACGTACCATAGACTCAGAAATCGTTTTAGACGCACCCGATGGATCTCCTATGTGACATTAGTCATGCGGAATGTCATTTCAATCCATTTGAAGACAGTGGTAGTGTCAATGCAAAATAGGTGCACGGTTTGCACCAAACATCGCTCATAAATCATTTTGGATGCACCCGATGGTACAACTAGGTGACGAACGTACCATAGGCTCAGAAATCATTTTGGACGCACCCGATGGATCTTCTCAGTGACATTGGTCATTTGGAATCTCGTTTCAACCCATTTGGAGACAGTTTTAGTGTCAGTGCAAGATAGGTGCACGGTTTCCGCCAAACATCGCTTAGAAATCGTTTTGGAAGCACCCGATGGTACTCCTAGGTGACGAGGCTCAAGTGGATGCTCGTTTTGGTCTATTTGGAGATAGTGCTAACCTTAACGCAAGATAGGAGCGTGGTTTGCGCCGAACGTACCATAGGCTCAGAAATCGTTTTGGATGCACCCGATGGATCTCCTATGTGACATTAGTCATGTGGAATGTCATTTCAATCCATTTGGAGACAGTGGTAGTGTCAGTGCAAAATAGGTGCACGGTTTGCACCAAACATCGCTAAGAAATCATTTTGGACGCACCCGATGGTACAACTAGGTGACAAGGCTCAAGTGGATGCTCATTTTGGTCTGTTTGGAGATAGTGCTAAACTTGATGCGAGGTTGGTGCACTGTTTGCGTCGAACGTACCATAGGGTCGGAAATCATTTTGGACACACCCGATGGTACTCCTAGGTGATGAGGCTCAAATGGACGCTCGTTTCGGTCTGTTTGGAGACAGTGCTAATCTTGACGCAAGAAAGGTTCACGGTTTGCGCCGAACGTACCATAGGCTCAGAAATCATTTTGGACGCACCCGATGGATCTTCTCAGTGACATTGGTCATTTGGAATCTCGTTTCAATCCATTTGGAGACAGTGGTAGTGTCAGTACAAAATAGGTGCATGGTTTGCACCAAACATCGCTCAGAAATTGTTTTGGACGCACCCGATGGTACTCCTAAGTCACGAGGCTCAAGTGGATGCTCGTTTTGGTCTATTTGGAGATAGTGCTAATCTTGACGTAAGATTGGTGCATGGTTTGCGTCGAACTTACCATAGGCTCGGAAATCATTTTGGGCACACCCGATGGTACTCCTAGGTGACGAGGATCAAGTGGATGCTCATTTTGGTCTGGTTGGAGACTGTGCTAATCTCGACGCAAGATAGGTGCACGGTTTCCACCGAACGTACCATAGGCTCATAAATCATTTTGGACGCACCCGATGGATCGCTCAGAAATCATTTGGAATCTCGTTTCAATCCATTTGGAGACAGTGGTAGTGTCAGTGCAAAATAGGTGCATGGTTTGCACCAAACATTGCTCAGAAATCATTTTGGACGCACCTGATGGTACTCCTAAGTCACGAGGCTCAAGTGGATGCTCGTTTTGTTCTGTTTGGAGATAGTGCTAATCTTGACTTAAGATAGGTGCATGGTTTGCGTCGAACGTACCATAGGCTCGGAAATAGTTTTGGACACACCCAATGGTACTCCTTGGTGACGAGGTTCAAATGGATGCTCGTTTTGGTCTGTTTGGAGACAGTGCTAACCTTGACGCAAGATAGGTGCACGGTTTGCGCCGAATGTACCAAAGGCTCAGAAATCATTTTGGACGCACCCGATGGATCTTCTCAGTGACATTGGTCTTTTGGAATCTCGTTTCAACCCATTTGGAGACAGTTTTAGTGTCAGTGCAAGATAGGTGCGTGGTTTCGGCCAAACATCGCTAAGAAATCATTTTGGATGCACCCGATGGTACAACTAGGTGACGAGGCTGAAGTGGATGCTCATTTTGGTCTGTTTGGAGATAGTGCTAACCTTGATGCGAGGTTGGTGCACTGTTTGCGTCGAACGTACCATAGGGTCAGAAATCGTTTTGGATGCACCCGATGGATCTCCTATGTGACATTAGTCATGTGGAATGTCATTTCAATCCATTTGGAGACAGTGGTAGTGTCAGTGCAAAATAGGTGCACGGTTTGCACCAAACATCGCTAAGAAATCATTTTGGACGCACCTGATGGTACAACTAGGTGACAAGGCTCAAGTGGATGCTCATTTTGGTCTGTTTGGAGATAGTGCTAAACTTGATGCGAGGTTGGTGCACTGTTTGCGTCGAACGTACCATAGGGTCAGAAATCATTTTGGACACACCCGATGGTACTCCTAGGTGATGAGGCTCAAATGGACGCTCGTTTTGGTCTGTTTGGAGACAGTGCTAATCTTGACGCAAGAAAGGTTCACGGTTTGCGCCGAACGTACCATAGGCTCAGAAATCATTTTGGACGCACCCGATGGATCTTCTTAGTGACATTGGTCATTTGGAATCTCGTTTCAATCCATTTGGAGACAGTGGTAGTGTCAGTACAAAATAGGTGCATGGTTTGCACTGGACATTGCTCAGAAATCGTTTTGGACGCACCCGATGGTACTCCTAAGTCACGAGGCTCAAGTGGATGTTCGTTTTGGTCTGTTTGAAGATAGTGCTTATCTTGACGTAAGATAGGTGCACGGTTTGCGTCGAACGTACCATAGGCTCGGAAATCGTTTTGGACACACCCAATGGTACTCCTAGGTGACGAGGTTCAAGTGGATGCCCGTTTTGGTCTGTTTGGAGACAGTGCTAATCTTGACGCGAGATAGGTGAACGGTTTGCGCCGAATGTACCATAGCCTCAGAAATCATTTTGAACACACCCGATGGATCTTCTCAGTGACATTGGTCATTTGGAATCTTGTTTCAATCCATTTGGAGACAGTGGTAGTGTCAGTGCAAAATAGGTGCATGGTTTGCACCAAATATCGCTCATAAATCATTTTGGACGCACCCGATGGGACTCCTAGGTGACGAGGCTCAAGTGGATGCTCGTTTTGGTCTGTTTGGAGATAGTGCTAACCTTAACGCAAGGTAGGTGCACGGTTTGCGCCGAACGTACCATAGACTCAGAAATCGTTTTGGACGCACCCGATGGATCTCCTATGTGACATTAGTCATGCGGAATGTCATTTCAATCCATTCGAAGACAGTGGTAGTGTCAATGCAAAATAGGTGCACGGTTTGCACCAAACATCGCTCATAAATCATTTTGGATGCACCCGATGGTACATCTAGGTGACGAGGCTCAAGTGGATGCTCGTTTTGGTCTATTTGGATACAGTGCTAACCTTGATGCGAGGTTGGTGCACTGTTTGTGTCGAAGTACCATAGGGTCAGAAATCGTTTTGGACACACCCGATGGTACTCCTAGGTGATGAGGCTCAAGTGGACGCTCGTTTTGGTCTATTTGGAGACAGTGCTAATCTTGACGGAAGAAAGGTTCACGGTTTGTGCCGAACGTACCATAGGCTCAGAAATCATTTTGGACGCACCCGATGGATCTTCTCAGTGGCATTGGTCATTTGGAATCTCGTTTCAATCCATTTGGAGACAGTGGTAGTGTCAGTGCCAAATAGGTGCATGGTTTGCACCAAACATCGCTCAGAAATTGTTTTGGACGCACCCGATGGTACTCCTAAGTCACGAGGCTCAAGTGGATGCTCGTTTTGGTCTGTTTGGAGATAGTGCTAATCTTGATGTAAGATTGGTGCATGGTTTGCGTCGAACTTACCATAGGCTCGGAAATCATTTTGGACACACCCGATGGTACTCCTAGGTGACGAGGATCAAGTGGATGCTCATTTTGGTCTGTTTGGAGACAGTGCTAATCTTGACGCGAGATAGGTGAACGGTTTGCGCCGAATGTACCATAGGCTCAGAAATCATTTTCAACACACCCGATGGATCTTCTCAGTGACATTGGTCATTTGGAATCTTGTTTCAATCCATTTGGAGAGAGTGGTAGTGTCAGTGCAAAATAGGTGCATGGTTTGCACCAAATATCGCTCATAAATCGTTTTGGACGCACCCGATGGGACTCCTAGGTGACGAGGCTCAAGTGGATGCTCGTTTTGGTCTGTTTGGAGATAGTGCTAACCTTAACGCAAGGTAGGTGCACGGTTTGCGCCGAACGTACCATAGACTCAGAAATCGTTTTGGACGCACCCGATGGATCTCCTATGTGACATTAGTCATGCGGAATGTCATTTCAATCCATTTGAAGACAGTGGTAGTGTCAATGCAAAATAGGTGCACGGTTTGCACCAAACATCGCTCATAAATCATTTTGGATGCACCCGATGGTACAACTAGGTGACGAACGTACCATAGGCTCAGAAATCATTTTGGACGCACCCGATGGATCTTCTCAGTGACATTGGTCATTTGGAATCTCGTTTCAACCCATTTGGAGACAGTTTTAGTGTCAGTGCAAGATAGGTGCACGGTTTCCGCCAAACATCGCTTAGAAATCGTTTTGGAAGCACCCGATGATACTCCTAGGTGACGAGGCTCAAGTGGATGCTCGTTTTGGTCTATTTGGAGATAGTGCTAACCTTAACGCAAGATAGGAGCGTGGTTTGCGCCGAACGTACCATAGGCTCAGAAATCGTTTTGGATGCACCCGATGGATCTCCTATGTGACATTAGTCATGTGGAATGTCATTTGAATCCATTTGGAGACAGTGGTAGTGTCAGTGCAAAATAGGTGCACGGTTTGCACCAAACATCGCTAAGAAATCATTTTGGACGCACCCGATGGTACAACTAGGTGACAAGGCTCAAGTGGATGCTCATTTTGGTCTGTTTGGAGATAGTGCTAAACTTGATGCGAGGTTGGTGCACTGTTTGCGTCGAACGTACCATAGGGTCGGAAATCATTTTGGACACACCCGATGGTACTCCTAGGTGATGAGGCTCAAATGGACGCTCGTTTTGGTCTGTTTGGAGACAGTGCTAATCTTGACGCAAGAAAGGTTCACGGTTTGCGCCGAACGTACCATAGGCTCAGAAATCATTTTGGACGCACCCGATGGATCTTCTCAGTGACATTGGTCATTTGGAATCTCGTTTCAATCCATTTGGAGACAGTGGTAGTGTCAGTATAAAATAGGTGCATGGTTTGCACCAGACATTGCTCAGAAATCGTTTTGGACGCACCCGATGGATCTTCTCAGTGACATTGGTCATCTGGAATCTCGTTTCAATCCATTTGGAGACAGTGGTAGTGTCAGTGCAAAATAGGTGCATGGTTTGCACCAAACATCGCGCAAAAATTGTTTTGGACGCACCCGATGGGACTCCTAGGTGACGAGGCTCAAGTGGATGCTCGTTTTGGTCTGTTTGGAGATAGTGCTAACCTTAACCAAGGTAGGTGCAAGGTTTGCGCCGAACGTACCATAGCTCAGAAACGTTTTGGACGCACCCGATGGATCTCCTATGTGACATTAGTCCTGTGGAATGTCATTTCAATCCATTTGGAGACAGTGGTAGTGTCAATGCAAATAGGTGCACGGTTTGCACCAAACATCGCTCAGAAATCATTTTGGATGCACTCGATGGTACAACTAGGTGATGAGGCTCAAGTGGATGCTCGTTTTGGTCAATTTGGAGACAGTGCTAATCTTGACGCAAGAAAGGTTCACGGTTTGTGCCGAACGTACCATAGGCTCAGAAATCATTTTGGACGCACCCGATGGATCTTCTCAGTGGCATTGGTCATTTGGAATCTCGTTTCAATCCATTTGGAGACAGTGGTAGTGTCAGTGCAAAATAGGTGCATGGTTTGCACCAAACATCGCTCAGAAATTGTTTTGGACGCACCCGATGGTACTCCTAAGTCACGAGGCTCAAGTGGATGCTCGTTTTGGTCTGTTTGGAGATAGTGCTAATCTTGACGTAAGATTGGTGCATGGTTTGCGTCGAACTTACCATAGGCTCGGAAATCATTTTGGACACACCCGATGGTACTCCTAGGTGACGAGGATCAAGTGGATGCTCATTTTGGTCTGTTTGGAGACAGTGCTAATCTTGACGCGAGATAGGTGAACGGTTTGCGCCGAATGTACCATAGGCTCAGAAATCATTTTCAACACACCCGATGGATCTTCTCAGTGACATTGGTCATTTGGAATCTTGTTTCAATCCATTTGGAGAGAGTGGTAGTGTCAGTGCAAAATAGGTGCATGGTTTGCACCAAATATCGCTCATAAATCGTTTTGGACGCACCCGATGGGACTCCTAGGTGACGAGGCTCAAGTGGATGCTCGTTTTGGTCTGTTTGGAGATAGTGCTAACCTTAACGCAAGGTAGGTGCACGGTTTGCGCCGAACGTACCATAGACTCAGAAATCGTTTTGGACGCACCCGATGGATCTCCTATGTGACATTAGTCATGCGGAATGTCATTTCAATCCATTTGAAGACAGTGGTAGTGTCAATGCAAAATAGGTGCACGGTTTGCACCAAACATCGCTCATAAATCATTTTGGATGCACCCGATGGTACAACTAGGTGACGAACGTACCATAGGCTCAGAAATCATTTTGGACGCACCCGATGGATCTTCTCAGTGACATTGGTCATTTGGAATCTCGTTTCAACCCATTTGGAGACAGTTTTAGTGTCAGTGCAAGATAGGTGCACGGTTTCCGCCAAACATCGCTTAGAAATCGTTTTGGAAGCACCCGATGATACTCCTAGGTGACGAGGCTCAAGTGGATGCTCGTTTTGGTCTATTTGGAGATAGTGCTAACCTTAACGCAAGATAGGAGCGTGGTTTGCGCCGAACGTACCATAGGCTCAGAAATCGTTTTGGATGCACCCGATGGATCTCCTATGTGACATTAGTCATGTGGAATGTCATTTCAATCCATTTGGAGACAGTGGTAGTGTCAGTGCAAAATAGGTGCACGGTTTGCACCAAACATCGCTAAGAAATCATTTTGGACGCACCCGATGGTACAACTAGGTGACAAGGCTCAAGTGGATGCTCATTTTGGTCTGTTTGGAGATAGTGCTAAACTTGATGCGAGGTTGGTGCACTGTTTGCGTCGAACGTACCATAGGGTCGGAAATCATTTTGGACACACTCGATGGTACTCCTAGGTGATGAGGCTCAAATGGACGCTCGTTTTGGTCTGTTTGGAGACAGTGCTAATCTTGACGCAAGAAAGGTTCACGGTTTGCGCCGAACGTACCATAGGCTCAGAAATCATTTTGGACGCACCCGATGGATCTTCTCAGTGACATTGGTCATTTGGAATCTCGTTTCAATCCATTTGGAGACAGCGGTAGTGTCAGTATAAAATAGGTGCATGGTTTGCACCAGACATTGCTCAGAAATCGTTTTGGACGCACCCGATGGATCTTCTCAGTGACATTGGTCATTTGGAATCTCGTTTCAATCCATTTGGAGACAGTGGTAGTGTCAGTGCAAAATAGGTGCATGGTTTGCACCAAACATCGCGCAAAAATCGTTTTGGACGCACCCGATGGGACTCCTAGGTGACGAGGCTCAAGTGGATGCTCGTTTTGGTCTGTTTGGAGATAGTGCTAACCTTAACCAAGGTAGGTGCAAGGTTTGCGCCGAACGTACCATAGCTCAAAAATCGTTTTGGACGCACCCGATGGATCTCCTATGTGACATTAGTCCTGCGGAATGTCATTTCAATCCATTTGGAGACAGTGGTAGTGTCAATGCAAAATAGGTGCACGGTTTGCACCAAACATCGCTCATAAATCATTTTGGATGCACCTGATGGTACAACTAGGTGACGAACGTACCATAGGCTCAGAAATCATTTTGGACGCACCCGATGGATCTTCTCAGTGACATTGGTCATTTGGAATCTCGTTTCAACCCATTTGGAGACAGTTTTAGTGTCAGTGCAAGATAGGTGCACGGTTTCCGCCAAACATCGCTTAGAAATCGTTTTGGAAGCACCCGATGGTACTCCTAGGTGACGAGGCTCAAGTGGATGCTCGTTTTGGTCTATTTGGAGATAGTGCTAACCTTAACGCAAGATAGGAGCGTGGTTTGCGCCGAACGTACCATAGGCTCAGAAATTGTTTTGGATGCACCCGATGGATCTCCTATGTGACATTAGTCATGTGGAATGTCATTTCAATCCATTTGGAGACAGTGGTAGTGTCAGTGCAAAATAGGTGCACGGTTTGCACCAAACATCGCTAAGAAATCATTTTGGACGCACCCGATGGTACAACTAGGTGACAAGGCTCAAGTGGATGCTCATTTTGGTCTGTTTGGAGATAGTGCTAAACTTGATGCGAGGTTGATTCACTGTTTGCGTCGAACGTACCATAGGGTCGGAAATCATTTTGGACACACCCGATGGTACTCCTAGGTGATGAGGCTCAAATGGACGCTCGTTTTGGTCTGTTTGGAGACAGTGCTAATCTTGACGCAAGAAAGGTTCACGGTTTGCGCCGAACGTACCATAGGCTCAGAAATCATTTTGGACGCACCCGATGGATCTTCTCAGTGACATTGGTCATTTGGAATCTCATTTCAATCCATTTGGAGACAGTGGTAGTGTCAGTACAAAATAGGTGCATGGTTTGCACCAAACATCGCTCAGAAATTGTTTTGGACGCACCCGATGGTACTCCTAAGTCACGAGGCTCAAGTGGATGCTCGTTTTGGTCTGTTTGGAGATAGTGCTAATCTTGACGTAAGATTGGTGCATGGTTTGCGTCGAACTTACCATAGGCTCGGAAATCATTTTGGACACACCCGATGGTACTCCTAGGTGACGAGGATCAAGTGGATGCTCATTTTGGTCTGGTTGGAGACTGTGCTAATCTCGAAGCAAGATAGGTGCACGATTTCCACCGAACGTACCATAGGCTCATAAATCATTTTGGACGCACCCGATGGATCGCTCAGAAATCATTTGGAATCTCATTTCAATCCATTTGGAGACAGTGGTAGTGTCAGTGCAAAATAGGTGCATGGTTTGCACCAAACATTGCTCAGAAATCATTTTGGACGCACCTGATGGTACTCCTAAGTCACGAGGCTCAAGTGGATGCTCGTTTTGGTCTGTTTGGAGATAGTGCTAATCTTGACTTAAGATAGGTGCATGGTTTGCGTCGAACGTACCATAGGCTCGGAAATAGTTTTGGACACACCCAATGGTACTCCTAGGTGACGAGGTTCAAATGGATGCTCGTTTTGGTCTGTTTGGAGACAGTGCTAACCTTGACGCAAGATAGGTGCACGGTTTGCGCCGAATGTACCAAAGGCTTAGAAATCATTTTGGACGCACCCGATGGATCTTCTCAGTGACATTGGTCATTTGGAATCTCGTTTCAACCCATTTGGAGACAGTTTTAGTGTCAGTGCAAGATAGGTGCGTGGTTTCCGCCAAACATCGCTAAGAAATCATTTTGGATGCACCCGATGGTACAACTAGGTGACGAGGCTGAAGTGGATGCTCATTTTGGTCTGTTTGGAGATAGTGCTAAGCTTGATGCGAGGTTGGTGCACTGTTTGCGTCGAACGTACCATAGGGTCAGAAATCGTTTTGGATGCACCCGATGGATCTCCTATGTGACATTAGTCATGTGGAATGTCATTTCAATCCATTTGGAGATAGTGGTAGTGTCAGTGCAAAATAGGTGCACGGTTTGCACCAAACATCGCTAAGAAATCATTTTGAACGCACCCGATGGTACAACTAGGTGACAAGGCTCAAGTGGATGCTCATTTTGGTCTGTTTAGAGATAGTGCTAAACTTGATGCGAGGTTGGTGCACTGTTTGCGTCGAACGTACCATAGGGTCGGAAATCATTTTGGACACACCCGATGGTACTCCTAGGTGATGAGGCTCAAATGGACGCTCGTTTTGGTCTGTTTGGAGACAGTGCTAATCTTGACGCAAGAAAGGTTCACGGTTTGCGCCGAACGTACCATAGGCTCAGAAATCATTTTGGACGCACCCGATGGATCTTCTCAGTGACATTGGTCATTTGGAATCTCGTTTCAATCCATTTGGAGACAGTGGTAGTGTCAGTATAAAATAGGTGCATGGTTTGCACCAGACATTGCTCAGAAATCGTTTTGGACGCACCCGATGGATCTTCTCAGTGACATTGGTCATCTGGAATCTCGTTTCAATCCATTTGGAGACAGTGGTAGTGTCAGTGCAAAATAGGTGCATGGTTTGCACCAAACATCGCGCAAAAATTGTTTTGGACGCACCCGATGGGACTCCTAGGTGACGAGGCTCAAGTGGATGCTCGTTTTGGTCTGTTTGGAGATAGTGCTAACCTTAACCAAGGTAGGTGCAAGGTTTGCGCCGAACGTACCATAGCTCAGAAATCGTTTTGGACGCACCCGATGGATCTCCTATGTGACATTAGTCCTGTGGAATGTCATTTCAATCCATTTGGAGACAGTGGTAGTGTCAATGCAAATAGGTGCACGGTTTGCACCAAACATCGCTCAGAAATCATTTTGGATGCACTCGATGGTACAACTAGGTGATGAGGCTCAAGTGGATGCTCGTTTTGGTCAATTTGGAGACAGTGCTAATCTTGACGCAAGAAAGGTTCACGGTTTGTGCCGAACGTACCATAGGCTCAGAAATCATTTTGGACGCACCCGATGGATCTTCTCAGTGACATTGGTCATTTGGAATCTCGTTTCAATCCATTTGGAGACAGTGGTAGTGTCAGTGCAAAATAGGTGCATGGTTTGCACCAAACATCGCTCAGAAATTGTTTTGGACGCACCCGATGGTACTCCTAAGTCACGAGGCTCAAGTGGATGCTCGTTTTGGTCTATTTGGAGATAGTGCTAATCTTGACGTAAGATTGGTGCATGGTTTGCGTCGAACTTACCATAGGCTCGGAAATCATTTTGGACACACCCGATGGTACTCCTAGGTGACGAGGATCAAGTGGATGCTCATTTTGGTCTGTTTGGAGACAGTGCTAATCTTGACGCGAGATAGGTGAACGGTTTGCGCCGAATGTACCATAGGCTCAGAAATCATTTTCAACACACCCGATGGATCTTCTCAGTGACATTGGTCATTTGGAATCTTGTTTCAATCCATTTGGAGAGAGTGGTAGTGTCAGTGCAAAATAGGTGCATGGTTTGCACCAAATATCGCTCATAAATCGTTTTGGACGCACCCGATGGGACTCCTAGGTGACGAGGCTCAAGTGGATGCTCGTTTTGGTCTGTTTGGAGATAGTGCTAACCTTAACGCAAGGTAGGTGCACGGTTTGCGCCGAACGTACCATAGACTCAGAAATCGTTTTGGACGCACCCGATGGATCTCCTATGTGACATTAGTCATGCGGAATGTCATTTCAATCCATTTGAAGACAGTGGTAGTGTCAATGCAAAATAGGTGCACGGTTTGCACCAAACATCGCTCATAAATCATTTTGGATGCACCCGATGGTACAACTAGGTGACGAACGTACCATAGGCTCAGAAATCATTTTGGACGCACCCGATGGATCTTCTCAGTGACATTGGTCATTTGGAATCTCGTTTCAACCCATTTGGAGACAGTTTTAGTGTCAGTGCAAGATAGGTGCACGGTTTCCGCCAAACATCGCTTAGAAAATCGTTTTGGAAGCACCCGATGATACTCCTAGGTGACGAGGCTCAAGTGGATGCTCGTTTTGGTCTATTTGGAGATAGTGCTAACCTTAACGCAAGATAGGAGCGTGGTTTGCGCCGAACGTACCATAGGCTCAGAAATCGTTTTGGATGCACCCGATGGATCTCCTATGTGACATTAGTCATGTGGAATGTCATTTCAATCCATTTGGAGACAGTGGTAGTGTCAGTGCAAAATAGGTGCACGGTTTGCACCAAACATCGCTAAGAAATCATTTTGGACGCACCCGATGGTACAACTAGGTGACAAGGCTCAAGTGGATGCTCATTTTGGTCTGTTTGGAGATAGTGCTAAACTTGATGCGAGGTTGGTGCACTGTTTGCGTCGAACGTACCATAGGGTCGGAAATCATTTTGGACACACTCGATGGTACTCCTAGGTGATGAGGCTCAAATGGACGCTCGTTTTGGTCTGTTTGGAGACAGTGCTAATCTTGACGCAAGAAAGGTTCACGGTTTGCGCCGAACGTACCATAGGCTCAGAAATCATTTTGGACGCACCCGATGGATCTTCTCAGTGACATTGGTCATTTGGAATCTCGTTTCAATCCATTTGGAGACAGCGGTAGTGTCAGTATAAAATAGGTGCATGGTTTGCACCAGACATTGCTCAGAAATCGTTTTGGACGCACCCGATGGATCTTCTCAGTGACATTGGTCATTTGGAATCTCGTTTCAATCCATTTGGAGACAGTGGTAGTGTCAGTGCAAAATAGGTGCATGGTTTGCACCAAACATCGCGCAAAAATCGTTTTGGACGCACTCGATGGGACTCCTAGGTGACGAGGCTCAAGTGGATGCTCGTTTTGGTCTGTTTGGAGATAGTGCTAACCTTAACCAAGGTAGGTGCAAGGTTTGCGACGAACGTACCATAGCTCAAAAATCGTTTTGGACGCACCCGATGGATCTCCTATGTGACATTAGTCCTGCGGAATGTCATTTCAATCCATTTGGAGACAGTGGTAGTGTCAATGCAAAATAGGTGCACGGTTTGCACCAAACATCGCTCATAAATCATTTTGGATGCACCTGATGGTACAACTAGGTGACGAACGTACCATAGGCTCAGAAATCATTTTGGACGCACCCGATGGATCTTCTCAGTGACATTGGTCATTTGGAATCTCGTTTCAACCCATTTGGAGACAGTTTTAGTGTCAGTGCAAGATAGGTGCACGGTTTCCGCCAAACATCGCTTAGAAATCGTTTTGGAAGCACCCGATGGTACTCCTAGGTGACGAGGCTCAAGTGGATGCTCGTTTTGGTCTATTTGGAGATAGTGCTAACCTTAACGCAAGATAGGAGCGTGGTTTGCGCCGAACGTACCATAGGCTCAGAAATTGTTTTGGATGCACCCGATGGATCTCCTATGTGACATTAGTCATGTGGAATGTCATTTCAATCCATTTGGAGACAGTGGTAGTGTCAGTGCAAAATAGGTGCACGGTTTGCACCAAACATCGCTAAGAAATCATTTTGGACGCACCCGATGGTACAACTAGGTGACAAGGCTCAAGTGGATGCTCATTTTGGTCTGTTTGGAGATAGTGCTAAACTTGATGCGAGGTTGATTCACTGTTTGCGTCGAACGTACCATAGGGTCGGAAATCATTTTGGACACACCCGATGGTACTCCTAGGTGATGAGGCTCAAATGGACGCTCGTTTTGGTCTGTTTGGAGACAGTGCTAATCTTGACGCAAGAAAGGTTCACGGTTTGCGCCGAACGTACCATAGGCTCAGAAATCATTTTGGACGCACCCGATGGATCTTCTCAGTGACATTGGTCATTTGGAATCTCATTTCAATCCATTTGGAGACAGTGGTAGTGTCAGTACAAAATAGGTGCATGGTTTGCACCAAACATCGCTCAGAAATTATTTTGGACGCACCCGATGGTACTCCTAAGTCACGAGGCTCAAGTGGATGCTCGTTTTGGTCTGTTTGGAGATAGTGCTAATCTTGACGTAAGATTGGTGCATGGTTTGCGTCGAACTTACCATAGGCTCGGAAATCATTTTGGACACACCCGATGGTACTCCTAGGTGACGAGGATCAAGTGGATGCTCATTTTGGTCTGGTTGGAGACTGTGCTAATCTCGACGCAAGATAGGTGCACGATTTCCACCGAACGTACCATAGGCTCATAAATCATTTTGGACGCACCCGATGGATCGCTCAGAAATCATTTGGAATCTCATTTCAATCCATTTGGAGACAGTGGTAGTGTCAGTGCAAAATAGGTGCATGGTTTGCACCAAACATTGCTCAGAAATCATTTTGGACGCACCTGATGGTACTCCTAAGTCACGAGGCTCAAGTGGATGCTCGTTTTGGTCTGTTTGGAGATAGTGCTAATCTTGACTTAAGATAGGTGCATGGTTTGCGTCGAACGTACCATAGGCTCGGAAATAGTTTTGGACACACCCAATGGTACTCCTAGGTGACGAGGTTCAAATGGATGCTCGTTTTGGTCTGTTTGGAGACAGTGCTAACCTTGACGCAAGATAGGTGCACGGTTTGCGCCGAATGTACCAAAGGCTTAGAAATCATTTTGGACGCACCCGATGGATCTTCTCAGTGACATTGGTCATTTGGAATCTCGTTTCAACCCATTTGGAGACAGTTTTAGTGTCAGTGCAAGATAGGTGCGTGGTTTCTGCCAAACATCGCTAAGAAATCATTTTGGATGCACCCGATGGTACAACTAGGTGACGAGGCTGAAGTGGATGCTCATTTTGGTCTGTTTGGAGATAGTGCTAACCTTGATGCGAGGTTGGTGCACTGTTTGCGTCGAACGTACCATAGGGTCAGAAATCGTTTTGGATGCACCCGATGGATCTCCTATGTGACATTAGTCATGTGGAATGTCATTTCAATCCATTTGGAGACAGTGGTAGTGTCAGTGCAAAATAGGTGCACGGTTTGCACCAAACATCGCTAAGAAATCATTTTGGACGCACCCGATGGTACAACTAGGTGACAAGGCTCAAGTGGATGCTCATTTTGGTCTGTTTGGAGATAGTGCTAAACTTGATGCGAGGTTGGTGCACTGTTTGCGTCGAACGTACCATAGGGTCAGAAATCATTTTGGACACACCCGATGGTACTCCTAGGTGATGAGGCTCAAATGGACGCTCGTTTTGGTCTGTTTGGAGACAGTGCTAATCTTGACGCAAGAAAGGTTCACGGTTTGCGCCGAACGTACCATAGGCTCAAAAATCATTTTGGACGCACCCGATGGATCTTCTTAGTGACATTGGTCATTTGGAATCTCGTTTCAATCCATTTGGAGACAGTGGTAGTGTCAGTACAAAATAGGTGCATGGTTTGCACTGGACATTGCTCAGAAATCGTTTTGGACGCACCCGATGGTACTCCTAAGTCACGAGGCTCAAGTGGATGTTCGTTTTGGTCTGTTTGAAGATAGTGCTTATCTTGACGTAAGATAGGTGCACGGTTTGCGTCGAACGTACCATAGGCTCGGAAATCGTTTTGGACACACCCGATGGTACTCCTAGGTGACGAGGTTCAAGTGGATGCCCGTTTTGGTCTGTTTGGAGACAGTGCTAATCTTGACGCGAGATAGGTGAACGGTTTGCGCCGAATGTACCATAGCCTCAGAAATCATTTTGAACACACCCGATGGATCTTCTCAGTGACATTGGTCATTTGGAATCTTGTTTCAATCCATTTGGAGACAGTGGTAGTGTCAGTGCAAAATAGGTGCATGGTTTGCACCAAATATCGCTCATAAATCATTTTGGACGCACCCGATGGGACTCCTAGGTGACGAGGCTCAAGTGGATGCTCGTTTTGGTCTGTTTGGAGATAGTGCTAACCTTAACGCAAGGCAGGTGCACGGTTTGCGCCGAACGTACCATAGACTCAGAAATCATTTTGGACGCACCCGATGGATCTCCTATGTGACATTAGTCATGCGGAATGTCATTTCAATCCATTCGAAGACAGTGGTAGTGTCAATGCAAAATAGGTGCACGGTTTGCACCAAACATCGCTCATAAATCATTTTGGATGCACCCGATGGTACATCTAGGTGACGAGGCTCAAGTGGATGCTCGTTTTGGTCTATTTGGATACAGTGCTAACCTTGATGCGAGGTTGGTGCACTGTTTGCGTCGAAGTACCATAGGGTCAGAAATTGTTTTGGACACACCCGATGGTACTCCTAGGTGATGAGGCTCAAGTGGACGCTCGTTTTGGTCTATTTGGAGACAGTGCTAATCTTGACGCAAGAAAGGTTAACGGTTTGTGCCGAACGTACCATAGGCTCAGAAACCATTTTGGACGCACCCGATGGATCTTCTCAGTGACATTGGTCATTTGGAATCTCGTTTCAATCCATTTGGAGACAGTGGTAGTGTCAGTGCAAAATAGGTGCATGGTTTGCACCAAACATCGCTCAGAAATTGTTTTGGACGCACCCGATGGTACTCCTAAGTCACGAGGCTCAAGTGGATGCTCGTTTTGGTCTGTTTGGAGATAGTGCTAATCTTGACGTAAGATTGGTGCATGGTTTGCATCGAACTTACCATAGGCTCGGAAATCATTTTGGACACACCCGATGGTACTCCTAGGTGACGAGGATCAAGTGGATGCTCATTTTGGTCTGTTTGGAGACTGTGCTAATCTTGACGCAAGATAGGTGCACGGTTTCCACCGAACGTACCATAGGCTCATAAATCTATTTGGACGCACCCGATGGATCGCTCAGAAATCATTTGGAATCTCGTTTCAATCCATTTGGAGACAGTGGTAGTGTCAGTGCAAAATAGGTGCATGGTTTGCACCAAACATTGCTCAGAAATCATTTTGGACGCACCTGATGGTACTCCTAAGTCACGAGGCTCAAGTGGATGCTCGTTTTGGTCTGTTTGGAGATAGTGCTAATCTTGATGTAAGATAGGTGCATGGTTTGTGTCGAACGTACCATAGGCTCGGAAATAGTTTTGGACACACCCAATGGTACTCCTAGGTGACGAGGTTCAAGTGGATGCTCGTTTTGGTCTGTTTGGAGACAGTGCTAACCTTGACGCAAGATAGGTGCACGGTTTGCGCCGAATGTACCATAGGCTCAGAAATCATTTTGGACGCACCCGATGGATCTTCTCAGTGACATTGGTCATTTGGAATCTCGTTTCAACCCATTTGGAGACAGTTTTAGTGTCAGTGCAAGATAGGTGCGTGGTTTCCGCCAAACATCGCTATGAAATCATTTTGGACGCACCCGATGGTACAACTAGGTGACGAGGCTGAAGTGGATGCTCATTTTGGTCTATTTGGAGATAGTGCTAACCTTGATGCGAGGTTGGTGCACTGTTTGCGTCGAACGTACCATAGGGTCAGAAATCGTTTTGGATGCACCCGATGGATCTCCTATGTGACATTAGTCATGTGGAATGTCATTTCAATCCATTTGGAGACAGTGGTAGTGTCAGTGCAAAATAGGTGCACGGTTTGCACCAAACATCGCTAAGAAATCATTTTGGACGCACCCGATGGTACAACTAGGTGACAAGGCTCAAGTGGATGCTCATTTTGGTCTGTTTGGAGATAGTGCTAAACTTGATGCGAGGTTGGTGCACTGTTTGCGTCGAACGTACCATAGGGTCAGAAATCATTTTGGACACACCCGATGGTACTCCTAGGTGATGAGGCTCAAATGGACGCTCGTTTTGGTCTGTTTGGAGACAGTGCTAATCTTGACGCAAGAAAGGTTCACGGTTTGCGCCGAACGTACCATAGGCTCAGAAATCATTTTGGACGCACCCGATGGATCTTCTTAGTGACATTAGTCATTTGGAATCTCGTTTCAATCCATTTGGAGACAGTGGTAGTGTCAGTACAAAATAGGTGCATGGTTTGCACTAGACATTGCTCAGAAATCGTTTTGGACGCACCCGATGGTACTCCTAAGTCATGAGGCTCAAGTGGATGTTCGTTTTGGTCTGTTTGGAGATAGTGCTTATCTTGACGTAAGATAGGTGCACGGTTTGCGTCGAACGTACCATAGGCTCAGAAATCGTTTTGGACACACCCGATGGTACTCCTAGGTGACGAGGTTCAAGTGGATGCCCGTTTTGGTCTGTTTGGAGATAGTGCTAATCTTGACGCGAGATAGGTGAACGGTTTGCGCCGAATGTACCATAGGCTCAGAAATCATTTTGAACACACCCGATGGATCTTCTCAGTGACATTGGTCATTTGGAATCTTGTTTCAATCCATTTGGAGACAGTGGTAGTGTCAGTGCAAAATAGGTGCATGGTTTGCACCAAATATCGCTCATAAATCGTTTTGGACGCACCCGATGGGACTCCTAGGTGACGAGGCTCAAGTGGATGCTCGTTTTGGTCTGTTTGGAGATAGTGCTAACCTTAACGCAAGGTAGGTGCACGGTTTGCGCTGAACGTACCATAGACTCAGAAATCGTTTTGGACGCACCCGATGGATCTCCTATGTGACATTAGTCATGCGGAATGTCATTTCAATCCATTTGAAGACAGTGGTAGTGTCAATGCAAAATAGGTGCACGGTTTGCACCAAACATCGCTCATAAATCATTTTGGATGCACCCGATGGTACAACTAGGTGACGAGGCTCAAGTGGATGCTTGTTTTGGTCTATTTGGATATAGTGCTAACCTTGATGCGAGGTTGGTGCACTGTTTGCGTCGAAGTACCATAGGGTCAGAAATCGTTTTAGACACACCCGATGGTACTCCTAGGTGATGAGGCTCAAGTGGACGCTCGTTTTGGTCTATTTGGAGACAGTGCTAATCTTGACGCAAGAAAGGTTCACGGTTTGTGCCGAACGTACCATAGGCTCAGAAATCATTTTGGACGCACCCGATGGATCTTCTCAGTGACATTGGTCATTTGGAATCTCGTTTCAATCCATTTGAAGACAGTGGTAGTGTCAGTGCAAAATAGGTGCATGGTTTGCACCAAACATCGCTCAGAAATTGTTTTGGACGCACCCGATGGTACTCCTAAGTCACGAGCTCAAGTGGATGCTCGTTTTGGTCTGTTTGGAGATAGTGCTAATCTTGACGTAAGATTGGTGCATGGTTTGCGTCGAACTTACCATAGGCTCGGAAATCATTTTCGACACACCCGATGGTACTCCTAGGTGACGAGGATCAAGTGGATGCTCATTTTGGTCTGTTTAGAGACTGTGCTAATCTTGATGCAAGATAGGTGCACGGTTTCCACCGAACGTACCATAGGCTCATAAATCATTTTGGACGCACCCGATGGATCGCTCAAAAATCATTTGGAATCTCGTTTCAATCCATTTGGAGACAGTGGTAGTGTCAGTGCAAAATAGGTGCATGGTTTGCACCAAACATTGCTCAGAAATCATTTTGGACGCACCTAATGGTACTCCTAAGTCACGAGGCTCAAGTGGATGCTCGTTTTGGTCTGTTTGGAGATAGTGCTAATCTTGACGTAAGATTGGTGCATGGTTTGCATCGAACTTACCATAGGCTCGGAAATCATTTTGGACACACCCGATGGTACTCCTAGGTGACGAGGATCAAGTGGATGCTCATTTTGGTCTGTTTAGAGACTGTGCTAATCTTGATGCAAGATAGGTGCACGGTTTCCACCGAACGTACCATAGGCTCATAAATCATTTTGGACGCACCCGATGGATCGCTCAAAAATCATTTGGAATCTCGTTTCAATCCATTTGGAGACAGTGGTAGTGTCAGTGCGAAATAGGTGCATGGTTTGCACCAAACATTGCTCAGAAATCATTTTGGACGCACCTGATGGTACTCCTAAGTCACGAGGCTCAAGTGGATGCTCGTTTTGGTCTATTTGGAGATAGTTCTAATCTTGACGTAAGATAGGTGCATGGTTTGCGTCGAACGTACCATAGGCTCGGAAATAGTTTTGGACACACCCAATGGTACTCCTAGGTGACGAGGTTCAAGTGGATGCTCGTTTTGGTCTGTTTGGAGACAGTGCTAACCTTGACGCAAGATAGGTGCACGATTTGCGCCGAATGTACCATAGGCTCAGAAATCATTTTGGACGCACCCGATGGATCTTCTCAGTGACATTGGTCATTTGGAATCTCGTTTCAACCCATTTGGAGACAGTTTTAGTGTCAGTGCAAGATTGGTGCGTGGTTTCCGCCAAACATCGCTAAGAAATCATTTTGGACGCACCCGATGGTACAACTAGGTGACGAGGCTGAAGTGGATGCTCATTTTGGTCTGTTTGGAGATAGTGCTAACCTTGATGCGAGGTTGGTGCACTGTTTGCGTCGAACGTACCATAGGGTCAGAAATCATTTTGGACACACCCGATGGTACTCCAAGGTGATGAGGCTCAAGTGGACGCTCGTTTTGGTCTGTTTGGAGACAGTGCTAATCTTGACGCAAGAAAGGTTCATGGTTTGCGCCGAACGTACCATAGGCTCAGAAATCATTTTGGACGCACCCGATGGATCTTCTTAGTGACATTGGCCATTTGGAATCTCGTTTCAATCCATTTGGAGACAGTGGTAGTGTCAGTACAAAATAGGTGCATGGTTTGCACCAGACATTGCTCAGAAATTGTTTTGGACGAACCTGATGGTACTCCTAAGTCACGAGCTCAAGTGGATGCTCATTTTGGTCTGTTTGGAGATAGTGCTAATCTTGACGTAAGATAGGTGCATGGTTTGCGTCGAACGTACCATAGGCTCGGAAATCGTTTTGGACACACCCGATGGTACTCCTAGGTGACGAGGTTCAAGTGGATGCCCATTTTGGTCTGTTTGGAGACAGTGCTAATCTTGACGCGAGATAGGTGAACGGTTTGCGCCGAATGTACCATAGGCTCAGAAATCATTTTGAACACACCCGATGGATCTTCTCAGTGACATTGGTCATTTGGAATCTTGTTTCAATCCATTTGGAGACAGTGGTAGTGTCAGCGCAAAATAGGTGCATGCTTTGCACCAAACATCGCTCAGAAATCGTTTTGGACGCACCCGACGGGACTCCTAGGTGACGAGGCTCAAGTGGATGCTCGTTTTGGTCTGTTTGGAGATAGTGCTAACCTTAACGCAAGGTAGGTGCACGGTTTGCGCCGAACGTAACATAGGCTCAGAAATCGTTTTGGACGCACCCTATGGATCTCCTATGTGACATTAGTCATGTGGAATGTCATTTCAATCCATTTGAAGACAGTGGTAGTGCCAATGCAAATAGGTGCACGGTTTGCACCAAACATCGCTCAGAAATCATTTTGGATGCACCCGATGGTACAACTAGGTGACGAGGCTCAAGTGGATGCTCGTTTTGGTCTATTTGGAGATAGTGCTAACGTTGATGCGAGGTTGGTGCACTGTTTGCGTCGAACGTACCATAGGGTCAGAAATCGTTTTGGACACACCCGATGGTACTCCTAGGTGATGAGGCTCAAGTGGACGCTCTTTTTGGTCTATTTGGAGACAGTGCTAATCTTGACGCAAGATAGGTTCACGGTTTGCGCCGAACGTACCATAGGCTCAGAAATCATTTTGGACGCACCCGATGGATCTTCTCAGTGACATTAGTCATTTGGAATCTCGTTTCAATCCATTTGGAGACAGTGGTAGTGTCAGTGCAAAATAGGTGCATGCTTTGCACCAAACATCACTCAGAAATCGTTTTGGATGCACCCGATGGTACTCCTAAGTCACGAGGCTCAAGTGGATGCTCGTTTTGGTCTGTTTGCAGATAGTGCTAATCTTGATGTAAGATAGCTGCACTGTTTGCGTCGAACGTACCATAGGCTCGGAAATCATTTTGGACACACCCGATGGTACTCCTAGGTGATGAGGTTCAAGTGGATGCTCATTTTGGTATGTTTGGAGACACTGCTAATCTTGACGCAAGATAGGTGCACGGTTTCCGCCGAACGTACCATAGGCTCAAAAATCATTTTGAACACACCCGATGGATCTTCTCAGTGACATTGGTCATTTGGAATCTCGTTTCAATCCATTTGGAGACAGTTATAGTGTCAGTGCAAGATAGGTGCACGGTTTGCACCAAACATCGCTTAGAAATCGTTTTGGACGCACCCGATTGTACTCCTTGGTGACCAGGCTCAAGTGGATGCTCGTTTTGGTCTGTTTGGAGATAGTGCTAACCTTAACACAAGATAGGTGCACGGTTTGCGCCGAACGTACCATGGGCTCAGAAATTGTTTTGGACACACCCGATGGATATCCTATGTGACATTGGACATGTGGAATCTCATTTCAATCCATTTAGAGGTAGTGGTAGTGTCAGTGCAAAATAGGTGCACGGTTTGCACCAAACATTGCTCAGAAATTATTTTGGACGCACCCGATGGTACTCCTAGGTGACGAGGCTCAAGTGGATGCTCGTTTTGGTCTGTTTGGAGATAGTGCTAACATCGATGCGAGATTGGTGCACTGTTTGCGTCGAACATGCCATATGCTCGGAAATTATTTTGGACACACCCGATGGTTCTCCTAGGTGACGAGGCTCAAGTGGATGCTCGTTTTGGTCTGTTCGGAGACAGTGCTAATCTTGACGCAAGATAGGTGCACGGTTTGCGCCGAATGTACCATAGGCTCAGAAATCATTTTGGACGCACCCGATGGATCTCCTATGTGACATTAGTCAAAATGGAATGTCAATTCAATCCATTTGGAGACAGTGGTAGTGTCAGTGCAAAATAGGTGCACCGTTTGCACCAAACATCGCTTAGAAATCATTTTGGACGCAACCGATGGTACAACTAGGTGACGAGGCTCAAGTGGATGCTCGTTTTGGTCTGTTTGGAGATAGCGCTAACCTTGATGCGAGGTTGGTGCACTGTTTGCGTCGAACGTACCATAGGGTCAGAAAATCGTTTTGGACACACCCGATGGTACTCCTAGGTGATGAGGCTCAAGTGGACGCTCTTTTTGGTCTGTTTGGAGACAGTGCTAATCTTGACGCAAGATAGGTTCACGGTTTGCACCGAACGTACCATAGGCTCAGAAATCATTTTGGACGCACCCGATGGATCTTCTCAGTGACATTGGCCATTTGGAATCTTGTTTCAATCCATTTGCAGATAGTGGTAGTGTCAGTGCAAAATAGGTGCATGCTTTGTACCAAACATCACTCAGAAATCGTTTTGGACGCACCTAATGGTACTCCTAAGTCACGAGGCTCAAGTGGATGCTCGTTTTGGTCTGTTTGGAGATAGTGCTAATCTTGACGTAAGATAGGTGCACGGTTTGTGTCGAACGTACCAGAGGCTCGGAAATCGTTTTGGACACACCTGATGGTACTCCTAGGTGACGAGGTTCAAGTGGATGCTCGTTTTGGTCTGTTTGGAGACAGTGCTAATCTTGACGCGAGATAGGTGCACGGTTTGCGCCGAACGTACCATAGGCTCAGAAATCATTTTGAACACACCCGATGGATCTTCTCAGTGACATTGGTCATTTGGAATCTCGTTTCAATCCATTTGGAGACAGTTATAGTGTCAGTGCAAGATAGGTGCACGGTTTGCGCCAAACATCGCTTAGAAATCATTTTGGACGCACCCGATTCCTTGGTGACCAGGCTCAAGTGGATGCTCATTTTGGTCTGTTTGGAGATAGTGCTAACCTTAACACAAGATAGGTGCATGGTTTGCGCCGAACGTACCATAGGCTCAGAAATCATTTTGGACGCACCCGATGGATCTTCTCAGTGACATTGGTCATTTGGAATCTCGTTTCAACCCATTGGGAGAGTGTTTTAGTGTCAGTGCAAGATAGGTGCATGGTTTCTGCCAAACATCGCTTAGAAATAGTTTTGGAAGCACCCGATTGTACTCCTAGGTGACGAAGCTCAAGTGGATGCTCGTTTTGGTATGTTTGGAGATAGTGCTACCCTTAACGCAAGATAGGTGCACGGTTTGCGCTGAACGTACCATAGGCTCAGAAATCATTTTGGACGCACCCGATGGATCTCCTATGTGACATTAGTCATGTGGAATGTCATTTCAATCCATTTGGAGATAGTGGTAGTGTCAGTGCAAAATAGGTGCACGGTTTGCACCAAACATCGCTCAGAAATCATTTTGGACGCACCCGATGGTACAACTAGGTGACGAGGCTCAAGTGGATGCTCATTTTGGTCTGTTTGGAGATAGTGCTAAGCTTGATGCGAGGTTGGTGCACTGTTTGCGTCGAACGTACCATAGGGTCGGAAATCATTTTGGACACACCAGATGGTACTCCTAGGTGATGAGGCTCAAGTGGACGCTCGTTTTGGTCTGTTTGGAGACAGTGCTAATCTTGACGCAAGAAAGGTTTACGGTTTGCGCCGAACGTACCATAGGCTCAGAAATCATTTTGGACGCACCCGATGGATCTTCTCAGTGACATTAGTCATTTGGAATCTCGTTTCAATCCATTTGAGGACAGTGGTAGTGTCAGTGCAAAATAGGTACATGGTTTGCACCAGACATTGCTTAGAAATCGTTTTGGACGCACCCGATGGTACTCCTAAGTCACGAGGCTCAAGTGGATGCTCGTTTTGGTCTGTTTGGAGATAGTGCTAATCTTGACGTAAGATAGGTGCACGGTTTGCGTCGAACGTACCATAGGCTCAGAAATTGTTTTGGACACACCCGATGGTACTCCTAGGTGATGAGGTTCAAGTGGATGCCCGTTTTGGTCTGTTTGGAGACAGTGCTAATCTTGACGCGAGATAGGTGAATGGTTTGCGCCGAACGTACCATAGGCTCAGAAATCATTTTGAACACACCCGATGGATCGTCTCAGTGACATTAGTCATTTGGAATCTCGTTTCAATCCATTCGGAGATAGTGGTAGTGTCAGTGCAAAATAGGTGCATGGTTTGCACCAGACATTGCTCAGAAATCATTTTGGACGCACCTGATGGTAGTCCTAAGTCACGAGGCTCAAGTGGATGCTCGTTTTGGTCTGTTTGGAGATAGTGCTAATCTTGACGTAAGATAGGTGCACGGTTTGCGTTGAACGTACCATAGGCTCGGAAATCGTTTTGGACGCACCCGATTGTACTCCTTGGTGACCAGGCTCAAGTGGATGCTCGTTTTGGTCTGTTTGGAGATAGTGCTAACCTTAACACAAGATAGGTGCATGGTTTGCGCGAACGTACCATAGGCTCAGAAATTGTTTTGGACGCACCCGATGGATATCCTATGTGACATTGGTCATGTGGAATCTCATTTCAATCCATTTGGAGGCAGTGGTAGTGTCAGTGCAAAATAGGTGCACGGTTTGCACCAAACATCGCTCAGAAATCGTTTTGGACGCACCCGATGGTACTCCTAGGTTACGAGGCTCAAGTGGATGCTCGTTTGGGTCTGTTTGGAGATAGTGCTAACCTCGATGCGAGATTGGTGCACTGTTTGCGTCGAACATTTCATAGGCTCAAAAATTATTTTGGACACTCCCGATGGTTCTCCTAGGTGACGAGGCTCAAGTGGATGCTCGTTTTGGTCTGTTCGGAGATAGTGCTAATCTTGACGCAAGATAGGTGCACGGTTTGCGCCGAACGTACCATAGGCTCAGAAATCATTTTAGACGCACCCGATGGATCTCCTATGTGACATTAGTCAAATGGAATGTCATTTCAATCCATTTGGAGACAGTGGTAGTGTCAGTGCAAAATAGGTGCATGGTTTGCACCAAACATCGCTTAGAAATCATTTTGGACGTAACCGATGGTACAACTAGGTGACGAGGCTCAAGTGGATGCTCGTTTTGGTCTGTTTGGAGATAGTGCTAACCTTGATGCGAGGTTGGTGCAAGATAGGTGCACGGTTTGCGCCAAACATCGCTTAGAAATCGTTTTGGACGCACCCAATTGTACTCCTTGGTGACCAGGCTTAAGTGGATGCTTGTTTTGGTCTGTTTGGAGATAGTGCTAACCTTAACTCAAGATAGGTGTGATGAGGACATCCTCCGCTATTACCCGCTGGCAAAGACGCAACAAAAAAGGGCCAAGTGGCCTAGTTGTAGTCGGGCGGCGACCGTGTGAGCCTCTGAATAATCCCACCTTGCTTAGCTTGGGAGGAGGAAGCCACCTTAAAAGAGAGAGCCACCCTTCCCCTATCGGACTAGTCTTTTAGGGATATTGGGACTTTCCCCGAGTGGGTGTGCATAAGAAAAGTTGGGGTCCGGGCAACCTTAATTTATTGGGCCTCGGCCAACCCTATCTGGGCCGGATGTATCATTTGGTATCAGAGCTGGGCCCTTGTTTAAGGGGGTGGGAATGATGAGGACATCCTCCGCTATTACCCGCTGGCAAAGACGCAACAAAAAAGGGCCAAGTGGCCTAGTTGTAGTCGGGCGGCTACCGTGTGAGCCTCTGAATAATCCCACCTTGCTTAGCTTGGGAGGAGGAAGCCACCTTAAAAGAGAGAGCCACCCTTCCCCTATCGGACTAGTCTTTTAGGGATATTGGGCCTTTCCCCGAGTGGGTGTGCATAAGAACTGTTGGGGTCCGGGCAACCTTAATTTATTGGGCCTCGGCCAACCCTATCTGGGCCGGATGTATCAAGGTGCACGGTTTGCGCCGAACGTACCATAGGCTCAGAAATTGTTTTGGGCGCACCCGATGGATATCCTATGTAACATTGGTCGTGTGGAATCTTATTTCAATCCATTTGGAGGCACTGGTAGTGTCAGTGCAAAATAGGTGCACGATTTGCACCAAACATCGCTCAGAAATCGTTCTGGACGCACCCGATGGTACTCCTAGGTGACGAGGCTCAAGTGGATGCTCATTTTGGTCTGTTTGGAGATAGTGCTAATCTTGACGTAAGATAGGTGCACGGTTTGCGTCGAACGTACCATAGGCTTGGAAAATCATTTTGGACATACCCGATGGTACTCCTAGGTGATGAGGCTCAAGTGGATGCTCGTTTTGGTCTGTTCAGAGACAGTGCTAATCTTGACGCAAGATAGGTGCACGGTTTGCGCCAAATGTACTATAGGCTCAGAAATGGTTTTGGACGCACCCGATGGATCTCCTATGTGACATTAGTCATGTGGAATGTCATTTTAATCCATTTGGAGACAGTGGTAGTGTCAGTGCAAAATAGGTGCACGGTTTGCACCAAACATCACTCAGAAATAATTTTGGACGCACCCGATGGTACAACTAGGTGACGAGGCTCAAGTGGATGCTCGTTTTGGTCTGTTTGGAGGTAGTGCTAACCTCGATGCGAGATTGGTCCACTGTTTGCGTCGAACATACCATAGGCTCGGAAATCATTTTGGACACACCCGATGGTACTCCTAGGTGATGAGGCTCAAGTGGATGCTCGTTTTGGTCTGTTCGGAGACAGTGCTAATCTTAACGCAAGATAGATGCACGGTTTGCGTCGAACGTACCATAGGCTCAGAAATCGTTTTGGACACACCCGATGGTACTCCTAGGTGATGAGGCTCAAGTGGATGCTCGTTTTGGTCTGTTTGGAGACAGTGCTAATCTTGACGCAAGATAGGTGCACGGTTTACCCCGAACGTACCATAGGCTCAGAAATCATTTTGGACGCACCCGATGGATCTTCTCAGTGACATTGGTCATTTGGAATCTCGTTTCAATCTATTTGGAGACAGTGGTAGTGTCAGTGCAAAATAGGTGCATGGTTTGCACCAAACATCGCTCAGAAATCGTTTTGGACGCACCCTATGGTACTCCTAAGTCACGAGGCTCAAGTGGATGCTCGTTTTGGTCTGTTTGGAGATAGTGCTAATCTTGACGTAAGATAGGTGCACGGTTTGCGTCGAACGTACCATAGGCTCAGAAATCGTTTTGGACACACCCGATGGTACTCCTAGGTGACGAGGCTCAAGTGGATGCTCGTTTTGGTCTGTTCGGAGATAGTGCTAATCTTGAGCAAGATAGGTGCACGGTTTGCGCCGAACGTACCATAGGCTCAGAAATCGTTTTGGACGCACCCGATGGATCTCCTATGTGACATTAGTCATGTGGAATGTAATTTCAATCCATTTGGAGACAGTGGTAGTGTCAGTGAAAATAGGTGCACGGTTTGCACCGAACATCGCTCAGAAATCATTTTGGACGCACCCGATGGAACAACTAGGTGACGAGGCTCAAGTGGATGCTCGTTTTGGTCTGGAGATAGTGCTAACCTCGATGCGAGGTTGGTGCTCTGTTTGCGTCGAACATACCATAGGCTCGGAAATCATTTTGGACACACCCGATGGTACTCCTAGGTGATGAGGCTCAAGTGGATGCTCGTTTTGGTCTGTTCGGAGACAGTGCTAATTTTAACGCAAGATAGATGCACGGTTTGCGTCGAACGTACCATAGGCTCAGAAATCATTTTGGACACACCCGATGGTACTCAATGAGATTCCAAATGACCAATGTCACTGAGAAGATCCATCGGGTGCGTCCAAAATGATTGCTAAACCTATGGTACGTTCGACGCAAACCGAGAACCTATCTTGTGTCAAGATTAGCACTGTCTCCAAACAGACCAAAACGAGCGTCCACTTGAGCCTCATCACCTAGGAGTACCATCGGGTGTGTCCAAAATGATTTCCGACCCTATGGTACGTTCAACGCAAACAGTGCAATCTTGACGCAAGATAGGTTCACGGTTTGCGCCAAACGTACCATAGGTTCAGCAATCATTTTGGACGCACCCGATGGATCTTCTCAGTGATATTGGTCATTTGGAATCTCGTTTCAATCCATTTGGAGACAGTGGTTGTGTCAGTGCAAAATAGGTGCATGGTTTGCACCAAACATCGCTCAGAAATCGTTTTGGACGCACCCGATGGTACTCCTAAGTCACGAGGCTCAAGTGGATGCTCGTTTTGGTCTGTTTGGAAATAGTGCTAATCTTGACGTCAGATAGGTACACGGTTTGCGCCGAACGTACCATAGGCTCAGAAATCATTTTGAACACACCCGATGGATCTTCTTAGTGACATTGGTCATTTGGAATCTCGTTTCAATCCATTTAGAGACAGTTATAGTGTCAGTGCAAGATAGGTGCACGGTTTGCGCCAAACATCGCTTAGAAATCGTTTTGGACGCACCGATTGTACTTCTAGGTGACCAGGCTCAAGTGGATGCTCGTTTTGGTCTGTTTGGAGATAGTGCTAACCTTAACACAAGATAGGTGCACGGTTTGCACCGAACGTACCATAGGCTCACAAATTATTTTGGACGCACCCGATGGATATCCTATGTGACATTGGTCATGTGGAATCTCATTTCAATCCATTTGGAGGCAGTGGTAGTGTCAGTGCAAAATAGATGCACGGTTTGCACCAAACAACGCTCAGAAATCATTTTGGACGCACTCGATGGTACTCCTAGGTGACGAGGCTCAAGTGGATGCTCGTTTTGGTCTGTTTGGAGATAGTGCTAATCTTGACGCAAGATAGGTGCACGGTTTGCGCTGAATGCACCGTAGGCTCAGAAATCATTTTGGACGCACCCGATGGATCTCCTATGTGACATTAGTCATGTGGAATGTCATTTTAATCCATTTGGAGACAGTGGTAGTGTCAGTGCAAAATAGGTGCACGGTTTGCACCAAACATCACTCAGAAATCATTTTGGACGCACCCGATGGTACAACTAGGTTACGAGGCTCAAGTGGCTGCTCGTTTTGGTCTGTTTGGAGATAGTGCTAACCTTGATGCGAGGTTGGTGCACTGTTTGCGTCGAACATACCATAGGCTCGGAAATCATTTTGGACACACCCGATGGTACTTCTAGGTGACGAGGCTCAAGTGGATGCTCGTTTTGGTCTATTCGAAGACAGTGCTAATCTTGACGCAAGATAGGTGCACGGTTTGCGCCGAATGCACCATAGGCTCAGAAATCATTTTGGACGCACCCGATGGATCTCCTATGTGACATTAGTCATGTGGAATATCATTTTAATCCATTTGGAGACAGTGGTAGTGTCAGTGCAAAATAGGTGCACGGTTTGCACCAAACATCGCTCAGAAATCATTTTTGACGCACCCGATGGTACAACTAGGTGACGAGGCTCAAGTGGCTGCTCGTTTTGGTCTGTTTGGAGATAGTGCAAACCTTGATAAGAGGTTGGTGCACTGTTTGCGTCGAACGTACTATAGGGTCGGAAATCGTTTTGGACGCACCCGATGGTACTCCTAGGTGACGAGGCTCAAGTGGATGCTCGTTTTGGTCTGTTTGGAGATAGTGCTAACCTTGATGCAAGATTAGTGCACTGTTTGCGTCGAACGTAACATAGGCTCAGAAATCATTTTGGACACACCCGATGGTACTCCTAGGTGATGAGGCTCAAGTGGATGCTCGTTTTGGTCTGTTTGGAGATAGTGCTAATCTTGACGCAAGATAGGTGCACAGTTTCCCCCGAACGTACCATAGGCTCAGAAATCATTTTGGATGCACCCGATGGATCTTCTCAGTGACATTGGTCATTTGGAATCTCGTTTCAATCTATTTGGAGACAGTGGTAGTGTCAGTGCAAGATAGGTGCATGGTTTGCACCAAACATCGCTCAGAAATTGTTTTGGACGCACCCGATGGTACTCCTAAGTCACGAGGCTCAAGTGGATGCTCATTTTGGTCTGTTTGGAAATAGTGCTAATCTTGACGTCAGATAGGTACACGGTTTGCGCCGAACGTACCATAGGCTCAGAAATCATTTTGAACGCACCCGATGGATCTTCTCAGTGACATTGGTCATTTGGAATCTCGTTTCAATCTATTTGGAGACAGTGGTAGTGTCAGTGCAAAATAGGTGCATGGTTTGCACCAAACATCGCTCAGAAATCGTTTTGGACGCACCCTATGGTACTCCTAAGTCACGAGGCTCAAGTGGATGCTCGTTTTGGTCTGTTTGGAGATAGTGCTAATCTTGACGTAAGATAGGTGCACGGTTTGCGTCGAACGTACCATAGGCTCAGAAATCGTTTTGGACACACCCGATGGTACTCCTAGGTGACGAGGCTCAAGTGGATGCTCGTTTTGGTCTGTTCGGAGATAGTGCTAATCTTGAGCAAGATAGGTGCACGGTTTGCGCCGAACGTACCATAGGCTCAGAAATCGTTTTGGACGCACCCGATGGATCTCCTATGTGACATTAGTCATGTGGAATGTAATTTCAATCCATTTGGAGACAGTGGTAGTGTCATTGAAAATAGGTGCACGGTTTGCACCGAACATCGCTCAGAAATCATTTTGGACGCACCCGATGGTACAACTAGGTGACGAGGCTCAAGTGGATGCTCGTTTTGGTCTGGAGATAGTGCTAACCTCGATGCGAGGTTGGTGCTCTGTTTGCGTCGAACATACCATAGGCTCGGAAATCATTTTGGACACACCCGATGGTACTCCTAGGTGATGAGGCTCAAGTAGATGCTCGTTTTGGTCTGTTCGGAGACAGTGCTAATTTTAACGCAAGATAGATGCACGGTTTGCGTCGAACGTACCATAGGCTCAGAAATCATTTTGGACACACCCGATGGTACTCAATGAGATTCCAAATGACCAATGTCACTGAGAAGATCCATCGGGTGCGTCCAAAATGATTGCTAAACCTATGGTACGTTCGGCGCGAACCGTGAACCTATCTTGTGTCAAGATTAGCACTGTCTCCAAACAGACCAAAACGAGCGTCCACTTGAGCCTCAACACCTAGGAGTACCATCGGGTGTGTCCAAAATGATTTCCGACCCTATGGTACGTTCAACGCAAACAGTGCAATCTTGACGCAAGATAGGTTCACGGTTTGCGCCAAACGTACCATTGGTTCAGCAATCATTTTGGACACACCCGACGGATCTTCTCAGTGATATTGGTCATTTGGAATCTCGTTTCAATCCATTTGGAGACAGTGGTAGTGTCAGTGCAAAATAGGTGCATGGTTTGCACCAAACATCGCTCAGAAATCGTTTTGGACGCACCCGATGGTAATCCTAAGTCACGAGGCTCAAGTGGATGCTCGTTTTGGTCTGTTTGGAAATAGTGCTAATCTTGACGTCAGATAGGTACACGGTTTGCGCCGAACGTACCATAGACTCAGAAATCATTTTGAACACACCCGATGGATCTTCTTAGTGACATTGGTCATTTGGAATCTCATTTCAATCCATTTAGAGACAGTTATAGTGTCAGTGCAAGATAGGTGCACGGTTTGCGCCAAACATCGCTTAGAAATCGTTTTGGACGCACCGATTGTACTTCTAGGTGACCAGGCTCAAGTGGATGCTCGTTTTGGTCTGTTTGGAGATAGTGCTAACCTTAACACAAGATAGGTGCACGGTTTGCACCGAACATACCATAGGCTCACAAATTATTTTGGACGCACCCGATGGATATCCTATGTGACATTGGTCATGTGGAATCTCATTTCAATCCATTTGGAGGCAGCGGTAGTGTCAGTGCAAAATAGGTGCACTGTTTGCACCAAACAACGCTCAGAAATCATTTTGGACGCACTCGATGGTACTCCTAGGTGACGAGGCTCAAGTGGATGCTCGTTTTGGTCTGTTTGGAGATAGTGCTAATCTTGACGCAAGATAGGTGCACGGTTTGCGCCGAATGCACCGTAGGCTCAGAAATCATTTTGGACGCACCCGATGGATCTCCTATGTGACATTAGTCATGTGGAATGTCATTTTAATCCATTTGGAGACAGTGGTAGTGTCAGTGCAAAATAGGTGCACGGTTTGCACCAAACATCACTCAGAAATCATTTTGGACGCACCCGATGGTACAACTAGGTTACGAGGCTCAAGTGGCTGCTCATTTTGGTCTGTTTGGAGATAGTGCTAACCTTGATGCGAGGTTAGTGCACTGTTTGCGTCGAACATACCATAGGCTCGGAAATCGTTTTGGACACACCCGATGGTACTTCTAGGTGACGAGGCTCAAGTGGATGCTCGTTTTGGTCTATTCGAAGACAGTGCTAATCTTGACGCAAGATAGGTGCACGGTTTGCGCCGAATGCACCATAGGCTCAGAAATCATTTTGGACGCACCTGATGGATCTCCTATGTGACATTAGTCATGTGGAATATCATTTTAATCCATTTGGAGACAGTGGTAGTGTCAGTGCAAAATAGGTGCACGGTTTGCACCAAACATCGCTCAGAAATCATTTTTGACGCACCCGATGGTACAACTAGGTGACGAGGCTCAAGTGGCTGCTCGTTTTGGTCTGTTTGGAGATAGTGCAAACCTTGATAAGAGGTTGGTGCACTGTTTGCGTCGAACGTACTATAGGGTCGGAAATCGTTTTGGACGCACCCGATGGTACTCCTAGGTGACGAGGCTCAAGTGGATGCTCGTTTTGGTCTGTTTGGAGATAGTGCTAACCTTGATGCAAGATTGGTGCACTGTTTGCGTCGAACGTAACATAGGCTCAGAAATCATTTTGGACACACCCGATGGTACTCCTAGGTGATGAGGCTCAAGTGGATGCTCGTTTTGGTCTGTTTGGAGATAGTGCTAATCTTGACGCAAGATAGGTGCACAGTTTCCCCCGAACGTACCATAGGCTCAGAAATCATTTTGGACGCACCCGATGGATCTTCTCAGTGACATTGGTCATTTGGAATCTCGTTTCAATCTATTTGGAGACAGTGGTAGTGTCAGTGCAAGATAGGTGCATGGTTTGCACCAAACATCGCTCAGAAATTGTTTTGGACGCACCCGATGGTACTGCTAAGTCACGAGGCTCAAGTGGATGCTCGTTTTGGTCTGTTTGAAGATAGTGCTAATCTTGACCTAGGATAGGTGCACGGTTTGCGTCGAACGTACCATAGGCTCAGAAATTATTTTGGACACACCCGATGGTACTCCTAGGTGACGAGGCTCAAGTGGATGCTTGTTTTGGTCTGTTTGGAGATAGTGCTAATCTTGATGCAAGATAGGTGCACGGTTTCTACCGAACGTACCATAGGCTCAGAAATCATTTTGGACGCACCCGATGGATCGCTCTGAAATCATTTGGAATCTCGTTTCAATCCATTTGGAGACAGTGGAGTGTCAGTGCAAAATAGGTGCATGGTTTGCACCAAACATCGCTCAGAAATCGTTTTGGATGTAGCCGATGGTACTCCTAAGTCACGAGGCTCAAGTGGATGCTCGTTTTGGTCTGTTTGGAGATAGTGCTAATCTTAACGTAAGATAGGTGCACGGTTTGCGTCGAACGTACCATATGCTCGGAAATCGTTTTGGACACACCCGATGGTACTCCTAGGTGCCGAGGCTCAAGTGGATGCTCGTTTTGGTCTGTTTGGAGATTGTGCTAACCTTAACACAAGATAGGTGCACGGTTTGCGCCGAACGTACCATAGGCTCAGAAATCGTTTTGGACGCACCCGATGGATCTCCTATGTGACATTGGTCATGTGGAATCTCATTTCAATCCATTTAGAGGCAGTGGTAGTGTTAGTGCAAAATAGGTGCACGGTTTGCACCAAACATCGCTCAGAAATTGTTTTGGACGCACCCGATGGTACTCCTAGGTGACGAGGCTCAAGTGGATGCTTGGTCTGTTTGGACATAGTGCTAATCTTGACGTAAGATAGTGCTAATCTTGACGTAATTTCAATCCATTTGGAGACAGTGGTAGTGTCAGTGCAAAATTGGTGCATGGTTTGCACCAAACATCGCTTAGAACTCATTTTAGACGCACCCGATGGTACAACTAGGTGACGAGGCTCAAGTGGATGCTCGTTTTGGTCCGTTTGGAGATAGTGCTAACCTTGATGCGAGGTCGGTGCACTGTTTAAGTCGAACGTACCATAGGGTCAGAAATCGTTTTGGACGCACCCGATGGTACTGCTAGGAGATGAGGCTCAAGTGGATGCTCGTTTTGGTCTGTTTGGAGGAAGTGCTAACCTCGATGCGAGATTGGTGCACTGTTTGCATCGAACATACCATAGGCTCGAAAATCATTTTGGACACACCCGGTGGTACTCCTAGGTGAGAGGCTCAAGCGGATGCTCGTTTTGGTCTGTTCGTAGACAGTGCTAATCTTAACGCAAGATAGGTGCACGGTTTGCGCCGAACGTACCATAGGCTCAGAAATTGTTTTGGACGCACCCGATGGATATCCTATGTGACATTGGTCATGTGGAATCTCATTTCAATCCATTTAGAGGCAGTGGTAGTGTTAGTGCAAAATAGGTGCACGGTTTGCACCAAACATCGCTCAGAAATTGTTTTGGACGCACCCGATGGTACTCCTAGGTGACGAGGCTCAAGTGGATGCTTGGTCTGTTTGGACATAGTGCTAATCTTGACGTAAGATTGGTGCACGGTTTGCGTCGAACGTACCATAGGCTCGGAAATCATTTTGGACACACCCGATGGTACTCCTAGGTGACGAGGCTCAAGTGGATGCTCGTTTTGGTATGTTTGGAGACTGTGCTAATCTTGATGCAAGATAGGTGCACGGTTTCCGCCGAACGTACCATAGGCTCATAAATAATTTTGGACGCACCCGATGGATCGCTCAGAAATCATTTGGAATCTCGTTTCAATCCATTTGGAGACAGTGGTAGTGTAAATGTAAAATAGGTGCATGGTTTGCACCAAACATTGCTCAGAAATCGTTTTGGACGCACCCGATAGTACTCCTAAGTCACGAGGCTCAAGTGGATGCTCGTTTCGGTCTGTTTGGAGATAGTGCTAATCTTGACGTAAGATAGGTGCATGGTTTGCGACGAACGTACCATAGGATTGGAATTCATTTTGGACACACCCTATGGTACTCCTAGGTGACGAGGTTCAAGTGGATGCCCGTTTTGGTCTGTTTGGAGACTGTGCTAATCTTGACGGAAGATAGGTGAATGGTTTGCGCCGAACGTACTATAGGCTCAGAAATCATTTTGAACACACTCGATGGATCTTCTCAGTGACATTGGTCATTTAGAATCTCGTTTCAATCCATTTGGAGACAGTGGTAGTGTCAGTGCAAAATAGGTGCATGGTTTGCACCAAACATCGCTCAGAAATCATTTTGGACGCACCCGATGGTACTCCTAGGTGACGAGGCTCAAGTGGATGCTTGTTTTGGTCTGTTTGGAGATAGTGCTAACCTTAACACAAGATAGGTGCACAGTTTGCGGCGAACGTACCATAGGCTCACAAATTGTTTTGGACGCACCCGATGGATATCCTATGTGACGTTGGTCATGTGGAATCTCATTTCAATCCATTTGGAGGCAGTGGTAGTGTCAGTACAAAATAGGTGCACGGTTTGCACCAAACATCGCTTAGAAATCATTTTGGACGCACCCGATGGTACTCCTAAGTCACGAGGCTCAAGTGGATGCTCGTTTTGGTCTGTTTGGAGATAGTGCTAATCTTGACGTAAGATAGGTGCACGGTTTGCGTCGAACGTACCATCGGCTCGGAAATCATTTTAGACACACCCGATGGTACTCCTAGGTGACGAGGCTCAAGTGGATGCTCGTTTTGGTCTGTTTGGAGATAGTGCTAACCTTAACGCAAGATAGGTGCACGGTTTGCGCCGAACGTACCTAGGCTCAGAAATTATTTTGGACGCACCCGATGGATCTCCTATGTGACATTAGTCATGTGGAATGTCATTTCAATCCATTTGGAGACAGTGGTAGTGTCAGTGCAAAATAGGTGCATGCTTTGCACCAAACGTCGCTCAGAAATCGTTTTGGACGCACCCGATGGTTCTCCTAAGTCACGAGGCTCAAGTGGATGCTCGTTTTGGTCTGTTTGGAGATAGTGTTAATCTTGACGTAAGATAGGTGCACGGTTTGCGTCGAATGTACCATAGGCTCGGAAATCGTTTTGGACACACCCGATGGTACTCCTAGGTGACGAGGTTCAAGTGGATGCTCGTTTTGGTCTGTTCGGAGACAGTGCTAATCTTAACGCAAGATAGGTGCACGGTTTGCACCGAACGTACCATAGGCTCAGAAATTGTTTTGGACGCACCCGATGGATATCCTATGTGACATTGGTCATGTGGAATCTCATTTCAATCCATTTAGAGGCAGTGGTAGTGTCAGTGCAAAATAGGTGCACGGTTTGCACCAAACATCGCTCAGAAATCGTTTTGGACGCACCCGATTGTACTCCTAGGTGACCAGGCTCAAGTGGATGCTCGTTTTGGTCTGTTTGGAGATAGTGCTAACCTTAACATAAGATAGGTGCATGGTTTGCGTCGAACGTACCATAGGCTCAGAAATTGTTTTGGACGCACCCGATGGATATCCTATGTGACATTGGTCATGTGGAATCTCATTTCAATCCATTTAGAGGCAGTGGTAGTGTCAGTGCAAAATAGGTGCACGGTTTGCACCAAACATCGCTCAGAAATTGTTTTGGACGCACCCGATGGTACTCCTAGGTGACGAGGCTCAAGTGGATGCTTGGTCTGTTTGGAGATAGTGCTAATCTTGATGTAAGATTGGTGCACGGTTTGCGTGGAACATACCATAGGCTCGGAAATCATTTTGGACACACCCGATGGTACTCCTAGGTGACGAGGCTCAAGTGGATGCTCGTTTTGGTCTGTTTGGAGACTGTGCTAATCTTGATGCAAGATAGGTGCACGGTTTCCACCGAACGTACCATAGGCTCATAAATCATTTTGGACGCACCCGATGGATCGCTCAGAAATCATTTGGAATCTCGTTTCAATCCATTTGGAGACAGTGGTAGTGTAAATGTAAAATAGGTGCATGGTTTGCACCAAACATTGCTCAGAAATCGTTTTGGATGCACCCGATGGTACTCCTAAGTCACGAGGCTCAAGTGGATGCTCGTTTTGGTCTATTTGGAGATAGTGCTAATCTTGACGTAAGATAGGTGCATGGTTTGCGTCGAACGTACCATAGGATTGGAAATCATTTTGGACACACCTGATGGTACTCCTAGGTGACGAGGTTCAAGTGGATGCCCGTTTTGGTCTGTTTGGAGACTGTGCTAATCTTGACGCAAGATAGGTGAATGGTTTGCGCTGAACGTACCATAGGCTCAGAAATCATTTTGAACACACCCGATGGATCTTCTTAGTGACATTGGTCATTTAGAATCTCGTTTCAATCCATTTGGAGACAGTGGTAGTGTCAGTGCAAAATAGGTGCATGGTTTGCACTAAACATCGCTCAGAAATCATTTTGGACGCACCCGATGGTACTCCTAGGTGACGAGGCTCAAGTGGATGCTTGTTTTTGTCTGTTTGAAGATAGTGCTAACCTTAACACAAGATAGGTGCACGGTTTGCGGCGAACGTACCATAGGCTCACAAATTGTTTTGGACGCACCCGATGGATATCCTATATGACATTGGTCTTGTGGAATCTCATTTCAATCCATTTGGAGGCAGTGGTAGTGTCAGTACAAAATAGGTGCACGGTTTGCACCAAACATCGCTCAGAAATCATTTTGGACGCACCCGTTGGTACTCCTAAGTCACGACGCTCAAGTGGATGCTCGTTTTGGTCTGTTTGGAGATAGTGCTAATCTTGACGTAAGATAGGTGCACGGTTTGCGTCGAACGTACCATAGGCTCGGAAATCGTTTTGGACACACCCGATGGTACTCCTAGGTTACGAGGCTCAAGTGGATGCTCGTTTTGGTCTGTTCGGAGACTGTGCTAATCTTTACGCAAGGTAGGTGCACGGTTTCCGCCGAACGTACCATAGGCACATAAATCATTTTGGACCCACCAGGGCTCAGAAATCATTTGGAATCTCGTTTCAATCCATTTGGAGACAGTGGTTGTGTCAGTGCAAAATAGGTGCATGGTTTGCACCAAACATTGCTCAGAAATCGTTTTGGACGCACCCGATGGTACTCCTAAGTCACGAGGCTCAAGTGGATACTCGTTTTGGTCTGTTTGGAGATAGTGCTAATCTTGACGTAAGATAGGTGCATGGTTTGCGTCGAACGTACCATAATCTTGGAAATCATTTTGGACACACCCAATGGTACTCCTAGGTGACGAGGTTCAAGTGGATGCTCGTTTTGGTCTGTTTGGAGACAGTGCTAACCTTGACGCAAGATAGGTGCATGGTTTGCGCCGAACGTACCATAGGCTCAGAAATCATTGTGGATGCACCCGATGGATCTTCTCAGTGACATTGGTCATTTGGAACCTCGTTTCAACCCATTTGGAGACAGTTTTAGTGTCAGTGCAAGATAGGAGCACGGTTTCCGCCAAACTTCGCTTAGAAATCGTTTTGGAAGCACCCGATGGTACTCCTAGGTGACGAGGCTCAAGTGGATGCTCGTTTTGGTCTATTTGGAGATAGTGCTAACCTTAACGCAAGATAGGAGCATGGTTTGCGCCGAACGTACCATAGGCTCAGAAATCATTTTGGATGCACCCGATGGATCTCCTATGTGACATTAGTCATGTGGAATGTCATTTCAATCCATTTGGAGACAGTGGTAGTGTCAGTGCAAAATAGGTGCACGGTTTGCACCAAACATCGCTAAGAAATCATTTTGGACGCACCCGATGGTACAACTAGGTGACAAGGCTCAAGTGGATGCTCATTTTGGTCTGGTTGGAGATAGTGCTAACCTTGATGCGAGGTTGGTGCACTGTTTGCGTCGAAAGTATCATAGGGTCGGAAATCATTTTGGACACACCCGATGGTACTCCTAGGTGATGAGGCTCAAATGGACGCTCGTTTTGGTCTGTTTGGAGACAGTGCTAATCTTGACGCAAGAAAGGTTCACGGTTTGCGCCGAACGTATCATAGGCTCAGAAATCATTTTGGACGCACCCGATGGATCTTCTCAGTGACATTGGTCATTTGGAATCTCGTTTCAATCCATTTGGAGGCAATGGTAGTGTCAGTACAAAATAGGTGCATGGTTTGCACCAGACATTGCTCAGAAATCGTTTTGGACGCACCCGATGGTACTCCTAAGTCACGAGGCTCAAGTGGATGTTCGTTTTGGTCTGTTTGGAGATAGTGTTATCTTCACGTAAGATAGGTGCATGGTTTGCGTCGAACGTACCATAGGCTCGGAAATTGTTTTGGACACACCCGATGGTACTCCTAGGTGACGAGGTTCAAGTGGATGCCCGTTTTGGTCTGTTTGGAGACAGTGCTAATCTTGACGCGAGATAGGTGAACGGTTTGCGCCGAATGTACCATAGGCTCAGAAATCATTTTGAACACACCCGATGGATCTTCTCAGTGACATTGGTCATTTGGAATCTTGTTTCAATCCATTTGGAGACAGTGGTAGTGTCAGTGCAAAATAGGTGCATGGTTTGCACCAAATATCGCTCATAAATCGTTTTGGACGCACCCGAACGCACCCGATGGTACTCCTAAGTCACGAGGCTCAAGTGGATGCTCGTTTTGGTCTGTTTGGAGATAGTGCTAATCTTGACGTAAGATAGGTGCATGGTTTGCGTCGAACGTACCATAGGCTCGGAAATCGTTTTGGACACACCCAATGGTACTCCTAGGAGACAAGGTTCAAGTGGATGCTCGTTTTGTTCTATTTGGAGACAGTGCTAATCTTGACGCAAGAAAGGTTCACGGTTTGCGCCGAACATACCATAGGCTCAGAAATCATTTTGGACGCACCCGATGGATCTTCTCAGTGACATTGGTCATTTGGAATCTCGTTTCAATCTATTTGGAGACAGTGGTAGTGTCAGTACAAAATAGGTGCATGGTTTGCACCAGACATTGCTCAGAAATCGTTTTGGACGCACCCGATGGTACTCCTAAGTCACGAGCTCAAGTGGATGCTCGTTTTGGTCTGTTTGGAGATAGTGCTAATCTTGACGTAAGATAGGTGCACGGTTTACGTCGAACGTACCATAGGCTCGGAAATCATTTTGGACACACCCGATGGTACTCCTAGGTGACGCGGTTCAAGTGGATGCCCGTTTTGGTCTGTTTGGAGACAGTGCTAATCTTGACGCGAGATAGGTGAACGGTTTGCGCCGAATGTACCATAGGCTCAGAAATCATTTTGAACACACCCGATGGATCTTCTCAGTGACATTGGTCATTTGGAATCTCGTTTCAATCCATTTGGAGACAGTGGTGGTGTCAGCGCAAAATAGGTGCATGGTTTGTGATATGAACCAGCAAGGGTTTGTGGTCGATCTTTCGATGAGAAGCGTGAGATAATTCGATTGGTGGTTGGAGATGACGTTCACGGCCCGACTACAGCCTTCCAAGACTGCGCCTTAGCGACCGATACACCACTTCCCAAGGCCGTCACGATCTTGTGGAGTATGACAACCAGCCCCTAGGGCTCCCGTCCTGCAAGCAATCGAAGAACTAGCAAGAACGAGGAAACAAGCACTGAAATTGCAAGATAAAATTGAAGGTTCCACACTGAATCTTATTATGAGTGGGGTTCCGAAGACAAGGAGACGGGCGACTGGATCAGCACGCGCGCCTACAAGCAAGTAGCGATGGCTAAACTTGATCTAAACAAAACCCGAGTGTTCCTGGTGGCGGCTAAGGGGTATATAACGTGTGGAGGACGACCACAAGAGAGTTTGGGTCGTGCTCCAACCCTAGGACGCGTCCCTACTGGACTCTAAATGATACAAGCCCATTGGGCTAACTTAAGGTGGCGCAGCACCCTGGACAGAATAGACCTCTCGGTGATTTTTGGACTGTTGACGCCGCTTCTGAGCAGGTATGAGTATGATGTCAGATCCATATGAAAGTAGACTTTATTAGCTTTCCAACAAGTGTAGAATCACCCCAATCCGACTCCGTATGTAACCGTGGCGACCGTCGCAAGTTGAAGGTGTGCTGCAGTCCGAATCCAGCCTACGCGAGTCCTTTTCCCTTTCGGTCTTCTCCTTGATTCCTAATCAAAACAAGAGTGCACGTGTCTCCAAGATCTAAACAGGATGGACAAGAACTCAAGAAGGAACTCACTTGATGATTAACTTTTCGAGCACGAGCACGAGTAATAGGACCAGTAGTTGTCGGCGTGGACGGCGTGGATGTATGATCGGTGTTGATGTCCTCATCAGTTTGCACCAAACATCGCTCAGAAATCATTTTGGACGCACCCGATGGGACTCCTAGGTGACGAGGCTCAAGTGGATGCTCGTTTTGGTCTGTTTGGAGATAGTGCTAACCTTAACGCAAGGTAGGTGCACGGTTTGCGCCGAACGTAACATAGGCTCAGAAATCGTTTTGGACGCAGCCTATGGATCTCCTATGTGACATTAGTCATGTGGAATGTCATTTCAATCCATTTGAAGACAGTGGTAGTGCCAATGCAAAATAGGTGCACGGTTTGCACCAAACATCGCTCAGAAATCATTTTGGATGCACCCGATGGTACAACTAGGTGACGAGGCTCAAGTGGATGCTCGTTTTGGTCTATTTAGAGATAGTGCTAACCTTGATGCGAGGTTGGTGCACTGTTTGCGTCGAACGTACCATAGGGTCAGAAATCGTTTTGGACACACCCGATGGTACTCCTAGGTGATGAGGCTCAAGTGGACACTCGTTTTGGTCTATTTGGAGACAGTGCTAATCTTGACGCAAGAAAGGTTTACGGTTTGTGCCGAACGTACCATAGGCTCAGAAATCATTTTGGACGCACCCGATGGATCTTCTCAGTGACATTGGTCATTTGGAATCTCGTTTCAATCCATTTGGAGACAGTGGTAGTGTCAGTGCAAAATAGGTGCATGGTTTGCACCAAACATTGCTCAGAAATCGTTTTGGACGCACCTGATGGTACTCCTAAGTCACGAGGCTCAAGTGGATGCTCGTTTTGGTCTGTTTGGAGATAGTGCTAATCTTGACGTAAGATAGGTGCATGGTTTGCGTCGAACGTATCATAGGCTCGGAAATCGTTTTGGACACACCCGATGGTACTCCTAGGTGACGAGGTTCAAGTGGATGCTTGTTTTGTTCTGTTTGGAGACAGTGCTAACCTTGACGCAAGATAGGTGCACGGTTTGCGCCGAACGTACCATAGGCTCAGAAATCATTTTGGACGCACCCGATGGATCTTCTCAGTGACATTGGTTATTTGGAATCTCGTTTCAACCCATTTAGAGACAGTTTTAGTGTCAGTGCAAGATAGGTGCACGGTTTCCGCCAAACATCGCTTAGAAATCGTTTTGGAAGCACCCGATGGTACTCCTAGGTGACGAGGCTCAAATGGATGGTCATTTTGGTCTATTTGGAGATAGTGCTAACCTTAACGCAAGATAGGAGCATGGTTTGCGCCGAACGTACCATAGGCTCAGAAATCGTTTTGGATGGACCCGATGGATCTCCTTTGTGACATTAGTCATATGGAATGTCATTTCAATCCATTTGGAGACAGTGGTAGTGTCAGTGCAAAATAGGTGCACGGTTTGCACCAAACATCGCTAAGAAATCATTTTGGACGCACCCGATGGTACAACTAGGTGACAAGGCTCAAGTGGATGCTCATTTTGGTCTATTTGGAGATAGTGCTAAACTTGATGCGAGGTTGGTGCACTGTTTGCGTCGAACGTACCATAGGGTCAGAAAATCATTTTGGACACACCCGATGGTACTCCTAGGTGATGAGGCTCAAATGGACGCTCGTTTTGGTCTATTTGGAGACAGTGCTAATTTTGACGCAAGAAAGGTTCACGGTTTGCGCCGAACGTACCATAGGCTCAGAAATCATTTTGGACGCACCCGATGGATCTTCTCAGTGACATTAGTCATTTGGAATCTCGTTTCAATCCATTTGGAGACAATGGTAGTGTCTGTACAAAATAGGTGCATGGTTTGCACCAGACATTGCTCAGAAATCGTTTTGGACGCACCCGATGGTACTCCTAAGTCACGAGGCTCAAGTGGATGTTCGTTTTGGTCTGTTTGGAGATAGTGCTTATCTTGACGTAAGATAGGTGCATGGTTTGCGTCGAACGTACCATAGGGTCGGAAATCGTTTTGGACACACCCGATGGTACACCTAGGTGACGAGGTTCAAGTGGATGCCCGTTTTGGTGTGTTTGGAGACAGTGCTAATCTTGACGCGAGATAGGTGAACGGTTTGCGCCGAATGTACCATAGGCTTAGAAATCATTTTGAACACACCCGATGGATCTTCTCAGTGACATTGGTCATTTGGAATCTTGTTTCAATCCATTTGGAGACAGTGGTAGTGTCAGTGCAAAATAGGTGCATGGTTTGCACCAAATATCGCTCATAAATCGTTTTGGACGCACCCGATGGGACTCCTAGGTGACGAGGCTCAAGTGGATGCTCGTTTTGGTCTATTTGGAGATAGTGCTAACCTTAACGCAAGGTAGGTGCACGGTTTGCGCCGAACATACCATAGACTCAGAAATCATTTTGGACGCACCCGATGGATCTCCTATGTGACATTAGTCATGTGGAATGTCATTTCAATCCATTTGAGGACAGTGGTAGTGTCAATGCAAAATAGGTGCACGGTTTGCACCAAACATCGCTCAGAAATCATTTTGGATGCCCCCGATGGTACAACTAGGTGACGAGGCTCAAGTGGATGCTCGTTTTGGTCTATTTGGATATAGTGCTAACCTTGATGCGAGGTTGGTGCACTGTTTGCGTCGAAGTACCATAGGGTCAGAAATCATTTTGGACACACCCGATGGTACTCCTAGGTGATGAGGCTCAAGTGGACGCTCGTTTTGGTCTATTTGGAGACAGTGCTAATCTTGACGCAAGAAAGGTTCACGGTTTGTGCCAAACGTACCATAGGCTCAGAAATCATTTTGGACGCACCCGATGGATCTTCTCAGTGACATTGGTCATTTGGAATCTCGTTTCAATCCATTTGGAGACAGTGGTAGTGTCAGTGCAAAATAGGTGCATGGTTTGCACCAAACATCGCTCAGAAATTGTTTTGGACGCACCCGATGGTACTCCAAAGTCACGAGGCTCAAGTGGATGCTCGTTTTGGTCTGTTTGGAGATAGTGCTAATCTTGACGTAAGTTTGGTGCATTGTTTGCGTCGAACTTACCATAGGCTCGGAAATCAGTTTGGACACACCCGATGGTACTCCTAGGTGACGAGGATCAAGTGGATGCTCATTTTGGTCTGTTTGGAGACTGTGCTAACCTTGACGCAAGATAGGTGCACGGTTTCCGCCGAACGTACCATAGGCTCATAAATCATTTTGGACGCACCCGATGGATCGCTCAGAAATCATTTGGAATCTCGTTTCAATCCATTTGGAGACAGTGGTAGTGTCAGTGCAAAATAGGTGCATGGTTTGCACCAAACATTGCTCAGAAATCGTTTTGGACGCACCCGATGGTACTCCTAAGTCACGAGGCTCAAGTGGATGCTCGTTTTGGTCTGTTTGGAGATAGTGCTAATCTTGACGTAAGATAGGTGCATGGTTTGCGTCGAACGTACCATAGGCTCGGAAATCGTTTTGGACACACCCAATGGTACTCCTAGGAGACAAGGTTCAAGTGGATGCTCGTTTTGTTCTGTTTGGAGACAGTGCCAACCTTGACACAAGATAGGTGCACGGTTTGCGCCGAACATACCATAGGCTCAGAAATCATTTTGGACGCACCCGATGGATCTTCTCAGTGACATTGGTCATTTGGAATCTCATTTCAATCCATTTGGAGACAGTGGTAGTGTCAGTACAAAATAGGTGCATGGTTTGCACCAGACATTGCTCAGAAATCGTTTTGGACGCACCCGATGGTACTCCTAAGTCACGAGCTCAAGTGGACGCTCGTTTTGATCTGTTTGGAGATAGTGCTAATCTTGACGTAAGATAGGTGCACGGTTTGCGTCGAACGTACCATAGGCTCGGAAATCATTTTGGACACACCCGATGGTACTCCTAGGTGACGAGGTTCAAGTGGATGCCCGTTTTGGTCTGTTTGGGGACAGTGCTAATCTTGACGCGGGATAGGTGAACGGTTTGCGCCGAATGTACCATAGGCTCAGAAATCATTTTGAACACACCCGATGGATCTTCTCAGTGACATTGGTCATTTGGAATCTCGTTTCAATCCATTTGGAGACAGTGGTGGTGTCAGCGCAAAATAGGTGCATGGTTTACACCAAACATCGCTCAGAAATCATTTTGGACGCACCCGATGGGACTCCTAGGTGACGAGGCTCAAGTGGATGCTCGTTTTGGTCTGTTTGGAGATAGTGCTAACCTTAACGCAAGGTAGGTGCACGGTTTGCGCCGAACGTAACATAGGCTCAGAAATCATTTTGGTCGCACCCTATGGATCTCCTATGTGACATTAGTCATGTGGAATGTCATTTCAATCCATTTAAAGACAGTGGTAGTGCCAATGCAAAATAGGTGCATGGTTTGCACCAAACATCGCTCAGAAATCATTTTGGACGCACCCGATGGTACTCCTAGGTGATGAGGCTCAAGTGGACGCTCGTTTTGGTCTATTTGGAGACAGTGCTAATCTTGACGCAAGAAAGGTTCACGGTTTGTGCCGAACGTACCATAGGCTCAGAAATCATTTTGGACGCACCCGATGGATCTTCTCAGTGACATTGGTCATTTGGAATCTCGTTTCAATCCATTTGGAGACAGTGGTAGTGTCAGTGCAAAATAGGTGCATGGTTTGCACCAAACATCGCTCAGAATTTGTTTTGGACGCACCCGATGGTACTCCTAAGTCACGAGGCTCAAGTGGATGCTCGTTTTGATCTGTTTGGAGATAGTGCTAATCTTGACGTAAGATAGGTGCATGGTTTGCGTCGAACGTACCATAGGCTCGGAAATCGTTTTGGACGCACCCGATGGATCTTCTCAGTGACATTGGTCATTTGGAATCTCGTTTCAACCCCATTTGGAGACAATTTTAGTGTCAGTGCAAGATAGGTGCACGGTTTCCGCCAAACATCGCTTAGAAATCGTTTTGAAAGCACCCGATGGTACTCCTAGGTGACGAGGCTCAAGTGGATGCTCGTTTTGGTCTATTTGGAGATAGTGCTAACCTTAACGCAAGATAGGTGCATGGTTTGCACCGAACGTACCATAGGCTCAGAAAATCATTTTGGATGCACCCGATGGATCTCCTATGTGACATTAGTCATGTGGAATGTCATTTCAATCCATTTGGAGACAGTGGCAGAGTCAGTGCAAAATAGGTGCACGGTTTGCACCAAACATCGCTAAGAAATCATTTTGGACGCACCCGATGGTACAACTAGGTGACGAGGCTCAAGTGGATGCTCATTTTGGTCTGTTTGGAGATAGTGCTAACCTTCATGCGAGGTTGGTGCACTGTTTGTGTCGAACGTACCATAGGGTCAGAAATCATTTTGGACACACCCGATGGTACTCCTAGGTGATGAGGCTCAAGTGGATGCTTGTTTTTGTCTGTTTAGAGACAGTGCTAATCTTGACGCAAGAAAGGTTCACGGTTTGCGCCGAACGTACCATAGGCTCAGAAATCATTTTGGACGCACCCGATGGATCTTCTCAGTGACATTGGTCATTTGGAATCTCGTTTCAATCCATTTGGAGACAGTGGTAATGTCAGTACAAAATAGGTGCATGGTTTGCACCAGACATTGCTCTGAAATTGTTTTGTATGCACCCGATGGTACTCCTAAGTCACGAGGCTCAAGTGGATGCTCGTTTTGGTCTGTTTGGAGATAGTGCTAATCTTGACGTAAGATATGTGCACGGTTTGCGTCGAACATACCATAGGCTCGGAAATCGTTTTGGACACACCCGATGGTACTCCTAGGTGACGAGGTTCAAGTGGATGCCCGTTTTGGTCTGTTTGGAGACAGTGCTAACCTTGACGCGAGATAGGTGAACGGTTTGCGCCGAACGTACCATAGGCTCATAAATCATTTTGAACACACCCGATGGTACTCCTAGGTGACGAGGATCAAGTGGATGCTCATTTTGGTCTGTTTGGAGACTGTGCTAATCTTGACGGAAGATAGGTGCACGGTTTCCGCCGAACATACCATAGGCTCATAAATCATTTTGGACGCACCCGATGGATCGCTCAGAAATCATTTCGAATCTCGTTTCAATCCATTTGGAGATAGTGGTAGTGTCAGTGCAAAATAGGTGCATGGTTTGCACCATACATTGCTCAGAAATCGTTTTGGACGCACCCGATGGTACTCCTAAGTCACGAGGCTCAAGTGGATGCTCGTTATGTTCTGTTTGGAGATAGTGCTAATCTTGACGTAAGATAGGTGTATGGTTTGCGTCGAACGTACCATAGGCTCGGATATCGTTTTGGACACACCCAATGGTACTCCTAGGTGACGAGGTTCAAGTGGATGCTCGTTGTGGTCTGTTTAGAGACAGTGCTAACCTTGACGCAAGATAGGTGCACGGTTTGCGCCGAACGTACCATAGGCTCAGAAATCATTTTGGATGCACCCGATGGATCTTCTCAGTGACATTGGTCATTTGGAATCTCGTTTCAACCCCATTTGGAGACAATTTTAGTGTCAGTGCAAGATAGGTGCACGGTTTCCGCCAAACATCGCTTAGAAATCGTTTTGGAAGCACCCGATGGTACTCCTAGGTGACGAGGCTCAAGTGGATACTCGTTTTGGTCTATTTGGAGATATTGCTAACCTTAACGCAAGATAGGTGCATGGTTTACGCCGAACGTACCATAGGCTCAGAAATCATTTTGGATGCACCCGATGGATCTCCTATGTGACATTAGTCATGTGGAATGTCATTTCAATCCATTTGGAGACAGTGGTAGTGTCAGTGCAAAATAGGTGCACGGTTTGCACCAAACATCGCTAAGAAATCATTTTGGACGCATCCGATGGTACAACTAGGTGACGAGGCTCAAGTGGATGCTCATTTTGGTCTGTTTGGAGATAGTTCTAGCCTTGATGCGAGGTTGGTGCACTGTTTGCGTCGAACGTACCATAGGGTCAGAAATCATTTTGGACACACCCGATGGTACTCCTAGGTGATGAGGCTCAAGTGGATGCTTGTTTTTGTCTGTTTAGAGACAGTGCTAATCTTGACGCAAGAAAGGTTCACGGTTTGCGCCGAACGTACCATAGGCTCAGAAATCATTTTGGACGCACCCGATGGATCTTCTCAGTGACATTGGTCATTTGGAATCTCGTTTCAATCCATTTGGAGACAGTGGTAGTGTCAGTACAAAATAGGTGCATGGTTTGCACCAGACATTGCTCAGAAATTTTTTGGATGCACCCGATGGTACTCCTAAGTCACGAGGCTCAAGTGGATGCTCGTTTTGGTCTGTTTGGAGATAGTGCTAATCTTGACGTAAGATAGGTGCACGGTTTGCGTCGAACGTACCATAGGCTCGAAAAATCGTTTTGGACACACCCGATGGTACTCCTAGGTGACGAGGTTCAAGTGGATGCCCGTTTTGGCCTGTTTGGAGACAGTGCTAACTTGACGCGAGATAGGTGAACGGTTTGCGCCGAACGTACCATAGGCTCAGAAATCATTTTGAACACACCCAATTGATCTTCTCAGTGACATTGGTCATTTGGAATCTCGTTTCAATCCATTTGGAGACACTGGTAGTGTCAGTGCAAAATAGGTGCATGGTTTGCACCAAACATCGCTCAAAAATCATTTTGGACGCACCCGATGGGACTCCTAGGTGACGAGGCTCAAGTGGATGCTCGTTTTGGTCTGTTTGGAGATAGTGCTAACCTTAACCAAGGTAGGTGCACGGTTTACGCCGAACGTACCATAGCTCAGAAATCGTTTTGGACGCACCGATGGATCTCCTATGTGACATTAGTCCTGTGGAATGTCATTTCAATCCATTTGGAGACAGTGGTAGTGTCAATGCAAAATAGGTGCACGGTTTGCATCAAACATCGCTCAGAAATCATTTTGGATGCACCCGATGGTACAACTAGGTGACGAGGCTCAAGTGGATGCTCGTTTTGGTCTATTTGGAGATAGTGCTAACCTTGATGCGAGGTTGGTGCACTGTTTGCATCGAACGTACCATAGGGTCAGAAATCATTTTGGACACACCCGATGGTACTCCTAGGTGATGAGGCTCAAGTGGACGCTCGTTTTGGTCTATTTGGAGACAGTGCTAATCTTGACGCAAGAAAGGTTCACGGTTTGTGCCGAACGTACCATAGGCTCAGAAATCATTTTGGACGCACCCGATGGATCTTCTCAGTGACATTGGTCATTTGGAATCTCGTTTCAATCCATTTGGAGACACTGGTAGTGTCAGTGCAAAATAGGTGCTTGGTTTGCACCAAACATCGCTCAAAAATCATTTTGGACGCACCCGATGGGACTCCTAGGTGACGAGGCTCAAGTGGATGCTCGTTTTGGTCTGTTTGGAGATAGTGCTAACCTTAACCAAGGTAGGTGCACGGTTTGCGCCGAACGTACCATAGCTCAGAAATCGTTTTGGACGCACCGATGGATCTCCTATGTGACATTAGTCCTGTGGAATGTCATTTCAATCCATTTGGAGACAGTGGTAGTGTCAATGCAAAATAGGTGCACGGTTTGCATCAAACATCGCTCAGAAATCATTTTGGATGCACCCGATGGTACAACTAGGTGACGAGGCTCAAGTGGATGCTCGTTTTGGTCTATTTGGAGATAGTGCTAACCTTGATGCGAGGTTGGTGCACTGTTTGCATCGAACGTACCATAGGGTCAGAAATCATTTTGGACACACCCGATGGTACTCCTAGGTGATGAGGCTCAAGTGGACGCTCATTTTGGTCTATTTGGAGACAGTGCTAATCTTGACGCAAGAAAGGTTCACGGTTTGTGCCGAACGTACCATAGGCTCAGAAATCATTTTGGACGCACCCGATGGATCTTCTCAGTGACATTGGTCATTTGGAATCTCGTTTCAATCCATTTGGAGACAGTGGTAGTGTCAGTGCAAAATAGGTGCATGGTTTGCACCAAACATCGCTCAGAAATTGTTTTGGACGCACCCGATGGTACTCCTAAGTCACGAGGCTCAAGTGGATGCTCGTTTTGGTCTGTTTGGAGATAGTGCTAATCTTGACGTAAGATTGGTGCATGGTTTGCGTCGAACTTACCATAGGCTCGGAAATCATTTTGGACACACCAGATGGAACTCCTAGGTGACGAGGATCAAGTGGATGCTCATTTTGGTCTGTTTGGAGACTATGCTAATCTTGACGCAAGATAGGTGCACGGTTTCCGCCGAACGTACCATAGGCTCATAAATCATTTTGGACGCACCCGATGGATCGCTCAGAAATCATTTGGAATCTCGTTTCAATCCATTTGGAGACAGTGGTAGTGTCAGTGCAAAATAGGTGCATGGTTTGCACCAAACATTGCTCAGAAATCGTTTTGGACGCACCCGATGGTACTCCTAAGTCACGAGGCTCAAGTGGATGCTCGTTTTGGTCTGTTTGGAGATAGTGCTAATCTTAACGTAAGATAGGTGCATGGTTTGCGTCGAACGTACCATAGGCTCGGAAATCATTTTGGACACACCCGATGGTACTCCTAGGTGACGAGGTTCAAGTGGATGCTCATTTTGTTCTGTTTGGAGACAGTGCTAACCTTGACGCAAGATAGGTGCACGGTTTGCGCCGAATGTACCATAGGCTCAGAAATCATTTTGGACGCACCCGATGGATCTTCTCAGTGACATTGGTCATTTGGAATCTCGTTTCAACCCATTTGGAGACAGTTTTAGTGTCAGTGCAAGATAGGTGCACGGTTTCCACCAAACATCGCTTAGAAATCGTTTTGGAAGCACCCGATGGTACTCCTAGGTGACGAGGCTCAAGTGGATGCTCGTTTTGGTCTATTTGGAGATAGTGCTAACCTTAACGCAAGATAGGAGAGTGGTTTGCGCCGAACGTACCATAGGCTCAGAAATCGTTTTGGATGCACCCGATGGATCTTGTCAGTGACATTGGTCATTTGGAATCTCGTTTCAATCCATTTGGAGATAGTGGTAGTGTCAGTACAAAATAGGTGCATGGTTTGCACCAGACATTGCTCAGAAATCGTTTTGGACGCACCCGATGGTACTCCTAAGTCACGAGGCTCAAGTGGATGTTCGTTTTGGTCTGTTTGGAGATAGTGCTTATCTTGACGTAAGATAGGTGCACGGTTTGCGTCGAACGTACCATAGGCTCGGAAATCGTTTTGGACACACCCGATGGTACTCCTAGGTGACGAGGTTCAAGTGGATGCCCGTTTTGGTCTGTTTGGAGACAGTGCTAATCTTGACGCGAGATAGGTGAACGGTTTGCGCCGAACGTACCATAGGCTCAGAAATCATTTTGAACACACCCGATGGATCTTCTCAGTGACATTGTTCATTTGGAATCTCGTTTCAATCCATTTGGAGACAGTGGTAATGTCAGTACAAAATAGGTGCATGGTTTGCACCAGACATTGCTCAGAAATCGTTTTGGACGCACCCGATGGTACTCCTAAGTCACGAGGCTCAAGTGGATGTTCGTTTTGGTCTGTTTGGAGATAGTGCTTATCTTGACGTAAGATAGGTGCACGGTTTGCGTCGAACGTACCATAGGCTCGGAAATCGTTTTGGACACACCCGATGGTACTCCTAGGTGACGAGGTTCAAGTGGATGCCCGTTTTGGTCTGTTTGGAGACAGTGCTAATCTTGACGCGAGATAGGTGAACGGTTTGCGCCGAATGTACCATAGGCTCAGAAATCATTTTGAAAACACCCGATGGATCTTCTCAGTGACATTGGTCATTTGGAATCTTGTTTCAATCCATTTGGAGACAGTGGTAGTGTCAGTGCAAAATAGGTGCATGGTTTGCACCAAATATCGCTCATAAATCGTTTTGGACGCACCCGATGGGACTCCTAGGTGACGAGGCTCAAGTGGATGCTCGTTTTGGTCTGTTTGGAGATAGTGCTAACCTTAACGCAAGGTAGGTGCACGGTTTGCGCCGAACGTACCATAGACTCAGAAATCGTTTTGGACGCACCCGATGGATCTCCTTTGTGACATTAGTCATGTGGAATGTCATTTCAATCCATTTGAAGACAGTGGTAGTGTCAATGCAAAATAGGTGCACGGTTTGCACCAAACATCGCTTAGAAATCATTTTGGATGCACCCGATGGTACAACTAGGTGACGAGGCTCAAGTGGATGCTCGTTTTGGTCTATTTGGATATAGTGCTAACCTTGATGCGAGGTTGGTGCACTATTTGCGTTGAAGTACCATAGGGTCAGAAATCGTTTTGGACACACCCGATGGTACTCCTATGTGATGAGGCTCAAGTGGACGCTCATTTTGGTCTATTTGGAGACAGTGCTAATCTTGACGCAAGAAAGGTTCACGGTTTGTGCCGAACGTACCATAGGCTCAGAAATCATTTTGGACGCACCCGATGGATCTTCTCAGTGACATTGGTCATTTGGAATCTCGTTTCAATCCATTTGGAGACAGTGGTAGTGTCAGTGCAAAATAGGTGCATGGTTTGCTCCAAACATCGCTCAGAAATTGTTTTGGACGCACCCGATGGTACTCCTAAGTCACGAGGCTTAAGTGGATGCTCGTTTTGGTCTGTTTGGAGATAGTGCTAATCTTGACGTAAGATTGGTGCATGGTTTGCGTCGAACTTACCATAGGCTCGGAAATCATTTTGGACACACCCGATGGTACTCCTAGGTGACGAGGATCAAGTGGATGCTCATTTTGGTCTGTTTGGAGACTGTGCTAATCTTGACGCAAGATAGGTGCACGGTTTCCACCGAACGTACCATAGGCTCATAAATCATTTTGGACGCACCCGATGGATCGCTCAGAAATCATTTGGAATCTCGTTTCAATCCATTTGGAGACAGCGGTAGTGTCAGTGCAAAATAGGTGCATGGTTTGCACCAAACATTGCTCAGAAATAGTTTTGGACGCACCTGATGGTACTCCTAAGTCATGAGGCTCAAGTGGATGCTCGTTTTGGTCTGTTTGGAGATAGTGCTAATATTGACGTAAGATTGGTGCATGGTTTGCGTCGAACTTACCATAGGCTCAGAAATCATTTTGGACACACCCGATGGTACTCCTAGGTGACGAGGATCAAGTGGATGCTCATTTTGGTCTGTTTGGAGACTGTGCTAATCTTGACGCAAGATAGGTGCACGGTTTCCACTGAACGTACCATAGGCTCATAAATCATTTTGGACGCACCCGATGGATCGCTCAGAAATCATTTGGAATCTCGTTTCAATCCATTTGGAGACAGTGGTAGTGTCAGTGCAAAATAGGTGCATGGTTTGCACCAAACATTGCTCAGAAATCATTTTGGACGCACCTGATGGTACTCCTAAGTCATGAGGCTCAAGTGGATGCTCGTTTTGGTCTGTTTGGAGATAGTGCTAATCTTGACGTAAGATAGGTGCATGGTTTGCGTCGAACGTACCATAGGCTCGGAAATCGTTTTGGACACACCCGATGGTACTCCTAGGTGACGAGGTTCAAGTGGATGCTCGTTTTGTTCTGTTTGGAGACAGTGCTAACCTTGACGCAAGATAGGTGCACGGTTTGCGCCGAATGTACCATAGGCTCAGAAATCATTTTGGACGCACCCGATGGATCTTCTCAGTGACATTGGTCATTTGGAATCTCGTTTCAACCCATTTGGAGACAGTTTTAGTGTCAGTGCAAGATAGGTGCACGGTTTCCGCCAAACATCGCTTAGAAATTGTTTTGGAAGCACCCGATGGTACTCCTAGGTGACGAGGCTCAAGTGGATGCTCGTTTTGGTCTATTTGGAGATAGTGCTAACCTTAACGCAAGATAGGAGCATGGTTTGCGCCGAACGTACCATAGGCTCAGAAATCGTTTTGGATGCACCCGATGGATCTCCTATGTGACATTAGTCATGTGGAATGTCATTTCAATCCATTTGGAGACAGTGGTAGTGTCAGTGCAAAATAGGTGCACGGTTTGCACCAAACATCGCTAAGAAATCATTTTGGACGCACCCGATGGTACAACTAGGTGACAAGGCTCAAGTGGATGCTCATTTTGGTCTGTTTGGAGATAGTGCTAAACTTGATGCGAGGTTGGTGCACTGTTTGCATCGAACGTACCATAGGGTCAGAAATCATTTTGGACACACCCGATGGTACTCCTAGGTGATGAGGCTCAAATGGACGCTAGTTTTGGTCTGTTTGGAGACAGTGCTAATCTTGACGCAAGAAAGGTTCACGGTTTCCGCCGAACGTACCATAGGCTCAGAAATCATTTTGGACGCACCCGATGGATCTTCTCAGTGACATTGTTCATTTGGAATCTCCTTTCAATCCATTTGGAGACAGTGGTAGTGTCAGTACAAAATAGGTGCATGGTTTGCACCAGACATTGCTCAGAAATCATTTTGGACGCACCCGATGGTACTCCTAAGTCACGAGGCTCAAGTGGATGTTCGTTTTGGTCTGTTTGGAGATAGTGCTTATCTTGACGTAAGATAGGTGCACGGTTTGCGTCGAACGTACCATAGGCTCGGAAATCGTTTTGGACACACCCGATGGTACTCCTAGGTGACGAGGTTCAAGTGGATGCCCGTTTTGGTCTGTTTGGAGACAGTGCTAATCTTGACGCGAGATAGGTGAACGGTTTGCGCCGAATGTACCATAGGCTCAGAAATCATTTTAAAAACACCCGATGGATCTTCTCAGTGACATTGGTCATTTGGAATCTTGTTTCAATCCATTTGGAGACAGTGGTAGTGTCAGTGCAAAATAGGTGCATGGTTTGCACCAAATATCGCTCATAAATCGTTTTGGACGCACCCGATGGGACTCCTAGGTGACGAGGCTCAAGTGGATGCTCGTTTTGGTCTGTTTGGAGATAGTGCTAACCTTAACGCAAGGTAGGTGCACGGTTTGCGCCGAACGTACCATAGACTCAGAAATCGTTTTGGACGCACCCGATGGATCTCCTATGTGACATTAGTCATGTGGAATGTCATTTCAATCCATTTGAAGACAGTGGTAGTGTCAATACAAAATAGGTGCACGGTTTGCACCAAACATCGCTCAGAAATCATTTTGGATGCACCCGATGGTACAACTAGGTGATGAGGCTCAAGTGAATGCTCGTTTTGGTCTATTTGGATATAGTGCTAACCTTGATGCGAGGTTGGTGCACTGTTTGCGTCGAAGTACCATAGGGTCAGAAATCGTTTTGGACACACCCGATGGTACTCCTATGTGATGAGGCTCAAGTGGACGCTCGTTTTGGTCTATTTGGAGACAGTGCTAATCTTGACGCAAGAAAGGTTCACGGTTTGTGCCGAACGTACCATAGGCTCAGAAATCATTTTGGACGCACCCGATGGATCTTCTCAGTGACATTGGTCATTTGGAATCTCGTTTCAATCCATTTGGAGACAGTGGTAGTGTCAGTGCAAAATAGGTGCATGGTTTGCTCCAAACATTGCTCAGAAATTGTTTTGGACGCACCCGATGGTACTCCTAAGTCACGAGGCTTAAGTGGATGCTCGTTTTGGTCTGTTTGGAGATAGTGCTAATCTTGACGTAAGATTGGTGCATGGTTTGCGTCGAACTTACCATAGGCTCGGAAATCATTTTGGACACACCCGATGGTACTCCTAGGTGACGAGGATCAAGTGGATGCTCATTTTGGTCTGTTTGGAGACTGTGCTAATCTTGACGCAAGATAGGTGCACAGTTTCCACCGAACGTACCATAGGCTCATAAATCATTTTGGACGCACCCGATGGATCGCTCAGAAATCATTTGGAATCTCGTTTCAATCCATTTGGAGACAGTGGTAGTGTCAGTGCAAAATAGGTGCATGGTTTGCACCAAACATTGCTCAGAAATCGTTTTGGACGCACCTGATGGTACTCCTAAGTCATGAGGCTCAAGTGGATGCTCATTTTGGTCTGTTTGGAGATAGTGCTAATATTGACGTAAGATAGGTGCATGGTTTGCGTCGAACGTACCATAGGCTCGGAAATTGTTTTGGACACACCCAATGGTACTCCTAGGTGACGAGGTTCAAGTCGATGCTCATTTTGGTCTGTTTGGAGATAGTGCTAACCTTGACGCAAGATAGGTGCACGGTTTGCGCCGAATGTACCATAGGCTCAGAAATCATTTTGGACGCACCCGATGGATCTTCTCAGTGACATTGGTCATTTGGACTCTCGTTTCAACCCATTTGGAGACAGTTTTAGTGTCAGTGCAAGATAGGTGCACGGTTTCCACCAAACATCGCTTAGAAATCATTTTGGAAGCACCCGATGGTACTCCTAGGTGACGAGGCTCAAGTGGATGCTCGTTTTGGTCTATTTGGAGATAGTGCTAACCTTAACGCAAGATAGGTGCATGGTTTGCGCCGAACGTACCATAGGCTCAGAAATCATTTTGGATGCACCCGATGGATCTCCTATGTGACATTAGTCATGTGGAATGTCATTTCAATCCATTTGGAGACAGTGGTAGTGTCAGTGCAAAATAGGTTCACGGTTTGCACTAAACATCGCTAAGAAATCATTTTGGACGCACCCGATGGTACAACTAGGTGACGATGCTGAAGTGGATGCTCATTTTGGTCTGTTTGGACATAGTGCTAACCTTGATGCGAGGTTGGTGCACTGTTTGCGTCGAACGTACCATAGGGTCAGAAATCATTTTGGACACACCCGATAGTACTCCTAGGTGATGAGGCTCAAGTGGACGCTCGTTTTGGTCTGTTTGGAGACAGTGCTAATCTTGACGCAAGAAAGGTTCACAGTTTGCGCCGAACGTACCATAGGCTCAGAAATCATTTTGGACGCACCCGATGGATCTTCTCAGTGACATTGGCCATTTGGAATCTCGTTTCAATCCATTTGGAGACAGTGGTAGTGTCAGTACAAAATAGGTGCATGGTTTGCACCAGACATTGCTTAGAAATTGTTTTGGACGCACCCGATGGTACTCCTAAGTCACGAGCTCAAGTGGATGCTCGTTTTGGTCTGTTTGGAGATAGTGCTAATCTTGACGTAAGATAGGTGCACGGTTTGCGTCGAACGTACCATAGGCTCGGAAATCGTTTTGGACACACCCGATGGTACTCCTAGGTGACGAGGTTCAAGTGGATGCCCGTTTTGGTCTGTTTGGAGACAGTGCTAATCTTGACGCGAGATAGGTGAACGGTTTGCGCCGAATGTACCATAGCCTCAGAAATCATTTTGAACACACCCGATGGATCTTCTCAGTGACATTGGTCATTTGGAATCTCGTTTCAATCCATTTGGAGACAGTGGTAGTGTCAGCGCAAAATAGGTGCATGGTTTGCACCAAACATCGCTCAGAAATCGTTTTGGACGCACCCGACGGGACTCCTAGGTGACGAGGCTCAAGTGGATGCTCGTTTTGGTCTGTTTGGAGATAGTGCTAACCTTAACGCAAGGTAGGTGCACGGTTTGCGCCGAACGTAACATAGGCTCAGAAATCATTTTGGACGCACCCTATGGATCTCCTATGTGACATTAGTCATGTGGAATGTCATTTCAATCCATTTGAAGACAGTGGTAGTGCCAATGCAAATAGGTGCACGGTTTGCACCAAACATCGCTCAGAAATCATTTTGGATGCACCCGATGGTACAACTAGGTGACGAGGCTCAAGTGGATGCTTGTTTTGGTCTATTTGGAGATAGTGCTAACCTTGATGCGAGGTTGGTGCACTGTTTGCGTCGAACATACCATAGGGTCAGAAATCATTTTGGACACACCCGATGGTACTCCTAGGTGATGAGGCTCAAGTGGACGCTCTTTTTGGTCTATTTGGAGACAGTGCTAATCTTGACGCAAGATAGGTTCACGGTTTGCGCCGAACGTACCATAGGCTCAGAAATCATTTTGGACGCACCCGATGGATCTTCTCAGTGACATTAGTCATTTGGAATCTCGTTTCAATCCATTTGGAGATAGTGGTAGTGTCCGTGCAAAATAGGTGCATGCTTTGCACCAAACATCACTCAGAAATCATTTTGGATGCACCCAATGGTACTCCTAAGTCACGAGGCTCAAGTGGATGCTCGTTTTGGTCTGTTTGGGGATAGTGCTAATCTTGACGTAAGATAGCTGCACTGTTTGCGTCGAACGTAACATAGGCTCGGAAATCATTTTGGACACACCCGATGGTACTCCTAGGTGATGAGGTTCAAGTGGATGCTCGTTTTGGTCTGTTTGGAGACAGTGCTAATCTTGACGCAAGATAGGTGCACGGTTTGCGCCGAACGTACCATAGGCTCAGAAATCATTTTGAACACACCCGATGGATCTTCTCAGTGACATTGGTCATTTGGAATCTCATTTCAATCCATTTGGAGACAGTTATAGTGTCAGTGCAAGATAGGTGCACGGTTTGCACCAAACATCGCTTAGAAATCGTTTTGGACGCACCTGATTGTACTCCTTGGTGACCAGGCTCAAGTGGATGCTCGTTTTGGTCTGTTTGGAGATAGTGCTAACCTTAACACAAGATAGGTGCACGGTTTGCGCCGAACGTACCATGGGCTCAGAAATTGTTTTGGATGCACCCGATGGATATCCTATGTGACATTGGTCATGTGGAATCTCATTTCAATCCATTTGGAGGCAGTGGTAGTGTCAGTGCAAAATAGGTGCACGGTTTGCACCAAACATCGCTCAGAAATTGTTTTGGACGCACCCGATGGTACTCCTAGGTGACGAGGCTCAAGTGGATGCTCGTTTTGGTCTGTTTGGAGATAGTGCTAACCTCGATGCGAGATTGGTGCACTGTTTGCGTCGAACATACCATAGGCTCGGAAATTATTTTGGACAGACCCGATGGTTCTCCTAGGTGACGAGGCTCAAGTGGATGCTCGTTTTGGTCTGTTCGGAGACAGTGCTAATCTTGACGCAAGTTAGGTGCACGGTTTGCGCCGAATGTACCATAGGCTCAGAAATTATTTTGGACGCACCCGATGGATCTCCTATGTGACATTAGTCAAATGTAAGGCTGGACGAAAAACTCGAAGCTCGTTAGCTCGCTCGGCTCGTGGCTGGCTCGGCTCGGCTCGGCTCGGCTCGTTATGATAACGAGCCGAGCCGAGCTAGGATTTTAGCTCGTTAGCTATAACGAGCCAACTCGAGCTAGCTCGTGAGCCGCTCGCGAGCCAAACGAGCCATAGTTTTAGAGAAAAAGTCATCATAACTTATATTAGTTTTGTATTACTTCATGTTTTGCACTTCACAAATAGATGATATGTTAGCTCATATGAATATTTTGTTCGATTTAAGGCTATTGAATATATTATTTTTATGTTATTAATATTTTTATGCTTTAGATAAATACAAATATTATATTTTGTATATTTTTTTTACCTGGCTCGCGAGCCTAACGAGCCAGCTCGAGCTCGTAACGAGCCGAGCCGAGCTGGCTTTCTGGCTCGTTAAGATAACGAGCCGAGCCGAGCTAGCTCGTTATCCTAACGAGCCAGAACGAGCCGAGCCGAAACGAGCCGAGCTGGCTCGTTAGCCAGCCTTAGTCAAATGGAATGTCATTTCAATCCATTTGGAGACAGTGGTAGTGTCAGTGCAAAATAGGTGCACGGTTTACACCAAACATCGCTTAGAAATCATTTTGGATGCAACCGATGGTACAACTAGGTGACGAGGCTCAAGTGGATGCTCGTTTTGGTCTGTTTGGAGATAGTGCTAACCTTGATGCGAGGTTGGTGCACTGTTTGCGTTGAACGTACCATAGGGTCAGAAAATCGTTTTGGACACACCCGATGGTACTCCTAGGTGATGAGGCTCAAGTGGACGCTCTTTTTGGTCTGTTTGGAGACAGTGCTAATCTTGACGCAAGATAGGTTCACGGTTTGCACCGAACGTACCATAGGCTCAGAAATCATTTTGGACGCACCCGATGGATCTTCTCAGTGACATTGGCCATTTGGAATCTTGTTTCAATCCATTTACAGACAGTGGTAGTGTCAGTGCAAAATAGGTGCATGCTTTGCACCAAATATCACTCAGAAATCATTTTGGACGCACCCGATGGTACTCCTAAGTCACGAGGCTCAAGTGGATGCTCGTTTTGGTCTGTTTGGAGATAGTGCAAATCTCGACGTAAGATAGGTGCACGGTTTGTGTCGAACGTACCAGAGGCTCGGAAATCGTTTTGGACACACCCGATGGTACTCCTAGGTGACGAGGTTCAAGTGGATGCTCGTTTTGGTCTGTTTGGAGACAGTGCTAATCTTAACGCAAGATAGGTGCACGGTTTGTGTTGAACGTACCATAGGCTAAGAAATCATTTTGAACACACCCGATGGATCTTCTCAGTGACATTGGTCATTTGGAATCTCGTTTCAATCCATTTGGAGACAGTTATAGTGTCAGTGCAAGATAGGTGCACGGTTTCTGCCAAACATCGCTTAGAAATCATTTTGGACGCACCGGATTGTACTCCTTGGTGACCAGGCTCAAGTGGATGCTCGTTTTGGTCTGTTTGGAGATAGTGCTAACCTTAACACAAGATTGGTGCATGGTTTGCGCCGAACGTACCATAGGCTTAGAAATCATTTTGGACGCACCTGATGGATCTTCTCAGTGACATTGGTCATTTGGAATCTCGTTTCAACCCATTGGGAGACAGTTTTAGTGTCAGTGCAAGATAGGTGCACGGTTTCTGCCAAACATCGCTTAGAAATCGTTTTGGAAGCACCCGATTGTACTCCTAGGTGACGAGGCTCAAGTGGATGCTTATTTTGGTCTGTTTGGAGATAGTGCTACCCTTAACGCAAGATAGGTGCACGGTTTGCACTGAACGTACCATAGGCTCAGAAATCGTTTTGGACGCACCCGATGGATCTCCTTTGTGACATTAGTCATGTGGAATGTCATTTCAATCCATTTGGAGATAGTGGTAGTGTCATTGCAAAATAGGTGCACGGTTTGCACCAAACATCGCTCAGAAATCATTTTGGACGCACCCGATGGTACAACTAGGTGACGAGGCTCAAGTGGATGCTCATTTTGGTCTGTTTGGAGATAGTGCTAACCTTGATGCGAGGTTGGTGCACTGTTTGCGTCGAACGTACCATAGGGTCGGAAATCATTTTGGACACATCTGATGGTACTCCTAGGTGATGAGGCTCAAGTGGACGCTCGTTTTGGTCTGTTTGGAGACAGTGCTAATCTTGACGCAAGAAAGGTTTACAGTTTGCGCCAAACGTACCATAGGCTCAGAAATCATTTTGGACGCACCCGATGGATGTTCTCAGTGACATTGGTCATTTGGAATCTCGTTTCAATCCATTTGGAGACAGTGGTAGTGTCAGTGCAAAATAGGTACATGGTTTGCACCAGACATTGCTCAGAAATCATTTTGGACGCACCCGATGGTACTCCTAAGTCACGAGGCTCTAGTGGATGCTCGTTTTGGTCTGTTTGGAGATAGTGCTAATCTTGACGTAAGATAGGTGCACGGTTTGCGTCGAACGTACCATAGGCTCAGAAATTGTTTTGGACACACCCGATGGTACTCCTAGGTGACGAGGTTCAAGTGGATGCCCGTTTTGGTCTGTTTGGAGACAGTGCTAATCTTGACGCGAGATAGGTGAACGGTTTGCGCCGAACGTACCATAGGCTCAGAAATCATTTTGGACGCACCCGATGATACTCCTAAGTCACGAGGCTCAAGTGGATGCTCGTTTTGGTCTGTTTGGAGATAGTGCTAATCTTAACGTAAGATAGTTGCACGGTTTGCGTCGAACGTACCATAGGCTCAGAAATCGTTTTGGACGCATCCGATGGTAGTCCTTGGTGACGAGGCTCAAGTGGATGCTCGTTTTGGTCTGTTTGGAGATAGTGCTAATCTTGATAGGTGCATGGTTTGCGCCAAATGTACCATAGGCTCAAAAATCATTTTTGACACACCCGATGGTACTCCTAGGTGACGAGGCTCAAGTGGATGCTCGTTTTGGTCTGTTTGGAGACAGTGCTAATCTTGACGCAAGACAGGTGCACGGTTTGCGCCGAACGTACCATAGGCTCAGAAATTATTTTGGACGCATCCGATGGATCTTCTTAGTGACATTGGTCATTTGTAATCTTGTTTCAATCCATTTGGAGACAGTGGTAGCGTCAGTGCAAAATAGGTGCACGGTTTGCACCAAACATCGCTCAAAAATCGTTTTGGACGCACCCGATGGTACTCCTAGGTGACGAGGCTCAAGTGGATGCTCGTTTTGGTCTGTTTAGAGATAGTGCTAATCTTGACGTAAGATAGGTGCACGGATTGCGTCAAACGTACCATAGGCTCGGAAATCATTTTGGACACACCCGATGGTACTCCTAGGTGAGAAGGTTCAAGTGGAAGCTCGTTTTGGTCTGTTTGGAGACAGTGCTAATCTTGACGCAAGATAGGTGCACGGTTTGCACCGAACGTACCATTGTTTCAGAAATCATTTTAGACACACCCGATGGTACTCCTAGGTGACAAGGCTTAAGTGGATGCTTGTTTTGGTCTGTTTGGAGATAGCGCTAATCTTGATGCGAGATTGGTATACGGTTTGCGTCGAACGTACCAGAGGCTCAGAAATTGTTTTGGATGCACCCGATGGATCTCCTATGTGACATTGGTCATGTGGAATCTCATTTCAATCCATTTGGAGATAGTGGTAGTGTCTGTGCAAAATAGGTGCACGGTTTGCGCTAAACATCGCTCAGAAATCGTTTTGGACGCACCCGATGGTACTCCTAGGTGACGAGGCTCAAGTGGATGCTCGTTTTGGTCTGTTTGGAGATAGTGCTAACCTTGATGCGCGATTGGTGCACGGTTTGCGTTGAACGTACCAGAGGCTCAGAAATCATTTTGGACGCACCTGATGGGTCTCCTATGTGACATTGGTCATGTGGAATCTTATTTCAATCCATTTGGAGACATTGGTAGTGTCAGTGCAAAATAGGTGCACGGTTGGCACCAAACATCGCTTAGAAATCATTTTGGACGCACCCGAAGGATCTTCTCAGTGACATTGGTCATTTGGAGTCTCGTTTCAATCCATTTGGAGACAGTGGTAGTGTCAGTGCAAAATAGGTGCACGGTTTGCACCAAACATCGCTCAGAAATCGTTTTGGACGCACCCGATGGTACTCCTAAGTTACGAGGCTCAAGTGGATGCTCGTTTTGGTCTGTTTGGAGATAGTGCTAACCTTGATGCGAGATCGGTGCCCTATTTGCGTCGAACGTACCATAGGCTCAGAAATCGTTTTGGACACACCCAATGGTACTCCTAGCTGACGAGGCTCAAGTGGATGCTCGTTTTGGTCTGTTTGGACACAGTGCTAATCTTGATGCAAGAGAGGTGCACGGTTTGCGCTGAACGTACCATAGGCTCAAAAATCATTTTGGACGCACCCGATGGATCTTCTCAATGGCATTGGTCATTTGGAATCTCGTTTCAATCCATTTGGAGACAGTGGCAGTGTCAGTGCAAAACAGGTGCACGGTTTGCACCAAACATCGCTTAGAAATCATTTTGGACGCAACCGATGGTACTCCTAGGTGACGAGGTTCAAGTGGATGCTCGTTTTGGTCTGTTTGGAGACAATGCTAATCTTGACGCAAGATAGGTGCACGGTTTGCACCGAATGTACCATAGGCTCAGAAATCATTTTGGACGCACCTGATGGTACTCCTAGGTGACGAGGCTTAAGGGATGCTCATTTTGGTCTGTTTGGAGATAGTGCTAATCTTGATGCGAGATTGGTGCACAGTTTGTGTCGAATGTACCAGAGGCTCAGAAATTGTTTTGGATGCACCCGATGGATCTCCTATATGACATTGGACATGTGGAATCTCATTTCAATCCATTTGGAGACAGTGGTAGTGTTAGTGCAAAATAGGTGGACGGTTTGCGCCAAACATCGCTCAGAAATCGTTTTGGACGCACCCGATGGCACTCCTAGGTGACGAGGCTCAAGTGGATGCTCGTTTTGGTCTGTTTGGAGATAGTGCTAACCTTGATGCGAGATTGGCGCACGGTTTGCGTCGAACGTACCAGAGGCTCAGAAATTGTTTTGGACGCACCCGATGGATCTCCTATGTGACATTAGTCATGTGGAATCTCATTTCAATCCATTTAGAGACAGTGGTATTGTCTGTGCAAAATAGGTGCACGGTTTGCACCAAACATCGCTTAGAAATCGTTTTGGACGCACCCGATGGTACTGCTAGCTGACGAGGCTCAAGTGGATCCTCGTTTTGGTCTGTTTGGAGATAGTGCTAATCTTGATAGGTGCATGGTTTGCGCCAAATGTACCATAGGCTGAGAAATCGTTTTGGACACACCCGATCGCACCTCTAGCTGTCGAGGCTCAAGTGGATGCTCGTTTCGGTCCGTTTGGAGATAGTGCTAATCTTGACGCAAGATAGGTGCACGGTTTGCGTTGAACGTACCATAGGCTCGGAAATCGGTTTAGACAGGCTCGATGGTACTCCTAGGTGACGAGGCTCAAGTGGATGCTTGTATTGGTCTGTTTAGACATTGTGCTAATCTTGACGCAAGATAGATGCACGGTTTGCGCCGAACGTAACATAGGATCAGAAATCGTTTTGGACGCACCCAATGGATCTCCTATGTGACATTGGTCATGTGGAATCTCATTTCAATCCATTTGGAGACAGTGGTAGTGTCAGTGCAAAATATTTGCATGGTTTGCACAAAACATCGCTCAGAAATCGTTTTGGACGCACCCGATGGTAGTCCTAGGTGACAAGGCTCAAGTGGATGCTCGATTTGGTCTGTTTGGATATAGTGCTAACCTTGATGCGAGCTTGGTGCCCTATTTGCGTCGAACGTACCATAGGCTCAGAAATCATTTTGGACACACCCAATGGTACTCCTAGCTAATGAGGCTCAAGTGGATGCTCGTGTTGGTCTGTTTGGAGACAGGGCTAATCTTGACGCAAGAGAGGTGCACGGTTTGCGCCGAACGTACCATAGGCTCAAAAATCATTTTGGACGCACCCGATGGATCTTCTCCATGACATTGGTCATTTGGAATCTTGTTTCAATTAATTTGGAGACAGTGGCAGTGTCGGTTCAAAACAGGTGCACGGTTTGCACCAAACATCGCTTAGAAATCATTTTGGACGCACCCGATGGTACTCCTAGGTGTCGAGGTTCAAGTGGATGCTCGTTTTGGTCTGTTTGGAGACAGTGCTAATCTTGACGCAAGATAGGTGCACGGTTTGCGCCGAATGTACCATAGGCTCAGAAATCATTTTGGACGCACCCGATGGTACTCCTAGGTGACGAGGCTTAAGTGGATGCTCATTTTGGTCTGTTTGGAGATAGTGCTAATCTTGATGCGAGATTGGTGCACGGTTTGTGTCGAATGTACCAGAGGCTTAGAAATTGTTTTGGATGCACCCGATGGATCTCCTATGTGACATTGGTCATGTGGAATCTCATTTCAATCCATTTGGAGACAGTGGTAGTGTCTGTGCAAAATAGGTGCACGGTTTGCACCAAACATCGCTCAGGAATCGTTTTGGACGCACCCGATGGTACTGCTAGGTGACGAGGCTCAAGTGGATCCTCGTTTTGGTCTGTTTGGAGATAGTGCTAACCTTGATGCGAGATTGGCGCACGATTTGCGTCGAACGTACCAGAGGCTCAGAAATTGTTTTGGACGCACCCGATGGATCTCCTATGTGACATTGGCCATGTGGAATCTCATTTCAATCCATTTGGAGACAGTGGTAGTGTCTATGCAAAATAGGTGCACGGTTTGCACCAAACATCGCTTAGAAATCGTTTTGTTCGCAACCGATGGTACTGCTAGGTGACGAGGCTCAAGTGGATCCTCGTTTTGGTCTGTTTGGATATAGTGCTAATATTGATAGGTGCATGGTTTGCGCCAAATATACCATAGGCTGAGAAATCGTTTTGGACGCACCCGATAGCACCTCTAGCTGTCGAGGCTCAAGTGGATGCTCGTTTCGGTCTGTTTGGAGATAGTGCTAATCTTGACGTAAGATAGGTGCACGGTTTGCGTCGAACGTACCATAGGCTCAGAAATCATTTTGGACACGCTCGAAGGTACTCCTAGGTGACGAGGCTCAAGTGGATGCTTGTATTGGTCTGTTTAGACATAGTGCTAATCTTGACGCAATATAGATGCACGGTTTGCGCCGAACGTAACATAGGATCAGAAATCATTTTGGACGCACCCAATGGATCTCCTATGTGACATTAGTCATGTGGAATCTCATTTCAATCCATTTGGAGACAGTGGTAGTGTCAGTGCAAAATATTTGCACGGTTTGCACAAAACATCGCTTAGAAATCGTTTTAGATGCACCCGATGGTAGTCCTAGGTGACGAGGCTCAAGTGGATGCTCGTTTTGGTCTCTTTGGAGATAGTGCTAATCTTGATAGGTGCATGGTTTCCGCCAAATGTACCATAGGCTGAGAAATCATTTTGGACGCACCCGATCGCACCCCTAGCTGTCGAGGCTCAAGTGGATGCTCGTTTCGGTCCGTTTGGAGATAGTGCTAATCTTGACGCAAGATAGGTGCACGGTTTACGTCGAACGTACCATAGGCTCGGAAATCATTTTGGACATGCTCGATGGTACTCCTAGGTGACGAGACTCAAGTGGATGCTTGTACTGGTCTGTTTAGACTAGTGCGAATCTTGACGTAAGATAGATGCACGGTTTGCGCCGAACGTAACATAGGGTTAGAAATTGTATTGGACGCACCCGATCGATCTGCTATGTGACATTGGTCATGTGGAATCTCATTTCAATCCATTTGGAGACAGTGATAGTGTCAGTGCAAAATAGGTGCACGGTTTGCACCAAACATCGCTCAGAAATCATTTTGGACGCACCCGATGGTACTCCTAAGTGATGAGGCTCAAGTGGATGCTCGTTTTGGTCTGTTTGGAGATAGTGCTAACCTTGATGCGAGATTAGTGCCCTATTTGCGTCGAACGTACCATAGGCTCAGAAATCGTTTTGGACACACCCAATGGTACTCCTAGCTGACGAGGCTCAAGTGGATGCTCGTTTTGGTCTGTTTGGAGACAGTGCTAATCTTGATGCAAGAGATGTGCACAGTTTGCGCTGAACGTACCATAGGCTCAAAAATCATTTTGGATGCACCCAATGGATCTTCTCAATGACATTGGTCATTTGGAATCTCGTTTCAATCTATTTGGAGACAGTGGCAGTGTCAGTGCAAAACAGGTGCACGGTTTGCAACAAACATCGCTTAGAAATCATTTTGGACGCACCCGATGGTACTCCTAGGTGACGAGGTTCAAGTGGATGCTCGTTTTGGTCTGTTTGGAGATAGTACTAATCTTGACGCATGATAGGTGCACGGTTTGCGCCGAACATACCATAGGCTCAGGAATCGTTTTGGACGCACCCGATGGTACTCCTAGGTGACGAGGCTTAAGTGGATGCTCATTTTGGTCTGTTTGGAGATAGTGCTAATCTTGATGCGAGATTGGTGCACGGTTTGTGTCGAACGTACCAGAGGCTCAGAAATTGTTTTGGACGCACCCGATGGATCTCCTATGTGACATTGGTCACGTGGAATCTCATTTTAATCCATTTGGAGACAGTGGTAGTGTCAGTGCAAAATAGGTGCACGGTTTGCACGAAACATCCCTCAGAAATCGTTTTGGACGCACCCGATGGTACTCCTAGGTGACGAGGCTCAAGTGGATGCTCGTTTTGGTCTGTTTGGAGATAGTGCTAACCTTGATGCGAGATTGGTGCACGGTTTGCGTCGAACGTCAGAGGCTCAGAAGTTGTTTTGGACGCACCCGATGGATCTCCTATGTGACATTGGTCATGTGGAATCTCATTTCAATCCATTTGGAGACAGTGGAAGTGTCTGTGCAAAATAGGTGCATGGTTTGCACCAAACATCGCTTAGAAATCATTTTGGACACACCCGATGGTACTCCTAGGTGACGAGGCTCAAGTGGATGCTCGTTTTGGTCTGTTTGGAGATAGTGCTAATCTTGATAGGTGCATGGTTTGCGCCAAATGTACCATAGGCTGAGAAATCATTTTGGACGCACCCGATCGCACCCCTAGCTGTCGAGGCTCAAGTGGATGCTCGTTTTGGTCCGTTTGGAGATAGTGCTAATCTTGACGTAAGATAGGTGCACGGTTTGCGTCGAACGTACCATAGGCTCAGAAAATCGTTTTGGACACGCTCGATGGTACTCCTAGATGACGAGGCTCAAGTGGATGCTCGTTTTGGTCTGTTCAGAGATAGTGCTAATCTTGACGTAAGATAGGTGCACGGTTTGCGTCAAACGTACCATAGGCTCGGAAATCATTTTGGACAGACCCGATGGTACTCCTAGGTGAGAAGGTTCAAGTGGAAGCTCGTTTTGGTCTGTTTGGAGACAGTGCTAATCTTGACGCAAGATAGGTGCACGGTTTGCACCGAACGTACCATTGTTTCAGAAATCATTTTGGACACACCCGATGGTACTCCTAGGTGACAAGGCTTAAGTGGATGCTTGTTTTGGTCTGTTTGGAGATAGCACTAATTTTGATGCGAGATTGGTACACGGTTTGCGTCGAACGTACTAGAGGCTCAGAAATTGTTTTGGACGCACCCGATGGATCTCCTATGTGACATTGGTCATGTGGAATCTCATTTAAATCCATTTGGAGACTGTGGTAGTGTCAGTGCAAAATAGGTGCACGGTTTGCACCAAACATCGCTCAGAAATCGTTTTGGACGCACCCGATGGTACTCCAAAGTGATGAGGCTCAAGTGGATGCTCGTTTTGGTCTGTTTGGAGATAGTGCTAACCTTGATGCGAGATTAGTGCCCTATTTGCGTCGAACGTACCATAGGCTCAGAAATCGTTTTGGACACACCCAATGGTACTCCTAGCTGACGAGGCTCAAGTGGATGCTCGTTTTGGTCTGTTTGGAGACAGTGCTAATCTTGATGCAAGAGATGTGTACGGTTTGCGCCGAACGTACCATAGGCTCAAAAATCATTTTGGATGCACCCAATGGATCTTCTCATTGACATTGGTCATTTGGAATCTCGTTTCAATCCATTTGGAGACAGTGGCAGTGTCAGTGCAAAACAGGTGCACGGTTTGCAACAAACATCGCTTAGAAATCATTTTGGACGCACCCGATGGTACTCCTAGGTGACGAGGTTCAAGTGGATGCTCGTTTTGGTCTGTTTGGAGATAGTACTAATCTTGACGCATGATAGGTGCACGGTTTGCGCCGAACATACCATAGGCTCAGGAATCGTTTTGGACGCACCCGATGGTACTCCTAGGTGACGAGGCTTAAGTGGATGCTCATTTTGGTCTGTTTGGAGATAGTGCTAATCTTGATGCGAGATTGGTGCACGGTTTGTGTCGAACGTACCAGAGGCTCAGAAATTGTTTTGGACGCACCCGATGGATCTCCTATGTGACATTGGTCACGTGGAATCTCATTTTAATCCATTTGGAGACAGTGGTAGTGTCAGTGCAAAATAGGTGCACGGTTTGCACCAAACATCCCTCAGAAATCGTTTTGGACGCACCCGATGATACTCCTAAGTCACGAGGCTCAAGTGGATGCTCGTTTTGGTCTGTTTGGAGATAGTGCTAATCTTAACGTAAGACAGGTGCACGGTTTGCGTCGAACGTACCATAGGCTCGGAAATCGTTTTGGACGCATCCGATGGTAGTCCTTGGTGACGAGGCTCAAGTGGATGCTCGTTTTGGTCTGTTTGGAGATAGTGCTAATCTTGATAGGTGCATGGTTTGCGCCAAATGTACCATAGGCTGAGAAATCGTTTTGGACGCACCCGATCGCACCCCTAGCTGTCGAGGCTCAAGTGGATGCTCGTTTCGGTCCGTTTGGAGATAGTGCTAATCTTGACGTAAGATAGGTGCACGGTTTGCGTCAAACGTACCATAGGCTCGGAAATCATTTTGGACACGCTCGATGGTACTCCTAGGTGACGAGGCTCAAGTGGATGCTCGATTTGGTCTGTTCAGAGATAGTGCTAATCTTGACGTAAGATAGGTGCACGGTTTGCGTCAAACGTACCATAGGCTCGGAAATCATTTTGGACAGACCCGATGGTACTCCTAGGTGAGAAGGTTCAAGTGGAAGCTCGTTTTGGTCTGTTTGGAGACAGTGCTAATCTTGACGCAAGATAGGTGCACGGTTTGCACCGAACGTACCATTGTTTCAGAAATCATTTTGGACACACCCGATGGTACTCCTAGGTGACAAGGCTTAAGTGGATGCTTGTTTTGGTCTGTTTGGAGATAGCGCTAATTTTGATGCGAGATTGGTACACGGTTTGCGTCGAACGTACAAGAAGCTCAGAAATTGTTTTGGACGCACCCGATGGATCTCCTATGTGACATTGGTCATGTGGAATCTCATTTCAATCCATTTGGAGATAGTGGTAGTGTCTGTGCAAAATAGGTGCACGGTTTGCGCTAAACATCGTGCAGAAATCGTTTTGGACGCACCCGATGGTACTCCTAGGTGACGAGGCTCAAGTGGATGCTCGTTTTGGTCTATTTGGAGATAGTGCTAACCTTGATGCGAGATTGGTGCACGGTTTGCGTTGAACGTACCAGAGGCTTAGAAATCATTTTGGACGCACCCGATGGGTCTCCCATGTGACATTGGTCATGTGGAATCTCATTTCAATCCATTTGGAGACATTGGTAGTGTCAGTGCAAAATAGGTGCACGGTTTGCACCAAACATCGCTCAGAAATCATTTTGGACGCACCCGAAGGATCTTCTCAGTGACATTGGTCATTTGGAGTCTCGTTTCAATCCATTTGGAGACAGTGGTAGTGTCAGTGCAAAATAGGTGCACGGTTTGCACCAAACGTCGCTCAGAAATCGTTTTGGACGCACCCGATGGTACTCCTAGGTGACGAGGCTCAAGTGGATGCTTGTTTTGGTCTGTTTAGAGATAGTGCTAATCTTGACGTAAGATAGGTGCATAGTTTGCGTCGAACATACCATAGGCCCGGAAATCATTTTGGACACACCTAATGGTACTCCTAGGTGAGAAGGTTCAAGTGGCTGCTCGTTTTGGTCTGTTTGGAGACAGTGCTAATCTTGACGCAAGATAGTTGCACGGTTTGCACCGAACGTACCATTGTTTCAGAAATCATTTTGGACGCACCCGATGGTACTCCTAGGTGACGAGGCTTAAGTGGATGCTCGTTTTGGTCTGTTTGGAGATAGCGCTAATCTTGATGCGAGATTGATGCACGGTTTGCGTCGAACGTAACAGAGGCTCAGAAATTGTTTGGACACACCCGATGGATCTCCTATGTGACATTGGTCATCTGGAATCTCATTTCAATCCATTTGGAGACAGTGGTAGTGTCAGTGCAAAATAGGTGCACGGTTTGCGCCAAACATCGCTCAGAAATCGTTTTGGACGCACCCAATGGTACTCCTAGGTGACGAGGCTCAAGTGGATGCTCGTTTTGGTCTGTTTGGAGATAGTGCTAACCTTGATGCGAGATTGGTGCACGGTTTGCGTCGAACGTACCAAAGGCACAAAAATCATTTTGGACGCACCCGATGGGTCTCGTATGTGACATTGGTCATGTGGAATCTCATTTCAATCCATTTGGAGACAGTGGTAGTGTCAGTGCAAAATAGGTGCACGGTTTGCACCAAACATCGCTTAGAAATCATTTTGGACGCACCCGATGGATCTTCTCAGTGACATTGGTCATTTGGAATCTCGTTTCAATCCATTTGGAGACAGTGGTAGTGTCAGTGCAAAATAGGTGCACGGTTTGCACCAAACATCACCTAGAAATCATTTTGGACGCACCCGATGGTACTCCTTGGTGACGAGGCTCAAGTGGATGCTCGTTTTGGTCTGTTTAGAGATAGTGCTAATCTTGATGTAAGATAGGTGCACGGTTTGCGTCGAACGTACCAGAGGCTCAAAAATCATTTTGGATGCACCCGATGGATCTCCTATGTGACATTGGTCATGTGGAATCTCATTTCAATCCATTTGGAGATAGTGGTAGTGTCTGTGCAAAATAGGTGCACGGTTTGCGCCAAACATCGCTCAGAAATCGTTTTGGACGCACCCGATGTTACTCCTAGGTGACGAGGGTCAAGTGGATGCTCGTTTTGGTCTATTTGGAGATAGTGCTAACCTTGATGCGAGATTGGAGCACGGTTTGCGTCGAACGTACCAGAGGCTCAGAAATTGTTTTGGACGCACCCGATGGATCTCCTATGTGACATTGATCATGTGGAATCTCATTTCAATCCATTTGGAGACAGTGGTAGTGTAACACCTCAAGTGTTTAGTCCTTAATTGCATTGCAATTGCATTTGCATAAGCATAAGCATGCATCATTCATGTTTGTTATTTCATGTGATGCAACACATGTGATTGTTCTGGGGTTTATTTGAATTATTTCATGAAGTATTTGATAGTTGGTGTAACAAAAAGGTAAGGTAGCCAATCATGACCTACAACACCTTAGTTATACTTAGGGTAACATTTGGAACAAGGTTCATGTTGACCAAAATTACAAAATTGCCCTCCAAGAGATGTTTGACCACCAATTGACCCTAAAAGGCTCTAGTTTGACCAATTAAAAAGTCTAATTTAGAGACCTTGCATGGAAGAGCACCCTTAAGCAAAGTTGTAAAGAAACTCATGGGGAACAAAAGTCTCAATATGACCATCTCATGAAATTGACCCTAACATGCTCAAAAGTGGCCCACAAGTCAGTTAGAGAGGTAGCTCCAAGACTTAGAATTTTTCTAAGTCTGGAATCTGACCCTACAGTTTTACTGATGCCTACTTTAGGAGCTTTTAGTTTGCAAACCAGGCCAAACCAGTCTTTGAGCCAATTGACAAAGTTGTTGTCCACACATAGCTCTACAACATTGTCAATATTACCATCACCTGGTTCTCAATAGTTTAGGAGATATAGTGTCAAGAAGTTAGGGTTTCAGTCGGCGTTATCTCTGAAACTGCATTTCAGTTTCAAGGGGCACCACTTTGGAGCTCTGTAGTTTCAAATCTAGGCCGAACCAGCCCAAACTCCAATTGACAAACTTGTAGACCTCATGTAGCTCTACAAAATTGGTGTAATCATCTTCGACTAATTCGGACCGGTTTGGGAGATAATCATCGTGGAAGTCGCTCTGTCAGTCGGTCATCGATGTCACCATTCAGCCGATTCAGTTTCGTCAGTCGGGGAGTGGCCGACCGGCCGCAGGCCGTCGTCGACGCGTGGAGGCGCGGTGGCGCCCGTACGCCGGCCCTGGCCCCACCAGTCAGGCCGCGACGCCTTCAAGACGCCACGACGCGCGAGCCGGCCTCCATTCCTCCGCCCCCTCTCTTCCAGTTGCCAAGAAACATCGAAACCGAGCCGCCATTGCCGTTCTTCTCCGGTGAGCTCAAGCGCGAGCTACACCGCATCACTGGCCGCCAGACCTCGCCAATCCCTCCGCCTCACCACCCTCCATCCCCTTGACCCACCGAAGCCCGCGATTTGACTCGAGGTGAGCCGCATTGCTTTCTTCCCCGTCTCCGAGAGGTCGCCGGAGCCCGCCATGGGACCTCACCGTGGTCGAGGTGCTTCGGGTCTCTCTCTATCCTCCCTTCCTAGCAAAATGGATCCGCCTAGCTTCGGTCAAGCTCGTACCGAGCCTAGACCGCACCGTGCATCCTCACCGGCGACGGTGCGCCGCCACCGGACATCACCGGCCGCCGCTCGCGGTGACAAACCCCTTCCACCCCATCCCCATCCATTCCACGAGCACCAATCGACGCACCGGGTGACGGAGAACACGAGGCGGTGTTCGATTGGCCGAGCGAGCTCTTCTCCGGCGAGCTCGAGCTCGTCGGAGCTCGCGGGTCTCCGCCTCCCCTGCCTCCGGTCACTGACCGCGGGGGCCCGCCCGTCAGTGTCGCGCGCGGGCGGGAGCGCTGAGCGGGCCGTGCGCGTGCGAGCGTGTGGGCCGAGTTTTCCGGGCCGGCCCAGTTCATCCGAAATGAAATTCATTTTTATTATTTTGTCACTGATTTTTATACAAGTTGGAAAAATATAGATCTAGGGTTTTAATGATCCAAAAATCATGAGATAAATTTTGTTAGGATCTACATGATGTGTAGTATTTTAGAAAAATATGGATCTGGCATGAGATGTTTAAATTCTGTAAGAATTTAATAGATCCTTTAAATGTGTTTTGGAATGCATGCAAATTTGTTAAATTTATAACTTGAGCTGTAGTGTTCCATAAATCATGAAATTTGGTGGGTAGGTTACTCTATGCTAGCCCTAGCTCTGGTAAAAATTTGGGCATCAGTGCTTAAGTAATTTCCAAGTTATAATGCTATCTTGTTATTCTAGGAAATACTTAAATGAATTTTTGTAATTGTTCTACATGTGCAATGTTCATATAAATTTTTGGAGAATGTCTTGGTACCCTAGAGTGTCCAAGAAAATTAAGAAATCTGTTGTTTGACACTTTTTACTATGCTTTGTTATTTATACAAAAATCAGCCTTTTGGGCTTGTGAATTTTGTTCAGAGAGTTTCTGTGAATAAAACTTGTTCAAATTTTTTACTGTGGTCTCTTTTTGGGTCAGAGAGTCCCCTGTAATTTTTGTAGAATTTTAGGAGCAGTTTACATATATGTTTGAAATTCCACTTAATTACTTAAGTAAATTAAGAAATGAGTTTAAATAAATATTCTAGGTGGGTACACCTTACTTTCTGGTGTTCTTGTGACATTTGTGAACTTGTAGTAGTATTAGTTTGGTCTTAGAGAATGTTTGTCACATCAATAAATATTTAACCTTGTAATTTTAGGTTTTCTGGACAGCTAGTAGTAATTCTAAATTTGGCTTTGATAAAATTGGTTGCTGGAAAACTTGTAAATACCAAAGTTGGAGTAAACTTGATGAACTAGCTTGTGTCAAATTTTGGAAGCATTTGGCTTAGTAGTTTGAGAGTTACTATTGTTTAAAGTGGCAGTTCAAAATCTGCTGCTCTCTGTTTTGAGAGGACAGATTCTGGAACTTGTGAAGTTTGACATGGAGAACTTAGGAGTTTGGAGTTGAGGTCTGAAAATGAATTGTAGTGCATTTCTTAGGCTTTCCAGATTGTCTTAGATCATATCTTTTGGAATTGTAAATCTCTAGTTGTGATAAAAACAAGTAGCTGCTGTCCAGAATGCTTACTGTGGTGTTTTGCTGATTGATATGGTGTAATATCCTAAGACATGCTACTTTTGTAATTGTTAGGTGTTAGGGCCTTAACTGAGGATGAGCAGCTTTATCTTAGGTTAAGTAGATTAGGTGAGTACTTCTCTACCGGAGAAGAGATTTGCACGTACTAATAAAATAACTTGAATAGAGTATTTTATTTCTGAAATGCATTTCATTCCGAGCATGTTGCACCCATTTATGCATCCATTATATTTATTGTGCATTCATGCAATAGGTGTACCGGAGGGGGTGACACTCCTCGAATTCGAACAAGCGATACCGGAGGAGGTGCTGAGTCAACCGGAGGAATTAGCAGAAGAACCCAACGTCGGGGAAGCTCCGTCAGAAGATCTACCCGAGTGTCCGGACCACAGACCCGCAACCTTTCTCAAAGGCAAGCCCCGGTGCATGCTGAACCTACTGATTTATAAATTAATCTTGAGTACTTTTAATTATTTACTGCATTAGGTTGTAGGAGTTATATGAAAACACTTGTTGCATTATACCTGTCCTTGTCCAGATATCGTACTGAATCCTATATTAGGTGTAGGCACGTGTCAATGCTTAGCCCTGCTTAGTACGGTAGAAGTCGGGTGATTTCCGGTCATCCGCGAGATGTAGGAAGGAGTCGCGAGTGGCTTATGGCTATCGCGATGGAACCATGCTTTAAAATGAAATTGAGACCGGACGGGAGTTCGATAGTACAGCCGCAAGACACTTCACGTCTTGGGTGTGGAGCTATGCCCGTCTGAGTCGTTTAAGGACCGATTCGCTGTACGTCCTTGAGTCATGTTGAACGCAGTCTAACACTTAGTTGGCCGGATAAGTCGTTCCGACCGCAAAGCCGAGTAATGTGGTTCAGGCCGGGAATCGAATGGTAGGTTGCTTCTTGGAGGAGAGAAAGGATGTGCTTGGGGACATTGGCGTGAGACCAAGGGGGGGTTAGAGTCCCTATCACCTGGCAGAGTGTCGCCCTTGGGGTCGTGACATTATTCGGACCCGCGATTCCAGAATCATATGAAACGGTGGCCTGTGCGACCCTGGCAGGGGTCTGCACGGTGAGTATTAGAAATACCCCTCAGCTGGATAGGAATTCGATTCGAATCGCCGTCGCTCCCGGTTAGTGAGCACTTGACTTGAGCAGCGGCAACGTAGAACTCATTAAATGAACTGGTGGTTAAGGGAATGATACAATGTTGCCATAATGATATACCTGCTATGGATATAATAATAATGTTATTTGATTATAATCAAGTTCATGTTTAGTACAGGTGCTAAGATAGATGACAGGTAAATGCTAAAAATAACTGCTAGTACAGGCTATAAGAGTTTCAATTACTTATGCCTTTATGCAAAATGTTATGTCAGCTATCCTCTTGTGTAAGCCTTGCATAATCCTTGGTGTCATCTTATTTCTGGTTTTCGATGGGTAAGTCTAGCTGAGTACATTCCAGTACTCAGGGTTTATTCCCTCCTGTTGCAGATGACATGCTTTATCAGGGATTCTGCAAGACGTGTCTCCACCCTGCGGGTGATGATGACTAGATCACAAGGGCGTGATCGTCTTTATGTACTTTCCTCATGCTTTTGCGGGTTGTCGATCATCTAGACTGGCAGTATTTAATTAACTAGTGTGTGTGTTATGCTTCCGCTACTTTCAAACTTGGTTTGTAATGTTTGCTACTCCGTGGTGTAAACTTATTTCGGAACTACTTGTGAAAGGTAACGTACGATGTGTATGTTGAATGATGCGATCCTGGTTGTAAGCAGTTTGGTTTGAAATCCTTCGTGATTTCGATTGACTACCGGGATTATATGGGCTCAAGTTTGAAAATTTGAGCGCTTTGGTGCTTGTTTTCGTACTTGTGCTCTTATAATTTGGTCGGTTCTGTTACAGCTGGTACCGGAGCATAATTCAACATTAAACACATCTTACGGGTAATTAAAAACAAAAGTATTTTTTTTAAAAAGGGTTAAAAACTATAAAAATTATTTTTTTTGGTACGCCAGTGATCACAACCCTTAGCCCAAATAAGGACTCTTAGGTGGCTTATTATAAAGACTAACTTGGGGGCCTTGTTTGTTTTTGTTTCGTCGTCCATACGGCGTGATATTGTATGGATGCCATCCACTTGGGTGGTAATGTATGGATCAAGTGCCTCGACGCTCTGGTAAGTGTGAGTTGTGAGAGCATGATCGTCCAACCGGCGATCTAGGGGAGAGTAGTTTTGGTAACTTGCATACTTACATGTTTAAACCATGTAATTACGTAAGCACTTAATTGTGGGAACCTTATTATCGGGTAGCTTTGATACTGAAGTATATACATCTGGGGATGTGTATATGGAAAGTATTTAATTTACTGCTTTCTTGTGTGCATATATTGGGAATTGTTGGGCTGCAATGAGTTTTTCTGCAGGTACACTAACAGCGTAACGAGTAGACCGATAGTTTCGCTTATATGAGAGAACGTATGTATGCCACCGCCTAGCGTTAGAACTTTAGGTTTCTACTAAGGTGAGAGGGCGTACGAAACGTGCATGCATCATGTTTAATTATATCATACATGTCATTTACTCCCTCCTTAAAAATTTCTGTACTCCCGACTAAAGTAAATCTCGTATCCCCTAAATGATCCTCACTTTAAGTCGTATCTTATCTTGTTGCTACAGATGGCACGTACCAAGAGGACCGCTCGTAAGTCCACTGGGGGCAGGGCACCGCGTCACCAGCTCGCTCCACGTGAGCCCCGCCCTGAGCCTACTGAGGTGGAAAGGCTGAGGGCAGAGTTGGCTGAAGTGACTGCCGCCAGGAATGCAGCACGTCAACAACTGGAACAAGTGATTCATGATCGTGATCAAGAAACGCTTGCAGTCTAGAGGTTGATAGTGGCAAATCGCAACTGTCAACGCATGTTGGTCCGTGTGATGGAACAGAGGGATGAAGCCTGGCACGAGGAGAATGTTCTGAGAGCTCGTCAGTTTGAGCTCGAGCAACAGTTGGAGAACGCTGAAGAATACAATGATAATCTTCATGAAGAAGTGCACCGCCTGAACAACGAGCTTAATCCCCTGCTGCCTCGAAACAACAACGCCGATGAGGACATGGGTTCGGGAATCTTCATGGCTGAGGATGATGATGAAGTGGAGGTTGATGGACCACAGGATGCCTCACCTGCAGAAGCACCAGAGGAAGAGCCAGAAGAAGAAGAAGACGAGGAGTTAGAGCCTGTCAGTGATGAGGACGGCGGGGAGATCCTTGACACTGACTCGGAGGATGATGCTTAGAGTAGTCATCACGTGCCTATAATGTTAGGATCGTCTTTTGTGCCCTCCATGTGAAGGAGTGAGGCCTTGTAATAACTTGACTTTGGGATGTAAGGTTGAACCGTATGTTCCTGAATGTAGTTTGAACCTATTAATTTCGATCACAACTTGATGTCTTATTATGTTGCGTTCGATGATGGTGTCACGATTAGCACCCTTCGGTGCCGCGACGAAACCGAGGGCCTCCTATGGCGCGCGACATAAGGCTGTGCTGCTTGGCACGCGCAGGTATCGAGGTGGCTAGTCATGATCCACCATGGAACTCTTCATTGAGAAGTCTCTTTGTGGTCAGCTTGAAGTAGCCTTTCACAGTCAACTAAAAATCTTGAGATCGAATCCAAGTACCGTGCAAAAGGTCAAAAATCACGTAGATAGCAACGTAAACGGTCCGGTAACCGTTGTGCTCCCTGTGAGTGAGCCTTTATCAAAGAGCATCTTGTTGGGTTACCAAGTATGATCTCGTCAAATGATGCGCTAGAATGGATTGTGCGGTTGTGATGAATTATTGTGTCTTAATTATTATGAGAAATCTATTCATACAGTCAGATTGACATTTCGCAATAATTCATCTACAAATTTCCCACATCGTCAGTGCTCATTGGCTATGCATTTTGCAGATGTCGTACAATCTACGCCGGGGTTGTGGAAATGAGGAGGAGGAACAGCCGCCCCCTCCGCCACCACCTACTCCGGCTGAGCTGATGCAGACAGTGGTCGAAGGGCAGCGCATGTTGGCAGATGCTATGCGCCAGCTGGCTAACCGGGAAGCTCGTCCTGGCCGCCAAGGCCCAGAGTCAAATCAGTACAGCGATTTCAAGGACTTTCTGGATACAAAGCCCCCGCTCTTCAAGGAAGCGGAAGAACCACTGCAGGCTGACGAGTGGTTGAATACCATTGAACAAAAGTTTCGTCTGCTACGCCTGACTGATGAGCTGAAAACTGAGTATGCTTCCCATCAGTTGCATGGTCCGGCGAGCATTTGGTGGAGCCACTATCGTTCCACACTGCCTGCCAATGTCCCGATTGCTTGGAATCAGTTTAAGGCAGCATTCCGGGGAAATTATATCCCTCCCGGTCTTATGGCAATCAAGCACACATAGTTTATGAGGCTGTCGCAAGGAAACAAAAGCCTGACTGAATACTTGCAGTCCTTCAACAACCTGGCAAGGTATGCCACAGAGTTTGTGGATACCGATGCCAAAAAGATTGCTAGCTTCAAAAGGGGCCTCGGCCCAAAACTGATGAAAACTATGGGCACTAGCAAATGTACTACTTTCAATGATTTCATCAGCGATGCTTTGACCCAGGAGAACAGCAATACTATTTATTCTGCCTCTAAGAGCCGTAAAAGGGCCCTTGAGGCAAGTGCTTCTCAGTCAAGGGCCTCAGCAGCACCGAGGTCTTCCCCTCGCCCACCTGCTCAGAATACAAAGTTCCGTCCGCCGCAGAAGAAGCCTGCTGCAAAAACGGGGTTCCGTAAGGCTTATACCGTCGCTCTGCCAAAGGGGACTTCTGGACAGAGCAGCTCTAGTGTTCCTCCTAGCAATATGCCTTGCTGGAATTGCAACAAGCCAGGTCATTGGGCCCGGAACTGTCCGTACCCTAAGAAAAATGTCAACCAAGGTAGTCGTCAGGGACACGCCCATTATAACAGCATTGAGGAAATTCCATCTGGTGAGGTGGTCACCGATGGTAAGTTTCTAGTTGACCAACACCCCGCAGTGGTACTTTTTGATTCAGGTGCTTCGCATTCCTTTATCAGTCCTAAGTTTGTATCTAAATTTGCACACAAGTTGCATACTGTTGAAGGTGTGGGTTATTGTATTAGTGCTGCAAGTGGGAATATTTCAACAAACAAAGTAGTGGGGAATCTTAAGTTTGAGATAGAAGGGCGAAGTTATTCGCTTGCCCTATTGGTTTTACCTGGTTTAGACATAGATGTTATCTTGGGAATGAATTGGATGAGTCAGAATGGGGTACTCATTGACACATCCGCTCGGGTAGTTATGCTCAGAGATCCTACAGATCAAAAGGGTTTTCTAGTACAACTTCCCAGAAAGGTTGAATTGTTGGGGGAAATTCATGCTGTGCAAGCAAAGGCGTTGGCTGAAATTTCCGTAGTGAATGAATTTCCGGACGTTTTTCCCGATGAATTGCCGGGACTCCCTCCGGATCGGGATGTGGAGTTTAAAATCGAGTTGTTGCTTGGCACCGCACCCATCTCTAGGAGACCCTATAGGATGCCTCCAAATGAACTAGCTGAACTTAAGGTGCAATTGAATGAACTTTTGAAGAAAGGGTTGATTCGTCCTAGCTCGTCTCCGTGGGGATGCCCTGCTATCTTTGTAAAGAAGAAGGATCAAACCTTGCGGATGTGCGTGGACTACAGACCTCTGAATGCGGTCACTGTTAAGAATAAGTATCCTCTACCGCGTATCGACATCTTGTTCGATCAGTTGTCCAAGGCTAAAGTCTTTTCCAAGATCGATCTAAGATCTGGCTACCATCAAATTAAAATCCGCCTGGAAGATGTTCCAAAGATAGCCTTTTCTACCAGATACGGTCTTTATGAGTATCTTGTTATGTCTTTCGGCTTGACAAATGCCCCCGCACACTTTATGTACTTGATGAATTCGGTGTTTATGCCTGAATTGGACAAGTTTGTGGTGGTATTTATTGATGACATCCTGGTATATTCTGTGAATGAGGAGGATCACGCTGAACATCTGCGTATAGTCCTCACAAGACTGCGTGAACATCAACTATATGCAAAGTTCAGTAAGTGCGAATTCTGGCTTCGAGAAGTGTCTTTCCTTGGGCATGTGTTGTCCGATGGAGGAATTATGGTGGACCCCGCCAAGGTATAGGAAGTACTGAACTAGAAGGCTCCTATCTCGGTTCACGAGGTCCGAAGTTTTCTTGGTTTGGCTGGCTACTATCGTCGCTTCATCCCGGATTTCTCCAAAATAGCCAAACCCATGACTCGGTTGCTGCAAAAAGACACCAGGTTTGTCTGGACTCCTGAGTGTGATGCGGCTTTTCACCAACTGCGAACCCTCCTAACCTCGGCTCCGGTTTTGGCACAACCGAATATCGAGAAACCATTTGATGTTTATTGTGATGCCTCAGGCATAGGTTTGGGAGGCGTTTTGATGCAGGAAGGCCGAGTAATTGCATATACCTCGCGGCAACTTCGGAAGCATGAGGTGAATTATCCAACGCATGACTTAGAACTGGCTGCAGTTGTTCATGCTTTGAAAGTATGGCGGCATTATCTGCTGGGAAATGTCTGCAATATCTACACCGATCATAAAAGCCTCAAATACATCTTCACTCAACCCGAGCTAAATATGCGTCAGAGAAGATGGCTCGAGTTGATTAAAGATTATAATCTTCAAGTACACTATCACCCAGGCAAGGCAAATGTGGTTGCGGACGCTTTAAGCCGTAAGTCTCATTGCCATTCCTTAATTGAAACTGATTTTTACCAATCTCGCCTGTTACATCCGGCAGTCTTGTACAACATCACTGTCAGTGGTACTCTCAGAAATAGAATCATTGAGCTCCAAAAGACTGATCCGGGTATCTTTCACATAAAACGGAAGATGAATGATGGAGAGACTAAGCATTTCAGGTTAGATGACGAAGGTGTGCTGTGGTTTAAGGATAGGTTAGTGGTACCTAAGGACCGAGAGCTTAGAGATCAGATCCTGTCCGAAGCACATTCGTCCAAGTTGTCCATCCATCCTGGTAGTAATAAGATGTATTATGATTTGAAGCCACTTTATTGGTGGACCAAGATGCGGAAAGAGATAGCTGCATATGTTGCTAGATGTGACACCTGTTGCAGAGTTAAAGCTGTGCACATGAAAGCTGGGCTACTTCAGCCACTTTCCATTCCAGGCTGGAAATGGGAAGAGATAAGTATGGATTTCATTGTCGGACTTCCTCCTACTGTCAAAAATCATAACTCTATTTGGGTAATTGTTGATCGTTTGACCAAATCAGCTCACTTCATCCCAGTGAGAGTGGACTATCGTCCCACTGACTATGCTGAGTTGTACTTCAACCAGATAGTCCGGCTTCATGGGATACCTCGTACTATCGTTTCTAACCGTGGTCCCCAGTTCACTGCTCGCTTTTGGGAGCATTTGCATCACCTTCTGGGAACCAAGTTAGTGAGAAGCTCTGCTTATCACCCCCAGACATCGGGTCAGACAGAACGAGTTAACCAAATCTTGGAAGATCTGTTGCGAGCATGCGTCATTTCATCCAAGGGTTCTTGGGAAAAATGGTTACCTTTAGCCGAATTCTCATACAATAACAGTTATCAAGAGAGTATTAAGATGGCCCCATTCGAAGCTTTGTACGGTCGAAAGTGTCGAACTCCACTAAACTGGGTAGAAGCTGGGGAAAGAAGGTATTATGGCATTGATTTTGTCCAGGAAGCCGAGGAACAAGTCCGTACCATCCAAAAACACATGGCTACAGCACAAGCGAGACAGAAAAGCTATGCGGATCGTCGTAGAAAACCACTTGAATTTGAAGTTGGAGACTTCGTTTATTTGAAAGTTTCTCCAATGAAGAGTGTCCAACGTTTTGGTGTTAAGCGGAAACTTGCACCAAGATACGTGGGTCCTTTCCAGATCATAGGCAAGAGTGGAGCTGTTGCGTACAAAATCCAGTTGCCTCCTGAGATGAGAGCCATATTCAACGTTTTCCATGTATCTCAGCTTAAAAAGTGTCTTCGAGTTCCTGAGGAACAAGTTCCTTTAGGTGATATCAGGCTGGAATCCGACCTAACCTATGAAGAAAAGCCAGTCCGAGTGATCGATACTCAGGAACGAGTAACTAGAAGTAAAGTGGTTAAGTGGTACAAAGTGATGTGGAGTAATCAGGGAAGTGAGAGTGATGCTACGTGGGAACGGGAGGATTATTTGCGGGATGGTTATAAAGAATTCTATGAAAAATGGTACGCTTTCCAAATCTCGGGACGAGATTTTTATAAGAGGGGAGGGCTGTAACACCTCAAGTGTTTAGTCCTTAATTGCATTGCAATTGCATTTGCATAAGCATAAGCATGCATCATTCATGTTTGTTATTTCATGTGATGCAACACATGTGATTGTTCTGGGGTTTATTTGAATTATTTCATGAAGTATTTGATAGTTGGTGTAACAAAAAGGTAAGGTAGCCAATCATGACCTACAACACCTTAGTTATACTTAGGGTAACATTTGGAACAAGGTTCATGTTGACCAAAATTACAAAATTGCCCTCCAAGAGATGTTTGACCACCAATTGACCCTAAAAGGCTCTAGTTTGACCAATTAAAAAGTCTAATTTAGAGACCTTGCATGGAAGAGCACCCTTAAGCAAAGTTGTAAAGAAATTCATGGGGAACAAAAGTCTCAATATGACCATCTCATGAAATTGACCCTAACATGCTCAAAAGTGGACCACAAGTCAGTTAGAGAGGTAGCTCCAAGACTTAGAATTTTTCTAAGTCTGGAATTTGACCCTACAGTTTTACTGATGCCTACTTTAGGAGCTTTTAGTTTGCAAACCAGGCCAAACCAGTCTTTGAGCCAATTGACAAAGTTGTTGTCCACACATAGCTCTACAACATTGTCAATATTACCATCACCTGGTTCTCAATAGTTTAGGAGATATAGTGTCAAGAAGTTAGGGTTTCAGTCGGCGTTATCTCTGAAACTGCATTTCAGTTTCAAGGGGCACCACTTTGGAGCTCTGTAGTTTCAAATCTAGGCCGAACCAGCCCAAACTCCAATTGACAAACTTGTAGACCTCATGTAGCTCTACAAAATTGGTGTAATCATCTTCGACTAATTCGGACCGGTTTGAGAGATAATCATCGTGGAAGTCGCTCTGTCAGTCGGTCATCGATGTCACCATTCAGCCGATTCAGTTTCGTCAGTCGGGGAGTGGCCGACCGGCCGCAGGCCGTCGTCGACGGGTGGAGGCGCGGTGGCGCCCGTACGCCGGCCCTGGCCCCACCAGTCAGGCCGCGACGCCTTCAAGACGCCACGACGCGCGAGCCGGCCTCCATTCCTCCGCCCCTCTCTTCCAGTTGCCAAGAAACATCGAAACCGAGCCGCCATTGCCGTTCTTCTCCGGCGAGCTCAAGCGCGAGCTACACCGCATCACCGGCCGCCAGACCTCGCCAATCCCTCCGCCTCACCACCCTCCATCCCCTTGACCCACCGAAGCCCGCGATTTGACTCGAGGTGAGCCGCATTGCTTTCTTCCCCGTCTCCGAGAGGTCGCCGGAGCCCGCCATGGGACCTCACCGTGGTCGGGGTGCTTCGGGTCTCTCTCCATCCTCCCTTCCTAGCAAAATGGATCCGCCTAGCTTCGGTGAAGCTCGTACCGAGCCTAGACCGCACCGTGCATCCTCACCGGCGACGGTGCGCCGCCACCGGACATCACCGGCCGCCGCTCGCGGTGACAAACCCCTTCCACCACATCCCCATCCATTCCACGAGCACCAATCGACGCACCGGGTGACGGAGAACACGAGGCGGTGTTCGATTGGCCGAGCGAGCTCTTCTCCGGCGAGCTCGAGCTCGTCGGAGCTCGCGGGTCTCCGCCTCCCCTGCCTCCGGTCACTGACCGCGGGGGCCCGCCCGTCAGTGTCGCGCGCGGGCGGGAGCGCTGAGCGGGCCGCGTGCGTGCGAGCGTGTGGGCCGAGTTTTCCGGGCCGGCCCAGTTCATCCGAAATGAAATTCATTTTTATTATTTTGTCACTGATTTTTGTACAAGTTGGAAAAATATAGATCTAGGGTTTTAATGATCCAAAATTCATGAGATAAATTTTGTTAGGATCTACATGATGTGTAGTATTTTAGAAAAATATGGATCTGGCATGAAATGTTTAAATTCTGTAAGAATTTAATAGATCCTTTAAATGTGTTTTTGGAATGCATGCAAATTTGTTAAATTTATAACTTGAGCTGTAGTGTTCCATAAATCATGAAATTTGGTGGGTAGGTTACTCTATGCTAGCCCTAGCTCTGGTAAAAATTTGGGCATCAGTGCTTAAGTAATTTCCAAGTTATAATGCTATCTTGTTATTCTAGGAAATACTTAAATGAATTTTTGTAATTTTTCTACATGTGCAATGTTCGTATAAATTTTTGGAGAATGTATTGGTACCCTAGAGTGTCCAAGAAAATTAAGAAATCTGTTGTTTGACACTTTTTACTATGCTTTGTTATTTATACAAAAATCAGCCTTTTGGGCTTGTGAATTTTGTTCAGAGAGTTTCTGTGAATAAAACTTGTTCAAATTTTTTACTGTGGTCTCTTTTTGGGTCAGAGAGTCCCCTGTAATTTTTGTAGAATTTTAGGAGCAGTTTACATATATGTTTGAAATTCCACTTAATTACTTAAGTAAATTAAGAAATGAGTTTAAATAAATATTCTAGGTGGGTACACCTTACTTTCTGGTGTTCTTGTGACATTTGTGAACTTGTAGTAGTATTAGTTTGGTTTTAGAGAATATTTGTCACATCAATAAATATTTAACCTTGTAATTTTAGGTTTTCTGGACAGCTAGTAGTAATTCTAAATTTGGCTTTGATAAAATTGGTTGCTGGAAAACTTGTAAATACCAAAGTTGGAGTAAACTTGATGAACTAGCTTGTGTCAAATTTTGGAAGCATTTGGCTTAGTAGTTTGAGAGTTACTATTGTTTAAAGTGGCAGTTCAAAATCTGCTGCTCTCTGTTTTGAGAGGACAGATTCTGGAACTTGTGAAGTTTGACATGGAGAACTTAGGAGTTTGGAGTTGAGGTCTGAAAATGAATTGTAGTGCATTTCTTAGGCTTTTCAGATTGTCTTAGATCATATCTTTTGGAATTGTAAATCTCCAGTTGTGATAAAAACAAGTAGCTGCTGTCCAGAATGCTTACTGTGGTGTTTTGCTGATTGATATGGTGTAATATCCTAAGACATGCTACTTTTGTAATTGTTAGGTGTTAGGGCCTTAACTGAGGATGAGCAGCTTTATCTTAGGTTAAGTAGGTTAGGTGAGTACTTCTCTACCAGAGAAGAGATTTGCACGTACTAATAAAATAACTTGAATAGAGTATTTTATTTCTGAAATGCATTTCATTCCGAGCATGTTGCACCCATTTATGCATCCATTATATTTATTGTGCATTCATGCAATAGGTGTACCGGAGGGGGTGACACTCCTCGAATTCGAACAAGCGATACCGGAGGAGGTGCTGAGTCAACCGGAGGAATTAGCAGAAGAACCCAACGTCGGGGAAGCTCCGTCAGAAGATCTACCCGAGTGTCCGGACCACAGACCCGCAACCTTTCTCAAAGGCAAGCCCCGGTGCATGCTGAACCTACTGATTTATAAATTAATCTCGAGTACTTTTAATTGTTTACTACATTAGGTTGTAGGAGTTATATGAAAACACTTGTTGCATTATACCTGTCCTTGTCCAGATATCGTACTGAATCCTATATTAGGTGTAGGCACGTGTCAATGCTTAGCCCTGCTTAGTACGGTAGAAGTCGGGTGATTTCCGGTCATCCGCGAGATGTAGGAAGGAGTCGCGAGTGGCTTATGGCTATCGCGATGGAACCATGCTTTAAAATGAAATTGAGACCGGACGGGAGTTCGATAGTACAGCCGCAAGACACTTCACGTCTTGGGTGTGGAGCTATGCCCGTCTGAGTCGTTTAAGGACCGATTCGCTGTACGTCCTTGAGTCATGTTGAACGCAGTCTAACACTTAGTTGGCCGGATAAGTCGTTCCGACCGCGAAGCCGAGTAATGTGGTTCAGGCGGGGAATCGAATGGTAGGTTGCTTCTTGGAGGAGAGAAAGGATGTGCTTGGGGACATTGGCGTGAGACCAAGGGGGGGGTTAGAGTCCCTATCACCTGGCAGAGTGTCGCCCTTGGGGTCACGACATTATTCGGACCCGCGATTCCTGAATCATATGAAACGGTGGCCTGTGCGACCCTGGCAGGGGTCTGCACGGTGAGTGTTAGAAATACCCCTCCAGCTGGATAGGAATTCGATTCGAATCGCCGTCGCTCCCGGTTAGTGAGCACTTGACTTGAGCAGCGGCAACGTAGAACTCATTAAATGAACTGGTGGTTAAGGGAATGATACAATGTTGCCATAATGATATACCTGCTATGGATATAATAATAATGTTGTTTGATTATAATCAAGTGCATGTTTAGTACAGGTGCTAAGATAGATGACAGGTAAATGCTAAAAATAACTGCTAGTACAGGCTATAAGAGTTTCAATTACTTATGCCTTTATGCAAAATGTTATGTCAGCTAGCCTCTTGTGTAAGCCTTGCATAATCCTTGGTGTCATCTTATTTCTGGTTTTCGACGGGTAAGTCTAGCTGAGTACATTCCAGTACTCAGGGTTTATTCCCTCCTGTTGCAGATGACATGCTTTATCAGGGATTCTGCAAGACGTGTCTCCACCCTGCGGGTGATGATGACTAGATCACAAGGGCGTGATCGTCTTTATGTACTTTCCTCATGCTTTTGCGGGTTGTCGATCATCCAGACTGGCAGTATTTAATTAACTAGTGTGTGTGTTATGCTTCCGCTACTTTCAAACTTGGTTTGTAATGTTTGCTACTCCGTGGTGTAAACTTATTTCGGAACTACTTGTGAAAGGTAACGTACGATGTGTATGTTGAATGATGCGATCCTGGTTGTAAGCAGTTTGGTTTGAAATCCTTCGTGATTTCGATTGACTACCGGGATTATATGGGCTCAAGTTTGAAAATTTGAGCGCTTCGGTGCTTGTTTTCGTACTTGTGCTCTTATAATTTGGTCGGTTCTGTTACAGGTAGTGTCAGTGCAAAATAGGTGGACGGTTTGCGCCAAACATCGCTCAGAAATCATTTTGGACGCACCCAATGTTACTCCTAGGTGACAAGGCTCAAGTGGATGCTTGTTTTGGTCTGTTTGGAGATAGTGCTAACCTTGATGCGAGATTGGTGCACGGTTTGCGTCGAACGTACCAGAGGCTCAGAAATTATTTTGGACGCACCCGATGGATCTCCTATGTGACATTGGTCATGTGGAATCTCATTTCAATCCATTTGGAGACAGTGGTTGTGTCAGTGCAAAATAGGTGCACGGTTTGCTCCAAACATCGCTCAGAAATCGTTTTAGACGCACCCGATGGTACTCCTAGGTGACGAGGCTCAAGTGGATGCTCGTTTTGGTCTGTTTGGAGATAGTGCTAATCTTGATAGGTGCATAGTTTGCGCCAAATGTACCATAGGCTAAGAAAATCGTTTTGGACGCATCCGATCGCACCCCTAGCTGTCGAGGCTCAAGTGGATGCTCATTTCGGTCCGTTTGGAGATAGTGCTAATCTTAACGTAAGATAGGTGCACGGTTTGCGTCGAACGTACCATAGGCTCGGAAATCGTTTTGGACACGATTGATGGTACTCCTAGGTGACGAGGCTCAAGTGGATGCTTGTATTGGTCTGTTTAGACATATTGCTAATCTTGACGCAAGATAGATGCACGGTTTGCGCCGAACGTAACATAGGGTCAGAAATCATTTTGGACGCACCCGATGGATCTCCTATGTGACATTGGTCATGTGGAATCTCATTTCAATCCATTTGGAGACAGTGGTAGTGTATGTGCAAAATAGGTGCACGGTTTGCACCAAACATCGCTTAGAAATCGTTTTGGACGCACCCGATGGTACTCCTAGGTGACGAGGCTCAAGTGGATGCACGTTTTGGTCTGTTTGGAGATAGTGCTAATCTTAACGTAAGATAGGTGCACGGTTTGCGTCGAACGTACCACAGTCTCGGAAATCGTTTCGAACACGCTCGATGGTACTCCTAGGTGACGAGGCTCAAGTGGATGCTTGTATTGGTCTGTTTAGACATAGTGCTAATCTTGACACAAGATAGATGCATGGTTTGCGCCGAACATAACATAGGGTCAGAAAATCATTTTGGACGCACCTGATGGTACTCATTTTGGAGATAGTGCTAACCTTGATGCGAGATTGGTGCACGGTTTGCGTCGAACGTACTAGAGGCTCAGAAATTGTTTTGGACGCACCTGATGGATCTCCTATGTGACATTGGTCATGTGGAATCTCATTTCAATCCATTTGGAGATAGTGGAAGTGTCTGTGCAAAATAGGTGCACGGTTTGCACCAAATATCGCTTAGAAATCGTTTTGGACGCACCCGATGGTACTCCTAGGTGGCGAGGGTCAAGTGGATGCTCGTTTTGGTCTGTTTGGAGATAGTGCTAATCTTGATAGGTGCATGGTTTGCGCCAAATGTACCATAGGATGAGAAATCGTTTTGGACGCACCCGATCGCACCCCTAGCTGTCGAGGCTCAAGTGGATGCTCGTTTCGGTCCGTTTGGAGACAGTGCTAATCTTGACGTAAGATAGGTGCACGGTTTGCGTCGAACGTACCATAGGCTCGGAAATCATTTTGGACACGCTCGATGGTACTCCTAGGTGACGAGGCTCAAGTGGATGCTTGTATTGGTCTGTTTAGACATAGTGCTAATCTTGACGCAAGATAGATGCGCGGTTTGCGCCGAACGTAACATAGGGTCAGAAATCGTTTTGGACGCACTCGATGGATCTCCTATGTGACATTGGTCATGTGGAATCTCATTTCAATCCATTTGGAGACAGTGGTAGTGTCAGTGCAAAATAGGTGGACGGTTTGCACCAAACATCGCTCAGAAATCGTTTTGGACGCACCCGATGGTACTCCTAGGTGACGAGGCTCAAGTGGATGCTCGTTTTTGTCTGTTTAGAGATAGTGCTAACCTTGATGCGAGATTGGTGCACGGTTTGCGTCGAACGTACCACAGGCTCGAAAATCATTTTGGACACACCCGATGGTACTCCTAGGTGACGAGGCTCAAGTGGATGCTCGTTTTGGTCTGTTTGGAGACAGTGCTAATCTTGACGCAAGAGAGGTGCACGGTTTGCGCCGAACGTACCATAGGCTCAGAAATCATTTTGGACGCACCCGATGGATCTTCTCAATGACATTGGTCATTTGGAATCTCGTTTTAATCCATTCGGAGACACTGGCAGTGTCATTGCAAAACAGGTGCACGGTTTGCTCCAAACATCGCTTAGAAATCATTTTGGACGCACCCGATGGTACTCCTAGGTGACGAGGTTCAAGTGGATGCTCATTTTGGTATGTTTGGAGACAGTGCTAATCTTGACGCAAGATAGGTGCACGGTTTGCGCCGAACGTACCATAGGCTCAAAAATCATTTTGGACGCACCCGATGGTACTCCTAGGTGACGAGGCTTAAGTGGATGCTCATTTTGGTCTGTTTGGAGATAGTGCTAATCTTGATGCGAGATTGGTGCACGGTTTGTGTTGAACGTACCAGAGGCTCAGAAATTGTTTTGGATGCACCCGATGGATCTCCTATGTGACATTGGTCATGTGGAATCTTATTTCAATCCATTTGGACACAGTGGTAGTGTCAGTACAAAATAGGTGCATGGTTTGCGCCAAACATCGCTCAGAAATCATTTTGGACGCACCCGTGGTACTCCTAGGTGACGAGGCTCAAGTGGATGCTCGTTTTGGTCTGTTTGGAGATAGTGCTAACCTTGATGCGAGATTGGTCCACGGTTTGCGTCGAACGTACCAGAGGCTCAGAAATTGTTTTGGACGCACCCGATGGATCTCCTATGTGACATTGGTCATGTGGAATCTCATTTCAATCCATTTGGAGACAGTGGTAGTGTCTGTGCAAAATAGGTGCACGGTTTGCACCAAACATCGCTTAGAAATCGTTTTGGATGCACCCGATGGTACTCCTAGGTGACGAGGCTCAAGTGGATGCTCGTTTTGGTCTGTTTAGAGATAGTGCTAACCTTGATGCGAGATTGGTGCCCTGTTTGTGTCGAACGTACCATAGGCTCAGAAATCGTTTTTGACACACCCGATGGTACTCCTAGGTGACGAGGCTCAAGTGGATGCTCGTTTTGGTCTGTTTGGAGACAGTGCTAATCTTGAGGCAAGACAGGTGCACGGTTTGCGCCGAACGTTCCATAGGCTCAGAAATCATTTTGGACGCACCCGATGAATCTTCTCAGTGACATTGGTCATTTGGAATCTTGTTTCAATCCATTTGGAGACAGTGGTAGCGTCAGTGCAAAATAGGTGCACGGTTTGCACCAAACATCGCTTAGAAATCATTTTGGACGCACCCGATGGTACTCCTAGGTGACGAGGCTCAAGTGGATGCTCGTTTTGGTCTGTTTAGAGATAGTGCTAATCTTGACGTAAGATAGATACACGGTTTGCGTCAAACGTACCATAGGCTCGGAAATCATTTTGGACACACCCGATGGTACTCCTAGGTGAGAAGGTTCAAGTGGAAGCTCGTTTTGGTCTGTTTGGAGACAGTGCTAATCTTGACGCAAGATAGGTGCACGGTTTGCACCGAACGTACCATTGTTTCAGAAATCATTTTGGACGCACCCGATGGTACTCCTAGGTGACAAGGCTTAAGTGGATGCTTGTTTTTGTCTGTTTGGAGATAACGCTAATCTTGATGCGAGATTGGTACACGGTTTGCGTCGAACGTACAAGAGGCTCAGAAATTGTTTTGTACGCACCCGATGGATCTCCTATGTGACCATTGGTCATGTGGAATCTCATTCCAATCCATTTGGAGATAGTGGTAGTATCTGTGCAAATTAGGTGCAAAGTTTTGTGCTAAACATCGCTCAGAAATCGTTTTTGGACGCACCCGATGGTACTCCTAGGTGACGAGGCTCAAGTGGATGCTTGTTTTGGTCTGTTTGGAGATAGTGCTAACCTTGATGCGAGATTGGTGCACGGTTTGCGTTGAACGTACCAGAGGCTCAGAAATCATTTTGGACGCACCCGATGGGTCTCCTATGTGACATTGGTCATGTGGAATCTCATTTCAATCCATTTGGAGACATTGGTAGTGTCAGTGCAAATAGGTGCACGGTTTGCACCAAACATCGCTCATAAATCATTTTGGACGCACCCGAAGGATCTTCTCGGTGACATTGGTCATTTGGAGTCTCGTTTCAATCCATTTGGAGACAGTGGTAGTGTCAGTGCAAAATAGGTGCACGGTTTGCACCAAACATCGCTCAGAAATCGTTTTGGACGCACCCGATGGTACTCCTAGGTGAGAGGCTCAAGTGGATGCTTGTTTTGGTCTGTTTAGAGATAGTGCTAATCTTGACGTAAGATAGGTGCACAGTTTGCGTCGAACGTACCATAGGCCCAGAAATCATTTTGGACACACCTAATGGTACTCCTAGGTGAGAAGGTTCAAGTGGATGCTCGTTTTGGTCTGTTTGGAGACAGTGCTAATCTTGACGCAAGATAGGTGCACGGTTTGCACCGAACGTACCATTGTTTCAGAAATCATTTTGGACGCACCAGATGGTACTCCTAGGTGACGTGGCTTAAGTGGATGCTCGTTTTGGTCTGTTTGGAGATAGCGCTAATCTTGATGCGAGATTGATGCACGGTTTGCGTCGAACGTAACAGAGGCTCAGAAATTGTTTGGACACACCCGATGGATCTCCTATGTGACATTGGTCATCTGGAATCTCATTTCAATCCATTTGGAGACAGTGGTAGTGTCAGTGCAAAATAGGTGCACGGTTTGTGCCAAACATCGCTTAGAAATTGTTTTGGACACACAAAATGGTACTCCTAGGTGACGAGGCTCAAGTGGATGCTCGTTTTGGTCTGTTTGGAGATAGTGCTAACCTTGATGCGAGATTGGTGCACGGTTTGCATTGAACGTACCAGAGGCTCAGAAATTGTTTTGGATGCACCCGATGGATCTCCTATGTGACATTGGTCATGTGGAATCTCATTTCAACCCATTGGGAGATAGTGGTACCTGTGCAAAATAGGTGGACGTTTTGCGCCAAACATCGCTCAGAAATCGTTTTGGACGCACCCGATGGTACTCCTAGGTGACAAGGCTCAAGTGGATGCTCGTTTTGGTCTGTTTGGAGATAGTGCTAACCTTGATGCGAGATTGGTGCACGGTTTGCGTCGAACGTACCAGAGGCTTAGAAATTATTTTGGACGCACCCGATGGATCTCCTATGTGACATTGGTCATGTGGAATCTCATTTCAATCCATTTGGAGACAGTGGTTGTGTCAGTGCAAAATAGGTGCACGGTTTGCACCAAACATCGCTCAGAAATCGTTTTAGACGCACCCGATGGTACTCCTAGGTGACGAGGCACAAGTGGATGCTCGTTTTGGTCTGTTTGGAGATAGTGCTAATCTTGATAGGTGCATGGTTTGCGCCAAATGTACCATAGGCTGAGAAATCGTTTTGGACGCACCCGATCGCACCCTAGCTGTCGAGCCTCAAGTGGATGCTCGTTTCGGTCCGTTTGGAGGTAGTGCTAATCTTAACGTAAGATAGGTGCACGGTTTGCGTCGAACGTACCATAGGCTTGGAAATTGTTTTGGACACGCTCGATGGTACTCCTAGGTGACGAGGCTCAAATGGATGCTTGTATTGGTCTGTTTAGACATAGTGCTAATCTTGACGCAAGATAGATGCACGGTTTGCGCCGAACGTAACATAGGGTCAGAAATCGTTTTGGACACACCCGATGGATCTCCTAGGATAGGTGCACGGTTTGCGTCGAACGTACCATAGGCTCGGAAATCATTTTGGACACGCTCGATGGTACTCCTAGGTGACGAAGCTCAAGTGGATGCTTGTATTGGTCTGTTTAGACATAGTGCTAATCTTGACATAAGATAGATGCACTGTTTGCGCCGAACGTAACATAGGGTCAGAAATCGTTTTGGACGCACCCGATGGTACTGATTTTGGAGATCGTGCTAACCTTGATGCGAGATTGGTGCACGGTTTGCGTCGAACGTACCAGAGGCTCAGAAATTGTATTGGACGCACCCGATGGATCTCCTATGTGACATTGGTCATGTGGAATCTCATTTCAATCCATTTGGAGACAGTGGTAGTGTCAGTGCAAAATAGGTGGACGGTTTGCGCCAAACATCGCTCAGAAATCGTTTTGGATGCACCCGATGGTACTCCTAGGTGACAAGGCTCAAGTGGATGCTCGTTTTGGTCTGTTTGGAGATAGTGCTAACCTTGATGCGAGATTGGTGCACGGTTTGCGTCGAACGTACCAGAGGCTCAGAAATTGTTTTGGACGCACCCGATGGATCTCCTATGTGACATTGGTCATGTGGAATTTCATTTCAATCCATTTGGAGACAGTGGTAGTGTCTGTGCAAAATAGGTGCACGGTTTGCACCAAACATCGCTTAGAAATCATTTTGGACGCACCCGATGGTACTCCTAGGTGACGAGGCTCAAGTGGATGCTCGTTTTGGTCTGTTTGGAGATAGTGCTAATCTTGATAGGTGCATGGTTTGCGCTAAATGTACCATAGGCTGAGAAATCATTTTGGACGCACCCGATCGCACCCCTAGCTGTCGAGGCTCAAGTGGATGCTCGTTTCGGTCTGTTTGGAGATAGTGCTAATCTTAACGTAAGATAGGTGCACGGTTTGTGTCGAACGTACCATAGGCTCGGAAATCGTTTTGGACACGCTCGATGGTACTCCTAGGTGACGAGGCTCAAGTGGATGCTTGTATTGGTCTTTTTAGACATAGTGCTAATCTTGACGCAAGATAGATGCACGGTTTGCGCCGAATGTAACATAGGGTCAGAAATCATTTTGGACGCACCCGATGGATCTCCTATGTGACATTGGTCATGTGGAATCTCATTTCAATCTATTTGGAGACAGTGGTAGTGTTAGTGCAAAATAGGTGCACGGTTTGCACCAAACATCGCTTAGAAATCGTTTTGGACGCACCCGATGGTACTCCTAGGTGACGAGGTTCAAGTGGATGCTCGTTTTGGTCTGTTTAGAGATAGTGCTAACCTTGATGCGAGATTGGTGCCCTGTTTGCGTCGAACGTACCATAGGCTCGGAAATCGTTTTGGACACACGCGATGGTACTCCTAGGTGACGAGGCTCAAGTGGATGCTCGTTTTGGTCTGTTTGGAGACAGTGCTAATCTTGACACAGGAGAGGTGCACGGTTTGCGCCGAACGTACCATAGGCTCATAAATCATTTTGGACGCACCCGATGGATCTTCTCAATGACATTGGTCATTTGGAATCCCGTTTCAATCCATTTGGAGACAATGGCAGTGTCAGTGCAAAACAGGTGCACAGTTTGCACCAAACATCGCTAAGAAATCATTTTGGACGCACCCGATGGTACTCCTAGGTGACGAGGTTCAAGTGGATGCTCGTTTTGGTCTATTCGGAGACAGTGTTAATCGTGACGCAAGATAGGTGCACGGTTTGCGCTGAACGTACCATAGGATTAGAAATCATTTTGGACGCACCTGATGGTACTCCTAGCTGATGAGGCTTAAGTGGATGCTCATTTTGGTCTATTTAGAGATAGTGCTAATCTTGATGCGAGATTGGTGCACGGTTTGTGTTGAACGTACCAGAGGCTCAGAAATTGTTTTGGACGCACCCGATGGTTCTCGTATGTGACATTGGTCGTGTGGAATCTCATTTCAATCTATTTGGAGACAGTGGTAGTGTCTGTGCAAAATAGGTGCATGGTTTGCACCAAACATCGCTCAGAAATCATTTTGGACGCACCCGATGGTACTCTTAGGTGACGAGGCTCAAGTGGATGCTCGTTTTGGTCTGTTTGGAGATAGTGCTAACCTTGATGCGAGATTGGTGCACGGTTTGCGTCGAACGTACCAGAGGCTCAGAAATTGTTTTGGACGCACCCGATGGATCTCCTATGTGACATTGGTCATGTGGAATCTCATTTCAATCTATTTGGAGACAGTGGCAGTGTCCGTGCAAAATAGGTGCACGGTTTGCACCAAACATCGCTTAGAAATCGTTTTGGACGCACCCGATGGTACTCCTAGGTGACGAGGCTCAAGTGGATGCTCGTTTTGGTCTGTTTGGAGATAGTGCTAATCTTGATAGGTGCATGGTTTGCGCCAAATGTACCATAGGCTAAGAAATCGTTTTGGACGCACCCGATCGCACCCCTAGCTGTCGAGGCTCAAGTGCATGCTCGTTTCGGTCCGTTTGGAGATAGTGCTAATCTTGACGTAAGATAGGTGCACGGCTTGCGTCGAACGTACCATAGGCTCGGAAATCGTTTTTGACACGCTCGATGGTACTCCTAGGTGACGAGGCTCAAGTGGATGCTTGTATTGGTCTGTTTAGACATAGTGCTAATCTTGACGCAAGATAGATGCATGGTTTGCGCCGAACGTAACATAGGGTCAGAAATCGTTTTGGACGCACCCGATGGATCTCCTATGTGACATTGGTCATGTGGAATCTCATTTCAATCTATTTGGAGACAGTGGTAGTGTCAGTGCAAAATAGGTGCACGGTTTGCACCAAACATCGCCCAGAAATTGTTTTGGACGCATCTGATGGTACTCCTAGGTGACGAGGCTCAAGTGGATGCTCGTTTTGTTCTGTTTGGAGATAGTGCTAATCTTGATAGGTGCATGGTTTGCACCAAATGTACCATAGGCTGAGAAATCATTTTGGACGCAACCGATCGCACCCCTAGCAGTCGAGGCTCAAGTGCATGCTCGTTTCGGTCCGTTTGGAGATAGTGCTAACCTTGATGTGAGATTGGTGCCCTGTTTGCGTCGAACGTACCATAGGCTCGGAAATCGTTTTGGACACACCCGATGGTACTCCTAGGTGATGAGGCTCAAGTGGATGCTCGTTTTGGTCTGTTTGGAGACAGTGCTAATCTTGACACAAGAGAGGTGCACGGTTTGCGCCGAACGTACCATAGGCTCATAAATCATTTTGGACGCACCCGATGGATCTTCTCAATGACATTGGTCATTTGGAATCTCGTTTCAATCCATCTGGAGACACTGGCAGTGTCAGTGCAAAACAGGTGCACGGTTTGCACCAAACATCGCTCAGAAATCGTTTTGGACGCACCCGATGGTACTCCTGGGTGACGAGGCTCAAGTGGATGCTCGTTTTCGTCTGTTTGGAGATAGTGCTAACCTTGATGCGAGATTGGTGCACGGTTTGCGTTAAACGTACCAGAGGCTCAGAAATCATTTTGGACGCACCGGATGGGTCTCCTATGTGACATTGGTCATGTGGAATCTCATTTCAATCCATTTGGAGACATTGGTAGTGTCAGTGCAAAATAGGTGCACGGTTTGCACCAAACATCGCTCAGAAATCATTTTGGACGCACCCGATGGGTCTCCTATATGACATTGGTCATGTGGAATCTCATTTCAATCCATTTGGAGACAGTGGTAGTGTCAGTGCAAAATAGGTGCACGGTTTGCACCAAACATCGCTAAGAAATCATTTTGGATGCACCCGATGGTACTCCTAGGTGACGAGGCTCAAGTGGATGCTCGTTTTGGTCTGTTTGGAGACAGTGCTAATCTTGACGCAAGAGAGGTGCACGGTTTCTACCGAACGTACCATAGGCTCAGAAATTATTTTGGATGCACCCGATGGATCTTCTTAGTGACATTGGTCATTTGGAATCTTGTTTCAATCCATTTGGAGACAGTGGTAGCGTCAGTGCAAAATAGGTGCACGGTTTGCACCAAACATCGCTTAGAAATCATTTTGGACGCACCCGATGGTACTCCTAGGTGACGAGGCTCAAGTGGATGCTCGTTTTGGTCTGTTTAGAGATGGTGCTAATCTTGACGTAAGATAGGTGCACAGTTTGCGTCGAACGTACCATAGGCCTGGAAATCATTTTGGACACACCCAATGGTACTCCTAGGTGAGAAGGTTCAAGTGGATGCTCGTTTTGGTCTGTTTGGAGACAGTGCTAATCTTGACGCAAGATAGGTGCACGGTTTGTACCGAACGTACCATTGTTTTAGAAATAATTTTGGACGCACCCGATGGTACTCCTAGGTGACAAGGCTTAAGTGACATTGGTCATGTGGAATCTCATTTCAATCCATTTGAAGACAGTGGTAGTGTCAGTGCAAAATAGGTGCACGGTTTGCACCAAACATCGCTCAGAAATCGTTTTGGACGCACCCGATGGATCTTCTCAGTGACATTGGTCATTTGGAATCTCGTTTCAATCCATTTAGAAACAGTGGTAGTGTCAGTGCAAAATAGGTGCACGGTTTGGACCAAACATCGCCTAGAAATCATTTTGGACGCACCCGATGGTACTCCTTGGTGACGAGGCCCAAGTGGATGCTTGTTTTGGTCTATTTAGAGATAGTGCTAATCTTGATGTAAGATAGGTGCACGGTTTGCGTCGAATGTACTAGAGGCTCAGAAATCATTTTGGATGCACCCGATGGATCTCCTATGTGACATTGGTCATGTGGAATCTCATTTCAATCCATTTGGAGACAATGGTAGTGTCTGTGCAAAATAGGTGCACGGTTTGCGCCAAACATCGCTCAGAAATCGTTTTGGACGCACCCGATGGTACTCCTAGGTGACGAGGCTCAAGTGGATGCTCGTTTTGGTCTGTTTGGAGATAGTGCTAACCTTGATGCGAGATTGGTGCACGGTTTGCGTCGAACGTACTAGAGGCTCAGAAATTGTTTTGGACGCACCCGATGGATCTCCTATGTGACATTGGTCATGTGGAATCTCATTTCAATCCATTTGGAGATAGTGGTAGTGTCTGTGCAAAATAGGTGCACGATTTGCACCAAACATCGCTTAGAAATAGTTTTGGACGCACCCGATGGTACTCCTAGGTGACGAGGCTTAAGTGGATGCTCATTTTGGTCTGTTTGGAGGTAGTGCTAATCTTGATGCGAGATTGGTGCACGGTTTGTGTCGAACATACCAGAGGCTCAGAAATTGTTTTGGACGCACCCGATGGATCTCCTATGTGACATTGGTCATGTGGAATCTCATTTCAATCCATTTGGAGACAGTGGTAGTGTCAGTGCAAAATAGGTGGATGGTTTGCGCCAAACATCGCTCAGAAATCGTTTTGGACGCAGCCGATGGTACTCCTAGGTGACGAGGCTCAAGTGGATGCTCGTTTTGGTCTGTTTGGAGATAGTGTAACCTTGATGCGACATTAGTGAACGGTTTGCGTCGAACGTACTAGAGGCACAGAAATTGTTTTGGACGCACCGATGGATCTCCTATGTGACATTGGTCATGTGGAATCTCATTTCAATCCATTTGGAGACATTGGTAGTGTCAGTGCAAAATAGGTGCACGGTTTGCACCAAACATCGCTCAGAAATCATTTTGGACGCACCCGATGGGTCTCCTATATGACATTGGTCATGTGGAATCTCATTTCAATCCATTTGGAGACAGTGGTAGTGTAAGTGCAAAATAGGTGCACGGTTTGCACCAAACATCGCTAAGAAATCATTTTGGATGCACCCGATGGTACTCCTAGGTGACGAGGCTCAAGTGGATGCTCGTTTTGGTCTGTTTGGAGACAGTGCTAATCTTGACGCAAGAGAGGTGCACGGTTTCTGCCGAACGTACCATAGGCTTAGAAATTATTTTGGATGCACCCGATGGATCTTCTTAGTGACATTGGTCATTTGGAATCTTGTTTCAATCCATTTGGAGACAGTGATAGCGTCAGTGCAAAATAGGTGCACGGTTTGTACCAAACATCGCTTAGAAATCATTTTGGACGCACCCGATGGTACTCCTAGGTGACGAGGCTCAAGTGGATGCTCGTTTTGGTCTGTTTAGAGATGGTGCTAATCTTGACGTAAGATAGGTGCACAGTTTGCGTCGAACGTACCATAGGCCTGGAAATCATTTTGGACACACCCAATGGTACTCCTAGGTGAGAAGGTTCAAGTGGATGCTCGTTTTGGTCTGTTTGGAGACAGTGCTAATCTTGACGCAAGATAGGTGCACGGTTTGTACCGAACGTACCATTGTTTTAGAAATAATTTTGGACGCACCCGATGGTACTCCTAGGTGACAAGGCTTAAGTGACATTGGTCATGTGGAATCTCATTTCAATCCATTTGGAGACAGTGGTAGTGTCAGTGCAAAATAGGTGCACGGTTTGCACCAAACATCGCTCAGAAATCGTTTTGGACGCACCCGATGGATCTTCTCAGTGACATTGGTCATTTGGAATCTCGTTTCAATCCATTTAGAAACAGTGGTAGTGTCAGTGCAAAATAGGTGCACGGTTTGGACCAAACATCGCCTAGAAATCATTTTGGACGCACCCGATGGTACTCCTTGGTGACGAGGCCCAAGTGGATGCTTGTTTTGGTCTATTTAGAGATAGTGCTAATCTTGATGTAAGATAGGTGCACGGTTTGCGTCGAATGTACTAGAGGCTCAGAAATCATTTTGGATGCACCCGATGGATCTCCTATGTGACATTGGTCATGTGGAATCTCATTTCAATCCATTTGGAGACAATGGTAGTGTCTGTGCAAAATAGGTGCACGGTTTGCGCCAAACATCGCTCAGAAATCGTTTTGGACGCACCCGATGGTACTCCTAGGTGACGAGGCTCAAGTGGATGCTCGTTTTGGTCTGTTTGGAGATAGTGCTAACCTTGATGCGAGATTGGTGCACGGTTTGCGTCGAACGTACAAGAGGCTCAGAAATTGTTTTGGACGCACCCGATGGATCTCCTATGTGACATTGGTCATGTGGAATCTCATTTCAATCCATTTGGAGATAGTGGTAGTGTCTGTGCAAAATAGGTGCACGATTTGCACCAAACATCGCTTAGAAATAGTTTTGGACGCACCCGATGGTACTCCTAGGTGACGAGGCTTAAGTGGATGCTCATTTTGGTCTGTTTGGAGGTAGTGCTAATCTTGATGCGAGATTGGTGCACGGTTTGTGTCGAACATACCAGAGGCTCAGAAATTGTTTTGGACGCACCCGATGGATCTCCTATGTGACATTGGTCATGTGGAATCTCATTTCAATCCATTTGGAGACAGTGGTAGTGTCAGTGCAAAATAGGTGGATGGTTTGCGCCAAACATCGCTCAGAAATCGTTTTGGACGCAGCCGATGGTACTCCTAGGTGACGAGGCTCAAGTGGATGCTCGTTTTGGTCTGTTTGGAGATAGTGCTAACCTTGATGCGACATTAGTGAACGGTTTGCGTCGAACGTACTAGAGGCACAGAAATTGTTTTGGACGCACCGATGGATCTCCTATGTGACATTGGTCATGTGGAATCTCATTTCAATCCATTTGGAGACATTGGTAGTGTCAGTGCAAAATAGGTGCACGGTTTGCACCAAACATCGCTCAGAAATCATTTTGGACGCACCCGATGGGTCTCCTATATGACATTGGTCATGTGGAATCTCATTTCAATCCATTTGGAGACAGTGGTAGTGTCAGTGCAAAATAGGTGCACGGTTTGCACCAAACATCGCTAAGAAATCATTTTGGATGCACCCGATGGTACTCCTAGGTGACGAGGCTCAAGTGGATGCTCGTTTTGGTCTGTTTGGAGACAGTGCTAATCTTGACGCAAGAGAGGTGCACGGTTTCTGCCGAACGTACCATAGGCTCAGAAATTATTTTGGATGCACCCGATGGATCTTCTTAGTGACATTGGTCATTTGGAATCTTGTTTCAATCCATTTGGAGACAGTGATAGCGTCAGTGCAAAATAGGTGCACGGTTTGTACCAAACATCGCTTAGAAATCATTTTGGACGCACCCGATGGTACTCCTAGGTGACGAGGCTCAAGTGGATGCTCGTTTTGGTCTGTTTAGAGATGGTGCTAATCTTGACGTAAGATAGGTGCACAGTTTGCGTCGAACGTACCATAGGCCTGGAAATCATTTTGGACACACCCAATGGTACTCCTAGGTGAGAAGGTTCAAGTGGATGCTCGTTTTGGTCTGTTTGGAGACAGTGCTAATCTTGACGCAAGATAGGTGCACGGTTTGTACCGAACGTACCATTGTTTTAGAAATCATTTTGGACGCACCTGATGGTACTCCTAGGTGACAAGGCTTAAGTGACATTGGTCATGTGGAATCTCATTTCAATCCATTTGGAGACAGTGGTAGTGTCAGTGCAAAATAGGTGCACGGTTTGCACCAAACATCGCTCAGAAATCGTTTTGGACGCACCCGATGGATCTTCTCAGTGACATTGGTCATTTGGAATCTCGTTTCAATCCATTTAGAAACAGTGGTAGTGTCAGTGCAAAATAGGTGCACGGTTTGGACCAAACATCGCCTAGAAATCATTTTGGACGCACCCGATGGTACTCCTTGGTGACGAGGCCCAAGTGGATGCTTGTTTTGGTCTATTTAGAGATAGTGCTAATCTTGATGTAAGATAGGTGCACGGTTTGCGTCGAATGTACCAGAGGCTTAGAAATCATTTTGGATGCACCCGATGGATCTCCTATGTGACATTGGTCATGTGGAATCTCATTTCAATCCATTTGGAGACAATGGTAGTGTCGGTGCAAAATAGGTGCACGGTTTGCGTCAAACATCGCTCAGAAATCGTTTTGGACGCACCCGATGGTACTCCTAGGTGACAAGGCTCAAGTGGATGCTCGTTTTGGTCTGTTTGGAGATAGTGCTAACCTTGATGCGAGATTGGTGCACGGTTTGCGTCGAACGTACTAGAGGCTCAGAAATTGTTTTGGACGCACCCGATGGATCTCCTATGTGACATTGGTCATGTGGAATCTCATTTCAATCCATTTGGAGATAGTGGTAGTGTCTGTGCAAAATAGGTGCACGGTTTGCACCAAACATCGCTTAGAAATAGTTTTGGACGCACCCGATGGTACTCCTAGGTGACGAGGCTTAAGTGGATGCTCATTTTGGTCTGTTTGGAGATAGTGCTAATTTTGATGCGAGATTGGTGCACGGTTTGTGTCGAACATACCAGAGGCTCAGAAATTGTTTTGGACGCACCCGATGGATCTCCTATGTGACATTGGTCATGTGGAATCTCATTTCAATCCATTTGGAGACAGTGGTAGTGTCAGTGCAAAATAGGTGGATGGTTTGCGCCAAACATCGCTCAGAAATCGTTTTGGACGCACCCGATGGTACTCCTAGGTGACGAGGCTCAAGTGGATGCTCGTTTTGGTCTGTTTGGAGATAGTGCTAACCTTGATGCGACATTAGTGAACGGTTTGCGTCGAACGTACTAGAGGCTCAGAAATTGTTTTGGACGCACCGATGGATCTCCTATGTGACATTGGTCATGTGGAATCTCATTTCAATCCATTTGGAGACAGTGGTAGTGTCAGTGCAAAATAGGTGGACGGTTTGCGCCAAACATCCCTCAGAAATCGTTTTGGATGCAGCCGATGGTACTCCTAGGTGACGAGGCTCAAGTGGATGCTCGTTTTGGTCTGTTTGGAGATAGTGCTAACCTTGATGCGACATTAGTGAACGGTTTGCGTCGAACGTACTAGAGGCACAGAAATTGTTTTGGACGCACCGATGGATCTCCTATGTGACATTGGTCATGTGGAATCTCATTTCAATCCATTTGGAGACATTGGTAGTGTCAGTGCAAAATAGGTGCACGGTTTGCACCAAACATCGCTCAGAAATCATTTTGGACGCACCCGATGGGTCTCCTATATGACATTGGTCATGTGGAATCTCATTTCAATCCATTTGGAGACAGTGGTAGTGTCAGTGCAAAATAGGTGCACGGTTTGCACCAAACATCGCTAAGAAATCATTTTGGATGCACCCGATGGTACTCCTAGGTGACGAGGCTCAAGTGGATGCTCGTTTTGGTCTGTTTGGAGACAGTGCTAATCTTGACGCAAGAGAGGTGCACGGTTTCTGCCGAACGTACCATAGGCTCAGAAATTATTTTGGATGCACCCGATGGATCTTCTTAGTGACATTGGTCATTTGGAATCTTGTTTCAATCCATTTGGAGACAGTGGTAGCGTCAGTGCAAAATAGGTGCACGGTTTGCACCAAACATCGCTTAGAAATCATTTTGGACGCACCCGATGGTACTCCTAGGTGACGAGGCTCAAGTGGATGCTCGTTTTGGTCTGTTTAGAGATGGTGCTAATCTTGACGTAAGATAGGTGCACAGTTTGCGTCGAACGTACCATAGGCCTGGAAATCATTTTGGACACACCCAATGGTACTCCTAGGTGAGAAGGTTCAAGTGGATGCTCGTTTTGGTCTGTTTGGAGACAGTGCTAATCTTGACGCAAGATAGGTGCACGGTTTGTACTGAACGTACCATTGTTTTAGAAATCATTTTGGACGCACCTGATGGTACTCCTAGGTGACAAGGCTTAAGTGACATTGGTCATGTGGAATCTCATTTCAATCCATTTGGAGACAGTGGTAGTGTCAGTGCAAAATAGGTGCACGGTTTGCACCAAACATCGCTCAGAAATCGTTTTGGACGCACCCGATGGATCTTCTCAGTGACATTGGTCATTTGGAATCTCGTTTGAATCCATTTAGAAACAGTGGTAGTGTCAGTGCAAAATAGGTGCACGGTTTGGACCAAACATCGCCTAGAAATCATTTTGGACGCACCCGATGGTACTCCTTGGTGACGAGGCCCAAGTGGATGCTTGTTTTGGTCTATTTAGAGATAGTGCTAATCTTGATGTAAGATAGGTGCACGGTTTGCGTCGAATGTACCAGAGGCTCAGAAATCATTTTGGATGCACCCGATGGATCTCCTATGTGACATTGGTCATGTGGAATCTCATTTCAATCCATTTGGAGACAATGGTAGTGTCGGTGCAAAATAGGTGCACGGTTTGCGTCAAACATCGCTCAGAAATCGTTTTGGACGCACCCGATGGTACTCCTAGGTGACAAGGCTCAAGTGGATGCTCGTTTTGGTCTGTTTGGAGATAGTGCTAACCTTGATGCGAGATTGGTGCACGGTTTGCGTCGAACGTACTAGAGGCTCAGAAATTGTTTTGGACGCACCCGATTGATCTCCTATGTGACATTGGTCATGTGGAATCTCATTTCAATCCATTTGGAGATAGTGGTAGTGTCTGTGCAAAATAGGTGCACGGTTTGCACCAAACATCGCTTAGAAATAGTTTTGGACGCACCCGATGGTACTCCTAGGTGACGAGGCTTAAGTGGATGCTCATTTTGGTCTGTTTGGAGATAGTGCTAATTTTGATGCGAGATTGGTGCACGGTTTGTGTCGAACATACCAGAGGCTCAGAAATTGTTTTGGACGCACCCGATGGATCTCCTATGTGACATTGGTCATGTGGAATCTCATTTCAATCCATTTGGAGACAGTGGTAGTGTCAGTGCAAAATAGGTGGATGGTTTGCGCCAAACATCGCTCAGAAATCGTTTTGGACGCACCCGATGGTACTCCTAGGTGACGAGGCTCAAGTGGATGCTCGTTTTGGTCTGTTTGGAGATAGAGCTAACCTTGATGCGACATTAGTGAACGGTTTGCGTCGAACGTACTAGAGGCTCAGAAATTGTTTTGGACGCACCGATGGATCTCCTATGTGACATTGGTCATGTGGAATCTCATTTCAATCCATTTGGAGACAGTGGTAGTGTCAGTGCAAAATAGGTGGACGGTTTGCGCCAAACATCCCTCAGAAATCGTTGTGGATGCAGCCGATGGTACTCCTAGGTGACGAGGCTCAAGTGGATGCTCGTTTTGGTCTGTTTGGAGATAGTGCTAACCTTGATGCGACATTAGTGAACGGTTTGCGTCGAACGTACTAAAGGCACAGAAATTGTTTTGGACGCACCGATGGATCTCCCATGTGACATTGGTCATGTGGAGTCTCATTTCAATCCATTTGGAGACATTGGTAGTGTCAGTGCAAAATAGGTGCACGGTTTGCACCAAACATCGCTCAGAAATCATTTTGGACGCACCCGATGGGTCTCCTATATGACATTGGTCATGTGGAATCTCATTTCAATCCATTTGGAGACAGTGGTAGTGTCAGTGCAAAATAGGTGCACGGTTTGCACCAAACATCGCTAAGAAATCATTTTGGATGCACCCGATGGTACTCCTAGGTGACGAGGCTCAAGTGGATGCTCGTTTTGGTCTGTTTGGAGACAGTGCTAATCTTGACGCAAGAGAGGTGCACGGTTTCTGCCGAACGTACCATAGGCTCAGAAATTATTTTGGATGCACCCGATGGATCTTCTTAGTGACATTGGTCATTTGGAATCTTGTTTCAATCCATTTGGAGACAGTGGTAGCGTCAGTGCAAAATAGGTGCACGGTTTGCACCAAACATCGCTTAGAAATCATTTTGGACGCACCCGATGGTACTCCTAGGTGACGAGGCTCAAGTGGATGCTCGTTTTGGTCTGTTTAGAGATGGTGCTAATCTTGACGTAAGATAGGTGCACAGTTTGCGTCGAACGTACCATAGGCCTGGAAATCATTTTGGACACACCCAATGGTACTCCTAGGTGAGAAGGTTCAAGTGGATGCTCGTTTTGGTCTGTTTGGAGACAGTGCTAATCTTGACGCAAGATAGGTGCACGGTTTGTACCGAACGTACCATTGTTTTAGAAATCATTTTGGACGCACCCGATGGTACTCCTAGGTGACAAGGCTTAAGTGACATTGGTCATGTGGAATCTCATTTCAATCCATTTGGAGACAGTGGTAGTGTCAGTGCAAAATAGGTGCACGGTTTGCACCAAACATCGCTCAGAAATCGTTTTGGACGCACCCGATGGATCTTCTCAGTGACATTGGTCATTTGGAATCTCGTTTGAATCCATTTAGAAACAGTGGTAGTGTCAGCGCAAAATAGGTGCACGGTTTGGACCAAACATCGCCTAGAAATCATTTTGGACGCACCCGATGGTACTCCTTGGTGACGAGGCCCAAGTGGATGCTTGTTTTGGTCTATTTAGAGATAGTGCTAATCTTGATGTAAGATAGGTGCACGGTTTGCGTCGAATGTACCAGAGGCTCAGAAATCATTTTGGATGCACCCGATGGATCTCCTATGTGACATTGGTCATGTGGAATCTCATTTCAATCCATTTGGAGACAATGGTAGTGTCGGTGCAAAATAGGTGCACGGTTTGCGTCAAACATCGCTCAGAAATCGTTTTGGACGCACCCGATGGTACTCCTAGGTGACAAGGCTCAAGTGGATGCTCGTTTTGGTCTGTTTGGAGATAGTGCTAACCTTGATGCGAGATTGGTGCACGGTTTGCGTCGAACGTACTAGAGGCTCAGAAATTGTTTTGGACGCACCCGATGGATCTCCTATGTGACATTGGTCATGTGGAATCTCATTTCAATCCATTTGGAGATAGTGGTAGTGTCTGTGCAAAATAGGTGCACGGTTTGCACCAAACATCGCTTAGAAATAGTTTTGGACGCACCCGATGGTACTCCTAGGTGACGAGGCTTAAGTGGATGCTCATTTTGGTCTGTTTGGAGATAGTGCTAATTTTGATGCGAGATTGGTGCACGGTTTGTGTCGAACATACCAGAGGCTCAGAAATTGTTTTGGACGCACCCGATGGATCTCCTATGTGACATTGGTCATGTGGAATCTCATTTCAATCCATTTGGAGACAGTGGTAGTGTCAGTGCAAAATAGGTGGATGGTTTGCGCCAAACATCGCTCAGAAATCGTTTTGGACGCACCCGATGGTACTCCTAGGTGACGAGGCTCAAGTGGATGCTCGTTTTGGTCTGTTTGGAGATAGTGCTAACCTTGATGCGACATTAGTGAACGGTTTGCGTCGAACGTACTAGAGGCTCAGAAATTGTTTTGGACGCACCGATGGATCTCCTATGTGACATTGGTCATGTGGAATCTCATTTCAATCCATTTGGAGACATTGGTAGTGTCAGTGCAAAATAGGTGCACGGTTTGCACCAAACATCGCTCAGAAATCATTTTGGACGCACCCGATGGGTCTCCTATATGACATTGGTCATGTGGAATCTCATTTCAATCCATTTGGAGACAGTGGTAGTGTCAGTGCAAAATAGGTGCACGGTTTGCACCAAACATCGCTAAGAAATCATTTTGGATGCACCCGATGGTACTCCTAGGTGACGAGGCTCAAGTGGATGCTCGTTTTGGTCTGTTTGGAGACAGTGCTAATCTTGACGCAAGAGAGGTGCACGGTTTCTGCCGAACGTACCATAGGCTCAGAAATTATTTTGGATGCACCCGATGGATCTTCTTAGTGACATTGGTCATTTGGAATCTTGTTTCAATCCATTTGGAGACAGTGGTAGCGTCAGTGCAAAATAGGTGCACGGTTTGCACCAAACATCGCTTAGAAATCATTTTGGACGCACCCGATGGTACTCCTAGGTGACGAGGCTCAAGTGGATGCTCGTTTTGGTCTGTTTAGAGATGGTGCTAATCTTGACGTAAGATAGGTGCACAGTTTGCGTCGAACGTACCATAGGCCTGGAAATCATTTTGGACACACCCAATGGTACTCCTAGGTGAGAAGGTTCAAGTGGATGCTCGTTTTGGTCTGTTTGGAGACAGTGCTAATCTTGACGCAAGATAGGTGCACGGTTTGTACCGAACGTACCATTGTTTTAGAAATCATTTTGGACGCACCCGATGGTACTCCTAGGTGACAAGGCTTAAGTGACATTGGTCATGTGGAATCTCATTTCAATCCATTTGGAGACAGTGGTAGTGTCAGTGCAAAATAGGTGCACGATTTGCACCAAACATCGCTCAGAAATCGTTTTGGACGCACCCGATGGATCTTCTCAGTGACATTGGTCATTTGGAATCTCGTTTCAATCCATTTAGAAACAGTGGTAGTGTCAGTGCAAAATAGGTGCACGGTTTGGACCAAACATCGCCTAGAAATCATTTTGGACGCACCCGATGGTACTCCTTGGTGACGAGGCCCAAGTGGATGCTTGTTTTGGTCTATTTAGAGATAGTGCTAATCTTGATGTAAGATAGGTGCACGGTTTGCGTCGAATGTACCAGAGGCTCAGAAATCATTTTGGATGCACCCGATGGATCTCCTATGTGACATTGGTCATGTGGAATCTCATTTCAATCCATTTGGAGACAATGGTAGTGTCGGTGCAAAATAGGTGCACGGTTGCGTCAAACATCGCTCAGAAATCGTTTTGGACGCACCCGATGGTACTCCTAGGTGACAAGGCTCAAGTGGATGCTCGTTTTGGTCTGTTTGGAGATAGTGCTAACCTTGATGCGAGATTGGTGCACGGTTTGCGTCGAACGTACTAGAGGCTCAGAAATTGTTTTGGACGCACCCGATGGATCTCCTATGTGACATTGGTCATGTGGAATCTCATTTCAATCCATTTGGAGATAGTGGTAGTGTCTGTGCAAGATAGGTGCACGGTTTGCACCAAACATCGCTTAGAAATAGTTTTGGACGCACCCGATGGTACTCCTAGGTGACGAGGCTTAAGTGGATACTCATTTTGGTCTGTTTGGAGATAGTGCTAATCTTGATGCGAGATTGGTGCACGGTTTGTGTCGAACATACCAGAGTCTCAGAAATTGTTTTGGACGCACCCGATGGATCTCCTATTCATGTGGAATCTCATTTCAATCCATTTGGAGACAGTGGTAGTGTCAGTGCAAAATAGGTGGATGGTTTGCGCCAAACATCGCTCAGAAATCGTTTTGGACGCACCCGATGGTACTCCTAGGTGACGAGGCTCAAGTGGATGCTCGTTTTGGTCTGTTTGGAGATAGTGCTAACCTTGATGCGACATTAGTGAACGGTTTGCGTCGAACGTACTAGAGGCTCAGAAATTGTTTTGGACGCACCGATGGATCTCCTATGTGACATTGGTCATGTGGAATCTCATTTCAATCAATTTGGAGACAGTGGTAGTGTCTGTGCAAAATAGGTGGACGGTTTGCACCAAACATCGCTTAGAAATCTTTTTAGACGCACCCGATGGTACTCCTAGGTGACGAGGCTCAAGTGGATGCTCGTTTTGGTCTGTTTGGAGATAGTTCTAACCTTGATGCGAGATTGGTGCACGGTTTGCGTTGAACGTACCAGAGGCTTAGAAATCATTTTGGACGAACCCTATGGGTCTCCTATGTGACATTGGTCATGTGGAATCTCATTTCAATCCATTTGGAGATATTGGTAGTGTCAGTGCAAAATAGGAGCACGGTTTGCACCAAACATCGCTCAGAAATCATTTTGGACGCACCCGATGAATCTTCTCAGTGACATTGGTCATGTGGAATCTCGTTTCAATCCATTTGGAGACAGTGGTAGTGTCTGTGCAAAATAGGTGCACGGTTTGCACCAAACATCGCTTAGAAATCGTTTTGGACGCACCCGACGGTACTCCTAGGTGACGAGGCTCAAGTGGATGCTCGTTTTGGTCTGTTTGGAGACAGTGCTAATCTTGACGCAAGAGAGGTGCACGGTTTGCGCTGAACGTACCGTAGGCTCAGAAATCATTTTGGACGCACCCGATGGATCTTCTTAGTGACATTGGTCAATTGGAATCTTGTTTCAATCCATTTGGAGACAGTAGTAGCGTCAGTGCAAAATAGGTGCATGGTTTGCACCAAACATCGCTTAGAAATAATTTTGGACGCACCCGATGGTACTCCTAGGTGACGAGGCTCATGTGGATGCTCGTTTTGGTCGGTTTAGAGATAGTGCTAATCTTGACGTAAGATAGGTGCACAGTTTGCGTCAAACGTACCATAGGCCCGGAAATCATTTTGGACACACCCAATGGTACTCCTAGGTGAGAAGGTTCAAGTGAATGCTCGTTTTGGTCTGTTTGGAGACAGTGCTAATCTTGACGCAAGATAGGTGCACGGTTTGCACCGAACGTACCATTGTTTCAGAAATCATTTTGGACGCACCCGATGGTACTCCTAGGTGACGAGGCTTAAGTGGATGCTCGTTTTGGTCTGTTTGGAGACAGCGCTAATCTTGATGCGAGATTGATGCACGGTTTGTGTCGAACGTAACAGAGGCTCAGAAATTGTTTGGACGCACCCGATGGATCTCCTATGTGACATTGGTCATCTAAAATCTCATTTCAATCCATTTGGAGACAGTGGTAGTGTCAGTGCAACATAGGTGCACGGTTCGCGCCAAACATCGCTCAGAAATCATTTTGGACGCACCCAATGGTACTCCTAGGTGACGAGGCTCAAGTGGATGCTCATTTTGGTCTGTTTGGAGATAGTGCTAACCTTGATGCGAGATTGGTGCTCGGTTTGCGTCGAACGTACCAAAGGCACAGAAATCGTTTTGGACGCACCCGATGGGTCTCCTATGTGACATTGGTCATGTGGAATCTCATTTCAATCCATTTGGAGAAAGTGGTAGTGTCAGTGCAAAATATGTGCACGGTTTGCACCAAACATCGCTCAGAAAATTGTTTTGGACGCACCCGATGGATCTTCTCAGTGACATTGGTCATTTGGAATCTCGTTTCAATCCATTTAGAGACAGTGGTAGTGTCAGTGCAAAATAGGTGCACTGTTTGCACCAAACATCGCCTAGAAATCATTTTGGACGCACCCGATGGTACTCCTCGGTGACGAGGCTCAAGTGGATGCTCGTTTTGGTCTGTTTAGAGATAGTGCTAATCTTGATGTAAGATAGGTGCACAGTTTGCGTCGAATGTACCAGAGGCTCAGAAATCATTTTGGATGCAACCGATGGATTTCCTATGTGACATTGGTCATGTGGAATATCATTTCAATCCATTTGGAGACAGTGGTAGTGTCTGTGCAAAATAGGTGCATGGTTTGCGCCAAACATCGCTAAAAAATCGTTTTGGACGCACCCGATGGTACTCCAAGGTGACGAGGCTCAAGTGGATGCTCGTTTTGGTCTGTTTGGAGATAGTGCTAACCTTGATGCGAGATTGGTGCACGTTTGCGTCGAACGTACCAAAGGCTCAGAAATTGTTTTGGACGCACCCGATGTATCTCCTATGTGACATTGGTCATGTGGAATCTCATTTCAATCCATTTGGAGACAGTGGTAGTGTCTGTGCAAAATAGGTGCACGGTTTGCACCAAACATCGCTTAGAAATAGTTTTGGACGCACCCGATGGTACTCCTAGGTGACGAGGCTTAAGTGGATGCTCATTTTGGTCTGTTTGGAGATAGTGCTAATCTTGATGCGAGATTGGTGCATGGTTTGTGTCGAACGTACCAGAGGCTCAGAAATTGTTTTGGACGCACCCGATGGATCTCCTATGTGACATTGGTCATGTGGAATCTCATTTCAATCCATTTGGAGACAGTGGTAGTGTCAGTGCAAAATAGGTGGACGGTTTGCGCCAAACATCCCTCAGAAATCGTTTTGGATGCAGCCGATGGTACTCCTAGGTGACGAGGCTCAAGTGGATGCTCGTTTTGGTCTGTTTGGAGATAGTGCTAACCTTGATGCGACATTGGTGAACGGTTTGCGTCGAACGTACTAGAGGCTCAGAAATTGTTTTGGACGCACCCGATGGATCTCCTATGTGACATTGGTCATGTGGAATCTCATTTCAATCCATTTGGAGACAGTGGTAGTGTCTGTGCAAAATAGGTGCACGGTTTGCACCAAACATCGCTTAGAAATCTTTTTACACGCACCCGATGGTACTCCTAGGTGATGAGGCTCAAGTGGATGCTCGTTTTGGTCTGTTTGGAGATAGTTCTAACCTTGATGCGAGATTGGTGCACGGTTTGCGTTGAACGTACCAGAGGCTCAGAAATCATTTTGGACACACCCTATGTGTCGGTGTTCGGACAGAGGGGGTCCTAAACCAACGAGTAAATGCTGCGTGTCTCTTTCCTGGATGGTGATGCAAGGAGAACACACGGGGGTTTATCCTGGTTTGGGCAAAAGAAGGCCCTACGTCCAGCGGGGGGAGATGTTTGTATTTCCTTGCACCGAGGTGCTCGTGTAGGGGTTACAAGCATGCGAGAGAGGGTGTCGAGCCCATGTCTCAAAGAGAAAAGAGGAAAAAGGTGGTTGCTTGAGATGTCGATCTCTTGTTTTGTTTTTTCGTTCTGTCTTTGTCCCCCCACTCCGTTGAACCCTGGCCTGCCCTTTTATAGGGTAGGGGAGGCCAAGACGACGGGGAGCCTTGAGGTGATGTTTTGTCGATTCCTGTTGAGTTGACTGTAGCGACGTGCCTTGGGAATGGCCGGCCATCCCTGGACACCCTGACGTTGTGGGAGACAAGATGGCGAAATGACCCAGAGCGCCATGCCATACCGTCCTTTGAACTAAGTCGAGCGTCGGGGCTAGGTCGAGGCCAGGTCGAGGCCGGATGGATAAGGCCGAATCCCCGATATCGCGGAGAACGGGCCTTGTCTTATCCTCCCTCGAGGGTGATTGATGGTGAACAGTGCGCGGTAAGGTGGGTATAGTGACGGGTTTCACCTCCCATCACGGGATGGGCGGCAAAACAGTGAGATCTAACACGGGTATTGTTCCCACGTCGATCCTGGCCGCAGCCATGCCGGTAGGTGGTAGTAGGTAACCGCATTGAATGCTATGGCTTTTGTCCTGGGGTAGGCAAAGAAAAGGTGTCGAGGTGCTCGGTCCGGGCTCACGCGAGTCAGAGTTCTCCCCAGCGGGCGGTCAAGCCTCACGCGGGTCGGAGCGCTGTCGAGGTACCTTGCGGCACGGAATGGGCGCGGTCGAGGCGCCCCGTCGAGCGGGCCTCGTACGAGTCGAAGCCGGGGCATGGTCGAGGCGCCCCGTCGAGCGGGCCTTGTACGAGACTGACTGGGTATGCGGTCGAGGCGGGCTATCTTTTATTACGGTTTCGGTCGTGTTAGTTTTTTGGCGATAGGTGCGGGTACCCCCGTACTGTTGGTACCGACAGTAGCCCCCGAGCCTTTGGGTGAGTGTGTGATCACTCTCCCAGAGGTTGGTCAGAATTGGAGTCGTAGCGCCATGATTTTTTCCGGCGGGGACGCGCGAGCGCACCCGCCGGGTGTAGCCCCCGAGGCCTCGGTGGAGTATTGAGACTCCTCCGAGGTCTTGTACGCGTTTGATTGGGGAACGATTCGTTGCGGTCAAGCCCCCGAGCCTCGCGCGCGCGAGGTCGATCAGGGTCACGGCCGTCTTTTGCTACGCGACCCTCACGCTCCTTTTCCGAAAAAGGAGGAGGGGTGGAGAACGCCGTACTACCCTCGTTTGGGCACGAGTTCCGATGATCTCCGGTGAGCTGCTAGCGGGGGAATTCGAGTGAGAGCCCGTGCCCCGTTCGTTAGAGGTCGGCTAGTGGCCCGGAGGCGCCCTCAAAGATGCCAAGAAGTGGTCGTGTGGATCTCGATTCCCTTCGACATGATTCGAGGGCTCGATGCCTCCCCCGGAGGGATTCCTACGACGACCTTCTCCTTCGGCCTCGAATACGTCCTGGGGTGCCTCGAGAGCGTGGCTCGAGCCCTTAGCCATGTACGGGCGCACCCTGGGTCGTCCCTAACTCTGTTGCTCGAGGGCAGCTGTCGAACCCTGTTCGAGGGCCAGCTTTCGCTCCCTCGAGACTTATTCTGGGCTCGGGGCCCGTTTCTGCGGTCGGGACCCCGAGCCTCACGCGCACGAGGTCGATCAAAGTCCCGGTCGTCTTTTGCGACCCTCACGCTCCTTTTCTGAAAAAAAGGAGGAGGGGTGGAGAACGTCGTACTACCCTCGTTTGGGCGCGAGTTCCGACGATCTCCGGTGAGCTGCTAGCGGGGGAATTCGAGTGAGAGCCTGTGCCCCGTTCGTTAGGGGTCAGCTAGTGGCCCGGAGGCGCCCTCAAAGATGCCAAGAAGTGGTTGTGTGGATCTCGATTCCCTTCGACAGGATTCGAGGGCTCGATGCCTCCCCCGGAGGGATTCCTACGACGACCTTCTCCTTCGGCCTCGAATACGTCCTGGGGTGCCTCGAGAGCGTGGCTCGAGCCCTTGGCCATGTACGGGCGCACCCTGGGTCGTCCCTAACTCTGTTGCTCGAGGGCAGCTATCGAACCCTGTTCGAGGGCCAGCTTTCGCTCCCTCGAGACTTATTGCGGGCTTTGGGCCCATTTTCCACATACCTGGGGATATTCGTCCGCGGATCCCTCCCTCGTTCGTTAGCCGGGCGCGTCTTTTGGGGAGGCGAGATCGGCGCGGTAGTGGGCGACGTGGCGTGTGGTCACGACATGGGGGACGGCCACGTGCCCGACTCCTGCGAGATGTAAGGAAACGGTTAGGTGAGCGCATTTAATGCGGGAAACTGTTCCTACCTTCTCGCGCGGCCATTGGGCTTCCGCCTGGGCATATAAAGTTAAGGCCTAGGGGTCTGCGTTCCCTACCGGTCCCTTGCATTCCTGCAATCTTCTGCCTCAGACAATCTTTGCCTTATCGCGTTCTCTGCCCGCGTCGTCGCCGCCACCGCATCCTTTCCATCCATCCCCCCTCCGACAGCACCGATGGCAGGAAAGAGCCAGATCCTCCCCGCCGACGACTGGGCCGCCTCCTCGGTGACGGAGAGGAGGTTGGAAGAGTTGGTCGAGGACGGGCTGCTGCGGCCAAGGACGAGCCGGTCGCAGCCGGAGTGGATGGCGCCGCCCCCTGCCCACCGGGAACCGGTGCCCCATGAAGGGTTTGTGGTGAGCTTCGTCTGCTTCCACGAGCGGGGGTTTGGCGTGCCGGCGTCGGTCTTCATGCGCGCGCTCCTCCACCACTACCGGGTGGAGCTTCACCATCTTTCCCCCAACGCCGTCGCGCAGGCCGCCATCTTCGCGGCGGTCTGCGAGGGCTACCTTGGGGTGGAGCCGCAGTGGAACCTGTGGCTTCACCTTTTCAAAGCCGAGCTCTTTGCCAAGAAGGCAGGGGAGAAGGGCGTCCTGTGTGCGGCTCGAGTGGGGAGCTACGTGCTGCAGGTGAGGTCGGGTCGGGCGGATCTGTACATCCCGGCTGTAAGGTCCAAATAGGCTAGAGGGGGGGTGAATAGCCTAATTAAAACTTCTACAAGAATTACTTAACCACGAGTTAGTACGAAAGGTGGCGAAGCAAAAGCACTAGCTCTAACTAATTAAGCAAGCCACCTACACAAGTCTAGTACAAGGCTATTCACTAAACACAACAACAACTACAGTCTAGAAACAAGAAGTAATACGAGAGAAGAGCTTTGATTGATTATACCGTCGTGTAGAGATGAGATGTACCAATCAATCAATCACACAAGAGAAATCCTCGGGAAGAGAATGACACAAGAATTTATCCCGAGGTTCACTTGCTTCCCGGCAAGCTACTCCCCGTTGTGGCGATACACCCACTTGTCGGTTCGCGAGCTAATCGACTATCAAGAGTCGAGCCCTCGGCGGGCGCCGCACAACCGCACACAAGATGGGGATCCTCCAAGCCACGAGCTCCACTAGAGTATCCAATTCACGAACTCCCGCGGGGAAGGATCAAGAACCCCTTACAACACTTGGTGAAGGCTCCAACAATCTCCAATTGCGAGCTCAATCACCTCCGCTGCTCCAAGCCGTCTACCATGTCGGGAAACACGGAAGAGTAACAAGAAATCCACAGCAACTCGAAGATCAAGTGCCTCTAGAATGCAACTCTCAAGCAATGCACTTGAATCTCACTCAATCTCACTCAAGATATGCAACTAATCAAAGAGATGAGTGGAGGGGTTGTTCTCTAGCTCAAAGTATGTCTCTATATCTCAAAATGTGCAAGAGTTACCCTCAAACCCCGGACACCCTCTATTTATAACGAAGGGGTACGCAGCTAGCCGTTACTGATGACGTAGCGAAAATCGCGCTGACCGGACGCTCCGGTCAGGGTGACCGGACGCGTCCGGTCACTACACGACAAACGTGAACAGTGCGCGTCAGAACTAGCCGTTGCCCTGACCGGACGCGCTGAACCGAGTGACCGGACGCGCTCAACGAGTGACCGGACGCGACAGTGCCAGCGTCCGGTCGCGTTCCAGTAAGCTCCAGCTACGACCGGACGCGTCCGATCGCACGTGACCGGACGCGCCGCGCGTCCGATCGTCACTCCGCTTCGCTCTGTGTTCCTGGACGCCTGACCGGACGCTCCGGTCCCGTGAAGGACCGGACGCGCCGGTCGCGCGCTTCTCTCTTACACTCAGTTGTACTGACCGGACGCGCTGGTCAGGCCAGACCCGCGTCCGGTCGCAAACCCTAGAGCTCGCGCCGCGTTGAACTGACCGGACGCGTCCGGTCAAACCGAGACCGCGTCCGGTGCAGCGTCCGATCGCCGTTTTTCAGTGAAAAACATTTCGGACTTTCGCCACCTTTTCTCGCCTCCGGCGCAATAGAAAATAGGCATTTCATTTTCTCGAAAACGCCTGAATCCCGCGCTCGCACGCTCGGCGGGAGGGAGAGCGAACCCCAAACCCCTTATTACCGCTCAAACACCACCGCCTTCGCAAATGTGCTAACACCACCAAGTGTACACCACAAAGTGCATGTGTGTTAGCATTTCACAAACATTTTCCAAGGCGTTATGTTAGCTCTCAACTAGATCCTAATGCATATGCTCAAGACATTGATCTAGTGGCACTTGATTCCCGAGCTAACCGTGATTGCCCCTCTTGATAGTCGGCTATGTATCCTAAATCCGGTCAATCACTTCTCTACTCATCTTAGACCGGCAAAAGGAAAACCCTATAGTTATACCTTTGCCTTGCGCTCTTAGTTCCTTCTCTTCCACTTGATCATCATGTACACCATATTATGTGCATCTCCATTACTTGTAATCTTGTGGCCATCACTCCATGCCACATGCTCCTTCATCACGTGTGTTGCTTGTGCCTAACTCAAAACACTTAACACATGGCATTAGCAACTTGGTGTCATTAATTGCCAAAACCAAACTTGGGCTTTCACCGGCCCGCCTCATCTCTTCGAACAGTGGGTGGCACGAAGGTTGGTTCTACCTCCGCAATGATGAAAATCAGTTGCCGAGGTACACCGGCCGCGTGTTGACCGCTCGAGAGGAGCGCTGGTCGTACGGAGTGCCGGAGGCCGAGAAGCCGCGCCTAGACCCGCTGCTGGCGGCGCTGCAGCAGCTTCGCCTTCGGGGCTTGACGGCTGCGGCGGTGGCCACGGCCTTCCATCGCCGCAGAGTGATGCCGTTGTGCCGGCGTCGTCTCCGTTTGGACCAGATGACTCCGGAGGCAAATCTGGAGGGGACCCGGATGTCCCATGAATCCCTCACCCTCGAGGAGGTCCTCCGGCGAGCGCGCCGGATGGTTGGGAACTTCAAGGTAGAGGAGGCCAACCGGGTTCCCATGAGGCCTATCGAAGGATTCGAGTCCGTGGTACGTTTCCTGGGGCTGAGGTGTTGCTATTTTCGTTTATCTATGGATTTCGCTGATGTGGTCAAGGCCGGCATGTAGGATTTGTCGGCGCTGTGGGAAACGCATCCACCGGTCCCGGAGGACCGGCCCGCCCGGGAGGCTCGGCGCCTGCATGCTTCCAAGAAGAAGCAGACCAAGGAGACGGTCAAGAAGCGGGCGATCCGCAGGGCCAAAGAGGCAGAGGCGCTAAAGAAGCTTCGGCGCCAGCAGACCATCGACGGGGTCCCCCTGGCGCCGTCGCCTTCCGAGATGGTCTCGGGGGAGGACGACGACAGCAGCGGCGAAGACGACGATGCCCTGTCGTGGTATGAGATCGCGACTGGGCTAGGGGACCTTCCCGACATTCGCCCCCTGCTGGAGCCCATCAGGGGGGCGTCCTCCTCGGTCGTCGTGGTCGAGGAGCCCGAGGGGAAGAAGGCGGAGAAGGAGACGGGCCCCTCGACGGGAGGGGCCGCTTTACCTCGGACCCGGCGAGAGGGGTCAACAGGGACGTCCGCACCAGCCCAGGCCCCGCAGGCTCGGGCAGGGGCTGGGACGGCAGTACCGGCGTCGTCATCGGCGGCGGCGTCGGCAGGCGTAAGAACCCGAGGCCAGCTGGCCTCGGAGGCACAGAAGGCGCAGGGCGATGCGTCGGCCAGGGCTCCTAGGAGCGCTCGGCCTGCTGGTGAGGCTGCTGCGAGGCCACCATCGGCCGTCCCGGGAGGCTCGGGTCACGCGGGGTTGAGGCCCTTGGTGCCGATTTCCGGGTAAGTATCTATGCTCGGTTGTCCTGCCTTTATCTGGATCCGTTGGCTGACGTTTCTTCTCACTTTGCAGGCTAAAGCAGAAGGCGGAGCCGATGGGGCTTACCCCCGTGAAGTCGCTGCGGGCCAGCGCCGTTGTCCTCAAATGGACGGCGGAGCAGGATGCGGCCTGGGTCCGGGAGGTCAAGGCCGCGAAGGGGCGCCTGCGACAACGGCAGGGGTCAGTCGACGCCGCGGTGGTTACTAGCCCGGAGCCTGCTATCGAGGGGTCCAAACCGGCAGAGGTAGCGGCGCTCGATATGGTCGAGACGGGGCCTAGGTCGTCGGCGACGGCCGAGGCTGCCGTTGAGGTCGCGACGGGCGAGGCACCCGTCCACGACGCGGAGCGGGCGGGTGCGGACGTGACCATAGAGGAGGTTGCGTCGGCGTCAGGACAGGAGGCGGCCCTGGCGAGGGGGTCGCGGCCGCAACAAGACCCGTTGGCAGAGCCAGCGGGCATGGTGGAGGGCGGGGCGGTCGAGCCTCTATCCGGAGCACCGGAAGAAGAGGCGCCGGCTCTAGAGGTGCCAACGGTCGAGGCGCGGGTATCGGAGCCATCGTCGGTCGAGACGCCGGCTCCGGAGGCGCTGGCGGTCGTTGGTGCCCGCCCTCACCTTACCCTCGACGACATCCCCCTAGACAAAGGAAAACAAGCGATGGGGGTCGAGGGGGGTGAGGTCGCGGATCAGGACGGTGCCTCGACGGCCGTTGGAGAGGTGAACACTGCGGGCGAGGCCGGTCCTTTCGCGGGACCGGGAGACGCCCCGGCCGGGTCGTCCTCGTCGTGGCCCGACATCGCCGCGCTGGCGATAGCGCGGGCAGAGACGGAGCTGCCGAGGTGGGGGGCCGTCCCTTCAGTTTAGGGACGCTACGAACCCCGACGCCGAGCCCATCTTTGTCTTAAGTGACAAAGATGAGGTGCACCGATGGGAATACCTCGAGGGCGTCCGCCGGCATCTTGATCGGTTGCTCCGAGTGGCGTTCGGTGCCGTGCGGAGTATGGGAGATGCCACCGAGGTATGATCGACCCGTCGGCTTTCTCCGTAGTTTTCTTGGTGTCTTTTTCCCTCGGCTTTGTGACCTTTTCGGATTGCGTTCAGGAGCTGAAGGAGTACTCCCGCCGCAAGTCGCTCTTCATTCGGGATGAGAGTGGCGTGTGGGGCACGCTGTCCCAGCAACGGGTTCTGGTCGAGGAGGCCCAGAAACGGCTATCCGATCGGAACGCCGAGATGGCTGAGCTACGCGTCGCGTACGCGGTGGTGAAAGAAGAAGCGACGCAGGCATGGGCGGCCGAGGCCGTGATGCGCACTGGCATGGACAAGGCTCGGGAGGAGGCTGCCGAGGCCCGCAGGGATCTCGAGCCCCTGTCCATGCGGGTGAAGGAGCTCGAGGAGGATGTCTCCCTGGTTAGCCTTCAGCGTGACACCCTCAACGTCGAGGTCACGACGCTGAAGGGAGCCGTCCAAGAGAAGGACGCAGCTCTCGAGTCTGCTCGGCAGGAGATCGAGGCGCTAATGGCAGCCATCAGTGACAAGGACAGCGCCTTCCTAGGGCTCGAGCGAACTTGCGGGGGGCTTCGCGACGAGGTCGTGGGCCTGCAGACCCACATCGAGGGTAAGTGTGATTGTTACGGCCACGACGTTGAAGGCCCCGCGTTGGGTATTAATTTGTTTGTCGTGTTTCAGAGCTGGAGAGAGAGAATCGAGAGGCCCAATCTTCTGCCAACTCCTTCCAGAGCCTCCTCGAAGCCGAGATCCGGAGGACCCAACTTCTCCAGGGCGCGATCACCACCGTGTGTGACGGTCTGGGGGTCGAGCCCGACGCCGACACCGGGGAAGATGTTCCGGGGAACTCCTTCGTCCGTCGGATGGTGGCGCTGGGCCGCCTTGCCCGGGAGAAGATACGGGACGGCCTCCATCACGGCGTGAAGAGGGCGTTGGCCGTCATCCATTCAGGGTTTGTGTTTGACATGAAGCTCGTCGCCGAGGGTTTCATCACAGACCCGGATCGGACAGACGAGGAGAACGAGGATGCTTGCGTGGAGCTGATTGAAGCCGCCGAAGAGCCTGGAAGCCGTCTGTCCTCGCTTTTTGAAGCCGAGGTGGTTCCGCCTGCCGACGACGAGGGCCTGTGAGCCAAATCTGGGCATGAAGGCCCATGTAATGAGTTAGTATTTCGAATTTTGGTCATGGCGGCCGCGGAGGCCCTAAAAATTCGAAACATAAACCGGTTCGTGGTTGATTTAGTTTTACTCGAGCTTTTCTTCCCTTTATCGCTCGGACCGTGTTCTCGCGTGATTTACTTAGCACGCAGCTGCACCCTTTGGCGTAAGGGAGCGAGTGGAGGTACCATAGCCTCGGAGGCATAAGTGATCTCGCGGCTCAACTGCCCTCGAGCTTCAGGGTGATGTTGCGGCCTTGTAAATCGTGTGAGAGCCTGATCTAAGCGACAGGGGGTATGTTCTTTTTTAAATTTAGGAACCGTTGTTTAGATCTTCCTATCGTGAAGGCGTACCTCTAAAAGGTGTAAGGGGTGAGTGGAGGTACCATAGCCTCGGAGGTGTAGGTGATGCTCCAGACTCGAGAGCCCTCTTGAACCTTAGGGTGCTCTTTCAGCGAAGTCGATCTAAGAAGCGGTTCTTAAATTTTAAAAAAGAGCATAAGTTTTTTCGGGGAACGGGGGTTCCCCCCTTGCAGCCCCCGAGGGAGGGTCGACTCTGGGAGTGCAGGGTCGATCCTTCCTCATTACGAAACGAAAGTTTGAACATCGCTGTATTCTTTATTGACGAAAAAGAAAATACAGAGCCTCGAGGCTTTTTAAGGAAAGAAGCGACGTAGCTGTTCAATGTTCCAAGCGTTGGTGAGGATTTCGCCCTTCTCGTTGGATAGCTTGTAGGTGCCCGGCTTTAGTACTTCTGTGATGATGTACGGCCCTTCCCATGGTGGTGTGAGCTTGTGCCGTCCCTTGGTGTTCTGGTTCCGCCGTAGCACCAAGTCGCCGATGTTGAGGTCACGCCTGCGGACGTGTCTGTCGTGGTAGCGTCGGAGACCCTGCTGGTACCTGGCAGAATGCAATAGAGCCACATCTCGGGCTTCCTCGAGCTGGTCGAGGGTGTCCTGTCTTGTGGCGTCATTATATCTTTCGTTGTATGCCTTCAACCTTGGGGATCCGTATTCTATATCGGTTGGTAGCATAGCCTCAGACCCGTAGACTAAGAAAAACGGAGTGAACCCCGTGGCTCGACTCGGCGTTGTTCTTAGGCTCCACAGGACCGAGGGTAGCTCGATAGCCCATCTTTTGCCATGTTTGTTTAATTTGTCAAAGATTCTGGGCTTCAGGCCTTGTAGGACCATGCCATTGGCATGTTCCACCTGACCGTTTGTTTTTGGATGAGCCACGGCTGACCAGAGCACTCGGATGTGGTGGTTGTCGCAGAAATCCAAAAACTTTCAGCCAGTGAACTGGGTGCCGTTGTCTGTGATGATACAGTTGGGGACCCCAAAGCGATGAATAATGTCAGTGAAGAAGAGCACAGCTTGCTCAGACCTGATGCTGGTGATAGGGCGGGCCTCGATCCACTTGGAGAATTTGTCGATGGCGACGAGCAGGTGAGTGAAGCCGCCAGTTGTTCTTTTCAGTGGTCCGACAAGGTCGAGCCCCCAAACGGCAAACGACCATGTGATGGGGATAGTTTGCAAGGCATGTGCCGGAAGATGGGTTTGTCTCGCATAGTACTGACAACCCTCGCAGGAGCGTACTAGCTTGACAGCGTCGGAGACCGCGGTCGGCCAATAGAATCCTTGTCGAAAGGCGTTTCCGACGAGGGTTCGAGGTGCTGCGTGGTGACCACAAGCCCCCGAGTGAAGATCGCCGAGCAGATTCCTGCCTTGCTCTTTTGTGATGCAACGTTGGAGGATACCAGTAGGGCTACGGCGGTAGAGCTCTCTGCTGTCGCCCACGATCACAAAAGTTTTGGCCCGGCGTGCGATCCGTCGAGCCTCAGTCTTATCCGAGGGGAGGTCCCCTTGGCTGAGGTAGTCGAGGTACGGGATGCGCCAGTCAGGCTCGACGTCAGACGGTGGCGTTAGGTCTTCCACCTGCATGGCTTCAGCCCCGGTCGAGGGGGCTTCTGCCTCAGGTGGAGGGTCGAGCGACGCCCCGTCGACCCCCCCCGTCTGGCCTGAGGTCGACGGATGGGTGCTGAAGGTCTTTCGCGAAGACGTCCGGTGGAACCGTGGCTCGACTGGACGTGATTTTTGCCAGTTCATCAGCGGCCTCATTATACCTGCGTGCGATGTGGTTGAGCTCGAGGCCATGAAACTTGTCCTCGAGGCGCCGTACTTCTTGGCAGTAGGCTTCCATCTTGGGGTCACGGCAGCTCGAGCTCTTCATGACCTGATCGATCACGAGTTGGGAGTCGCCTCGAACGTCAAGGTGTCGGACCCCGAGCTCGACGGCGATTCTCAACCCCGTGACGAGTGCCTCGTACTCGGCGACGTTGTTAGACGCAGGGAAATGAAGCCGGACGACGTAGCGCATGTGAATCCCGAAGGGTGAGACGAAGAGCAAGCCCGCGCCTGCTCCCGTTTTCATTAATGACCCATCGAAGTACATGGTCCACAGCTCCGCCTGAAGCTGTGCAGGGGGGAGTTATGTGTTAGTCCACTCAGCCAGAAAATCTGCTAACACCTGTGACTTGATAGCTTTTTGCGGTGCATAGGACAATGCCTCGCCCATGAGTTCGACCACCCATTTGGCAACCCTACCCGAGGCTTCCCGGTTCTGGGCTATCTCTCCCAAGGGGAAAGAAGAAACCACAGTAATCGGGTGACCCTCGAAGTAGTGTCGGAGCTTGCGCCGCGTCAAGATGACAGCATATAGCAGTTTCTGGATCTGTGGGTATCGACACTTTGTTTCTGAGAGCACCTCGCTAACGAAATAGACCGGCCTCTGGACGAGCAAGGTACGTGCCTCCTCGGCCCGCTCGACAACCAGGGCAGCACTGACTACTTGTGATGTCGCGGCGACATAGAGTAGGAGTGGTTCCCCTGGGGTTGGAGGGACGAGGATCGGTGAGTTAGAGAGGGTGGCTTTGAGTTTCGTGAGAGCCTCCTCAGCCTCAAGGTTCCAGGAAAAATGGTCCGATTTCTTCAAGAGACGGTACAGAGGGAGTGCTTTTTTGCCGAGGCGCGAAATGAAACGGCTGAGTGCCGCCAAGCAACCTGTGACCCTCTGTACGCCTTTTAGATCTCGGATGGGGCCCATCTTGGTTATCGCAGAGATTTTTTCAGGGTTGGCCTCGATGCCGCGTTTGGATACGATAAACCCTAAAAGCATACCTCGTGGGACGCCGAAGACACATTTCTCTGGATTGAGTCTGATGTTTTTTGCCCTGAGGCACTTGAATGCAACGTCGAGGTCGCTGACCAGATCGTCGGCTTGTTGGGTTTTGACCACGATATCGTCAACGTAAGCTTCGACGGTCGACCCAATGTGCTTCCCAAAAACATGTTGCATGCATCGCTGGTACGTTGCCCCCGTGTTTCGGAGACCGAAGGGCATCGTAACGTAGCAATACATGCCGAATGGGGTGATGAATGAAGTCGCGAGCTGGTCGGACTCCTTCATTTTGATTTGGTGGTAGCCGGAGTATGCATCTAAGAATGAGAGAGTTTCGTATCCCGCAATGGAATCAACGATTTGGTCAATGCGTGGCAAAGGAAAGGGAACTTTCGGACATGCTTTATTTAAACCAGTATAGTCTACGCACATCCTCCATTTCCCATTCTTTTTCCTAACTAATACAGGATTAGCTAGCCACTCGGGGTGATGAACCTCCTTGATGAACCCGGCCTCCAACAGTTTGTGTATCTCCTCGCCGATGACCCTGCGCTTCTCCTCATCGAAGCGACGCAGGCGTTGCTTCACCGGTTTGCATCCAACCCGGATCTCCAAGGCGTGCTCGGCGACTTCCCTGGGTATGCCTGGGATATCCGAGGGACTCCACGCAAAGATGTCGACGTTTGCGCGGAGAAAGTCGACGAGCACTGCTTCCTATTTAGGATCGAGGGTGGCACTGATGCTCAGTGCCTTTCCCTTGGGACCAGCGGGGTCGAGGGGTACGAGTTTGACATCTTCGGTGGGCTCGAAGCAGCCGGCATGGCGTTTTGGGTCGGGAATCGTATTGGCGAGACCGTCGAGGTCTGCAGCCAAGATCGCCGACTCCAAAACAGCCTCGCCGTGCTCGACGCACTCGACGTCGCACTCGTAGGCATGTTCATATGAGGGCCCTACAGTGATGACACCGTTTGGGCCTGGCATCTTGAGCTTGAGGTAGGTGTAGTTCGGAATTGCCATGAACCTGGCGTAGCATGGGCGCCCTAGGATAGCGTGGTATGTTCCACGGAATCCGACCACTTCGAAAGTGAGAGTCTCCTTTCTAAAGTTGGCCGGTGTGCCAAAACAAACAGGCAGATCGACCCGCCCGAGGGGTTCCGCCCGTTTCCCTGGCACGACTCCGTGGAAGCCCCCGACGCTAGGTTGGAGGCGCGCTCTCTCGACCCCCAGAAGGTCGAGGGTCTGGGAGTAGATGATGTTGAGGTTGCTTCCGCCGTCCATGAGCACCTTGGTGAGGCGTGTGTTGGCGATGACGGGGTCAACAACGAGCGAATAGACCCCCGGGTTGGGACGTAGTCTGGGTGGTCGTCACGGTCGAAAGTGATGGCCACCGCGGACCAATCAAGGAAGCGGGGTACTGCCGATTGTACGGAGAAGACCTCGCGCCGTTCTCGCTTGCGCTGGCGCGCAGAGAGGCAGGTCGAGGGCCCTCCGTAGATCATGAAGCAGTCATGGATCTCGGGAAATTCCCCGTCCTTGTCGTCACCCTTAGGGTCCTCCTTGTCGTCCTTCTTGGCGCCGGCACCCCCGAAGTACCTGCGCAGCATGTGACAATCCTCGAGGTTATGGTTAGTGAGTCCCTTGTGGTAGGGACACGGCTCTTTGAGCATTTTGTCGAAGACGCCCCCGCCGGGGGGGCCTCGAGGTTTCTTGTGCTCGGTAGCAGCGACGAGCTCATCGGCCGGGGCCTCGAGCTTGCCCTGCTGGCCTTTCTTCTTCTTGCGGTTGTTTCTCTTGGGGCCTCGGGTGGAACTCATGGGATCGTGGACCTTCTGCTCCCCCCTTTCCGAGTCGCCGCCAAAGATTGCACCAACCGCCTCCTCGCCGGCGGCGAAGTTGGTGACGATGTCCATCAATCCGTTGGCAGTGAGTGGGGTGTTACGGCCCAATTCTCGGACCAACTCCTTACAGGTGGTGCCGGAGAGGAAGGCCGTAATTACGTCGGAGTCGGTGATGTTGGGGAGCTCAGGGAGAAGCGTCGGAGGTAGTCTCAGAGGGATTCATCTGGTTTCTGCTTGCAGCTCCAGAGGTCCCACGAGTTGCCGGGGCGCATGTAGGTCCCCTTGAAATTTCCCTCGAACACCCTCACGAGATCGTCCCAGTCGTGGATCTGCCGAGGTGGGAGATCCTCGAGCCAGGCTCGGGCGGTGTCGGAGAGGAACAGGGGGAGTTGTCGAATGATGACCCGGTCGTCGGTGGCCCCGCCCAACTGACACGCCAAGCGGAAATCGGCGAGCCAAAGTTCGGGTTTGGTTTCGCCGTTGTACTTGGTGAGAGTCGTGGGGGGGCGGAACCGAGCCGGGGGCACCGTCTCACGGATTGCCTTACTGAAGACCCGAGGACCCGGGGGCTCGGGTGAAGGGCTACGATCTTCCGAGCTGTCGTAGCGTCCGCCCCTGTGGACGTGGTAGCCTCGAGCCACACCGTCACCGTGCTTGTGCGTGCGGCGCTCGACGATGTTGCCACGGGTGTCTCGAGGCTCGCGGTCGTTGCCGGTGGGCTCAGGGGCCGGTGCTACCCGGTTTCGCCGGGCAGGCTCGGGGTGAACCGAGGCTTCTCTCTCCTATCGGGAAGGCTCGAGGATCCGCTCCGAGGATGCCTCGCGTCGCCTCGAGGCAGAGCTCTCGGCCTGCTGCATGGCGGCGGTCTCGAGGAGTTCTCGGATTTCATCTCAAGCCTGACGGGCGTCGGGGTTTGATGGCTCGGGCATGTTGCGGAGGAGCATGGCGGCGGCGACGACGTTCTGGCTGGCTCGGGCGAAAACGGGGGGTCGACCGCCCGGTCCTCGTCGATGCGACGGTTGACGTCGCGAGCTCTCTTGCGAGCTCTCCCGCCAAGTGCGTGTTCCGCACGCTCACGCTCGAGGGTTTGTTGGAGTAGATCCAGGTTTTCCCGTTCCTCGTCAATCCTGTCCTGCAACTCGTGAATCTGTTCGAGCTGCGCTCCTTGATCCGCAAGGAACTAAGGCTCGTCTCGCTCGGCAGGAAGCTCGACATGAGGTGGCATGTGCCTTCCTTCGACTGGCTCTTCGTCCTCTGATTCCAAAGTGCTTTCAACGTCGATGTTGAAGCACTCGCGGGTCGAATCATAGGTGTCGTCAGCCGAGTCGGAGTCAGGAGCGCCAAAGTAGTAATATGACGGGGGAACGTGTGGTCGTTGCCAATCGTCACTGAGGCGGCGACGTAAAGAAGCAGTCACACGGGGCTCTGTTTTCGGTGTCTTCGTAGAGTCCCGATAATCAGAAGCCGGTGTGGATGCAACGAGGTCTAGAGTGGAGCATAGATGGTGCCCGGGGAGTTCCTCATAAGCACTCATGCGAGTGCTCACGGAGGATGCGTACACCCGGGCAACCGAGTCTAGCCCAAACGGGAATGGTGATGAAGATGTCGCTGCCCGTGCTGAAATGGATGCTCCGGACAGTGGTGTCTCACCGGACGGGGGAGCGGCGGGATTTTCCGTCGGCATGTCACCCTCAGCCAAGCTCGTCCTTCCCAAACCTTCCAAAAGGAGATCTAGGCTGGCGCCTGGCTGGGGGGTGCCAGACCGGGGGACCCCATCGCCCTCCGCGGGGTGAAGACGGTGGCTGTACCGGGCTCGTCGTCGTCGGGCGGCCCGCGCCCGCCTGGAGCGACGGTGCCGGTGGATTGCTCCCCCGGGCTGGGAGAGCTCGTAGTCCTCGTCGGTTGGGTGCCTGGGCGGAAGTAGGACCATGTCGTAGCTAGAGCCGAGCGACATGAACTCCAAACTCCCGAACCAGATCACCGTGGCCGACGGGATAGGGCGTTCGGGGTTAGCCATCCAGGAAGAAAGGCGAGAAAGCGACGTTTGCACGCAGCGATCCCCTACCTGGCGCGCCAACTGTCGGTGTTCAGACCGAGGGGGTCCTAAACCAACGAGTAAATGCTGCGTGTCTCTTTCCTGGATGGTGATGCAAGGAGAACACATGGGGGTTTATCCTGGTTTGGGCAAAAGAAGGCCCTACGTCCAGCGGGGGGAGATGTTTGTATTTCCTTGCACCGAGGTGCTCGTGTAGGGGTTACAAGCATGCGAGAGAGGGTGTCGAGCCCAAGTCTCAAAGAGAAAAGAGGAAAAAAGTGGTTGCTTGAGATGTCGATCTCTTGTTTTGTTTTTTCGTTCCGTCTTTGTCCCCCCCTCCGTTGAACCCTGGCCTGCCCTTTTATAGGGTGAGGGGAGGCCAAGACGACGGGGAGCCTTGAGGTGATGTTTTGTCGATTCCTGTTGAGTTGACTGTAGCGACGTGCCTTGGGAATGGCCGGCCATCCCTGGACACCCTGACGTTGTGGGAGACAAGATGGCGAAATGACCCAGAGCGCCATGCCATACCGTCCTTTGAACTAAGTCGAGCGTCGAGGCTGGGTCGAGGCCGGGTCGAGGCCGGATGGATAAGGCCGAATCCCCGATATCACGGAGAACGGGCCTTGTCTTATCCTCCCTCGAGGGTGATTGATGGTGAACAGTGCGCGGTAAGGTGGGTATAGTGACGGGTTTCACCTCCCATCACGGGATGGGCGGTAAAACAGTGAGATCTGACACGGGTATTGTTCCCACGTCGATCCTGGCCGCAGCCATGCCGGTAGGTGGTAGTAGGTAACTGCATTGAATGCTATGGCTTTTGTCCTGGGGTAGGCAAAGAAAAGGTGTCGAGGTGCTCGGTCCGGGCTCACGCGAGTCGGAGTTCTCCCCAGCGGGCGGTCGAGCCTCGCGTGGGTCGGAGCGCTGTCGAGGTACCTTGCGGCACGGGATGGGGCGCGGTCGAGGCGCCCCGTCGAGCGGGCCTCGTACGAGTCGAAGCCGGGGCGCGGTCGAGGCACCCCGTCAAGCGGGCCTCGTACGAGTCGGAGCCAAGGCGCGGTCGAGGTGCCCCGTCGAGCGGGCCTCGTACGAGACTGACTGGGTACACGGTCGAGGCGGGCTATCTTTTATTGCGGTTTCGGTCGTGTTAGTTTTTTGGCGATAGGTGCGGGTACCCCCGTACTGTTGGTACCGACACTATGGGTCTCCTATGTGACATTGGTCATGTGGAATCTCATTTCAATCCATTTGGAGACATTGGTAGTGTCAGTGCAAAATAGGTGCACGGTTTGCACCAAACATCGCTCAGAAATCATTTTGGACGCACCCGATGGATCTTCTCAGTGACATTGGTCATGTGGAATCTCGTTTCAATCCATTTGGAGACAGTGGTAGTGTCTGTGCAAAATAGGTGCACGGTTTGCACCAAACATCGCTTAGAAATCGTTTTGGACGTACCCGACGGTACTCCTAGGTGACGAGGCTCAAGTGGATGCTCGTTTTGGTTTGTTTGGAGACAGTGCTAATCTTGACGCAAGAGAGGTGAACGGTTTGCGCTGAACGTACCATAGGCTCAGAAATCATTTTGGACGCACCCGATGGATCTTCTTAGTGACATTGGTCATTTGGAATCTTGTTTCAATCCATTTGGAGACAGTAGTAGCGTCAGTGCAAAATAGGTGAACGGTTTGCACCAAACATCGCTTAGAAATCATTTTGGACGCACCCGATGGTACTCCTAGGTGACGAGGCTCAAGTGGATGCTCGTTTTGGTCTGTTTAGAGATAGTGCTAATCTTGACGTAAGATAGGTGCACAGTTTGCGTCGAACGTACCAAAGGCCCGGAAATCATTTTGGACACACCCAATGGTACTCCTAGGTGAGAAGGTTCAAGTGGATGCTCGTTTTGGTCTGTTTGGAGACAGTGCTAATCTTGACGCAAGATAGGTGCACAGTTTGCACCGAACGTACCATTGTTTCAGAAATCATTTTGGACGCACCCGATGGTACTCCTAGGTGACGAGGCTTAAGTGGATGCTCGTTTTGGTCTGTTTGGAGATAGCGCTAATCTTGATGCAAGAATGATGCACGGTTTGTGTCGAACATAACAGAGGCTCAGAAATTGTTTGGACGCACCCGATGGATCTCCTATGTGACATTGGTCATCTGGAATCTCATTTCAATCCATTTGGAGACAGTGGTAGTGTCAGTGCAAAATAGGTGCACGGTTCGTGCCAAACATCGCTCAGAAAATCATTTTGGACGCACCCAATGGTACTCCTAGGTGACGAGGCTCAAGTGGATGCTCGTTTTGGTCTGTTTGGAGATAGTGCTAACCTTGATGCGAGATTGGTGCACGGTTTGCATCGAACGTACCAAAGGCACAGAAATCGTTTTGGACGCACCTGATGGGTCTCCTATGTGACATTGGTCATGTGGAATCTCATTTCAATCCATTTGGAGACAGTGGTAGTGTCAGTGCAAAATAGGTGCACGGTTTGCACCAAACATCGCTCAGAAATCGTTTTGGACGCACCCGATGGATCTTCTCAGTGACATTGGTCATTTGGAATCTCGTTTCAATCCATTTAGAGACAGTGGTAGTGTCAGTGCAAAATAAGTGCACGGTTTGCACCAAACATCGCCTAGAAATCATTTTGGACGCACCCGATGGTACTCCTCGGTGACGAGGCTCTAGTGGATGCTCGTTTTGGTCTGTTTAGAGATAGTGCTAATCTTGATGTAAGATAGGTGCACGGTTTGCGTCGAATGTACCAGAGGCTCAGAAATCATTTTGGACGCACCCGATGGATCTCCTATGTGACATTGGTTATGTGGAATCTCATTTCATTCCATTTGGAGACAGTGGTAGTGTCTGTGCAAAATAGGTGCATGGTTTGCGCCAAACATCGCTCAGAAATCGTTTTGGACGCACCCGATGGTACTCCTAGGTGACGAGGCTCAAGTGGATGCTCGTTTTGGTCTGTTTGGAGATAGTGCTAACCTTGATGCGAGATTGGTGCACGGTTTGCGTCGAACGTACCAGAGGCTCAGAAATTGTTTTGGACGCACCCGATGGATCTCCTATGTGACATTGGTCATGTGGAATCTCATTTCAATCCATTTGGAGACAGTGGTAGTGTCTGTGCAAAATAGGTGCACGGTTTGCACCAAACATCGCTTAGAAATCATTTTGGACGCACCCGATGGTACTCCTAGGTGACGAGACTGAAGTGGATGCTCATTTTGGTCTGTTTGGGGATAGTGCTAATCTTGATGCGAGATTGGTGCACGGTTTGTGTCGAACGTACCAGAGGCTCAGAAATTGTTTTGGACGCACCCGATGGATCTCCTATGTGACATTGGTCATGTGGAATCTCATTTCAATCCATTTGGAGACTGTGGTAGTGTCAGTGCAAAATAGGTGGACGGTTTGCGCCAAACATCGCTCAGAAATCGTTTTGGACGCACCCGATGGTACTCCTAGGTGACTAGGCTCAAGTGGATGCTTGTTTTGGTCTGTTTGGAGACAGTGCTAACCTTGATGCGAGATTGCTGCACGGTTTGCGTCGAACGTACTAGAGGCTCAGAAATTTTTTTGGACGCACCCGATGGATCTCCTATGTGACATTGGTCATGTGGAATCTCATTTCAATCCATTTGGAGACAGTGGTAGTGTATCTGCAAAATAGGTGCACGATTTGCACCAAACATCGCTTGGAAATCGTTTTGGACGCACCCGATGGTACTCCTAGGTGACGAGGCTCAAGTGGATGCTCATTTTGGTCTGTTTGGAGATAGTGCTAATCTTGATAGGTGCATGGTTTGCGCCAAATGTACCATAGGCTGAGAAATCATTTTGGACGCACCCGATCGCACCCCTAGCTATCGAGGCTCAAGTGGATGCTCGTTTCGGTCCGTTTGGAGATAGTGCTAATCTTAACGTAAGATAGGTGCACGGTTCGCGTCGAACGTACCATAGGCTCAGAAATCATTTTGGACACGCTCGATGGTACTCCTAGGTGACGAGGCTCAAGTGGATGCTTGTATTGGTCTGTTTAGACATATTGCTAATCTTGACGCAAGATAGATGCACGGTTTGCGCCGAACGTACCATAGGGTCAGAAATCATTTTGGACGCACCCGATGGATCTTCTCAGTGACATTGGTCATTTGGAATCTTGTTTCAATCCATTTGGAGACAGTGGTAGCGTCAGTGCAAAATAGGTGCACGGTTTGCACCAAACATCGCTTAGAAATCGTTTTGGACGCATCCGATGGTACTCCTAGGTGACGAGGCTCAAGTGGATGCTCGTTTTGGTCTGTTTGGAGATAGTGCTAACCTTGATGCGAGATTGGTGCACGGTTTGCGTCGAACATACCAGAGGCTCACAAATTATTTTGGACGCACCCGATGGATCTCCTATGTGACATTGGTCATGTGGAATCTCATTTCAATCCATTTGGAGACAGTGGTAGTGTCTGTGCAAAATAGGTGCACGGTTTGCACCAAACATCGCTTAGAAAACTTTTTGGACACACCCGATGGTACTCCTAGGTGACGAGGCTCAAGTGGATGCTCGTTTTGGTCTGTTTGGAGATAGTTCTAACCTTGATGCGAGATTGGTGCACGGTTTGCGTTGAACGTACCAGAGGCTCAGAAATCATTTTGGACGCACCCTATGTGTCTCCTATGTGACATTGGTCATGTGGAATCTCATTTCAATCCATTTGGAGACTTTGGTAGTGTCAGTGCAAAATAGGTGCACGGTTTGCACCAAACATCGCTCAGAAATCATTTTGGACGCACCCGATGAATCTTCTCAGTGACATTGGTCATGTGGAATCTCGTTTCAATCCATTTGGAGACGGTGGTAGTGTCTGTGCAAAATAGGTGCACGGTTTGCACCAAACATCGCTTAGAAATCGTTTTGGACGCACCCGACGGTACTCCTAGGTGACGAGGCTCAAGTGGATGCTCATTTTGGTCTGTTTGGGGATAGTGCTAATCTTGATGCGAGATTGGTGCACGGTTTGTGTCGAACGTACCAGAGGCTCAGAAATTGTTTTGGACGCACCCGATGGATCTCCTATGTGACATTGGTCATGTGGAATCTCATTTCAATCCATTTGGAGACAGTGGTAGTGTCAGTGCAAAATAGGTGGACGGTTTGCGCCAAACATCGCTCAGAAATCGTTTTGGACGCACCCGATAGTACTCCTAGGTGACTAGGCTCAAGTGGATGCTTGTTTTGGTCTGTTTGGAGACAGTGCTAACCTTGATGCGAGATTGGTGCACGGTTTGCGTCGAACGTACTAGAGGCTCAGAAATTTTTTTGGACGCACCCGATGGATCTCCTATGTGACATTGGTCATGTGGAATCTCATTTCAATCCATTTGGAGACAGTGGTAGTGTATGTGCAAAATAGGTGCACGATTTGCGCCAAACATCGCTTGGAAATCGTTTTGGACGCACTCGATGGCACTCCTAGGTGACGAGGCTCAAGTGGACGCTCATTTTGGTCTGTTTGGAGATAGTGCTAATCTTGATAGGTGCATGGTTTGCGCCAAATGTACCATAGGCTGAGAAATCATTTTGGACGCACCCGATCGCACCCCTAGCTGTCGAGGCTCAAGTGGATGCTCGTTTCGGTCCGTTTGGAGATAGTGCTAATCTTAACGTAAGATAGGTGCACGGTTCGCGTCGAACGTACCATAGGCTCAGAAATCATTTTGGACGCACCCGATGGTACTCCTAGGTGACGAGGCTTAAGTGGATGCTCGTTTTGGTCTGTTTGGAGATAGCGCTAATCTTGATGCAAGAATGATGCACGGTTTGTGTCGAACATAACAGAGGCTCAGAAATTGTTTGGACGCACCCGATGGATCTCCTATGTGACATTGGTCATCTGGAATCTCATTTCAATCCATTTGGAGACAGTGGTAGTGTCAGTGCAAAATAGGTGCACGGTTCGGGCCAAACATCGCTTAGAAAATCATTTTGGACGCACCCAATGGTACTCCTAGGTGACGAGGCTCAAGTGGATGCTCGTTTTGGTCTGTTTGGAGATAGTGCTAACCTTGATGCGAGATTGGTGCACGGTTTGCATCGAACGTACCAAAGGCACAGAAATCGTTTTGGACGCACCTGATGGGTCTCCTATGTGACATTGGTCATGTGGAATCTCATTTCAATCCATTTGGAGAGAGTGGTAGTGTCTGTGCAAAATAGGTCCACGGTTTGCACCAAACATCGCTTAGAAAACTTTTTGGACACAGCCGATGGTACTCCTAGGTGACGAGGCTCAAGTGGATGCTCGTTTTGGTCTGTTTGGAGATAGTTCTAACCTTGATGCGAGATTGGTGCACGGTTTGCGTTGAACGTACCAGAGGCTCAGAAATCATTTTGGACGCACCCTATGTGTCTCCTATGTGACATTGGTCATGTGGAATCTCATTTCAATCCATTTGGAGACTTTGGTAGTGTCAGTGCAAAATAGGTGCACGGTTTGCACCAAACATCGCTCAGAAATCATTTTGGACGCACCCGATGAATCTTCTCAGTGACATTGGTCATGTGGAATCTCGTTTCAATCCATTTGGAGACGGTGGTAGTGTCTGTGCAAAATAGGTGCACGGTTTGCACCAAACATCGCTTAGAAATCGTTTTGGACGCACCCGACGGTACTCCTAGGTGACGAGGCTCAAGTGGATGCTCATTTTGGTCTGTTTGGGGATAGTGCTAATCTTGATGCGAGATTGGTGCACGGTTTGTGTCGAACGTACCAGAGGCTCAGAAATTGTTTTGGACGCACCCGATGGATCTCCTATGTGACATTGGTCATGTGGAATCTCATTTCAATCCATTTGGAGACAGTGGTAGTGTCAGTGCAAAATAGGTGGACGGTTTGCGCCAAACATCGCTCAGAAATCGTTTTGGACGCACCCGATAGTACTCCTAGGTGACTAGGCTCAAGTGGATGCTTGTTTTGGTCTGTTTGGAGACAGTGCTAACCTTGATGCGAGATTGCTGCACGGTTTGCGTCGAATGTACTAGAGGCTTAGAAATTTTTTTGGACGCACCCGATGGATCTCCTATGTGACATTGGTCATGTGGAATCTCATTTCAATCCATTTGGAGACAGTGGTAGTGTATGTGCAAAATAGGTGCACGATTTGCGCCAAACATCGCTTGGAAATCGTTTTGGACGCACTCGATGGTACTCCTAGGTGACGAGGCTCAAGTGGACGCTCATTTTGGTCTGTTTGGAGATAGTGCTAATCTTGATAGGTGCATGGTTTGCGCCAAATGTACCATAGGCTGAGAAATCATTTTGGACGCACCCGATCGCACCCCTAGCTGTCGAGGCTCAAGTGGATGCTCGTTTCGGTCCGTTTGGAGATAGTGCTAATCTTAACGTAAGATAGGTGCACGGTTCGCGTCGAACGTACCATAGGCTCAGAAATCATTTTGGACGCACCCGATGGTACTCCTAGGTGACGAGGCTTAAGTGGATGCTCGTTTTGGTCTGTTTGGAGATAGCGCTAATCTTGATGCAAGAATGATGCACGGTTTGTGTCGAACATAACAGAGGCTCAGAAATTGTTTGGACGCACCCGATGGATCTCCTATGTGACATTGGTCATCTGGAATCTCATTTCAATCCATTTGGAGACAGTGGTAGTGTCAGTGCAAAATAGGTGCACGGTTCGTGCCAAACATCGCTCAGAAAATCATTTTGGACGCACCCAATGGTACTCCTAGGTGACGAGGCTCAAGTGGATGCTCGTTTTGGTCTGTTTGGAGATAGTGCTAACCTTGATGCGAGATTGGTGCACGGTTTGCATCGAACGTACCAAAGGCACAGAAATCGTTTTGGACGCACCTGATGGGTCTCCTATGTGACATTGGTCATGTGGAATCTCATTTCAATCCATTTGGAGAGAGTGGTAGTGTCTGTGCAAAATAGGTCCACGGTTTGCACCAAACATCGCTTAGAAAACTTTTTGGACACAGCCGATGGTACTCCTAGGTGACGAGGCTCAAGTGGATGCTCGTTTTGGTCTGTTTGGAGATAGTTCTAACCTTGATGCGAGATTGGTGCACGGTTTGCGTTGAACGTACCAGAGGCTCAGAAATCATTTTGGACGCACCCTATGTGTCTCCTATGTGACATTGGTCATGTGGAATCTCATTTCAATCCATTTGGAGACTTTGGTAGTGTCAGTGCAAAATAGGTGCACGGTTTGCACCAAACATCGCTCAGAAATCATTTTGGACGCACCCGATGGATCTTCTCAGTGACATTGGTCATGTGGAATCTCGTTTCAATCCATTTGGAGACGGTGGTAGCGTCTGTGCAAAATAGGTGCACGGTTTGCACCAAACATCGCTTAGAAATCGTTTTGGACGCACCCGACGGTACTCCTAGGTGACGAGGCTAAAGTGGATGCTCGTTTTGGTCTGTTTGGAGACAGTGCTAATCTTGACGCAAGAGAGGTGCACAGTTTGCGCCGAATGTACCATAGGCTCAGAAATCATTTTGGACGCACCCGATGGATCTTCTCAGTGACATTGGTCATTTGGAATCTTGTTTCAATCCATTTGGAGACAGTGGTAGCGTCAGTGCAAAATAGGTGCACGGTTTGCACCAAACATCGCTTAGAAATCATTTTGGACGCACCCGATGGTACTCCTAGGTGACGAGGCTCAAGTGGATGCTTGTTTTGGTCTGTTTGGAGATAGTGCTAACCTTGATGCGAGATTGGTGCACGGTTTGCGTCGAACGTACTAGAGGCTCAGAAATTGTTTTGGACGCACCCGATGGATCTCCTATGTGACATTGGTCATGTGGAATCTCATTTCAATCCATTTGGAGACAGTGGTAGTGTCTGTGCAAAATAGGTGCACGGTTTGCACCAAACATCGCTTAGAAATCATTTTGGACGCACCTGATGGTACTCCTAGGTGACGAGACTGAAGTGGATGCTCATTTTGGTCTATTTGGGGATAGTGCTAATCTTGATGCGAGATTGGTGCACGGTTTGTGTCGAACGTACCAGAGGCTCAGAAATTGTTTTGGACGCACCTGATGGATCTCCTTTGTGACATTGGTCATGTGGAATCTCATTTCAATCTATTTGGAGACAGTGGTAGTGTCAGTGCAAAATAGGTGGACGGTTTGCGCCAAACATCGCTTAGAAATCGTTTTGGACGCACCCGATGGTACTCCTAGGTGACGAGGCTCAAGTGGATGCTCGTTTTGGTCTGTTTGGAGAAAGTGATAACCTTGATGCGACATTGGTGCACGGTTTGCGTCGAACATACTAGAGGCTCAGAAATTTTTTTGGACGCACCCGTTGGATCTCCTATGTGACATTGGTCATGTGGAATCTCATTTCAATCCATTTGGAGACAGTGGTAGTGTATGTGCAAAATAGGTGCACGGTTTGCAACAAACATCGCTTAGAAATCGTTTTGGACGCATCCGATGGTACTCCTAGGTGATGAGGCTCAAGTGGATGCTCGTTTTGGTGTGTTTGGAGATAGTGCTAACCTTAATGCGAGATTGGTGCACGGTTTGCGTCGAACGTACCAGAGGCTCACAAATTGTTTTGGACGCACCAGATGGATCTCCTATGTGACATTGGTCATGTGGAATCTCATTTCAATCCATTTGGAGACAGTGGTAATGTCTGTGCAAAATAGGTGCACAGTTTGCACCAAACATCGCTTAGAAATCATTTTGCACGCACCCGATGGTACTCCTAGGTGACGAGGCTCAAGTGGATGCTCGTTTTGGTCTGTTTGGAGATAGTGCTAACCTTGATGCGAGATTGGTGCACGGTTTGCGTCGAACGTACTAGAGGCTCAGAAATTGTTTTGGACGCACCCGATGGATCTCCTATGTGACATTGGTCATGTGGAATCTCATTTCAATCCATTTGGAGACAGTGGTAGTGTCTGTGCAAAATAGGTGCACGGTTTGCACCAAACATCGCTTAGAAATCGTTTTGGACGCACCCGATGGTACTCCTAGGTGACGAGGCTCAAGTGGATGCTCGTTTTGGTCTGTTTGGAGATAGTGCTAATCTTGATAGGTGCATGGTTTGCGCCAAATGTACCATAGGCTGAGAAATCGTTTTGGACGCACCCGATCGCACCCCTAGCTGTCGAGGCTCAAGTGGATGCTCGTTTTGGTCTGTTTGGAGACAGTGTTAATCTTGACGCAAGAGAGGTGCACGGTTTGCACCGAACATGCCATTGTTTTAGAAATCATTTTGGACGCACCCGATGGTACTTCTAGGTGACGAGGCTTAAGTGGATCCTCGTTTTGGTCTATTTGGAGATAGTGCTAATCTTGATGCGAGATTGATGCACGGTTTGTGTCGAACGTAACAGAGGCTCAGAAATTGTTTGGAAGCACCCGATAGATATCCTATGTGACATTGGTCATCTGGAATCTCATTTCAATCCATTTGGAGACAGTGGTAGTATCAGTGCAAAATAGGTGCACGGTTCACACCAAACATCGCTCAGAAATTGTTTTGAACTCACCCAAAGGTACTCCTAGGTGACGAGGCTCAAGTGGATGCTCGTTTTGGTCTGTTTGGAGATAGTGCTAACCTTGATGCGAGATTGGTGCACGGTTTGCGTCGAACGTACCAAAGGCACATAAATAGTTTTGGACGCACCCGATGGGTCTCCTATGTGACATTGGTCATGTGGAATCTCATTTCAATCCGTTTGGAGACAGTGGTAGGGTCAGTGCAAAATAGGTGCACGGTTTGCACCAAACATCGCTCAGAAATCATTTTGGACGCACCCGATGGATCTTCTCACTGACATTAGTGATTTGGAATCTCGTTTCAATCCATTTAGAGACAGTGGTAGTGCCAGTGCAAAATAGGTGCACGGTTTGCACCAAACATCGCCTAGAAATCATTTTGGACGCACCCGATGGTACTCCTCAGTGACGAGGCTCAAGTGGATGCTTGTTTTGGTCTGTTTAGAGATAGTGCTAATCTTGATGTAAGATAGGTGCACGGTTTGCGTCGAATGTACCAGAGGCTCAGAAATCATTTTGGATGCACCCGATGGATCTCCTATGTGACATTAGTCATGTGGAATCTCATTTCAATCCATTTGGAGACAGTGGTAGTGTCTATGCAAAATAGGTGCACGGTTTGCGCCAAACATCGCTTAGAAATCGTTTTGGACGTACCCGATGGTACTCCTAGGTGACGAGGCTTAAGTGGATGCTCGTTTTGGTCTGTTTGGAGATAGTGCTAACCTTGATGCGAGATTGGTGCACGGTTTGCGTCGAACGTACCAGAGGCTCAGAAATTGTTTTGGATGCACCCGATGGATCTCCTATGTGACATTGGTCATGTGGAATCTCATTTCAATCCATTTGGAGACAGTGGTAGTGTCTGTGCAAAATACGTGCACGGTTTGCGCCAAACATCGCTTAGAAATCGTTTTGGACGTACCCGATGGTACTCCTAGGTGACGAGGCTCAAGTGGATGCTCGTTTTGGTCTGTTTGGAGATAGTGCTAACCTTGATGCGAGATTGGTGCACGGTTTGCGTCGAACGTACTAGAGGCTCAGAAATTGTTTTGGACGCACCCGATGGATCTCCTATGTGACATTGGTCATGTGGAATCTCATTTCAATCGATTTGGAGACAGTGGTAGTGTCAGTGCAAAATAGGTGGACGGTTTGCGCCAAACATCGCTTAGAAATCATTTTGGACGTACCCGATGGTACTCCTAGGTGACGAGGATCAAGTGGATGCTCGTTTTGGTCTGTTTGGAGATAGTGCTAACCTTGATGCGACATTGGTGCACGGTTTGCGTCGAACGTACTAGAGGCTCAGAAATTGTTTTGGACGCACCCGATCGATCTCCTATGTGACATTGGTCATGTGGAATCTCATTTCAATCCATTTGGAGACAGTGGTAGTGTCTGTGCAAAATAGGTGCACGGTTTGCACCAAACATCTTTTAGAAATCGTTTTGGACGCACCCGATGGTACTCCTAGGTGACGAGGCACAAGTGGATGCTCGTTTTGGTCTGTTTGGAGATAGTACTAATCTTGATTGGTATTACGCCAAATGTACCATAGGCTGATAAATCATTTTGGACGCACCCGATCGTACCCCTAGCTGTCAAGGCTCAAGTGGATGCTCGTTTCGGTCCGTTTGGAGATAGTGCTAATCTTGACGTAATATAGGTGCACGGTTTGCGTCGAACGTGCCATAGGCTCAAAAATCGTTTTGGACATGCTCGATGGTACTCCTAGGTGACGAGGCTCAAGTGGATGCTTGTATTGGTCTGTTTAGACATAGTGCTAATCTTGACGCAAGATAGATGCACGGTTTGCGCCGAACGTAACATAGGGTCAGAAATTGTTTTGGACGCACCCGATGGATCTCCTATGTGACATTGGTCATGTGGAATGTCATTTCAATCCATTTGGAGACAGTGGTAGTGTCTGTGCAAAATAGGTGCACGGTTTGCACCAAACATCGCTTAGAAATCGTTTTGGACGCACCCGATGGTACTCCTAGGTGACAAGGCTCAAGTGGATGCTCGTTTTGGTCGGTTTGGAGATAGCGCTAATCTTGATGCGAGATTGATGCACGGTTTGCGTCGAACGTAACAGAGGCTCAGAAATTGTTTGGACGCACCCGATGGATCACCTATGTGACATTGGTCATGTGGAATCTCATTTCAATCCATTTGGAGACAGTGGTAGTGTCAGTGCAAAATAGGTGCACGGTTTGCACCAAACATCGCGCAGAAATCATTTTGGACGCACCCGATGGATCTTCTCAGTGCCATTGGTCATTTGGAATCTTGTTTCAATCCATTTGGAGATAGTGGTAGTGTCAGTGCAAAATAGGTGCACGATTTGCACCAAACATCGCCAATAAATCATTTTGGACGCACCCGATGGTACTCCTAGGTGACGAGGCTCAAGGGATGCTCGTTTTAGTCTGTTTAGAGATAATGCTAATCTTGATGTAAGATTGGTGCACGGTTTGCGTCGAACATACCAGAGGCTCAAAAATCATTTTGGATGCACCCGATGGATCTCCTATGTGACATTGGTCATGTGGAATCACATTTCAATCCATTTGGAGACAGTGGTAGTGTCAGTGCAAAATAGGTGCACGGTTTGTGCCAAACATCGCTTAGAAATTGTTTTGGACGCACCCGATGGTACTCCTAGGTGACGAGGCTCAAGTGGATGCTCGTTTTGGTCTGTTTGGAGATAGTGCTAATCTTGATAGGTGCATGGTTTGCGCCAAATGTACCATAGGCTGAGAAATCATTTTGGACGCACCCGATCGCACCCCTAGCTATCGAGGCTCAAGTGGATGCTCGTTTCGGTCCGTTTGGAGATAGTGCTAATCTTGACGTAAGATAGGTGCAAGGTTTGCGTCGAACGTACCACAGGCTCGGAAATCGTTTTGGACACACTCGATGGTACTCCTAGGTGACGAGGCTCAAGTGGATGCTTGTATTGGTCTGTTTAGACATAGTGCTAATCTTGACGCAAGAGAGATGCACGGTTTGCGCCGAACGTAACATAGGGTCAGAAATCGTTTTGGACGCACCCGATGGATCTCTTATGTGACATTGGTCATGTGGAATCTCATTTCAATCCATTTGGAGATAGTGGTAGTGTCAGTGCAAAATAGGTGCACGGTTTGCACCAAACATCGCTCAGAAATCGTTTTGGACGCACCCGATGGTACTCATAGGTGACGAGGCTCAAGTGGATGCTCGTTTTGGTCTGTTTAGAGATAGTGCTAACCTTGATGTGAGATTGGCGCCCTGTTTGCGTCGAACGTACGATACGCTCAGAAATCGTTTTGGACACACCCGATGGTACTCCTAGGTGACGAGGCTCAAGTGGATGCTCGTTTTGGTTATTTTGGAGATAGTACTAATCTTGATAGGCGCATGGTTTGCGCCAAATGTACCATAGGCTGAGAAATCGTTTTGGACGCACCCGATTGCACCCCTAGCTGTCGAGGTTCAAGTGGATGCTCGTTTCGGTCCGTTTGGAGGTAGTGCTAATCTTAACGTAAGATAGGTGCACGGTTTGTGTCAAACGTACCATAGGCTCGGAAATCGTTTTGGACACGCTCGATGGTACTCCTAGGTGACGAGGCTCAAGTGGATGCTTGTATTGGTCTGTTTAGACATAGTGCTAATCTTGACGCAAGAGAGATGCACGGTTTGCGCCGAACGTAACATAGGGTCAGAAATCGTTTTGGACGCACCCGATGGATCTCCTTTGTGACATTGGTCATGTGGAATCTCATTTCAATCCATTTGGAGACAGTGGTAGTGTCGGTACAAAATAGGTGCACGGTTTGCACCAAACATCGCTTAGAAATCGTTTTGGACGCACCCGATGGTACTCCTAGGTGACGAGGCTCAAGTGGATGCTCGTTTTGTTCTGTTTAGAGATAGTGCTAACCTTGATGCGAGATTGGTGCCTTGTTTGCGTCAAACGTACTATAGGCTCGAAAATCATTTTGGACACACCCGATGGTACTCCTAGGTGACGAGGCTCAAGTGGATGCTCGTTTTGGTCTGTTTGGAGACAGTGCTAATCTTGACGCAAGAGAGGTGCACGGTTTGCGCCGAACGCACCATAGGCTCAGAAATCATTTTGGACGCACCCGATGGATCTTCTCAATGACATTGGTCATTTGGAATCTCGTTTCAATCCATCTGGAGACACTGGCAGTGTCAGTGCAAAACAGGTGCACAATTTGCACCAAACATCGCTTAGAAATCATTTTGGACGCACCCGATGGTACTCCTAGGTGACGAGGTTCAAGTGGATGCTCATTTTGGTCTGTTTGGAGACAGTGATAATCTTGACGCAAGATAGGTGCACGGTTTGCGCCGAACGTACCATAGGCTCAAAAATCGTTTTGGACGCACCCGATGATACTCCTAGGTGACGAGGCTTAAGTGGATACTCATTTTGGTCTCTTTGGAGATAGTGCTAATCTTGATGCGAGATTGGTGCACGGTTTGTGTCGATAGGTGCACTATTTACGCCAAACGTACCATAGGCATAGAAATCATTTTGGACGCACCCGATGGATCTCCTATGTGACATTAGTCATGTGGAATCTCGTTTCAATCCATTTGGAGACAGTGGTACTGTCAGTGCAAGATACATTGTTTGCGCCAAACATCGCTCAGAAATCATTTTGGACGAACCCGATGGTACTCCTAGGTGACGAGGCTCAAGTGGATGCTCGTTTTGGTCTGTTTGGAGATAGTGCTAATCTTGACGCAAGATAGTTGCACGGTTGCGCCGAACATACCATAGGCTCAGAAATCATTTTAGACGCACCCGATGGATCTTCTCTGATGAGGACATCCTCCGCTATTACCCGCTGGCAAAGACGCAACAAAAAGGGCCAAGTGGCCTAGTTGTAGTCGGGCGGCGACCGTGTGAGCCTCTGAATAATCCCACCTTGCTTAGCTTGGGAGGAGGAAGCCACCTTAAAAGAGAGCCACCCTTCCCCTATCGTACTAGTCTTTTAGGGATATTGGGCCTTTCTCCGAGTGGATGTGCATAAGAACTGTTGGGGTCCGGGCAACCTTAATTTATTGGCCCTCGGCCAACCCTACCTAGAGATAGTGGTATTGTCAGTTCAACATAGTTGCACTGTTTGCGCTAAACGTACCATAGGCACAGAAATCGTTTTGGACGCACCCGATGGTACTCCAAGGTGAGGAGGCTTAAGTGGATGCTTGTTTTGGTCTGTTCGGAGATAGTGCTAATCTTGACGTAAGATAGGTGCACGGTTTGCGTCGAGCGTACCATAGGCTCGGAAATCGTTTTGGACACACCCGATGGTACTCCTAGGTGACGAGGCTCAAGTTGATGCTTGTTTTGATCTGTTTGGAGATACTGCTAACCTTGACGCAAGATAGGAGCACGGTTTGCGCCGAACATACTGTAGGCTCAGAAATCAGTTTGGAAGCACCCAATGGATCTCCTAGGTGACATTGGTCTTGTAGAATCTCGTTTCAATCCATTTAGAGACAGCAGTACTCTCAGTCCAAGATAGGTGCACTATTTACGCCAAACGTACTATAGGCATAGAAATCATTTTGGACGCACCCGATGGATCTCCTATGTGACATTAGTCATGTGGAATCTCGTTTCAATCCATTTGGAGATAGTGGTACTGTCAGTGCAATATAGGTGCACTGTTTGCGCTAAACATCGCTCAGAAATCGTTTTGGACGAACCCGATGGTACTCCTAGGTGACGAGGCTCAACTGGATGCTCGTTTTGGTCTGTTTGGAGACAGTGCTAATCTTGACGCAAGATAGGTGCACGGTTTGCGCCGAACATACCATAGGCTTAGAAATCATTTTGGACACACCCGATGGATCTTCTCAGTGACATTGGTCATTTGGAATCTCGTTTCAATCCATTTGGAGACAGTGTTAGTGTCAGTGCAAGATAGGTTCACGGTTTACGCCAAACATCTTTTAGAAATCGTTTTGGACGCACCCGATGGTACTCCTAGGTGACGAGGCTCAAGTTGATGCTCGTTTTGGTCTATTTGGAGATAGTGCTAACCTTGACGCAAGATAGGTCCACGGTTTGCGCCGAACGTTCCGTAGGCTCAGAAATCATTTTGGATGCACCGGATGGATCTCCTAGGTGACATTGGTCAAGTGGAATCTAGTTTCAATCTGTTTAGAGATAGTGGTATTGTCAGTTCAATATAGTTGCACTGTTTGCGCCAAACGTACCACAGGCACAAAAATCGTTTTGGACGCACCCGATGGTACTCCTAGTTGAGGAGGCTTAAGTGGATGCTTGTTTTGGCTGTTCGGAGATAGTGCTAATCTTGATGCGAGATTGGTGCATGGTTTGTGTCGAACGTAATATAGGCTCAGAAATCATTTTCGACGCACTCGATCGTACCCATAGCTGACGAGGCTCAAGTCGATGCTCGTTTCGGTCCGTTTGGAGATAGTGCTAATCTTGACGTAAGATAGGTGCACGGTTTGCGTCGAACGTACCATAGGCTCGAAAATCGTTTTGGACACACCCGATGGTACTCCTAGGTGACGAGGCTCAAGTTGATGCTCGTTTTGGTCTGTTTGGAGATACTGCTAACCTTGATGCAAGTTAGGTGCAGGTTTACACCGAACGTACCGTAGGCTCAGAAATCATTTTGGAAGCACCCGATGGATCTCCTAGGTGACATTGGTCTTGTGGAATCTCGTTTCAATCCATTGGGAGACAGTGGTACTCTCAGTGCAAGATAGGTGCACTATTTACGCCAAACGTACCATAGGCATAGAAATCGTTTTGGACGCACCCGATGGATCTCCTATGTGACATTAGTCATGTGGAATCTCGTTTCAATCCATTTGGAGACAGTGGTATTGTCAGTGCAAGATAGGTGCATTGTTTGCGCCAAACATCGCTCAGAAATCATTTTGGACGAACCCGATGGTACTCCTAGGTGATGAGGCTCAAGTGGATGCTCGTTTTGGTCTGTTTGGAGACAGTGCTAATCTTGACACAAGATAGTTGCACGGTTTGCGCCGAACATACCATAGGCTCAGAAATCATTTTGGACGCACCCGATGGATCTTCTCTGATGAGGACACCCTCCGCTATTACCCACTAGCAAAGACGCAACAAAAAGGGCCAAGTGGCCTTGTTGTAGTCGGGCGGCGACCGTGTGAGCCTCTGAATAATCCCACCTTGCTTAGCTTGGGAGGAGGAAGCCACCTTAAAAGAGAGAGCCATCCTTCTCCTATCGGACTAGTCTTTTAGGGATATTGGGCCTTTCCCCGAGTGGGTGTGCATAAGAACTATTGGAGTCCGGGCAACCTTAATTTATTGGGCCTCGGCCAACCCTACCTGGGCCGGATGTATGATTTGGTAATCAGAGCAAGGTTTATCGGTGAGAGACTTCCAATCCTTCACTGTTTTATTTTTCCTATAGTCCAGAAAAGCCAAAAAACATAGTAGATTAGTTTCCTGCAATCCTATAGACCTTTGAGCCGTGGCTAGTGCTACCTAGTTAGGGTTTGTTGAATATTCGGTTGCATCGGGTGTGTCGGATTGCTGGTCTTAGTTTATTCCCTTAGAGTTTCGAGTTCTTGTCACTTTCCTATCACAACACGCGCTATCATATATCCTCTCTGTTGGCTAGAAGAATACTATCAGGAATTACAAACGGGTATGTTGCGTTGTAAATTAGAGGAGGATGAGGAACCTACTATGGCTAGATTTTTAGGTGGGTTAAATCGGGAAATTCAGGATATCCTTGCTTACAAAGAAAACAATAACGTAACCAAACTGTTTCATCTTGCTTGTAAAGCTGAACGGGAAGTGCAGGGACGACGTGCTAGCGCAAGGACTAATGTTTCTGTAGGGAAAGCTAGTTCATGGCAGCAGCACACGTCTACAACTCCGTCTACATGTACTCCTATGCCATCATCTAGTGACAAGACTCGAGCTGCCCCCACCAATTCAGTAGCGAAGACAGCGCAAAAGCCGGCTGCGAGTACTTCATCCGTGGCATCGACAGGTAGAACAAGCAACATACAATGTCATTGGTGCAAGGGATATGGCCATATGATGCGTGACTGCCCAAACAAGCGTGTTATGATTGTCAAAGATGATGGTGAGTGTTCATCTGCTAGTGATTTTGATGATGATACACTTGCATTGCTTGCGGCTGACTATGCAGGTAGTGAGGAACACATAGAAGAACACATTAATGCAGGTGACGCGGAGCACTATGAGAGCTTGATTGTACAGCGAGTGTTTAGTGCACAAATGGAGAAGGCAGAGCAAAATCAGCGACACACTTTATTCCAAACAAAGTGTGTCATCAAGGAGCGTTTGTGCCGCATGATCATTGATGGAGGTAGCTGCAACAACTTGGCAAGTAGCGACATGGTACAGAAGCTCGCCCTCACCACCAAACCACACCCCCATCCCTACTACATCCAATGGCTGAACAACAGTGGTAAGGCAAAGGTAACGAGACTTGTGCGAATCGATTTTGCCATCGGATCATACAAAGATAGTGTTGAATGTGATGTTGTGCCTATGCAAGCTTGTAATATTCTGCTAGGTAGACCATGGCAATTTGATAGAGATTCAATGCATCATGGTAGATCAAATCAATATTCGTTTCTATACCATGATCGAAAAATTGTGTTGCATCCTATGTCTCCTGAAGCTATTATGCAATCTGATGTTACTAAGGCTGCAAAAGCAAAGAGTGAGAGCAATAAAAATGACAAATCTGTTGTTGATGACAAAGATGAGATAAAATTGAAAGGACGTTGTATGCTTGCTACAAAATCTGAAATTAATGAGTTCAATGCATCCACCTCTGTTGCTTATGCTTTGGTATGCAATGATGCTTTGATTTCATTTGAGGATATGCAATGTTCTTTGCCCCCTGCTGTTGCTAACATTTTGCAGGAGTATTCTGATGTGTTCCCCATTGAGATACCAGCGGGGCTGCCACCAATATGTGGGATTGACCACCAAATTGATCTTATCCCTAGAGCATCTTTGCCAAACCGTGCGCCATACAGGACCAATCCGGAAGAAGCGAAGGAAATTCAGCGACAAGTGCAAGAACTACTAGACAAAGGTTATGTGCGTCAGTCTCTTAGTCCTTGTGCTATTCTAGTGATTTTAGTGCCTAAGAAAGATGGAACATGGCGCATGTGTGTTGATTGTGATGAGGACATCATTGGCTCAAAGATGACCATGCCAACCACTTCTATACCAAAGGTGCAACCATTCTATATGAGGCTTATCATTGAAGCATTTGATGAATTGATGTCGCACCATTATGTGTGTTCATTCTCATTTTCAGAATTACTTACATGGATCAAGGGAAGGTTTGATTGCATATGGAAAGCATGGAAGGTTAATGAAGTTGATTGGGGACCAAATCCAAGTATTCCTAACATCCTCCGCTAGGCCACCACGTCACTTTGGTTCCAAGGACAGAAAGAGTCCAAGTCCAACACGTTTTGGAAGTTGAATTCGGACTACAAAATAGTCCCAAATTGCGATGGTCACCACGACTTCATACGGACTCCGATTGGGACGTTATAGCACTTTTTGGAAAGCTTATCAAGTCTATTTTCCAACGGATCTGGACTCATGGCTATATCTTATCCAATGCTTCTGCAATCGTCGTTTCAACGCCGGAACCTTTTCTGCCTTTGGTGCTGTGTCACCCTATTTTGGGCCGATGGTCCATGTATCAATTTGGGTCCATTAAGGACGTGTCCTAGGGTTGGAGAACGACCCCAATACCCCCCTGGTCGTTCCCCTAGGTATTAATAAGGATTAGAGCCACCACAAATAGATTGGGTTTTGTTTTGTTGAAAGTTTAGCCATTGCTACTTCCTTGTAGACGCGTGTGTTGACTAGACCATCCGTTCTACTTGATTCAGAACCCCAACTTTGTGAGTTCAGATTGGTTTTTCATCTCCATATTTGCAATTGAGTTGCTTGTTCTACTTGTTCTTGCTTGTTCCTCGATTGCTTGCAGGAATTACCCTAGTGATTTGGTTGATCGTGCTCCACAAGATCACGACGGCTGTTGGAGGTGGTGTATCGGTTGCTAAGGCGCAGCATGGAAGGCTATAGTCGGACCGTGAACGTCATCTCCATCCACCAAATCGAGTTATCCACCTTCTCTCATCGAAAGATCAGGATTCACCCTAGCGGGTTCATATCAGTTGGTATCAGAGCAAGGTTGATCGGTGAGAGACTTCTAGTTCTTTGTTGTTTTTTTTAATCTCCTATAGTCCAGAAAAAGCCAAAACAAAATTAGTAGATTAGTTCTCCATAATCCCAAAAACCCTTTGAGCTTAATACTATTACTGCTTAGTTAGGGCTTATTGAATTAACGGTTGCATCGTTGTGTCAAGTTGCTGGTCTTAGCGTCTATTCATTTAGAGTTTCGAGTTCTAGTCACGTTTCTGTCACCATCGCAGATTTGAGTTTATTTGTTTCTCTCAACGAATCCGAGTGGATTTCCAAATTCCTTTGTTTTGTTTACCACCATTATCCTAGCCACGCCCTTGGAGGTTTCATCTACGTCCATATTTCCATCTACAAAAAGGAAATCCAACAAGATCAAGATAGAATTCGATTCGGAGTCCTGTTTTATCCTGAAAAGAAAAGCACCATATTTCCTTTGTCAGGAGTCTGAATAGGGAGTTTAAATACAATCTGGAAACCTTAACTTGTCCTCTTTCCAACTGATCAGAGCTTGGTCCCAAATTCAATCTGAGCGCTTTGCAATTGCCCTGGAGATTTGTGCGTCTACTGGTTTTGCAAAACAGCCACTTGTTTGACTTTGCTACTGAATCACCCTTCCCAAGGAAACATTTAATTGTTGTAAGTAGCTTGTTAATTCTTGTTGCAAAATTTCAGTTTTTTGCTAGTTGAAAAAATAGAAAAAAAGACAGAAGAAAGAAAGAAAAGAAAGATAGAAAGAAAGAAAGAAAAGAAAGAGAAAGAAGAAGAGAAGGGTTTTTCTTTTGTTGTTATTCCTATCCTTGTGATCCTTCTTTGCTGCAGCTCAGTGACTTCGTTTGTGTCCAGGCTCGCGTCTCTAGCACGTACTAGCCTAGGACCAGCACAATAACGTCGTTGAGCGTTTGTTCAATTTGCTTGCAACTAACGTGGTTCTAGTACTTCCTTGCTTTAGCCCACCTACAGCTCCACATATTCGACTACAGCTTGACAATTTGTTTTGTTGCTATGGCACTGATACACTTCACTCCACGGTTGTAGACTTGTTGGTTGCCATCACCTCCTGTTTGGCTTGGTAAGAACTTGTAAGGGCTTGTTTTAACAAGTTGAGTTTGAGAGAGTTACAACCGACACATCCTAGTAGTTGATAGGAGGATACATATTATTTTTGTGTTTCTTGTTTTCTACTAATCATGGCAGGGGATATGGAGATTTTTGAGTTGTTGAAACTAGACCCTCATATTCAGGATGTCATTCAACACTTGCCGTTATATGATGGTAAGTTTGATCCTCAAGCTTACATTGATTGGGAGTTAAAAGTAGACAATGAATTTGATGAGCATGACCTGTCCGAGAAACAAAAGATTTGTATTGCCTCTAATATTTTGATTGAAAATGCTTTGCTAGAATGGAAACACATTTGTAGGCACAACAAAGTTCCAGAATCTTGGAAAGACTTCAAATTTCTTTTTAGAGATGCATTCGTTCCTGTATATTATGTTGATTATTTGCTTGCAAAATTAGACAACTTGAACCAGGGTAGTAAGACTGTGAAACAATACTACTATAATTTTAAGATTTGTATCATGTTTGGTGGATTGGATGAATGCATGGAAGATGTTATGAGTAGATTCATGAGAGGGCTCAATTCTGAAATTCGAACCTTGTTAATTAGCAAATCATATTGCCATATTGGTCAATTGTTTTGTCTGGCTCTCAATGCTGAAAAAGAGATTCTATTATGTGTGAATACTTGCCAGAATGATGTGACCCATAATGTCCAAAATTTGTCCACTCTGCATGCTAATGAAGAGCAACAAATAGTGGAACCCACTACTGATTTTCCTTTGTCACAAAATGAATTACTCGCTGTTCCTTGTGATAAAGAGGAGTTGTGTGCTGATGATTCTTTTACTCCTATGCCACAAGTAGCGAATAAGTGTGATACTTTTGGTTTGGAACCATACAAATGTGCTGAAGATAAGCTTTTTCATCCTATTACATGTGCACAAGATGAACTGAATTTACTGTCCTCTTTAAATACTTTGGGTTATATTGAATTTGATATTCTGTGTAATCTAAATTGTCTAAAAGAGAAACTTAAATTTGATTCTGGTTTGTCGAGTTTTAATCATTGTTCGCTTCATGCAATTGGCAAATATGACAACAAAGGAGAATATTTGGTGCATAAAGTTTATATTTGTTCTAATCTGAAATATCCTTTTGGGGCACAATACCATGATCAAATTGAGGGCTGCACTAACACTAATGATGTCTTGCAAAGTTTTTCTAGTTTTCTCCATATGCAACAGGATAAATATCAAGAAGGGGAGCACAGTTCACTTTTACCTACAACACATACTCCAACAAAGATCAAACCGAGGACGGTTTGCTGTCAAGAAGGGGAGAATGATGAGGACATCATTGGCTCAAAGATGAACATGCCAACCACTTCTATACCAAAGGTGCAACCATTCTATATGAGGCTTATCATTGAAGCATTTGATGAATTGATGCCGCACCATGATGTGTGTTCATTCTCATTTTCAGAATTACTTACATGGATCAAGGGAAGGTTTGATTGCATATGGAAAGCATGGAAGGTTAATGAAGTTGATTGGGGACCAAATCCAAGTATTCCTAACGTCCTCCGCTAGGCCACCATGTCACTTTGGTTCCAAGGACAGAAAGAGTCTAAGTCCAACACGTTTTGGAAGTTGAATTCGGACTGCAAAATAGTCCCAAATTGCGACGGTCACCACGACTTCATACGGACTCCGATTGGGACGTTATAGCACGTTTTGGAAAGCTTATCAAGTCTATTTTCCAACGGATCTGAACTCATGGCTATATCTTATCCAATGCTTCCGCAATCGTCGTTTCAACGCCGGAACCTTTTCTGCCTTTGGTGCTGTGTCACCCTATTTTGGGCCGATGGTCCATGTATCAATTTGGGTCCATTAAGGACGTGTCCTAGGGTTGGAGAACGACCCCAATACCCCCCTGGTCGTTCCCCTAGGTATTAATAAGGATTAGAGCCGCCACAAATAGATTGGGTTTTGTTTTGTTGAAAGTTTAGCCATTGCTACTTCCTTGTAGACGCGTGTGTTGACTAGACCATCCGTTCTACTTGATTCAGAACCCAAACTTTGTGAGTTCAGATTGGTTTTTCATCTCCATATTTGCAATTGTGTTGCTTGTTCTACTTGTTCTTGCTTGTTCCTCGATTGCTTGCAGGAATTACCCTAGTGATTTGGTTGATCGTGCTCCACAAGATCACGACGGCTGTTGGAGGTGGTGTATCGGTTGCTAAGGCGCAGCTTGGAAGGCTGTAGTCGGACCGTGAACGTCATCTCCATCCACCAAATCGAGTTATCCACCTTCTCTCATCGAAAGATCAGGATTCACCCTAGCGGGTTCATATCAGTTGGTATCAGAGCAAGGTTGATCGGTGAGAGACTTCTAGTTCTTTGCTGTTTTTTTTAATCTCCTATAGTCTAGAAAAAGCCAAAACAAAATTAGTAGATTAGTTCTCCATAATCCCAAAAACCCTTTGAGCTTAATACTATTACTGCTTAGTTAGGGCTTATTGAATTAACGGTTGCATCGTCGTGTCAAGTTGCTGGTCTTAGCGTCTATTCATTTAGAGTTTCGAGTTCTAGTCACGTTTCTGTCACCATCGCAGATTTGAGTTTATTTGTTTCTCTCAACGAATCCGAGTGGATTTCCAAATTCCTTTGTTTTGTTTACCACCATTATCCTAGCCACGCCCTTGGAGGTTTCATCCACGTCCATATTTCCATCTACAAAAAGGAAATCCAACAAGATCAAGATAGAATTCGATTCGGAGTCCCGTTTTATCCTGAAAAGAAAAGCACCATATTTCCTTTGTCAGGAGTCTGAATAGGGAGTTTAAATACAATCTGGAAACCTTAACTTGTCCTCTTTCCAACTGATCAGAGCTTGGTCCCAAATTCAATCTGAGCGCTTTGCAATTGCCCTGGAGATTTGTGCGTCTGCTGGTTTTGCAAAACAGCCACTTGTTTGACTTTGCTACTGAATCACCCTTCCCAAGGAAACATTTAATTGTTGTAAGTAGCTTGTTAATTCTTGTTGCAAAATTTCAGTTTTGAGCTAGTTGAAAAAAAAATAGAAAAAAAAGACAGAAGAAAGAAAGAAAAGAAAGATAGAAAGAAAGAAAGAAAAGAAAGAGAAAGAAGAAGAGAAGGGTTTTTCTTTTGTTGTTATTCCTGTCCTTGTGATCCTTCTTTGCTGCAGCTCAGTGACTTCGTTTGTGTCTAGGCTCGCGTCTCTAGCACGTACTAGCCTAGGACCAGCACAATAACGTCGTTGAGCGTTTGTTCAATTTGCTTGCAACTAACGTGGTTCTAGTACTTCCTTGCTTTAGCCCACCTACAGCTCCACATATTCGACTACAGCTTGACAATTTGTTTTGTTGCTACGGCACCGATACACTTCACTCCACGGTTGTAGACTTGTTGGTTGCCATCACCTCCTGTTTGGCTTGGTAAGAACTTGTAAGGGCTTGTTTTAACAAGTTGAGTTTGAGAGAGTTACAACCGACACATCCTAGTAGTTGATAGGAGGATACATATTATTTTTGTGTTTCTTGTTTTCTACTAATCATGGCAGGGGATATGGAGATTTTTGAGTTGTTGAAACTAGACCCTCATATTCAGGATGTCATTCAACACTTGCCGTTATATGATGGTAAGTTTGATCCTCAAGCTTACATTGATTGGGAGTTAAAAGTAGACAATGAATTTGATGAGCATGACCTGTCCGAGAAACAAAAGATTTGTATTGCCTCTAATATTTTGATTGAAAAATGCTTTGCTAGAATGAAAACACATTTGTAGGCACAACAAAGTTCCAGAATCTTGGAAAGACTTCAAATTTCTTTTTAGAGATGCATTCGTTCCTGCATATTATGTTGATTATTTGCTTGCAAAATTAGACAACTTGAACCAGGGTAGTAAGACTGTGAAACAATACTACCATAATTTTAAGATTTGTATCATGTTTGGTGGATTGGATGAATGCATGGAAGATGTTATGAGTAGATTCATGAGAGGGCCCAATTCTGAAATTCAAACCTTGTTAATTAGCAAATCATATTGCCATATTGGTCAATTGTTTTGTCTGGCTCTCAATGCTGAAAAAGAGATTCTATTATCTGTGAATACTTGCCAAAATGATGTGACCCATAATGTCCAAAATTTGTCCACTCTACATGCTAATGAAGAACAACAAATAGTGGAACCCACTACTGATTTTCCTTTGTCACAAAATGAATTACTCGCTGTTCCTTGTGATAAAGAGGAGTTATGTGCTGATGATTCTTTTACTCCTATGCCACAAGTAGCGAATAAGTGTGATACTTTTGGTTTGGAACCATACAAATGTGCTGAAGATAAGCTTTTTCATCCTATTACATGTGCACAAGATGAACTGAATTTACTGTCCTCTTTAAATACTTTGGGTTATATTGAATTTGATATTCTGTGTAATCTAAATTGTCTAAAAGAGAAACTTAAATTTGATTCTGGTTTGCCAAGTTTTAATCATTGTTCGCTTCATGCAATTAGCAAATATGACAGCAAAGGAGAATATTTGGTGCATAAAGTTTATATTTGTTCTAATCTGAAATATCCTTTTGGGCCACAATACCATGATCAAATTGAGGGCTGCACTAACACTAATGATGTCTTGCAAAGTTTTTCTAGTTTTCCCCATATGCAACAGGATAAATATCAAGAAGGGGAGCACAGTTCACTTTTACCTACAACACATACTCCAACAAAGATCAAACCGAGGACGGTTTGCTGTCAAGAAGGGGAGAATGATGAGGACATCATTGGCTCAAAGATGACCATGCCAACCACTTCTATACCAAAGGTGCAACCATTCTATATGAGGCTTATCATTGAAGCATTTGATGAATTGATGCCGCACCATGATGTGTGTTCATTCTCATTTTCAGAATTACTTACATGGATCAAGGGAAGGTTTGATTGCATATGGAAAGCATGGAAGGTTAATGAAGTTGATTGGGGACCAAATCCAAGTATTCCTAACGTCCTCCGCTAGGCCACCACGTCACTTTGGTTCCAAGGACAGAAAGAGTCCAAGTCCAACACGTTTTGGAAGTTGAATTCGGACTGCAAAATAGTCCCAAATTGCGACGGTCACCACGACTTCATACGGACTCCGATTGGGACGTTATAGCACTTTTTGGAAAGCTTATCAAGTCTATTTTCCAACGGATCTGGACTCATGGCTATATCTTATCCAATGCTTCCGCAATCGTCGTTTCAACGCTGGAACCTTTTCTGCCTTTGGTGCTGCGTCACCCTATTTTGGGCCGATGGTCCATATATCAATTTGGGTCCATTAAGGACGTGTCCTAGGGTTGGAGAACGACCCCAACACCCCCCTGGTCGTTCCCCTAGGTATTAATAAGGATTAGAGCCGCCACAAATAGATTGGGTTTTGTTTTGTTGAAAGTTTAGCCATTGCTACTTCCTTGTAGACGCGTGTGTTGACTAGACCATCCGTTCTACTTGATTCAGAACCCCAACTTTGTGAGTTCAGATTGGTTTTTCATCTCCATATTTGCAATTGAGTTGCTTGTTCTACTTGTTCTTGCTTGTTCCTCGATTGCTTGCTGAAAGGTCCTTGTTTGGTTTTGGTAATTGAGTGACAACTTAGGTGGACTAATATGTGGTTATGTGAGATACACAGGAGATTAGTCCACATGTGATGGTGTCATGAAGGAGCTTATTGCATATGAGACATGACATGGAGTCATGTGACCAAGGTGGAGAAGATCAAGATGAGGCTTGGCTTGATGGACCGGTTGCTAGGGTGAAGGGCAAGTTGTGTGATGGCTTGGCGCCGAAGGACCGAGGCAACGGTGAAGAGCAAGTGAGGTCAAGATCGATGAACCAATATGGTCACGTGATGATATGAAGTGGATCATATCATTTGATGATTGGTTGATGCATGTGTCGCATCAACATCGGAGGAGATGGAGTGGAATGCGCAAGGCAAAGGTATAACCTAGGGCATTTCCATTTCACCGGTCATAGGTGTGTAGAGAAGTTTATGACCGGATTTAGGATAGATGGCCGTACTATCAAGAGGGGCAAACTTGTTTGCATATCGGTCATCTAGTGCCACTTGAGCGATCTAACTTTGCATACGTGTTAGGATCGAGTGGCGTGGCAAGTTGAGTGGTTAACTCCTTCGGTAAAATGATTATGAAAATGCTAACACACGTGCACAAAGTGGTGATCACTTGTTGGTGTTGGCACTTTTACGAAGGCAGTGGAGTTTGAGTGGTAGAGAGGGTTTGGGTTCCTCTCTCCCTCCCGCCGAGCTTGCGAGGCGGGATTCGGCGCTTTTTGGAGAAGTGAAACGCCTATTTTCTACTGCGCCGAAAGTTGGAAAAGAAACGGAGGCGAACGGAGGTCACAGAGGTGACCGGACGCTGCACCGGACGCGTCCGGTCAGTGTTCAGTGTCTGCGCGATTTTCAGTTCGATGATCGGACGCGAGGCGCGTCCGGTCACTGACGATCGGACGCGTCCGGTCGTCCAGGGAGCTTACTGGACTCCCACCGGACGCGGGCACTGTGGCGTCCGGTCATTTTCTTCAGCGCGTCCGATCACTACTTCGTTGAGCGCTGCTCAGGCGACCAGCGCGTCCGGTCCTTCACGGGACCAGCGCGTCCGGTCGTTCCCGGCGCGTCCGGTCAGTTGGACCAGCGCGTCCGGTCGTTGTTTCGCAGTTAGCCGTTGGGCGACCAGCGCGTCCGGTCGTTTGGACCAGCGCGTCCGGTCGTTTGACAGGCGCGTCCGGTCGTTGCCTAGGGCGCGTCCGGTCGTTGTTTTGACCGTTGGGGTCAGTAACCGTTGGAGGATCTAACGGTCGCATTTGAAATTCGAGGGACACGTGGACGTCGCAGGACGACCGGACGCGGTGAAGCGCGTCCGGTCAGTTACGACCGGCGCGTCCGGTCGTCCCGAGTTTTGCCCAGTGAAGGGGTAACGGCTCTATTTGACCGTGGGGTTATAAATAGATGCCTTGGCCGGCTGTGGCCGGAAGCTGAGCACACTATAGTCTTTGTGACTTGTGTGGTAGTGCTTGGGAGCCCACTAACTCACTCATGCTTGATAGTGTTCATCGGATCGAGTGAGAGAGCGATTCTAGTGCGTTGCTTTGAGAGATTGCATCGTGTGGCACTAGGTGATCGTGTTGCAAGCCGGTGGTGCTTGTTACTCTTGGAGGTTGCCACCTCCTAGACGGCTTGGTGGCTTGTGGCTCCGTCGAAGCTCGCAAGAAGATTGTGCGAGGCTCCGGAGAAGCTTTGTGAGGGGGATTGTGCTCACCCCGCGGGGATCGCGAAGAGCAACTCTAGTTGATCGTGTCATTGAGCTACCACACTTTTTGGTAGGTTCTTGCGGTGCCTTTTGACAGGCTCGGTGTGTGACCGATTAGCCGCCGAACCACGGAGTGTTGGTCGACACAACGGGGACGTAGCTTGGTGGCAACCAAGTGAACCTCGGGAGAAAATCACCGTGTCAACATTGTCTACTCTTCTCGGTGGTTTGCCTTCGTGTAACACAAGCTTGTATTTACTTTCATATATACTTGTGCTTGTGTAGTTGCTCTCGTAACTAGTTTGCTTGTGTAGCTTGCTAGTTGTCTTCTTGCTTGTGTAGCTAGAAGCTTCCCATTGCGTGACTAATTTGGTTTGTGTAACCTTGTTTGTCACATTGCTTAGTTTGTGTAGCTAAGTGTTTTGCACTCTCTAATTTGGCATTAGTTGCCTTGTTATTGAGCATTGCTAGTGAGCTTAGGAGCTTTGTGCTTTTGCTTCACTATTTGTGTAGGAGCTCCCTCTTGCTTGTAAAGTGCTAGTGCATAGGTTTGTGTGACCTTGCTCTAGAATTGTTTAGGTGAGCTCTTGGTAAGCTTAGCACCTTAGTTGCCTTTTTAGGATCTTTGCAAGGTGCTAGAGAACTTAGATAGAGGGGTGTAGTCTTGGCTAGACCGATAAGTTTAATTCCGCATTTGTTTTAGTTAGCCAACGTGTTTAAGTTTTAGAAAGGACTATTCACCCCCCCTCTAGTCCGCCATCTCGACCCTTCAAGTGGTATCAGAGCCGGGTCTCTCATTTGCGGTCTTCACCGACCCGAGAGGATGGCAACTTATACGCGAAATGATTGTGTGGAACACATTTTTGATGGCACTCACTATGCACGGTGGAAAAATCACATGCTTGATCATTTTCGTGCTCTTGGCCCTAAGTTTTGGTGGATCATAGTTGTTGGCTTTTCTCATGACTTGGATGGGTGTGGTAACCGTACCCAAGCTCAAAAGGATTGCCGAACACTTGATGCACAAGCTAAGTTTTATCTAATCAAAGCTTTAAACAATGAGATTCTTAACAAGGTGAGGGGTCTCTCAAGTGCACATAGCTTGTGGATGGCGCTCAAGCATCACTATGGTGACTCCTCAATTTGGGATGATGGAAAATTCAAGAAGGATGATCACATAGTGATGGAGGTACATGAGGATGTTGAGCATGACCACAACAAGGTGGTTGTGGAGGATTGCTCCACCTCACGGTCAAGTGATGACAAAGATGATCATATCACAAAATCGCTTGACAAGAAGAATGCTAATGCCACAAGTGATGCAAGCATTGATTCTACCTCATGCACACTTGATGGTGAAGATGATGGCTATGAGAGTGATGCTTCAACAAGCTCTTCAACATCATCACATGGTAACAATAAGATACATGTTGGTGGTTTTGTTGTGGATTGTGATGATCCAAATTTTGAGTTTCTTTATAAACTCTCAAGAGCCTTGAAAAGGAAAATGGAAAGAGTAAGTGAATTGGAAAATGATAACTCTTTTCTAAAGACCACATGTGAACAACAAAAGCATCTACTTTATGTTACTACTTGTTCACATGAGGAGCTAAAATTAACTCATGAGAAACTAAGTGTTGCTCATGATAACTTGGTACAAGAACATGCTTTACTCACTAAGAAGCTTTCTAATGAAGAAACCAAAACTAGTGAGAGCTCATCATTTGGGTCAAATGATCAATCACATATTACTAACCCTTGTGATGTAGGCAAAAAGCATGTATCCACCTCTTGTGATGATTTATTAGATATGCCATGTTCTTCACATTTAAATACTTGTTCTACTTCTATGTCTTGTGAGACTAACCTTTTGAAGGAGAACAATGAGCTCAAAAGTGAAGTGAAGAATTTGAGCAACAAGTTGGAGAGGTGCTACAACTCTAAAATCGCCATTGAGCATATCATGACCAATCAAAGAAGATATGGTGATAAGAGTGGTATTGGCTACAACAAGAGCAAGGGCAAGATTATGAAGAAGCAAGATGCAAAGAAGCTATCCCAACTCATGTGCTATCAATGCCATGAAGTGGGACATATTGCCAAGTGTTGCCCTACCAACAAGCCTCAAGTTGAGCCAAAAGCAAAGCCCCAAGATCAAGTCAAAATCAACCATGAAGATGATGATGACTTGATGAAGAAGAAGAAGAAGAAAACAAGAAGGGGTGGTAGAGCAAAGCATCCAATGCAAATCCAAGATGCCAAGATGATGAGCAAGAATCAAATTGAGAAGAAAGTGCATGCTCACATCAAGTGCTTTAAGTGTGGAGATATGGGACACTTTGTCTCGGGGTGTCCTACCAAGCTTGAGAAGAAAGCTCAAGCAACTCATAAGAGGCAAGGCATTGAGAAGCAACACATGAGCAAGGAAGAAAAGGCTCACTCCAAAAGAAGTTGCTACTTATGCCGGGAAAGGGGACACATGGCACATTCATGTCCCCTAGGTAACAATTCTAAGCCTATTTCAATTAATGATACTAATATGCTTAGAAAGGATGGCAATGGTACCTCATTGGTTGAAATTGCAAAACATCCCGCTACTCATACTAAGGCTATGCCTAAGTATGTTGCTCCTAATTTGAGAGGACCCAAACTTGTTTGGGTACCATCAAAGAGTGGATGATTGTTTGTAGGTACCATCGGCATTGGAGGCTTGATTCAATTGGTTTCATTTTGTTCATCATATATTGAGTCAAGTTATGAAGCTCAATGCATATCCAATCCCAATGCCAAATCAAAATAAGTGAAGTCCAAGTGCTACAACATACAAGTGTCATGATCAAGTTGTGGATGTTTTATTGGAATTATTTTATGGCTTGAGTAGAAAGCTTGCTATGAATAATCATGAGCTAACCAAGGTATATCTCTTGTTGATTATTTCATTTGGGTGCATATGAGTTGATTGAATTGGATATATATGCAATGTTGCTTGCTATGAGATGTTTGAATGGATTAAAAGTTTAGAAATCAAGTTTGGATTGGTTTGTGTTGGATAAATTCATGAGATGACATTTAGTAAGTGGATTGAATGGATATATGTCTTGTGAAAGTATTCAAACAAGTTAGTTTCAAGTTTGATTCATATTTGATGAAGAATAGCTCATGTATTGAAATCTGTCCTATATTGAAAATCTGAGCTAGCAGTTATTTTAGCCATGTTTGAGTGATCAAATCTATTTGGATTGGCTTGAAATTTGGTATACATGCTCTGCACTTATGGAAGAAGATGCTGTAGAAATTTCATGAGAATTGGATAAGAGATGCTTCGGCTTTGGAGTACATCTTGTCAGCTATAGTGCAGCAGTTTTCAGCATGAAGCAGTGGTGGAAGATTTGAAATCTGGTAGCAATCTAGATGTCAAATAAATCTCAAATTTTTACAACTGCTAGATGACTTAGTGAATCACATCTCCACCAAATTTCATGGCATTTGGATCTGTACATTGGGAAATATGAATTTTTCTTTGAAGGGTACAGAATCTGCCAGAAAAGTGACAATCATTGGATTAATCTAGAGTCACTTTGATTGAAAGGTCCTCAAGTTGGAAACATGTTTATAAGTGGTTGAGGTACCTAAGTTTGGTTTTGGATTGATCTAGAAGCATGAAAAGCAATGAGTACAAGAACATTTGATTGTGGTATGTACTTGGTGTACTTATTTGGTACTTAATTTGAAGATCAAGATCAAACTTAAGATGAAGATAAAGTTTAAGTTCTAGTGATGATTGGAGATCATTTGGTAGAAGGAAAAAGATTTAAACAAGTAGAAAGAGTTGGACTCAAATGTAGATTCAAGGATTATTCATCAAGATTGAGTTCATCATTTGGATCAATCAAACTATATCATTTCAAGTGAGTATCAAGAGTGGTTCTTTGGAGAAAGGTCACTTCTCCCTAGTGAGGGGCTTGCCGCCGTGTGTAGGTGAAACCAAGTTTGGGACTTGGAAGGCTAACATGGAAGTGGTGATCCGAGGAACCTGTGATGCTTAGTTGAAGCAATCAAAAGGGTTGATCAAGAAAAGCAAGCAACACCCAAAAGAGAGCTAGTCATATATCTCAAATGGTATTCTAAGTAGTTCTCTCATGCAAGCATTGATCAAAAAGATGAAGCAAGCCAACCACAACTCAAGAGATAGTGCACTTAATCATAAGTGGTTTTTTCATATGGGTGAAGAATGGATTTATCTATGATGATTGGTCTTCACCAAGCTTATAAATTGGACTTCACATTGCTATTGGAGTAATGAATTTATGTGACTATCCTCTACTCCAATATAGCAAAGGTATCATTGTAATGTGCATGATCATTTCATCCCTTACTAGTATGCGGTTAGTGCATATAGTACATGCTTATTAGGATCATGCATGACAAATGAAAATTTTAGATTCATTGCCTACCACTATTTCTTGAATGATTAAAATGTTCTAGTGGTATGTATATGAGTTTGTTCATGAGCTAGTAAACCCAAGTACTTGATCTAGTTTGGATTGCTAACAAGTGACAAGTACAACATTGGCAAGATAACCCTTAGCATGAGGTGTGAAAAAGCTTGTCATTGGATCAAACCGGACTTGGAATCTTAGGCAAATCAACTTAGTTCAAGTCATACAAGAAGCTCATGACAATGATAAGAGTACAAGCACAAGACAACAATGAAAATGGATATCTAGTTTGTTTCAAGTAGTATCTAGACTCAAATTGATCTTCCAAGTGGTATGTACAAGTGGTGTCTAGATAATGATCTACAAGTGATATCTTACCAGTGGTACTCATGAAGATAGCAAATGTTCAAGAAGTGAATATTATTGTCAAATCCTTCAAAGTGGATCCATACTAGAAAATTCTTTCAAATGGTGTCACATTCCTACTCATGGTATCTTCACGTGGTATCATTCATGCAAGACGATGGTTTCACAAGTGATCCTCAACTTTAAGTGATCAAATCAAGTAATGCTACCCTCATCTTCAAGTGATATCTCAAGTGAATGACACATGCTATGACATAGGGGGAGAAGCCCCACCAATTGGTATCAAGGTCAAAGATCCTATGTGGAATCTCAAGAGCAACCATAAAGTTTGTCATTCCAACATATGTGGTAATGTCCATCAAAAATGCAATATTCAAGTCTCAACCATCTACCCCATTGCAAGCCTTTGTATCAATTGAGAAGAACACCTTTTATGGAAATTGATGACAAAGGGGGAGAGATTGGACAAAGATATGAAAGCTTTTTGAGCTTTGGGAAGAGATTGAAATGATTGGACATGGACATGGACAAAGAGGGAGTGAACTTTGATTGATTACATTTGATATGTGCATAACTCATGTGCTTGCTTGCATTGCATAAAGTTCTTAAATTCAATATGCATGCTTGTGTGGTGTATGCTAGTTATAGAACTTGAATGATGATTTGATAACTAGCATGCATAGGATGTTAGCTAGACTTGTGATTATCATGCAAAAACTAGAACCTTGCTTATAATGTTGATCTCACGGGGTTTCTAGTGTTTTTGATGTCTAGCTACTCATGATGCTAAGGATGATGGCAAACTTGTGAGTTTCAAATGGTATCAAGCTACTAATTGGTAGCGAGCTACAAAGGTTTATTCTGTACACCTTAGCATCACTTAGTAGTGCTAACCCTCCCACAAATTTCATATTTATGCATATGTGTGAGCTTAAAACCAAACCATTTGAGCACATATGTAGGGGGAGCTATCACTACCAAGTCGGATTTTATGGTGCTTATCCAAATCTTGACATAGAGCTTAAAAGTTGGATAAGTAACATTAAATCCAAAACAAGTTAGCAATTTACACTTTGTGTGAAGTGCTAGCTTGAAAAAAGCTTAATTTCCATATCTTTGTAGAGTTGTCATCAATTACCAAAAAGGGGGAGATTGAAAGGTCCTTGTTTGGTTTTGGTAATTGAGTGACAACTTAGGTGGACTAATATGTGGTTATGTGAGATACACAGGAGATTAGTCCACATGTGATGGTGTCATGAAGGAGCTTATTGCATATGAGACATGACATGGAGTCATGTGACCAAGGTGGAGAAGATCAAGATGAGGCTTGGCTTGATGGACCGGTTGCTAGGGTGAAGGGCAAGTTGTGTGATGGCTTGGCGCCGAAGGACCGAGGCAACGGTGAAGAGCAAGTGAGGTCAAGATCGATGAACCAATATGGTCACGTGATGATATGAAGTGGATCATATCATTTGATGATTGGTTGATGCATGTGTCGCATCAACATCGGAGGAGATGGAGTGGAATGCGCAAGGCAAAGGTATAACCTAGGGCATTTCCATTTCACCGGTCATAGGTGTGTAGAGAAGTTTATGACCGGATTTAGGATAGATGGCCGTACTATCAAGAGGGGCAAACTTGTTTGCATATCGGTCATCTAGTGCCACTTGAGCGATCTAACTTTGCATACGTGTTAGGATCGAGTGGCGTGGCAAGTTGAGTGGTTAACTCCTTCGGTAAAATGATTATGAAAATGCTAACACACGTGCACAAAGTGGTGATCACTTGTTGGTGTTGGCACTTTTACGAAGGCAGTGGAGTTTGAGTGGTAGAGAGGGTTTGGGTTCCTCTCTCCCTCCCGCCGAGCTTGCGAGGCGGGATTCGGCGCTTTTTGGAGAAGTGAAACGCCTATTTTCTACTGCGCCGAAAGTTGGAAAAGAAACGGAGGCGAACGGAGGTCACAGAGGTGACCGGACGCTGCACCGGACGCGTCCGGTCAGTGTTCAGTGTCTGCGCGATTTTCAGTTCGATGATCGGACGCGAGGCGCGTCCGGTCACTGACGATCGGACGCGTCCGGTCGTCCAGGGAGCTTACTGGACTCCCACCGGACGCGGGCACTGTTGCGTCCGGTCATTTTCTTCAGCGCGTCCGATCACTACTTCGTTGAGCGCTGCTCAGGCGACCAGCGCGTCCGGTCCTTCACGGGACCAGCGCGTCCGATCGTTCCCGGCGCGTCCGGTCAGTTGGACCAGCGCGTCCGGTCGTTGTTTCGCAGTTAGCCGTTGGGCGACCAGCGCGTCCGGTCGTTTGGACCAGCGCGTTCGGTCGTTTGACAGGCGCGTCCGGTCGTTGCCTAGGGCGCGTCCGGTCGTTGTTTTGACCGTTGGGGTCAGTAACCGTTGGAGGATCTAACGGTCGCATTTGAAATTCGAGGGACACGTGGACGTCGCAGGACGACCGGACGCGGTGAAGCGCGTCCGGTCAGTTACGACCGGCGCGTCCGGTCGTCCCGAGTTTTGCCCAGTGAAGGGGTAACGGCTCTATTTGACCGTGGGGTTATAAATAGATGCCTTGGCTGGCTGTGGCCGGAAGCTGAGCACACTATAGTCTTTGTGACTTGTGTGGTAGTGCTTGGGAGCCCACTAACTCACTCATGCTTGATAGTGTTCATCGGATCGAGTGAGAGAGCGATTCTAGTGCGTTGCTTTGAGAGATTGCATCGTGTGGCACTAGGTGATCGTGTTGCAAGCCGGTGGTGCTTGTTACTCTTGGAGGTTGCCACCTCCTAGACGGCTTGGTGGCTTGTGGCTCCGTCGAAGCTCGCAAGAAGATTGTGCGAGGCTCCGGAGAAGCTTTGTGAGGGGGATTGTGCTCACCCCGCGGGGATCGCGAAGAGCAACTCTAGTTGATCGTGTCATTGAGCTACCACACTTTTTGGTAGGTTCTTGCGGTGCCTTTTGACAGGCTCGGTGTGTGACCGATTAGCCGCCGAACCACGGAGTGTTGGTCGACACAACGGGGACGTAGCTTGATGGCAACCAAGTGAACCTCGGGAGAAAATCACCGTGTCAACATTGTCTACTCTTCTCGGTGGTTTGCCTTCGTGTAACACAAGCTTGTATTTACTTTCATATATACTTGTGCTTGTGTAGTTGCTCTCGTAACTAGTTTGCTTGTGTAGCTTGCTAGTTGTCTTCTTGCTTGTGTAGCTAGAAGCTTCCCATTGCGTGACTAATTTGGTTTGTGTAACCTTGTTTGTCACATTGCTTAGTTTGTGTAGCTAAGTGTTTTGCACTCTCTAATTTGGCATTAGTTGCCTTGTTATTGAGCATTGCTAGTGAGCTTAGGAGCTTTGTGCTTTTGCTTCACTATTTGTGTAGGAGCTCCCTCTTGCTTGTAAAGTGCTAGTGCATAGGTTTGTGTGACCTTACTCTAGAATTGTTTAGGTGAGCTCTTGGTAAGCTAAGCACCTTAGTTGCCTTTTTAGGATCTTTGCAAGGTGCTAGAGAACTTAGATAGAGGGGTGTAGTCTTGGCTAGACCGATAAGTTTAATTCCGCATTTATTTTGGTTAGCCAACGTGTTTAAGTTTTAGAAAGGACTATTCACCCCCCCTCTAGTCCGCCATCTCGACCCTTCACTTGCAGGAATTACCCTAGTGATTTGGTTGATCGTGCTCCACAAGATCACGACGGCTGTTGGAGGTGGTGTATCGGTTGCTAAGGCGCTGCTTGGAAGGCTGTAGTCGGGCCGTGAACGTCATCTCCATCCACCAAATCAAGTTATCCACCTTCTCTCATCGAAAGATCAGGATTCACCCTAGCGGGTTCATATCAGTTGGTATCGGAGCAAGGTTGATCGGTGAGAGACTTCTAGTTCTTTGCTATTTTTTTTAATCTCCTATAGTCCAGAAAAAGCCAAAACAAAATTAGTAGATTAGTTCTCCATAATCCCAAAAACCCTTTGAGCTTCATACTATTATTGCTTAGTTAGGGCTTATTGAATTAACGGTTGCATCGTCGTGTCAAGTTGCTGGTCTTAGCATCTATTCGTTTAGAGTTTCGAGTTCTAGTCACGTTTCTGTCACCATCGCAGATTTGAGTTTATTTGTTTCTCTCAACAAATCCGAGTGGATTTCCAAATTCCTTTGTTTTGTTTACCACCATTATCCTAGCCACGCCCTTGGAGGTTTCATCCACGTCCATATTTCCATCTACAAAAAGGAAATCCAACAAGATCAAGATAGAATTCGATTCGGAGTCCCGTTTTATCCTGAAAAGAAAAGCACCATATTTCCTTTGTCAGGAGTCTGAATAGGGAGTTTAAATACAATCTGGAAACCTTAACTTGTCCTCTTTCCAACTGATCAGAGCTTGGTCCCAAATTCAATCTGAGCGCTTTGCAATTGCCCTGGAGATTTGTGCGTCTGCTGGTTTTGCAAAACAGCCACTTGTTTGACTTTGCTACTGAATCACCCTTCCCAAGGAAACATTTAATTGTTGTAAGTAGCTTGTTAATTCTTGTTGCAAAATTTCAGTTTTGAGCTAGTTGAAAAAAAAATAGAAAAAAAAGACAGAAGAAAGAAAGAAAAGAAAGATAGAAAGAAAGAAAGAAAAGAAAGAGAAAGAAGAAGAGAAGGGTTTTTCTTTTGTTGTTATTCCTGTCCTTGTGATCCTTCTTTGCTGCAGCTCAGTGACTTCGTTTGTGTCTAGGCTCGCGTCTCTAGCACGTACTAGCCTAGGACCAGCACAATAACGTCGTTGAGCGTTTGTTCAATTTGCTTGCAACTAACGTGGTTCTAGTACTTCCTTGCTTTAGCCCACCTACAGCTCCACATATTCGACTACAGCTTGACAATTTGTTTTGTTGCTACGGCACCGATACACTTCACTCCACGGTTGTAGACTTGTTGGTTGCCATCACCTCCTGTTTGGCTTGGTAAGAACTTGTAAGGGCTTGTTTTAACAAGTTGAGTTTGAGAGAGTTACAACCGACACATCCTAGTAGTTGATAGGAGGATACATATTATTTTTGTGTTTCTTGTTTTCTACTAATCATGGCAGGGGATATGGAGATTTTTGAGTTGTTGAAACTAGACCCTCATATTCAGGATGTCATTCAACACTTGCCGTTATATGATGGTAAGTTTGATCCTCAAGCTTACATTGATTGGGAGTTAAAAGTAGACAATGAATTTGATGAGCATGACCTGTCCGAGAAACAAAAGATTTGTATTGCCTCTAATATTTTGATTGAAAATGCTTTGCTAGAATGAAAACACATTTGTAGGCACAACAAAGTTCCAGAATCTTGGAAAGACTTCAAATTTCTTTTTAGAGATGCATTCGTTCCTGCATATTATGTTGATTATTTGCTTGCAAAATTAGACAACTTGAACCAGGGTAGTAAGACTGTGAAACAATACTACCATAATTTTAAGATTTGTATCATGTTTGGTGGATTGGATGAATGCATGGAAGATGTTATGAGTAGATTCATGAGAGGGCCCAATTCTGAAATTCAAACCTTGTTAATTAGCAAATCATATTGCCATATTGGTCAATTGTTTTGTCTGGCTCTCAATGCTGAAAAAGAGATTCTATTATCTGTGAATACTTGCCAGAATGATGTGACCCATAATGTCCAAAATTTGTCCACTCTACATGCTAATGAAGAACAACAAATAGTGGAACCCACTACTGATTTTCCTTTGTCACAAAATGAATTACTCGCTGTTCCTTGTGATAAAGAGGAGTTATGTGCTGATGATTCTTTTACTCCTATGCCACAAGTAGTGAATAAGTGTGATACTTTTGGTTTGGAACCATACAAATGTGTTGAAGATAAGCTTTTTCATCCTATTACATGTGCACAAGATGAACTGAATTTACTGTCCTCTTTAAATACTTTGGGTTATATTGAATTTGATATTCTGTGTAATCTAAATTGTCTAAAAGAGAAACTTAAATTTGATTCTGGTTTGCCAAGTTTTAATCATTGTTCGCTTCATGCAATTAGCAAATATGACAGCAAAGGAGAATATTTGGTGCATAAAGTTTATATTTGTTCTAATCTGAAATATCCTTTTGGGCCACAATACCATGATCAAATTGAGGGCTGCACTAACACTAATGATGTCTTGCAAAGTTTTTCTAGTTTTCCCCATATGCAACAGGATAAATATCAAGAAGGGGAGCACAGTTCACTTTTACCTACAACACATACTCCAACAAAGATCAAACCGAGGACGGTTTGCTGTCAAGAAGGGGAGAATGATGAGGACATCATTGGCTCAAAGATGACCATGCCAACCACTTCTATACCAAAGGTGCAACCATTCTATATGAGGCTTATCATTGAAGCATTTGATGAATTGATGCCGCACCATGATGTGTGTTCATTCTCATTTTCAGAATTACTTACATGGATCAAGGGAAGGTTTGATTGCATATGGAAAGCATGGAAGGTTAATGAAGTTGATTGGGGACCAAATCCAAGTATTCCTAACGTCCTCCGCTAGGCCACCACGTCACTTTGGTTCCAAGGACAGAAAGAGTCCAAGTCCAACACGTTTTGGAAGTTGAATTCGGACTGCAAAATAGTCCCAAATTGCGACGGTCACCACGACTTCATACGGACTCCGATTGGGACGTTATAGCACTTTTTGGAAAGCTTATCAAGTCTATTTTCCAACGGATCTGGACTCATGGCTATATCTTATCCAATGCTTCCGCAATCATCGTTTCAACGCCGGAACCTTTTCTGCCTTTGGTGCTGCGTCACCCTATTTTGGGCCGATGGTCCATGTATCAATTTGGGTCCATTAAGGACGTGTCCTAGGGTTGGAGAACGACCCCAACACCCCCCTGGTCGTTCCCCTAGGTATTAATAAGGATTAGAGCCGCCACAAATAGATTGGGTTTTGTTTTGTTGAAAGTTTAGCCATTGCTACTTCCTTGTAGACGCGTGTGTTGACTAGACCATCCGTTCTACTTGATTCAGAACCCCAACTTTATGAGTTCAGATTGGTTTTTCATCTCCATATTTGCAATTGAGTTGCTTGTTCTACTTGTTCTTGCTTGTTCCTCGATTGCTTGCAGGAATTACCCTAGTGATTTGGTTGATCGTGCTCCACAAGATCACGACGGCTGTTGGAGGTGGTGTATCGGTTGCTAAGGCGCAGCTTGGAAGGCTGTAGTCGGGCCGTGAACATCATCTCCATCCACCAAATCGAGTTATCCACCTTCTCTCATCGAAAGATCAGGATTCACCCTAGCGGGTTCATATCAGATTGTAGGGCTATTAATAATATCACCATTCGATATCGACACCCTATTCCACGATTAGATGATATGCTTGATGAATTGAGTGGTGCTGTTGTGTTTTCAAAGGTTGATTTGCGTAGTGGGTACCACCAGATTCGTATGAAATTGGGAGATGAATGGAAAACTGCTTTCAAAACTAAGTTCGGTCTATATGAGTGGTTAGTCATGCCTTTTGGGTTAACTAATGCACCTAGTACTTTCATGAGATTAATGAACAAGGTTTTGCATGCTTTCATTGGGAAATTTGTTGTCGTCTACTTTGATGATATACTGATTTATAGCAAATCCATGGATGAACACCTTGATCACTTACGTGCTGTTTTCAATGCTCTACGTGATGCACGTTTGTTTGGTAACCTTGAGAAGTGCACTTTCTGCACCGATCGAGTATCATTTCTTGGCTATGTTGTCACTCCACAGGGAATTGAGGTTGATAAAGCCAAGGTGGAAGCTATACAAGGATGGTCCTTTTAAAGTGATGCAACGAATAAATGAGAATGCATATAAGCTTGATCTTCCTATAGATTTTGGGGTTAGTCCCACATTTAACATTGCAGATTTTGAAGCCTTATTTGGGTGAGGAAGATGAGCTTGAGTCGAGGACGACTCAAATTCAAGAAAGGGAGGATGATGAGGACATCAACACCGATCATACATCCACGCCGTCCACGCCGACACCTGCTGGTCCTATTACTCGTGCTTTTGCTCGAAAAGTTAATCATCAAGTGAGTTCCTTCTTGAGCTCTTGTCCATCCTGTTTAGATCTTGGAGACACGTGCACTCTTGTTTTGATTAGGAATCAAGGAGAAGACCGAAAGGGAAAAGGACTCGCGTAGGCTGGATTCGGACTGCAGCACACCTCCAACTTACGACGGTCGCCATGGTTACATACGGAGTCAGATTGGGGTGATTCTGGACTTGTTGGAAAGCTAATAAAGTCTACTTTCATACGGATCTGACCTCGTACTCATACCTACTCAGAATCGGCGTCAACAGACTAAAAAGCACCGAGAGGTCTATTCTGTCCAGGGTGCTGCACCACCTTAAGTTAGCCCAATGGGCTTGTATCGTTTAGAGTCTAGTAGGGACGCGTCCTAGGGTTGGAGCACGACCCAAACTCTCTTGTGGTCGTCCTTCACACGTCATATACCCCTTAGCCGCCACCAGGAACACTTGGGTTTTGTTTAGATCAAGTTTAGCCATTGCTACTTGCTTGTAGGCGCGCGTGCTGATCCAGTCGTCCGTCTGCTTGTCTTCGGAACCCCACTCATAATAAGATTCAGTGTGAAACCTTCAATTTTATCTTGCAATTTTAGTGCTTGTTTCCTCGTTCTTGCTAGTTCTTCGATTGCTTGCAGGACGGGAGCCCTAGGGGCTGGTTGTCATGCTCCACAAGATCGTGACGGCCTTGGGAAGTGGTGTATCGGTCGCTAAGGCGCGGTCTTGGAAGGCTGTAGTGGGGCCATGAACGTCATCTCCATCCACCAATCGAGTTATCTCACGTTTCTCATCGAAAGATCGACCACAAACCCTTGCGGGTTCATATCATTTGGTATCAGAGCTAGGCCCTTGTTTAAGGGGGTGGGAATGATGAGGACATCCTCCGCTATTACCCGCTGGCAAAGACGCAACAAAAAGGGCCAAGTGGCCTAGTTGTAGTCGGGCGGCGACCGTGTGAGCCTCTGAATAATCCCACCTTACTTAGCTTGGGAGGAGGAAGCCACCTTAAAAGAGAGAGCCACCCTTCCCCTATCGGACTAGTCTTTTAGGGATATTAGTCCTTTCCCCGAGTGGGTGTGCATAAGAACTGTTGGGGTCCGAGCAACCTTAATTTATTGGGCCTCAGCCAACCCTACCTGGGCCGGATGTATCATTCTCAGTGACATTGGTCATTTGGAATCTCGTTTCAATCCATTTGGAGACAATGTTAGTGTCAGTGCAAGATAGGTGCACGGTTTGCGCCAAACATCTCTTAGTGTTTTGGACGCACCCGATGGTACTCCTAGGTGACGATGCTCAAGTGCATGCTCGTTTTGGTCAATTTGGAGATAGTGCTAACCTTGACGCAAGATAGGTGCACAGTTTGCCCCGAACATTCCGTAGGCTCAGAAATCATTTTGGATGCACCGGATAGATCTCCTAGGTGACATTGGTCATGTAGAATCTCATTTCAATCCATTTAGAGATAGTGGTATTGTTAGTTCAACATAGTTGCACTGCTGCGCCAAACGTACCATAGGCACAGAAATCGTTTTGGACGCACCCGATGGTACTCCTAGGTGAGGAGGCTTAAGTGGATGCTCGTTTTGGTCTGTTCAGAGATAGTGCTAATCTTGATGTGAGATTGTTGCACGGTTTGCGTCGAACGTACCATAGGCTCAGAAATTGTTTTGGACGCACCCGATGGATCTCCCATGTGACATTAGTCATGTGGAATCTCGTTTCTATCCATTTGGAGGCAGTGGTACTATCAGTGCAAGATAGGTGCACTGTTTGCGCCAAACATCACTCAGAAATCGTTTTGGACCCACCCGATGGTACTCCTAGGTGACGAGGCTCAAGTGGATGCTCGTTTTGTTATGTTTGGAGGCAGTGCTAATCTTGACGCAAGATAGGTGCACGGTTTGCGCTGAACGTACCATAGGCTCAGAAATCATTTTGGACGCACCCGATGGATCTTCTCATTGACATTAGTCATTTGGAATCTCATTTCAATGCATTTGGAGACAGTGTTAGTGTCAGTGCAAGATAGGTGCACGGTTTGCGCCAAACATCGCTTAGAAATCGTTTTGGACACACCCGATGGTACTCCGAGGTGACGAGGCTCAAGTGGATGCTCGTTTTGGTCTATTTGGAGATATTGCTAACCTTGACGCAAGATAGGTGCACGGTTTGCGTCGAACGTACCATAGGCTTAGAAATTGTTTTGGACGCACCCGATGGATCTCCTATGTGAAATTAGTCATGTGGAATCTCGTTTCAATCCATTTGGAGACAATGGTACTGTCTGTGCAAGATAGGTGCACTGTTTACGCCAAACATCACTCAAAAAATGTTTTGGACACACCGGATGGTACTCCTAGGTGACGAGGCTCAAGTGAATGCTCGTTTTGGTCTGTTTGGAGACAGTGCTAATCTTGATGCAAGATAGGTGCACAGTTTGCGCCGAACGTTTCGTAGGCTCAGAAATCATTTTGGATTCACCTGATGGATCTCCTAGGTGACATTGGTCATGTGGAATCTTGTTTCAATCCATTTAGAGATAGTGGTATTGTCAGTTCAACATAGTTGCACTGTTTGCGCCAAACATACCAAAGGCACAGAAATCATTTTGGATGCACCCGATGGATCTTCTCAGTAACATTGGTCATTTGGAATCTCGTTTCAATCCATTTGGAGACAGTGTTAGTGTCAGTGCAAGATAGGTACACGGTTTGCGCCAAACAACAATTAGAAATCGTTTTGGACGCACCCGATAGTACTCCTAGGTGACAATGCTCAAGTGGATGCTCGTTTTGGTCTATTTGGACATAGTGCTAACCTTGACGCAAGATAGGTGCACAGTTTGCGCTGAACGTTTTGTAGGCTTAGAAATCATTTTGGATGCACCTGACGGATCTCCTAGGTGCCATTGGTCATGTGGAATCTCGTTTCAATCTGTTTAGAGATAGTGGTATTGTCAGTTCAACATAGTTGCACTGTTTGCGCCAAACGTACCATAGGCACAGAAATCATTTTGGACGCACCTGATGGTACTCCTAGGTTAGGAGGCTTAAGTGGATGCTCCTTTTGGTCGGTTCGGAGATAGTGCTAATCTTGATGCGAGATTGGTGCATGGTTTGCGTCGAACATACCATAGGCTCAGAAATCATTTTGGACGCACCCGATGGATCTGCAATGTGACATTGGTCCTGTGGAATCTCGTTTCAATCCATTTGGAGATAGTGCTACTGTTAGTGCAAGATAGGTGCACTGTTTGCGCCAATCGCTTAGAAATCATTTTGGACGAACCCGATGGTACTCCTTGGTCATGAGGCTCAAGTGGATGCTCGTTTTGGTCTATTTGGAGACAGTGCTAATCATGACGCAAGATAGGTGCACGGTTTGCGCCGAACAAACCATAGGCTCAGAAATCATTTTGGATGCACCTGATGGATCTTCTCAGGGACATTGGTCATTTGGAACCTCGTTTCAATCCATTTGGAGACAGTGTTAGTGTCAGTGCCAGATAGGTGGACGGTTTGCGCCAAACATCGCTTAGAAATTGTTTTGGATGCACCCGATGGTACTCCTAGGTGACGAGGCTCAAGTGGATGCTCGTTTTGGTCTATTTGGAGATAGTGCTAACGTTGACGCAACATAGGTGCACAGTTTGCGCCGAACGTTCCGTAGGCTCAGAAATCATTTTGGATGCACCCGATGGATCGCCTAGGTGACATTGGTCATGTGGAATCTCGTTTCAATCCATTTAGAGGTAGTGGTATTGTCAGTTCACCATAGTTGCACTGTTTGCGCCAAACGTACCATAGGCACAGAAATCATTTTGGACGCACCCGATGTTACTCCTAGGTGACGAGGCTTAAGTGGATGCTTGTTTTGGTCGGTTCGGAGATAGTGCTAATCTTGATGCAAGATTAGTGCACGGTTTGTGTCGAACATACCATAGGCTCAAAAATCATTTTGGACGCACCCGATCGATCTGCAATGTGACATTTATCCTCTGGAATCTCGTTTCAATCTATTTGGAGACAATGCTACTGTTAGTGCAAGATAGGTGCACTGTTTGCGCCAAACATCGCTCAGAAATCGTTTTGGACGGACCCAATGGTACTCCTAGGTGACGAGTCTCAAGTGGATGCTCGTTTTGGTCTGTTTGGAGATAGTGCTAACCTTGACGCATGATAGGTGCACGGTTTGCGCCGAACGTACCGTAGGCTCGAAATCATTTTGGATGCACCTGATGGATCTCCTAGGTGACATTGGTCATTTGGAATCTTATTTCAATCCATTTACAGATAGCGGTACTGTCAGTCCAAGATAGGTGCACTGTTTGCGCTGAACGTACCATAGGCTCAGAAATCATTTTGGACGCACCTGATGGATCTTCTCAGTGACATTGGTCATTTGGAATCTCGTTTCAATCCATTTGGAGATAGTGTTAGTGTCAGTGCTAGATAGGTGCACGGTTTGCGCCAAACATCGCTTAGAAATCGTTTTGGATGCACTCGATGGTACACATAGGTGACGAGGCTCAAGTGGATGCTCGTTTTGGTCTATTTGGATATAGTGCTAACCTTGATGCAAGATAGGTGCACAGTTTGCGCCGAACGTTCCGTAGGCTCAGAAATCATTTTGGATGCACCCGATGGATCTCCTAGGTGACATTGGTCATGTGGAATCTCATTTTAATCCATTTAGAGGTAGTGGTATTGTCAGTTCACCATAGTTGCACAGTTTGCGCCAAACATACCATAGGCATAGAAATCGTTTTGGACGCACCCGATGGTACTCCTAGGTGACGAGGCTTAAGTGGATGCTCGTTTTGGTCGGTTCGGAGATAGTGCTAATCTTGATGCGAGATTGGTGCATGGTTTGTGTCGAACGTACCATAGGCTCAGAAATCATTTTGGACGCACCCGATGGATCTTCTCAGTAACATTGGTCATTTGGAATCTCGTTTCAATCCATTTGGAGACAGTGTTAGTGTCAGTGCAAGATAGGTACACGGTTTGCGCCAAACAACAATTAGAAATCGTTTTGGACGCACCCGATAGTACTCCTAGGTGACAATGCTCAAGTGGATGCTCGTTTTGGTCTATTTGGACATAGTGCTAACCTTGACGCAAGATAGGTGCACAGTTTGCGCTGAACGTTTTGTAGGCTTAGAAATCATTTTGGATGCACCTGACGGATCTCCTAGGTGCCATTGGTCATGTGGAATCTCGTTTCAATCTGTTTAGAGATAGTGGTATTGTCAGTTCAACATAGTTGCACTGTTTGCGCCAAACGTACCATAGGCACAGAAATCATTTTGGACGCACCTGATGGTACTCCTAGGTTAGGAGGCTTAAGTGGATGCTCCTTTTGGTCGGTTCGGAGATAGTGCTAATCTTGATGCGAGATTGGTGCATGGTTTGCGTCGAACATACCATAGGCTCAGAAATCATTTTGGACGCACCCGATGGATCTGCAATGTGACATTGGTCCTGTGGAATCTCGTTTCAATCCATTTGGAGATAGTGCTACTGTTAGTGCAAGATAGGTGCACTGTTTGCGCCAGTCGCTTAGAAATCATTTTGGACGAACCCGATGGTACTCCTTGGTCATGAGGCTCAAGTGGATGCTCGTTTTGGTCTATTTGGAGACAGTGCTAATCATGACGCAAGATAGGTGCACGGTTTGCGCCGAACAAACCATAGGCTCAGAAATCATTTTGGATGCACCTGATGGATCTTCTCAGGGACATTGGTCATTTGGAACCTCGTTTCAATCCATTTGGAGACAGTGTTAGTGTCAGTGCCAGATAGGTGGACGGTTTGCGCCAAACATCGCTTAGAAATTGTTTTGGATGCACCCGATGGTACTCCTAGGTGACGAGGCTCAAGTGGATGCTCGTTTTGGTCTATTTGGAGATAGTGCTAACGTTGACGCAACATAGGTGCACAGTTTGCGCCGAACGTTCCGTAGGCTCAGAAATCATTTTGGATGCACCCGATGGATCGCCTAGGTGACATTGGTCATGTGGAATCTCGTTTCAATCCATTTAGAGGTAGTGGTATTGTCAGTTCACCATAGTTGCACTGTTTGCGCCAAACGTACCATAGGCACAGAAATCATTTTGGACGCACCCGATGTTACTCCTAGGTGACGAGGCTTAAGTGGATGCTTGTTTTGGTCGGTTCGGAGATAGTGCTAATCTTGATGCAAGATTAGTGCACGGTTTGTGTCGAACATACCATAGGCTCAAAAATCATTTTGGACGCACCCGATCGATCTGCAATGTGACATTTATCCTCTGGAATCTCGTTTCAATCTATTTGGAGACAATGCTACTGTTAGTGCAAGATAGGTGCACTGTTTGCGCCAAACATCGCTCAGAAATCGTTTTGGACGGACCCAATGGTACTCCTAGGTGACGAGTCTCAAGTGGATGCTCGTTTTGGTCTGTTTGGAGATAGTGCTAACCTTGACGCATGATAGGTGCACGGTTTGCGCCGAACGTACCGTAGGCTCGAAATCATTTTGGATGCACCTGATGGATCTCCTAGGTGACATTGGTCATTTGGAATCTTATTTCAATCCATTTACAGATAGCGGTACTGTCAGTCCAAGATAGGTGCACTGTTTGCGCTGAACGTACCATAGGCTCAGAAATCATTTTGGACGCACCTGATGGATCTTCTCAGTGACATTGGTCATTTGGAATCTCGTTTCAATCCATTTGGAGATAGTGTTAGTGTCAGTGCTAGATAGGTGCACGGTTTGCGCCAAACATCGCTTAGAAATCGTTTTGGATGCACTCGATGGTACACATAGGTGACGAGGCTCAAGTGGATGCTTGTTTTGGTCTATTTGGACATAGTGCTAACCTTGATGCAAGATAGGTGCACAGTTTGCGCCGAACATTCCGTAGGCTCAGAAATCATTTTGGATGCACCCGATGGATCTCCTAGGTGACATTGGTCATGTGGAATCTCATTTTAATCCATTTAGAGGTAGTGGTATTGTCAGTTCACCATAGTTGCACAGTTTGCGCCAAACATACCATAGGCATAGAAATCGTTTTGGACGCACCCGATGGTACTCCTAGGTGACGAGGCTTAAGTGGATGCTCGTTTTGGTCGGTTCGGAGATAGTGCTAATCTTGATGCGAGATTGGTGCATGGTTTGTGTCGAACGTACCATAGGCTCAGAAATCATTTTGGACGCACCTGATGGATCTGCAATGTGACATTGGTCCTGTGGAATCTCGTTTCAATCCATTTAGAGACAGTGCTACTGTCAGTGCAAGATAGGTGCACTATTTGCGCCAAACATCGCTCAGAAATTGTTCTGGACGGACCCAATGGTACTTGCAAGGTGTCTCAAGTGGATGCTCGTTTTGGTCTATTTGGACATAGTGCTAACCTTGACGCAAGATAGGTGCACAGTTTGCGCCGAACGTTCCGTAGGCTCAGAAATCATTTTGGATGAACCCGATGGATCTCCTAGGTGACATTGGTCATGTGGAATCTCATTTTAATCCATTTAGAGGTAGTGGTATTGTCAGTTCACCATAGTTGCACAGTTTGCGCCAAACATACCATAGGCATAGAAATCGTTTTGGACGCACCCGATGGTACTCCTAGGTGACGAGGCTTAAGTGGATGCTCGTTTTGGTCGGTTCGGAGATAGTGCTAATCTTGATGCGAGATTGGTGCATGGTTTGTGTCGAACGTACCATAGGCTCAGAAATCATTTTGGACGCACCTGATGGATCTGCAATGTGACATTGGTCCTGTGGAATCTCGTTTCAATCCATTTAGAGACAGTGCTACTGTCAGTGCAAGATAGGTGTACTGTTTGCGCCAAACATCGCTCAGAAATTGTTTTGGACGGACCCAATGGTACTCCAAGGTGTCTCAAGTGGATGCTCGTTTTGGTCTATTTGGGCATAGTGCTAAACTTGACGCAAGATAGGTGCACAGTTTGCGCCGAACATTCCGTAGGCTCAGAAATCATTTTGGATGAACCCGATGGATCTCCTAGGTGACATTGGTCATGTGGAATCTCATTTTAATCCATTTAGAGGTAGTGGTATTGTCAGTTCACCATAGTTGCACAGTTTGCGCCAAACATACCATAGGCATAGAAATCATTTTGGACGCACCCGATGGTACTCCTAGGTGACGAGGCTTAAGTGGATGCTCGTTTTGGTCGGTTCGGAGATACTGCTAATCTTGATGCGAGATTGGTGCATGGTTTGTGTCGAACGTACCATAGGCTCAGAAATCATTTTGGACGCACCTGACGGATCTGCAATGTGACATTGGTCCTGTGGAATCTCGTTTCAATCCATTTAGAGACAGTGCTACTGTCAGTGCAAGATAGGTGCACTGTTTGCGCCAAACATCGCTCAGAAATTGTTTTGGACAGACCCAATGGTACTGCTAGGTGAATGTAAAATAGGTGCATGGTTTGCACCAAACATTGCTCAGAAATCGTTTTGGACGCACCCGATAGTACTCCTAGGTCACGAGGCTCAAGTGGATGCTCGTTTCCGTCTGTTTGGAGATAATGCTAATCTTGACGTAAGATAGGTGCATGGTTTGCGTCGAACGTACCATAGGATTGGAAATCATTTTGGACACACCCGATGGTACTCCTAGGTGACGAGGTTCAAGTGGATGCCCGTTTTGGTCTGTTTGGAGACTGTGCTAATCTTGACGCAAGATAGGTGAATGGTTTGCGCCGAACGTACTATAGGCTCAGAAATCATTTCGAACACACCCGATGGATCTTCTCAGTGACATTGGTCATTTAGAATCTCGTTTCAATCCATTTGGAGACAGTGGTAGTGTCAGTGCAAAATAGGTGCATGGTTTGCACCAAACATTGCTCAGAAATCGTTTTGGACGCACCCGATAGTACTCCTAGGTCACGAGGCTCAAGTGGATGCTCATTTCGGTCTGTTTGGAGATAATGCTAATCTTGACGTAAGATAGGTGCATGGTTTGCGTCGAACGTACCATAGGATTGGAAATCATTTTAGACACACCCGATGGTACTCCTAGGTGACGAGGTTCAAGTGGATGCCCGTTTTGGTCTGTTTGGAGACTGTGCTAATCTTGACGCAAGATAGGTGAATGGTTTGCGCCGAACGTACTATAGGCTCAGAAATCATTTTGAACACACTCGATAGATCTTCTCAGTGACATTGGTCATTTAGAATCTCGTTTCAATCCATTTGGAGACAGTGGTAGTGTCAGTGCAAAATAGGTGCATGGTTTGCACCAAACATCGCTCAGAAATCATTTTGGACGCACCCGATGGTACTCCTAGGTGACGAGGCTCAAGTGGATGCTTGTTTTGGTCTGTTTGGAGATAGTGCTAACCTTAACACAAGATAGGTGCACAGTTTGCGGCGAACATACCATAGGCTCACAAATTGTTTTGGACGCACCCGATGGATATCCTATGTGACATTGGTCATGTGGAATCTCATTTAAATCCATTTGGAGGCTGTGGTAGTGCCAGTGCAAAATAAGTGCACGGTTTGCACCAAACATCGCTCAGAAATCATTTTGGACGCACCCGATGGTACTCCTAAGTCACGAGGCTCAAGTGGATGCTCGTTTTGGTCTGTTTGGAGATAGTGCTAATCTTGACGTAAGATAGGTGCACGGTTTGCGTCGAACGTACCATAGGATTGGAAATCGTTTTGGACACACCCGATGGTACTCCTAGGTGACTAGGCTCAAGTGGATGCTCGTTTTGGTCTGTTTGGAGATAGTGCTAACCTTAACGCAAGATAGGTGCACGGTTTGCGCCGAACGTATCATAGGCTCAGAAATTATTTTGGACGCACCCGATGGATCTCCTATGTAACATTAGTCATGTGGAATGTCATTTCAATCCATTTGGAGACAGTGGTAGTGTCAGTGCAAAATAGGTGCATGCTTTGCACCAAACATCGCTCAGAAATCGTTTTGGACGCACCCGATGGTTCTCCTAAGTCACGAGGCTCAAGTGGATGCTTGTTTTGGTATGTTTGGAGATAGTGCTAATCTTGACATAAGATAGGTGCACGGTTTGCGTTGAATGTACCATAGGCTCGGAAATCGTTTTGGACACACCCGATGGTACTCCTAGGTGACGAGGTTCAAGTGGATGCTCGTTTTGGTCTGTTTGGAGACAGTGCTAATCTTGACGCAAGATAGGTGCACGGTTTGCGCCGAACGTACCATAGGCTCAGAAATCATTTTGAACACACCTGATGGATCTTCTCAGTGACATTGGTCATTTGGAATCTCGTTTCAATCCATTTGGAGACAGTTATAGTTTCAGTGCAAGATAGGTACACGGTTTGCGCCAAACATCGCTTAGAAATCATTTTGGACACACCCGATTGTACTCCTAAGTGACCAGGCTCAAGTGGATGCTCGTTTTGGCCTGTTTGGAGATAGTGCTAACCTTAACATAAGATAGGAGCACGGTTTGCGCCGAACATACCATAGGCTCAGAAATTGTTTTGGACGCACCCGATGGCCATCCTATGTGACATTGGTCATGTGGAATCTCATTTCAATCCATTTAGAGGCAGTGGTAGTGTCAGTGCAAAATAGGTGCATGGTTTGTACCAAACATCGCTCAGAAATTGTTTTGGACGCACCCGATGGTACTCCTAGGTGACGAGGCTCAAGTGGATGCTTGGTCTGTTTGGAGATAGTGCTAATCTTGACGTAAGATTGGTGCACGGTTTGCGTCGAACGTACCATAGGCTCGGAAATCATTTTGGACACACCCGATGGTACTCCTAGGTGACGAGGCTCAAGTGGATGCTCGTTTTGGTCTGTTTGGAGACTGTGCTAATCTTGATGCAAGATAGGTGCACGGTTTCCGCCGAACGTACCACAGGCTCATAAATCATTTTGGACGCACCCGATGGATCGCTCAGAAATCATTTGCAATCTCGTTTCAATCCATTTGGAGACAGTGGTAGTGTAAATGTAAAATAGGTGCATGGTTTGCACCAAACATTGCTCAGAAATCGTTTTGGACGCACTCGATAGTACTCCTAGGTCACGAGGCTCAAGTGGATGCTCGTTTCGGTCTGTTTGGAGATAATGCTAATCTTGACGTAAGATAGGTGCATGGTTTGCGTCGAACGTACCATAGGATTGGAAATCATTTTGGACACACCCGATGGTACTCCTAGGTGACGAGGTTCAAGTGGATGCCCGTTTTGGTCTGTTTGGAGACTGTGCTAATCTTGACGCAAGATAGGTGAATGGTTTGCGCCGAACGTACCATAGGCTCAGAAATCATTTTGAACACACCCGATGGATCTTCTCAGTGACATTGGTCATTTAGAATCTCGTTTCAATCCATTTGGAGACAGTGGTAGTGTCAGTGCAAAATAGGTGCATGGTTTGCACCAAACATTGCTCAGAAATCGTTTTGGACGCACCCGATAGTACTCCTAGGTCACGAGGCTCAAGTGGATGCTCGTTTCGGTCTGTTTGGAGATAATGCTAATCTTGACGTAAGATAGGTGCATGGTTTGCGTCGAACGTACCATAGGATTGGAAATCATTTTGGACACACCCGATGGTACTCCTAGGTGACGAGGCTCAAGTGGATGCTCGTTTTGGTCTGTTTGGAGACTGTGCTAATCTTGATGCATGATAGGTGCACGGTTTCCGCCGAACGTACCACAGGCTCATAAATCATTTTGGACGCACCCGATGGATCGCTCAGAAATCATTTGCAATCTCGTTTCAATCCATTTGGAGACAGTGGTAGTGTAAATGTAAAATAGGTGCATGGTTTGCACCAAACATTGCTCAGAAATCGTTTTGGACGCACCCGATAGTACTCCTAGGTCACGAGGCTCAAGTGGATGCTCGTTTCGGTCTGTTTGGAGATAATGCTAATCTTGACGTAAGATAGGTGCATGGTTTGCGTCGAACGTACCATAGGATTGGAAATCATTTTGGACACACCCGATGGTACTCCTAGGTGACGAGGTTCAAGTGGATGCCCGTTTTGGTCTGTTTGGAGACTGTGCTAATCTTGACGCAAGATAGGTGAATGGTTTGCGCCGAACGTACCATAGGCTCAGAAATCATTTTGAACACACCCGATGGATCTTCTCAGTGACATTGGTCATTTAGAATCTCGTTTCAATCCATTTGGAGACAGTGGTAGTGTCAGTGCAAAATAGGTGCATGGTTTACACCAAACATTGCTCAGAAATCGTTTTGGACGCACCCGATAGTACTCCTAGGTCACGAGGCTGAAGTGGATGCTCGTTTCGGTCTGTTTGGAGATAATGCTAATCTTGACGTAAGATAGGTGCATGGTTTGCGTCGAACGTACCATAGGATTGGAAATCATTTTGGACACACCCGATGGTACTCCTAGGTGACGAGGTTCAAGTGGATGCCCGTTTTGGTCTGTTTGGAGACTGTGCTAATCTTGACGCAAGATAGGTGAATGGTTTGCGCCGAACGTACTATAGGCTCAAAAATCATTTTGAACACACTCGATGGATCTTCTCAGTGACATTGGTCATTTAGAATCTCGTTTCAATCCATTTGGAGACAGTGGTAGTGTCAGTGCAAAATAGGTGCATGGTTTGCACCAAACATCGCTCAGAAATCATTTTGGACGCACCCGATGGTACTCATAGGTGACGAGGCTCAAGTGGATGCTTGTTTTGGTCTGTTTGGAGATAGTGCTAACCTTAACACAAGATAGGTGCACAGTTTGCGGTGAACATACCATAGGCTCACAAATTGTTTTGGACGCACTCGATGGATATCCTATGTGACATTGGTCATGTGGAATCTCATTTAAATCCATTTGGAGGCTGTGGTAGTGCCAGTACAAAATAGGTGCACGGTTTGCACCAAACATCGCTCAGAAATCATTTTGGACGCACCCGATGGTACTCCTAAGTCACAAGGCTCAAGTGGATGCTCGTTTTGGTCTGTTTGGAGATAGTGCTAATCTTGACGTAAGATAGGTGCACGGTTTGCGTCGAACGTACCATAGGATTGGAAATCGTTTTGGACACACCCGATGGTACTCCTAGGTGACGAGGCTCAAGTGGATGCTCGTTTTGGTCTGTTTGGAGATAGTGCTAACCTTAACGCAAGATAGGTGCATGGTTTGCGCCGAACGTATCATAGGCTCAGAAATTATTTTGGACGCACCCGATGGATCTCCTATGTAACATTAATCATGTGGAATGTCATTTAAATCCATTTGGAGACAGTGGTAGTGTCAGTGCAAAATAGGTGCATGCTTTGCACCAAACATCGCTCAGAAATCGTTTTGGACGCACCCGATGGTTCTCCTAAGTCACGAGGCTCAAGTGGATGCTCGTTTTGGTATGTTTGGAGATAGTGCTAATCTTGACATAAGATAGGTGCACGGTTTGCGTTGAATGTACCATAGGCTCGGAAATCGTTTTGGACACACCCGATGGTACTCCTAGGTGACGAGGTTCAAGTGGATGCTCGTTTTGGTCTGTTTGGAGACAGTGCTAATCTTGACGCAAGATAGGTGCACGGTTTGCGCCGAACGTACCATAGGCTCAGAAATCATTTTGAACACACCTGATGGATCTTCTCAGTGACATTGGTCATTTGGAATCTCGTTTCAATCCATTTGGAGACAATTATAGTTTCAGTGCAAGATAGGTACACGGTTTGCGCCAAACATCGCTTAGAAATCATTTTGGACACACCCGATTGTACTCCTAAGTGACCAGGCTCAAGTGGATGCTCGTTTTGGTCTGTTTGGAGATAGTGCTAACCTTAACATAAGATAGGAGCACGGTTTGCGCCGAACATACCATAGGCTCAGAAATTGTTTTGGACGCACCCGATGGCTATCCTATGTGACATTGGTCATGTGGAATCTTATTTCAATCCATTTAGAGGCAGTGGTAGTGTTAGTGCAAAATAGGTGCACGGTTTGCACCAAACATCGCTCAGAAATTGTTTTGGACGCACCCGATGGTACTCCTAGGTGACGAGGCTCAAGTGGATGCTTGGTCTGTTTGGAGATAGTGCTAATCTTGATGTAAGATTGGTGCACGGTTTGCGTCGAACGTACCATAGGCTCGGAAATCATTTTGGACACACCCGATGGTACTCCTAGGTGACGAGGCTCAAGTGGATGCTCGTTTTGGTCTGTTTGGAGACTGTGCTAATCTTGATGCAAGATAGGTGCACGGTTTCCGCCGAACGTACCACAGGCTCATAAATCATTTTGGACGCACCCGATGGATCGCTCAGAAATCATTTGCAATCTCGTTTCAATCCATTTGGAGACAGTGGTAGTGTAAATGTAAAATAGGTGCATGGTTTGCACCAAACATTGCTCAGAAATCGTTTTGGACGCACCCGATAGTACTCCTAGGTCACGAGGCTCAAGTGGATGCTCGTTTCGGTCTGTTTGGAGATAATGCTAATCTTGACGTAAGATAGGTGCATGGTTTGCGTCGAACGTACTATAGGATTGGAAATCATTTTGGACACACCCGATGGTACTCCTAGGTGACGAGGTTCAAGTGGATGCCCGTTTTGGTCTGTTTGGAGACTGTGCTAATCTTGACGCAAGATAGGTGAATGGTTTGCGCCGAACGTACTATAGGCTCAGAAATCATTTTGAACACACTCGATGGATCTTCTCAGTGACATTGGTCATTTAGAATCTCGTTTCAATCCATTTGGAGATAGTGGTAGTGTCAGTGCAAAATAGGTGCATGGTTTGCACCAAACATCGCTCAGAAATCATTTTGGACGCACCCGATGGTACTCCTAGGTGACGAGGCTCAAGTGGATGCTTGTTTTGGTCTGTTTGGAGATAGTGCTAACCTTAACACAAGATAGGTGCACAGTTTGCGGCGAACATACCATAGGCTCACAAATTGTTTTGGACGCACCCGATGGATATCCTATGTGACATTGGTCATGTGGAATCTCATTTAAATCCATTTGGAGGCTGTGGTAGTGCCAGTACAAAATAGGTGCACGGTTTGCACCAAACAACGCTCAGAAATCATTTTGGACGCACCCGATGGTACTCCTAAGTCACGAGGCTCAAGTGGATGCTCGTTTTGGTCTGTTTGGAGATAGTGCTAATCTTGACGTAAGATAGGTGCACGGTTTGCGTCGAACGTACCATAGGATTGGAAATCGTTTTGGACACACCCGATGGTACTCCTAGGTGACGAGGCTCAAGTGGATGCTCGTTTTGGTCTGTTTGGAGATAGTGCAAACCTTAACGCAAGATAGGTGCACGGTTTGCGCCGAACGTATCATAGGCTCAGAAATTATTTTGGACGCACCCGATGGATCTCCTATGTAACATTAGTCATGTGGAATGTCATTTCAATCCATTTGGAGACAGTGGTAGTGTCAGTGCAAAATAGGTGCATGCTTTGCACCAAACATCGCTCAGAAATCGTTTTGGACGCACCCGATGGTTCTCCTAAGTCACGAGGCTCAAGTGGATGCTCGTTTTGGTATGTTTGGAGATAGTGCTAATCTTGACATAAGATAGGTGCACGGTTTGCGTTGAATGTACCATAGGCTCGGAAATCGTTTTGGACACACCCGATGGTACTCCTAGGTGACGAGATTCAAGTGGATGCTCGTTTTGGTCTGTTTGGAGACAGTGCTAATCTTGACGCAAGATAGGTGCACGGTTTGCGCCGAACGTACCATAGGCTCAGAAATCATTTTGAACACACCTGATGGATCTTCTCAGTGACATTGGTCATTTGGAATCTCGTTTCAATCCATTTGGAGACAGTTATAGTTTCAGTGCAAGATAGGTACACGGTTTGCGCCAAACATCGCTTAGAAATCATTTTGGACACACCCGATTGTACTCCTAAGTGACCAGGCTCAAGTGGATGCTCGTTTTGGTCTGTTTGGAGATAGTGCTAACCTTAACATAAGATAGGAGCACGGTTTGCGCCGAACATACCATAGGCTCAGAAATTGTTTTGGACGCACCCGATGGCTATCCTATGTGACATTGGTCATGTGGAATCTCATTTCAATCCATTTAGAGGCAGTGGTAGTGTCAGTGCAAAATAGGTGCACGGTTTGCACCAAACATTGCACAGAAATTGTTTTGGACGCACCCGATGGTACTCCTAGGTGACGAGGCTCAAGTGGATGCTTGGTCTGTTTGGAGATAGTGCTAATCTTGACGTAAGATTGGTGCACGGTTTGCGTCGAACGTACCATAGGCTCATAAATCATTTTGGACACACCCGATGGTACTCCTAGGTGACGAGGCTCAAGTGGATGCTCGTTTTGGTCTGTTTGGAGACTGTGCTAATCTTGATGCAAGATAGGTGCACGGTTTCCGCCGAACGTACCACAGGCTCATAAATCATTTTGGACGCACCCGATGGATCGCTCAGAAATCATTTGCAATCTCGTTTCAATCCATTTGGAGACAGTGGTAGTGTAAATGTAAAATAGGTGCATGGTTTGCACCAAACATTGCTCAGAAATCATTTTGGACGCACCCGATAGTACTCCTAGGTCACGAGGCTCAAGTGGATGCTCGTTTCGGTCTGTTTGGAGATAATGCTAATCTTGACGTAAGATAGGTGCATGGTTTGCGTCGAACGTACCATAGGATTGGAAATCATTTTGGACACACCCGATGGTACTCCTAGGTGATGAGGTTCAAGTGGATGCCCGTTTTGGTCTGTTTGGAGACTGTGCTAATCTTGACGCAAGATAGGTGAATGGTTTGCGCCGAACGTACTATAGGCTCAGAAATCATTTTGAACACACTCGATGGATCTTCTCAGTGACATTGGTCATTTAGAATCTCGTTTCAATCCATTTGGAGACAGTGGTAGTGTCAGTGCAAAATAGGTGCATGGTTTGCACCAAACATCGCTCAGAAATCATTTTGGACGCACCCGATGGTACTCCTAGGTGACGAGGCTCAAGTGGATGCTTGTTTTGGTCTGTTTGGAGATAGTGCTAACCTTACCATAAGATAGGTGCACAGTTTGCGGCGAACGTACCATAGGCTCACATATTGTTTTGGACGCACCCGATGGATATCCTATGTGACATTGGTCATGTGGAATCTCATTTCAATCCATTTGGAGGCAGTGGTAGTGCCAGTACAAAATAGGTGCACGGTTTGCACCAAACATCGCTTAGAAATCATTTTGGACGTACCCGATGGTACTCGTAAGTCACGAGGCTCAAGTGGATGCTCGTTTTGGTCTGTTTGGAGATAGTGCTAATCTTGACGTAAGATAGGTGCACGGTTTGCGTCGAACGTACCATAGGCTCGAAAATCATTTTGGACACACCCGATGGTACTCCTAGGTGACGAGGCTCAAGTGGATGCTCGTTTTGGTCTGTTTGGAGATAGTGCTAACCTTAACGCAAGATAGGTGCACGATTTGCGCCGAACGTACCATAGGCTCAGAAATTATTTTGGACGCACCCGATGGATCTCCTATGTGACATTAGTCATGTGGAATGTCATTTCAATCCATTTGGAGACAGTGGTAGTGTCAGTGCAAAATAGGTGCATGGTTTGCACCAAACATCGCTAAGAAATCATTTTGGACGCACCCGATGGTACAACTAGGTGACGAGGCTCAAGTGGATGCTCATTTTGGTCTGTTTGGAGATAGTGCTAACCTTGATGCGAGGTTGGTGCACTGTTTGCGTCGAACGTACCATAGGGTCGGAAATCATTTTGGACACACCCGATGGTACTCCTAGGTGATGAGGCTCAAGTGGACGCTCGTTTTGGTCTGTTTGGAGACAGTGCTAATCTTGACGCAAGAAAGGTTCACGGTTTGCGCCGAACGTACCATAGGCTCAGAAATCATTTTGGACGCACCCGATGGATCTTCTCTATGACATTGGTCATTTGGAATCTTGTTTCAATCCATTTGGAGACAGTGGTAGTGTCAGTACAAAATAGGTGCATGGTTTGCACCAGACATTGCTCAGAAATCATTTTGGACGCACCCGAAGGTACTCCTAAGTCACGAGGCTCAAGTGGATGCTTGTTTTGGTCTGTTTGGAGATAGTGCTAATCTTGACATAAGATAGGTGCATGGTTTGTGTCGAACGTACCATAGGCACGGAAATCGTTTTGGACACATCCGATGGTACTCCTAGGTGACGAGGTTCAAGTGGATGCCCGTTTTGGTCTGTTTGGAGACAGTGCTAATCTTGACGCGAGATGGGTGAACGGTTTGCGCCGAATGTACCATAGGCTCAGAAATCATTTTGAACACACCCGATGGATCTTCTCAGTGACATTGGTCATTTGGAATCTTGTTTCAATCCATTTGGAGACAGTGGTAGTGTCAGTGCAAAATAGGTGCATGGTTTGCACCAAATATCGCTCATAAATCGTTTTGGACGCACCCGATGGGACTCCTAGGTGACGAGGCTCAAGTGGATGCTCGTTTTGGTCTGTTTGGAGATAGTGCTACCTTAACGCAAGGTAGGTGCACGGTTTGCGCCGAACGTACCATAGACTTAGAAATCGTTTTGGACGCACCCGGTGGATCTCCTATGTGACATTAGTCTTGTGGAATGTCATTTCAATCCATTTGAAGATAGTGGTAGTGTCAATGCAAAATAGGTGCACGGTTTGCACCAAACATCGCTCAGAAATCATTTTGGATGCACCCGATGGTACAACTAGGTGACGAGGCTCAAGTGGATGCTCGTTTTGGTCTATTTGGAGATAGTGCTAACCTTGATGCGAGGTTGGTGCACTGTTTGCGTCGAACGTACCATAGGGTCAGAAATCGTTTTGGACACACCCGATGGTACTCCTAGGTGATGAGGCTCAAGTGGACGCTCGTTTTGGTCTATTTAGAGACAGTGCTAATCTTGATGCAAGAAAGGTTCACGGTTTGTGCCGAACGTACCATAGGCTCAGAAATCATTTTGGACGCACCCGATGGATCTTCTCAGTGACATTGGTCATTTGGAATCTTATTTCAATCCATTTGGAGACAGTGGTAGTGTCAGTGCAAAATAGGTGCATGGTTTGCACCAAACATCGCTCAGAAATTATTTTGGACGCACCCGATGGTACTCCTAAGTCACGAGGCTCAAGTGGATGCTCGTTTAGACGTTTGGAGATAGTGCTAATCTTGACGTAAGATTGGTGCATGGTTTGCGTCGAACTTACCATAGGCTCGGAAATCATTTTGGACATACCCGATGGTACTCCTAGGTGACGAGGATCAAGTGGATGCTCATTTTGGTCTGTTTGGAGACTGTGCTAATCTTGACGCAAGATAGGTGCACGGTTTCCGCCGAACGTACCATGGGCTCATAAATCATTTTGGACGCACCCGATGGATCGCTTAGAAATCATGTGGAATCTTGTTTCAATCCATTTGGAGACAGTGGTAGTGTCAGTGCAAAATAGGTGCATGGTTTGCACCAAACATTGCTCAGAAATCGTTTTGGACGCACCCGATGGTACCCCTAAGTCACGAGGCTCAAGTGGATGCTCGTTTTGGTCTGTTTGGAGATAGTGCTAATCTTGACGTAAGATAGGTGCACGGTTTGCATCGAACGTACCATAGGCTCGGAAATCATTTTGGACACACCCGATGGTACTCCTAGGTTACGAGGCTCAAGTGGATGCTCGTTTTGGTCTGTTTGGAGACTGTGCTAATCTTGACGCAAGATAGGTGCACGGTTTCCGCCGAACGTACCATAGGCTCATAAATCATTTTCGACCCACCAGATGGATCGCTCAGAAATCATTTGGAATCTCGTTTCAATCTATTTGGGGACAGTGGTAGTGTCAGTGCAAAATAGGTGCATGGTTTGCACCAAACATTGCTCAGAAATCGTTTTGGACGCACCCGATGGTACTCCTAAGTCACGAGGCTCAAGTGGATGCTCGTTTTGGTTTGTTTGGAGATAGTGCTAATCTTGACGTAAGATAGGTGCATGGTTTGCATCGAACGTACCATAATCTCGGAAATCATTTTGGACACACCCAATGGTACTCCTAGGTGACGAGGCTCAAGTGGAAGCTCGTTTTGGTCTGTTTGGAGACAGTGCTAACCTTGACGCAAGATAGGTGCATGGTTTGCGCCGAACGTACCATAGGCTCAGAAATTATTTTGGACGCACCCGATGGATCTTCTTAGTGACATTGGTCATTTGGAATCTCGTTTCAACCCATTTGGAGACAGTTTTAGTGTCAGTGCAAGATAGGTGCACGGTTTCCGCCAAACATCGCTTAGAAATCGTTTTGGAAGCACCCGATGGTACTCCTAGGTGACGAGGCTCAAGTGGATGCTTGTTTTGGTCTATTTGGAGATAGTGCTAACCTTAACGCAAGATAGGTGCATGGTTTGCGCCGAACGTACCATAGGCTTAGAAATCGTTTTGGATGCACCGGATGGATCTCCTATGTGACATTAGTCATGTGGAATGTCATTTCAATCCATTTGCAGACAGTGGTAGTGTCAGTGCAAAATAGGTGCATGGTTTGCACCAAACATCGCTAAGAAATCATTTTGGACGCACCCGATGGTACAACTAGGTGACGAGGCTCAAGTGGATGCTCATTTTGGTCTGTTTGGAGATAGTGCTAACCTTGATGCGAGGTTGGTGCACTGTTTGCGTCGAACGTACCATAGGGTCGGAAATCATTTTGGACACACCCGATGGTACTCCTAGGTGATGAGGCTCAAGTGGACGCTCGTTTTGGTCTGTTTGGAGACAGTGCTAATCTTGACGCAAGAAAGGTTCACGGTTTGCGCCGAACGCACCATAGGCTCAGAAATCATTTCGGACGCACCCAATGGATCTTCTCAGTGACATTGGTCATTTGGAATCTCGTTTCAATCCATTTGGAGACAGTGGTAGTGTCAGTACAAAATAGGTGCATGGTTTGCACCAGACATTGCTCATAAATCGTTTTGGATGCACCCGATGGTACTCCTAAGTCACGAGGCTCAAGTGGATGCTTGTTTTGGTCTGTTTGGAGATAGTGCTAATCTTGACATAAGATAGGTGCACGGTTTGCGTCGAACGTACCATAGGCTCGGAAATCGTTTTGGACACACCCGATGGTACTCCTAGGTAACGAGGCTCAAGTGGATGCTCGTTTTGGTCTGTTTGGAGATAGTGCTAACCTTAACGCAAGATAGGTGCACGGTTTGCGCCGAACGTACCATAGGCTCAGAAATTATTTTGGACGCACCCGATGGATCTCCTATGTGACATTAGTCATGTGGAATGTCATTTCAATCCATTTGGAGACAGTGGTAGTGTCAGTGCAAAATAGGTGCATGCTTTGCACCAAACGTCGCTCAGAAATCATTTTGGACGCACCCGATGGTTCTCCTAAGTCACGAGGCTCAAGTGGATGCTCATTTTGGTCTGTTTGGAGATAGTGCTAATCTTGACGTAAGATAGGTGCACGGTTTGCGTCGAATGTACCATAGGCTCGGAAATCGTTTTGGACACACCCGATGGTACTCCTAGTGACGAGGTTCAAGTGGATGCTCGTTTTGGTCTGTTTGGAGACAGTGCTAATCTTGACGCTAGATAGGTGCACGGCTTGCGCCGAACGTACCATAGGCTCAGAAATCATTTTGAACACACCCGATGGATCTTCTCAGTGACATTGGTCATTTGGAATCTCGTTTCAATCCATTTGGAGACAATTATAGTTTCAGTGGAAGATAGGTACACGGTTTGCGCCAAACATCGCTTAGAAATCGTTTTGGACACACCCGATTGTACTCCTAGGTGACCAGGCTCAAGTGGATGCTCGTTCTGGTCTGTTTGGAGATAGTGCTAACCTTAACATAAGATAGGTGCACGGTTTGCGTCGAACGTTCCATAGGCTCAGAAATTGTTTTGGACGCACCTGATGGGTATCTTATGTGACATTGGTCATGTGGAATCTCATTTCAATCCATTTAGAGGCAGTGGTAGTGTCAGTGCAAAATAGGTGCACGGTTTGCACCAAACATTGCTCAGAAATTGTTTTGGACGCACCCGATGGTACTCCTAGGTGACGAGGCTCAAGTGGATGCTTGGTCTACTTGGAGATAGTGCTAATCTTGATGTTAGATTGGTGCACGGTTTGCGTCGAACGTACCATAGGCTCGGAAATCATTTTGGACACACCCGATGGTACTCCTAGGTGACGAGGCTCAAGTGGATGCTCGTTTTGGTCTATTTGGAGACTGTGCTAATCTTGATGCAAGATAGGTGCACGGTTTCCGCCGAACGTACCATAGGCTCATAAATCATTTTGGACGCACCCGATGGATCGCTCAGAAATCATTTGGAATCTCGTTTCAATCCATTTGGAGACAGTGGTAGTGTAAATGTAAAATAGGTGCATGGTTTGCACCAAACATTGCTCAGAAATCGTTTTGGACGCACCTGATGGTACTCCTAAGTCACGAGGCTCAAGTGGATGCTCGTTTTGGTCTGTTTGGAGATAGTGCTAATCTTGACGTAAGGTAGGTGCATGGTTTGCGTCGAACGTACCATAGGATTGGAAATCATTTTGGACACACCTGATGGTACTCCTAGGTGACGAGGTTCAAGTGGATGCCCGTTTTGGTCTATTTGGAGACTGTGCTAATCTCGACGCAAGATAGATGAATGGTTTGCGCCGAACGTACCATAGGCTCAGAAATCATTTTGAACACACCCGATGGATCTTCTCAATGACATTGGTCATTTAGAATCTCGTTTCAATCCATTTGGAGACAGTGGTAGTGTCAGTGCAAAATAGGTGCATGGTTTGCACTAAACATCGCCCAGAAATCATTTTGGACGCACCCGATGGTACTCCTAGGTGACGATGCTCAAGTGGATGCTTGTTTTGGTCTGTTTGAAGATAGTGCTAACCTTAACACAAGATAGGTGCACGGTTTGCGGCGAACATACCATAGGCTCACAAATTGTTTTGGACGCACCCGATGGATATCCTATGTGACATTGGTCTTGTGGAATCTCATTTCAATCCATTTGGAGGCAGTGGTAGTGTCAGTACAAAATAGGTGCACGGTTTGCACCAAACATCGCTCAGAAATCATTTTGGACGCACCCGATGGTACTCCTAAGTCACGAGGCTCAAGTGGATGCTCGTTTTGGTCTGTTTGGAGATAGTGCTAATCTTGACGTAATATAGGTGCACGGTTTGCGTCGAACGTACCATAGGCTCGGAAATCGTTTTGGACACACCCGATGGTACTCCTAGGTTACGAGGCTCAAGTGGATGCTCGTTTTGGTCTGTTCGGAGACTGTGCTAACCTTGACGCAAGATAGGTGCACAGTTTCCGCCGAACGTACCATAGGCTCATAAATCATTTTGGACCCACCAGATGGATCGCTCAGAAATCATTTGGAATCTCGTTTCAATCCATTTGGAGACAGTGGTAGTGTCAGTGCAAAATAGGTGCATGGTTTGCACCAAACATTGCTCAGAAATCGTTTTGGACGCACCCGATGGTACTCCTAAGTCACGAGGCTCAAGTGGATGCTCGTTTTGGGCTGTTTGGAGATAGTGCTAATCTTGACGTAAGATAGGTGTATGGTTTGCGTCGAACGTACCATAATCTCGGAAATCATTTTGGACACACCCAATGGTACTCCTAGGTGACGAGGTTCAAGTGGATGCTCGTTTTGGTCTGTTTGGAGACAGTGCTAACCTTGACGCAAGATAGGTGCATGGTTTGCGCTGAACGTACCATAGGCTCAGAAATTATTTTGGACGCACCCGATGGATCTTCTTAGTGACATTGGTCATTTGGAATCTCGTTTCAACCCATTTGGAGACAGTTTTAGTGTCAGTGCAAGATAGGTGCACGGTTTCCGCCAAACATAGCTTAGAAATCGTTTTGGAAGCACCCGATGGTACTCCTAGGTGACGAGGCTCAAGTGGATGCTCGTTTTGGTCTATTTGGAGATAGTGCTAACCTTAACGCAAGATAGGAGCATGGTTTGCGCCGAACGTACCATAGGCTCAGAAATCGTTTCGGATGCACCGGATGGATCTCCTATGTGACATTAGTCATGTGGAATGTCATTTCAATCCATTTGGAGACAGTGGTAGTGTCAGTGCAAAATAGGTGCATGGTTTGCACCAAACATCGCTAAGAAATCATTTTGGACGCACCCGATGGTACAACTAGGTGACGAGGCTCAAGTGGATGCTCATTTTGGTCTGTTTGGAATAGTGCTAACCTTGATGCAAGGTTGGTGCACTGTTTGCGTCGAACGTACCATAGGGTCGGAAATCATTTTGGACACACCCGATGGTATCCTAGGTGATGAGGCTCAAGTGGACGCTCGTTTTCGTCTGTTTGGAGACAGTGCTAATCTTGACGCAAGAAAGGTTCACGGTTTGCGCCGAACGCACCATAGGCTCAGAAATCATTTTGGACGCACCTGATGGATCTTCTCAGTGACATTGGTCATTTGGAATCTTGTTTCAATCCATTTGGAGACAGTGGTAGTGTCAGTACAAAATAGGTGCATGGTTTGCAGCAGACATTGCTCAGAAATCGTTTTGGACGCACCCGATGGTACTCCTAAGTCACGAGGCTCAAGTGGATGCTTGTTTTGGTCTGTTTGGAGATAGTGCTAATCTTGACATAAGATAGGTGCACGGTTTGCGTCGAACGTACCATAGGCTCGGAAATCGTTTTGGACACACCCGATGGTACTCCTAGGTGACGAGGTTCAAGTGGATGCCCGTTTTGGTCTGTTTGGAGACAGTGCTAATCTTGACGCGAGATGGGTGAACGGTTTGCGCCGAATGTACCATAGGCTCAGAAATCATTTTGAACACACCCGATGGATCTTCTCAGTGACATTGGTCATTTGGAATCTTGTTTCAATCCATTTGGAGACAGTGGTAGTGTCAGTGCAAAATAGGTGCATGGTTTGCACCAAATATCGCTCATAAATCATTTTGGACGCACCCGATGGGACTCCTAGGTGACGAGGCTCAAGTGGATGCTCGTTTTGGTCTGTTTGGAGATAGTGCTAACCTTAACGCAAGGTAGGTGCACGGTTTGCGCCGAACGTACCATAGACTCAGAAATCGTTTTGGATGCACCCGATGGATCTCCTATGTGACATTAGTCTTGTGGAATGTCATTTCAATCCATTTGAAGACAGTGGTAGTGTCAATGCAAAATAGGTGCACGGTTTGCACCAAACATCGCTCAGAAATCATTTTGGATGCACCCGATGGTACAACTAGGTGACGAGGCTCAAGTGGATGCTCGTTTTGGTCTATTTGGAGATAGTGCTAACCTTGATGCGAGGTTGGTGCACTGTTTGTGTCGAACGTACCATAGGCTCAGAAATCATTTTGGACGCACCCGATGGATCTTCTCAGTGACATTGGTCATTTGGAATCTCGTTTCAATCCATTTGGAGACAGTGGTAGTGTCAGTGCAAAATAGGTGCATGGTTTGCACCAAACATCGCTCAGAAATTGTTTCGGACGCACCCGATGGTACTCCTAAGTCACGAGGCTCAAGTGGATGCTCGTTTTGGTCTGTTTGGAGATAGTGCTAATCTTGACGTAAGATTGGTGCATGGTTTGCGTCGAACTTACCATAGGCTCGGAAATCATTTTGGACACACCCGATGGTACTCCTAGGTGACGAGGATCAAGTGGATGCTCATTTTGGTCTGTTTGGAGACTGTGCTAATCTTGATGCAAGATAGGTGCATGGTTTCCGCCGAACGTACCATAGGCTCATAAATCATTTTGGACGCACCCGATGGATCGCTCAGAAATCATTTGGAATCTCGTTTCAATCCATTTGGAGACAGTGGTAGTGTCAGTGCAAAATAGGTGCATGGTTTGCACCAAACATTGCTCAGAAATCATTTTGGACGCACCCGATGGTACTCCTAAGTCACGAGGCTCAAGTGGATGCTCGTTTTGGTCTGTTTGGAGATAGTGCTAATCTTGACGTATGATAGGTGCATGGTTTGCATCGAACGTACCATAATCTCGGAAATCATTTTGGACACACCTAATGGTACTCCTAGGAGACGAGGCTCAAGTGGAAGCTCGTTTTGGTCTGTTTGGAGACAGTGCTAACCTTGACGCAAGATAGGTGCATGGTTTGCGCCGAACGTACCATAGGCTCAGAAATCATTTTGGACGCACCCGATGGATCTTCTCAGTGACATTGGTCATTTGGAATCTCGTTTCAACCCATTTGGAGACAGTTTTAGTGTCAGTGCAAGATAGGTGCACGGTTTCCGCCAAACTTCGCTTAGAAATCGTTTTGGAAGCACCCGATGGTACTCCTAGGTGACGAGGCTCAAGTGGATGCTCGTTTTGGTCTATTTGGAGATAGTGCTAACCTTAACGCAAGATAGGAGCATGGTTTGCGCCGAACATACCATAGGCTCAGAAATCGTTTTGGATGCACCCGATGGATCTCCTATGTGACATTAGTCATGTGGAATGTCATTTCAATCCATTTGGAGACAGTGGTAGTGTCAGTACAAAATAGGTGCACGGTTTACACCAAACATCGCTAAGAAATCATTTTGGACGCACCCGATGGTACAACTAGGTGACAAGGCTCAAGTGGATGCTCATTTTGGTCTGTTTGGAGATAGTGCTAACCTTGATGCGAGGTTGGTGCACTATTTGCGTCGAACGTAACATAGGGTCGGAAATCATTTTGGACACACCCGATGGTACTCCTAGGTGATGAGGCTCAAATGGACGCTCGTTTTGGTCTGTTTGGAGACAGTGCTAATCTTGACGCAAGAAAGGTTCACGGTTTGCGCCGAACGTACCATAGGCTCAGAAATCATTTTGGACGCCCACGATGGATCTTCTCAGTGACATTGGTCATTTGGAATCTCGTTTCAATCCATTTGGAGACAGTGGTAGTGTCAGTGCAAATAGGTGCATGGTTTGCACCAAACATTGCTCAGAAATCGTTTTGGACGCACCCGATGGTACTCCTAAGTCACGAGGCTCAAGTGGATGCTCGTTTTGGTCTGTTTGGAGATAGTGCTAATCTTGACGTAAGATAGGTGCACGGTTTGCGTCGAACATACCATAGGCTCGGAAATCGTTTTGGACACACCCGATGGTACTCCTAGGTTACGAGGCTCAAGTGGATGCTCATTTTGGTCTGTTCGGAGACTGTGCTAATCTTGACGCAAGATAGGTGCATGGTTTCCGCCGAACGTACCATAGGCTCATAAATCATTTTGGACCCACCAGATGGATCGCTCAGTAATCATTTGGAATCTCGTTTCAATCCATTTGGAGACAGTGGTAGTGTCAGTGCAAAATAGGTGCATGGTTTGCACCAAACATTGCTCAGAAATTGTTTTGGACGCACCCGATGGTACTCCTAAGTCACGAGGCTCAAGTGGATGCTCGTTTTGGTCTGTTTGGAGATAGTGCTAATCTTGACGTAAGATAGGTGCATGGTTTGCATCGAACATACCATAATCTCATAAATCATGTTGGACATACCCAATGGTACTCCTAGGTGACGAGGCTCAAGTGGAAGCTCGTTTTGGTCTGTTTGGAGACAGTGCTAACCTTGACGCAAGATAGGTGCATGGTTTGCGCCGAACGTACCATATGCTCAGAAATCATTTTGGACGCACACGATGGATCTTCTCAGTGACATTGGTCATTTGGAATTGCGTTTCAATCCATTTGGAGACAATGGTAGTGTCAGGACAAAATAGGTGCATGGTTTGCACCAGACATTGCTCAGAAATCGTTTTGGACGCACCCGATGGTACTCCTAAGTCACGAGGCTCAAGTGGATGTTCGTTTTGCTCTGTTTGGAGATAGTGCTTATCTTGACGTAAGATAGGTGCATGGTTTGCGTCGAACGTACCATAGGCTCGGAAATCGTTTTGGACACACCCGATGGTACTCCTAGGTGACGAGGTTCAAGTGGATGCCCGTTTTGGTCTGTTTGGAGACAGTGCTAATCTTGACGCGAGATAGGTGAACGGTTTGCGCCGAATGTACCATAGGCTCAGAAATCATTTTGAACACACCCGATGGATCTTCTTAGTGACATTGGTCATTTGGAATCTTGTTTCAATCCATTTGGAGACAGTGGTAGTGTCAGTGCAAAATAGGTGCATGGTTTGCACCAAATATTGCTCATAAATCGTTTTGGACGCACCCGATGGGACTCCTAGGTGACGAGGCTCAAGTGGATGCTCGTTTTGGTATGTTTGGAGATAGTGCTAACCTTAACACAAGGTAGGTGCACGGTTTGCGCCGAACGTACCATAGACTCAGAAATTATTTTGGACGCACCCGATGGATCTCCTATGTGACATTAGTCATGTGGAATGTCATTTCAATCCATTTGAAGACAGTGGTAGTGTCAATGCAAAATAGGTGCACGGTTTGCACCAAACATCGCTCAGAAATCATTTTGGATGCACCCGATGGTACAACTAGGTGACGAGGCTCGAGTGGATGCTCGTTTTGGTCTATTTGGATATAGTGCTAACCTTGATGCGAGGTTGGTGCACTGTTTGTGTCGAAGTACCATAGGGTCAGAAATCGTTTTGGACACACCCGATGGTACTCCTAGGTGATGAGGCTCAAGTGGACGCTCGTTTTGGTCTATTTGGAGACAGTGCTAATCTTGACGCAAGAAAGGTTCACGGTTTGTGCCGAACGTACCATAGGCTCAGAAATCATTTTGGACGCACCCGATGGATCTTCTCAGTGACATTGGTCATTTGGAATCTCGTTTCAATCCATTTGGAGACAGTGGTAGTGTCAGTGCAAAACAGGTGCATGGTTTGCACCAAACATCGCTCAGAAATTGTTTTGGACGCACCCGATGGTACTCCTAAGTCACGAGGCTCAAGTGGATGCTCGTTTTGGTCTGTTTGGAGATAGTGCTAATCTTGACGTAAGATTGGTGCATTGTTTGCGTCGAACTTACCATAGGGTCGGAAATCATTTTGGACACACCCGATGGTACTCCTAGGTGATGAGGCTCAAATGGACGCTCGTTTTGGTCTGTTTGGAGACAGTGCTAATCTTGACGCAAGAAAGGTTCATGGTTTGCGCCGAACGTACCATAGGCTCAGAAATCATTTTGGACGCCCACGATGGATCTTCTCAGTGACATTGGTCATTTGGAATCTCGTTTCAATCCATTTGGAGACAGTGGTAGTGTCAGTGCAAATAGGTGCATGGTTTGCACCAAACATTGCTCAGAAATCGTTTTGGACGCACCCGATGGTACTCCTAAGTCACGAGGCTCAAGTGGATGCTCGTTTTGGTCTGTTTGGAGATAGTGCTAATCTTGACGTAAGATAGGTGCACGGTTTGCGTCGAACATACCATAGGCTCGGAAATCGTTTTGGACACACCCGATGGTACTCCTAGGTTACGAGGCTCAAGTGGATGCTCATTTTGGTCTGTTCGGAGACTGTGCTAATCTTGACGCAAGATAGGTGCATGGTTTCCGCCGAACGTACCATAGGCTCATAAATCATTTTGGACCCACCAGATGGATCGCTCAGTAATCATTTGGAATCTCGTTTCAATCCATTTGGAGACAGTGGTAGTGTCAGTGCAAAATAGGTGCATGGTTTGCACCAAACATTGCTCAGAAATTGTTTTGGACGCACCCGATGGTACTCCTAAGTCACGAGGCTCAAGTGGATGCTCGTTTTGGTCTGTTTGGAGATAGTGCTAATCTTGACGTAAGATAGGTGCATGGTTTGCATCGAACATACCATAATCTCATAAATCATGTTGGACATACCCAATGGTACTCCTAGGTGACGAGGCTCAAGTGGAAGCTCGTTTTGGTCTGTTTGGAGACAGTGCTAACCTTGACGCAAGATAGGTGCATGGTTTGCGCCGAACGTACCATATGCTCAGAAATCATTTTGGACGCACACGATGGATCTTCTCAGTGACATTGGTCATTTGGAATTGCGTTTCAATCCATTTGGAGACAATGGTAGTGTCAGGACAAAATAGGTGCATGGTTTGCACCAGACATTGCTCAGAAATCGTTTTGGACGCACCCGATGGTACTCCTAAGTCACGAGGCTCAAGTGGATGTTCGTTTTGCTCTGTTTGGAGATAGTGCTTATCTTGACGTAAGATAGGTGCATGGTTTGCGTCGAACGTACCATAGGCTCGGAAATCGTTTTGGACACACCCGATGGTACTCCTAGGTGACGAGGTTCAAGTGGATGCCCGTTTTGGTCTGTTTGGAGACAGTGCTAATCTTGACGCGAGATAGGTGAACGGTTTGCGCCGAATGTACCATAGGCTCAGAAATCATTTTGAACACACCCGATGGATCTTCTTAGTGACATTGGTCATTTGGAATCTTGTTTCAATCCATTTGGAGACAGTGGTAGTGTCAGTGCAAAATAGGTGCATGGTTTGCACCAAATATTGCTCATAAATCGTTTTGGACGCACCCGATGGGACTCCTAGGTGACGAGGCTCAAGTGGATGCTCGTTTTGGTATGTTTGGAGATAGTGCTAACCTTAACGCAAGGTAGGTGCACGGTTTGCGCCGAACGTACCATAGACTCAGAAATTATTTTGGACGCACCCGATGGATCTCCTATGTGACATTAGTCATGTGGAATGTCATTTCAATCCATTTGAAGACAGTGGTAGTGTCAATGCAAAATAGGTGCACGGTTTGCACCAAACATCGCTCAGAAATCATTTTGGATGCACCCGATGGTACAACTAGGTGACGAGGCTCGAGTGGATGCTCGTTTTGGTCTATTTGGATATAGTGCTAACCTTGATGCGAGGTTGGTGCACTGTTTGTGTCGAAGTACCATAGGGTCAGAAATCGTTTTGGACACACCCGATGGTACTCCTAGGTGATGAGGCTCAAGTGGACGCTCGTTTTGGTCTATTTGGAGACAGTGCTAATCTTGACGCAAGAAAGGTTCACGGTTTGTGCCGAACGTACCATAGGCTCAGAAATCATTTTGGACGCACCCGATGGATCTTCTCAGTGACATTGGTCATTTGGAATCTCGTTTCAATCCATTTGGAGACAGTGGTAGTGTCAGTGCAAAACAGGTGCATGGTTTGCACCAAACATCGCTCAGAAATTGTTTTGGACGCACCCGATGGTACTCCTAAGTCACGAGGCTCAAGTGGATGCTCGTTTTGGTCTGTTTGGAGATAGTGCTAACCTTGATGCGAGGTTGGTGCACTGTTTGCGTCGAACGTACCATAGGGTCAGAAATCATTTTGGACACACCCGATGGTACTCCTAGGTGATGAGGCTCAAGCGGACGCTCGTTTTGGTCTGTTTGGAGACAGTGCTAATCTTGACGCAAGAAAGGTTCACGGTTTGCGCCGAACGTACCATAGGCTCAGAAATCATTTTGGACGCACCCGATGGATCTTCTCAGTGACATTGGTCATTTCGAATCTCGTTTCAATCCATTTGGAGACAGTGGTAGTGTCAGTACAAAATAGGTGCATGGTTTGCACCAGACATTGCTCAGAAATCGTTTTGGACGCACCTGATGGTACTCCTAAGTCACGAGCTCAAGTGGATGCTCGTTTTGGTCTGTTTGGAGATAGTGCTAATCTTGACGTAAGATAGGTGCACGGTTTGCGTCGAACGTACCATAGGCTCGGAAATCATTTTGGACACACCCGATGGTACTCCTAGGTGACGAGGTTCAAGTGGATGCCCGTTTTGGTCTGTTTGGAGACAGTGCTAATCTTGACGCGAGATAGGTGAACGGTTTGCGCCGAATGTACCATAGGCTCAGAAATCATTTTGAACACACCCGATGGATCTTCTCAGTGACATTGGTCATTTGGAATCTCGTTTCAATCCATTTAGAGACAGTGGTAGTGTCAGCGCAAGATAGGTGCATGGTTTCCGCCGAACGTACCATAGGCTCATAAATCATTTTGGACGCACCCGATGGATCGCTCAGAAATCATTTGGAATCTCGTTTCAATCCATTTGGAGACAGTGGTAGTGTCAGTGCAAAATAGGTGCATGGTTTGCACCAAACATTGCTCAGAAATCATTTTGGACGCACCCGATGGTACTCCTAAGTCACGAGGCTCAAGTGGATGCTCGTTTTGGTCTGTTTGGAGATAGTGCTAATCTTGACGTATGATAGGTGCATGGTTTGCATCGAACGTACCATAATCTCGGAAATCATTTTGGACACACCTAATGGTACTCCTAGGAGACGAGGCTCAAGTGGAAGCTCGTTTTGGTCTGTTTGGAGACAGTGCTAACCTTGACGCAAGATAGGTGCATGGTTTGCGCCGAACGTACCATAGGCTCAGAAATCATTTTGGACTCACCCGATGGATCTTCTCAGTGACATTGGTCATTTGGAATCTCGTTTCAACCCATTTGGAGACAGTTTTAGTGTCAGTGCAAGATAGGTGCACGGTTTCCGCCAAACTTCGCTTAGAAATCGTTTTGGAAGCACCCGATGGTACTCCTAGGTGACGAGGCTCAAGTGGATGCTCGTTTTGGTCTATTTGGAGATAGTGCTAACCTTAACGCAAGATAGGAGCATGGTTTGCGCCGAACATACCATGGGCTCAGAAATCGTTTTGGATGCACCCGATGGATCTCCTATGTGACATTAGTCATGTGGAATGTCATTTCAATCCATTTGGAGACAGTGGTAGTGTCAGTACAAAATAGGTGCACGGTTTACACCAAACATCGCTAAGAAATCATTTTGGACGCACCCGATGGTACAACTAGGTGACAAGGCTCAAGTGGATGCTCATTTTGGTCTGTTTGGAGATAGTGCTAACCTTGATGCGAGGTTGGTGCACTGTTTGCGTCGAACGTACCATAGGGTCGGAAATCATTTTGGACACACCCGATGGTACTCCTAGGTGATGAGGCTCAAATGGACGCTCGTTTTGGTCTGTTTGGAGACAGTGCTAATCTTGACGCAAGAAAGGTTCACGGTTTGCGCCGAACGTACCATAGGCTCAGAAATCATTTTGGACGCCCACGATGGATCTTCTCAGTGACATTGGTCATTTGGAATCTCGTTTCAATCCATTTGGAGACAGTGATAGTGTCAGTGCAAAATAGGTGCATGGTTTGCACCAAACATTGCTCAGAAATCGTTTTGGACGCACCCGATGGTACTCCTAAGTCACGAGGCTCAAGTGGATGCTCGTTTTGGTCTGTTTGGAGATAGTGCTAATCTTGACGTAAGATAGGTGCACGGTTTGCGTCGAACATACCATAGGCTCGGAAATCGTTTTGGACACACCCGATGGTACTCCTAGGTTACGAGGCTCAAGTGGATGCTCATTTTGGTCTGTTCGGAGACTGTGCTAATCTTGACGCAAGATAGGTGCATGGTTTCCGCCGAACGTACCATAGGCTCATAAATCATTTTGGACCCACCAGATGGATCGCTCAGTAATCATTTGGAATCTCGTTTCAATCCATTTGGAGACAGTGGTAGTGTCAGTGCAAAATAGGTGCATGGTTTGCACCAAACATTGCTCAGAAATTGTTTTGGACGCACCCGATGGTACTCCTAAGTCACGAGGCTCAAGTGGATGCTCGTTTTGGTCTGTTTGGAGATAGTGCTAATCTTGACGTAAGATAGGTGCATGGTTTGCATCGAACATACCATAATCTCAGAAATCATGTTGGACACACCCAATGGTACTCCTAGGTGACGAGGCTCAAGTGGAAGCTCGTTTTGGTCTGTTTGGAGACAGTGCTAACCTTGACGCAAGATAGGTGCATGGTTTGCGCCGAACGTACCATATGCTCAGAAATCATTTTGGACGCACACGATGGATCTTCTCAGTGACATTGGTCATTTGGAATCGCGTTTCAATCCATTTGGAGACAATGGTAGTGTCAGGACAAAATAGGTGCATGGTTTGCACCAGACATTGCTCAGAAATCGTTTTGGACGCACCCGATGGTACTCCTAAGTCACGAGGCTCAAGTGGATGTTCGTTTTGCTCTGTTTGGAGATAGTGCTTATCTTGACGTAAGATAGGTGCATGGTTTGCGTCGAACGTACCATAGGCTCGGAAATCGTTTTGGACACACCCGATGGTACTCCTAGGTGACGAGGTTCAAGTGGATGCCCGTTTTGGTCTGTTTGGAGACAGTGCTAATCTTGACGCGAGATAGGTGAACGGTTTGCGCCGAATGTACCATAGGCTCAGAAATCATTTTGAACACACCCGATGGATCTTCTTAGTGACATTGGTCATTTGGAATCTTGTTTCAATCCATTTGGAGACAGTGGTAGTGTCAGTGCAAAATAGGTGCATGGTTTGCACCAAATATTGCTCATAAATCGTTTTGGACGCACCCGATGGGACTCCTAGGTGACGAGGCTCAAGTGGATGCTCGTTTTGGTATGTTTGGAGATAGTGCTAACCTTAACGCAAGGTAGGTGCACGGTTTGCGCCGAACGTACCATAGACTCAGAAATTATTTTGGACGCACCCAATGGATCTCCTATGTGACATTAGTCATGTGGAATGTCATTTCAATCCATTTGAAGACAGTGGTAGTGTCAATGCAAAATAGGTGCACGGTTTGCACCAAACATCGCTCAGAAATCATTTTGGATGCACCCGATGGTACAACTAGGTGACGAGGCTCGAGTGGATGCTCGTTTTGGTCTATTTGGATATAGTGCTAACCTTGATGCGAGGTTGGTGCACTGTTTGTGTCGAAGTACCATAGGGTCAGAAATCGTTTTGGACACACCCGATGGTACTCCTAGGTGATGAGGCTCAAGTGGACGCTCGTTTTGGTCTATTTGGAGACAGTGCTAATCTTGACGCAAGAAAGGTTCACGGTTTGTGCCGAACGTACCATAGGCTCAGAAATCATTTTGGACGCACCCGATGGATCTTCTCAGTGACATTGGTCATTTGGAATCTCGTTTCAATCCATTTGGAGACAGTGGTAGTGTCAGTGCAAAATAGGTGCATGGTTTGCACCAAACATCGCTCAGAAATTGTTTTGGACGCACCCGATGGTACTCCTAAGTCACGAGGCTCAAGTGGATGCTCGTTTTGGTCTGTTTGGAGATAGTGCTAATCTTGACGTAAGATTGGTGCATTGTTTGCGTCGAACTTACCATAGGCTCGGAAATCATTTTGGAGACACCCGATGGTACTCCTAGGTGACGAGGATCAAGTGGATGCTCATTTTGGTCCATTTGGAGACTGTGCTAATCTTGACGCAAGATAGGTGCACGGTTTTCGCCGAACGTACCATAGGCTCATAAATCATTTTGGACGCACCCGATGGATCGCTCAGAAATCATTTGGAATCTCGTTTCAATCCATTTGGAGACAGTGGTAGTGTCAGTGCAAAATAGGTGCATGGTTTGCACCAAACATTGCTCAAAAATCGTTTTGGACGCACCCGATGGTACTCCTAAGTCACGAGGCTCAAGTGGATGCTCGTTTTCGTCTGTTTGGAGATAGTGCTAATCTTGACGTAAGATTGTTGCATTGTTTGCGTCGAACTTACCATAGGCTCGGAAATCATTTTGGACACACCCGATGGTACTCCTAGGTGACGAGGATCAAGTGGATGCTCATTTTGGTCTGTTTGGAGACTGTGCTAATCTTGACGCAAGATAGGTGCACGGTTTCCGCCGAACGTACCATAGGCTCATAAATCATTTTGGACGCACCCAATGGATCGCTCAGAAATCATTTGGAATCTCGTTTCAATCCATTTGGAGACAGTGGTAGTGTCAGTGCAAAATAGGTGCATGGTTTGCACCAAACATTGCTCAGAAATCGTTTTGGACGCACCCGATGGTACTCCTAAGTCACGAGGCTCAAGTGGATGCTCGTTTTGGTCTGTTTGGAGATAGTGCTAATCTTGACGTAAGATAGGTGCATGGTTTGCGTCGAACGTACCATAGGCTCGGAAATCGTTTTGGACACACCTAATGGTACTCCTAGGAGACGAGGTTCAAGTGGATGCTCGTTTTGTTCTGTTTGGAGACAGTGCTAACCTTGACACAAGATAGGTGCACGGTTTGCGCCGAACATACCATAGGCTCAGAAATCATTTTGGACGCAGCCGATGGATCTTCTCAGTGACATTGGTCATTTGGAATCTCGTTTCAACCCATTTGGAGACAGTTTTAGTGTCAGTGCAAGATAGGTGTACGGTTTCCGCCAAACATCGCTTAGAAATCGTTTTGGAAGCACCCGATGGTACTCCTAGGTGACGAGGCTCAAGTGGATGCTCGTTTTGGTCTATTTGGAGATAGTGCTAACCTTAACGCAAGATAGGTGCATGGTTTGCGCCGAACGTACCATAGGCTCAGAAATCGTTTTGGATGCACCCGATGGATCTCCTATGTGACATTAGTCATGTGGAATGTCATTTCAATCCATTTGGAGACAGTGGTAGTGTCAGTGCAAAATAGGTTCACGGTTTGCACCAAACATCGCTAAGAAATCATTTTGGACGCACCCGATGGTACAACTAGGTGACGAGGCTGAAGTGGATGCTCATTTTAGTCTGTTTGGAGATAGTGCTAACCTTGATGCGAGGTTGGTGCACTGTTTGCGTCGAACGTACCATAGGGTCAGAAATCATTTTGGACACACCCGATGGTACTCCTAGGTGATGAGGCTCAAGCGGACGCTCGTTTTGGTCTGTTTGGAGACAGTGCTAATCTTGACGCAAGAAAGGTTCACGGTTTGCGCCGAACGTACCATAGGCTCAGAAATCATTTTGGATGCACCCGATGGATCTTCTCAGTGTCATTGGTCATTTGGAATCTCGTTTCAATCCATTTGGAGACAGTGGTAGTGTCAGTACAAAATAGGTGCATGGTTTGCACCAGACATTGCTCAGAAATCGTTTTGGACGCACCCGATGGTACTCCTAAGTCACGAGCTCAAGTGGATGCTCGTTTTGGTCTGTTTGGAGATAGTGCTAATCTTGACGTAAGATAGGTGCACGGTTTGCGTCGAACGTACCATAGGCTCGGAAATCATTTTGGACACACCCGATGGTACTCCTAGGTGACGAGGTTCAAGTGGATGCCCGTTTTGGTCTGTTTGGAGACAGTGCTAATCTTGACGCGAGATAGGTGAACGGTTTGCGCCGAATGTACCATAGGCTCAGAAATAATTTTGAACACACCCGATGGATCTTCTCAGTGACATTGGTCATTTGGAATCTTGTTTCAATCCATTTGGAGACAGTGGTAGTGTCAGTGCAAAATAGGTGCATGGTTTGCACCAAACATTGCTCAGAAATCATTTTGGATGCACCTGATGGTACTCCTAAGTCACGAGGCACAAGTGGATGCTCGTTTTGGTCTGTTTGGAGATAGTGCTAATCTTGACGTAAGATAGGTGCATGGTTTGCGTCGAACGTACCATAGGCTCGGAAATCGTTTTGGACACACCTAATGGTACTCCTAGGAGATGAGGTTCAAGTGGATGCTCGTTTTGTTCTGTTTGGAGACAGTGCTAACCTTGACACAAGATAGGTGCACGGTTTGCGCCGAACATACCATTGGCTCAGAAATCATTTTGGACGCACCCGATGGATCTTCTCAGTGACATTGGTCATTTGGAATCTCGTTTCAACCCATTTGGAGACAGTTTTAGTGTCAGTGCAAGATAGGTGCACGGTTTCCGCCAAACATCGCTTAGAAATCGTTTTGGAAGCACCCGATGGTACTCCTAGGTGACGAGGCTCAAGTGGATGCTCGTTTTGGTCTATTTGGAGATAGTGCTAACCTTAACGCAAGATAGGTGCATGGTTTGCGCCGAACGTACCATAGGCTCAGAAATCGTTTTGGATGCACCCGATGGATCTCCTATGTGACATTAGTCATGTGGAATGTCATTTCAATCTATTTGGAGACAGTGGTAGTGTCAGTGCAAAATAGGTTCACGGTTTGCACCAAACATCGCTAAGAAATCATTTTGGATGCACCCGATGGTACAACTAGGTGACGAGGCTGAAGTGGATGCTCATTTTAGTCTGTTTGGAGATAGTGCTAACCTTGATGCGAGGTTGGTGCACTGTTTGCGTCGAACGTACCATAGGGTCAGAAATCATTTTGGACACACCCGATGGTACTCCTAGGTGATGAGACTCAAGCGGACGCTCGTTTTGGTCTGTTTGGAGACAGTGCTAATCTTGACGCAAGAAAGGTTCACGGTTTGCGCCGAACGTACAATAGGCTCAGAAATCATTTTGGACGCACCCGATGGATCTTCTCAGTGACATTGGTCATTTCGAATCTCGTTTCAATCCATTTGGAGACAGTGGTAGTGTTAGTACAAAATAGGTGCTTGGTTTGCACCAGACATTGCTCAGAAATCGTTTTGGACGCACCTGATGGTACTCCTAAGTCACGAGCTCAAGTGGATGCTCGTTTTGGTCTGTTTGGAGATAGTGCTAATCTTGACGTAAGATAGGTGCACGGTTTGCGTCGAACGTACCATAGGCTCGGAAATCATTTTGGACACACCCGATGGTACTCCTAGGTGACGAGGTTCAAGTGGATGCCCGTTTTGGTCTGTTTGGAGACAGTGCTAATCTTGACGCGAGATAGGTGAACGGTTTGCGCCGAATGTACCATAGGCTCAGAAATCATTTTGAACACACCCGATGGATCTTCTCAGTGACATTGGTCATTTGGAATCTCGTTTCAATCCATTTAGAGACAGTGGTAGTGTCAGCGCAAAATAGGTGCATGGTTTGCACCAAACATCGCTCAGAAATCATTTTGGACGCATCCGATGGGACTCCTAGGTGACGAGGCTCAAGTGGATGCTCGTTTTGGTCTGTTTGGAGATAGTGCTAACCTTAACGCAAGGTAGGTGCACGGTTTGCGCTGAACGTAACATAGGCTCAGAAATCATTTTGGACGCACCCTATGGATCTCCTATGTGACATTAGTCATGTGGAATGTCATTTCAATCCATTTGAAGACAGTGGTAGTGCCAATGCAAAATAGGTGCACGGTTTGCACCAAACATCGCTCAGAAATCATTTTGGATGCACCCGATGGTACAACTAGGTGACGAGGCTCAAGTGGATGCTCGTTTTGGTCTATTTGGAGATAGTGCTAACCTTGATGCGAGGTTGGTGCACTGTTTGCATCGATCGTACCATAGGGTCAGAAATCGTTTTGGACACACCCGATGGTACTCCTAGGTGATGAGGCTCAAGTGGACGCTCGTTTTGGTCTATTTGGAGACAGTGCTAATCTTGACGCAAGAAAGGTTTACGGTTTGTGCCGAACGTACCATAGGCTCAGAAATCATTTTGGACGCACCCGATGGATCTTCTCAGTGACATTGGTCATTTGGAATCTCGTTTCAATCCAATTGGAGACAGTGGTAGTGTCAGTGCAAAATAGGTGCATGGTTTGCACCAAACATCGCTCAGAAATTGTTTTGGACGCACCCGATGGTACTCCTAAGTCACGAGGCTCAAGTGGATGCTCGTTTTGGTCTGTTTGGAGATAGTGCTAATCTTGACGTAAGATTGGTGCATGGTTTGCGTCGAACTTACCATAGGCTTGGAAATCATTTTGGACACACCCGCTGGTACTCCTAGGTGACGAGGATCAAGTGGATGCTCATTTTGGTCTGTTTGGAGACAGTGCTAATCTTGACGCAAGATAGGTGCACGGTTTCCGCCGAACATACCATAGGCTCATAAATCATTTTGGACGCACCCGATGGATCGCTCAGAAATCATTTGGAATCTCGTTTCAATCCATTTGGAGACAGTGGTAGTGTCAGTGCAAAATAGGTGCATGGTTTGTACCAAACATTGCTCAGAAATCGTTTTGGACGCACCCGATGGTACTCCTAAGTCACGAGGCTCAAGTGGATGCTCGTTTTGGTCTGTTTGGAGATAGTGCTAACCTTGACGCAAGATAGTTGCATGGTTTGCGCCGAACGTACCATAGGCTCAGAAATCATTTTGGACGCACCCGATGGATCTTCTCAGTGACATTGGTCATTTGGAATCTCGTTTCAACCCCATTTGGAGACAGTTTTAGTGTCAGTGCAAGATAGGTGCACGGTTTCCGCCAAACATCGCTTAGAAATCGTTTTGGAAGCACCCGATGGTACTCCTAGGTGACGAGGCTCAAGTGGATGCTCGTTTTGGTCTGTTTGGAGATAGTGCTAACCTTAACGCAAGATAGGTGCATGGTTTGCGCCGAACGTACCATAGGCTCAGAAATCGTTTTGGATGCACCCGATGGATCTCCTATGTGACATTAGTCATGTGGAATGTCATTTCAATCCATTTGGAGACAGTGGTAGTGTCAGTGCAAAATAGGTGCACGATTTGCACCAAACATCGCTAAGAAATCATTTTGGACGCACCCGATGGTACAACTAGGTGACGAGGCTGAAGTGGATGCTCATTTTAGTCTGTTTGGAGATAGTGCTAACCTTGATGCGAGGTTGGTGCACTGTTTGCGTCGAACGTACCATAGGGTCAGAAATCATTTTGGACACACCCGATGGTACTCCTAGGTGATGAGGCTCAAGTGGACGCTCGTTTTGGTCTGTTTGGAGACAGTGCTAATCTTGATGCAAGAAAGGTTCACGGTTTGCGCCGAACGTACCATAGGCTCAGAAATCATTTTGGACGCACACGATGGATCTTCTCAGTGACATTGGTCATTTGGAATCTCGTTTCAATCCATTTGGAGACAATGGTAGTGTCAGGACAAAATAGGTGCATGGTTTGCACCAGACATTGCTCAGAAATCATTTTGGACGCACCCGATGGTACTCCTAAGTCACGAGGCTCAAGTGGATGTTCATTTTGGTCTGTTTGGAGAAAGTGCTTATCTTGACGTAAGATAGGTGCATGGTTTGCGTCGAACATACAATAGGCTCGGAAATCGTTTTGGACACACCCGATGGTACTCCTAGGTGACGAGGTTCAAGTGGATGCCCATTTTGGTCTGTTTGGAGACAGTGCTAATCTTGACGCGAGATAGGTGAACGGTTTGCGCCGAATGTACCATAGGCTCAGAAATCATTTTGAAAACACCCGATGGATCTTCTCAGTGACATTGGTCATTTGGAATCTTGTTTCAATCCATTTGGAGACAGTGGTAGTGTCAGTGCAAAATAGGTGCATGGTTTGCACCAAACATCGCTCAGAAATTGTTTTGGACGCACCCGATGGTACTCCTAAGTCACGAGGCTCAAGTGGATGCTCGTTTTGGTCTGTTTGGAGATAGTGCTAATCTTGACGTAAGATTGGTGCATGGTTTGCGTCGAACTTACCATAGGCTCGGAAATCATTTTGGACACACCCGATGGTACTCCTAGGTGACGAGGATCAAGTGGATGCTCATTTTGGTCTGTTTAGAGACTGTGCTAATCTTGACGCAAGATAGGTGCACGGTTTCCGCCGAACGTACCATAGGCTCATAAATCATTTTGGACGCACCCGATGGATCACTCAGAAATCATTTGGAATCTCGTTTCAATCCATTTGGAGACAGTGGTAGTGTCAGTGCAAAATAGGTGCATGGTTTGCACCAAACATTGCTCAGAAATCGTTTCGGACGCACCCGATGGTACTCCTAAGTCATGAGGCTCAAGTGGATGCTCGTTTTGGTCTGTTTGGAGATAGTGCTAATCTTGACGTAAGATAGGTGCACGGTTTGCGTCGAACGTACCATAGGCTCGGAAATCATTTTGGACACACCCGATGGTACTCCTAGGTTACGAGGATCAAGTGGATGCTCGTTTTGGTCTGTTCGGAGACTGTGCTAATCTTGACGCAAGATAGGTGCACGGTTTCCGCCGAACGTACCATAGGCTCATAAATCATTTTGGACCCACCAGATGGATCGCTCAGAAATCATTTGGAATCTCGTTTCAATCCATTTGGAGACAGTGGTAGTGTCAGTGCAAAATAGGTGCATGGTTTGCACCAAACATTGCTCAGAAATCGTTTTGGACGCACCCGATGGTACTCCTAAGTCACGAGGCTCAAGTGGATGCTCGTTTTGGTCTGTTTGGAGATAGTGCTAATCTTGACGTAAGATAGGTGCATGGTTTGCATCGAACGTACCATAATCTCGGAAATCATTTTGGACACACCCAATGGTACTCCTAGGTGACGAGGCTCAAGTGGAAGCTCGTTTTGGTCTGTTTGGAGACAGTGCTAACCTTGACGCAAGATAGGTGCATGGTTTGCGCCGAACGTACCATAGGCTCAGAAATCATTTTGGACGCACCCGATGGATCTTCTCAGTGACATTGGTCATTTGGAATCTCGTTTCAACCCATTTGGAGATAGTTTTAGTGTCAGTGCGAGATAGGTGCACGGTTTCCGCCAAACTTCGCTTAGAAATCGTTTTGGAAGCACCCGATGGTACTCCTAGGTGACGAGGCTCAAGTGGATGCTCGTTTTGGTCTATTTGGAGATAGTGCTAACCTTAACGCAAGATAGGAGCATGGTTTGCGCCGAACATACCATAGGCTCAGAAATCGTTTTGGCTGCACCCGATGGATCTCCTATGTGACATTAGTCATGTGGAATGTCATTTCAATCCATTTGGAGACAGTGGTAGTGTCAGTGCAAAATAGGTGCACGGTTTACACCAAACATCGCTAAGAAATCATTTTGGACGCACCCGATGGTACAACTAGGTGACAAGGCTCAAGTGGATGCTCATTTTGGTCTGTTTGGAGATAGTGCTAACCTTGATGTGAGGTTGGTGCACTGTTTGCGTCGAACGTACCATAGGGTCGGAAATCATTTTGGACACACCCGATGGTACTCCTAGGTGATGAGGCTCAAATGGACGCTCGTTTTGGTCTGTTTGGAGACAGTGCTAATCTTGACGCAAGAAAGGTTCACGGTTTGCGCCGAACGTACCATAGGCTCAGAAATCATTTTGGACGCACACGATGGATCTTCTCAGTGACATTGGTCATTTGGAATCTCGTTTCAATCCATTTGGAGACAATGGTAGTGTCAGGACAAAATAGGTGCATGGTTTGCAACAGACATTGCTCAGAAATCGTTTTGGACGCACCCGATGGTACTCCTAAGTCACGAGGCTCAAGTGGATGTTCGTTTTGGTCTGTTTGGAGATAGTGCTTATCTTGACGTAAGATAGGTGCATGGTTTGCGTCGAATGTACCATAGGCTCGGAAAATCGTTTTGGACACACCCGATGGTACTCCTAGGTGACGAGGTTCAAGTGGATGCCCGTTTTGGTCTGTTTGGAGACAGTGCTAATCTTGATGCGAGATAGGTGAACGGTTTGCGCCGAATATACCATAGGCTCAGAAATCATTTTGAACACACCCGATGGATCTTCTCAGTGACATTGGTCATTTGGAATCTTGTTTCAATCCATTTGGAGACAGTGGTAGTGTCAGTTCAAAATAGGTGCATGGTTTGCACCAAATATCGCTCACAAATCGTTTTGGACGCACCCGATGGGACTCCTAGGTGACGAGGCTCAAGTGGATGCTCGTTTTGGTCTGTTTGGAGATAGTGCTAACCTTAACGCAAGGTAGGTGCACGGTTTGCGCCGAACGTAACATAGGCTCAGAAAATCGTTTTGGACGCACCCTATGGATCTCCTATGTGACATTAGTCACGTGGAATGTCATTTCAATCCATTTGAAGACAGTGGTAGTGCCAATGCAAAATAGGTGCACGGTTTGCACCAAACATCGCTCAGAAATCATTTTGGATGCACCCGATGGTACAACTAGGTGACGAGGCTCAAGTGGATGCTCGTTTTGGTCTATTTGGAGATAGTGCTAACCTTGATGCGAGGTTGGTGCATGTTTGCATCGATCGTACCATAGGGTCAGAAATCGTTTTGGACACACCCGATGGTACTCCTAGGTGATGAGGCTCAAGTGGACGCTCGTTTTGGTCTATTTGGAGACAGTGCTAATCTTGACGCAAGAAAGGTTTACGGTTTGTGCCGAACGTACCATAGGCTCAAAAATCATTTTGGACGCACCCGATGGATCTTCTCAGTGACATTGGTCATTTGGAATCTCGTTTCAATCCATTTGGACACAGTGGTAGTGTCAGTGCAAAATAGGTGCATGGTTTGCACCAAACATCGCTCAGAAATTGTTTTGGACGCACCCGATGGTACTCCTAAGTCACGAGGCTCAAGTGGATGCTCGTTTTGGTCTGTTTGGAGATAGTGCTAATCTTGACGTAAGATTGGTGCATTGTTTGCGTCGAACTTACCATAGGCTCGGAAATCATTTTGGACATACCCGATGGTACTCCTAGGTGACGAGGATCAAGTGGATGCTCATTTTGGTCTATTTGGAGACTGTGCTAATCTTGACGCAAGATAGGTGCACGGTTTCCGCCGAACGTACCATAGGCTCATAAATCATTTTGGACGCACCCGATGGATCGCTCAGAAATCATTTGGAATCTCGTTTCAATCCATTTGGAGACAGTGGTAGTGTCAGTGCAAAATAGGTGCATGGTTTGCACCAAACATTGCTCAGAAATCGTTTTGGACGCACCCGATGGTACTCCTAAGTCACGAGGCTCAAGTGGATGCTCGTTTTGGTCTGTTTGGAGATAGTGCTAATCTTGACGTAAGATAGGTGCATGGTTTGCGTCGAACGTACCATAGGCTCAGAAATCGTTTTGGACACACCTAATGGTACTCCTAGGAGACGAGGTTCAAGTGGATGCTCGTTTTGTTCTGTTTGGAGACAGTGCTAACGTTGACACAAGATAGGTGCACGGTTTGCGCCGAACATACCATAGGCTCAGAAATCATTTTGGACGCCCCCGATGGATCTTCTCAGTGACATTGGTCATTTGGAATCTCGTTTCAACCCATTTGGAGATAGTTTTAGTGTCAGTGCAAGATAGGTGCACGGTTTCCGCCAAACTTCGCTTAGAAATCGTTTTGGAAGCACCCGATGGTACTCCTAGGTGACGAGGCTCAAGTGGATGCTCGTTTTGGTCTATTTGGAGATAGTGCTAACCTTAACGCAAGATAGGTGCATGGTTTGCGCCGAACGTACCATAGGCTCAGAAATCGTTTTGGATGCACCCGATGGATCTCCTATGTGACATTAGTCATGTGGAATGTCATTTCAATCCATTTGGAGACAGTGGTAGTGTCAGTGCAAAATAGGTGCACGATTTGCACCAAACATCGCTAAGAAATCATTTTGGACGCACCCGATGGTACAACTAGGTGACGAGGCTGAAGTGGATGCTCATTTTAGTCTGTTTGGAGATAGTGCTAACCTTGATGCGAGGTTGGTGCACTGTTTGCGTCGAACGTACCATAGGGTCAGAAATCATTTTGGACACACCCGATGGTACTCCTAGGTGATGAGGCTCAAGTGGACGCTCGTTTTGGTCTGTTTGGAGACAGTGCTAATCTTGATGCAAGAAAGGTTCACGGTTTGCGCCGAACGTACCATAGGCTCAGAAATCATTTTGGACGCACACGATGGATCTTCTCAGTGACATTGGTCATTTGGAATCTCGTTTCAATCCATTTGGAGACAATGGTAGTGTCAGGACAAAATAGGTGCATGGTTTGCACCAGACATTGCTCAGAAATCATTTTGGACGCACCCGATGGTACTCCTAAGTCACGAGGCTCAAGTGGATGTTCGTTTTGGTCTGTTTGGAGAAAGTGCTTATCTTGACGTAAGATAGGTGCATGGTTTGCGTCGAACATACAATAGGCTCGGAAATCGTTTTGGACACACCCGATGGTACTCCTAGGTGACGAGGTTCAAGTGGATGCCCATTTTGGTCTGTTTGGAGACAGTGCTAATCTTGACGCGAGATAGGTGAACGGTTTGCGCCGAATGTACCATAGGCTCAGAAATCATTTTGAAAACACCCGATGGATCTTCTCAGTGACATTGGTCATTTGGAATCTTGTTTCAATCCATTTGGAGACAGTGGTAGTGTCAGTGCAAAATAGGTGCATGGTTTGCACCAAACATCGCTCAGAAATTGTTTTGGACGCACCCGATGGTACTCCTAAGTCACGAGGCTCAAGTGGATGCTCGTTTTGGTCTGTTTGGAGATAGTGCTAATCTTGACGTAAGATTGGTGCATGGTTTGCGTCGAACTTACCATAGGCTCGGAAATCATTTTGGACACACCCGATGGTACTCCTAGGTGACGAGGATCAAGTGGATGCTCATTTTGGTCTGTTTAGAGACTGTGCTAATCTTGACGCAAGATAGGTGCACGGTTTCCGCCGAACGTACCATAGGCTCATAAATCATTTTGGACGCACCCGATGGATCACTCAGAAATCATTTGGAATCTCGTTTCAATCCATTTGGAGACAGTGGTCGTGTCAGTGCAAAATAGGTGCATGGTTTGCACCAAACATTGCTCAGAAATCGTTTCGGACGCACCCGATGGTACTCCTAAGTCATGAGGCTCAAGTGGATGCTCGTTTTGGTCTGTTTGGAGATAGTGCTAATCTTGACGTAAGATAGGTGCACGGTTTGCGTCGAACGTACCATAGGCTCGGAAATCATTTTGGACACACCCGATGGTACTCCTAGGTTACGAGGATCAAGTGGATGCTCGTTTTGGTCTGTTCGGAGACTGTGCTAATCTTGACGCAAGATAGGTGCACGGTTTCCGCCGAACGTACCATAGGCTCATAAATCATTTTGGACCCACCAGATGGATCGCTCAGAAATCATTTGGAATCTCGTTTCAATCCATTTGGAGACAGTGGTAGTGTCAGTGCAAAATAGGTGCATGGTTTGCACCAAACATTGCTCAGAAATCGTTTTGGACACACCCGATGGTACTCCTAAGTCACGAGGCTCAAGTGGATGCTCGTTTTGGTCTGTTTGGAGATAGTGCTAATCTTGACGTAAGATAGGTGCATGGTTTGCATCGAACGTACCATAATCTCGGAAATCATTTTGGACACACCCAATGGTACTCCTAGGTGACGAGGCTCAAGTGGAAGCTCGTTTTGGTCTGTTTGGAGACAGTGCTAACCTTGACGCAAGATAGGTGCATGGTTTGCGCCGAACGTACCATAGGCTCAGAAATCATTTTGGACGCACCCGATGGATCTTCTCAGTGACATTGGTCATTTGGAATCTCGTTTCAACCCATTTGGAGATAGTTTTAGTGTCAGTGCGAGATAGGTGCACGGTTTCCGCCAAACTTCGCTTAGAAATCGTTTTGGAAGCACCCGATGGTACTCCTAGGTGACGAGGCTCAAGTGGATGCTCGTTTTGGTCTATTTGGAGATAGTGCTAACCTTAACGCAAGATAGGAGCATGGTTTGCGCCGAACATACCATAGGCTCAGAAATCGTTTTGGCTGCACCCGATGGATCTCCTATGTGACATTAGTCATGTGGAATGTCATTTCAATCCATTTGGAGACAGTGGTAGTGTCAGTGCAAAATAGGTGCACGGTTTACACCAAACATCGCTAAGAAATCATTTTGGACGCACCCGATGGTACAACTAGGTGACAAGGCTCAAGTGGATGCTCATTTTGGTCTGTTTGGAGATAGTGCTAACCTTGATGTGAGGTTGGTGCACTGTTTGCGTCGAACGTACCATAGGGTCGGAAATCATTTTGGACACACCCGATGGTACTCCTAGGTGATGAGGCTCAAATGGACGCTCGTTTTGGTCTGTTTGGAGACAGTGCTAATCTTGACGCAAGAAAGGTTCACGGTTTGCGCCGAACGTACCATAGGCTCAGAAATCATTTTGGACGCACACGATGGATCTTCTCAGTGACATTGGTCATTTGGAATCTCGTTTCAATCCATTTGGAGACAATGGTAGTGTCAGGACAAAATAGGTGCATGGTTTGCAACAGACATTGCTCAGAAATCGTTTTGGACGCACCCGATGGTACTCCTAAGTCACGAGGCTCAAGTGGATGTTCGTTTTGGTCTGTTTGGAGATAGTGCTTATCTTGACGTAAGATAGGTGCATGGTTTGCGTCGAATGTACCATAGGCTCGGAAAATCGTTTTGGACACACCCGATGGTACTCCTAGGTGACGAGGTTCAAGTGGATGCCCGTTTTGGTCTGTTTGGAGACAGTGCTAATCTTGATGCGAGATAGGTGAACGGTTTGCGCCGAATATACCATAGGCTCAGAAATCATTTTGAACACACCCGATGGATCTTCTCAGTGACATTGGTCATTTGGAATCTTGTTTCAATCCATTTGGAGACAGTGGTAGTGTCAGTGCAAAATAGGTGCATGGTTTGCACCAAATATCGCTCACAAATCGTTTTGGACGCACCCGATGGGACTCCTAGGTGACGAGGCTCAAGTGGATGCTCGTTTTGGTCTGTTTGGAGATAGTGCTAACCTTAACGCAAGGTAGGTGCACGGTTTGCGCCGAACGTAACATAGGCTCAGAAAATCGTTTTGGACGCACCCTATGGATCTCCTATGTGACATTAGTCACGTGGAATGTCATTTCAATCCATTTGAAGACAGTGGTAGTGCCAATGCAAAATAGGTGCACGGTTTGCACCAAACATCGCTCAGAAATCATTTTGGATGCACCCGATGGTACAACTAGGTGACGAGGCTCAAGTGGATGCTCGTTTTGGTCTATTTGGAGATAGTGCTAACCTTGATGCGAGGTTGGTGCATGTTTGCATCGATCGTACCATAGGGTCAGAAATCGTTTTGGACACACCCGATGGTACTCCTAGGTGATGAGGCTCAAGTGGACGCTCGTTTTGGTCTATTTGGAGACAGTGCTAATCTTGACGCAAGAAAGGTTTACGGTTTGTGCCGAACGTACCATAGGCTCAAAAATCATTTTGGACGCACCCGATGGATCTTCTCAGTGACATTGGTCATTTGGAATCTCGTTTCAATCCATTTGGACACAGTGGTAGTGTCAGTGCAAAATAGGTGCATGGTTTGCACCAAACATCGCTCAGAAATTGTTTTGGATGCACCCGATGGTACTCCTAAGTCACGAGGCTCAAGTGGATGCTCGTTTTGGTCTGTTTGGAGATAGTGCTAATCTTGACGTAAGATTGGTGCATTGTTTGCGTCGAACTTACCATAGGCTCGGAAATCATTTTGGACATACCCGATGGTACTCCTAGGTGACGAGGATCAAGTGGATGCTCATTTTGGTCTATTTGGAGACTGTGCTAATCTTGACGCAAGATAGGTGCACGGTTTCCGCCGAACGTACCATAGGCTCATAAATCATTTTGGACGCACCCGATGGATCGCTCAGAAATCATTTGGAATCTCGTTTCAATCCATTTGGAGACAGTGGTAGTGTCAGTGCAAAATAGGTGCATGGTTTGCACCAAACATTGCTCAGAAATCGTTTTGGACGCACCCGATGGTACTCCTAAGTCACGAGGCTCAAGTGGATGCTCGTTTTGGTCTGTTTGGAGATAGTGCTAATCTTGACGTAAGATAGGTGCATGGTTTGCGTCGAACGTACCATAGGCTCAGAAATCGTTTTGGACACACCTAATGGTACTCCTAGGAGACGAGGTTCAAGTGGATGCTCGTTTTGTTCTGTTTGGAGACAGTGCTAACGTTGACACAAGATAGGTGCACGGTTTGCGCCGAACATACCATAGGCTCAGAAATCATTTTGGACGCCCCCGATGGATCTTCTCAGTGACATTGGTCATTTGGAATCTCGTTTCAACCCATTTGGAGATAGTTTTAGTGTCAGTGCAAGATAGGTGCACGGTTTCCGCCAAACATCGCTTAGAAATCGTTTTGGAAGCACCCGATGGTACTCCTAGGTGACGAGGCTCAAGTGGATGCTCGTTTTGGTCTATTTGGAGATAGTGCTAACCTTAACGCAAGATAGGTGCATGGTTTGCGCCGAACGTACCATAGGCTCAGAAATCGTTTTGGATGCACCCGATGGATCTCCTATGTGACATTAGTCATGTGGAATGTCATTTCAATCCATTTAGAGACAGTGGTAGTGTCAGTGCAAAATAGGTTCACGGTTTGCACCAAACATCGCTAAGAAATCATTTTGGACGCACCCGATGGTACAACTAGGTGACGAGGCTGAAGTGGATGCTCATTTTAGTCTGTTTGGAGATAGTGCTAACCTTGATGCGAGGTTGGTGCACTGTTTGCGTCGAATGTACCATAGGGTCAGAAATCATTTTGGACACACCCGATGGTACTCCTAGGTGATGAGGCTCAAGCGGACGCTCGTTTTGGTCTGTTTGGAGACAGTGCTAATCTTGACGCAAGAAAGGTTCACGGTTTGCGCCGAATGTACCATAGGCTCAGAAATCATTTTGGACGCACCCGATGGATCTTCTCAGTGACATTGCTCATTTGGAATCTCGTTTCAATCCATTTGGAGACAGTGGTAGTGTCAGTACAAAATAGGTGCATGGTTTGCACCAGACATTGCTCAGAAATCGTTTTGGACGCACCCGATGGTACTCCTAAGTCACGAGCTCAAGTGGATGCTCATTTTGGTCTGTTTGGAGATAGTGCTAATCTTGACGTAAGATAGGTGCACGGTTTGCGTCGAACGTACCATAGGCTCGGAAATCATTTTGGACACACCCGATGGTACTCCTAGGTGACGAGGTTCAAGTGGATGCCCGTTTTGGTCTGTTTGGAGACAGTGCTAATCTTGACACGAGATAGGTGAACGGTTTGCGCCGAATGTACCATAGGCTCAGAAATCATTTTGAACACACCCGATAGATCTTCTCAGTGACATTGGTCATTTGGAATCTCGTTTCAATCCATTTGGAGACAGTGGTAGTGTCAGCGCAAAATAGGTGCATGGTTTGCACCAAACATCGCTCAGAAATAATTTTGGACGCATCCGATGGGACTCCTAGGTGACGAGGCTCAAGTGGATGCTCGTTTTGGTCTGTTTGGAGATAGTGCTAACCTTAACGCAAGGTAGGTGCACGGTTTGCACCGAACGTAACATAGGCTCAGAAATTGTTTTGGACGCACCCTATGGATCTCCTATGTGACATTAGTCATGTGGAATGTCATTTCAATCCATTTGAAGACAGTGGTAGTGCCAATGCAAAATAGGTGCACGGTTTGCACCAAACATCGCTCAGAAATCATTTTGGATGCACCCGATGGTACAACTAGGTGACGAGGCTCAAGTGGATGCTCGTTTTGGTCTATTTGGAGATAGTGCTAACCTTGATGCGAGGTTGGTGCACTGTTTGCATCAATCGTACCATAGGGTCAGAAATCGTTTTGGACACACCCGATGGTACTCCTAGGTGATGAGGCTCAAGTGGACGCTCGTTTTGGTCTATTTGGAGACAGTGCTAATCTTGACGCAAGAAAGGTTTACGGTTTGTGCCGAACGTACCATAGGCTCAGAAATCATTTTGGACGCACCCGATGGATCTTCTCAGTGACATTGGTCATTTGGAATCTCGTTTCAATCTATTTGGAGACAGTGGTAGTGTCAGTGCAAAATAGGTGCATGGTTTGCACCAAACATCGCTCAGAAATTGTTTTGGACGCACCCGATGGTACTCCTAAGTCACGAGGCTCAAGTGGATGCTCGTTTTGGTCTGTTTGGAGATAGTGCTAATCTTGACGTAAGATTGGTGCACGGTTTGCGTCGAACTTACCATAGGCTTGGAAATCATTTTGGACACACCCGATGGTACTCCTAGGTGACGAGGATCAAGTGGATGCTCATTTTGGTCTGTTTGGAGACTGTGCTAATCTTGACGGAAGATAGGTGCATGGTTTCCGCCGAACATACCATAGGCTCATAAATCATTTTGGACGCACCCGATGGATCGCTCAGAAATCATTTGGAATCTCGTTTCAATCCATTTGGAGACAGTGGTAGTGTCAGTGCAAAATAGGTGCATGGTTTGCACCAAACATTGCTCAGAAATCGTTTTGGACGCACCCGATGGTACTCCTAAGTCACGAGGCTCAAGTGGATGCTCGTTATGTTCTGTTTGGAGATAGTGCTAATCTTGACGTAAGAAAGGTTCACGGTTTGCGCCGAACGTACCATAGGCTCAGAAATCATTTTGGACGCACCCGATGGATCTTCTCAGTGACATTGGTCATTTGGAATCTCGTTTCAATCCATTTGGAGACAGTGGTAGTGTCAGGACAAAATAGGTGCATGGTTTGCACCAGACATTGCTCAGAAATCGTTTTGGACGCACCCGATGGTACTCCTAAGTCACGAGGCTCAAGTGGATGTTCGTTTTGGTCTGTTTGGAGATAGTGCTTATCTTGACGTAAGATAGGTGCATGGTTTGCGTCGAACGTACCATAGGCTCGGAAATCGTTTTGGACACACCCGATGGTACTCCTAGGTGACGAGGTTCAAGTGGATGCCCGTTTTGGTCTGTTTGGAGACAGTGCTAATCTTGACGCGAGATAGGTGAACGGTTTGCGCTGAATGTACCATAGGCTCAGAAATCATTTTGAACACACCCGATGGATCTTCTCAGTGACATTGGTCATTTGGAATCTTGTTTCAATCCATTTGGAGACAGTGGTAGTGTCAGTGCAAAATAGGTGCATGGTTTGCACCAAATATCGCTCATAAATCGTTTTGGACGCACCCGATGGTACTCCTAGGTGACGAGGCTCAAGTCGATGCTCGTTTTGGTCTGTTTGGAGATAGTGCTAACCTTAACGCAAGGTAGGTGCACGGCTTGCGCCGAACGTAACATAGACTCAGAAATCATTTTGGACGCACCCGATGGATCTCCTATATCACATTAGTCATGTGGAATGTCATTTCAATCCATTTGAAGACAGTGGTAGTGCCAATGCAAAATAGGTGCACGGTTTGCACCAAACATCGCTCAGAAATCATTTTGGATGCACCCGATGGTACAACTAGGTGACGAGGCTCAAGTGGATGCTCGTTTTGGTCTATTTGGAGATAGTGCTAACCTTGATGCGAGGTTGGTGCACTGTTTGCATCGAACGTACCATAGGGTCAGAAATCGTTTTGGACACACCCGATGGTACTCCTAGGTGATGAGGCTCAAGTGGACGCTTGTTTTGGTATATTTGGAGACAGTGCTAATCTTGACGCAAGAAAGGTTCACGGTTTGTGCCGAACGTACCATAGGCTCAGAAATCATTTTGGACGCACCCGATGGATCTTCTCAGTGACATTGGTCATTTGGAATCTCGTTTCAATCTATTTGGAGACAGTGGTAGTGTCAGTGCAAAATAGGTGCATGGTTTGCACCAAACATCGCTCAGAAATTGTTTTGGACGCACCCGATGGTACTCCTAAGTCACGAGGCTCAAGTGGATGCTCGTTTTGGTCTGTTTGGAGATAGTGCTAATCTTGACGTAAGATTGGTGCACGGTTTGCGTCGAACTTACCATAGGCTTGGAAATCATTTTGGACACACCCGATGGTACTCCTAGGTGACGAGGATCAAGTGGATGCTCATTTTGGTCTGTTTGGAGACTGTGCTAATCTTGACGGAAGATAGGTGCATGGTTTCCGCCGAACATACCATAGGCTCATAAATCATTTTGGACGCACCCGATGGATCGCTCAGAAATCATTTGGAATCTCGTTTCAATCCATTTGGAGACAGTGGTAGTGTCAGTGCAAAATAGGTGCATGGTTTGCACCAAACATTGCTCAGAAATCGTTTTGGACGCACCCGATGGTACTCCTAAGTCACGAGGCTCAAGTGGATGCTCGTTATGTTCTGTTTGGAGATAGTGCTAATCTTGACGTAAGAAAGGTTCACGGTTTGCGCCGAACGTACCATAGGCTCAGAAATCATTTTGGACGCACCCGATGGATCTTCTCAGTGACATTGGTCATTTGGAATCTCGTTTCAATCCATTTGGAGACAGTGGTAGTGTCAGGACAAAATAGGTGCATGGTTTGCACCAGACATTGCTCAGAAATCGTTTTGGACGCACCCGATGGTACTCCTAAGTCACGAGGCTCAAGTGGATGTTCGTTTTGGTCTGTTTGGAGATAGTGCTTATCTTGACGTAAGATAGGTGCATGGTTTGCGTCGAACGTACCATAGGCTCGGAAATCGTTTTGGACACACCCGATGGTACTCCTAGGTGACGAGGTTCAAGTGGATGCCCGTTTTGGTCTATTTGGAGACAGTGCTAATCTTGACGCGAGATAGGTGAACGGTTTGCGCTGAATGTACCATAGGCTCAGAAATCATTTTGAACACACCCGATGGATCTTCTCAGTGACATTGGTCATTTGGAATCTTGTTTCAATCCATTTGAAGACAGTGGTAGTGTCAGTGCAAAATAGGTGCATGGTTTGCACCAAATATCGCTCATAAATCGTTTTGGACGCACCCGATGGGACTCCTAGGTGACGAGGCTCAAGTCGATGCTCGTTTTGGTCTGTTTGGAGATAGTGCTAACCTTAACGCAAGGTAGGTGCACGGCTTGCGCCGAACGTACCATAGACTTAGAAATAATTTTGGACGCACCCGATGGATCTCCTATGTGACATTAGTCATGTGGAATGTCATTTCAATCCATTTGAAGACAGTGGTAGTGCCAATGCAAAATAGGTGCACGGTTTGCACCAAACATCGCTCAGAAATCATTTTGGATGCACCCGATGGTACAACTAGGTGACGAGGCTCAAGTGGATGCTCGTTTTGGTCTATTTGGAGATAGTGCTAACCTTGATGCGAGGTTGGTGCACTGTTTGCATCGAACGTACCATAGGGTCAGAAATCGTTTTGGACACACCCGATGGTACTCCTAGGTGATGAGGCTCAAGTGGACGCTTGTTTTGGTCTATTTGGAGACAGTGCTAATCTTGACGCAAGAAAGGTTCACGGTTTGTGCCGAACGTACCATAGGCTCAGAAATCATTTTGGACGCACCCGATGGATCTTCTCAGTGACATTGGTCATTTGGAATCTCGTTTCCATCTATTTGGAGACAGTGGTAGTGTCAGTGCAAAATAGGTGCATGGTTTGCACCAAACATCGCTCAGAAATTGTTTTGGACGCACCCGATGGTACTCCTAAGTCACGAGGCTCAAGTGGATGCTCGTTTTGGTCTGTTTGGAGATAGTGCTAATCTTGACGTAAGATTGGTGCACGGTTTGCGTCGAACTTACCATAGGCTTAGAAATCATTTTGGACACACCCGATGGTACTCCTAGGTGACGAGGATCAAGTGGATGCTCATTTTGGTCTGTTTGGAGACTGTGCTAATCTTGACGCAAGATAGGTGCACGGTTTCCGCCGAACATATAATAGGCTCATAAATCATTTTGGACGCACCCGATGGATCGCTCAGAAATCATTTGGAATCTCGTTTCAATCCATTTGGAGACAGTGGTAGTGTCAGTGCAAAATAGGTGCATGGTTTGCACCAAACATTGCTCAGAAATCGTTTTGGACGCACCCGATGGTACTCCTAAGTCACGAGGCTCAAGTGGATGCTCGTTTTGGTCTGTTTGGAGATAGTGCTAACCTTGACGCAAGATAGGTGCACGGTTTGCGCCGAACGTACCATAGGCTCAGAAATCATTTTGGACGCACCCGATGGATCTTCTCAGTGACTTTGGTCATTTGGAATCTCGTTTCAACCCCATTTGGAGACAGTTTTAGTGTCAGTGCAAGATAGGTGCACGGTTTCCGCCAAACATCGCTTAGAAATCGTTTTGGAAGCACCCGATGGTACTCCTAGGTGACGAGGCTCAAGTGGATGCTCGTTTTGGTCTATTTGGAGATAGTGCTAACCGTAACGCAAGATAGGTGCATGGTTTGCGCCGAACGTACCATAGGCTCAGAAATCATTTTGGATGCACCCGATGGATCTCCTATGTGACATTAGTCATGTGGAATGTCATTTCAATCCATTTGGAGACAGTGGTAGTGTCAGTGCAAAATAGGCGCACGGTTTGCACCAAACATCGCTAAGAAATCATTTTGGACGCACCCGATGGTACAACTAGGTGACGAGGCTGAAGTGGATGCTCATTTTAGTCTGTTTGGAGATAGTGCTAACCTTGATGCGAGGTTGGTGCACTGTTTGCGTCGAACGTACCATAGGGTCAGAAATCATTTTGGACACACCCGATGGTACTCCTAGGTGATGAGGCTCAAGTGGACGCTCGTTTTGGTCTATTTGGAGACAGTGCTAATCTTGACGCAAGAAAGGTTCACGGTTTGCGCCGAACGTACCATAGGCTCAGAAATCATTTTGGACGCACCCGATGGATCTTCTCAGTGACATTGGTCATTTGGAATCTCGTTTCAATCCATTTGGAGACAGTGGTAGTGTCAGCACAAAATAGGTGCATGGTTTGCACCAGACATTGCTCAGAAATCGTTTTGGACGCACCCAATGGTACTCCTAAGTCACGAGCTCAAGTGGATGATCGTTTTGGTCTGTTTGGAGATAGTGCTAATTTTGACGTAAGATAGGTGCACGGTTTGCGTCGAACGTACCATAGGCTCGGAAATCGTTTTGGACACACCCGATGGTACTCCTAGGTGACGAGGTTCAATTGGATGCCCGTTTTGGTCTGTTTGGATACAGTGCTAATCTTGACGCGAGATAGGTTAACGGTTTGCGCCGAATGTACCATAGGCTCAGAAATCATTTTGAACACACCCGATGGATCTTCTCAGTGACATTGGTCATTTGGAATCCAGTTTCAATCCATTTGGAGACAGTGGTAGTGTACATCGCTCAGAAATCATTTTGGACGCATCCGATGGGACTCCTAGGTGACGAGGCTCAAGTGGATGCTCGTTTTGGTCTGTTTGGAGATAGTGCTAACCTTAATGCAAGGTCGGTGCACGGTTTGCGCCGAACGTAACATAGGCTCAGAAATCGTTTTGGACGCACCTCCTTTGTGACATTAGTCATGTGGAATGTCATTTCAATCCATTAGAAGACAGTGGCAGTGCCAATGCAAAATAGGTGCACGGTTTGCACCAAACATCGCTCAGAAATCATTTTGGATGCACCCGATGGTACAACTAGATGACGAGGCTCAAGTGGATGCTCGTTTTGGTCTATTTGGAGATAGTGCTAACCATGATGCGAGGTTGGTGCACTGTTTGCGTCGAACGTACCATAGGGTCAGAAATCGTTTTGGACACACCCGATGGTACTCCTAGGTGATGAGGCTCAAGTGGACGCTCGTTTTGGTCTATTTGGAGACAGTGCTAATCTTAACACAAGAAAGGTTCACGGTTTGTGCCGAACGTACCATAGGCTCAGAAATCATTTTGGACGCACCCGATGGATCTTCTCAGTGACATTGGTCATTTGGAATCTCGTTTCAATCCATTTGGAGACAGTGGTAGTGTCAGTGCAAAATAGGTGCATGGTTTGCACCAAACATCGCTCAGAAATTGTTTTGGACGCACCCGATGGTACTCCTAAGTCACGAGGCTCAAGTGGATGCTCGTTTTGGTCTGTTTGGAGATAGTGCTAATCTTGACGTAAGATTGGTGCATGGTTTGCGTCGAACTTACCATAGGCTCGGAAATCATTTTGGACACACCAGATGGTACTCCTAGGTGACGAGGATCAAGTGGATGCTCATTTTGGTCTGTTTGGAGACTGTGCTAATCTTGACGCAAGATAGGTGCATGGTTTCAGCCGAACGTACCATAGGCTCATAAATCATTTTGGACGCACCCGATGGATCGCTCAGAAATCATTTGGAATCTCGTTTCAATCCATTTGGAGACAGTGGTAGTGTTAGTGCAAAATAGGTGCATGGTTTGCACCAAACATTGCTCAGAAATCGTTTTGGACGCACCCGATGGTACTCCTAAGTCACGAGGCTCAAGTGGATGCTCGTTTTGGTCTGTTTGGAGATAGTGCTAATCTTAACATAAGATAGGTGCATGGTTTGCGTCGAACGTACCATAGGCTCGGAAATCGTTTTGGACACACCCGATGGTACTCCTAGGTGACGAGGTTCAAGTGGATGCCCGTTTTGGTCTATTTGGAGACAGTGCTAATCTTGACGCAAGATAGGTGAACGGTTTGCGCCGAATGTACCATAGGCTCAGAAATCATTTTCAACACACCCGATGGATCTTCTCAGTGACATTGGTCATTTGGAATCTTGTTTCAATCCATTTGGAGACAGTGGTAGTGTCAGTGCAAAATAGGTGCATGGTTTGCACCAAATATCGCTCATAAATCGTTTTGGACGCACCCGATGGGACTCCTAGGTGACGAGGCTCAAGTGGATGCTCGTTTTGGTCTGTTTGGAGATAGTGCTAACCTTAATGCAAGGTAGGTGCACGGTTTGCGCCGAACGTACCATAGACTCAGAAATCGTTTTGGACGCACCCGATGGATCTCCTATGTGACATTAGTCATGCGGAATGTCATTTCAATCCATTTGAAGACAGTGGTAGTGTCAATGCAAAATAGGTGCACGGTTTGCACCAAACATCGCTCATAAATCATTTTGGATGCACCCGATGGTACAACTAGGTGACGAACGTACCATAGGCTCAGAAATCATTTTGGACGCACCCGATGGATCTTCTCAGTGACATTGGTCATTTGGAATCTCGTTTCAACCCATTTGGAGACAGTTTTAGTGTCAGTGCAAGATAGGTGCACGGTTTCCGCCAAACATCGCTTAGAAATCGTTTTGGAAGCACCCGATGATACTCCTAGGTGACGAGGCTCAAGTGGATGCTCGTTTTGGTCTATTTGGAGATAGTGCTAACCTTAACGCAAGATAGGAGCGTGGTTTGCGCCGAACGTACCATAGGCTCAGAAATCGTTTTGGATGCACCCGATGGATCTCCTATGTGACATTAGTCATGTGGAATGTCATTTCAATCCATTTGGAGACAGTGGTAGTGTCAGTGCAAAATAGGTGCACGGTTTGCACCAAACATCGCTAAGAAATTATTTTGGACGCACCCGATGGTACAACTAGGTGACAAGGCTCAAGTGGATGCTCATTTTGGTCTGTTTGGAGATAGTGCTAAACTTGATGCGACGTTGGTGCACTGTTTGCGTCGAACATACCATAGGGTCGGAAATCATTTTGGACACACCCGATGGTACTCCTAGGTGATGAGGCTCAAATGGACACTCGTTTTGGTCTGTTTGGAGACAGTGCTAATCTTGACGCAAGAAAGGTTCACGGTTTGCGCCGAACGTACCATAGGCTCAGAAATCATTTTGGACGCACCCGATGGATCTTCTCAGTGACATTGGTCATTTGGAATCTCGTTTCAATCCATTTGGAGACAGTGGTAGTGTCAGTATAAAATAGGTGCATGGTTTGCACCAGACATTGCTCAGAAATCGTTTTGGACGCACCCGATGGATCTTCTCAGTGACATTGGTCATTAGGAATCTCGTTTCAATCCATTTGGAGAAAGTGGTAGTGTCAGTGCAAAATAGGTGCATGGTTTGCACCAAACATCGCTCAAAAATCGTTTTGGACGCACTCGATGGGACTCCTAGGTGACGAGGCTCAAGTGGATGCTCGTTTTGGTCTGTTTGGAGATAGTGCTAACCTTAACCAAGGTAGGTGCAAGGTTTGCGCCGAACGTACCACAGCTCAGAAATCGTTTTGGACGCACCCGATGGATCTCCTATGTGACATTAGTCCTGTGGAATGTCATTTCAATCCATTTGAAGACAGTGGTAGTGTCAATGCAAATAGGTGCACGGTTTGCACCAAACATCGCTCAGAAATCATTTTGGATGCACCCGATGGTACAACTAGGTGATGAGGCTCAAGTGGATGCTCGTTTTGGTCAATTTGGAGATAGTGCTAACCTTGATGCGAGGTTGGTGCACTGTTTGCGTCGAACGTACCATAGGGTCAGAAATCGTTTTGGACACACCCGATGGTACTCCTAGGTGATGAGGCTCAAGTGGACGCTCGTTTTGGTCTATTTGGAGACAGTGCTAATCTTAACGCAAGAAAGGTTCACGGTTTGTGCCGAACGTACCATAGGCTCAGAAATCATTTTGGACGCACCCGATGGATCTTCTCAGTGACATTGGTCATTTGGAATCTCGTTTCAATCCATTTGGAGACAGTGGTAGTGTCAGTGCAAAATAGGTGCATGGTTTGCACCAAACATCGCTCAGAAATTGTTTTGGACGCATCCGATGGTACTCCTAAGTCACGAGGCTCAAGTGGATGCTCGTTTTGGTCTGTTTGGAGATAGTGCTAATCTTGACGTAAGATTGGTGCATGGTTTGCGTCGAACTTACCATAGGCTCGGAAATCATTTTGGACACACCAGATGGTACTCCTAGGTGACGAGGATCAAGTGGATGCTCATTTTGGTCTGTTTGGAGACTGTGCTAATCTTGACGCAAAATAGGTGCACGGTTTCCGCCGAACGTACCATAGGCTCATAAATCATTTTGGACGCACCTGATGGATCGCTCAAAAATCATTTGGAATCCCGTTTCAATCCATTTGGAGACAGTGGTAGTGTTAGTGCAAAATAGGTGCATGGTTTGCACCAAACATTGCTCAGAAATCGTTTTGCACGCACCCGATGGTACTCCTAAGTCATGAGGCTCAAGTGGATGCTCGTTTTGGTCTGTTTGGAGATAGTGCTAATCTTAACGTAAGATAGGTGCATGGTTTGCGTCGAACGTACCATAGGCTCGGAAATCGTTTTGGACACACCCGATGGTACTCCTAGGTGACGAGGTTCAAGTGGATGCCCGTTTTGGTCTGTTTGGAGACAGTGCTAATCTTGACGCGAGATAGGTGAACGGTTTGCGCCGAATGTACCATAGGCTCAGAAATCATTTTGAACACACCCGATGGATCTTCTCAGTGACATTGGTCATTTGGAATCTTGTTTCAATCCATTTGGAGATAGTGGTAGTGTCAGTGCAAAATAGGTGCATGGTTTGCACCAAATATCGCTCATAAATCGTTTTGGACGCACCCGATGGGACTCCTAGGTGACGAGGCTCAAGTGGATGCTCGTTTTGGTCTGTTTGGAGATAGTGCTAACCTTAACGCAAGGTAGGTGCATGGTTTGCGCCGAACGTACCATAGACTCAGAAATCGTTTTGGACGCACCCGATGGATCTCCTATGTGACATTAGTCATGCGGAATGTCATTTCAATCCATTTGAAGACAGTGGTAGTGTCAATGCAAAATAGGTGCACGGTTTGCACCAAACATCGCTCATAAATCATTTTGGATGCACCCGATGGTACAACTAGGTGACGAACGTACCATAGGCTCAGAAATCATTTTGGACGCACCCGATGGATCTTCTCAGTGACATTGGTCATTTGGAATCTCGTTTCAATCCATTTGGAGACAGTGGTAGTGTCAGTACAAAATAGGTGCATGGTTTGCACCAAACATCGCTCAGAAATTGGTTTGGAGATAGTGCTAAACTTGATGCGAGGTTGGTGCACTGTTTGCGTCGAGCGTACCATAGGGTCGGAAATCATTTTGGACACACCCGATGGTACTCCTAGGTGATGAGGCTCAAATGGACGCTCGTTTTGGTCTGTTTGGAGACAGTGCTAATCTTGACGCAAGAAAGGTTCACGGTTTGCGCCGAATGTACCATAGGCTCAGAAATCATTTTGGACGCACCCGATGGATCTTCTCAGTGACATTGGTCATTTGGAATCTCGTTTCAATCCATTTGGAGACAGTGGTAGTGTCAGTACAATATAGGTGCATGGTTTGCACCAAACATCGCTCAGAAATTGTTTTGGACGCACCCGGTGGTACTCCTAAGTCACGAGGCTCAAGTGGATGCTCGTTTTGGTCTGTTTGGAGATAGTGCTAATCTTGACGTAAGATTGGTGCATGGTTTGCGTCGAACTTACCATAGGCTCGGAAATCATTTTGGACACACCAGATGGTACTCCTAGGTGACGAGGATCAAGTGGATGCTCATTTTGGTCTGTTTGGAGACTGTGCTAATCTTGACGCAAGATAGGTGCATGGTTTCCGCCGAACGTACCATAGGCTCATAAATCATTTTGGACGCACCCGATGGATCGCTCAGAAATCATTTGGAATCTCGTTTCAATCCATTTGGAGACAGTGGTAGTGTTAGTGCAAAATAGGTGCATGGTTTGCACCAAACATTGCTCAGAAATCGTTTTGGACGCACCCGATGGTACTCCTAAGTCACGAGGCTCAAGTGGATGCTCGTTTTGGTCTGTTTGGAGATAGTGCTAATCTTGACTTAAGATTGGTGCATGGTTTGCGTCGAACGTACCATAGGCTCGGAAATAGTTTTGGACACTCCCAATGGTACTCCTAGGTGACGAGGTTCAAATGGATGCTCGTTTTGGTCTGTTTGGAGACAGTGCTAACATTGACGCAAGATAGGTGCACGGTTTGCGCCGAATGTACCATAGGCTCATAAATCATTTTGGACGCACCCGATGGATCTTCTCAGTGACATTGGTCATTTGGAATCTCGTTTCAACCCATTTGGAGACAGTTTTAGTGTCAGTGCAAGATAGGTGCGTGGTTTCCGCCAAACATCGCTAAGAAATCATTTTGGATGCACCCGATGGTACAACTAGGTGACGAGGCTGAAGTGGATGCTCATTTTGGTCTGTTTGGAGATAGTGCTAACCTTGATGCGAGGTTGGTGCACTGTTTGCGTCGAACGTACCATAGGGTCAGAAATCGTTTTGGATGCACCCGATGGATCTCCTATGTGACATTAGTCATGTGGAATGTCATTTCAATCCATTTGGAGACAGTGGTAGTGTCAGTGCAAAATAGGTGCACGGTTTGCACCAAACATCGCTAAGAAATCATTTTGGACGCACCTGATGGTACAACTAGGTGACAAGGCTCAAGTGGACGCTCATTTTGGTCTGTTTGGAGATAGTGCTAAACTTGATGCGAGGTTGGTGCACTGTTTGCGTCGAACGTACCATAGGGTCAGAAATCATTTTGGACACACCCGATGGTACTCCTAGGTGATGAGGCTCAAATGGACGCTCGTTTTGGTCTGTTTGGAGACAGTGCTAATCTTGACGCAAGAAAGGTTCACGGTTTGCGCCGAACGTACCATAGGCTCAGAAATCATTTTGGACGCAACCGATGGATCTTCTCAGTGACATTGGTCATTTGGAATCTCGTTTCAATCCATTTGGAGATAGTGGTAGTGTCAGTACAAAATAGGTGCACGGTTTGCACCAAACATCGCTCATAAATCATTTTGGATGCACCCGATGGTACAACTAGGTGACGAACGTACCATAGGCTCAGAAATCATTTTGGACGCACCCGATGGATCTTCTTAGTGACATTGGTCATTTGGAATCTCGTTTCAACCCATTTGGAGACAGTTTTAGTGTCAGTGCAAGATAGGTGCACGGTTTCCGCCAAACATCGCTTAGAAATCGTTTTGGAAGCACCCGATGGTACTCCTAGGTGACGAGGCTCTAGTGGATGCTCGTTTTGGTCTATTTGGAGATAGTGCTAACCTTAACGCAAGATAGGAGCGTGGTTTGCGCCGAACGTACCATAGGCTCAGAAATCGTTTTGGATGCACCCGATGGATCTCCTATGTGACATTAGTCATGTGGAATGTCATTTCAATCCATTTGGAGATAGTGGTAGTGTCAGTGCAAAATAGGTGCACGGTTTGCACCAAACATCGCTAAGAAATCATTTTGGACGCACCCGATGGTACAACTAGGTGACAAGGCTCAAGTGGATGCTCATTTTGGTCTGTTTGGAGATAGTGCTAAACTTGATGCGAGGTTGGTGCACTGTTTGCGTCGAACGTACCATAGGGTCGGAAATCATTTTGGACACACCCGATGGTACTCCTAGGTGATGAGGCTCAAATGGACGCTCGTTTTGGTCTGTTTGGAGACAGTGCTAATCTTGACGCAAGAAAGGTTCACGGTTTGCGCCGAACGTACCATAGGCTCAGAAATCATTTTGGACGCACCCGATGGATCTTCTCAGTGACATTGGTCATTTGGAATCTCGTTTCAATCCATTTGGAGACAGTGGTAGTGTCAGTACAAAATAGGTGCATGGTTTGCACCAAACATCGCTCAGAAATTGTTTTGGACGCACCCGATGGTACTCCTAAGTCACGAGGCTCAAGTGGATGCTCGTTTTGGTCTGTTTGGAGATAGTGCTAATCTTGATGTAAGATTGGTGCATGGTTTGCGTCGAACTTACCATAGGCTCGGAAATCATTTTGGACACACCAGATGGTACTCCTAGGTGACGAGGATCAAGTGGATGCTCATTTTGGTCTGTTTGGAGACTGTGCTAATCTTGACGCAAGATAGGTGCACGGTTTCCGCCGAACGTACCATAGGCTCATAAATCATTTTGGACGCACCTGATGGATCGCTCAGAAATCATTTGGAATCCCGTTTCAATCCATTTGGAGACAGTGGTAGTGTTAGTGCAAAATAGGTGCATGGTTTGCACCAAACATTGCTCAGAAATCGTTTTGGACGCACCCGATGGTACTCCTAAGTCATGAGGCTCAAGTGGATGCTCGTTTTGGTCTGTTTGGAGATAGTGCTAATCTTAACGTAAAATAGGTGCATGGTTTGCGTCGAACGTACCATAGGCTCGGAAATCGTTTTGGACACACCCGATGGTACTCCTAGGTGACGAGGTTCAAGTGGATGCCCGTTTTGGTCTGTTTGGAGACAGTGCTAATCTTGACGCGAGATAGGTGAACGGTTTGCGCCGAATGTACCATAGGCTCAGAAATCATTTTGAACACACCCGATGGATCTTCTCAGTGACATTGGTCATTTGGAATCTTGTCTCAATCCATTTGGAGATAGTGGTAGTGTCAGTGCAAAATAGGTGCATGGTTTGCACCAAATATCGCTCATAAATCATTTTGGACGCACCCGATGGGACTCCTAGGTGACTAGGCTCAAGTGGATGCTCGTTTTGGTCTGTTTGGAGATAGTGCTAACCTTAACGCAAGGTAGGTGCATGGTTTGCGCCGAACGCACCATAGACTCAGAAATCGTTTTGGACGCACCCGATGGATCTCCTATGTGACATTAGTCATGCGGAATGTCATTTCAATCCATTTGAAGACAGTGGTAGTGTCAATGCAAAATAGGTGCACGGTTTGCACCAAACATCGCTCATAAATCATTTTGGATGCACCCGATGGTACAACTAGGTGACGAACGTACCATAGGCTCAGAAATCATTTTGGACGCACCCGATGGATCTTCTCAGTGACATTGGTCATTTGGAATCTCGTTTCAACCCATTTGGAGACAGTTTTAGTGTCAGTGCAAGATAGGTGCACGGTTTCCGCCAAACATCGCTTAGAAATCGTTTTGGAAGCACCCGATGGTACTCCGAGGTGACGAGGCTCAAGTGGATGCTCGTTTTGGTCTATTTGGAGATAGTGCTAACCTTAACGCAAGATAGGAGCGTGGTTTGCGCCGAACGTACCATAGGCTCAGAAATCGTTTTGGATGCACCCGATGGATCTCCTATGTGACATTAGTCATGTGGAATGTCATTTCAATCCATTTGGAGACAGTGGTAGTGTCAGTGCAAAATAGGTGCACGGTTTGCACCAAACATCGCTAAGAAATCATTTTGGACGCACCCGATGGTACAACTAGGTGACAAGGCTCAAGTGGATGCTCATTTTGGTCTGTTTGGAGATAGTGCTAAACTTGATGCGAGGTTGGTGCACTGTTTGCGTCGAACGTACCATAGGGTCGGAAATCATTTTGGACACACCCGATGGTACTCCTAGGTGATGAGGCTCAAATGGACGCTCGTTTTGGTCTGTTTGGAGACAGTGCTAATCTTGACGCAAGAAAGGTTCACGGTTTGCGCCGAACGTACCATAGGCTCAGAAATCATTTTGGACGCACCCGATGGATCTTCTCAGTGACATTGGTCATTTGGAATCTCGTTTCAATCCATTTGGAGACAGTGGTAGTGTCAGTACAAAATAGGTGCATGGTTTGCACCAAACATCGCTCAGAAATTGGTTTGGACGCACCCGATGGTACTCCTAAGTCACGAGGCTCAAGTGGATGCTCGTTTTGGTCTGTTTGGAGATAGTGCTAATCTTGACGTAAGATTGGTGCATGGTTTGCGTCGAACTTACCATAGGCTCGGAAATCATTTTGGACACACCAGATGGTACTCCTAGGTGACGAGGATCAAGTGGATGCTCATTTTGGTCTGTTTGGAGACTGTGCTAATCTTGACGCAAGATAGGTGCACGGTTTCCACCGAACGTACCATAGGCTCATAAATCATTTTGGACGCACCTGATGGATCGCTCAGAAATCATTTGGAATCCCGTTTCAATCCATTTGGAGACAGTGGTAGTGTTAGTGCAAAATAGGTGCATGGTTTGCACCAAACATTGCTCAGAAATCGTTTTGGACGCACCCGATGGTACTCCTAAGTCATGAGGCTCAAGTGGATGCTCGTTTTGGTCTGTTTGGAGATAGTGCTAATCTTAACGTAAGATAGGTGCATGGTTTGCGTCGAACGTACCATAGGCTCGGAAATCGTTTTGGACACACCCGATGGTACTCCTAGGTGACGAGGTTCAAGTGGATGCCCGTTTTGGTCTGTTTGGAGACAGTGCTAATCTTGACGCGAGATAGGTGAACGGTTTGCGCCGAATGTACCATAGGCTCAGAAATCATTTTGAACACACCCGATGGATCTTCTCAGTGACATTGGTCATTTGGAATCTTGTTTCAATCCATTTGGAGATAGTGGTAGTGTCAGTGCAAAATAGGTGCATGGTTTGCACCAAATATCGCTCATAAATCGTTTTGGACGCACCCGATGGGACTCCTAGGTGACGAGGCTCAAGTGGATGCTCGTTTTGGTCTGTTTGGAGATAGTGCTAACCTTAACGCAAGGTAGGTGCATGGTTTGCGCCGAACGTACCATAGACTCAGAAATCGTTTTAGACGCACCCGATGGATCTCCTATGTGACATTAGTCATGCGGAATGTCATTTCAATCCATTTGAAGACAGTGGTAGTGTCAATGCAAAATAGGTGCACGGTTTGCACCAAACATCGCTCATAAATCATTTTGGATGCACCCGATGGTACAACTAGGAGACGAACGTACCATAGGCTCAGAAATCATTTTGGACGCACCCGATGGATCTTCTCAGTGACATTGGTCATTTGGAATCTCGTTTCAACACATTTGGAGACAGTTTTAGTGTTAGTGCAAGATAGGTGCACGGTTTCCGCCAAACATCGCTTAGAAATCGTTTTGGAAGCACCCGATGGTACTCCTAGGTGACGAGGCTCAAGTGGATGCTCGTTTTGGTCTATTTGGAGATAGTGCTAACCTTAACGCAAGATAGGAGCGTGGTTTGCGCCGAACGTACCATAGGCTCAGAAATCGTTTTGGATGCACCCGATGGATCTCCTATGTGACATTAGTCATGTGGAATGTCATTTCAATCCATTTGGAGACAGTGGTAGTGTCAGTGCAAAATAGGTGCACGGTTTGCACCAAACATCGCTAAGAAATCATTTTGGACGCACCCGATGGTACAACTAGGTGACAAGGCTCAAGTGGATGCTCATTTTGGTCTGTTTGGAGATAGTGCTAAACTTGATGCGAGGTTGGTGCACTGTTTGCGTCGAACGTACCATAGGGTCGGAAATCATTTTGGACACACCCGATGGTACTCCTAGGTGATGAGGCTCAAATGGACGCTCGTTTCGGTCTGTTTGGAGACAGTGCTAATCTTGACGCAAGAAAGGTTCACGGTTTGCGCCGAACGTACCATAGGCTCAGAAATCATTTTGGACGCACCCGATGGATCTTCTCAGTGACATTGGTCATTTGGAATCTCGTTTCAATCCATTTGGAGACAGTGGTAGTGTCAGTACAAAATAGGTGCATGGTTTGCACCAAACATCGCTCAGAAATTGTTTTGGACGCACCCGATGGTACTCCTAAGTCACGAGGCTCAAGTGGATGCTCGTTTTGGTCTATTTGGAGATAGTGCTAATCTTGACGTAAGATTGGTGCATGGTTTGCGTCGAACTTACCATAGGCTCGGAAATCATTTTGGGCACACCCGATGGTACTCCTAGGTGACGAGGATCAAGTGGATGCTCATTTTGGTCTGGTTGGAGACTGTGCTAATCTCGACGCAAGATAGGTGCACGGTTTCCACCGAACGTACCATAGGCTCATAAATCATTTTGGACGCACCCGATGGATCGCTCAGAAATCATTTGGAATCTCGTTTCAATCCATTTGGAGACAGTGGTAGTGTCAGTGCAAAATAGGTGCATGGTTTGCACCAAACATTGCTCAGAAATCATTTTGGACGCACCTGATGGTACTCCTAAGTCACGAGGCTCAAGTGGATGCTCGTTTTGTTCTGTTTGGAGATAGTGCTAATCTTGACTTAAGATAGGTGCATGGTTTGCGTCGAACGTACCATAGGCTCGGAAATAGTTTTGGACACACCCAATGGTACTCCTTGGTGACGAGGTTCAAATGGATGCTCGTTTTGGTCTGTTTGGAGACAGTGCTAACCTTGACGCAAGATAGGTGCACGGTTTGCGCCGAATGTACCAAAGGCTCAGAAATCATTTTGGACGCACCCGATGGATCTTCTCAGTGACATTGGTCTTTTGGAATCTCGTTTCAACCCATTTGGAGACAGTTTTAGTGTCAGTGCAAGATAGGTGCGTGGTTTCGGCCAAACATCGCTAAGAAATCATTTTGGATGCACCCGATGGCACAACTAGGTGACGAGGCTGAAGTGGATGCTCATTTTGGTCTGTTTGGAGATAGTGCTAACCTTGATGCGAGGTTGGTGCACTGTTTGCGTCGAACGTACCATAGGGTCAGAAATCGTTTTGGATGCACCCGATGGATCTCCTATGTGACATTAGTCATGTGGAATGTCATTTCAATCCATTTGGAGACAGTGGTAGTGTCAGTGCAAAATAGGTGCACGGTTTGCACCAAACATCGCTAAGAAATCATTTTGGACGCACCTGATGGTACAACTAGGTGACAAGGCTCAAGTGGATGCTCATTTTGGTCTGTTTGGAGATAGTGCTAAACTTGATGCGAGGTTGGTGCACTGTTTGCGTCGAACGTACCATAGGGTCAGAAATCATTTTGGACACACCCGATGGTACTCCTAGGTGATGAGGCTCAAATGGACGCTCGTTTTGGTCTGTTTGGAGACAGTGCTAATCTTGACGCAAGAAAGGTTCACGGTTTGCGCCGAACGTACCATAGGCTCAGAAATCATTTTGGACGCACCCGATGGATCTTCTTAGTGACATTGGTCATTTGGAATCTCGTTTCAATCCATTTGGAGACAGTGGTAGTGTCAGTACAAAATAGGTGCATGGTTTGCACTGGACATTGCTCAGAAATCGTTTTGGACGCACCCGATGGTACTCCTAAGTCACGAGGCTCAAGTGGATGTTCGTTTTGGTCTGTTTGAAGATAGTGCTTATCTTGACGTAAGATAGGTGCACGGTTTGCGTCGAACGTACCATAGGCTCGGAAATCGTTTTGGACACACCCAATGGTACTCCTAGGTGACGAGGTTCAAGTGGATGCCCGTTTTGGTCTGTTTGGAGACAGTGCTAATCTTGACGCGAGATAGGTGAACGGTTTGCGCCGAATGTACCATAGCCTCAGAAATCATTTTGAACACACCCGATGGATCTTCTCAGTGACATTGGTCATTTGGAATCTTGTTTCAATCCATTTGGAGACAGTGGTAGTGTCAGTGCAAAATAGGTGCATGGTTTGCACCAAATATCGCTCATAAATCATTTTGGACGCACCCGATGGGACTCCTAGGTGACGAGGCTCAAGTGGATGCTCGTTTTGGTCTGTTTGGAGATAGTGCTAACCTTAACGCAAGGTAGGTGCACGGTTTGCGCCGAACGTACCATAGACTCAGAAATCGTTTTGGACGCACCCGATGGATCTCCTATGTGACATTAGTCATGCGGAATGTCATTTCAATCCATTCGAAGACAGTGGTAGTGTCAATGCAAAATAGGTGCACGGTTTGCACCAAACATCGCTCATAAATCATTTTGGATGCACCCGATGGTACATCTAGGTGACGAGGCTCAAGTGGATGCTCGTTTTGGTCTATTTGGATACAGTGCTAACCTTGATGCGAGGTTGGTGCACTGTTTGTGTCGAAGTACCATAGGGTCAGAAATCGTTTTGGACACACCCGATGGTACTCCTAGGTGATGAGGCTCAAGTGGACGCTCGTTTTGGTCTATTTGGAGACAGTGCTAATCTTGACGGAAGAAAGGTTCACGGTTTGTGCCGAACGTACCATAGGCTCAGAAATCATTTTGGACGCACCCGATGGATCTTCTCAGTGACATTGGTCATTTGGAATCTCGTTTCAATCCATTTGGAGACAGTGGTAGTGTCAGTGCCAAATAGGTGCATGGTTTGCACCAAACATCGCTCAGAAATTGTTTTGGACGCACCCGATGGTACTCCTAAGTCACGAGGCTCAAGTGGATGCTCGTTTTGGTCTGTTTGGAGATAGTGCTAATCTTGATGTAAGATTGGTGCATGGTTTGCGTCGAACTTACCATAGGCTCGGAAATCATTTTGGACACACCCGATGGTACTCCTAGGTGACGAGGATCAAGTGGATGCTCATTTTGGTCTGTTTGGAGACAGTGCTAATCTTGACGCGAGATAGGTGAACGGTTTGCGCCGAATGTACCATAGGCTCAGAAATCATTTTTAACACACCCGATGGATCTTCTCAGTGACATTGGTCATTTGGAATCTTGTTTCAATCCATTTGGAGAGAGTGGTAGTGTCAGTGCAAAATAGGTGCATGGTTTGCACCAAATATCGCTCATAAATCGTTTTGGACGCACCCGATGGGACTCCTAGGTGACGAGGCTCAAGTGGATGCTCGTTTTGGTCTGTTTGGAGATAGTGCTAACCTTAACGCAAGGTAGGTGCACGGTTTGCGCCGAACGTACCATAGACTCAGAAATCGTTTTGGACGCACCCGATGGATCTCCTATGTGACATTAGTCATGCGGAATGTCATTTCAATCCATTTGAAGACAGTGGTAGTGTCAATGCAAAATAGGTGCACGGTTTGCACCAAACATCGCTCATAAATCATTTTGGATGCACCCGATGGTACAACTAGGTGACGAACGTACCATAGGCTCAGAAATCATTTTGGACGCACCCGATGGATCTTCTCAGTGACATTGGTCATTTGGAATCTCGTTTCAACCCATTTGGAGACAGTTTTAGTGTCAGTGCAAGATAGGTGCACGGTTTCCGCCAAACATCGCTTAGAAATCGTTTTGGAAGCACCCGATGGTACTCCGAGGTGACGAGGCTCAAGTGGATGCTCGTTTTGGTCTATTTGGAGATAGTGCTAACCTTAACGCAAGATAGGAGCGTGGTTTGCGCCGAACGTACCATAGGCTCAGAAATCGTTTTGGATGCACCCGATGGATCTCCTATGTGACATTAGTCATGTGGAATGTCATTTCAATCCATTTGGAGACAGTGGTAGTGTCAGTGCAAAATAGGTGCACGGTTTGCACCAAACATCGCTAAGAAATCATTTTGGACGCACCCGATGGTACAACTAGGTGACAAGGCTCAAGTGGATGCTCATTTTGGTCTGTTTGGAGATAGTGCTAAACTTGATGCGAGGTTGGTGCACTGTTTGCGTCGAACGTACCATAGGGTCGGAAATCATTTTGGACACACCCGATGGTACTCCTAGGTGATGAGGCTCAAATGGACGCTCGTTTTGGTCTGTTTGGAGACAGTGCTAATCTTGACGCAAGAAAGGTTCACGGTTTGCGCCGAACGTACCATAGGCTCAGAAATCATTTTGGACGCACCCGATGGATCTTCTCAGTGACATTGGTCATTTGGAATCTCGTTTCAATCCATTTGGAGACAGTGGTAGTGTCAGTACAAAATAGGTGCATGGTTTGCACCAAACATCGCTCAGAAATTGGTTTGGACGCACCCGATGGATCTTCTCAGTGACATTGGTCATCTGGAATCTCGTTTCAATCCATTTGGAGACAGTGGTAGTGTCAGTGCAAAATAGGTGCATGGTTTGCACCAAACATCGCGCAAAAATTGTTTTGGACGCACCCGATGGGACTCCTAGGTGACGAGGCTCAAGTGGATGCTCGTTTTGGTCTGTTTGGAGATAGTGCTAACCTTAACCAAGGTAGGTGCAAGGTTTGCGCCGAACGTACCATAGCTCAGAAATGTTTTGGACGCACCCGATGGATCTCCTATGTGACATTAGTCCTGTGGAATGTCATTTCAATCCATTTGGAGACAGTGGTAGTGTCAATGCAAATAGGTGCACGGTTTGCACCAAACATCGCTCAGAAATCATTTTGGATGCAATCGATGGTACAACTAGGTGATGAGGCTCAAGTGGATGCTCGTTTTGGTCAATTTGGAGACAGTGCTAATCTTGACGCAAGAAAGGTTCACGGTTTGTGCCGAACGTACCATAGGCTCAGAAATCATTTTGGACGCACCCGATGGATCTTCTCAGTGGCATTGGTCATTTGGAATCTCGTTTCAATCCATTTGGAGACAGTGGTAGTGTCAGTGCAAAATAGGTGCATGGTTTGCACCAAACATCGCTCAGAAATTGTTTTGGACGCACCCGATGGTACTCCTAAGTCACGAGGCTCAAGTGGATGCTCGTTTTGGTCTGTTTGGAGATAGTGCTAATCTTGACGTAAGATTGGTGCATGGTTTGCGTCGAACTTACCATAGGCTCGGAAATCATTTTGGACACACCCGATGGTACTCCTAGGTGACGAGGATCAAGTGGATGCTCATTTTGGTCTGTTTGGAGACAGTGCTAATCTTGACGCGAGATAGGTGAACGGTTTGCGCCGAATGTACCATAGGCTCAGAAATCATTTTCAACACACCCGATGGATCTTCTCAGTGACATTGGTCATTTGGAATCTTGTTTCAATCCATTTGGAGAGAGTGGTAGTGTCAGTGCAAAATAGGTGCATGGTTTGCACCAAATATCGCTTATAAATCGTTTTGGACGCACCCGATGGGACTCCTAGGTGACGAGGCTCAAGTGGATGCTCGTTTTGGTCTGTTTGGAGATAGTGCTAACCTTAACGCAAGGTAGGTGCACGGTTTGCGCCGAACGTACCATAGACTCAGAAATCGTTTTGGACGCACCCGATGGATCTCCTATGTGACATTAGTCATGCGGAATGTCATTTCAATCCATTTGAAGACAGTGGTAGTGTCAATGCAAAATAGGTGCACGGTTTGCACCAAACATCGCTCATAAATCATTTTGGATGCACCCGATGGTACAACTAGGTGACGAACGTACCATAGGCTCAGAAATCATTTTGGACGCACCCGATGGATCTTCTCAGTGACATTGGTCATTTGGAATCTCGTTTCAACCCATTTGGAGACAGTTTTAGTGTCAGTGCAAGATAGGTGCACGGTTTCCGCCAAACATCGCTTAGAAATCGTTTTGGAAGCACCCGATGATACTCCTAGGTGACGAGGCTCAAGTGGATGCTCGTTTTGGTCTATTTGGAGATAGTGCTAACCTTAACGCAAGATAGGAGCGTGGTTTGCGCCGAACGTACCATAGGCTCAGAAATCGTTTTGGATGCACCCGATGGATCTCCTATGTGACATTAGTCATGTGGAATGTCATTTCAATCCATTTGGAGACAGTGGTAGTGTCAGTGCAAAATAGGTGCACGGTTTGCACCAAACATCGCTAAGAAATCATTTTGGACGCACCCGATGGTACAACTAGGTGACAAGGCTCAAGTGGATGCTCATTTTGGTCTGTTTGGAGATAGTGCTAAACTTGATGCGAGGTTGGTGCACTGTTTGCGTCGAACGTACCATAGGGTCGGAAATCATTTTGGACACACTCGATGGTACTCCTAGGTGATGAGGCTCAAATGGACGCTCGTTTTGGTCTGTTTGGAGACAGTGCTAATCTTGACGCAAGAAAGGTTCACGGTTTGCGCCGAACGTACCATAGGCTCAGAAATCATTTTGGACGCACCCGATGGATCTTCTCAGTGACATTGGTCATTTGGAATCTCGTTTCAATCCATTTGGAGACAGCGGTAGTGTCAGTATAAAATAGGTGCATGGTTTGCACCAGACATTGCTCAGAAATCGTTTTGGACGCACCCGATGGATCTTCTCAGTGACATTGGTCATTTGGAATCTCGTTTCAATCCATTTGGAGACAGTGGTAGTGTCAGTGCAAAATAGGTGCATGGTTTGCACCAAACATCGCGCAAAAATCGTTTTGGACGCACCCGATGGGACTCCTAGGTGACGAGGCTCAAGTGGATGCTCGTTTTGGTCTGTTTGGAGATAGTGCTAACCTTAACCAAGGTAGGTGCAAGGTTTGCGCCGAACGTACCATAGCTCAAAAATCGTTTTGGACGCACCCGATGGATCTCCTATGTGACATTAGTCCTGCGGAATGTCATTTCAATCCATTTGGAGACAGTGGTAGTGTCAATGCAAAATAGGTGCACGGTTTGCACCAAACATCGCTCATAAATCATTTTGGATGCACCTGATGGTACAACTAGGTGACGAACGTACCATAGGCTCAGAAATCATTTTGGACGCACCCGATGGATCTTCTCAGTGACATTGGTCATTTGGAATCTCGTTTCAACCCATTTGGAGACAGTTTTAGTGTCAGTGCAAGATAGGTGCACGGTTTCCGCCAAACATCGCTTAGAAATCGTTTTGGAAGCACCCGATGGTACTCCTAGGTGACGAGGCTCAAGTGGATGCTCGTTTTGGTCTATTTGGAGATAGTGCTAACCTTAACGCAAGATAGGAGCGTGGTTTGCGCCGAACGTACCATAGGCTCAGAAATTGTTTTGGATGCACCCGATGGATCTCCTATGTGACATTAGTCATGTGGAATGTCATTTCAATCCATTTGGAGACAGTGGTAGTGTCAGTGCAAAATAGGTGCACGGTTTGCACCAAACATCGCTAAGAAATCATTTTGGACGCACCCGATGGTACAACTAGGTGACAAGGCTCAAGTGGATGCTCATTTTGGTCTGTTTGGAGATAGTGCTAAACTTGATGCGAGGTTGGTGCACTGTTTGCGTCGAACGTACCATAGGGTCGGAAATCATTTTGGACACACCCGATGGTACTCCTAGGTGATGAGGCTCAAATGGACGCTCGTTTTGGTCTGTTTGGAGACAGTGCTAATCTTGACGCAAGAAAGGTTCACGGTTTGCGCCGAACGTACCATAGGCTCAGAAATCATTTTGGACGCACCCGATGGATCTTCTCAGTGACATTGGTCATTTGGAATCTCGTTTCAATCCATTTGGAGACAGTGGTAGTGTCAGTACAAAATAGGTGCATGGTTTGCACCAAACATCGCTCAGAAATTGGTTTGGACGCACCCGATGGATCTTCTCAGTGACATTGGTCATCTGGAATCTCGTTTCAATCCATTTGGAGACAGTGGTAGTGTCAGTGCAAAATAGGTGCATGGTTTGCACCAAACATCGCGCAAAAATTGTTTTGGACGCACCCGATGGGACTCCTAGGTGACGAGGCTCAAGTGGATGCTCGTTTTGGTCTGTTTGGAGATAGTGCTAACCTTAACCAAGGTAGGTGCAAGGTTTGCGCCGAACGTACCATAGCTCAGAAATGTTTTGGACGCACCCGATGGATCTCCTATGTGACATTAGTCCTGTGGAATGTCATTTCAATCCATTTGGAGACAGTGGTAGTGTCAATGCAAATAGGTGCACGGTTTGCACCAAACATCGCTCAGAAATCATTTTGGATGCAATCGATGGTACAACTAGGTGATGAGGCTCAAGTGGATGCTCGTTTTGGTCAATTTGGAGACAGTGCTAATCTTGACGCAAGAAAGGTTCACGGTTTGTGCCGAACGTACCATAGGCTCAGAAATCATTTTGGACGCACCCGATGGATCTTCTCAGTGGCATTGGTCATTTGGAATCTCGTTTCAATCCATTTGGAGACAGTGGTAGTGTCAGTGCAAAATAGGTGCATGGTTTGCACCAAACATCGCTCAGAAATTGTTTTGGACGCACCCGATGGTACTCCTAAGTCACGAGGCTCAAGTGGATGCTCGTTTTGGTCTGTTTGGAGATAGTGCTAATCTTGACGTAAGATTGGTGCATGGTTTGCGTCGAACTTACCATAGGCTCGGAAATCATTTTGGACACACCCGATGGTACTCCTAGGTGACGAGGATCAAGTGGATGCTCATTTTGGTCTGTTTGGAGACAGTGCTAATCTTGACGCGAGATAGGTGAACGGTTTGCGCCGAATGTACCATAGGCTCAGAAATCATTTTCAACACACCCGATGGATCTTCTCAGTGACATTGGTCATTTGGAATCTTGTTTCAATCCATTTGGAGAGAGTGGTAGTGTCAGTGCAAAATAGGTGCATGGTTTGCACCAAATATCGCTTATAAATCGTTTTGGACGCACCCGATGGGACTCCTAGGTGACGAGGCTCAAGTGGATGCTCGTTTTGGTCTGTTTGGAGATAGTGCTAACCTTAACGCAAGGTAGGTGCACGGTTTGCGCCGAACGTACCATAGACTCAGAAATCGTTTTGGACGCACCCGATGGATCTCCTATGTGACATTAGTCATGCGGAATGTCATTTCAATCCATTTGAAGACAGTGGTAGTGTCAATGCAAAATAGGTGCACGGTTTGCACCAAACATCGCTCATAAATCATTTTGGATGCACCCGATGGTACAACTAGGTGACGAACGTACCATAGGCTCAGAAATCATTTTGGACGCACCCGATGGATCTTCTCAGTGACATTGGTCATTTGGAATCTCGTTTCAACCCATTTGGAGACAGTTTTAGTGTCAGTGCAAGATAGGTGCACGGTTTCCGCCAAACATCGCTTAGAAATCGTTTTGGAAGCACCCGATGATACTCCTAGGTGACGAGGCTCAAGTGGATGCTCGTTTTGGTCTATTTGGAGATAGTGCTAACCTTAACGCAAGATAGGAGCGTGGTTTGCGCCGAACGTACCATAGGCTCAGAAATCGTTTTGGATGCACCCGATGGATCTCCTATGTGACATTAGTCATGTGGAATGTCATTTCAATCCATTTGGAGACAGTGGTAGTGTCAGTGCAAAATAGGTGCACGGTTTGCACCAAACATCGCTAAGAAATCATTTTGGACGCACCCGATGGTACAACTAGGTGACAAGGCTCAAGTGGATGCTCATTTTGGTCTGTTTGGAGATAGTGCTAAACTTGATGCGAGGTTGGTGCACTGTTTGCGTCGAACGTACCATAGGGTCGGAAATCATTTTGGACACACTCGATGGTACTCCTAGGTGATGAGGCTCAAATGGACGCTCGTTTTGGTCTGTTTGGAGACAGTGCTAATCTTGACGCAAGAAAGGTTCACGGTTTGCGCCGAACGTACCATAGGCTCAGAAATCATTTTGGACGCACCCGATGGATCTTCTCAGTGACATTGGTCATTTGGAATCTCGTTTCAATCCATTTGGAGACAGCGGTAGTGTCAGTATAAAATAGGTGCATGGTTTGCACCAGACATTGCTCAGAAATCGTTTTGGACGCACCCGATGGATCTTCTCAGTGACATTGGTCATTTGGAATCTCGTTTCAATCCATTTGGAGACAGTGGTAGTGTCAGTGCAAAATAGGTGCATGGTTTGCACCAAACATCACGCAAAAATCGTTTTGGACGCACCCGATGGGACTCCTAGGTGACGAGGCTCAAGTGGATGCTCGTTTTGGTCTGTTTGGAGATAGTGCTAACCTTAACCAAGGTAGGTGCAAGGTTTGCGCCGAACGTACCATAGCTCAAAAATCGTTTTGGACGCACCCGATGGATCTCCTATGTGACATTAGTCCTGCGGAATGTCATTTCAATCCATTTGGAGACAGTGGTAGTGTCAATGCAAAATAGGTGCACGGTTTGCACCAAACATCGCTCATAAATCATTTTGGATGCACCTGATGGTACAACTAGGTGACGAACGTACCATAGGCTCAGAAATCATTTTGGACGCACCCGATGGATCTTCTCAGTGACATTGGTCATTTGGAATCTCGTTTCAACCCATTTGGAGACAGTTTTAGTGTCAGTGCAAGATAGGTGCACGGTTTCCGCCAAACATCGCTTAGAAATCGTTTTGGAAGCACCCGATGGTACTCCTAGGTGACGAGGCTCAAGTGGATGCTCGTTTTGGTCTATTTGGAGATAGTGCTAACCTTAACGCAAGATAGGAGCGTGGTTTGCGCCGAACGTACCATAGGCTCAGAAATTGTTTTGGATGCACCCGATGGATCTCCTATGTGACATTAGTCATGTGGAATGTCATTTCAATCCATTTGGAGACAGTGGTAGTGTCAGTGCAAAATAGGTGCACGGTTTGCACCAAACATCGCTAAGAAATCATTTTGGACGCACCCGATGGTACAACTAGGTGACAAGGCTCAAGTGGATGCTCATTTTGGTCTGTTTGGAGATAGTGCTAAACTTGATGCGAGGTTGATTCACTGTTTGCGTCGAACGTACCATAGGGTCGGAAATCATTTTGGACACACCCGATGGTACTCCTAGGTGATGAGGCTCAAATGGACGCTCGTTTTGGTCTGTTTGGAGACAGTGCTAATCTTGACGCAAGAAAGGTTCACGGTTTGCGCCGAACGTACCATAGGCTCAGAAATCATTTTGGACGCACCCGATGGATCTTCTCAGTGACATTGGTCATTTGGAATCTCATTTCAATCCATTTGGAGACAGTGGTAGTGTCAGTACAAAATAGGTGCATGGTTTGCACCAAACATCGCTCAGAAATTGTTTTGGACGCACCCGATGGTACTCCTAAGTCACGAGGCTCAAGTGGATGCTCGTTTTGGTCTGTTTGGAGATAGTGCTAATCTTGACGTAAGATTGGTGCATGGTTTGCGTCGAACTTACCATAGGCTCGGAAATCATTTTGGACACACCCGATGGTACTCCTAGGTGACGAGGATCAAGTGGATGCTCATTTTGGTCTGGTTGGAGACTGTGCTAATCTCGAAGCAAGATAGGTGCACGATTTCCACCGAACGTACCATAGGCTCATAAATCATTTTGGACGCACCCGATGGATCGCTCAGAAATCATTTGGAATCTCATTTCAATCCATTTGGAGACAGTGGTAGTGTCAGTGCAAAATAGGTGCATGGTTTGCACCAAACATTGCTCAGAAATCATTTTGGACGCACCTGATGGTACTCCTAAGTCACGAGGCTCAAGTGGATGCTCGTTTTGGTCTGTTTGGAGATAGTGCTAATCTTGACTTAAGATAGGTGCATGGTTTGCGTCGAACGTACCATAGGCTCGGAAATAGTTTTGGACACACCCAATGGTACTCCTAGGTGACGAGGTTCAAATGGATGCTCGTTTTGGTCTGTTTGGAGACAGTGCTAACCTTGACGCAAGATAGGTGCACGGTTTGCGCCGAATGTACCAAAGGCTTAGAAATCATTTTGGACGCACCCGATGGATCTTCTCAGTGACATTGGTCATTTGGAATCTCGTTTCAACCCATTTGGAGACAGTTTTAGTGTCAGTGCAAGATAGGTGCGTGGTTTCCGCCAAACATCGCTAAGAAATCATTTTGGATGCACCCGATGGTACAACTAGGTGACGAGGCTGAAGTGGATGCTCATTTTGGTCTGTTTGGAGATAGTGCTAACCTTGATGCGAGGTTGGTGCACTGTTTGCGTCGAACGTACCATAGGGTCAGAAATCGTTTTGGATGCACCCGATGGATCTCCTATGTGACATTAGTCATGTGGAATGTCATTTCAATCCATTTGGAGATAGTGGTAGTGTCAGTGCAAAATAGGTGCACGGTTTGCACCAAACATCGCTAAGAAATCATTTTGGACGCACCCGATGGTACAAATAGGTGACAAGGCTCAAGTGGATGCTCATTTTGGTCTGTTTGGAGATAGTGCTAAACTTGATGCGAGGTTGGTGCACTGTTTGCGTCGAACGTACCATAGGGTCGGAAATCATTTTGGACACACCCGATGGTACTCCTAGGTGATGAGGCTCAAATGGACGCTCGTTTTGGTCTGTTTGGAGACAGTGCTAATCTTGACGCAAGAAAGGTTCACGGTTTGCGCCGAACGTACCATAGGCTCAGAAATCATTTTGGACGCACCCGATGGATCTTCTCAGTGACATTGGTCATTTGGAATCTCGTTTCAATCCATTTGGAGACAGTGGTAGTGTCAGTATAAAATAGGTGCATGGTTTGCACCAGACATTGCTCAGAAATCGTTTTGGACGCACCCGATGGATCTTCTCAGTGACATTGGTCATCTGGAATCTCGTTTCAATCCATTTGGAGACAGTGGTAGTGTCAGTGCAAAATAGGTGCATGGTTTGCACCAAACATCGCGCAAAAATTGTTTTGGACGCACCCGATGGGACTCCTAGGTGACGAGGCTCAAGTGGATGCTCGTTTTGGTCTGTTTGGAGATAGTGCTAACCTTAACCAAGGTAGGTGCAAGGTTTGCGCCGAACGTACCATAGCTCAGAAATCGTTTTGGACGCACCCGATGGATCTCCTATGTGACATTAGTCCTGTGGAATGTCATTTCAATCCATTTGGAGACAGTGGTAGTGTCAATGCAAATAGGTGCACGGTTTGCACCAAACATCGCTCAGAAATCATTTTGGATGCACTCGATGGTACAACTAGGTGATGAGGCTCAAGTGGATGCTCGTTTTGGTCAATTTGGAGACAGTGCTAATCTTGACGCAAGAAAGGTTCACGGTTTGTGCCGAACGTACCATAGGCTCAGAAATCATTTTGGACGCACCCGATGGATCTTCTCAGTGACATTGGTCATTTGGAATCTCGTTTCAATCCATTTGGAGACAGTGGTAGTGTCAGTGCAAAATAGGTGCATGGTTTGCACCAAACATCGCTCAGAAATTGTTTTGGACGCACCCGATGGTACTCCTAAGTCACGAGGCTCAAGTGGATGCTCGTTTTGGTCTGTTTGGAGATAGTGCTAATCTTGACGTAAGATTGGTGCATGGTTTGCGTCGAACTTACCATAGGCTCGGAAATCATTTTGGACACACCCGATGGTACTCCTAGGTGACGAGGATCAAGTGGATGCTCATTTTGGTCTGTTTGGAGACAGTGCTAATCTTGACGCGAGATAGGTGAACGGTTTGCGCCGAATGTACCATAGGCTCAGAAATCATTTTCAACACACCCGATGGATCTTCTCAGTGACATTGGTCATTTGGAATCTTGTTTCAATCCATTTGGAGAGAGTGGTAGTGTCAGTGCAAAATAGGTGCATGGTTTGCACCAAATATCGCTCATAAATCGTTTTGGACGCACCCGATGGGACTCCTAGGTGACGAGGCTCAAGTGGATGCTCGTTTTGGTCTGTTTGGAGATAGTGCTAACCTTAACGCAAGGTAGGTGCACGGTTTGCGCCGAACGTACCATAGACTCAGAAATCGTTTTGGACGCACCCGATGGATCTCCTATGTGACATTAGTCATGCGGAATGTCATTTCAATCCATTTGAAGACAGTGGTAGTGTCAATGCAAAATAGGTGCACGGTTTGCACCAAACATCGCTCATAAATCATTTTGGATGCACCCGATGGTACAACTAGGTGACGAACGTACCATAGGCTCAGAAATCATTTTGGACGCACCCGATGGATCTTCTCAGTGACATTGGTCATTTGGAATCTCGTTTCAACCCATTTGGAGACAGTTTTAGTGTCAGTGCAAGATAGGTGCACGGTTTCCGCCAAACATCGCTTAGAAAATCGTTTTGGAAGCACCCGATGATACTCCTAGGTGACGAGGCTCAAGTGGATGCTCGTTTTGGTCTATTTGGAGATAGTGCTAACCTTAACGCAAGATAGGAGCGTGGTTTGCGCCGAACGTACCATAGGCTCAGAAATCGTTTTGGATGCACCCGATGGATCTCCTATGTGACATTAGTCATGTGGAATGTCATTTCAATCCATTTGGAGACAGTGGTAGTGTCAGTGCAAAATAGGTGCACGGTTTGCACCAAACATCGCTAAGAAATCATTTTGGACGCACCCGATGGTACAACTAGGTGACAAGGCTCAAGTGGATGCTCATTTTGGTCTGTTTGGAGATAGTGCTAAACTTGATGCGAGGTTGGTGCACTGTTTGCGTCGAACGTACCATAGGGTCGGAAATCATTTTGGACACACTCGATGGTACTCCTAGGTGATGAGGCTCAAATGGACGCTCGTTTTGGTCTGTTTGGAGACAGTGCTAATCTTGACGCAAGAAAGGTTCACGGTTTGCGCCGAACGTACCATAGGCTCAGAAATCATTTTGGACGCACCCGATGGATCTTCTCAGTGACATTGGTCATTTGGAATCTCGTTTCAATCCATTTGGAGACAGCGGTAGTGTCAGTATAAAATAGGTGCATGGTTTGCACCAGACATTGCTCAGAAATCGTTTTGGACGCACCCGATGGATCTTCTCAGTGACATTGGTCATTTGGAATCTCGTTTCAATCCATTTGGAGACAGTGGTAGTGTCAGTGCAAAATAGGTGCATGGTTTGCACCAAACATCGCGCAAAAATCGTTTTGGACGCACTCGATGGGACTCCTAGGTGACGAGGCTCAAGTGGATGCTCGTTTTGGTCTGTTTGGAGATAGTGCTAACCTTAACCAAGGTAGGTGCAAGGTTTGCGACGAACGTACCATAGCTCAAAAATCGTTTTGGACGCACCCGATGGATCTCCTATGTGACATTAGTCCTGCGGAATGTCATTTCAATCCATTTGGAGACAGTGGTAGTGTCAATGCAAAATAGGTGCACGGTTTGCACCAAACATCGCTCATAAATCATTTTGGATGCACCTGATGGTACAACTAGGTGACGAACGTACCATAGGCTCAGAAATCATTTTGGACGCACCCGATGGATCTTCTCAGTGACATTGGTCATTTGGAATCTCGTTTCAACCCATTTGGAGACAGTTTTAGTGTCAGTGCAAGATAGGTGCACGGTTTCCGCCAAACATCGCTTAGAAATCGTTTTGGAAGCACCCGATGGTACTCCTAGGTGACGAGGCTCAAGTGGATGCTCGTTTTGGTCTATTTGGAGATAGTGCTAACCTTAACGCAAGATAGGAGCGTGGTTTGCGCCGAACGTACCATAGGCTCAGAAATTGTTTTGGATGCACCCGATGGATCTCCTATGTGACATTAGTCATGTGGAATGTCATTTCAATCCATTTGGAGACAGTGGTAGTGTCAGTGCAAAATAGGTGCACGGTTTGCACCAAACATCGCTAAGAAATCATTTTGGACGCACCCGATGGTACAACTAGGTGACAAGGCTCAAGTGGATGCTCATTTTGGTCTGTTTGGAGATAGTGCTAAACTTGATGCGAGGTTGATTCACTGTTTGCGTCGAACGTACCATAGGGTCGGAAATCATTTTGGACACACCCGATGGTACTCCTAGGTGATGAGGCTCAAATGGACGCTCGTTTTGGTCTGTTTGGAGACAGTGCTAATCTTGACGCAAGAAAGGTTCACGGTTTGCGCCGAACGTACCATAGGCTCAGAAATCATTTTGGACGCACCCGATGGATCTTCTCAGTGACATTGGTCATTTGGAATCTCATTTCAATCCATTTGGAGACAGTGGTAGTGTCAGTACAAAATAGGTGCATGGTTTGCACCAAACATCGCTCAGAAATTATTTTGGACGCACCCGATGGTACTCCTAAGTCACGAGGCTCAAGTGGATGCTCGTTTTGGTCTGTTTGGAGATAGTGCTAATCTTGACGTAAGATTGGTGCATGGTTTGCGTCGAACTTACCATAGGCTCGGAAATCATTTTGGACACACCCGATGGTACTCCTAGGTGACGAGGATCAAGTGGATGCTCATTTTGGTCTGGTTGGAGACTGTGCTAATCTCGACGCAAGATAGGTGCACGATTTCCACCGAACGTACCATAGGCTCATAAATCATTTTGGACGCACCCGATGGATCGCTCAGAAATCATTTGGAATCTCATTTCAATCCATTTGGAGACAGTGGTAGTGTCAGTGCAAAATAGGTGCATGGTTTGCACCAAACATTGCTCAGAAATCATTTTGGACGCACCTGATGGTACTCCTAAGTCACGAGGCTCAAGTGGATGCTCGTTTTGGTCTGTTTGGAGATAGTGCTAATCTTGACTTAAGATAGGTGCATGGTTTGCGTCGAACGTACCATAGGCTCGGAAATAGTTTTGGACACACCCAATGGTACTCCTAGGTGACGAGGTTCAAATGGATGCTCGTTTTGGTCTGTTTGGAGACAGTGCTAACCTTGACGCAAGATAGGTGCATGGTTTGCGCCGAATGTACCAAAGGCTTAGAAATCATTTTGGACGCACCCGATGGATCTTCTCAGTGACATTGGTCATTTGGAATCTCGTTTCAACCCATTTGGAGACAGTTTTAGTGTCAGTGCAAGATAGGTGCGTGGTTTCCGCCAAACATCGCTAAGAAATCATTTTGGATGCACCCGATGGTACAACTAGGTGACGAGGCTGAAGTGGATGCTCATTTTGGTCTGTTTGGAGATAGTGCTAACCTTGATGCGAGGTTGGTGCACTGTTTGCGTCGAACGTACCATAGGGTCAGAAATCGTTTTGGATGCACCCGATGGATCTCCTATGTGACATTAGTCATGTGGAATGTCATTTCAATCCATTTGGAGACAGTGGTAGTGTCAGTGCAAAATAGGTGCACGGTTTGCACCAAACATCGCTAAGAAATCATTTTGGACGCACCCGATGGTACAACTAGGTGACAAGGCTCAAGTGGATGCTCATTTTGGTCTGTTTGGAGATAGTGCTAAACTTGATGCGAGGTTGGTGCACTGTTTGCGTCGAACGTACCATAGGGTCAGAAATCATTTTGGACACACCCGATGGTACTCCTAGGTGATGAGGCTCAAATGGACGCTCGTTTTGGTCTGTTTGGAGACAGTGCTAATCTTGACGCAAGAAAGGTTCACGGTTTGCGCCGAACGTACCATAGGCTCAAAAATCATTTTGGACGCACCCGATGGATCTTCTTAGTGACATTGGTCATTTGGAATCTCGTTTCAATCCATTTGGAGACAGTGGTAGTGTCAGTACAAAATAGGTGCATGGTTTGCACTGGACATTGCTCAGAAATCGTTTTGGACGCACCCGATGGTACTCCTAAGTCACAAGGCTCAAGTGGATGTTCGTTTTGGTCTGTTTGAAGATAGTGCTTATCTTGACGTAAGATAGGTGCACGGTTTGCGTCGAACGTACCATAGGCTCGGAAATCGTTTTGGACACACCCGATGGTACTCCTAGGTGACGAGGTTCAAGTGGATGCCCGTTTTGGTCTGTTTGGAGACAGTGCTAATCTTGACGCGAGATAGGTGAACGGTTTGCGCCGAATGTACCATAGCCTCAGAAATCATTTTGAACACACCCGATGGATCTTCTCAGTGACATTGGTCATTTGGAATCTTGTTTCAATCCATTTGGAGACAGTGGTAGTGTCAGTGCAAAATAGGTGCATGGTTTGCACCAAATATCGCTCATAAATCATTTTGGACGCACCCGATGGGACTCCTAGGTGACGAGGCTCAAGTGGATGCTCGTTTTGGTCTGTTTGGAGATAGTGCTAACCTTAACGCAAGGCAGGTGCACGGTTTGCGCCGAACGTACCATAGACTCAGAAATCATTTTGGACGCACCCGATGGATCTCCTATGTGACATTAGTCATGCGGAATGTCATTTCAATCCATTCGAAGACAGTGGTAGTGTCAATGCAAAATAGGTGCACGGTTTGCACCAAACATCGCTCATAAATCATTTTGGATGCACCCGATGGTACATCTAGGTGACGAGGCTCAAGTGGATGCTCGTTTTGGTCTATTTGGATACAGTGCTAACCTTGATGCGAGGTTGGTGCACTGTTTGCGTCGAAGTACCATAGGGTCAGAAATCGTTTTGGACACACCCGATGGTACTCCTAGGTGATGAGGCTCAAGTGGACGCTCGTTTTGGTCTATTTGGAGACAGTGCTAATCTTGACGCAAGAAAGGTTAACGGTTTGTGCCGAACGTACCATAGGCTCAGAAATCATTTTGGACGCACCCGATGGATCTTCTCAGTGACATTGGTCATTTGGAATCTCGTTTCAATCCATTTGGAGACAGTGGTAGTGTCAGTGCAAAATAGGTGCATGGTTTGCACCAAACATCGCTCAGAAATTGTTTTGGACGCACCCGATGGTACTCCTAAGTCACGAGGCTCAAGTGGATGCTCGTTTTGGTCTGTTTGGAGATAGTGCTAATCTTGACGTAAGATTGGTGCATGGTTTGCATCGAACTTACCATAGGCTCGGAAATCATTTTGGACACACCCGATGGTACTCCTAGGTGACGAGGATCAAGTGGATGCTCATTTTGGTCTGTTTGGAGACTGTGCTAATCTTGACGCAAGATAGGTGCACGGTTTCCACCGAACGTACCATAGGCTCATAAATCTATTTGGACGCACCCGATGGATCGCTCAGAAATCATTTGGAATCTCGTTTCAATCCATTTGGAGACAGTGGTAGTGTCAGTGCAAAATAGGTGCATGGTTTGCACCAAACATTGCTCAGAAATCATTTTGGACGCACCTGATGGTACTCCTAAGTCACGAGGCTCAAGTGGATGCTCGTTTTGGTCTGTTTGGAGATAGTGCTAATCTTGACGTAAGATAGGTGCATGGTTTGTGTCGAACGTACCATAGGCTCGGAAATAGTTTTGGACACACCCAATGGTACTCCTAGGTGACGAGGTTCAAGTGGATGCTCGTTTTGGTCTGTTTGGAGACAGTGCTAACCTTGACGCAAGATAGGTGCACGGTTTGCGCCGAATGTACCATAGGCTCAGAAATCATTTTGGACGCACCCGATGGATCTTCTCAGTGACATTGGTCATTTGGAATCTCGTTTCAACCCATTTGGAGACAGTTTTAGTGTCAGTGCAAGATAGGTGCGTGGTTTCCGCCAAACATCGCTATGAAATCATTTTGGACGCACCCGATGGTACAACTAGGTGACGAGGCTGAAGTGGATGCTCATTTTGGTCTATTTGGAGATAGTGCTAACCTTGATGCGAGGTTGGTGCACTGTTTGCGTCGAACGTACCATAGGGTCAGAAATCGTTTTGGATGCACCCGATGGATCTCCTATGTGACATTAGTCATGTGGAATGTCATTTCAATCCATTTGGAGACAGTGGTAGTGTCAGTGCAAAATAGGTGCACGGTTTGCACCAAACATCGCTAAGAAATCATTTTGGACGCACCCGATGGTACAACTAGGTGACAAGGCTCAAGTGGATGCTCATTTTGGTCTGTTTGGAGATAGTGCTAAACTTGATGCGAGGTTGGTGCACTGTTTGCGTCGAACGTACCATAGGGTCAGAAATCATTTTGGACACACCCGATGGTACTCCTAGGTGATGAGGCTCAAATGGACGCTCGTTTTGGTCTGTTTGGAGACAGTGCTAATCTTGACGCAAGAAAGGTTCACGGTTTGCGCCGAACGTACCATAGGCTCAGAAATCATTTTGGACGCACCCGATGGATCTTCTTAGTGACATTAGTCATTTGGAATCTCGTTTCAATCCATTTGGAGACAGTGGTAGTGTCAGTACAAAATAGGTGCATGGTTTGCACTAGACATTGCTCAGAAATCGTTTTGGACGCACCCGATGGTACTCCTAAGTCATGAGGCTCAAGTGGATGTTCGTTTTGGTCTGTTTGGAGATAGTGCTTATCTTGACGTAAGATAGGTGCACGGTTTGCGTCGAACGTACCATAGGCTCAGAAATCGTTTTGGACACACCCGATGGTACTCCTAGGTGACGAGGTTCAAGTGGATGCCCGTTTTGGTCTGTTTGGAGATAGTGCTAATCTTGACGCGAGATAGGTGAACGGTTTGCGCCGAATGTACCATAGGCTCAGAAATCATTTTGAACACACCCGATGGATCTTCTCAGTGACATTGGTCATTTGGAATCTTGTTTCAATCCATTTGGAGACAGTGGTAGTGTCAGTGCAAAATAGGTGCATGGTTTGCACCAAATATCGCTCATAAATCGTTTTGGACGCACCCGATGGGACTCCTAGGTGACGAGGCTCAAGTGGATGCTCGTTTTGGTCTGTTTGGAGATAGTGCTAACCTTAACGCAAGGTAGGTGCACGGTTTGCGCTGAACGTACCATAGACTCAGAAATCGTTTTGGACGCACCCGATGGATCTCCTATGTGACATTAGTCATGCGGAATGTCATTTCAATCCATTTGAAGACAGTGGTAGTGTCAATGCAAAATAGGTGCACGGTTTGCACCAAACATCGCTCATAAATCATTTTGGATGCACCCGATGGTACAACTAGGTGACGAGGCTCAAGTGGATGCTTGTTTTGGTCTATTTGGATATAGTGCTAACCTTGATGCGAGGTTGGTGCACTGTTTGCGTCGAAGTACCATAGGGTCAGAAATCGTTTTAGACACACCCGATGGTACTCCTAGGTGATGAGGCTCAAGTGGACGCTCGTTTTGGTCTATTTGGAGACAGTGCTAATCTTGACGCAAGAAAGGTTCACGGTTTGTGCCGAACGTACCATAGGCTCAGAAATCATTTTGGACGCACCCGATGGATCTTCTCAGTGACATTGGTCATTTGGAATCTCGTTTCAATCCATTTGAAGACAGTGGTAGTGTCAGTGCAAAATAGGTGCATGGTTTGCACCAAACATCGCTCAGAAATTGTTTTGGACGCACCCGATGGTACTCCTAAGTCACGAGCTCAAGTGGATGCTCGTTTTGGTCTGTTTGGAGATAGTGCTAATCTTGACGTAAGATTGGTGCATGGTTTGCGTCGAACTTACCATAGGCTCGGAAATCATTTTCGACACACCCGATGGTACTCCTAGGTGACGAGGATCAAGTGGATGCTCATTTTGGTCTGTTTAGAGACTGTGCTAATCTTGATGCAAGATAGGTGCACGGTTTCCACCGAACGTACCATAGGCTCATAAATCATTTTGGACGCACCCGATGGATCGCTCAAAAATCATTTGGAATCTCGTTTCAATCCATTTGGAGACAGTGGTAGTGTCAGTGCAAAATAGGTGCATGGTTTGCACCAAACATTGCTCAGAAATCATTTTGGACGCACCTAATGGTACTCCTAAGTCACGAGGCTCAAGTGGATGCTCGTTTTGGTCTGTTTGGAGATAGTGCTAATCTTGACGTAAGATTGGTGCATGGTTTGCATCGAACTTACCATAGGCTCGGAAATCATTTTGGACACACCCGATGGTACTCCTAGGTGACGAGGATCAAGTGGATGCTCATTTTGGTCTGTTTAGAGACTGTGCTAATCTTGATGCAAGATAGGTGCACGGTTTCCACCGAACGTACCATAGGCTCATAAATCATTTTGGACGCACCCGATGGATCGCTCAAAAATCATTTGGAATCTCGTTTCAATCCATTTGGAGACAGTGGTAGTGTCAGTGCGAAATAGGTGCATGGTTTGCACCAAACATTGCTCAGAAATCATTTTGGACGCACCTGATGGTACTCCTAAGTCACGAGGCTCAAGTGGATGCTCGTTTTGGTCTATTTGGAGATAGTTCTAATCTTGACGTAAGATAGGTGCATGGTTTGCGTCGAACGTACCATAGGCTCGGAAATAGTTTTGGACACACCCAATGGTACTCCTAGGTGACGAGGTTCAAGTGGATGCTCGTTTTGGTCTGTTTGGAGACAGTGCTAACCTTGACGCAAGATAGGTGCACGATTTGCGCCGAATGTACCATAGGCTCAGAAATCATTTTGGACGCACCCGATGGATCTTCTCAGTGACATTGGTCATTTGGAATCTCGTTTCAACCCATTTGGAGACAGTTTTAGTGTCAGTGCAAGATTGGTGCGTGGTTTCCGCCAAACATCGCTAAGAAATCATTTTGGACGCACCCGATGGTACAACTAGGTGACGAGGCTGAAGTGGATGCTCATTTTGGTCTGTTTGGAGATAGTGCTAACCTTGATGCGAGGTTGGTGCACTGTTTGCGTCGAACGTACCATAGGGTCAGAAATCATTTTGGACACACCCGATGGTACTCCAAGGTGATGAGGCTCAAGTGGACGCTCGTTTTGGTCTGTTTGGAGACAGTGCTAATCTTGACGCAAGAAAGGTTCATGGTTTGCGCCGAACGTACCATAGGCTCAGAAATCATTTTGGACGCACCCGATGGATCTTCTCAGTGACATTGGCCATTTGGAATCTCGTTTCAATCCATTTGGAGACAGTGGTAGTGTCAGTACAAAATAGGTGCATGGTTTGCACCAGACATTGCTCAGAAATTGTTTTGGACGAACCTGATGGTACTCCTAAGTCACGAGCTCAAGTGGATGCTCATTTTGGTCTGTTTGGAGATAGTGCTAATCTTGACGTAAGATAGGTGCATGGTTTGCGTCGAACGTACCATAGGCTCAGAAATCGTTTTGGACACACCCGATGGTACTCCTAGGTGACGAGGTTCAAGTGGATGCCCATTTTGGTCTGTTTGGAGACAGTGCTAATCTTGACGCGAGATAGGTGAACGGTTTGCGCCGAATGTACCATAGGCTCAGAAATCATTTTGAACACACCCGATGGATCTTCTCAGTGACATTGGTCATTTGGAATCTTGTTTCAATCCATTTGGAGACAGTGGTAGTGTCAGCGCAAAATAGGTGCATGCTTTGCACCAAACATCGCTCAGAAATCGTTTTGGACGCACCCGACGGGACTCCTAGGTGACGAGGCTCAAGTGGATGCTCGTTTTGGTCTGTTTGGAGATAGTGCTAACCTTAACGCAAGGTAGGTGCACGGTTTGCGCCGAACGTAACATAGGCTCAGAAATCGTTTTGGACGCACCCTATGGATCTCCTATGTGACATTAGTCATGTGGAATGTCATTTCAATCCATTTGAAGACAGTGGTAGTGCCAATGCAAATAGGTGCACGGTTTGCACCAAACATCGCTCAGAAATCATTTTGGATGCACCCGATGGTACAACTAGGTGACGAGGCTCAAGTGGATGCTCGTTTTGGTCTATTTGGAGATAGTGCTAACCTTGATGCGAGGTTGGTGCACTGTTTGCGTCGAACGTACCATAGGGTCAGAAATCGTTTTGGACACACCCGATGGTACTCCTAGGTGATGAGGCTCAAGTGGACGCTCTTTTTGGTCTATTTGGAGACAGTGCTAATCTTGACGCAAGATAGGTTCACGGTTTGCGCCGAACGTACCATAGGCTCAGAAATCATTTTGGACGCACCCGATGGATCTTCTCAGTGACATTAGTCATTTGGAATCTCGTTTCAATCCATTTGGAGACAGTGGTAGTGTCAGTGCAAAATAGGTGCATGCTTTGCACCAAACATCACTCAGAAATCGTTTTGGATGCACCCGATGGTACTCCTAAGTCACGAGGCTCAAGTGGATGCTCGTTTTGGTCTGTTTGCAGATAGTGCTAATCTTGATGTAAGATAGCTGCACTGTTTGCGTCGAACGTACCATAGGCTCGGAAATCATTTTGGACACACCCGATGGTACTCCTAGGTGATGAGGTTCAAGTGGATGCTCATTTTGGTATGTTTGGAGACACTGCTAATCTTGACGCAAGATAGGTGCACGGTTTGCGCCGAACGTACCATAGGCTCAGAAATCATTTTGAACACACCCGATGGATCTTCTCAGTGACATTGGTCATTTGGAATCTCGTTTCAATCCATTTGGAGACAGTTATAGTGTCAGTGCAAGATAGGTGCACGGTTTGCACCAAACATCGCTTAGAAATCGTTTTGGACGCACCCGATTGTACTCCTTGGTGACCAGGCTCAAGTGGATGCTCGTTTTGGTCTGTTTGGAGATAGTGCTAACCTTAACACAAGATAGGTGCACGGTTTGCGCCGAACGTACCATGGGCTCAGAAATTGTTTTGGACACACCCGATGGATATCCTATGTGACATTGGACATGTGGAATCTCATTTCAATCCATTTAGAGGTAGTGGTAGTGTCAGTGCAAAATAGGTGCACGGTTTGCACCAAACATTGCTCAGAAATTATTTTGGACGCACCCGATGGTACTCCTAGGTGACGAGGCTCAAGTGGATGCTCGTTTTGGTCTGTTTGGAGATAGTGCTAACATCGATGCGAGATTGGTGCACTGTTTGCGTCGAACATGCCATATGCTCGGAAATTATTTTGGACACACCCGATGGTTCTCCTAGGTGACGAGGCTCAAGTGGATGCTCGTTTTGGTCTGTTCGGAGACAGTGCTAATCTTGACGCAAGATAGGTGCACGGTTTGCGCCGAATGTACCATAGGCTCAGAAATCATTTTGGACGCACCCGATGGATCTCCTATGTGACATTAGTCAAAATGGAATGTCAATTCAATCCATTTGGAGACAGTGGTAGTGTCAGTGCAAAATAGGTGCACGGTTTGCACCAAACATCGCTTAGAAATCATTTTGGACGCAACCGATGGTACAACTAGGTGACGAGGCTCAAGTGGATGCTCGTTTTGGTCTGTTTGGAGATAGCGCTAACCTTGATGCGAGGTTGGTGCACTGTTTGCGTCGAACGTACCATAGGGTCAGAAAATCGTTTTGGACACACCCGATGGTACTCCTAGGTGATGAGGCTCAAGTGGACGCTCTTTTTGGTCTGTTTGGAGACAGTGCTAATCTTGACGCAAGATAGGTTCACGGTTTGCACCGAACGTACCATAGGCTCAGAAATCATTTTGGACGCACCCGATGGATCTTCTCAGTGACATTGGCCATTTGGAATCTTATTTCAATCCATTTGCAGATAGTGGTAGTGTCAGTGCAAAATAGGTGCATGCTTTGTACCAAACATCACTCAGAAATCGTTTTGGACGCACCTAATGGTACTCCTAAGTCACGAGGCTCAAGTGGATGCTCGTTTTGGTCTGTTTGGAGATAGTGCTAATCTTGACGTAAGATAGGTGCACGGTTTGTGTCGAACGTACCAGAGGCTCGGAAATCGTTTTGGACACACCTGATGGTACTCCTAGGTGACGAGGTTCAAGTGGATGCTCGTTTTGGTCTGTTTGGAGACAGTGCTAATCTTGACGCGAGATAGGTGCACGGTTTGCGCCGAACGTACCATAGGCTCAGAAATCATTTTGAACACACCCGATGGATCTTCTCAGTGACATTGGTCATTTGGAATCTCGTTTCAATCCATTTGGAGACAGTTATAGTGTCAGTGCAAGATAGGTGCACGGTTTGCGCCAAACATCGCTTAGAAATCATTTTGGACGCACCCGATTCCTTGGTGACCAGGCTCAAGTGGATGCTCATTTTGGTCTGTTTGGAGATAGTGCTAACCTTAACACAAGATAGGTGCATGGTTTGCGCCGAACGTACCATAGGCTCAGAAATCATTTTGGACGCACCCGATGGATCTTCTCAGTGACATTGGTCATTTGGAATCTCGTTTCAACCCATTGGGAGAGTGTTTTAGTGTCAGTGCAAGATAGGTGCACGGTTTCTGCCAAACATCGCTTAGAAATAGTTTTGGAAGCACCCGATTGTACTCCTAGGTGACGAAGCTCAAGTGGATGCTCGTTTTGGTATGTTTGGAGATAGTGCTACCCTTAACGCAAGATAGGTGCACGGTTTGCGCTGAACGTACCATAGGCTCAGAAATCATTTTGGACGCACCCGATGGATCTCCTATGTGACATTAGTCATGTGGAATGTCATTTCAATCCATTTGGAGATAGTGGTAGTGTCAGTGCAAAATAGGTGCACGGTTTGCACCAAACATCGCTCAGAAATCATTTTGGACGCACCCGATGGTACAACTAGGTGACGAGGCTCAAGTGGATGCTCATTTTGGTCTGTTTGGAGATAGTGCTAAGCTTGATGCGAGGTTGGTGCACTGTTTGCGTCGAACGTACCATAGGGTCGGAAATCATTTTGGACACACCAGATGGTACTCCTAGGTGATGAGGCTCAAGTGGACGCTCGTTTTGGTCTGTTTGGAGACAGTGCTAATCTTGACGCAAGAAAGGTTTACGGTTTGCGCCGAACGTACCATAGGCTCAGAAATCATTTTGGACGCACCCGATGGATCTTCTCAGTGACATTAGTCATTTGGAATCTCGTTTCAATCCATTTGAGGACAGTGGTAGTGTCAGTGCAAAATAGGTACATGGTTTGCACCAGACATTGCTTAGAAATCGTTTTGGACGCACCCGATGGTACTCCTAAGTCACGAGGCTCAAGTGGATGCTCGTTTTGGTCTGTTTGGAGATAGTGCTAATCTTGACGTAAGATAGGTGCACGGTTTGCGTCGAACGTACCATAGGCTCAGAAATTGTTTTGGACACACCCGATGGTACTCCTAGGTGATGAGGTTCAAGTGGATGCCCGTTTTGGTCTGTTTGGAGACAGTGCTAATCTTGACGCGAGATAGGTGAATGGTTTGCGCCGAACGTACCATAGGCTCAGAAATCATTTTGAACACACCCGATGGATCGTCTCAGTGACATTAGTCATTTGGAATCTCGTTTCAATCCATTCGGAGATAGTGGTAGTGTCAGTGCAAAATAGGTGCATGGTTTGCACCAGACATTGCTCAGAAATCATTTTGGACGCACCTGATGGTAGTCCTAAGTCACGAGGCTCAAGTGGATGCTCGTTTTGGTCTGTTTGGAGATAGTGCTAAACTTGACGTAAGATAGGTGCACGGTTTGCGTTGAACGTACCATAGGCTCGGAAATCGTTTTGGACGCACCCGATTGTACTCCTTGGTGACCAGGCTCAAGTGGATGCTCGTTTTGGTCTGTTTGGAGATAGTGCTAACCTTAACACAAGATAGGTGCATGGTTTGCGCGAACGTACCATAGGCTCAGAAATTGTTTTGGACGCACCCGATGGATATCCTATGTGACATTGGTCATGTGGAATCTCATTTCAATCCATTTGGAGGCAGTGGTAGTGTCAGTGCAAAATAGGTGCACGGTTTGCACCAAACATCGCTCAGAAATCGTTTTGGACGCACCCGATGGTACTCCTAGGTTACGAGGCTCAAGTGGATGCTCGTTTGGGTCTGTTTGGAGATAGTGCTAACCTCGATGCGAGATTGGTGCACTGTTTGCGTCGAACATTTCATAGGCTCAAAAATTATTTTGGACACTCCCGATGGTTCTCCTAGGTGACGAGGCTCAAGTGGATGCTCGTTTTGGTCTGTTCGGAGATAGTGCTAATCTTGACGCAAGATAGGTGCACGGTTTGCGCCGAACGTACCATAGGCTCAGAAATCATTTTAGACGCACCCGATGGATCTCCTATGTGACATTAGTCAAATGGAATGTCATTTCAATCCATTTGGAGACAGTGGTAGTGTCAGTGCAAAATAGGTGCATGGTTTGCACCAAACATCGCTTAGAAATCATTTTAGACGCAACCGATGGTACAACTAGGTGACGAGGCTCAAGTGGATGCTCGTTTTGGTCTGTTTGGAGATAGTGCTAACCTTGATGCGAGGTTGGTGCAAGATAGGTGCACGGTTTGCGCCAAACATCGCTTAGAAATCGTTTTGGACGCACCCAATTGTACTCCTTGGTGACCAGGCTTAAGTGGATGCTTGTTTTGGTCTGTTTGGAGATAGTGCTAACCTTAACTCAAGATAGGTGTGATGAGGACATCCTCCGCTATTACCCGCTGGCAAAGACGCAACAAAAAAGGGCCAAGTGGCCTAGTTGTAGTCGGGCGGCGACCGTGTGAGCCTCTGAATAATCCCACCTTGCTTAGCTTGGGAGGAGGAAGCCACCTTAAAAGAGAGAGCCACCCTTCCCCTATCGGACTAGTCTTTTAGGGATATTGGGACTTTCCCCGAGTGGGTGTGCATAAGAAAAGTTGGGGTCCGGGCAACCTTAATTTATTGGGCCTCGGCCAACCCTATCTGGGCCGGATGTATCATTTGGTATCAGAGCTGGGCCCTTGTTTAAGGGGGTGGGAATGATGAGGACATCCTCCGCTATTACCCGCTGGCAAAGACGCAACAAAAAAGGGCCAAGTGGCCTAGTTGTAGTCGGGCGGCTACCGTGTGAGCCTCTGAATAATCCCACCTTGCTTAGCTTGGGAGGAGGAAGCCACCTTAAAAGAGAGAGCCACCCTTCCCCTATCGGACTAGTCTTTTAGGGATATTGGGCCTTTCCCCGAGTGGGTGTGCATAAGAACTGTTGGGGTCCGGGCAACCTTAATTTATTGGGCCTCGGCCAACCCTATCTGGGCCGGATGTATCAAGGTGCACGGTTTGCGCCGAACGTACCATAGGCTCAGAAATTGTTTTGGGCGCACCCGATGGATATCCTATGTAACATTGGTCGTGTGGAATCTTATTTCAATCCATTTGGAGGCACTGGTAGTGTCAGTGCAAAATAGGTGCACGATTTGCACCAAACATCGCTCAGAAATCGTTCTGGACGCACCCGATGGTACTCCTAGGTGACGAGGCTCAAGTGGATGCTCATTTTGGTCTGTTTGGAGATAGTGCTAATCTTGACGTAAGATAGGTGCACGGTTTGCGTCGAACGTACCATAGGCTTGGAAAATCATTTTGGACATACCCGATGGTACTCCTAGGTGATGAGGCTCAAGTGGATGCTCGTTTTGGTCTGTTTGGAGATAGTGCTAATCTTGACGTAAGATAGGTGCACGGTTTGCGTTGAACGTACCATAGGCTCGGAAATCGTTTTGGACGCACCCGATTGTACTCCTTGGTGACCAGGCTCAAGTGGATGCTCGTTTTGGTCTGTTTGGAGATAGTGCTAACCTTAACACAAGATAGGTGCATGGTTTGCGCGAACGTACCATAGGCTCAGAAATTGTTTTGGACGCACCCGATGGATATCCTATGTGACATTGGTCATGTGGAATCTCATTTCAATCCATTTGGAGGCAGTGGTAGTGTCAGTGCAAAATAGGTGCACGGTTTGCACCAAACATCGCTCAGAAATCGTTTTGGACGCACCCGATGGTACTCCTAGGTTACGAGGCTCAAGTGGATGCTCGTTTGGGTCTGTTTGGAGATAGTGCTAACCTCGATGCGAGATTGGTGCACTGTTTGCGTCGAACATTTCATAGGCTCAAAAATTATTTTGGACACTCCCGATGGTTCTCCTAGGTGACGAGGCTCAAGTGGATGCTCGTTTTGGTCTGTTCGGAGATAGTGCTAATCTTGACGCAAGATAGGTGCACGGTTTGCGCCGAACGTACCATAGGCTCAGAAATCATTTTAGACGCACCCGATGGATCTCCTATGTGACATTAGTCAAATGGAATGTCATTTCAATCCATTTGGAGACAGTGGTAGTGTCAGTGCAAAATAGGTGCATGGTTTGCACCAAACATCGCTTAGAAATCATTTTGGACGCAACCGATGGTACAACTAGGTGACGAGGCTCAAGTGGATGCTCGTTTTGGTCTGTTTGGAGATAGTGCTAACCTTGATGCGAGGTTGGTGCAAGATAGGTGCACGGTTTGCGCCAAACATCGCTTAGAAATCGTTTTGGACGCACCCAATTGTACTCCTTGGTGACCAGGCTTAAGTGGATGCTTGTTTTGGTCTGTTTGGAGATAGTGCTAACCTTAACTCAAGATAGGTGTGATGAGGACATCCTCCGCTATTACCCGCTGGCAAAGACGCAACAAAAAAGGGCCAAGTGGCCTAGTTGTAGTCGGGCGGCGACCGTGTGAGCCTCTGAATAATCCCACCTTGCTTAGCTTGGGAGGAGGAAGCCACCTTAAAAGAGAGAGCCACCCTTCCCCTATCGGACTAGTCTTTTAGGGATATTGGGACTTTCCCCGAGTGGGTGTGCATAAGAAAAGTTGGGGTCGGGCAACCTTAATTTATTGGGCCTCGGCCAACCCTATCTGGGCCGGATGTATCATTTGGTATCAGAGCTGGGCCCTTGTTTAAGGGGGTGGGAATGATGAGGACATCCTCCGCTATTACCCGCTGGCAAAGACGCAACAAAAAAGGGCCAAGTGGCCTAGTTGTAGTCGGGCGGCTACCGTGTGAGCCTCTGAATAATCCCACCTTGCTTAGCTTGGGAGGAGGAAGCCACCTTAAAAGAGAGAGCCACCCTTCCCCTATCGGACTAGTCTTTTAGGGATATTGGTCCTTTCCCCGAGTGGGTGTGCATAAGAACTGTTGGGGTCCGGGCAACCTTAATTTATTGGGCCTCGGCCAACCCTATCTGGGCCGGATGTATCAAGGTGCACGGTTTGCGCCGAACGTACCATAGGCTCAGAAATTGTTTTGGGCGCACCCGATGGATATCCTATGTAACATTGGTCGTGTGGAATCTTATTTCAATCCATTTGGAGGCACTGGTAGTGTCAGTGCAAAATAGGTGCACGATTTGCACCAAACATCGCTCAGAAATCGTTCTGGACGCACCCGATGGTACTCCTAGGTGACGAGGCTCAAGTGGATGCTCATTTTGGTCTGTTTGGAGATAGTGCTAATCTTGACGTAAGATAGGTGCACGGTTTGCGTCGAACGTACCATAGGCTTGGAAAATCATTTTGGACATACCCGATGGTACTCCTAGGTGATGAGGCTCAAGTGGATGCTCGTTTTGGTCTGTTCAGAGACAGTGCTAATCTTGACGCAAGATAGGTGCACGGTTTGCGCCAAATGTACTATAGGCTCAGAAATGGTTTTGGACGCACCCGATGGATCTCCTATGTGACATTAGTCATGTGGAATGTCATTTTAATCCATTTGGAGACAGTGGTAGTGTCAGTGCAAAATAGGTGCACGGTTTGCACCAAACATCACTCAGAAATAATTTTGGACGCACCCGATGGTACAACTAGGTGACGAGGCTCAAGTGGATGCTCGTTTTGGTCTGTTTGGAGGTAGTGCTAACCTCGATGCGAGATTGGTCCACTGTTTGCGTCGAACATACCATAGGCTCGGAAATCATTTTGGACACACCCGATGGTACTCCTAGGTGATGAGGCACAAGTGGATGCTCGTTTTGGTCTGTTCGGAGACAGTGCTAATCTTAACGCAAGATAGATGCACGGTTTGCGTCGAACGTACCATAGGCTCAGAAATCGTTTTGGACACACCCGATGGTACTCCTAGGTGATGAGGCTCAAGTGGATGCTCGTTTTGGTCTGTTTGGAGACAGTGCTAATCTTGACGCAAGATAGGTGCACGGTTTACCCCGAACGTACCATAGGCTCAGAAATCATTTTGGACGCACCCGATGGATCTTCTCAGTGACATTGGTCATTTGGAATCTCGTTTCAATCTATTTGGAGACAGTGGTAGTGTCAGTGCAAAATAGGTGCATGGTTTGCACCAAACATCGCTCATAAATCGTTTTGGACGCACCCTATGGTACTCCTAAGTCACGAGGCTCAAGTGGATGCTCGTTTTGGTCTGTTTGGAGATAGTGCTAATCTTGACGTAAGATAGGTGCACGGTTTGCGTCGAACGTACCATAGGCTCAGAAATCGTTTTGGACACACCCGATGGTACTCCTAGGTGACGAGGCTCAAGTGGATGCTCGTTTTGGTCTGTTCGGAGATAGTGCTAATCTTGAGCAAGATAGGTGCACGGTTTGCGCCGAACGTACCATAGGCTCAGAAATCGTTTTGGACGCACCCGATGGATCTCCTATGTGACATTAGTCATGTGGAATGTAATTTCAATCCATTTGGAGACAGTGGTAGTGTCAGTGAAAATAGGTGCACGGTTTGCACCGAACATCGCTCAGAAATCATTTTGGACGCACCCGATGGTACAACTAGGTGACGAGGCTCAAGTGGATGCTCGTTTTGGTCTGGAGATAGTGCTAACCTCGATGCGAGGTTGGTGCTCTGTTTGCGTCGAACATACCATAGGCTCGGAAATCATTTTGGACACACCCGATGGTACTCCTAGGTGATGAGGCTCAAGTGGATGCTCGTTTTGGTCTGTTCGGAGACAGTGCTAATTTTAACGCAAGATAGATGCACGGTTTGCGTCGAACGTACCATAGGCTCAGAAATCATTTTGGACACACCCGATGGTACTCAATGAGATTCCAAATGACCAATGTCACTGAGAAGATCCATCGGGTGCGTCCAAAATGATTGCTAAACCTATGGTACGTTCGACGCAAACCGTGAACCTATCTTGTGTCAAGATTAGCACTGTCTCCAAACAGACCAAAACGAGCGTCCACTTGAGCCTCATCACCTAGGAGTACCATCGGGTGTGTCCAAAATGATTTCCGACCCTATGGTACGTTCAACGCAAACAGTGCAATCTTGACGCAAGATAGGTTCACGGTTTGCGCCAAACGTACCATAGGTTCAGCAATCATTTTGGACGCACCCGATGGATCTTCTCAGTGATATTGGTCATTTGGAATCTCGTTTCAATCCATTTGGAGACAGTGGTTGTGTCAGTGCAAAATAGGTGCATGGTTTGCACCAAACATCGCTCAGAAATCGTTTTGGACGCACCCGATGGTACTCCTAAGTCACGAGGCTCAAGTGGATGCTCGTTTTGGTCTGTTTGGAAATAGTGCTAATCTTGACGTCAGATAGGTACACGGTTTGCGCCGAACGTACCATAGGCTCAGAAATCATTTTGAACACACCCGATGGATCTTCTTAGTGACATTGGTCATTTGGAATCTCGTTTCAATCCATTTAGAGACAGTTATAGTGTCAGTGCAAGATAGGTGCACGGTTTGCGCCAAACATCGCTTAGAAATCGTTTTGGACGCACCGATTGTACTTCTAGGTGACCAGGCTCAAGTGGATGCTCGTTTTGGTCTGTTTGGAGATAGTGCTAACCTTAACACAAGATAGGTGCACGGTTTGCACCGAACGTACCATAGGCTCACAAATTATTTTGGACGCACCCGATGGATATCCTATGTGACATTGGTCATGTGGAATCTCATTTCAATCCATTTGGAGGCAGTGGTAGTGTCAGTGCAAAATAGATGCACGGTTTGCACCAAACAACGCTCAGAAATCATTTTGGACGCACTCGATGGTACTCCTAGGTGACGAGGCTCAAGTGGATGCTCGTTTTGGTCTGTTTGGAGATAGTGCTAATCTTGACGCAAGATAGGTGCACGGTTTGCGCTGAATGCACCGTAGGCTCAGAAATCATTTTGGACGCACCCGATGGATCTCCTATGTGACATTAGTCATGTGGAATGTCATTTTAATCCATTTGGAGACAGTGGTAGTGTCAGTGCAAAATAGGTGCACGGTTTGCACCAAACATCACTCAGAAATCATTTTGGACGCACCCGATGGTACAACTAGGTTACGAGGCTCAAGTGGCTGCTCGTTTTGGTCTGTTTGGAGATAGTGCTAACCTTGATGCGAGGTTGGTGCACTGTTTGCGTCGAACATACCATAGGCTCGGAAATCATTTTGGACACACCCGATGGTACTTCTAGGTGACGAGGCTCAAGTGGATGCTCGTTTTGGTCTATTCGAAGACAGTGCTAATCTTGACGCAAGATAGGTGCACGGTTTGCGCCGAATGCACCATAGGCTCAGAAATCATTTTGGACGCACCCGATGGATCTCCTATGTGACATTAGTCATGTGGAATATCATTTTAATCCATTTGGAGACAGTGGTAGTGTCAGTGCAAAATAGGTGCACGGTTTGCACCAAACATCGCTCAGAAATCATTTTTGACGCACCCGATGGTACAACTAGGTGACGAGGCTCAAGTGGCTGCTCGTTTTGGTCTGTTTGGAGATAGTGCAAACCTTGATAAGAGGTTGGTGCACTGTTTGCGTCGAACGTACTATAGGGTCGGAAATCGTTTTGGACGCACCCGATGGTACTCCTAGGTGACGAGGCTCAAGTGGATGCTCGTTTTGGTCTGTTTGGAGATAGTGCTAACCTTGATGCAAGATTAGTGCACTGTTTGCGTCGAACGTAACATAGGCTCAGAAATCATTTTGGACACACCCGATGGTACTCCTAGGTGATGAGGCTCAAGTGGATGCTCGTTTTGGTCTGTTTGGAGATAGTGCTAATCTTGACGCAAGATAGGTGCACAGTTTCCCCCGAACGTACCATAGGCTCAGAAATCATTTTGGATGCACCCGATGGATCTTCTCAGTGACATTGGTCATTTGGAATCTCGTTTCAATCTATTTGGAGACAGTGGTAGTGTCAGTGCAAGATAGGTGCATGGTTTGCACCAAACATCGCTCAGAAATTGTTTTGGACGCACCCGATGGTACTCCTAAGTCACGAGGCTCAAGTGGATGCTCATTTTGGTCTGTTTGGAAATAGTGCTAATCTTGACGTCAGATAGGTACACGGTTTGCGCCGAACGTACCATAGGCTCAGAAATCATTTTGAACGCACCCGATGGATCTTCTCAGTGACATTGGTCATTTGGAATCTCGTTTCAATCTATTTGGAGACAGTGGTAGTGTCAGTGCAAAATAGGTGCATGGTTTGCACCAAACATCGCTCAGAAATCGTTTTGGACGCACCCTATGGTACTCCTAAGTCACGAGGCTCAAGTGGATGCTCGTTTTGGTCTGTTTGGAGATAGTGCTAATCTTGACGTAAGATAGGTGCACGGTTTGCGTCGAACGTACCATAGGCTCAGAAATCGTTTTAGACACACCCGATGGTACTCCTAGGTGACGAGGCTCAAGTGGATGCTCGTTTTGGTCTGTTCGGAGATAGTGCTAATCTTGAGCAAGATAGGTGCACGGTTTGCGCCGAACGTACCATAGGCTCAGAAATCGTTTTGGACGCACCCGATGGATCTCCTATGTGACATTAGTCATGTGGAATGTAATTTCAATCCATTTGGAGACAGTGGTAGTGTCATTGAAAATAGGTGCACGGTTTGCACCGAACATCGCTCAGAAATCATTTTGGACGCACCCGATGGTACAACTAGGTGACGAGGCTCAAGTGGATGCTCGTTTTGGTCTGGAGATAGTGCTAACCTCGATGCGAGGTTGGTGCTCTGTTTGCGTCGAACATACCATAGGCTCGGAAATCATTTTGGACACACCCGATGGTACTCCTAGGTGATGAGGCTCAAGTGGATGCTCGTTTTGGTCTGTTCGGAGACAGTGCTAATTTTAACGCAAGATAGATGCACGGTTTGCGTCGAACGTACCATAGGCTCAGAAATCATTTTGGACACACCCGATGGTACTCAATGAGATTCCAAATGACCAATGTCACTGAGAAGATCCATCGGGTGCGTCCAAAATGATTGCTAAACCTATGGTACGTTCGGCGCGAACCGTGAACCTATCTTGTGTCAAGATTAGCACTGTCTCCAAACAGACCAAAACGAGCGTCCACTTGAGCCTCAACACCTAGGAGTACCATCGGGTGTGTCCAAAATAATTTCCGACCCTATGGTACGTTCAACGCAAACAGTGCAATCTTGACGCAAGATAGGTTCACGGTTTGCGCCAAACGTACCATTGGTTCAGCAATCATTTTGGACACACCCGACGGATCTTCTCAGTGATATTGGTCATTTGGAATCTCGTTTCAATCCATTTGGAGACAGTGGTAGTGTCAGTGCAAAATAGGTGCATGGTTTGCACCAAACATCGCTCAGAAATCGTTTTGGACGCACCCGATGGTAATCCTAAGTCACGAGGCTCAAGTGGATGCTCGTTTTGGTCTGTTTGGAAATAGTGCTAATCTTGACGTCAGATAGGTACACGGTTTGCGCCGAACGTACCATAGACTCAGAAATCATTTTGAACACACCCGATGGATCTTCTTAGTGACATTGGTCATTTGGAATCTCATTTCAATCCATTTAGAGACAGTTATAGTGTCAGTGCAAGATAGGTGCACGGTTTGCGCCAAACATCGCTTAGAAATCGTTTTGGACGCACCGATTGTACTTCTAGGTGACCAGGCTCAAGTGGATGCTCGTTTTGGTCTGTTTGGAGATAGTGCTAACCTTAACACAAGATAGGTGCACGGTTTGCACCGAACGTACCATAGGCTCACAAATTATTTTGGACGCACCCGATGGATATCCTATGTGACATTGGTCATGTGGAATCTCATTTCAATCCATTTGGAGGCAGCGGTAGTGTCAGTGCAAAATAGGTGCACTGTTTGCACCAAACAACGCTCAGAAATCATTTTGGACGCACTCGATGGTACTCCTAGGTGACGAGGCTCAAGTGGATGCTCGTTTTGGTCTGTTTGGAGATAGTGCTAATCTTGACGCAAGATAGGTGCACGGTTTGCGCCGAATGCACCGTAGGCTCAGAAATCATTTTGGACGCACCCGATGGATCTCCTATGTGACATTAGTCATGTGGAATGTCATTTTAATCCATTTGGAGACAGTGGTAGTGTCAGTGCAAAATAGGTGCACGGTTTGCACCAAACATCACTCAGAAATCATTTTGGACGCACCCGATGGTACAACTAGGTTACGAGGCTCAAGTGGCTGCTCATTTTGGTCTGTTTGGAGATAGTGCTAACCTTGATGCGAGGTTGGTGCACTGTTTGCGTCGAACATACCATAGGCTCGGAAATCGTTTTGGACACACCCGATGGTACTTCTAGGTGACGAGGCTCAAGTGGATGCTCGTTTTGGTCTATTCGAAGACAGTGCTAATCTTGACGCAAGATAGGTGCACGGTTTGCGCCGAATGCACCATAGGCTCAGAAATCATTTTGGACGCACCTGATGGATCTCCTATGTGACATTAGTCATGTGGAATATCATTTTAATCCATTTGGAGACAGTGGTAGTGTCAGTGCAAAATAGGTGCACGGTTTGCACCAAACATCGCTCAGAAATCATTTTTGACACACCCGATGGTACAACTAGGTGACGAGGCTCAAGTGGCTGCTCGTTTTGGTCTGTTTGGAGATAGTGCAAACCTTGATAAGAGGTTGGTGCACTGTTTGCGTCGAACGTACTATAGGGTCGGAAATCGTTTTGGACGCACCCGATGGTACTCCTAGGTGACGAGGCTCAAGTGGATGCTCGTTTTGGTCTGTTTGGAGATAGTGCTAACCTTGATGCAAGATTGGTGCACTGTTTGCGTCGAACGTAACATAGGCTCAGAAATCATTTTGGACACACCCGATGGTACTCCTAGGTGATGAGGCTCAAGTGGATGCTCGTTTTGGTCTGTTTGGAGATAGTGCTAATCTTGACGCAAGATAGGTGCACAGTTTCCCCCGAACGTACCATAGGCTCAGAAATCATTTTGGACGCACCCGATGGATCTTCTCAGTGACATTGGTCATTTGGAATCTCGTTTCAATCTATTTGGAGACAGTGGTAGTGTCAGTGCAAGATAGGTGCATGGTTTGCACCAAACATCGCTCAGAAATTGTTTTGGACGCACCCGATGGTACTGCTAAGTCACGAGGCTCAAGTGGATGCTCGTTTTGGTCTGTTTGAAGATAGTGCTAATCTTGACCTAGGATAGGTGCACGGTTTGCGTCGAACGTACCATAGGCTCAGAAATTATTTTGGACACACCCGATGGTACTCCTAGGTGACGAGGCTCAAGTGGATGCTTGTTTTGGTCTGTTTGGAGATAGTGCTAATCTTGATGCAAGATAGGTGCACGGTTTCTACCGAACGTACCATAGGCTCAGAAATCATTTTGGACGCACCCGATGGATCGCTCTGAAATCATTTGGAATCTCGTTTCAATCCATTTGGAGACAGTGGAGTGTCAGTGCAAAATAGGTGCATGGTTTGCACCAAACATCGCTCAGAAATCGTTTTGGATGTAGCCGATGGTACTCCTAAGTCACGAGGCTCAAGTGGATGCTCGTTTTGGTCTGTTTGGAGATAGTGCTAATCTTAACGTAAGATAGGTGCACGGTTTGCGTCGAACGTACCATATGCTCGGAAATCGTTTTGGACACACCCGATGGTACTCCTAGGTGCCGAGGCTCAAGTGGATGCTCGTTTTGGTCTGTTTGGAGATTGTGCTAACCTTAACACAAGATAGGTGCACGGTTTGCGCCGAACGTACCATAGGCTCAGAAATCGTTTTGGACGCACCCGATGGATCTCCTATGTGACATTGGTCATGTGGAATCTCATTTCAATCCATTTAGAGGCAGTGGTAGTGTCAGTGCAAAATAGGTGCACGGTTTGCACCAAACATCGCTCAGAAATTGTTTTGGACGCACCCGATGGTACTCCTAGGTGACGAGGCTCAAGTGGATGCTTGGTCTGTTTGGACATAGTGCTAATCTTGACGTAAGATAGTGCTAATCTTGACGTAATTTCAATCCATTTGGAGACAGTGGTAGTGTCAGTGCAAAATTGGTGCATGGTTTGCACCAAACATCGCTTAGAACTCATTTTAGACGCACCCGATGGTACAACTAGGTGACGAGGCTCAAGTGGATGCTCGTTTTGGTCCGTTTGGAGATAGTGCTAACCTTGATGCGAGGTCGGTGCACTGTTTAAGTCGAACGTACCATAGGGTCAGAAATCGTTTTGGACGCACCCGATGGTACTGCTAGGAGATGAGGCTCAAGTGGATGCTCGTTTTGGTCTGTTTGGAGGAAGTGCTAACCTCGATGCGAGATTGGTGCACTGTTTGCATCGAACATACCATAGGCTCGAAAATCATTTTGGACACACCCGGTGGTACTCCTAGGTGAGAGGCTCAAGCGGATGCTCGTTTTGGTCTGTTCGTAGACAGTGCTAATCTTAACGCAAGATAGGTGCACGGTTTGCGCCGAACGTACCATAGGCTCAGAAATTGTTTTGGACGCACCCGATGGATATCCTATGTGACATTGGTCATGTGGAATCTCATTTCAATCCATTTAGAGGCAGTGGTAGTGTCAGTGCAAAATAGGTGCACGGTTTGCACCAAACATCGCTCAGAAATTGTTTTGGACGCACCCGATGGTACTCCTAGGTGACGAGGCTCAAGTGGATGCTTGGTCTGTTTGGACATAGTGCTAATCTTGACGTAAGATTGGTGCACGGTTTGCGTCGAACGTACCATAGGCTCGGAAATCATTTTGGACACACCCGATGGTACTCCTAGGTGACGAGGCTCAAGTGGATGCTCGTTTTGGTATGTTTGGAGACTGTGCTAATCTTGATGCAAGATAGGTGCACGGTTTCCGCCGAACGTACCATAGGCTCATAAATAATTTTGGACGCACCCGATGGATCGCTCAGAAATCATTTGGAATCTCGTTTCAATCCATTTGGAGACAGTGGTAGTGTAAATGTAAATTAGGTGCATGGTTTGCACCAAACATTGCTCAGAAATCGTTTTGGACGCACCCGATAGTACTCCTAAGTCACGAGGCTCAAGTGGATGCTCGTTTCGGTCTGTTTGGAGATAGTGCTAATCTTGACGTAAGATAGGTGCATGGTTTGCGACGAACGTACCATAGGATTGGAATTCATTTTGGACACACCCTATGGTACTCCTAGGTGACGAGGTTCAAGTGGATGCCCGTTTTGGTCTGTTTGGAGACTGTGCTAATCTTGACGGAAGATAGGTGAATGGTTTGCGCCGAACGTACTATAGGCTCAGAAATCATTTTGAACACACTCGATGGATCTTCTCAGTGACATTGGTCATTTAGAATCTCGTTTCAATCCATTTGGAGACAGTGGTAGTGTCAGTGCAAAATAGGTGCATGGTTTGCACCAAACATCGCTCAGAAATCATTTTGGACGCACCCGATGGTACTCCTAGGTGACGAGGCTCAAGTGGATGCTTGTTTTGGTCTGTTTGGAGATAGTGCTAACCTTAACACAAGATAGGTGCACAGTTTGCGGCGAACGTACCATAGGCTCACAAATTGTTTTGGACGCACCCGATGGATATCCTATGTGACGTTGGTCATGTGGAATCTCATTTCAATCCATTTGGAGGCAGTGGTAGTGTCAGTACAAAATAGGTGCACGGTTTGCACCAAACATCGCTTAGAAATCATTTTGGACGCACCCGATGGTACTCCTAAGTCACGAGGCTCAAGTGGATGCTCGTTTTGGTCTGTTTGGAGATAGTGCTAATCTTGACGTAAGATAGGTGCACGGTTTGCGTCGAACGTACCATCGGCTCGGAAATCATTTTAGACACACCCGATGGTACTCCTAGGTGACGAGGCTCAAGTGGATGCTCGTTTTGGTCTGTTTGGAGATAGTGCTAACCTTAACGCAAGATAGGTGCACGGTTTGCGCCGAACGTACCTAGGCTCAGAAATTATTTTGGACGCACCCGATGGATCTCCTATGTGACATTAGTCATGTGGAATGTCATTTCAATCCATTTGGAGACAGTGGTAGTGTCAGTGCAAAATAGGTGCATGCTTTGCACCAAACGTCGCTCAGAAATCGTTTTGGACGCACCCGATGGTTCTCCTAAGTCACGAGGCTCAAGTGGATGCTCGTTTTGGTCTGTTTGGAGATAGTGTTAATCTTGACGTAAGATAGGTGCACGGTTTGCGTCGAATGTACCATAGGCTCGGAAATCGTTTTGGACACACCCGATGGTACTCCTAGGTGACGAGGTTCAAGTGGATGCTCGTTTTGGTCTGTTCGGAGACAGTGCTAATCTTAACGCAAGATAGGTGCACGGTTTGCACCGAACGTACCATAGGCTCAGAAATTGTTTTGGACGCACCCGATGGATATCCTATGTGACATTGGTCATGTGGAATCTCATTTCAATCCATTTAGAGGCAGTGGTAGTGTCAGTGCAAAATAGGTGCACGGTTTGCACCAAACATCGCTCAGAAATCGTTTTGGACGCACCCGATTGTACTCCTAGGTGACCAGGCTCAAGTGGATGCTCGTTTTGGTCTGTTTGGAGATAGTGCTAACCTTAACATAAGATAGGTGCATGGTTTGCGTCGAACGTACCATAGGCTCAGAAATTGTTTTGGACGCACCCGATGGATATCCTATGTGACATTGGTCATGTGGAATCTCATTTCAATCCATTTAGAGGCAGTGGTAGTGTCAGTGCAAAATAGGTGCACGGTTTGCACCAAACATCGCTCAGAAATTGTTTTGGACGCACCCGATGGTACTCCTAGGTGACGAGGCTCAAGTGGATGCTTGGTCTGTTTGGAGATAGTGCTAATCTTGATGTAAGATTGGTGCACGGTTTGCGTGGAACATACCATAGGCTCGGAAATCATTTTGGACACACCCGATGGTACTCCTAGGTGACGAGGCTCAAGTGGATGCTCGTTTTGGTCTATTTGGAGACTGTGCTAATCTTGATGCAAGATAGGTGCACGGTTTCCACCGAACGTACCATAGGCTCATAAATCATTTTGGACGCACCCGATGGATCGCTCAGAAATCATTTGGAATCTCGTTTCAATCCATTTGGAGACAGTGGTAGTGTAAATGTAAAATAGGTGCATGGTTTGCACCAAACATTGCTCAGAAATCGTTTTGGATGCACCCGATGGTACTCCTAAGTCACGAGGCTCAAGTGGATGCTCGTTTTGGTCTATTTGGAGATAGTGCTAATCTTGACGTAAGATATGTGCATGGTTTGCGTCGAACGTACCATAGGATTGGAAATCATTTTGGACACACCTGATGGTACTCCTAGGTGACGAGGTTCAAGTGGATGCCCGTTTTGGTCTGTTTGGAGACTGTGCTAATCTTGACGCAAGATAGGTGAATGGTTTGCGCTGAACGTACCATAGGCTCAGAAATCATTTTGAACACACCCGATGGATCTTCTTAGTGACATTGGTCATTTAGAATCTCGTTTCAATCCATTTGGAGACAGTGGTAGTGTCAGTGCAAAATAGGTGCATGGTTTGCACTAAACATCGCTCAGAAATCATTTTGGACGCACCCGATGGTACTCCTAGGTGACGAGGCTCAAGTGGATGCTTGTTTTTGTCTGTTTGAAGATAGTGCTAACCTTAACACAAGATAGGTGCATGGTTTGCGGCGAACGTACCATAGGCTCACAAATTGTTTTGGACGCACCCGATGGATATCCTATATGACATTGGTCTTGTGGAATCTCATTTCAATCCATTTGGAGGCAGTGGTAGTGTCAGTACAAAATAGGTGCACGGTTTGCACCAAACATCGCTCAGAAATCATTTTGGACGCACCCGTTGGTACTCCTAAGTCACGACGCTCAAGTGGATGCTCGTTTTGGTCTGTTTGGAGATAGTGCTAATCTTGACGTAAGATAGGTGCACGGTTTGCGTCGAACGTACCATAGGCTCGGAAATCGTTTTGGACACACCCGATGGTACTCCTAGGTTACGAGGCTCAAGTGGATGCTCGTTTTGGTCTGTTCGGAGACTGTGCTAATCTTTACGCAAGGTAGGTGCACGGTTTCCGCCGAACGTACCATAGGCTCATAAATCATTTTGGACCCACCAGGGCTCAGAAATCATTTGGAATCTCGTTTCAATCCATTTGGAGACAGTGGTTGTGTCAGTGCAAAATAGGTGCATGGTTTGCACCAAACATTGCTCAGAAATCGTTTTGGACGCACCCGATGGTACTCCTAAGTCACGAGGCTCAAGTGGATACTCGTTTTGGTCTGTTTGGAGATAGTGCTAATCTTGACGTAAGATAGGTGCATGGTTTGCGTCGAACGTACCATAATCTTGGAAATCATTTTGGACACACCCAATGGTACTCCTAGGTGACGAGGTTCAAGTGGATGCTCGTTTTGGTCTGTTTGGAGACAGTGCTAACCTTGACGCAAGATAGGTGCATGGTTTGCGCCGAACGTACCATAGGCTCAGAAATCATTGTGGACGCACCCGATGGATCTTCTCAGTGACATTGGTCATTTGGAACCTCGTTTCAACCCATTTGGAGACAGTTTTAGTGTCAGTGCAAGATAGGAGCACGGTTTCCGCCAAACTTCGCTTAGAAATCGTTTTGGAAGCACCCGATGGTACTCCTAGGTGACGAGGCTCAAGTGGATGCTCGTTTTGGTCTATTTGGAGATAGTGCTAACCTTAACGCAAGATAGGAGCATGGTTTGCGCCGAACGTACCATAGGCTCAGAAATCATTTTGGATGCACCCGATGGATCTCCTATGTGACATTAGTCATGTGGAATGTCATTTCAATCCATTTGGAGACAGTGGTAGTGTCAGTGCAAAATAGGTGCACGGTTTGCACCAAACATCGCTAAGAAATCATTTTGGACGCACCCGATGGTACAACTAGGTGACAAGGCTCAAGTGGATGCTCATTTTGGTCTGGTTGGAGATAGTGCTAACCTTGATGCGAGGTTGGTGCACTGTTTGCGTCGAAAGTATCATAGGGTCGGAAATCATTTTGGACACACCCGATGGTACTCCTAGGTGATGAGGCTCAAATGGACGCTCGTTTTGGTCTGTTTGGAGACAGTGCTAATCTTGACGCAAGAAAGGTTCACGGTTTGCGCCGAACGTATCATAGGCTCAGAAATCATTTTGGACGCACCCGATGGATCTTCTCAGTGACATTGGTCATTTGGAATCTCGTTTCAATCCATTTGGAGGCAATGGTAGTGTCAGTACAAAATAGGTGCATGGTTTGCACCAGACATTGCTCAGAAATCGTTTTGGACGCACCCGATGGTACTCCTAAGTCACGAGGCTCAAGTGGATGTTCGTTTTGGTCTGTTTGGAGATAGTGTTATCTTCACGTAAGATAGGTGCATGGTTTGCGTCGAACGTACCATAGGCTCGGAAATTGTTTTGGACACACCCGATGGTACTCCTAGGTGACGAGGTTCAAGTGGATGCCCGTTTTGGTCTGTTTGGAGACAGTGCTAATCTTGACGCGAGATAGGTGAACGGTTTGCGCCGAATGTACCATAGGCTCAGAAATCATTTTGAACACACCCGATGGATCTTCTCAGTGACATTGGTCATTTGGAATCTTGTTTCAATCCATTTGGAGACAGTGGTAGTGTCAGTGCAAAATAGGTGCATGGTTTGCACCAAATATCGCTCATAAATCGTTTTGGACGCACCCGAACGCACCCGATGGTACTCCTAAGTCACGAGGCTCAAGTGGATGCTCGTTTTGGTCTGTTTGGAGATAGTGCTAATCTTGACGTAAGATAGGTGCATGGTTTGCGTCGAACGTACCATAGGCTCGGAAATCGTTTTGGACACACCCAATGGTACTCCTAGGAGACAAGGTTCAAGTGGATGCTCGTTTTGTTCTATTTGGAGACAGTGCTAATCTTGACGCAAGAAAGGTTCACGGTTTGCGCCGAACATACCATAGGCTCAGAAATCATTTTGGACGCACCCGATGGATCTTCTCAGTGACATTGGTCATTTAGAATCTCGTTTCAATCTATTTGGAGACAGTGGTAGTGTCAGTACAAAATAGGTGCATGGTTTGCACCAGACATTGCTCAGAAATCGTTTTGGACGCACCCGATGGTACTCCTAAGTCACGAGCTCAAGTGGATGCTCGTTTTGGTCTGTTTGGAGATAGTGCTAATCTTGACGTAAGATAGGTGCACGGTTTACGTCGAACGTACCATAGGCTCGGAAATCATTTTGGACACACCCGATGGTACTCCTAGGTGACGCGGTTCAAGTGGATGCCCGTTTTGGTCTGTTTGGAGACAGTGCTAATCTTGACGCGAGATAGGTGAACGGTTTGCGCCGAATGTACCATAGGCTCAGAAATCATTTTGAACACACCCGATGGATCTTCTCAGTGACATTGGTCATTTGGAATCTCGTTTCAATCCATTTGGAGACAGTGGTGGTGTCAGCGCAAAATAGGTGCATGGTTTGTGATATGAACCCGCAAGGGTTTGTGGTCGATCTTTCGATGAGAAGCGTGAGATAATTCGATTGGTGGTTGGAGATGACGTTCACGGCCCGACTACAGCCTTCCAAGACTGCGCCTTAGCGACCGATACACCACTTCCCAAGGCCGTCACGATCTTGTGGAGTATGACAACCAGCCCCTAGGGCTCCCGTCCTGCAAGCAATCGAAGAACTAGCAAGAACGAGGAAACAAGCACTGAAATTGCAAGATAAAATTGAAGGTTCCACACTGAATCTTATTATGAGTGGGGTTCCGAAGACAAGGAGACGGGCGACTGGATCAGCACGCGCGCCTACAAGCAAGTAGCGATGGCTAAACTTGATCTAAACAAAACCCGAGTGTTCCTGGTGGCGGCTAAGGGGTATATAACGTGTGGAGGACGACCACAAGAGAGTTTGGGTCGTGCTCCAACCCTAGGACGCGTCCCTACTGGACTCTAAATGATACAAGCCCATTGGGCTAACTTAAGGTGGCGCAGCACCCTGGACAGAATAGACCTCTCGGTGATTTTTGGACTGTTGACGCCGCTTCTGAGCAGGTATGAGTATGATGTCAGATCCATATGAAAGTAGACTTTATTAGCTTTCCAACAAGTGTAGAATCACCCCAATCCGACTCCGTATGTAACCGTGGCGACCGTCGCAAGTTGAAGGTGTGCTGCAGTCCGAATCCAGCCTACGCGAGTCCTTTTCCCTTTCGGTCTTCTCCTTGATTCCTAATCAAAACAAGAGTGCACGTGTCTCCAAGATCTAAACAGGATGGACAAGAACTCAAGAAGGAACTCACTTGATGATTAACTTTTCGAGCACGAGCACGAGTAATAGGACCAGTAGTTGTCGGCGTGGACGGCGTGGATGTATGATCGGTGTTGATGTCCTCATCAGTTTGCACCAAACATCGCTCAGAAATCATTTTGGACGCACCCGATGGGACTCCTAGGTGACGAGGCTCAAGTGGATGCTCGTTTTGGTCTGTTTGGAGATAGTGCTAACCTTAACGCAAGGTAGGTGCACGGTTTGCGCCGAACGTAACATAGGCTCAGAAATCGTTTTGGACGCAGCCTATGGATCTCCTATGTGACATTAGTCATGTGGAATGTCATTTCAATCCATTTGAAGACAGTGGTAGTGCCAATGCAAAATAGGTGCACGGTTTGCACCAAACATCGCTCAGAAATCATTTTGGATGCACCCGATGGTACAACTAGGTGACGAGGCTCAAGTGGATGCTCGTTTTGGTCTATTTAGAGATAGTGCTAACCTTGATGCGAGGTTGGTGCACTGTTTGCGTCGAACGTACCATAGGGTCAGAAATCGTTTTGGACACACCCGATGGTACTCCTAGGTGATGAGGCTCAAGTGGACACTCGTTTTGGTCTATTTGGAGACAGTGCTAATCTTGACGCAAGAAAGGTTTACGGTTTGTGCCGAACGTACCATAGGCTCAGAAATCATTTTGGACGCACCCGATGGATCTTCTCAGTGACATTGGTCATTTGGAATCTCGTTTCAATCCATTTGGAGACAGTGGTAGTGTCAGTGCAAAATAGGTGCATGGTTTGCACCAAACATTGCTCAGAAATCGTTTTGGACGCACCTGATGGTACTCCTAAGTCACGAGGCTCAAGTGGATGCTCGTTTTGGTCTGTTTGGAGATAGTGCTAATCTTGACGTAAGATAGGTGCATGGTTTGCGTCGAACGTATCATAGGCTCGGAAATCGTTTTGGACACACCCGATGGTACTCCTAGGTGACGAGGTTCAAGTGGATGCTTGTTTTGTTCTGTTTGGAGACAGTGCTAACCTTGACGCAAGATAGGTGCACGGTTTGCGCCGAACGTACCATAGGCTCAGAAATCATTTTGGACGCACCCGATGGATCTTCTCAGTGACATTGGTCATTTGGAATCTCGTTTCAACCCATTTAGAGACAGTTTTAGTGTCAGTGCAAGATAGGTGCACGGTTTCCGCCAAACATCGCTTAGAAATCGTTTTGGAAGCACCCGATGGTACTCCTAGGTGACGAGGCTCAAATGGATGGTCATTTTGGTCTATTTGGAGATAGTGCTAACCTTAACGCAAGATAGGAGCATGGTTTGCGCCGAACGTACCATAGGCTCAGAAATCGTTTTGGATGGACCCGATGGATCTCCTTTGTGACATTAGTCATATGGAATGTCATTTCAATCCATTTGGAGACAGTGGTAGTGTCAGTGCAAAATAGGTGCACGGTTTGCACCAAACATCGCTAAGAAATCATTTTGGACGCACCCGATGGTACAACTAGGTGACAAGGCTCAAGTGGATGCTCATTTTGGTCTATTTGGAGATAGTGCTAAACTTGATGCGAGGTTGGTGCACTGTTTGCGTCGAACGTACCATAGGGTCAGAAATCATTTTGGACACACCCGATGGTACTCCTAGGTGATGAGGCTCAAATGGACGCTCGTTTTGGTCTATTTGGAGACAGTGCTAATTTTGACGCAAGAAAGGTTCACGGTTTGCGCCGAACGTACCATAGGCTCAGAAATCATTTTGGACGCACCCGATGGATCTTCTCAGTGACATTAGTCATTTGGAATCTCGTTTCAATCCATTTGGAGACAATGGTAGTGTCTGTACAAAATAGGTGCATGGTTTGCACCAGACATTGCTCAGAAATCGTTTTGGACGCACCCGATGGTACTCCTAAGTCACGAGGCTCAAGTGGATGTTCGTTTTGGTCTGTTTGGAGATAGTGCTTATCTTGACGTAAGATAGGTGCATGGTTTGCGTCGAACGTACCATAGGGTCGGAAATCGTTTTGGACACACCCGATGGTACACCTAGGTGACGAGGTTCAAGTGGATGCCCGTTTTGGTGTGTTTGGAGACAGTGCTAATCTTGACGCGAGATAGGTGAACGGTTTGCGCCGAATGTACCATAGGCTTAGAAATCATTTTGAACACACCCGATGGATCTTCTCAGTGACATTGGTCATTTGGAATCTTGTTTCAATCCATTTGGAGACAGTGGTAGTGTCAGTGCAAAATAGGTGCATGGTTTGCACCAAATATCGCTCATAAATCGTTTTGGACGCACCCGATGGGACTCCTAGGTGACGAGGCTCAAGTGGATGCTCGTTTTGGTCTATTTGGAGATAGTGCTAACCTTAACGCAAGGTAGGTGCACGGTTTGCGCCGAACATACCATAGACTCAGAAATCATTTTGGACGCACCCGATGGATCTCCTATGTGACATTAGTCATGTGGAATGTCATTTCAATCCATTTGAGGACAGTGGTAGTGTCAATGCAAAATAGGTGCACGGTTTGCACCAAACATCGCTCAGAAATCATTTTGGATGCCCCCGATGGTACAACTAGGTGACGAGGCTCAAGTGGATGCTCGTTTTGGTCTATTTGGATATAGTGCTAACCTTGATGCGAGGTTGGTGCACTGTTTGCGTCGAAGTACCATAGGGTCAGAAATCATTTTGGACACACCCGATGGTACTCCTAGGTGATGAGGCTCAAGTGGACGCTCGTTTTGGTCTATTTGGAGACAGTGCTAATCTTGACGCAAGAAAGGTTCACGGTTTGTGCCAAACGTACCATAGGCTCAGAAATCATTTTGGACGCACCCGATGGATCTTCTCAGTGACATTGGTCATTTGGAATCTCGTTTCAATCCATTTGGAGACAGTGGTAGTGTCAGTGCAAAATAGGTGCATGGTTTGCACCAAACATCGCTCAGAAATTGTTTTGGACGCACCCGATGGTACTCCAAAGTCACGAGGCTCAAGTGGATGCTCGTTTTGGTCTGTTTGGAGATAGTGCTAATCTTGACGTAAGTTTGGTGCATTGTTTGCGTCGAACTTACCATAGGCTCGGAAATCAGTTTGGACACACCCGATGGTACTCCTAGGTGACGAGGATCAAGTGGATGCTCATTTTGGTCTGTTTGGAGACTGTGCTAACCTTGACGCAAGATAGGTGCACGGTTTCCGCCGAACGTACCATAGGCTCATAAATCATTTTGGACGCACCCGATGGATCGCTCAAAAATCATTTGGAATCTCGTTTCAATCCATTTGGAGACAGTGGTAGTGTCAGTGCAAAATAGGTGCATGGTTTGCACCAAACATTGCTCAGAAATCGTTTTGGACGCACCCGATGGTACTCCTAAGTCACGAGGCTCAAGTGGATGCTCGTTTTGGTCTGTTTGGAGATAGTGCTAATCTTGACGTAAGATAGGTGCATGGTTTGCGTCGAACGTACCATAGGCTCGGAAATCGTTTTGGACACACCCAATGGTACTCCTAGGAGACAAGGTTCAAGTGGATGCTCGTTTTGTTCTGTTTGGAGACAGTGCCAACCTTGACACAAGATAGGTGCACGGTTTGCGCCGAACATACCATAGGCTCAGAAATCATTTTGGACGCACCCGATGGATCTTCTCAGTGACATTGGTCATTTGGAATCTCATTTCAATCCATTTGGAGACAGTGGTAGTGTCAGTACAAAATAGGTGCATGGTTTGCACCAGACATTGCTCAGAAATCGTTTTGGACGCACCCGATGGTACTCCTAAGTCACGAGCTCAAGTGGACGCTCGTTTTGATCTGTTTGGAGATAGTGCTAATCTTGACGTAAGATAGGTGCACGGTTTGCGTCGAACGTACCATAGGCTCGGAAATCATTTTGGACACACCCGATGGTACTCCTAGGTGACGAGGTTCAAGTGGATGCCCGTTTTGGTCTGTTTGGGGACAGTGCTAATCTTGACGCGGGATAGGTGAACGGTTTGCGCCGAATGTACCATAGGCTCAGAAATCATTTTGAACACACCCGATGGATCTTCTCAGTGACATTGGTCATTTGGAATCTCGTTTCAATCCATTTGGAGACAGTGGTGGTGTCAGCGCAAAATAGGTGCATGGTTTACACCAAACATCGCTCAGAAATCATTTTGGACGCACCCGATGGGACTCCTAGGTGACGAGGCTCAAGTGGATGCTCGTTTTGGTCTGTTTGGAGATAGTGCTAACCTTAACGCAAGGTAGGTGCACGGTTTGCGCCGAACGTAACATAGGCTCAGAAATCATTTTGGTCGCACCCTATGGATCTCCTATGTGACATTAGTCATGTGGAATGTCATTTCAATCCATTTAAAGACAGTGGTAGTGCCAATGCAAAATAGGTGCATGGTTTGCACCAAACATCGCTCAGAAATCATTTTGGACGCACCCGATGGTACTCCTAGGTGATGAGGCTCAAGTGGACGCTCGTTTTGGTCTATTTGGAGACAGTGCTAATCTTGACGCAAGAAAGGTTCACGGTTTGTGCCGAACGTACCATAGGCTCAGAAATCATTTTGGACGCACCCGATGGATCTTCTCAGTGACATTGGTCATTTGGAATCTCGTTTCAATCCATTTGGAGACAGTGGTAGTGTCAGTGCAAAATAGGTGCATGGTTTGCACCAAACATCGCTCAGAATTTGTTTTGGACGCACCCGATGGTACTCCTAAGTCACGAGGCTCAAGTGGATGCTCGTTTTGGTCTGTTTGGAGATAGTGCTAATCTTGACGTAAGATAGGTGCATGGTTTGCGTCGAACGTACCATAGGCTCGGAAATCGTTTTGGACGCACCCGATGGATCTTCTCAGTGACATTGGTCATTTGGAATCTCGTTTCAACCCCATTTGGAGACAATTTTAGTGTCAGTGCAAGATAGGTGCACGGTTTCCGCCAAACATCGCTTAGAAATCGTTTTGAAAGCACCCGATGGTACTCCTAGGTGACGAGGCTCAAGTGGATGCTCGTTTTGGTCTATTTGGAGATAGTGCTAACCTTAACGCAAGATAGGTGCATGGTTTGCACCGAACGTACCATAGGCTCAGAAAATCATTTTGGATGCACCCGATGGATCTCCTATGTGACATTAGTCATGTGGAATGTCATTTCAATCCATTTGGAGACAGTGGCAGAGTCAGTGCAAAATAGGTGCACGGTTTGCACCAAACATCGCTAAGAAATCATTTTGGACGCACCCGATAGTACAACTAGGTGACGAGGCTCAAGTGGATGCTCATTTTGGTCTGTTTGGAGATAGTGCTAACCTTCATGCGAGGTTGGTGCACTGTTTGTGTCGAACGTACCATAGGGTCAGAAATCATTTTGGACACACCCGATGGTACTCCTAGGTGATGAGGCTCAAGTGGATGCTTGTTTTTGTCTGTTTAGAGACAGTGCTAATCTTGACGCAAGAAAGGTTCACGGTTTGCGCCGAACGTACCATAAGCTCAGAAATCATTTTGGACGCACCCGATGGATCTTCTCAGTGACATTGGTCATTTGGAATCTCGTTTCAATCCATTTGGAGACAGTGGTAATGTCAGTACAAAATAGGTGCATGGTTTGCACCAGACATTGCTCTGAAATTGTTTTGTATGCACCCGATGGTACTCCTAAGTCACGAGGCTCAAGTGGATGCTCGTTTTGGTCTGTTTGGAGATAGTGCTAATCTTGACGTAAGATAGGTGCACGGTTTGCGTCGAACATACCATAGGCTCGGAAATCGTTTTGGACACACCCGATGGTACTCCTAGGTGACGAGGTTCAAGTGGATGCCCGTTTTGGTCTGTTTGGAGACAGTGCTAACCTTGACGCGAGATAGGTGAATGGTTTGCGCCGAACGTACCATAGGCTCATAAATCATTTTGAACACACCCGATGGTACTCCTAGGTGACGAGGATCAAGTGGATGCTCATTTTGGTCTGTTTGGAGACTATGCTAATCTTGACGGAAGATAGGTGCACGGTTTCCGCCGAACATACCATAGGCTCATAAATCATTTTGGACGCACCCGATGGATCGCTCAGAAATCATTTCGAATCTCGTTTCAATCCATTTGGAGACAGTGGTAGTGTCAGTGCAAAATAGGTGCATGGTTTGCACCATACATTGCTCAGAAATCGTTTTGGACGCACCCGATGGTACTCCTAAGTCACGAGGCTCAAGTGGATGCTCGTTATGTTCTGTTTGGAGATAGTGCTAATCTTGACGTAAGATAGGTGTATGGTTTGCGTCGAACGTACCATAGGCTCGGATATCGTTTTGGACACACCCAATGGTACTCCTAGGTGACGAGGTTCAAGTGGATGCTCGTTGTGGTCTGTTTAGAGACAGTGCTAACCTTGACGCAAGATAGGTGCACGGTTTGCGCCGAACGTACCATAGGCTCAGAAATCATTTTGGATGCACCCGATGGATCTTCTCAGTGACATTGGTCATTTGGAATCTCGTTTCAACCCCATTTGGAGACAATTTTAGTGTCAGTGCAAGATAGGTGCACGGTTTCCGCCAAACATCGCTTAGAAATCGTTTTGGAAGCACCCGATGGTACTCCTAGGTGACGAGGCTCAAGTGGATACTCGTTTTGGTCTATTTGGAGATATTGCTAACCTTAACGCAAGATAGGTGCATGGTTTACGCCGAACGTACCATAGGCTCAGAAATCGTTTTGGATGCACCCGATGGATCTCCTATGTGACATTAGTCATGTGGAATGTCATTTCAATCCATTTGGAGACAGTGGTAGTGTCAGTGCAAAATAGGTGCACGGTTTGCACCAAACATCGCTAAGAAATCATTTTGGACGCATCCGATGGTACAACTAGGTGACGAGGCTCAAGTGGATGCTCATTTTGGTCTGTTTGGAGATAGTTCTAACCTTGATGCGAGGTTGGTGCACTGTTTGCGTCGAACGTACCATAGGGTCAGAAATCATTTTGGACACACCCGATGGTACTCCTAGGTGATGAGGCTCAAGTGGATGCTTGTTTTTGTCTGTTTAGAGACAGTGCTAATCTTGACGCAAGAAAGGTTCACGGTTTGCGCCGAACGTACCATAGGCTCAGAAATCATTTTGGACGCACCCGATGGATCTTCTCAGTGACATTGGTCATTTGGAATCTCGTTTCAATCCATTTGGAGACAGTGGTAGTGTCAGTACAAAATAGGTGCATGGTTTGCACCAGACATTGCTCAGAAATTTTTTGGATGCACCCGATGGTACTCCTAAGTCACGAGGCTCAAGTGGATGCTCGTTTTGGTCTGTTTGGAGATAGTGCTAATCTTGACGTAAGATAGGTGCACGGTTTGCGTCGAACGTACCATAGGCTCGAAAAATCGTTTTGGACACACCCGATGGTACTCCTAGGTGACGAGGTTCAAGTGGATGCCCGTTTTGGCCTGTTTGGAGACAGTGCTAACTTGACGCGAGATAGGTGAACGGTTTGCGCCGAACGTACCATAGGCTCAGAAATCATTTTGAACACACCCAATTGATCTTCTCAGTGACATTGGTCATTTGGAATCTCGTTTCAATCCATTTGGAGACACTGGTAGTGTCAGTGCAAAATAGGTGCATGGTTTGCACCAAACATCGCTCAAAAATCATTTTGGACGCACCCGATGGGACTCCTAGGTGACGAGGCTCAAGTGGATGCTCGTTTTGGTCTGTTTGGAGATAGTGCTAACCTTAACCAAGGTAGGTGCACGGTTTGCGCCGAACGTACCATAGCTCAGAAATCGTTTTGGACGCACCGATGGATCTCCTATGTGACATTAGTCCTGTGGAATGTCATTTCAATCCATTTGGAGACAGTGGTAGTGTCAATGCAAAATAGGTGCACGGTTTGCATCAAACATCGCTCAGAAATCATTTTGGATGCACCCGATGGTACAACTAGGTGACGAGGCTCAAGTGGATGCTCGTTTTGGTCTATTTGGAGATAGTGCTAACCTTGATGCGAGGTTGGTGCACTGTTTGCATCGAACGTACCATAGGGTCAGAAATCATTTTGGACACACCCGATGGTACTCCTAGGTGATGAGGCTCAAGTGGACGCTCGTTTTGGTCTATTTGGAGACAGTGCTAATCTTGACGCAAGAAAGGTTCACGGTTTGTGCCGAACGTACCATAGGCTCAGAAATCATTTTGGACGCACCCGATGGATCTTCTCAGTGACATTGGTCATTTGGAATCTCGTTTCAATCCATTTGGAGACACTGGTAGTGTCAGTGCAAAATAGGTGCATGGTTTGCACCAAACATCGCTCAAAAATCATTTTGGACGCACCCGATGGGACTCCTAGGTGACGAGGCTCAAGTGGATGCTCGTTTTGGTCTGTTTGGAGATAGTGCTAACCTTAACCAAGGTAGGTGCACGGTTTGCGCCGAACGTACCATAGCTCAGAAATCGTTTTGGACGCACCGATGGATCTCCTATGTGACATTAGTCCTGTGGAATGTCATTTCAATCCATTTGGAGACAGTGGTAGTGTCAATGCAAAATAGGTGCATGGTTTGCATCAAACATCGCTCAGAAATCATTTTGGATGCACCCGATGGTACAACTAGGTGACGAGGCTCAAGTGGATGCTCGTTTTGGTCTATTTGGAGATAGTGCTAACCTTGATGCGAGGTTGGTGCACTGTTTGCATCGAACGTACCATAGGGTCAGAAATCATTTTGGACACACCCGATGGTACTCCTAGGTGATGAGGCTCAAGTGGACGCTCGTTTTGGTCTATTTGGAGACAGTGCTAATCTTGACGCAAGAAAGGTTCACGGTTTGTGCCGAACGTACCATAGGCTCAGAAATCATTTTGGACGCACCCGATGGATCTTCTCAGTGACATTGGTCATTTGGAATCTCGTTTCAATCCATTTGGAGACAGTGGTAGTGTCAGTGCAAAATAGGTGCATGGTTTGCACCAAACATCGCTCAGAAATTGTTTTGGACGCACCCGATGGTACTCCTAAGTCACGAGGCTCAAGTGGATGCTCGTTTTGGTCTGTTTGGAGATAGTGCTAATCTTGACGTAAGATTGGTGCATGGTTTGCGTCGAACTTACCATAGGCTCGGAAATCATTTTGGACACACCAGATGGAACTCCTAGGTGACGAGGATCAAGTGGATGCTCATTTTGGTCTGTTTGGAGACTATGCTAATCTTGACGCAAGATAGGTGCACGGTTTCCGCCGAACGTACCATAGGCTCATAAATCATTTTGGACGCACCCGATGGATCGCTCAGAAATCATTTGGAATCTCGTTTCAATCCATTTGGAGACAGTGGTAGTGTCAGTGCAAAATAGGTGCATGGTTTGCACCAAACATTGCTCAGAAATCGTTTTGGACGCACCCGATGGTACTCCTAAGTCACGAGGCTCAAGTGGATGCTCGTTTTGGTCTGTTTGGAGATAGTGCTAATCTTAACGTAAGATAGGTGCATGGTTTGCGTCGAACGTACCATAGGCTCGGAAATCATTTTGGACACACCCGATGGTACTCCTAGGTGACGAGGTTCAAGTGGATGCTCATTTTGTTCTGTTTGGAGACAGTGCTAACCTTGACGCAAGATAGGTGCACGGTTTGCGCCGAATGTACCATAGGCTCAGAAATCATTTTGGACGCACCCGATGGATCTTCTCAGTGACATTGGTCATTTGGAATCTCGTTTCAACCCATTTGGAGACAGTTTTAGTGTCAGTGCAAGATAGGTGCACGGTTTCCACCAAACATCGCTTAGAAATCGTTTTGGAAGCACCCGATGGTACTCCTAGGTGACGAGGCTCAAGTGGATGCTCGTTTTGGTCTATTTGGAGATAGTGCTAACCTTAACGCAAGATAGGAGAGTGGTTTGCGCCGAACGTACCATAGGCTCAGAAATCGTTTTGGATGCACCCGATGGATCTTGTCAGTGACATTGGTCATTTGGAATCTCGTTTCAATCCATTTGGAGATAGTGGTAGTGTCAGTACAAAATAGGTGCATGGTTTGCACCAGACATTGCTCAGAAATCGTTTTGGACGCACCCGATGGTACTCCTAAGTCACGAGGCTCAAGTGGATGTTCGTTTTGGTCTGTTTGGAGATAGTGCTTATCTTGACGTAAGATAGGTGCACGGTTTGCGTCGAACGTACCATAGGCTCGGAAATCGTTTTGGACACACCCGATGGTACTCCTAGGTGACGAGGTTCAAGTGGATGCCCGTTTTGGTCTGTTTGGAGACAGTGCTAATCTTGACGCGAGATAGGTGAACGGTTTGCGCCGAACGTACCATAGGCTCAGAAATCATTTTGAACACACCCGATGGATCTTCTCAGTGACATTGTTCATTTGGAATCTCGTTTCAATCCATTTGGAGACAGTGGTAATGTCAGTACAAAATAGGTGCATGGTTTGCACCAGACATTGCTCAGAAATCGTTTTGGACGCACCCGATGGTACTCCTAAGTCACGAGGCTCAAGTGGATGTTCGTTTTGGTCTGTTTGGAGATAGTGCTTATCTTGACGTAAGATAGGTGCACGGTTTGCGTCGAACGTACCATAGGCTCGGAAATCGTTTTGGACACACCCGATGGTACTCCTAGGTGACGAGGTTCAAGTGGATGCCCGTTTTGGTCTGTTTGGAGACAGTGCTAATCTTGACGCGAGATAGGTGAACGGTTTGCGCCGAATGTACCATAGGCTCAGAAATCATTTTGAAAACACCCGATGGATCTTCTCAGTGACATTGGTCATTTGGAATCTTGTTTCAATCCATTTGGAGACAGTGGTAGTGTCAGTGCAAAATAGGTGCATGGTTTGCACCAAATATCGCTCATAAATCGTTTTGGACGCACCCGATGGGACTCCTAGGTGACGAGGCTCAAGTGGATGCTCGTTTTGGTCTGTTTGGAGATAGTGCTAACCTTAACGCAAGGTAGGTGCACGGTTTGCGCCGAACGTACCATAGACTCAGAAATCGTTTTGGACGCACCCGATGGATCTCCTTTGTGACATTAGTCATGTGGAATGTCATTTCAATCCATTTGAAGACAGTGGTAGTGTCAATGCAAAATAGGTGCACGGTTTGCACCAAACATCGCTCAGAAATCATTTTGGATGCACCCGATGGTACAACTAGGTGACGAGGCTCAAGTGGATGCTCGTTTTGGTCTATTTGGATATAGTGCTAACCTTGATGCGAGGTTGGTGCACTGTTTGCGTTGAAGTACCATAGGGTCAGAAATCGTTTTGGACACACCCGATGGTACTCCTATGTGATGAGGCTCAAGTGGACGCTCGTTTTGGTCTATTTGGAGACAGTGCTAATCTTGACGCAAGAAAGGTTCACGGTTTGTGCCGAACGTACCATAGGCTCAGAAATCATTTTGGACGCACCCGATGGATCTTCTCAGTGACATTGGTCATTTGGAATCTCGTTTCAATCCATTTGGAGACAGTGGTAGTGTCAGTGCAAAATAGGTGCATGGTTTGCTCCAAACATCGCTCAGAAATTGTTTTGGACGCACCCGATGGTACTCCTAAGTCACGAGGCTTAAGTGGATGCTCGTTTTGGTCTGTTTGGAGATAGTGCTAATCTTGACGTAAGATTGGTGCATGGTTTGCGTCGAACTTACCATAGGCTCGGAAATCATTTTGGACACACCCGATGGTACTCCTAGGTGACGAGGATCAAGTGGATGCTCATTTTGGTCTGTTTGGAGACTGTGCTAATCTTGACGCAAGATAGGTGCACGGTTTCCACCGAACGTACCATAGGCTCATAAATCATTTTGGACGCACCCGATGGATCGCTCAGAAATCATTTGGAATCTCGTTTCAATCCATTTGGAGACAGCGGTAGTGTCAGTGCAAAATAGGTGCATGGTTTGCACCAAACATTGCTCAGAAATAGTTTTGGACGCACCTGATGGTACTCCTAAGTCATGAGGCTCAAGTGGATGCTCGTTTTGGTCTGTTTGGAGATAGTGCTAATATTGACGTAAGATTGGTGCATGGTTTGCGTCGAACTTACCATAGGCTCAGAAATCATTTTGGACACACCCGATGGTACTCCTAGGTGACGAGGATCAAGTGGATGCTCATTTTGGTCTGTTTGGAGACTGTGCTAATCTTGACGCAAGATAGGTGCACGGTTTCCACTGAACGTACCATAGGCTCATAAATCATTTTGGACGCACCCGATGGATCGCTCAGAAATCATTTGGAATCTCGTTTCAATCCATTTGGAGACAGTGGTAGTGTCAGTGCAAAATAGGTGCATGGTTTGCACCAAACATTGCTCAGAAATCATTTTGGACGCACCCGATGGTACTCCTAAGTCACGAGGCTCAAGTGGATGTTCGTTTTGGTCTGTTTGGAGATAGTGCTTATCTTGACGTAAGATAGGTGCACGGTTTGCGTCGAACGTACCATAGGCTCGGAAATCGTTTTGGACACACCCGATGGTACTCCTAGGTGACGAGGTTCAAGTGGATGCCCGTTTTGGTCTGTTTGGAGACAGTGCTAATCTTGACGCGAGATAGGTGAACGGTTTGCGCCGAATGTACCATAGGCTCAGAAATCATTTTGAAAACACCCGATGGATCTTCTCAGTGACATTGGTCATTTGGAATCTTGTTTCAATCCATTTGGAGACAGTGGTAGTGTCAGTGCAAAATAGGTGCATGGTTTGCACCAAATATCGCTCATAAATCGTTTTGGACGCACCCGATGGTACTCCTAGGTGACGAGGCTCAAGTGGATGCTCGTTTTGGTCTGTTTGGAGATAGTGCTAACCTTAACGCAAGGTAGGTGCACGGTTTGCGCCGAACGTACCATAGGCTCAGAAATCGTTTTGGACGCACCCGATGGATCTCCTATGTGACATTAGTCATGTGGAATGTCATTTCAATCCATTTGAAGACAGTGGTAGTGTCAGTGCAAAATAGGTGCACGGTTTGCACCAAACATCGCTCAGAAATCATTTTGGATGCACCCGATGGTACAACTAGGTGATGAGGCTCAAGTGAATGCTCGTTTTGGTCTATTTGGATATAGTGCTAACCTTGATGCGAGGTTGGTGCACTGTTTGCGTCGAAGTACCATAGGGTCAGAAATCGTTTTGGACACACCCGATGGTACTCCTATGTGATGAGGCTCAAGTGGACGCTCGTTTTGGTCTATTTGGAGACAGTGCTAATCTTGACGCAAGAAAGGTTCACGGTTTGTGCCGAACGTACCATAGGCTCAGAAATCATTTTGGACGCACCCGATGGATCTTCTCAGTGACATTGGTCATTTGGAATCTCGTTTCAATCCATTTGGAGACAGTGGTAGTGTCAGTGCAAAATAGGTGCATGGTTTGCTCCAAACATTGCTCAGAAATTGTTTTGGACGCACCCGATGGTACTCCTAAGTCACGAGGCTTAAGTGGATGCTCGTTTTGGTCTGTTTGGAGATAGTGCTAATCTTGACGTAAGATTGGTGCATGGTTTGCGTCGAACTTACCATAGGCTCGGAAATCATTTTGGACACACCCGATGGTACTCCTAGGTGACGAGGATCAAGTGGATGCTCATTTTGGTCTGTTTGGAGACTGTGCTAATCTTGACGCAAGATAGGTGCACAGTTTCCACCGAACGTACCATAGGCTCATAAATCATTTTGGACGCACCCGATGGATCGCTCAGAAATCATTTGGAATCTCGTTTCAATCCATTTGGAGACAGTGGTAGTGTCAGTGCAAAATAGGTGCATGGTTTGCACCAAACATTGCTCAGAAATCGTTTTGGACGCACCTGATGGTACTCCTAAGTCATGAGGCTCAAGTGGATGCTCATTTTGGTCTGTTTGGAGATAGTGCTAATATTGACGTAAGATAGGTGCATGGTTTGCGTCGAACGTACCATAGGCTCGGAAATTGTTTTGGACACACCCAATGGTACTCCTAGGTGACGAGGTTCAAGTCGATGCTCATTTTGGTCTGTTTGGAGATAGTGCTAACCTTGACGCAAGATAGGTGCACGGTTTGCGCCGAATGTACCATAGGCTCAGAAATCATTTTGGACGCACCCGATGGATCTTCTCAGTGACATTGGTCATTTGGACTCTCGTTTCAACCCATTTGGAGATAGTTTTAGTGTCAGTGCAAGATAGGTGCACGGTTTCCACCAAACATCGCTTAGAAATCATTTTGGAAGCACCCGATGGTACTCCTAGGTGACGAGGCTCAAGTGGATGCTCGTTTTGGTCTATTTGGAGATAGTGCTAACCTTAACGCAAGATAGGTGCATGGTTTGCGCCGAACGTACCATAGGCTCAGAAATCATTTTGGATGCACCCGATGGATCTCCTATGTGACATTAGTCATGTGGAATGTCATTTCAATCCATTTGGAGACAGTGGTAGTGTCAGTGCAAAATAGGTTCACGGTTTGCACTAAACATCGCTAAGAAATCATTTTGGACGCACCCGATGGTACAACTAGGTGACGATGCTGAAGTGGATGCTCATTTTGGTCTGTTTGGACATAGTGCTAACCTTGATGCGAGGTTGGTGCACTGTTTGCGTCGAACGTACCATAGGGTCAGAAATCATTTTGGACACACCCGATAGTACTCCTAGGTGATGAGGCTCAAGTGGACGCTCGTTTTGGTCTGTTTGGAGACAGTGCTAATCTTGACGCAAGAAAGGTTCACAGTTTGCGCCGAACGTACCATAGGCTCAGAAATCATTTTGGACGCACCCGATGGATCTTCTCAGTGACATTGGCCATTTGGAATCTCGTTTCAATCCATTTGGAGACAGTGGTAGTGTCAGTACAAAATAGGTGCATGGTTTGCACCAGACATTGCTTAGAAATTGTTTTGGACGCACCCGATGGTACTCCTAAGTCACGAGCTCAAGTGGATGCTCGTTTTGGTCTGTTTGGAGATAGTGCTAATCTTGACGTAAGATAGGTGCACGGTTTGCGTCGAACGTACCATAGGCTCGGAAATCGTTTTGGACACACCCGATGGTACTCCTAGGTGACGAGGTTCAAGTGGATGCCCGTTTTGGTCTGTTTGGAGACAGTGCTAATCTTGACGCGAGATAGGTGAACGGTTTGCGCCGAATGTACCATAGCCTCAGAAATCATTTTGAACACACCCGATGGATCTTCTCAGTGACATTGGTCATTTGGAATCTCGTTTCAATCCATTTGGAGACAGTGGTAGTGTCAGCGCAAAATAGGTGCATGGTTTGCACCAAACATCGCTCAGAAATCGTTTTGGACGCACCCGACGGGACTCCTAGGTGACGAGGCTCAAGTGGATGCTCGTTTTGGTCTGTTTGGAGATAGTGCTAACCTTAACGCAAGGTAGGTGCACGGTTTGCGCCGAACGTAACATAGGCTCAGAAATCATTTTGGACGCACCCTATGGATCTCCTATGTGACATTAGTCATGTGGAATGTCATTTCAATCCATTTGAAGACAGTGGTAGTGCCAATGCAAATAGGTGCACGGTTTGCACCAAACATCGCTCAGAAATCATTTTGGATGCACCCGATGGTACAACTAGGTGACGAGGCTCAAGTGGATGCTTGTTTTGGTCTATTTGGAGATAGTGCTAACCTTGATGCGAGGTTGGTGCACTATTTGCGTCGAACATACCATAGGGTCAGAAATCGTTTTGGACACACCCGATGGTACTCCTAGGTGATGAGGCTCAAGTGGACGCTCTTTTTGGTCTATTTGGAGACAGTGCTAATCTTGACGCAAGATAGGTTCACGGTTTGCGCCGAACGTACCATAGGCTCAGAAATCATTTTGGACGCACCCGATGGATCTTCTCAGTGACATTAGTCATTTGGAATCTCGTTTCAATCCATTTGGAGATAGTGGTAGTGTCCGTGCAAAATAGGTGCATGCTTTGCACCAAACATCACTCAGAAATCATTTTGGATGCACCCAATGGTACTCCTAAGTCACGAGGCTCAAGTGGATGCTCGTTTTGGTCTGTTTGGGGATAGTGCTAATCTTGACGTAAGATAGCTGCACTGTTTGCGTCGAACGTAACATAGGCTCGGAAATCATTTTGGACACACCCGATGGTACTCCTAGGTGATGAGGTTCAAGTGGATGCTCGTTTTGGTCTGTTTGGAGACAGTGCTAATCTTGACGCAAGATAGGTGCACGGTTTGCGCCGAACGTACCATAGGCTCAGAAATCATTTTGAACACACCCGATGGATCTTCTCAGTGACATTGGTCATTTGGAATCTCGTTTCAATCCATTTGGAGACAGTTATAGTGTCAGTGCAAGATAGGTGCACGGTTTGCACCAAACATCGCTTAGAAATCGTTTTGGACGCACCTGATTGTACTCCTTGGTGACCAGGCTCAAGTGGATGCTCGTTTTGGTCTGTTTGGAGATAGTGCTAACCTTAACACAAGATAGGTGCACGGTTTGCGCCGAACGTACCATGGGCTCAGAAATTGTTTTGGATGCACCCGATGGATATCCTATGTGACATTGGTCATGTGGAATCTCATTTCAATCCATTTGGAGGCAGTGGTAGTGTCAGTGCAAAATAGGTGCACGGTTTGCACCAAACATCGCTCAGAAATTGTTTTGGACGCACCCGATGGTACTCCTAGGTGACGAGGCTCAAGTGGATGCTCGTTTTGGTCTGTTTGGAGATAGTGCTAACCTCGATGCGAGATTGGTGCACTGTTTGCGTCGAACATACCATAGGCTCGGAAATTATTTTGGACAGACCCGATGGTTCTCCTAGGTGACGAGGCTCAAGTGGATGCTCGTTTTGGTCTGTTCGGAGACAGTGCTAATCTTGACGCAAGTTAGGTGCACGGTTTGCGCCGAATGTACCATAGGCTCAGAAATTATTTTGGACGCACCCGATGGATCTCCTATGTGACATTAGTCAAATGTAAGGCTGGACGAAAAACTCGAAGCTCGTTAGCTCGCTCGGCTCGTGGCTGGCTCGGCTCGGCTCGGCTCGGCTCGTTATGATAACGAGCCGAGCCGAGCTAGGATTTTAGCTCGTTAGCTATAACGAGCCAACTCGAGCTAGCTCGTGAGCCGCTCGCGAGCCAAACGAGCCATAGTTTTAGAGAAAAAGTCATCATAACTTATATTAGTTTTGTATTACTTCATGTTTTGCACTTCACAAATAGATGATATGTTAGCTCATATGAATATTTTGTTCGATTTAAGGCTATTGAATATATTATTTTTATGTTATTAATATTTTTATGCTTTAGATAAATACAAATATTATATTTTGTATATTTTTTTTACCTGGCTCGCGAGCCTAACGAGCCAGCTCGAGCTCGTAACGAGCCGAGCCGAGCTGGCTTTCTGGCTCGTTAAGATAACGAGCCGAGCCGAGCTAGCTCGTTATCCTAACGAGCCAGAACGAGCCGAGCCGAAACGAGCCGAGCTGGCTCGTTAGCCAGCCTTAGTCAAATGGAATGTCATTTCAATCCATTTGGAGACAGTGGTAGTGTCAGTGCAAAATAGGTGCACGGTTTACACCAAACATCGCTTAGAAATCATTTTGGATGCAACCGATGGTACAACTAGGTGACGAGGCTCAAGTGGATGCTCGTTTTGGTCTGTTTGGAGATAGTGCTAACCTTGATGCGAGGTTGGTGCACTGTTTGCGTTGAACGTACCATAGGGTCAGAAAATCGTTTTGGACACACCCGATGGTACTCCTAGGTGATGAGGCTCAAGTGGACGCTCTTTTTGGTCTGTTTGGAGACAGTGCTAATCTTGACGCAAGATAGGTTCACGGTTTGCACCGAACGTACCATAGGCTCAGAAATCATTTTGGACGCACCCGATGGATCTTCTCAGTGACATTGGCCATTTGGAATCTTGTTTCAATCCATTTACAGACAGTGGTAGTGTCAGTGCAAAATAGGTGCATGCTTTGCACCAAATATCACTCAGAAATCATTTTGGACGCACCCGATGGTACTCCTAAGTCACGAGGCTCAAGTGGATGCTCGTTTTGGTCTGTTTGGAGATAGTGCAAATCTCGACGTAAGATAGGTGCACGGTTTGTGTCGAACGTACCAGAGGCTCGGAAATCGTTTTGGACACACCCGATGGTACTCCTAGGTGACGAGGTTCAAGTGGATGCTCGTTTTGGTCTGTTTGGAGACAGTGCTAATCTTAACGCAAGATAGGTGCACGGTTTGTGTTGAACGTACCATAGGCTAAGAAATCATTTTGAACACACCCGATGGATCTTCTCAGTGACATTGGTCATTTGGAATCTCGTTTCAATCCATTTGGAGACAGTTATAGTGTCAGTGCAAGATAGGTGCACGGTTTCTGCCAAACATCGCTTAGAAATCATTTTGGACGCACCGGATTGTACTCCTTGGTGACCAGGCTCAAGTGGATGCTCGTTTTGGTCTGTTTGGAGATAGTGCTAACCTTAACACAAGATTGGTGCATGGTTTGCGCCGAACGTACCATAGGCTTAGAAATCATTTTGGACGCACCTGATGGATCTTCTCAGTGACATTGGTCATTTGGAATCTCGTTTCAACCCATTGGGAGACAGTTTTAGTGTCAGTGCAAGATAGGTGCACGGTTTCTGCCAAACATCGCTTAGAAATCGTTTTGGAAGCACCCGATTGTACTCCTAGGTGACGAGGCTCAAGTGGATGCTTATTTTGGTCTGTTTGGAGATAGTGCTACCCTTAACGCAAGATAGGTGCACGGTTTGCACTGAACGTACCATAGGCTCAGAAATCGTTTTGGACGCACCCGATGGATCTCCTTTGTGACATTAGTCATGTGGAATGTCATTTCAATCCATTTGGAGATAGTGGTAGTGTCAGTGCAAAATAGGTGCACGGTTTGCACCAAACATCGCTCAGAAATCATTTTGGACGCACCCGATGGTACAACTAGGTGACGAGGCTCAAGTGGATGCTCATTTTGGTCTGTTTGGAGATAGTGCTAACCTTGATGCGAGGTTGGTGCACTGTTTGCGTCGAACGTACCATAGGGTCGGAAATCATTTTGGACACACCTGATGGTACTCCTAGGTGATGAGGCTCAAGTGGACGCTCGTTTTGGTCTGTTTGGAGACAGTGCTAATCTTGACGCAAGAAAGGTTTACAGTTTGCGCCAAACGTACCATAGGCTCAGAAATCATTTTGGACGCACCCGATGGATGTTCTCAGTGACATTGGTCATTTGGAATCTCGTTTCAATCCATTTGGAGACAGTGGTAGTGTCAGTGCAAAATAGGTACATGGTTTGCACCAGACATTGCTCAGAAATCATTTTGGACGCACCCGATGGTACTCCTAAGTCACGAGGCTCTAGTGGATGCTCGTTTTGGTCTGTTTGGAGATAGTGCTAATCTTGACGTAAGATAGGTGCACGGTTTGCGTCGAACGTACCATAGGCTCAGAAATTGTTTTGGACACACCCGATGGTACTCCTAGGTGACGAGGTTCAAGTGGATGCCCGTTTTGGTCTGTTTGGAGACAGTGCTAATCTTGACGCGAGATAGGTGAACGGTTTGCGCCGAACGTACCATAGGCTCAGAAATCATTTTGAACACACCCGATGGATCTTCTCAGTGACATTGGTCATTTGGAATCTCGTTTCAATCCATTTGGAGATAGTGGTAGTGTCAGTGCAAAATAGGTGCATGGTTTGCACCAGACATTGCTCAGAAATCGTTTTGGACGCACCCGATGATACTCCTAAGTCACGAGGCTCAAGTGGATGCTCGTTTTGGTCTGTTTGGAGATAGTGCTAATCTTAACGTAAGATAGTTGCACGGTTTGCGTCGAACGTACCATAGGCTCAGAAATCGTTTTGGACGCATCCGATGGTAGTCCTTGGTGACGAGGCTCAAGTGGATGCTCGTTTTGGTCTGTTTGGAGATAGTGCTAATCTTGATAGGTGCATGGTTTGCGCCAAATGTACCATAGGCTCAAAAATCATTTTTGACACACCCGATGGTACTCCTAGGTGACGAGGCTCAAGTGGATGCTCGTTTTGGTCTGTTTGGAGACAGTGCTAATCTTGACGCAAGACAGGTGCACGGTTTGCGCCGAACGTACCATAGGCTCAGAAATTATTTTGGACGCATCCGATGGATCTTCTTAGTGACATTGGTCATTTGTAATCTTGTTTCAATCCATTTGGAGACAGTGGTAGCGTCAGTGCAAAATAGGTGCACGGTTTGCACCAAACATCGCTCAAAAATCGTTTTGGACGCACCCGATGGTACTCCTAGGTGACGAGGCTCAAGTGGATGCTCGTTTTGGTCTGTTTAGAGATAGTGCTAATCTTGACGTAAGATAGGTGCACGGATTGCGTCAAACGTACCATAGGCTCGGAAATCATTTTGGACATACCCGATGGTACTCCTAGGTGAGAAGGTTCAAGTGGAAGCTCGTTTTGGTCTGTTTGGAGACAGTGCTAATCTTGACGCAAGATAGGTGCACGGTTTGCACCGAACGTACCATTGTTTCAGAAATCATTTTAGACACACCCGATGGTACTCCTAGGTGACAAGGCTTAAGTGGATGCTTGTTTTGGTCTGTTTGGAGATAGCGCTAATCTTGATGCGAGATTGGTATACGGTTTGCGTCGAACGTACCAGAGGCTCAGAAATTGTTTTGGATGCACCCGATGGATCTCCTATGTGACATTGGTCATGTGGAATCTCATTTCAATCCATTTGGAGATAGTGGTAGTGTCTGTGCAAAATAGGTGCACGGTTTGCGCTAAACATCGCTCAGAAATCGTTTTGGACGCACCCGATGGTACTCCTAGGTGACGAGGCTCAAGTGGATGCTCGTTTTGGTCTGTTTGGAGATAGTGCTAACCTTGATGCGCGATTGGTGCACGGTTTGCGTTGAACGTACCAGAGGCTCATAAATCATTTTGGACGCACCTGATGGGTCTCCTATGTGACATTGGTCATGTGGAATCTTATTTCAATCCATTTGGAGACATTGGTAGTGTCAGTGCAAAATAGGTGCACGGTTGGCACCAAACATCGCTTAGAAATCATTTTGGACGCACCCGAAGGATCTTCTCAGTGACATTGGTCATTTGGAGTCTCGTTTCAATCCATTTGGAGACAGTGGTAGTGTCAGTGCAAAATAGGTGCACGGTTTGCACCAAACATCGCTCAGAAATCGTTTTGGACGCACCCGATGGTACTCCTAAGTTACGAGGCTCAAGTGGATGCTCGTTTTGGTCTGTTTGGAGATAGTGCTAACCTTGATGCGAGATCGGTGCCCTATTTGCGTCGAACGTACCATAGGCTCAGAAATCGTTTTGGACACACCCAATGGTACTCCTAGATGACGAGGCTCAAGTGGATGCTCGTTTTGGTCTGTTTGGACACAGTGCTAATCTTGATGCAAGAGAGGTGCACGGTTTGCGCTGAACGTACCATAGGCTCAAAAATCATTTTGGACGCACCCGATGGATCTTCTCAATGGCATTGGTCATTTGGAATCTCGTTTCAATCCATTTGGAGACAGTGGCAGTGTCAGTGCAAAACAGGTGCACGGTTTGCACCAAACATCGCTTAGAAATCATTTTGGACGCAACCGATGGTACTCCTAGGTGACGAGGTTCAAGTGGATGCTCGTTTTGGTCTGTTTGGAGACAATGCTAATCTTGACGCAAGATAGGTGCACGGTTTGCACCGAATGTACCATAGGCTCAGAAATCATTTTGGACGCACCTGATGGTACTCCTAGGTGACGAGGCTTAAGGGATGCTCATTTTGGTCTGTTTGGAGATAGTGCTAATCTTGATGCGAGATTGGTGCACAGTTTGTGTCGAATGTACCAGAGGCTCAGAAATTGTTTTGGATGCACCCGATGGATCTCCTATATGACATTGGACATGTGGAATCTCATTTCAATCCATTTGAAGACAGTGGTAGTGTTAGTGCAAAATAGGTGGACGGTTTGCGCCAAACATCGCTCAGAAATCGTTTTGGACGCACCCGATGGCACTCCTAGGTGACGAGGCTCAAGTGGATGCTCGTTTTGGTCTGTTTGGAGATAGTGCTAACCTTGATGCGAGATTGGCGCACGGTTTGCGTCGAACGTACCAGAGGCTCAGAAATTGTTTTGGACGCACCCGATGGATCTCCTATGTGACATTAGTCATGTGGAATCTCATTTCAATCCATTTAGAGACAGTGGTATTGTCTGTGCAAAATAGGTGCACGGTTTGCACCAAACATCGCTTAGAAATCGTTTTGGACGCACCCGATGGTACTGCTAGCTGACGAGGCTCAAGTGGATCCTCGTTTTGGTCTGTTTGGAGATAGTGCTAATCTTGATAGGTGCATGGTTTGCGCCAAATGTACCATAGGCTGAGAAATCGTTTTGGACACACCCGATCGCACCTCTAGCTGTCGAGGCTCAAGTGGATGCTCGTTTCGGTCCGTTTGGAGATAGTGCTAATCTTGACGCAAGATAGGTGCACGGTTTGCGTTGAACGTACCATAGGCTCGGAAATCGGTTTAGACAGGCTCGATGGTACTCCTAGGTGACGAGGCTCAAGTGGATGCTTGTATTGGTCTGTTTAGACATTGTGCTAATCTTGACGCAAGATAGATGCACGGTTTGCGCCGAACGTAACATAGGATCAGAAATCGTTTTGGACGCACCCAATGGATCTCCTATGTGACATTGGTCATGTGGAATCTCATTTCAATCCATTTGGAGACAGTGGTAGTGTCAGTGCAAAATATTTGCATGGTTTGCACAAAACATCGCTCAGAAATCGTTTTGGACGCACCCGATGGTAGTCCTAGGTGACAAGGCTCAAGTGGATGCTCGATTTGGTCTGTTTGGATATAGTGCTAACCTTGATGCGAGCTTGGTGCCCTATTTGCGTCGAACGTACCATAGGCTCAGAAATCATTTTGGACACACCCAATGGTACTCCTAGCTAATGAGGCTCAAGTGGATGCTCGTGTTGGTCTGTTTGGAGACAGGGCTAATCTTGACGCAAGAGAGGTGCACGGTTTGCGCCGAACGTACCATAGGCTCAAAAATCATTTTGGACGCACCCGATGGATCTTCTCCATGACATTGGTCATTTGGAATCTTGTTTCAATTAATTTGGAGACAGTGGCAGTGTCGGTTCAAAACAGGTGCACGGTTTGCACCAAACATCGCTTAGAAATCATTTTGGACGCACCCGATGGTACTCCTAGGTGTCGAGGTTCAAGTGGATGCTCGTTTTGGTCTGTTTGGAGACAGTGCTAATCTTGACGCAAGATAGGTGCACGGTTTGCGCCGAATGTACCATAGGCTCAGAAATCATTTTGGACGCACCCGATGGTACTCCTAGGTGACGAGGCTTAAGTGGATGCTCATTTTGGTCTGTTTGGAGATAGTGCTAATCTTGATGCGAGATTGGTGCACGGTTTGTGTCGAATGTACCAGAGGCTTAGAAATTGTTTTGGATGCACCCGATGGATCTCCTATGTGACATTGGTCATGTGGAATCTCATTTGAATCCATTTGGAGACAGTGGTAGTGTCTGTGCAAAATAGGTGCACGGTTTGCACCAAACATCGCTCAGGAATCGTTTTGGACGCACCCGATGGTACTGCTAGGTGACGAGGCTCAAGTGGATCCTCGTTTTGGTCTGTTTGGAGATAGTGCTAACCTTGATGCGAGATTGGCGCACGATTTGCGTCGAACGTACCAGAGGCTCAGAAATTGTTTTGGACGCACCCGATGGATCTCCTATGTGACATTGGCCATGTGGAATCTCATTTCAATCCATTTGGAGACAGTGGTAGTGTCTATGCAAAATAGGTGCACGGTTTGCACCAAACATCGCTTAGAAATCGTTTTGTTCGCACCCGATGGTACTGCTAGGTGACGAGGCTCAAGTGGATCCTCGTTTTGGTCTGTTTGGATATAGTGCTAATATTGATAGGTGCATGGTTTGCGCCAAATATACCATAGGCTGAGAAATCGTTTTGGACGCACCCGATAGCACCTCTAGCTGTCGAGGCTCAAGTGGATGCTCGTTTCGGTCTGTTTGGAGATAGTGCTAATCTTGACGTAAGATAGGTGCACGGTTTGCGTCGAACGTACCATAGGCTCAGAAATCATTTTGGACACGCTCGAAGGTACTCCTAGGTGACGAGGCTCAAGTGGATGCTTGTATTGGTCTGTTTAGACATAGTGCTAATCTTGACGCAATATAGATGCACGGTTTGCGCCGAACGTAACATAGGATCAGAAATCATTTTGGACGCACCCAATGGATCTCCTATGTGACATTAGTCATGTGGAATCTCATTTCAATCCATTTGGAGACAGTGGTAGTGTCAGTGCAAAATATTTGCACGGTTTGCACAAAACATCGCTTAGAAATCGTTTTAGATGCACCCGATGGTAGTCCTAGGTGACGAGGCTCAAGTGGATGCTCGTTTTGGTCTCTTTGGAGATAGTGCTAATCTTGATAGGTGCATGGTTTCCGCCAAATGTACCATAGGCTGAGAAATCATTTTGGACGCACCCGATCGCACCCCTAGCTGTCGAGGCTCAAGTGGATGCTCGTTTCGGTCCGTTTGGAGATAGTGCTAATCTTGACGCAAGATAGGTGCACGGTTTACGTCGAACGTACCATAGGCTCGGAAATCATTTTGGACATGCTCGATGGTACTCCTAGGTGACGAGACTCAAGTGGATGCTTGTACTGGTCTGTTTAGACTAGTGCGAATCTTGACGTAAGATAGATGCACGGTTTGCGCCGAACGTAACATAGGGTTAGAAATTGTATTGGACGCACCCGATCGATCTGCTATGTGACATTGGTCATGTGGAATCTCATTTCAATCCATTTGGAGACAGTGATAGTGTCAGTGCAAAATAGGTGCACGGTTTGCACCAAACATCGCTCAGAAATCATTTTGGACGCACCCGATGGTACTCCTAAGTGATGAGGCTCAAGTGGATGCTCGTTTTGGTCTGTTTGGAGATAGTGCTAACCTTGATGCGAGATTAGTGCCCTATTTGCGTCGAACGTACCATAGGCTCAGAAATCGTTTTGGACACACCCAATGGTACTCCTAGCTGACGAGGCTCAAGTGGATGCTCGTTTTGGTCTGTTTGGAGACAGTGCTAATCTTGATGCAAGAGATGTGCACAGTTTGCGCTGAACGTACCATAGGCTCAAAAATCATTTTGGATGCACCCAATGGATCTTCTCAATGACATTGGTCATTTGGAATCTCGTTTCAATCTATTTGGAGACAGTGGCAGTGTCAGTGCAAAACAGGTGCACGGTTTGCAACAAACATCGCTTAGAAATCATTTTGGACGCACCCGATGGTACTCCTAGGTGACGAGGTTCAAGTGGATGCTCGTTTTGGTCTGTTTGGAGATAGTACTAATCTTGACGCATGATAGGTGCACGGTTTGCGCCGAACATACCATAGGCTCAGGAATCGTTTTGGACGCACCCGATGGTACTCCTAGGTGACGAGGCTTAAGTGGATGCTCATTTTGGTCTGTTTGGAGATAGTGCTAATCTTGATGCGAGATTGGTGCACGGTTTGTGTCGAACGTACCAGAGGCTCAGAAATTGTTTTGGACGCACCCGATGGATCTCCTATGTGACATTGGTCACGTGGAATCTCATTTTAATCCATTTGGAGACAGTGGTAGTGTCAGTGCAAAATAGGTGCACGGTTTGCACGAAACATCCCTCAGAAATCGTTTTAGACGCACCCGATGGTACTCCTAGGTGACGAGGCTCAAGTGGATGCTCGTTTTGGTCTGTTTGGAGATAGTGCTAACCTTGATGCGAGATTGGTGCACGGTTTGCGTCGAACGTCAGAGGCTCAGAAGTTGTTTTGGACGCACCCGATGGATCTCCTATGTGACATTGGTCATGTGGAATCTCATTTCAATCCATTTGGAGACAGTGGAAGTGTCTGTTCAAAATAGGTGCATGGTTTGCACCAAACATCGCTTAGAAATCATTTTGGACACACCCGATGGTACTCCTAGGTGACGAGGCTCAAGTGGATGCTCGTTTTGGTCTGTTTGGAGATAGTGCTAATCTTGATAGGTGCATGGTTTGCGCCAAATGTACCATAGGCTGAGAAATCATTTTGGACGCACCCGATCGCACCCCTAGCTGTCGAGGCTCAAGTGGATGCTCGTTTTGGTCCGTTTGGAGATAGTGCTAATCTTGACGTAAGATAGGTGCACGGTTTGCGTCGAACGTACCATAGGCTCAGAAAATCGTTTTGGACACGCTCGATGGTACTCCTAGATGACGAGGCTCAAGTGGATGCTCGTTTTGGTCTGTTCAGAGATAGTGCTAATCTTGACGTAAGATAGGTGCACGGTTTGCGTCAAACGTACCATAGGCTCGGAAATCATTTTGGACAGACCCGATGGTACTCCTAGGTGAGAAGGTTCAAGTGGAAGCTCGTTTTGGTCTGTTTGGAGACAGTGCTAATCTTGACGCAAGATAGGTGCACGGTTTGCACCGAATGTACCATTGTTTCAGAAATCATTTTGGACACACCCGATGGTACTCCTAGGTGACAAGGCTTAAGTGGATGCTTGTTTTGGTCTGTTTGGAGATAGCGCTAATTTTGATGCGAGATTGGTACACGGTTTGCGTCGAACGTACTAGAGGCTCAGAAATTGTTTTGGACGCACCCGATGGATCTCCTATGTGACATTGGTCATGTGGAATCTCATTTAAATCCATTTGGAGACTATGGTAGTGTCAGTGCAAAATAGGTGCACGGTTTGCACCAAACATCGCTCAGAAATCGTTTTGGACGCACCCGATGGTACTCCAAAGTGATGAGGCTCAAGTGGATGCTCGTTTTGGTCTGTTTGGAGATAGTGCTAACCTTGATGCGAGATTAGTGCCCTATTTGCGTCGAACGTACCATAGGCTCAGAAATCGTTTTGGACACACCCAATGGTACTCCTAGCTGACGAGGCTCAAGTGGATGCTCGTTTTGGTCTGTTTGGAGACAGTGCTAATCTTGATGCAAGAGATGTGTACGGTTTGCGCCGAACGTACCATAGGCTCAAAAATCATTTTGGATGCACCCAATGGATCTTCTCAATGACATTGGTCATTTGGAATCTCGTTTCAATCCATTTGGAGACAGTGGCAGTGTCAGTGCAAAACAGGTGCACGGTTTGCAACAAACATCGCTTAGAAATCATTTTGGACGCACCCGATGGTACTCCTAGGTGACGAGGTTCAAGTGGATGCTCGTTTTGGTCTGTTTGGAGATAGTACTAATCTTGACGCATGATAGGTGCACGGTTTGCGCCGAACATACCATAGGCTCAGGAATCGTTTTGGACGCACCCGATGGTACTCCTAGGTGACGAGGCTTAAGTGGATGCTCATTTTGGTCTGTTTGGAGATAGTGCTAATCTTGATGCGAGATTGGTGCACGGTTTGTGTCGAACGTACCAGAGGCTCAGAAATTATTTTGGACGCACCCGATGGATCTCCTATGTGACATTGGTCACGTGGAATCTCATTTTAATCCATTTGGAGACAGTGGTAGTGTCAGTGCAAAATAGGTGCACGGTTTGCACCAAACATCCCTCAGAAATCGTTTTGGACGCACCCGATGATACTCCTAAGTCACGAGGCTCAAGTGGATGCTCGTTTTGGTCTGTTTGGAGATAGTGCTAATCTTAACGTAAGACAGGTGCACGGTTTGCGTCGAACGTACCATAGGCTCGGAAATCGTTTTGGACGCATCCGATGGTAGTCCTTGGTGACGAGGCTCAAGTGGATGCTCGTTTTGGTCTGTTTGGAGATAGTGCTAATCTTGATAGGTGCATGGTTTGCGCCAAATGTACCATAGGCTGAGAAATCGTTTTGGACGCACCCGATCGCACCCCTAGCTGTCGAGGCTCAAGTGGATGCTCGTTTCGGTCCGTTTGGAGATAGTGCTAATCTTGACGTAAGATAGGTGCACGGTTTGCGTCAAACGTACCATAGGCTCGGAAATCATTTTGGACACGCTCGATGGTACTCCTAGGTGACGAGGCTCAAGTGGATGCTCGATTTGGTCTGTTCAGAGATAGTGCTAATCTTGACGTAAGATAGGTGCACGGTTTGCGTCAAACGTACCATAGGCTCGGAAATCATTTTGGACAGACCCGATGGTACTCCTAGGTGAGAAGGTTCAAGTGGAAGCTCGTTTTGGTCTGTTTGGAGACAGTGCTAATCTTGACGCAAGATAGGTGCACGGTTTGCACCGAACGTACCATTGTTTCAGAAATCATTTTGGACACACCCGATGGTACTCCTAGGTGACAAGGCTTAAGTGGATGCTTGTTTTGGTCTGTTTGGAGATAGCGCTAATTTTGATGCGAGATTGGTACACGGTTTGCGTCGAACGTACAAGAAGCTCAGAAATTGTTTTGGACGCACCCGATGGATCTCCTATGTGACATTGGTCATGTGGAATCTCATTTCAATCCATTTGGAGATAGTGGTAGTGTCTGTGCAAAATAGGTGCACGGTTTGCGCTAAACATCGTGCAGAAATCGTTTTGGACGCACCCGATGGTACTCCTAGGTGACGAGGCTCAAGTGGATGCTCGTTTTGGTCTATTTGGAGATAGTGCTAACCTTGATGCGAGATTGGTGCACGGTTTGCGTTGAACGTACCAGAGGCTTAGAAATCATTTTGGACGCACCCGATGGGTCTCCCATGTGACATTGGTCATGTGGAATCTCATTTCAATCCATTTGGAGACATTGGTAGTGTCAGTGCAAAATAGGTGCACGGTTTGCACCAAACATCGCTCAGAAATCATTTTGGACGCACCCGAAGGATCTTCTCAGTGACATTGGTCATTTGGAGTCTCGTTTCAATCCATTTGGAGACAGTGGTAGTGTCAGTGCAAAATAGGTGCACGGTTTGCACCAAACGTCGCTCAGAAATCGTTTTGGACGCACCCGATGGTACTCCTAGGTGACGAGGCTCAAGTGGATGCTTGTTTTGGTCTGTTTAGAGATAGTGCTAATCTTGACGTAAGATAGGTGCATAGTTTGCGTCGAACATACCATAGGCCCGGAAATCATTTTGGACACACCTAATGGTACTCCTAGGTGAGAAGGTTCAAGTGGCTGCTCGTTTTGGTCTGTTTGGAGACAGTGCTAATCTTGACGCAAGATAGTTGCACGGTTTGCACCGAACGTACCATTGTTTCAGAAATCATTTTGGACGCACCCGATGGTACTCCTAGGTGACGAGGCTTAAGTGGATGCTCGTTTTGGTCTGTTTGGAGATAGCGCTAATCTTGATGCGAGATTGATGCACGGTTTGCGTCGAACGTAACAGAGGCTCAGAAATTGTTTGGACACACCCGATGGATCTCCTATGTGACATTGGTCATCTGGAATCTCATTTCAATCCATTTGGAGACAGTGGTAGTGTCAGTGCAAAATAGGTGCACGGTTTGCGCCAAACATCGCTCAGAAATCGTTTTGGACGCACCCAATGGTACTCCTAGGTGACGAGGCTCAAGTGGATGCTCGTTTTGGTCTGTTTGGAGATAGTGCTAACCTTGATGCGAGATTGGTGCACGGTTTGCGTCGAACGTACCAAAGGCACAAAAATCATTTTGGACGCACCCGATGGGTCTCGTATGTGACATTGGTCATGTGGAATCTCATTTCAATCCATTTGGAGACAGTGGTAGTGTCAGTGCAAAATAGGTGCACGGTTTGCACCAAACATCGCTTAGAAATCATTTTGGACGCACCCGATGGATCTTCTCAGTGACATTGGTCATTTGGAATCTCGTTTCAATCCATTTGGAGACAGTGGTAGTGTCAGTGCAAAATAGGTGCACGGTTTGCACCAAACATCACCTAGAAATCATTTTGGACGCACCCGATGGTACTCCTTGGTGACGAGGCTCAAGTGGATGCTCGTTTTGGTCTGTTTAGAGATAGTGCTAATCTTGATGTAAGATAGGTGCACGGTTTGCGTCGAACGTACCAGAGGCTCAAAAATCATTTTGGATGCACCCGATGGATCTCCTATGTGACATTGGTCATGTGGAATCTCATTTCAATCCATTTGGAGATAGTGGTAGTGTCTGTGCAAAATAGGTGCACGGTTTGCGCCAAACATCGCTCAGAAATCGTTTTGGACGCACCCGATGTTACTCCTAGGTGACGAGGGTCAAGTGGATGCTCGTTTTGGTCTATTTGGAGATAGTGCTAACCTTGATGCGAGATTGGAGCACGGTTTGCGTCGAACGTACCAGAGGCTCAGAAATTGTTTTGGACGCACCCGATGGATCTCCTATGTGACATTGATCATGTGGAATCTCATTTCAATCCATTTGGAGACAGTGGTAGTGTAACACCTCAAGTGTTTAGTCCTTAATTGCATTGCAATTGCATTTGCATAAGCATAAGCATGCATCATTCATGTTTGTTATTTCATGTGATGCAACACATGTGATTGTTCTGGGGTTTATTTGAATTATTTCATGAAGTATTTGATAGTTGGTGTAACAAAAAGGTAAGGTAGCCAATCATGACCTACAACACCTTAGTTATACTTAGGGTAACATTTGGAACAAGGTTCATGTTGACCAAAATTACAAAATTGCCCTCCAAGAGATGTTTGACCACCAATTGACCCTAAAAGGCTCTAGTTTGACCAATTAAAAAGTCTAATTTAGAGACCTTGCATGGAAGAGCACCCTTAAGCAAAGTTGTAAAGAAACTCATGGGGAACAAAAGTCTCAATATGACCATCTCATGAAATTGACCCTAACATGCTCAAAAGTGGCCCACAAGTCAGTTAGAGAGGTAGCTCCAAGACTTAGAATTTTTCTAAGTCTGGAATCTGACCCTACAGTTTTACTGATGCCTACTTTAGGAGCTTTTAGTTTGCAAACCAGGCCAAACCAGTCTTTGAGCCAATTGACAAAGTTGTTGTCCACACATAGCTCTACAACATTGTCAATATTACCATCACCTGGTTCTCAATAGTTTAGGAGATATAGTGTCAAGAAGTTAGGGTTTCAGTCGGCGTTATCTCTGAAACTGCATTTCAGTTTCAAGGGGCACCACTTTGGAGCTCTGTAGTTTCAAATCTAGGCCGAACCAGCCCAAACTCCAATTGACAAACTTGTAGACCTCATGTAGCTCTACAAAATTGGTGTAATCATCTTCGACTAATTCGGACCGGTTTGGGAGATAATCATCGTGGAAGTCGCTCTGTCAGTCGGTCATCGATGTCACCATTCAGCCGATTCAGTTTCGTCAGTCGGGGAGTGGCCGACCGGCCGCAGGCCGTCGTCGACGCGTGGAGGCGCGGTGGCGCCCGTACGCCGGCCCTGGCCCCACCAGTCAGGCCGCGACGCCTTCAAGACGCCACGACGCGCGAGCCGGCCTCCATTCCTCCGCCCCCTCTCTTCCAGTTGCCAAGAAACATCGAAACCGAGCCGCCATTGCCGTTCTTCTCCGGCGAGCTCAAGCGCGAGCTACACCGCATCACTGGCCGCCAGACCTCGCCAATCCCTCCGCCTCACCACCCTCCATCCCCTTGACCCACCGAAGCCCGCGATTTGACTCGAGGTGAGCCGCATTGCTTTCTTCCCCGTCTCCGAGAGGTCGCCGGAGCCCGCCATGGGACCTCACCGTGGTCGAGGTGCTTCGGGTCTCTCTCTATCCTCCCTTCCTAGCAAAATGGATCCGCCTAGCTTCGGTCAAGCTCGTACCGAGCCTAGACCGCACCGTGCATCCTCACCGGCGACGGTGCGCCGCCACCGGACTTCACCGGCCGCCGCTCGCGGTGACAAACCCCTTCCACCCCATCCCCATCCATTCCACGAGCACCAATCGACGCACCGGGTGACGGAGAACACGAGGCGGTGTTCGATTGGCCGAGCGAGCTCTTCTCCGGCGAGCTCGAGCTCGTCGGAGCTCGCGGGTCTCCGCCTCCCCTGCCTCCGGTCACTGACCGCGGGGGCCCGCCCGTCAGTGTCGCGCGCGGGCGGGAGCGCTGAGCGGGCCGTGCGCGTGCGAGCGTGTGGGCCGAGTTTTCCGGGCCGGCCCAGTTCATCCGAAATGAAATTCATTTTTATTATTTTGTCACTGATTTTTATACAAGTTGGAAAAATATAGATCTAGGGTTTTAATGATCCAAAAATCATGAGATAAATTTTGTTAGGATCTACATGATGTGTAGTATTTTAGAAAAATATGGATCTGGCATGAGATGTTTAAATTCTGTAAGAATTTAATAGATCCTTTAAATGTGTTTTGGAATGCATGCAAATTTGTTAAATTTATAACTTGAGCTGTAGTGTTCCATAAATCATGAAATTTGGTGGGTAGGTTACTCTATGCTAGCCCTAGCTCTGGTAAAAATTTGGGCATCAGTGCTTAAGTAATTTCCAAGTTATAATGCTATCTTGTTATTCTAGGAAATACTTAAATGAATTTTTGTAATTGTTCTACATGTGCAATGTTCATATAAATTTTTGGAGAATGTCTTGGTACCCTAGAGTGTCCAAGAAAATTAAGAAATCTGTTGTTTGACACTTTTTACTATGCTTTGTTATTTATACAAAAATCAGCCTTTTGGGCTTGTGAATTTTGTTCAGAGAGTTTCTGTGAATAAAACTTGTTCAAATTTTTTACTGTGGTCTCTTTTTGGGTCAGAGAGTCCCCTGTAATTTTTGTAGAATTTTAGGAGCAGTTTACATATATGTTTGAAATTCCACTTAATTACTTAAGTAAATTAAGAAATGAGTTTAAATAAATATTCTAGGTGGGTACACCTTACTTTCTGGTGTTCTTGTGACATTTGTGAACTTGTAGTAGTATTAGTTTGGTCTTAGAGAATGTTTGTCACATCAATAAATATTTAACCTTGTAATTTTAGGTTTTCTGGACAGCTAGTAGTAATTCTAAATTTGGCTTTGATAAAATTGGTTGCTGGAAAACTTGTAAATACCAAAGTTGGAGTAAACTTGATGAACTAGCTTGTGTCAAATTTTGGAAGCATTTGGCTTAGTAGTTTGAGAGTTACTATTGTTTAAAGTGGCAGTTCAAAATCTGCTGCTCTCTGTTTTGAGAGGACAGATTCTGGAACTTGTGAAGTTTGACATGGAGAACTTAGGAGTTTGGAGTTGAGGTCTGAAAATGAATTGTAGTGCATTTCTTAGGCTTTCCAGATTGTCTTAGATCATATCTTTTGGAATTGTAAATCTCTAGTTGTGATAAAAACAAGTAGCTGCTGTCCAGAATGCTTACTGTGGTGTTTTGCTGATTGATATGGTGTAATATCCTAAGACATGCTACTTTTGTAATTGTTAGGTGTTAGGGCCTTAACTGAGGATGAGCAGCTTTATCTTAGGTTAAGTAGATTAGGTGAGTACTTCTCTACCGGAGAAGAGATTTGCACGTACTAATAAAATAACTTGAATAGAGTATTTTATTTCTGAAATGCATTTCATTCCGAGCATGTTGCACCCATTTATGCATCCATTATATTTATTGTGCATTCATGCAATAGGTGTACCGGAGGGGGTGACACTCCTCGAATTCGAACAAGCGATACCGGAGGAGGTGCTGAGTCAACCGAAGGAATTAGCAGAAGAACCCAACGTCGGGGAAGCTCCGTCAGAAGATCTACCCGAGTGTCCGGACCACAGACCCGCAACCTTTCTCAAAGGCAAGCCCCGGTGCATGCTGAACCTACTGATTTATAAATTAATCTTGAGTACTTTTAATTATTTACTGCATTAGGTTGTAGGAGTTATATGAAAACACTTGTTGCATTATACCTGTCCTTGTCCAGATATCGTACTGAATCCTATATTAGGTGTAGGCACGTGTCAATGCTTAGCCCTGCTTAGTACGGTAGAAGTCGGGTGATTTCCGGTCATCCGCGAGATGTAGGAAGGAGTCGCGAGTGGCTTATGGCTATCGCGATGGAACCATGCTTTAAAATGAAATTGAGACCGGACGGGAGTTCGATAGTACAGCCGCAAGACACTTCACGTCTTGGGTGTGGAGCTATGCCCGTCTGAGTCGTTTAAGGACCGATTCGCTGTACGTCCTTGAGTCATGTTGAACGCAGTCTAACACTTAGTTGGCCGGATAAGTCGTTCCGACCGCAAAGCCGAGTAATGTGGTTCAGGCCGGGAATCGAATGGTAGGTTGCTTCTTGGAGGAGAGAAAGGATGTGCTTGGGGACATTGGCGTGAGACCAAGGGGGGGTTAGAGTCCCTATCACCTGGCAGAGTGTCGCCCTTGGGGTCGTGACATTATTCGGACCCGCGATTCCAGAATCATATGAAACGGTGGCCTGCGCGACCCTGGCAGGGGTCTGCACGGTGAGTATTAGAAATACCCCTCAGCTGGATAGGAATTCGATTCGAATCGCCGTCGCTCCCGGTTAGTGAGCACTTGACTTGAGCAGCGGCAACGTAGAACTCATTAAATGAACTGGTGGTTAAGGGAATGATACAATGTTGCCATAATGATATACCTGCTATGGATATAATAATAATGTTATTTGATTATAATCAAGTTCATGTTTAGTACAGGTGCTAAGATAGATGACAGGTAAATGCTAAAAATAACTGCTAGTACAGGCTATAAGAGTTTCAATTACTTATGCCTTTATGCAAAATGTTATGTCAGCTATCCTCTTGTGTAAGCCTTGCATAATCCTTGGTGTCATCTTATTTCTGGTTTTCGATGGGTAAGTCTAGCTGAGTACATTCCAGTACTCAGGGTTTATTCCCTCCTGTTGCAGATGACATGCTTTATCAGGGATTCTGCAAGACGTGTCTCCACCCTGCGGGTGATGATGACTAGATCACAAGGGCGTGATCGTCTTTATGTACTTTCCTCATGCTTTTGCGGGTTGTCGATCATCTAGACTGGCAGTATTTAATTAACTAGTGTGTGTGTTATGCTTCCGCTACTTTCAAACTTGGTTTGTAATGTTTGCTACTCCGTGGTGTAAACTTATTTCGGAACTACTTGTGAAAGGTAACGTACGATGTGTATGTTGAATGATGCGATCCTGGTTGTAAGCAGTTTGGTTTGAAATCCTTCGTGATTTCGATTGACTACCGGGATTATATGGGCTCAAGTTTGAAAATTTGAGCGCTTTGGTGCTTGTTTTCGTACTTGTGCTCTTATAATTTGGTCGGTTCTGTTTACAGCTGGTACCGGAGCATAATTCAACATTAAACACATCTTACGGGTAATTAAAAACAAAAGTATTTTTTTTTAAAAAGGGTTAAAAACTATAAAAATTATTTTTTTTGGTACGCCAGTGATCACAACCCTTAGCCCAAATAAGGACTCTTAGGTGGCTTATTATAAAGACTAACTTGGGGGCCTTGTTTGTTTTTGTTTCGTCGTCCATACGGCGTGATATTGTATGGATGCCATCCACTTGGGTGGTAATGTATGGATCAAGTGCCTCGACGCTCTGGTAAGTGTGAGTTGTGAGAGCATGATCGTCCAACCGGCGATCTAGGGGAGAGTAGTTTTGGTAACTTGCATACTTACATGTTTAAACCATGTAATTACGTAAGCACTTAATTGTGGGAACCTTATTATCGGGTAGCTTTGATACTGAAGTATATACATCTGGGGATGTGTATATGGAAAGTATTTAATTTACTGCTTTCTTGTGTGCATATATTGGGAATTGTTGGGCTGCAATGAGTTTTTCTGCAGGTACACTAACAGCGTAACGAGTAGACCGATAGTTTCGCTTATATGAGAGAACGTATGTATGCCACCGCCTAGCGTTAGAACTTTAGGTTTCTACTAAGGTGAGAGGGGCGTACGAAACGTGCATGCATCATGTTTAATTATATCATACATGTCATTTACTCCCTCCTTAAAAATTTATGTACTCCCGACTAAAGTAAATCTCGTATCCCCTAAATGATCCTCACTTTAAGTCGTATCTTATCTTGTTGCTACAGATGGCACGTACCAAGAGGACCGCTCGTAAGTCCACTGGGGGCAGGGCACCGCGTCACCAGCTCGCTCCACGTGAGCCCCGCCCTGAGCCTACTGAGGTGGAAAGGCTGAGGGCAGAGTTGGCTGAAGTGACTGCCGCCAGGAATGCAGCACGTCAACAACTGGAACAAGTGATTCATGATCGTGATCAAGAAACGCTTGCAGTCTAGAGGTTGATAGTGGCAAATCGCAACTGTCAACGCATGTTGGTCCGTGTGATGGAACAGAGGGATGAAGCCTGGCACGAGGAGAATGTTCTGAGAGCTCGTCAGTTTGAGCTCGAGCAACAGTTGGAGAACGCTGAAGAATACAATGATAATCTTCATGAAGAAGTGCACCGCCTGAACAACGAGCTTAATCCCCTGCTGCCTCGAAACAACAACGCCGATGAGGACATGGGTTCGGGAATCTTCATGGCTGAGGATGATGATGAAGTGGAGGTTGATGGACCACAGGATGCCTCACCTGCAGAAGCACCAGAGGAAGAGCCAGAAGAAGAAGAAGACGAGGAGTTAGAGCCTGTCAGTGATGAGGACGGCGGGGAGATCCTTGACACTGACTCGGAGGATGATGCTTAGAGTAGTCATCACGTGCCTATAATGTTAGGATCGTCTTTTGTGCCCTCCATGTGAAGGAGTGAGGCCTTGTAATAACTTGACTTTGGGATGTAAGGTTGAACCGTATGTTCCTGAATGTAGTTTGAACCTATTAATTTCGATCACAACTTGATGGCTTATTATGTTGCGTTCGATGATGGTGTCACGATTAGCACCCTTCGGTGCCGCGACGAAACCGAGGGCCTCCTATGGCGCGCGACATAAGGCTGTGCTGCTTGGCACGCGCAGGTATCGAGGTGGCTAGTCATGATCCACCATGGAACTCTTCATTGAGAAGTCTCTTTGTGGTCAGCTTGAAGTAGCCTTTCACAGTCAACTAAAAATCTTGAGATCGAATCCAAGTACCGTGCAAAAGGTCAAAAATCACGTAGATAGCAACGTAAACGGTCCGGTAACCGTTGTGCTCCCTGTGAGTGAGCCTTTATCAAAGAGCATCTTGTTGGGTTACCAAGTATGATCTCGTCAAATGATGCGCTAGAATGGATTGTGCGGTTGTGATGAATTATTGTGTCTTAATTATTATGAGAAATCTATTCATACAGTCAGATTGACATTTCGCAATAATTCATCTACAAATTTCCCACATCGTCAGTGCTCATTGGCTATGCATTTTGCAGATGTCGTACAATCTACGCCGGGGTTGTGGAAATGAGGAGGAGGAACAGCCGCCCCCTCCGCCACCACCTACTCCGGCTGAGCTGATGCAGACAGTGGTCGAAGGGCAGCGCATGTTGGCAGATGCTATGCGCCAGCTGGCTAACCGGGAAGCTCGTCCTGGCCGCCAAGGCCCAGAGTCAAATCAGTACAGCGATTTCAAGGACTTTCTGGATACAAAGCCCCCGCTCTTCAAGGAAGCGGAAGAACCACTGCAGGCTGACGAGTGGTTGAATACCATTGAACAAAAGTTTCGTCTGCTACGCCTGACTGATGAGCTGAAAACTGAGTATGCTTCCCATCAGTTGCATGGTCCGGCGAGCATTTGGTGGAGCCACTATCGTTCCACACTGCCTGCCAATGTCCCGATTGCTTGGAATCAGTTTAAGGCAGCATTCCGGGGAAATTATATCCCTCCCGGTCTTATGGCAATCAAGCACACATAGTTTATGAGGCTGTCGCAAGGAAACAAAAGCCTGACTGAATACTTGCAGTCCTTCAACAACCTGGCAAGGTATGCCACAGAGTTTGTGGATACCGATGCCAAAAAGATTGCTAGCTTCAAAAGGGGCCTCGGCCCAAAACTGATGAAAACTATGGGCACTAGCAAATGTACTACTTTCAATGATTTCATCAGCGATGCTTTGACCCAGGAGAACAGCAATACTATTTATTCTGCCTCTAAGAGCCGTAAAAGGGCCCTTGAGGCAAGTGCTTCTCAGTCAAGGGCCTCAGCAGCACCGAGGTCTTCCCCTCGCCCACCTGCTCAGAATACAAAGTTCTGTCCGCCGTAGAAGAAGCCTGCTGCAAAAACGGGGTTCCGTAAGGCTTATACCGTCGCTCTGCCAAAGGGGACTTCTGGACAGAGCAGCTCTAGTGTTCCTCCTAGCAATATGCCTTGCTGGAATTGCAACAAGCCAGGTCATTGGGCCCGGAACTGTCCGTACCCTAAGAAAAATGTCAACCAAGGTAGTCGTCAGGGACACGCCCATTATAACAGCATTGAGGAAATTCCATCTGGTGAGGTGGTCACCGATGGTAAGTTTCTAGTTGACCAACACCCCGCAGTGGTACTTTTTGATTCAGGTGCTTCGCATTCCTTTATCAGTCCTAAGTTTGTATCTAAATTTGCACACAAGTTGCATACTGTTGAAGGTGTGGGTTATTGTATTAGTGCTGCAAGTGGGAATATTTCAACAAACAAAGTAGTGGGGAATCTTAAGTTTGAGATAGAAGGGCGAAGTTATTCGCTTGCCCTATTGGTTTTACCTGGTTTAGACATAGATGTTATCTTGGGAATGAATTGGATGAGTCAGAATGGGGTACTCATTGACACATCCGCTCGGGTAGTTATGCTCAGAGATCCTACAGATCAAAAGGGTTTTCTAGTACAACTTCCCAGAAAGGTTGAATTGTTGGGGGAAATTCATGCTGTGCAAGCAAAGGCGTTGGCTGAAATTTCCGTAGTGAATGAATTTCCGGACGTTTTTCCCGATGAATTGCCGGGACTCCCTCCGGATCGGGATGTGGAGTTTAAAATCGAGTTGTTGCTTGGCACCGCACCCATCTCTAGGAGACCCTATAGGATGCCTCCAAATGAACTAGCTGAACTTAAGGTGCAATTGAATGAACTTTTGAAGAAAGGGTTGATTCGTCCTAGCTCGTCTCCGTGGGGATGCCCTGCTATCTTTGTAAAGAAGAAGGATCAAACCTTGCGGATGTGCGTGGACTACAGACCTCTGAATGCGGTCACTGTTAAGAATAAGTATCCTCTACCGCGTATCGACATCTTGTTCGATCAGTTGTCCAAGGCTAAAGTCTTTTCCAAGATCGATCTAAGATCTGGCTACCATCAAATTAAAATCCGCCTGGAAGATGTTCCAAAGATAGCCTTTTCTACCAGATACGGTCTTTATGAGTATCTTGTTATGTCTTTCGGCTTGACAAATGCCCCCGCACACTTTATGTACTTGATGAATTCGGTGTTTATGCCTGAATTGGACAAGTTTGTAGTGGTATTTATTGATGACATCCTGGTATATTCTGTGAATGAGGAGGATCACGCTGAACATCTGCGTATAGTCCTCACAAGACTGCGTGAACATCAACTATATGCAAAGTTCAGTAAGTGCGAATTCTGGCTTCGAGAAGTGCCTTTCCTTGGGCATGTGTTGTCCGATGGAGGAATTATGGTGGACCCCGCCAAGGTACAGGAAGTACTGAACTAGAAGGCTCCTATCTCGGTTCACGAGGTCCGAAGTTTTCTTGGTTTGGCTGGCTACTATCGTCGCTTCATCCCGGATTTCTCCAAAATAGCCAAACCCATGACTCGGTTGCTGCAAAAAGACACCAGGTTTGTCTGGACTCCTGAGTGTGATGCGGCTTTTCACCAACTGCGAACCCTCCTAACCTCGGCTCCGGTTTTGGCACAACCGAATATCGAGAAACCATTTGATGTTTATTGTGATGCCTCAGGCATAGGTTTGGGAGGCGTTTTGATGCAGGAAGGCCGAGTAATTGCATATACCTCGCGGCAACTTCGGAAGCATGAGGTGAATTATCCAACGCATGACTTAGAACTGGCTGCAGTTGTTCATGCTTTGAAAGTATGGCGGCATTATCTGCTGGGAAATGTCTGCAATATCTACACCGATCATAAAAGCCTCAAATACATCTTCACTCAACCCGAGCTAAATATGCGTCAGAGAAGATGGCTCGAGTTGATTAAAGATTATAATCTTCAAGTACACTATCACCCAGGCAAGGCAAATGTGGTTGCGGACGCTTTAAGCCGTAAGTCTCATTGCCATTCCTTAATTGAAACTGATTTTTACCAATCTCGCCTGTTACATCCGGCAGTCTTGTACAACATCACTGTCAGTGGTACTCTCAGAAATAGAATCATTGAGCTCCAAAAGACTGATCCGGGTATCTTTCACATAAAACGGAAGATGAATGATGGAGAGACTAAGCATTTCAGGTTAGATGACGAAGGTGTGCTGTGGTTTAAGGATAGGTTAGTGGTACCTAAGGACCGAGAGCTTAGAGATCAGATCCTGTCCGAAGCACATTCGTCCAAGTTGTCCATCCATCCTGGTAGTAATAAGATGTATTATGATTTGAAGCCACTTTATTGGTGGACCAAGATGCGGAAAGAGATAGCTGCATATGTTGCTAGATGTGACACCTGTTGCAGAGTTAAAGCTGTGCACATGAAAGCTGGGCTACTTCAGCCACTTTCCATTCCAGGCTGGAAATGGGAAGAGATAAGTATGGATTTCATTGTCGGACTTCCTCCTACTGTCAAAAATCATAACTCTATTTGGGTAATTGTTGATCGTTTGACCAAATCAGCTCACTTCATCCCAGTGAGAGTGGACTATCGTCCCACTGACTATGCTGAGTTGTACTTCAACCAGATAGTCCGGCTTCATGGGATACCTCGTACTATCGTTTCTAACCGTGGTCCCCAGTTCACTGCTCGCTTTTGGGAGCATTTGCATCACCTTCTGGGAACCAAGTTAGTGAGAAGCTCTGCTTATCACCCCCAGACATCGGGTCAGACAGAACGAGTTAACCAAATCTTGGAAGATCTGTTGCGAGCATGCGTCATTTCATCCAAGGGTTCTTGGGAAAAATGGTTACCTTTAGCCGAATTCTCATACAATAACAGTTATCAAGAGAGTATTAAGATGGCCCCATTCGAAGCTTTGTACGGTCGAAAGTGTCGAACTCCACTAAACTGGGTAGAAGCTGGGGAAAGAAGGTATTATGGCATTGATTTTGTCCAGGAAGCCGAGGAACAAGTCCGTACCATCCAAAAACACATGGCTACAGCACAAGCGAGACAGAAAAGCTATGCGGATCGTCGTAGAAAACCACTCGAATTTGAAGTTGGAGACTTCGTTTATTTGAAAGTTTCTCCAATGAAGAGTGTCCAACGTTTTGGTGTTAAGCGGAAACTTGCACCAAGATACGTGGGTCCTTTCCAGATCATAGGCAAGAGTGGAGCTGTTGCGTACAAAATCCAGTTGCCTCCTGAGATGAGAGCCATATTCAACGTTTTCCATGTATCTCAGCTTAAAAAGTGTCTTCGAGTTCCTGAGGAACAAGTTCCTTTAGGTGATATCAGGCTGGAATCCGACCTAACCTATGAAGAAAAGCCAGTCCGAGTGATCGATACTCAGGAACGAGTAACTAGAAGTAAAGTGGTTAAGTGGTACAAAGTGATGTGGAGTAATCAGGGAAGTGAGAGTGATGCTACGTGGGAACGGGAGGATTATTTGCGGGATGGTTATAAAGAATTCTATGAAAAATGGTACGCTTTCCAAATCTCGGGATGAGATTTTTATAAGAGGGGAGGGCTGTAACACCTCAAGTGTTTAGTCCTTAATTGCATTGCAATTGCATTTGCATAAGCATAAGCATGCATCATTCATGTTTGTTATTTCATGTGATGCAACACATGTGATTGTTCTGGGGTTTATTTGAATTATTTCATGAAGTATTTGATAGTTGGTGTAACAAAAAGGTAAGGTAGCCAATCATGACCTACAACACCTTAGTTATACTTAGGGTAACATTTGGAACAAGGTTCATGTTGACCAAAATTACAAAATTGCCCTCCAAGAGATGTTTGACCACCAATTGACCCTAAAAGGCTCTAGTTTGACCAATTAAAAAGTCTAATTTAGAGACCTTGCATGGAAGAGCACCCTTAAGCAAAGTTGTAAAGAAATTCATGGGGAACAAAAGTCTCAATATGACCATCTCATGAAATTGACCCTAACATGCTCAAAAGTGGACCACAAGTCAGTTAGAGAGGTAGCTCCAAGACTTAGAATTTTTCTAAGTCTGGAATTTGACCCTACAGTTTTACTGATGCCTACTTTAGGAGCTTTTAGTTTGCAAACCAGGCCAAACCAGTCTTTGAGCCAATTGACAAAGTTGTTGTCCACACATAGCTCTACAACATTGTCAATATTACCATCACCTAGTTCTCAATAGTTTAGGAGATATAGTGTCAAGAAGTTAGGGTTTCAGTCGGCGTTATCTCTGAAACTGCATTTCAGTTTCAAGGGGCACCACTTTGGAGCTCTGTAGTTTCAAATCTAGGCCGAACCAGCCCAAACTCCAATTGACAAACTTGTAGACCTCATGTAGCTCTACAAAATTGGTGTAATCATCTTCGACTAATTCGGACCGGTTTGAGAGATAATCATCGTGGAAGTCGCTCTGTCAGTCGGTCATCGATGTCACCATTCAGCCGATTCAGTTTCGTCAGTCGGGGAGTGGCCGACCGGCCGCAGGCCGTCGTCGACGGGTGGAGGCGCGGTGGCGCCCGTACGCCGGCCCTGGCCCCACCAGTCAGGCCGCGACGCCTTCAAGACGCCACGACGCGCGAGCCGGCCTCCATTCCTCCGCCCCCTCTCTTCCAGTTGCCAAGAAACATCGAAACCGAGCCGCCATTGCCGTTCTTCTCCGGCGAGCTCAAGCGCGAGCTACACCGCATCACCGGCCGCCAGACCTCGCCAATCCCTCCGCCTCACCACCCTCCATCCCCTTGACCCACCGAAGCCCGCGATTTGACTCGAGGTGAGCCGCATTGCTTTCTTCCCCGTCTCCGAGAGGTCGCCGGAGCCCGCCATGGGACCTCACCGTGGTCGGGGTGCTTCGGGTCTCTCTCCATCCTCCCTTCCTAGCAAAATGGATCCGCCTAGCTTCGGTGAAGCTCGTACCGAGCCTAGACCGCACCGTGCATCCTCACCGGCGACGGTGCGCCGCCACCGGACATCACCGGCCGCCGCTCGCGGTGACAAACCCCTTCCACCCCATCCCCATCCATTCCACGAGCACCAATCGACGCACCGGGTGACGGAGAACACGAGGCGGTGTTCGATTGGCCGAGCGAGCTCTTCTCCGGCGAGCTCGAGCTCGTCGGAGCTCGCGGGTCTCCGCCTCCCCTGCCTCCGGTCACTGACCGCGGGGGCCCGCCCGTCAGTGTCGCGCGCGGGCGGGAGCGCTGAGCGGGCCGCGTGCGTGCGAGCGTGTGGGCCGAGTTTTCCGGGCCGGCCCAGTTCATCCGAAATGAAATTCATTTTTATTATTTTGTCACTGATTTTTGTACAAGTTGGAAAAATATAGATCTAGGGTTTTAATGATCCAAAATTCATGAGATAAATTTTGTTAGGATCTACATGATGTGTAGTATTTTAGAAAAATATGGATCTGGCATGAGATGTTTAAATTCTGTAAGAATTTAATAGATCCTTTAAATGTGTTTTTGGAATGCATGCAAATTTGTTAAATTTATAACTTGAGCTGTAGTGTTCCATAAATCATGAAATTTGGTGGGTAGGTTACTCTATGCTAGCCCTAGCTCTGGTAAAAATTTGGGCATCAGTGCTTAAGTAATTTCCAAGTTATAATGCTATCTTGTTATTCTAGGAAATACTTAAATGAATTTTTGTAATTTTTCTACATGTGCAATGTTCGTATAAATTTTTGGAGAATGTATTGGTACCCTAGAGTGTCCAAGAAAATTAAGAAATCTGTTGTTTGACACTTTTTACTATGCTTTGTTATTTATACAAAAATCAGCCTTTTGGGCTTGTGAATTTTGTTCAGAGAGTTTCTGTGAATAAAACTTGTTCAAATTTTTTACTGTGGTCTCTTTTTGGGTCAGAGAGTCCCCTGTAATTTTTGTAGAATTTTAGGAGCAGTTTACATATATGTTTGAAATTCCACTTAATTACTTAAGTAAATTAAGAAATGAGTTTAAATAAATATTCTAGGTGGGTACACCTTACTTTCTGGTGTTCTTGTGACATTTGTGAACTTGTAGTAGTATTAGTTTGGTCTTAGAGAATATTTGTCACATCAATAAATATTTAACCTTGTAATTTTAGGTTTTCTGGACAGCTAGTAGTAATTCTAAATTTGGCTTTGATAAAATTGGTTGCTGGAAAACTTGTAAATACCAAAGTTGGAGTAAACTTGATGAACTAGCTTGTGTCAAATTTTGGAAGCATTTGGCTTAGTAGTTTGAGAGTTACTATTGTTTAAAGTGGCAGTTCAAAATCTGCTGCTCTCTGTTTTGAGAGGACAGATTCTGGAACTTGTGAAGTTTGACATGGAGAACTTAGGAGTTTGGAGTTGAGGTCTGAAAATGAATTGTAGTGCATTTCTTAGGCTTTTCAGATTGTCTTAGATCATATCTTTTGGAATTGTAAATCTCCAGTTGTGATAAAAACAAGTAGCTGCTGTCCAGAATGCTTACTGTGGTGTTTTGCTGATTGATATGGTGTAATATCCTAAGACATGCTACTTTTGTAATTGTTAGGTGTTAGGGCCTTAACTGAGGATGAGCAGCTTTATCTTAGGTTAAGTAGGTTAGGTGAGTACTTCTCTACCGGAGAAGAGATTTGCACGTACTAATAAAATAACTTGAATAGAGTATTTTATTTCTGAAATGCATTTCATTCCGAGCATGTTGCACCCATTTATGCATCCATTATATTTATTGTGCATTCATGCAATAGGTGTACCGGAGGGGGTGACACTCCTCGAATTCGAACAAGCGATACCGGAGGAGGTGCTGAGTCAACCGGAGGAATTAGCAGAAGAACCCAACGTCGGGGAAGCTCCGTCAGAAGATCTACCCGAGTGTCCGGACCACAGACCCGCAACCTTTCTCAAAGGCAAGCCCCGGTGCATGCTGAACCTACTGATTTATAAATTAATCTCGAGTACTTTTAATTGTTTACTACATTAGGTTGTAGGAGTTATATGAAAACACTTGTTGCATTATACCTGTCCTTGTCCAGATATCGTACTGAATCCTATATTAGGTGTAGGCACGTGTCAATGCTTAGCCCTGCTTAGTACGGTAGAAGTCGGGTGATTTCCGGTCATCCGCGAGATGTAGGAAGGAGTCGCGAGTGGCTTATGGCTATCGCGATGGAACCATGCTTTAAAATGAAATTGAGACCGGACGGGAGTTCGATAGTACAGCCGCAAGACACTTCACGTCTTGGGTGTGGAGCTATGCCCGTCTGAGTCGTTTAAGGACCGATTCGCTGTACGTCCTTGAGTCATGTTGAACGCAGTCTAACACTTAGTTGGCCGGATAAGTCGTTCCGACCGCGAAGCCGAGTAATGTGGTTCAGGCCGGGAATCGAATGGTAGGTTGCTTCTTGGAGGAGAGAAAGGATGTGCTTGGGGACATTGGCGTGAGACCAAGGGGGGGTTAGAGTCCCTATCACCTGGCAGAGTGTCGCCCTTGGGGTCACGACATTATTCGGACCCGCGATTCCTGAATCATATGAAACGGTGGCCTGTGCGACCCTGGCAGGGGTCTGCACGGTGAGTGTTAGAAATACCCCTCCAGCTGGATAGGAATTCGATTCGAATCGCCGTCGCTCCCGGTTAGTGAGCACTTGACTTGAGCAGCGGCAACGTAGAACTCATTAAATGAACTGGTGGTTAAGGGAATGATACAATGTTGCCATAATGATATACCTGCTATGGATATAATAATAATGTTGTTTGATTATAATCAAGTGCATGTTTAGTACAGGTGCTAAGATAGATGACAGGTAAATGCTAAAAATAACTGCTAGTACAGGCTATAAGAGTTTCAATTACTTATGCCTTTATGCAAAATGTTATGTCAGCTAGCCTCTTGTGTAAGCCTTGCATAATCCTTGGTGTCATCTTATTTCTGGTTTTCGACGGGTAAGTCTAGCTGAGTACATTCCAGTACTCAGGGTTTATTCCCTCCTGTTGCAGATGACATGCTTTATCAGGGATTCTGCAAGACGTGTCTCCACCCTGCGGGTGATGATGACTAGATCACAAGGGCGTGATCGTCTTTATGTACTTTCCTCATGCTTTTGCGGGTTGTCGATCATCCAGACTGGCAGTATTTAATTAACTAGTGTGTGTGTTATGCTTCCGCTACTTTCAAACTTGGTTTGTAATGTTTGCTACTCCGTGGTGTAAACTTATTTCGGAACTACTTGTGAAAGGTAACGTACGATGTGTATGTTGAATGATGCGATCCTGGTTGTAAGCAGTTTGGTTTGAAATCCTTCGTGATTTCGATTGACTACCGGGATTATATGGGCTCAAGTTTGAAAATTTGAGCGCTTCGGTGCTTGTTTTCGTACTTGTGCTCTTATAATTTGGTCGGTTCTGTTACAGGTAGTGTCAGTGCAAAATAGGTGGACGGTTTGCGCCAAACATCGCTCAGAAATCATTTTGGACGCACCCAATGTTACTCCTAGGTGACAAGGCTCAAGTGGATGCTTGTTTTGGTCTGTTTGGAGATAGTGCTAACCTTGATGCGAGATTGGTGCACGGTTTGCGTCGAACGTACCAGAGGCTCAGAAATTATTTTGGACGCACCCGATGGATCTCCTATGTGACATTGGTCATGTGGAATCTCATTTCAATCCATTTGGAGACAGTGGTTGTGTCAGTGCAAAATAGGTGCACGGTTTGCTCCAAACATCGCTCAGAAATCGTTTTAGACGCACCCGATGGTACTCCTAGGTGACGAGGCTCAAGTGGATGCTCGTTTTGGTCTGTTTGGAGATAGTGCTAATCTTGATAGGTGCATAGTTTGCGCCAAATGTACCATAGGCTAAGAAAATCGTTTTGGACGCATCCGATCGCACCCCTAGCTGTCGAGGCTCAAGTGGATGCTCATTTCGGTCCGTTTGGAGATAGTGCTAATCTTAACGTAAGATAGGTGCACGGTTTGCGTCGAACGTACCATAGGCTCGGAAATCGTTTTGGACACGATTGATGGTACTCCTAGGTGACGAGGCTCAAGTGGATGCTTGTATTGGTCTGTTTAGACATATTGCTAATCTTGACGCAAGATAGATGCACGGTTTGCGCCGAACGTAACATAGGGTCAGAAATCATTTTGGACGCACCCGATGGATCTCCTATGTGACATTGGTCATGTGGAATCTCATTTCAATCCATTTGGAGACAGTGGTAGTGTATGTGCAAAATAGGTGCACGGTTTGCACCAAACATCGCTTAGAAATCGTTTTGGACGCACCCGATGGTACTCCTAGGTGACGAGGCTCAAGTGGATGCACGTTTTGGTCTGTTTGGAGATAGTGCTAATCTTAACGTAAGATAGGTGCACGGTTTGCGTCGAACGTACCACAGTCTCGGAAATCGTTTCGAACACGCTCGATGGTACTCCTAGGTGACGAGGCTCAAGTGGATGCTTGTATTGGTCTGTTTAGACATAGTGCTAATCTTGACACAAGATAGATGCATGGTTTGCGCCGAACATAACATAGGGTCAGAAAATCATTTTGGACGCACCTGATGGTACTCATTTTGGAGATAGTGCTAACCTTGATGCGAGATTGGTGCACGGTTTGCGTCGAACGTACTAGAGGCTCAGAAATTGTTTTGGACGCACCTGATGGATCTCCTATGTGACATTGGTCATGTGGAATCTCATTTCAATCCATTTGGAGATAGTGGAAGTGTCTGTGCAAAATAGGTGCACGGTTTGCACCAAATATCGCTTAGAAATCGTTTTGGACGCACCCGATGGTACTCCTAGGTGGCGAGGGTCAAGTGGATGCTCGTTTTGGTCTGTTTGGAGATAGTGCTAATCTTGATAGGTGCATGGTTTGCGCCAAATGTACCATAGGATGAGAAATCGTTTTGGACGCACCCGATCGCACCCCTAGCTGTCGAGGCTCAAGTGGATGCTCGTTTCGGTCCGTTTGGAGACAGTGCTAATCTTGACGTAAGATAGGTGCACGGTTTGCGTCGAACGTACCATAGGCTCGGAAATCATTTTGGACACGCTCGATGGTACTCCTAGGTGACGAGGCTCAAGTGGATGCTTGTATTGGTCTGTTTAGACATAGTGCTAATCTTGACGCAAGATAGATGCGCGGTTTGCGCCGAACGTAACATAGGGTCAGAAATCGTTTTGGACGCACTCGATGGATCTCCTATGTGACATTGGTCATGTGGAATCTCATTTCAATCCATTTGGAGACAGTGGTAGTGTCAGTGCAAAATAGGTGGACGGTTTGCACCAAACATCGCTCAGAAATCGTTTTGGACGCACCCGATGGTACTCCTAGGTGACGAGGCTCAAGTGGATGCTCGTTTTTGTCTGTTTAGAGATAGTGCTAACCTTGATGCGAGATTGGTGCACGGTTTGCGTCGAACGTACCACAGGCTCGAAAATCATTTTGGACACACCCGATGGTACTCCTAGGTGACGAGGCTCAAGTGGATGCTCGTTTTGGTCTGTTTGGAGACAGTGCTAATCTTGACGCAAGAGAGGTGCACGGTTTGCGCCGAACGTACCATAGGCTCAGAAATCATTTTGGACGCACCCGATGGATCTTCTCAATGACATTGGTCATTTGGAATCTCGTTTTAATCCATTCGGAGACACTGGCAGTGTCATTGCAAAACAGGTGCACGGTTTGCTCCAAACATCGCTTAGAAATCATTTTGGACGCACCCGATGGTACTCCTAGGTGACGAGGTTCAAGTGGATGCTCATTTTGGTATGTTTGGAGACAGTGCTAATCTTGACGCAAGATAGGTGCACGGTTTGCGCCGAACGTACCATAGGCTCAAAAATCATTTTGGACGCACCCGATGGTACTCCTAGGTGACGAGGCTTAAGTGGATGCTCATTTTGGTCTGTTTGGAGATAGTGCTAATCTTGATGCGAGATTGGTGCACGGTTTGTGTTGAACGTACCAGAGGCTCAGAAATTGTTTTGGATGCACCCGATGGATCTCCTATGTGACATTGGTCATGTGGAATCTTATTTCAATCCATTTGGACACAGTGGTAGTGTCAGTACAAAATAGGTGCATGGTTTGCGCCAAACATCGCTCAGAAATCATTTTGGACGCACCCGTGGTACTCCTAGGTGACGAGGCTCAAGTGGATGCTCGTTTTGGTCTGTTTGGAGATAGTGCTAACCTTGATGCGAGATTGGTCCACGGTTTGCGTCGAACGTACCAGAGGCTCAGAAATTGTTTTGGACGCACCCGATGGATCTCCTATGTGACATTGGTCATGTGGAATCTCATTTCAATCCATTTGGAGACAGTGGTAGTGTCTGTGCAAAATAGGTGCACGGTTTGCACCAAACATCGCTTAGAAATCGTTTTGGATGCACCCGATGGTACACCTAGGTGACGAGGCTCAAGTGGATGCTCGTTTTGGTCTGTTTAGAGATAGTGCTAACCTTGATGCGAGATTGGTGCCCTGTTTGTGTCGAACGTACCATAGGCTCAGAAATCGTTTTTGACACACCCGATGGTACTCCTAGGTGACGAGGCTCAAGTGGATGCTCGTTTTGGTCTGTTTGGAGACAGTGCTAATCTTGAGGCAAGACAGGTGCACGGTTTGCGCCGAACGTTCCATAGGCTCAGAAATCATTTTGGACGCACCCGATGAATCTTCTCAGTGACATTGGTCATTTGGAATCTTGTTTCAATCCATTTGGAGACAGTGGTAGCGTCAGTGCAAAATAGGTGCACGGTTTGCACCAAACATCGCTTAGAAATCATTTTGGACGCACCCGATGGTACTCCTAGGTGACGAGGCTCAAGTGGATGCTCGTTTTGGTCTGTTTAGAGATAGTGCTAATCTTGACGTAAGATAGATACACGGTTTGCGTCAAACGTACCATAGGCTCGGAAATCATTTTGGACACACCCGATGGTACTCCTAGGTGAGAAGGTTCAAGTGGAAGCTCGTTTTGGTCTGTTTGGAGACAGTGCTAATCTTGACGCAAGATAGGTGCACGGTTTGCACCGAACGTACCATTGTTTCAGAAATCATTTTGGACGCACCCGATGGTACTCCTAGGTGACAAGGCTTAAGTGGATGCTTGTTTTTGTCTGTTTGGAGATAACGCTAATCTTGATGCGAGATTGGTACACGGTTTGCGTCGAACGTACAAGAGGCTCAGAAATTGTTTTGTACGCACCCGATGGATCTCCTATGTGACATTGGTCAAGTGGAATCTCATTCCAATCCATTTGGAGATAGTGGTAGTATCTGTGCAAATTAGGTGCAAAGTTTGTGCTAAACATCGCTCAGAAATCGTTTTGGACGCACCCGATGGTACTCCTAGGTGACGAGGCTCAAGTGGATGCTTGTTTTGGTCTGTTTGGAGATAGTGCTAACCTTGATGCGAGATTGGTGCACGGTTTGCGTTGAACGTACCAGAGGCTCAGAAATCATTTTGGACGCACCCGATGGGTCTCCTATGTGACATTGGTCATGTGGAATCTCATTTCAATCCATTTGGAGACATTGGTAGTGTCAGTGCAAAATAGGTGCACGGTTTGCACCAAACATCGCTCATAAATCATTTTGGACGCACCCGAAGGATCTTCTCGGTGACATTGGTCATTTGGAGTCTCGTTTCAATCCATTTGGAGACAGTGGTAGTGTCAGTGCAAAATAGGTGCACGGTTTGCACCAAACATCGCTCAGAAATCGTTTTGGACGCACCCGATGGTACTCCTAGGTGAGAGGCTCAAGTGGATGCTTGTTTTGGTCTGTTTAGAGATAGTGCTAATCTTGACGTAAGATAGGTGCACAGTTTGCGTCGAACGTACCATAGGCCCAGAATTCATTTTGGACACACCTAATGGTACTCCTAGGTGAGAAGGTTCAAGTGGATGCTCGTTTTGGTCTGTTTGGAGACAGTGCTAATCTTGACGCAAGATAGGTGCACGGTTTGCACCGAACGTACCATTGTTTCAGAAATCATTTTGGACGCACCAGATGGTACTCCTAGGTGACGTGGCTTAAGTGGATGCTCGTTTTGGTCTGTTTGGAGATAGCGCTAATCTTGATGCGAGATTGATGCACGGTTTGCGTCGAACGTAACAGAGGCTCAGAAATTGTTTGGACACACCCGATGGATCTCCTATGTGACATTGGTCATCTGGAATCTCATTTCAATCCATTTGGAGACAGTGGTAGTGTCAGTGCAAAATAGGTGCACGGTTTGTGCCAAACATCGCTTAGAAATTGTTTTGGACACACAAAATGGTACTCCTAGGTGACGAGGCTCAAGTGGATGCTCGTTTTGGTCTGTTTGGAGATAGTGCTAACCTTGATGCGAGATTGGTGCACGGTTTGCATTGAACGTACCAGAGGCTCAGAAATTGTTTTGGATGCACCCGATGGATCTCCTATGTGACATTGGTCATGTGGAATCTCATTTCAACCCATTGGGAGATAGTGGTACCTGTGCAAAATAGGTGGACGTTTTGCGCCAAACATCGCTCAGAAATCGTTTTGGACGCACCCGATGGTACTCCTAGGTGACAAGGCTCAAGTGGATGCTCGTTTTGGTCTGTTTGGAGATAGTGCTAACCTTGATGCGAGATTGGTGCACGGTTTGCGTCGAACGTACCAGAGGCTTAGAAATTATTTTGGACGCACCCGATGGATCTCCTATGTGACATTGGTCATGTGGAATCTCATTTCAATCCATTTGGAGACAGTGGTTGTGTCAGTGCAAAATAGGTGCACGGTTTGCACCAAACATCGCTCAGAAATCGTTTTAGACGCACCCGATGGTACTCCTAGGTGACGAGGCACAAGTGGATGCTCGTTTTGGTCTCTTTGGAGATAGTGCTAATCTTGATAGGTGCATGGTTTGCGCCAAATGTACCATAGGCTGAGAAATCGTTTTGGACGCACCCGATCGCACCCTAGCTGTCGAGCCTCAAGTGGATGCTCGTTTCGGTCCGTTTGGAGGTAGTGCTAATCTTAACGTAAGATAGGTGCACGGTTTTGCGTCGAACGTACCATAGGCTTGGAAATTGTTTTGGACACGCTCGATGGTACTCCTAGGTGACGAGGCTCAAATGGATGCTTGTATTGGTCTGTTTAGACATAGTGCTAATCTTGACGCAAGATAGATGCACGGTTTGCGCCGAACGTAACATAGGGTCAGAAATCGTTTTGGACACACCCCGATGGATCTCCTAGGATAGGTGCACGGTTTGCGTCGAACGTACCATAGGCTCGGAAATCATTTTGGACACGCTCGATGGTACTCCTAGGTGACGAGGCTCAAGTGGATGCTTGTATTGGTCTGTTTAGACATAGTGCTAATCTTGACATAAGATAGATGCACTGTTTGCGCCGAGCGTAACATAGGGTCAGAAATCGTTTTGGACGCACCCGATGGTACTGATTTTGGAGATCGTGCTAACCTTGATGCGAGATTGGTGCACGGTTTGCGGTCGAACGTACCAGAGGCTCAGAAATTGTATTGGACGCACCCGATGGATCTCCTATGTGACATTGGTCATGTGGAATCTCATTTCAATCCATTTGGAGACAGTGGTAGTGTCAGTGCAAAATAGGTGGACGGTTTGCGCCAAACATCGCTCAGAAATCGTTTTGGATGCACCCGATGGTACTCCTAGGTGACAAGGCTCAAGTGGATGCTCGTTTTGGTCTGTTTGGAGATAGTGCTAACCTTGATGCGAGATTGGTGCACGGTTTGCGTCGAACGTACCAGAGGCTCAGAAATTGTTTTGGACGCACCCGATGGATCTCCTATGTGACATTGGTCATGTGGAATTTCATTTCAATCCATTTGGAGACAGTGGTAGTGTCTGTGCAAAATAGGTGCACGGTTTGCACCAAACATCGCTTAGAAATCATTTTGGACGCACCCGATGGTACTCCTAGGTGACGAGGCTCAAGTGGATGCTCGTTTTGGTCTGTTTGGAGATAGTGCTAATCTTGATAGGTGCATGGTTTGCGCTAAATGTACCATAGGCTGAGAAATCATTTTGGACGCACCCGATCGCACCCCTAGCTGTCGAGGCTCAAGTGGATGCTCGTTTCGGTCTGTTTGGAGATAGTGCTAATCTTAACGTAAGATAGGTGCACGGTTTGTGTCGAACGTACCATAGGCTCGGAAATCGTTTTGGACACGCTCGATGGTACTCCTAGGTGACGAGGCTCAAGTGGATGCTTGTATTGGTCTTTTTAGACATAGTGCTAATCTTGACGCAAGATAGATGCACGGTTTGCGCCGAATGTAACATAGGGTCAGAAATCATTTTGGACGCACCCGATGGATCTCCTATGTGACATTGGTCATGTGGAATCTCATTTCAATCTATTTGGAGACAGTGGTAGTGTTAGTGCAAAATAGGTGCACGGTTTGCACCAAACATCGCTTAGAAATCGTTTTGGACGCACCCGATGGTACTCCTAGGTGACGAGGTTCAAGTGGATGCTCGTTTTGGTCTGTTTAGAGATAGTGCTAACCTTGATGCGAGATTGGTGCCCCTGTTTGCGTCGAACGTACCATAGGCTCGGAAATCGTTTTGGACACACGCGATGGTACTCCTAGGTGACGAGGCTCAAGTGGATGCTCGTTTTGGTCTGTTTGGAGACAGTGCTAATCTTGACGCAGGAGAGGTGCACGGTTTGCGCCGAACGTACCATAGGCTCATAAATCATTTTGGACGCACCCGATGGATCTTCTCAATGACATTGGTCATTTGGAATCCCGTTTCAATCCATTTGGAGACAATGGCAGGTGTCAGTGCAAAACAGGTGCACAGTTTGCACCAAACATCGCTAAGAAATCATTTTGGACGCACCCGATGGTACTCCTAGGTGACGAGGTTCAAGTGGATGCTCGTTTTGGTCTATTCGGAGACAGTGTTAATCGTGACGCAAGATAGGTGCACGGTTTGCGCTGAACGTACCATAGGATTAGAAATCATTTTGGACGCACCTGATGGTACTCCTAGCTGACGAGGCTTAAGTGGATGCTCATTTTGGTCTGTTTAGAGATAGTGCTAATCTTGATGCGAGATTGGTGCACGGTTTGTGTTGAACGTACCAGAGGCTCAGAAATTGTTTTGGACGCACCCGATGGTTCTCGTATGTGACATTGGTCGTGTGGAATCTCATTTCAATCTATTTGGAGACAGTGGTAGTGTCTGTGCAAAATAGGTGCATGGTTTGCACCAAACTTCGCTCAGAAATCATTTTGGACGCACCCGATGGTACTCTTAGGTGACGAGGCTCAAGTGGATGCTCGTTTTGGTCTGTTTGGAGATAGTGCTAACCTTGATGCGAGATTGGTGCACGGTTTGCGTCGAACGTACCAGAGGCTCAGAAATTGTTTTGGACGCACCCGATGGATCTCCTATGTGACATTGGTCATGTGGAATCTCATTTCAATCTATTTGGAGACAGTGGCAGTGTCCGTGCAAAATAGGTGCACGGTTTGCACCAAACATCGCTTAGAAATCGTTTTGGACGCACCCGATGGTACTCCTAGGTGACGAGGCTCAAGTGGATGCTCGTTTTGGTCTGTTTGGAGATAGTGCTAATCTTGATAGGTGCATGGTTTGCGCCAAATGTACCATAGGCTAAGAAATCGTTTTGGACGCACCCGATCGCACCCCTAGCTGTCGAGGCTCAAGTGCATGCTCGTTTCGGTCCGTTTGGAGATAGTGCTAATCTTGACGTAAGATAGGTACACGGCTTGCGTCGAACGTACCATAGGCTCGGAAATCGTTTTTGACACGCTCGATGGTACTCCTAGGTGACGAGGCTCAAGTGGATGCTTGTATTGGTCTGTTTAGACATAGTGCTAATCTTGACGCAAGATAGATGCATGGTTTGCGCCGAACGTAACATAGGGTCAGAAATCGTTTTGGACGCACCCGATGGATCTCCTATGTGACATTGGTCATGTGGAATCTCATTTCAATCTATTTGGAGACAGTGGTAGTGTCAGTGCAAAATAGGTGCACGGTTTGCACCAAACATCGCCCAGAAATTGTTTTGGACGCATCCGATGGTACTCCTAGGTGACGAGGCTCAAGTGGATGCTCGTTTTGTTCTGTTTGGAGATAGTGCTAATCTTGATAGGTGCATGGTTTGCACCAAATGTACCATAGGCTGAGAAATCATTTTGGACGCAACCGATCGCACCCCTAGCAGTCGAGGCTCAAGTGCATGCTCGTTTCGGTCCGTTTGGAGATAGTGCTAACCTTGATGTGAGATTGGTGCCCTGTTTGCGTCGAACGTACCATAGGCTCGGAAATCGTTTTGGACACACCCGATGGTACTCCTAGGTGATGAGGCTCAAGTGGATGCTCGTTTTGGTCTGTTTGGAGACAGTGCTAATCTTGACACAAGAGAGGTGCACGGTTTGCGCCGAACGTACCATAGGCTCATAAATCATTTTGGACGCACCCGATGGATCTTCTCAATGACATTGGTCATTTGGAATCTCGTTTCAATCCATCTGGAGACACTGGCAGTGTCAGTGCAAAACAGGTGCACGGTTTGCACCAAACATCGCTCAGAAATCGTTTTGGACGCACCCGATGGTACTCCTGGGTGACGAGGCTCAAGTGGATGCTCGTTTTCGTCTGTTTGGAGATAGTGCTAACCTTGATGCGAGATTGGTGCACGGTTTGCGTTAAACGTACCAGAGGCTCAGAAATCATTTTGGACGCACCGGATGGGTCTCCTATGTGACATTGGTCATGTGGAATCTCATTTCAATCCATTTGGAGACATTGGTAGTGTCAGTGCAAAATAGGTGCACGGTTTGCACCAAACATCGCTCAGAAATCATTTTGGACGCACCCGATGGGTCTCCTATATGACATTGGTCATGTGGAATCTCATTTCAATCCATTTGGAGACAGTGGTAGTGTCAGTGCAAAATAGGTGCACGGTTTGCACCAAACATCGCTAAGAAATCATTTTGGATGCACCCGATGGTACTCCTAGGTGACGAGGCTCAAGTGGATGCTCGTTTTGGTCTGTTTGGAGACAGTGTTAATCTTGACGCAAGAGAGGTGCACGGTTTCTACCGAACGTACCATAGGCTCAGAAATTATTTTGGATGCACCCGATGGATCTTCTTAGTGACATTGGTCATTTGGAATCTTGTTTCAATCCATTTGGAGACAGTGGTAGCGTCAGTGCAAAATAGGTGCACGGTTTGCACCAAACATCGCTTAGAAATCATTTTGGACGCACCCGATGGTACTCCTAGGTGACGAGGCTCAAGTGGATGCTCGTTTTGGTCTGTTTAGAGATGGTGCTAATCTTGACGTAAGATAGGTGCACAGTTTGCGTCGAACGTACCATAGGCCTGGAAATCATTTTGGACACACCCAATGGTACTCCTAGGTGAGAAGGTTCAAGTGGATGCTCGTTTTGGTCTGTTTGGAGACAGTGCTAATCTTGACGCAAGATAGGTGCACGGTTTGTACCGAACGTACCATTGTTTTAGAAATAATTTTGGACGCACCCGATGGTACTCCTAGGTGACAAGGCTTAAGTGACATTGGTCATGTGGAATCTCATTTCAATCCATTTGAAGACAGTGGTAGTGTCAGTGCAAAATAGGTGCACGGTTTGCACCAAACATCGCTCAGAAATCGTTTTGGACGCACCCGATGGATCTTCTCAGTGACATTGGTCATTTGGAATCTCGTTTCAATCCATTTAGAAACAGTGGTAGTGTCAGTGCAAAATAGGTGCACGGTTTGGACCAAACATCGCCTAGAAATCATTTTGGACGCACCCGATGGTACTCCTTGGTGACGAGGCCCAAGTGGATGCTTGTTTTGGTCTATTTAGAGATAGTGCTAATCTTGATGTAAGATAGGTGCACGGTTTGCGTCGAATGTACTAGAGGCTCAGAAATCATTTTGGATGCACCCGATGGATCTCCTATGTGACATTGGTCATGTGGAATCTCATTTCAATCCATTTGGAGACAATGGTAGTGTCTGTGCAAAATAGGTGCACGGTTTGCGCCAAACATCGCTCAGAAATCGTTTTGGACGCACCCGATGGTACTCCTAGGTGACGAGGCTCAAGTGGATGCTCGTTTTGGTCTGTTTGGAGATAGTGCTAACCTTGATGCGAGATTGGTGCACGGTTTGCGTCGAACGTACTAGAGGCTCAGAAATTGTTTTGGACGCACCCGATGGATCTCCTATGTGACATTGGTCATGTGGAATCTCATTTCAATCCATTTGGAGATAGTGGTAGTGTCTGTGCAAAATAGGTGCACGATTTGCACCAAACATCGCTTAGAAATAGTTTTGGACGCACCCGATGGTACTCCTAGGTGACGAGGCTTAAGTGGATGCTCATTTTGGTCTGTTTGGAGGTAGTGCTAATCTTGATGCGAGATTGGTGCACGGTTTGTGTCGAACATACCAGAGGCTCAGAAATTGTTTTGGACGCACCCGATGGATCTCCTATGTGACATTGGTCATGTGGAATCTCATTTCAATCCATTTGGAGACAGTGGTAGTGTCAGTGCAAAATAGGTGGATGGTTTGCGCCAAACATCGCTCAGAAATCGTTTTGGACGCAGCCGATGGTACTCCTAGGTGACGAGGCTCAAGTGGATGCTCGTTTTGGTCTGTTTGGAGATAGTGCTAACCTTGATGCGACATTAGTGAACGGTTTGCGTCGAACGTACTAGAGGCACAGAAATTGTTTTGGACGCACCGATGGATCTCCTATGTGACATTGGTCATGTGGAATCTCATTTCAATCCATTTGGAGACAGTGGTAGTGTAAGTGCAAAATAGGTGCACGGTTTGCACCAAACATCGCTCAGAAATCATTTTGGACGCACCCGATGGGTCTCCTATGTGACATTGGTCATGTGGAATCTCATTTCAATCCATTTGGAGACAGTGGTAGTGTCAGTGCAAAATAGGTGCACGGTTTGCACCAAACATCGCTAAGAAATCATTTTGGATGCACCCGATGGTACTCCTAGGTGACGAGGCTCAAGTGGATGCTCGTTTTGGTCTGTTTGGAGACAGTGCTAATCTTGACGCAAGAGAGGTGCACGGTTTCTGCCGAACGTACCATAGGCTTAGAAATTATTTTGGATGCACCCGATGGATCTTCTTAGTGACATTGGTCATTTGGAATCTTGTTTCAATCCATTTGGAGACAGTGATAGCGTCAGTGCAAAATAGGTGCACGGTTTGTACCAAACATCGCTTAGAAATCATTTTGGACGCACCCGATGGTACTCCTAGGTGACGAGGCTCAAGTGGATGCTCGTTTTGGTCTGTTTAGAGATGGTGCTAATCTTGACGTAAGATAGGTGCACAGTTTGCGTCGAACGTACCATAGGCCTGGAAATCATTTTGGACACACCCAATGGTACTCCTAGGTGAGAAGGTTCAAGTGGATGCTCGTTTTGGTCTGTTTGGAGACAGTGCTAATCTTGACGCAAGATAGGTGCACGGTTTGTACCGAACGTACCATTGTTTTAGAAATAATTTTGGACGCACCCGATGGTACTCCTAGGTGACAAGGCTTAAGTGACATTGGTCATGTGGAATCTCATTTCAATCCATTTGGAGACAGTGGTAGTGTCAGTGCAAAATAGGTGCACGGTTTGCACCAAACATCGCTCAGAAATCGTTTTGGACGCACCCGATGGATCTTCTCAGTGACATTGGTCATTTGGAATCTCGTTTCAATCCATTTAGAAACAGTGGTAGTGTCAGTGCAAAATAGGTGCACGGTTTGGACCAAACATCGCCTAGAAATCATTTTGGACGCACCCGATGGTACTCCTTGGTGACGAGGCCCAAGTGGATGCTTGTTTTGGTCTATTTAGAGATAGTGCTAATCTTGATGTAAGATAGGTGCACGGTTTGCGTCGAATGTACTAGAGGCTCAGAAATCATTTTGGATGCACCCGATGGATCTCCTATGTGACATTGGTCATGTGGAATCTCATTTCAATCCATTTGGAGACAATGGTAGTGTCTGTGCAAAATAGGTGCACGGTTTGCGCCAAACATCGCTCAGAAATCGTTTTGGACGCACCCGATGGTACTCCTAGGTGACGAGGCTCAAGTGGATGCTCGTTTTGGTCTGTTTGGAGATAGTGCTAACCTTGATGCGAGATTGGTGCACGGTTTGCGTCGAACGTACTAGAGGCTCAGAAATTGTTTTGGACGCACCCGATGGATCTCCTATGTGACATTGGTCATGTGGAATCTCATTTCAATCCATTTGGAGATAGTGGTAGTGTCTGTGCAAAATAGGTGCACGATTTGCACCAAACATCGCTTAGAAATAGTTTTGGACGCACCCGATGGTACTCCTAGGTGACGAGGCTTAAGTGGATGCTCATTTTGGTCTGTTTGGAGGTAGTGCTAATCTTGATGCGAGATTGGTGCACGGTTTGTGTCGAACATACCAGAGGCTCAGAAATTGTTTTGGACGCACCCGATGGATCTCCTATGTGACATTGGTCATGTGGAATCTCATTTCAATCCATTTGGAGACAGTGGTAGTGTCAGTGCAAAATAGGTGGATGGTTTGCGCCAAACATCGCTCAGAAATCGTTTTGGACGCAGCCGATGGTACTCCTAGGTGACGAGGCTCAAGTGGATGCTCGTTTTGGTCTGTTTGGAGATAGTGCTAACCTTGATGCGACATTAGTGAACGGTTTGCGTCGAACGTACTAGAGGCACAGAAATTGTTTTGGACGCACCGATGGATCTCCTATGTGACATTGGTCATGTGGAATCTCATTTCAATCCATTTGGAGACATTGGTAGTGTCAGTGCAAAATAGGTGCACGGTTTGCACCAAACATCGCTCAGAAATCATTTTGGACGCACCCGATGGGTCTCCTATATGACATTGGTCATGTGGAATCTCATTTCAATCCATTTGGAGACAGTGGTAGTGTCAGTGCAAAATAGGTGCACGGTTTGCACCAAACATCGCTAAGAAATCATTTTGGATGCACCCGATGGTACTCCTAGGTGACGAGGCTCAAGTGGATGCTCGTTTTGGTCTGTTTGGAGACAGTGCTAATCTTGACGCAAGAGAGGTGCACGGTTTCTGCCGAACGTACCATAGGCTCAGAAATTATTTTGGATGCACCCGATGGATCTTCTTAGTGACATTGGTCATTTGGAATCTTGTTTCAATCCATTTGGAGACAGTGATAGCGTCAGTGCAAAATAGGTGCACGGTTTGTACCAAACATCGCTTAGAAATCATTTTGGACGCACCCGATGGTACTCCTAGGTGACGAGGCTCAAGTGGATGCTCGTTTTGGTCTGTTTAGAGATGGTGCTAATCTTGACGTAAGATAGGTGCACAGTTTGCGTCGAACGTACCATAGGCCTGGAAATCATTTTGGACACACCCAATGGTACTCCTAGGTGAGAAGGTTCAAGTGGATGCTCGTTTTGGTCTGTTTGGAGACAGTGCTAATCTTGACGCAAGATAGGTGCACGGTTTGTACCAAACGTACCATTGTTTTAGAAATCATTTTGGACGCACCTGATGGTACTCCTAGGTGACAAGGCTTAAGTGACATTGGTCATGTGGAATCTCATTTCAATCCATTTGGAGACAGTGGTAGTGTCAGTGCAAAATAGGTGCACGGTTTGCACCAAACATCGCTCAGAAATCGTTTTGGACGCACCCGATGGATCTTCTCAGTGACATTGGTCATTTGGAATCTCGTTTCAATCCATTTAGAAACAGTGGTAGTGTCAGTGCAAAATAGGTGCACGGTTTGGACCAAACATCGCCTAGAAATCATTTTGGACGCACCCGATGGTACTCCTTGGTGACGAGGCCCAAGTGGATGCTTGTTTTGGTCTATTTAGAGATAGTGCTAATCTTGATGTAAGATAGGTGCACGGTTTGCGTCGAATGTACCAGAGGCTTAGAAATCATTTTGGATGCACCCGATGGATCTCCTATGTGACATTGGTCATGTGGAATCTCATTTCAATCCATTTGGAGACAATGGTAGTGTCGGTGCAAAATAGGTGCACGGTTTGCGTCAAACATCGCTCAGAAATCGTTTTGGACGCACCCGATGGTACTCCTAGGTGACAAGGCTCAAGTGGATGCTCGTTTTGGTCTGTTTGGAGATAGTGCTAACCTTGATGCGAGATTGGTGCACGGTTTGCGTCGAACGTACTAGAGGCTCAGAAATTGTTTTGGACGCACCCGATGGATCTCCTATGTGACATTGGTCATGTGGAATCTCATTTCAATCCATTTGGAGATAGTGGTAGTGTCTGTGCAAAATAGGTGCACGGTTTGCACCAAACATCGCTTAGAAATAGTTTTGGACGCACCCGATGGTACTCCTAGGTGACGAGGCTTAAGTGGATGCTCATTTTGGTCTGTTTGGAGATAGTGCTAATTTTGATGCGAGATTGGTGCACGGTTTGTGTCGAACATACCAGAGGCTCAGAAATTGTTTTGGACGCACCCGATGGATCTCCTATGTGACATTGGTCATGTGGAATCTCATTTCAATCCATTTGGAGACAGTGGTAGTGTCAGTGCAAAATAGGTGGATGGTTTGCGCCAAACATCGCTCAGAAATCGTTTTGGACGCACCCGATGGTACTCCTAGGTGACGAGGCTCAAGTGGATGCTCGTTTTGGTCTGTTTGGAGATAGTGCTAACCTTGATGCGACATTAGTGAACGGTTTGCGTCGAACGTACTAGAGGCTCAGAAATTGTTTTGGACGCACCGATGGATCTCCTATGTGACATTGGTCATGTGGAATCTCATTTCAATCCATTTGGAGACAGTGGTAGTGTCAGTGCAAAATAGGTGGACGGTTTGCGCCAAACATCCCTCAGAAATCGTTTTGGATGCAGCCGATGGTACTCCTAGGTGACGAGGCTCAAGTGGATGCTCGTTTTGGTCTGTTTGGAGATACTTGATGCGACATTAGTGAACGGTTTGCGTCGAACGTACTAGAGGCACAGAAATTGTTTTGGACGCACCGATGGATCTCCTATGTGACATTGGTCATGTGGAATCTCATTTCAATCCATTTGGAGACATTGGTAGTGTCAGTGCAAAATAGGTGCACGGTTTGCACCAAACATCGCTCAGAAATCATTTTGGACGCACCCGATGGGTCTCCTATATGACATTGGTCATGTGGAATCTCATTTCAATCCATTTGGAGACAGTGGTAGTGTCAGTGCAAAATAGGTGCACGGTTTGCACCAAACATCGCTAAGAAATCATTTTGGATGCACCCGATGGTACTCCTAGGTGACGAGGCTCAAGTGGATGCTCGTTTTGGTCTGTTTGGAGACAGTGCTAATCTTGACGCAAGAGAGGTGCACGGTTTCTGCCGAACGTACCATAGGCTCAGAAATTATTTTGGATGCACCCGATGGATCTTCTTAGTGACATTGGTCATTTGGAATCTTGTTTCAATCCATTTGGAGACAGTGGTAGCGTCAGTGCAAAATAGGTGCACGGTTTGCACCAAACATCGCTTAGAAATCATTTTGGACGCACCCGATGGTACTCCTAGGTGACGAGGCTCAAGTGGATGCTCGTTTTGGTCTGTTTAGAGATGGTGCTAATCTTGACGTAAGATAGGTGCACAGTTTGCGTCGAACGTACCATAGGCCTGGAAATCATTTTGGACACACCCAATGGTACTCCTAGGTGAGAAGGTTCAAGTGGATGCTCGTTTTGGTCTGTTTGGAGACAGTGCTAATCTTGACGCAAGATAGGTGCACGGTTTGTACTGAACGTACCATTGTTTTAGAAATCATTTTGGACGCACCTGATGGTACTCCTAGGTGACAAGGCTTAAGTGACATTGGTCATGTGGAATCTCATTTCAATCCATTTGGAGACAGTGGTAGTGTCAGTGCAAAATAGGTGCACGGTTTGCACCAAACATCGCTCAGAAATCGTTTTGGACGCACCCGATGGATCTTCTCAGTGACATTGGTCATTTGGAATCTCGTTTGAATCCATTTAGAAACAGTGGTAGTGTCAGTGCAAAATAGGTGCACGGTTTGGACCAAACATCGCCTAGAAATCATTTTGGACGCACCCGATGGTACTCCTTGGTGACGAGGCCCAAGTGGATGCTTGTTTTGGTCTATTTAGAGATAGTGCTAATCTTGATGTAAGATAGGTGCACGGTTTGCGTCGAATGTACCAGAGGCTCAGAAATCATTTTGGATGCACCCGATGGATCTCCTATGTGACATTGGTCATGTGGAATCTCATTTCAATCCATTTGGAGACAATGGTAGTGTCGGTGCAAAATAGGTGCACGGTTTGCGTCAAACATCGCTCAGAAATCGTTTTGGACGCACCCGATGGTACTCCTAGGTGACAAGGCTCAAGTGGATGCTCGTTTTGGTCTGTTTGGAGATAGTGCTAACCTTGATGCGAGATTGGTGCACGGTTTGCGTCGAACGTACTAGAGGCTCAGAAATTGTTTTGGACGCACCCGATGGATCTCCTATGTGACATTGGTCATGTGGAATCTCATTTCAATCCATTTGGAGATAGTGGTAGTGTCTGTGCAAAATAGGTGCACGGTTTGCACCAAACATCGCTTAGAAATAGTTTTGGACGCACCCGATGGTACTCCTAGGTGACGAGGCTTAAGTGGATGCTCATTTTGGTCTGTTTGGAGATAGTGCTAATTTTGATGCGAGATTGGTGCACGGTTTGTGTCGATCATACCAGAGGCTCAGAAATTGTTTTGGACGCACCCGATGGATCTCCTATGTGACATTGGTCATGTGGAATCTCATTTCAATCCATTTGGAGACAGTGGTAGTGTCAGTGCAAAATAGGTGGATGGTTTGCGCCAAACATCGCTCAGAAATCGTTTTGGACGCACCCGATGGTACTCCTAGGTGACGAGGCTCAAGTGGATGCTCGTTTTGGTCTGTTTGGAGATAGAGCTAACCTTGATGCGACATTAGTGAACGGTTTGCGTCGAACGTACTAGAGGCTCAGAAATTGTTTTGGACGCACCGATGGATCTCCTATGTGACATTGGTCATGTGGAATCTCATTTCAATCCATTTGGAGACAGTGGTAGTGTCAGTGCAAAATAGGTGGACGGTTTGCGCCAAACATCCCTCAGAAATCGTTGTGGATGCAGCCGATGGTACTCCTAGGTGACGAGGCTCAAGTGGATGCTCGTTTTGGTCTGTTTGGAGATAGTGCTAACCTTGATGCGACATTAGTGAACGGTTTGCGTCGAACGTACTAAAGGCACAGAAATTGTTTTGGACGCACCGATGGATCTCCCATGTGACATTGGTCATGTGGAGTCTCATTTCAATCCATTTGGAGACATTGGTAGTGTCAGTGCAAAATAGGTGCACGGTTTGCACCAAACATCGCTCAGAAATCATTTTGGACGCACCCGATGGGTCTCCTATATGACATTGGTCATGTGGAATCTCATTTCAATCCATTTGGAGACAGTGGTAGTGTCAGTGCAAAATAGGTGCACGGTTTGCACCAAACATCGCTAAGAAATCATTTTGGATGCACCCGATGGTACTCCTAGGTGACGAGGCTCAAGTGGATGCTCGTTTTGGTCTGTTTGGAGACAGTGCTAATCTTGACGCAAGAGAGGTGCACGGTTTCTGCCGAACGTACCATAGGCTCAGAAATTATTTTGGATGCACCCGATGGATCTTCTTAGTGACATTGGTCATTTGGAATCTTGTTTCAATCCATTTGGAGACAGTGGTAGCGTCAGTGCAAAATAGGTGCACGGTTTGCACCAAACATCGCTTAGAAATCATTTTGGACGCACCCGATGGTACTCCTAGGTGACGAGGCTCAAGTGGATGCTCGTTTTGGTCTGTTTAGAGATGGTGCTAATCTTGACGTAAGATAGGTGCACAGTTTGCGTCGAACGTACCATAGGCCTGGAAATCATTTTGGACACACCCAATGGTACTCCTAGGTGAGAAGGTTCAAGTGGATGCTCGTTTTGGTCTGTTTGGAGACAGTGCTAATCTTGACGCAAGATAGGTGCACGGTTTGTACCGAACGTACCATTGTTTTAGAAATCATTTTGGACGCACCTGATGGTACTCCTAGGTGACAAGGCTTAAGTGACATTGGTCATGTGGAATTTCATTTCAATCCATTTGGAGACAGTGGTAGTGTCAGTGCAAAATAGGTGCACGGTTTGCACCAAACATCGCTCAGAAATCGTTTTGGACGCACCCGATGGATCTTCTCAGTGACATTGGTCATTTGGAATCTCGTTTGAATCCATTTAGAAACAGTGGTAGTGTCAGCGCAAAATAGGTGCACGGTTTGGACCAAACATCGCCTAGAAATCATTTTGGACGCACCCGATGGTACTCCTTGGTGACGAGGCCCAAGTGGATGCTTGTTTTGGTCTATTTAGAGATAGTGCTAATCTTGATGTAAGATAGGTGCACGGTTTGCGTCGAATGTACCAGAGGCTCAGAAATCATTTTGGATGCACCCGATGGATCTCCTATGTGACATTGGTCATGTGGAATCTCATTTCAATCCATTTGGAGACAATGGTAGTGTCGGTGCAAAATAGGTGCACGGTTTGCGTCAAACATCGCTCAGAAATCGTTTTGGACGCACCCGATGGTACTCCTAGGTGACAAGGCTCAAGTGGATGCTCGTTTTGGTCTGTTTGGAGATAGTGCTAACCTTGATGCGAGATTGGTGCACGGTTTGCGTCGAACGTACTAGAGGCTCAGAAATTGTTTTGGACGCACCCGATGGATCTCCTATGTGACATTGGTCATGTGGAATCTCATTTCAATCCATTTGGAGATAGTGGTAGTGTCTGTGCAAAATAGGTGCACGGTTTGCACCAAACATCGCTTAGAAATAGTTTTGGACGCACCCGATGGTACTCCTAGGTGACGAGGCTTAAGTGGATGCTCATTTTGGTCTGTTTGGAGATAGTGCTAATTTTGATGCGAGATTGGTGCACGGTTTGTGTCGAACATACCAGAGGCTCAGAAATTGTTTTGGACGCACCCGATGGATCTCCTATGTGACATTGGTCATGTGGAATCTCATTTCAATCCATTTGGAGACAGTGGTAGTGTCAGTGCAAAATAGGTGGATGGTTTGCGCCAAACATCGCTCAGAAATCGTTTTGGACGCACCCGATGGTACTCCTAGGTGACGAGGCTCAAGTGGATGCTCGTTTTGGTCTGTTTGGAGATAGTGCTAACCTTGATGCGACATTAGTGAACGGTTTGCGTCGAACGTACTAGAGGCTCAGAAATTGTTTTGGACGCACCGATGGATCTCCTATGTGACATTGGTCATGTGGAATCTCATTTCAATCCATTTGGAGACATTGGTAGTGTCAGTGCAAAATAGGTGCACGGTTTGCACCAAACATCGCTCAGAAATCATTTTGGACGCACCCGATGGGTCTCCTATATGACATTGGTCATGTGGAATCTCATTTCAATCCATTTGGAGACAGTGGTAGTGTCAGTGCAAAATAGGTGCACGGTTTGCACCAAACATCGCTAAGAAATCATTTTGGATGCACCCGATGGTACTCCTAGGTGACGAGGCTCAAGTGGATGCTCGTTTTGGTCTGTTTGGAGACAGTGCTAATCTTGACGCAAGAGAGGTGCACGGTTTCTGCCGAACGTACCATAGGCTCAGAAATTATTTTGGATGCACCCGATGGATCTTCTTAGTGACATTGGTCATTTGGAATCTTGTTTCAATCCATTTGGAGACAGTGGTAGCGTCAGTGCAAAATAGGTGCACGGTTTGCACCAAACATCGCTTAGAAATCATTTTGGACGCACCCGATGGTACTCCTAGGTGACGAGGCTCAAGTGGATGCTCGTTTTGGTCTGTTTAGAGATGGTGCTAATCTTGACGTAAGATAGGTGCACAGTTTGCGTCGAACGTACCATAGGCCTGCAAATCATTTTGGACACACCCAATGGTACTCCTAGGTGAGAAGGTTCAAGTGGATGCTCGTTTTGGTCTGTTTGGAGACAGTGCTAATCTTGACGCAAGATAGGTGCACGGTTTGTACCGAACGTACCATTGTTTTAGAAATCATTTTGGACGCACCCGATGGTACTCCTAGGTGACAAGGCTTAAGTGACATTGGTCATGTGGAATCTCATTTCAATCCATTTGGAGACAGTGGTAGTGTCAGTGCAAAATAGGTGCACGATTTGCACCAAACATCGCTCAGAAATCGTTTTGGACGCACCCGATGGATCTTCTCAGTGACATTGGTCATTTGGAATCTCGTTTCAATCCATTTAGAAACAGTGGTAGTGTCAGTGCAAAATAGGTGCACGGTTTGGACCAAACATCGCCTAGAAATCATTTTGGACGCACCCGATGGTACTCCTTGGTGACGAGGCCCAAGTGGATGCTTGTTTTGGTCTATTTAGAGATAGTGCTAATCTTGATGTAAGATAGGTGCACGGTTTGCGTCGAATGTACCAGAGGCTCAGAAATCATTTTGGATGCACCCGATGGATCTCCTATGTGACATTGGTCATGTGGAATCTCATTTCAATCCATTTGGAGACAATGGTAGTGTCGGTGCAAAATAGGTGCACGGTTTGCGTCAAACATCGCTCAGAAATCGTTTTGGACGCACCCGATGGTACTCCTAGGTGACAAGGCTCAAGTGGATGCTCGTTTTGGTCTGTTTGGAGATAGTGCTAACCTTGATGCGAGATTGGTGCACGGTTTGCGTCGAACGTACTAGAGGCTCAGAAATTGTTTTGGACGCACCCGATGGATCTCCTATGTGACATTGGTCATGTGGAATCTCATTTCAATCCATTTGGAGATAGTGGTAGTGTCTGTGCAAAATAGGTGCACGGTTCGCACCAAACATCGCTTAGAAATAGTTTTGGACGCACCCGATGGTACTCCTAGGTGACGAGGCTTAAGTGGATACTCATTTTGGTCTGTTTGGAGATAGTGCTAATCTTGATGCGAGATTGGTGCACGGTTTGTGTCGAACATACCAGAGGCTCAGAAATTGTTTTGGACGCACCCGATGGATCTCCTATTCATGTGGAATCTCATTTCAATCCATTTGGAGACAGTGGTAGTGTCAGTGCAAAATAGGTGGATGGTTTGCGCCAAACATCGCTCAGAAATCGTTTTGGACGCACCCGATGGTACTCCTAGGTGACGAGGCTCAAGTGGATGCTCGTTTTGGTCTGTTTGGAGATAGTGCTAACCTTGATGCGACATTAGTGAACGGTTTGCGTCGAACGTACTAGAGGCTCAGAAATTGTTTTGGACGCACCGATGGATCTCCTATGTGACATTGGTCATGTGGAATCTCATTTCAATCAATTTGGAGACAGTGGTAGTGTCTGTGCAAAATAGGTGGACGGTTTGCACCAAACATCGCTTAGAAATCTTTTTAGACGCACCCGATGGTACTCCTAGGTGACGAGGCTCAAGTGGATGCTCGTTTTGGTCTGTTTGGAGATAGTTCTAACCTTGATGCGAGATTGGTGCACGGTTTGCGTTGAACGTACCAGAGGCTTAGAAATCATTTTGGACGAACCCTATGGGTCTCCTATGTGACATTGGTCATGTGGAATCTCATTTCAATCCATTTGGAGATATTGGTAGTGTCAGTGCAAAATAGGAGCACGGTTTGCACCAAACATCGCTCAGAAATCATTTTGGACGCACCCGATGAATCTTCTCAGTGACATTGGTCATGTGGAATCTCGTTTCAATCCATTTGGAGACAGTGGTAGTGTCTGTGCAAAATAGGTGCACGGTTTGCACCAAACATCGCTTAGAAATCGTTTTGGACGCACCCGACGGTACTCCTAGGTGACGAGGCTCAAGTGGATGCTCGTTTTGGTCTGTTTGGAGACAGTGCTAATCTTGACGCAAGAGAGGTGCACGGTTTGCGCTGAACGTACTGTAGGCTCAGAAATCATTTTGGACGCACCCGATGGATCTTCTTAGTGACATTGGTCAATTGGAATCTTGTTTCAATCCATTTGGAGACAGTAGTAGCGTCAGTGCAAAATAGGTGCATGGTTTGCACCAAACATCGCTTAGAAATAATTTTGGACGCACCCGATGGTACTCCTAGGTGACGAGGCTCATGTGGATGCTCGTTTTGGTCGGTTTAGAGATAGTGCTAATCTTGACGTAAGATAGGTGCACAGTTTGCGTCAAACGTACCATAGGCCCGGAAATCATTTTGGACACACCCAATGGTACTCCTAGGTGAGAAGGTTCAAGTGAATGCTCGTTTTGGTCTGTTTGGAGACAGTGCTAATCTTGACGCAAGATAGGTGCACGGTTTGCACCGAACGTACCATTGTTTCAGAAATCATTTTGGACGCACCCAATGGTACTCCTAGGTGACGAGGCTCAAGTGGATGCTCATTTTGGTCTGTTTGGAGATAGTGCTAACCTTGATGCGAGATTGGTGCTCGGTTTGCGTCGAACGTACCAAAGGCACAGAAATCGTTTTGGACGCACCCGATGGGTCTCCTATGTGACATTGGTCATGTGGAATCTCATTTCAATCCATTTGGAGAAAGTGGTAGTGTCAGTGCAAAATATGTGCACGGTTTGCACCAAACATCGCTCAGAAAATTGTTTTGGACGCACCCGATGGATCTTCTCAGTGACATTGGTCATTTGGAATCTCGTTTCAATCCATTTAGAGACAGTGGTAGTGTCAGTGCAAAATAGGTGCACTGTTTGCACCAAACATCGCCTAGAAATCATTTTGGACGCACCCGATGGTACTCCTCGGTGACGAGGCTCAAGTGGATGCTCGTTTTGGTCTGTTTAGAGATAGTGCTAATCTTGATGTAAGATAGGTGCACAGTTTGCGTCGAATGTACCAGAGGCTCAGAAATCATTTTGGATGCAACCGATGGATCTCCTATGTGACATTGGTCATGTGGAATATCATTTCAATCCATTTGGAGACAGTGGTAGTGTCTGTGCAAAATAGGTGCATGGTTTGCGCCAAACATCGCTAAAAAATCATTTTGGACGCACCCGATGGTACTCCAAGGTGACGAGGCTCAAGTGGATGCTCGTTTTGGTCTGTTTGGAGATAGTGCTAACCTTGATGCGAGATTGGTGCACGGTTTGCGTCGAACGTACCAAAGGCTCAGAAATTGTTTTGGACGCACCCGATGTATCTCCTATGTGACATTGGTCATGTGGAATCTCATTTCAATCCATTTGGAGACAGTGGTAGTGTCTGTGCAAAATAGGTGCACGGTTTGCACCAAACATCGCTTAGAAATAGTTTTGGACGCACCCGATGGTACTCCTAGGTGACGAGGCTTAAGTGGATGCTCATTTTGGTCTGTTTGGAGATAGTGCTAATCTTGATGCGAGATTGGTGCATGGTTTGTGTCGAACGTACCAGAGGCTCAGAAATTGTTTTGGACGCACCCGATGGATCTCCTATGTGACATTGGTCATGTGGAATCTCATTTCAATCCATTTGGAGACAGTGGTAGTGTCAGTGCAAAATAGGTGGACGGTTTGCGCCAAACATCCCTCAGAAATCGTTTTGGATGCAGCCGATGGTACTCCTAGGTGACGAGGCTCAAGTGGATGCTCGTTTTGGTCTGTTTGGAGATAGTGCTAACCTTGATGCGACATTGGTGAACGGTTTGCGTCGAACGTACTAGAGGCTCAGAAATTGTTTTGGACGCACCCGATGGATCTCCTATGTGACATTGGTCATGTGGAATCTCATTTCAATCCATTTGGAGACAGTGGTAGTGTCTGTGCAAAATAGGTGCACGGTTTGCACCAAACATCGCTTAGAAATCTTTTTACACGCACCCGATGGTACTCCTAGGTGATGAGGCTCAAGTGGATGCTCGTTTTGGTCTGTTTGGAGATAGTTCTAACCTTGATGCGAGATTGGTGCACGGTTTGCGTTGAACGTACCAGAGGCTCAGAAATCATTTTGGACGCACCCTATGTGTCGGTGTTCGGACAGAGGGGGTCCTAAACCAACGAGTAAATGCTGCGTGTCTCTTTCCTGGATGGTGATGCAAGGAGAACACACGGGGGTTTATCCTGGTTTGGGCAAAAGAAGGCCCTACGTCCAGCGGGGGGAGATGTTTGTATTTCCTTGCACCGAGGTGCTCGTGTAGGGGTTACAAGCATGCGAGAGAGGGTGTCGAGCCCATGTCTCAAAGAGAAAAGAGGAAAAAGGTGGTTGCTTGAGATGTCGATCTCTTGTTTTGTTTTTTCGTTCTGTCTTTGTCCCCCCACTCCGTTGAACCCTGGCCTGCCCTTTTATAGGGTGAGGGGAGGCCAAGACGACGGGGAGCCTTGAGGTGATGTTTTGTCGATTCCTGTTGAGTTGACTGTAGCGACGTGCCTTGGGAATGGCCGGCCATCCCTGGACACCCTGACGTTGTGGGAGACAAGATGGCGAAATGACCCAGAGCACCATGCCATACCGTCCTTTGAACTAAGTCGAGCGTCGGGGCTAGGTCGAGGCCAGGTCGAGGCCGGATGGATAAGGCCGAATCCCCGATATCGCGGAGAACGGGCCTTGTCTTATCCTCCCTCGAGGGTGATTGATGGTGAACAGTGCGCGGTAAGGTGGGTATAGTGATGGGTTTCACCTCCCATCACGGGATGGGCGGCAAAACAGTGAGATCTAACACGGGTATTGTTCCCACGTCGATCCTGGCCGCAGCCATGCCGGTAGGTGGTAGTAGGTAACCGCATTGAATGCTATGGCTTTTGTCCTGGGGTAGGCAAAGAAAAGGTGTCGAGGTGCTCGGTCCGGGCTCACGCGAGTCAGAGTTCTCCCCAGCGGGCGGTCAAGCCTCACGCGGGTCGGAGCGCTGTCGAGGTACCTTGCGGCACGGAATGGGCGCGGTCGAGGCGCCCCGTCGAGCGGGCCTCGTACGAGTCGAAGCCGGGGCATGGTCGAGGCGCCCCGTCGAGCGGGCCTTGTACGAGACTGACTGGGTATGCGGTCGAGGCGGGCTATCTTTTATTACGGTTTCGGTCGTGTTAGTTTTTTGGCGATAGGTGCGGGTACCCCCGTACTGTTGGTACCGACAGTAGCCCCCGAGCCTTTGGGTGAGTGTGTGATCACTCTCCCAGAGGTTGGTCAGAATTGGAGTCGTAGCGCCATGATTTTTTCCGGCGGGGACGCGCGAGCGCACCCGCCGGGTGTAGCCCCCGAGGCCTCGGTGGAGTATTGAGACTCCTCCGAGGTCTTGTACGCGTTTGATTGGGGAACGATTCGTTGCGGTCAAGCCCCCGAGCCTCGCGCGCGCGAGGTCGATCAGGGTCACGGCCGTCTTTTGCTACGCGACCCTCACGCTCCTTTTCCGAAAAAGGAGGAGGGGTGGAGAACGCCATACTACCCTCGTTTGGGCACGAGTTCCGACGATCTCCGGTGAGCTGCTAGCGGGGGAATTCGAGTGAGAGCCCGTGCCCCGTTCGTTAGAGGTCGGCTAGTGGCCCGGAGGCGCCCTCAAAGATGCCAAGAAGTGGTCGTGTGGATCTCGATTCCCTTCGACATGATTCGAGGGCTCGATGCCTCCCCCGGAGGGATTCCTACGACGACCTTCTCCTTCGGCCTCGAATACGTCCTGGGGTGCCTCGAGAGCGTGGCTCGAGCCCTTAGCCATGTACGGGCGCACCCTGGGTCGTCCCTAACTCTGTTGCTCGAGGGCAGCTGTCGAACCCTGTTCGAGGGCCAGCTTTCGCTCCCTCGAGACTTATTCTGGGCTCGGGGCCCGTTTCTGCGGTCGGGACCCCGAGCCTCACGCGCACGAGGTCGATCAAAGTCCCGGTCGTCTTTTGCGACCCTCACGCTCCTTTTCTGAAAAAAAGGAGGAGGGGTGGAGAACGTCGTACTACCCTCGTTTGGGCGCGAGTTCCGACGATCTCCGATGAGCTGCTAGCGGGGGAATTCGAGTGAGAGCCTGTGCCCCGTTCGTTAGGGGTCAGCTAGTGGCCCGGAGGCGCCCTCAAAGATGCCAAGAAGTGGTTGTGTGGATCTCGATTCCCTTCGACAGGATTCGAGGGCTCGATGCCTCCCCCGGAGGGATTCCTACGACGACCTTCTCCTTCGGCCTCGAATACGTCCTGGGGTGCCTCGAGAGCGTGGCTCGAGCCCTTGGCCATGTACGGGCGCACCCTGGGTCGTCCCTAACTCTGTTGCTCGAGGGCAGCTATCGAACCCTGTTCGAGGGCCAGCTTTCGCTCCCTCGAGACTTATTGCGGGCTTTGGGCCCATTTTCCACATACCTGGGGATATTCGTCCGCGGATCCCTCCCTCTTTCGTTAGCCGGGCGCGTCTTTTGGGGAGGCGAGATCGGCGCGGTAGTGGGCGACGTGGCGTGTGGTCACGACGTGGGGGACGGCCACGTGCCCGACTCCTGCGAGATGTAAGGAAACGGTTAGGTGAGCGCATTTAATGCGGGAAACTGTTCCTACCTTCTCGCGCGGCCATTGGGCTTCCGCCTGGGCATATAAAGTTAAGGCCTAGGGGTCTGCGTTCCCCACCGGTCCCTTGCATTCCTGCAATCTTCTGCCTCAGACAATCTTTGCCTTATCGCGTTCTCTGCCCGCGTCGTCGCCGCCACCGCATCCTTTCCATCCATCCCCCCTCCGACAGCACCGATGGCAGGAAAGAGCCAGATCCTCCCCGCCGACGACTGGGCCGCCTCCTCGGTGACGGAGAGGAGGTTGGAAGAGTTGGTCGAGGACGGGCTGCTGCGGCCAAGGACGAGCCGGTCGCAGCCGGAGTGGATGGCGCCGCCCCCTGCCCACCGGGAACCGGTGCCCCATGAAGGGTTTGTGGTGAGCTTCGTCTGCTTCCACGAGCGGGGGTTTGGCGTGCCGGCGTCGGTCTTCATGCGCGCGCTCCTCCACCACTACCGGGTGGAGCTTCACCATCTTTCCCCCAACGCCGTCGCGCAGGCCACCATCTTCGCGGCGGTCTGCGAGGGCTACCTTGGGGTGGAGCCGCAGTGGAACCTGTGGCTTCACCTTTTCAAAGCCGAGCTCTTTGCCAAGAAGGCAGGGGAGAAGGGCGTCCTGTGTGCGGCTCGAGTGGGGAGCTACGTGCTGCAGGTGAGGTCGGGTCGGGCGGATCTGTACATCCCGGCTGTAAGGTCCAAATAGGCTAGAGGGGGGGGTGAATAGCCTAATTAAAACTTCTACAAGAATTACTTAACCACGAGTTAGTACGAAAGGTGGCGAAGCAAAAGCACTAGCTCTAACTAATTAAGCAAGCCACCTACACAAGTCTAGTACAAGGCTATTCACTAAACACAACAACAACTACAGTCTAGAAACAAGAAGTAATACGAGAGAAGAGCTTTGATTGATTATACCGTCGTGTAGAGATGAGATGTACCAATCAATCAATCACACAAGAGAAATCCTCGGGAAGAGAATGACACAAGAATTTATCCCGAGGTTCACTTGCTTCCCGGCAAGCTACTCCCCGTTGTGGCGATACACCCACTTGTCGGTTCGCGAGCTAATCGACTATCAAGAGTCGAGCCCTCGGCGGGCGCCGCACAACCGCACACAAGATGGGGATCCTCCAAGCCACGAGCTCCACTAGAGTATCCAATTCACGAACTCCCGCGGGGAAGGATCAAGAACCCCTTACAACACTTGGTGAAGGCTCCAACAATCTCCAATTGCGAGCTCAATCACCTCCGCTGCTCCAAGCCGTCTACCTTGTCGGGAAACACGGAAGAGTAACAAGAAATCCACAGCAACTCGAAGATCAAGTGCCTCTAGAATGCAACTCTCAAGCAATGCACTTGAATCTCACTCAATCTCACTCAAGATATGCAACTAATCAAAGAGATGAGTGGAGGGGTTGTTCTCTAGCTCAAAGTATGTCTCTATATCTCAAAATGTGCAAGAGTTACCCTCAAACCCCGGACACCCTCTATTTATAACGAAGGGGTACGCAGCTAGCCGTTACTGATGACGTAGCGAAAATCGCGCTGACCGGACGCTCCGGTCAGGGTGACCGGACGCGTCCGGTCACTACACGACAAACGTGAACAGTGCGCGTCAGAACTAGCCGTTGCCCTGACCGGACGCGCTGAACCGAGTGACCGGACGCGCTCAACGAGTGACCGGACGCGACAGTGCCAGCGTCCGGTCGCGTTCCAGTAAGCTCCAGCTACGACCGGACGCGTCCGATCGCACGTGACCGGACGCGCCGCGCGTCCGATCGTCACTCCGCTTCGCTCTGTGTTCCTGGACGCCTGACCGGACGCTCCGGTCCCGTGAAGGACCGGACGCGCCGGTCGCGCGCTTCTCTCTTACACTCAGTTGTACTGACCGGACGCGCTGGTCAGGCCAGACCCACGTCCGGTCGCAAACCCTAGAGCTCGCGCCGCGTTGAACTGACCGGACGCGTCCGGTCAAACCGAGACCGCGTCCGGTGCAGCGTCCGATCGCCGTTTTTCAGTGAAAAACATTTCGGACTTTCGCCACCTTTTCTCGCCTCCGGCGCAATAGAAAATAGGCATTTCATTTTCTCGAAAACGCCTGAATCCCGCGCTCGCACGCTCGGCGGGAGGGAGAGCGAACCCCAAACCCCTTATTACCGCTCAAACACCACCGCCTTCGCAAATGTGCTAACACCACCAAGTGTACACCACAAAGTGCATGTGTGTTAGCATTTCACAAACATTTTCCAAGGCGTTATGTTAGCTCTCAACTAGATCCTAATGCATATGCTCAAGACATTGATCTAGTGGCACTTGATTCCCGAGCTAACCGTGATTGCCCCTCTTGATAGTCGGCTATGTATCCTAAATCCGGTCAATCACTTCTCTACTCATCTTAGACCGGCAAAAGGAAAACCCTATAGTTATACCTTTGCCTTGCGCTCTTAGTTCCTTCTCTTCCACTTGATCATCATGTACACCATATTATGTGCATCTCCATTACTTGTAATCTTGTGGCCATCACTCCATGCCACATGCTCCTTCATCACGTGTGTTGCTTGTGCCTAACTCAAAACACTTAACACATGGCATTAGCAACTTGGTGTCATTAATTGCCAAAACCAAACTTGGGCTTTCACCGGCCCGCCTCATCTCTTCGAACAGTGGGTGGCACGAAGGTTGGTTCTACCTCCGCAATGATGAAAATCAGTTGCCGAGGTACACCGGCCGCATGTTGACCGCTCGAGAGGAGCGCTGGTCGTACGGAGTGCCGGAGGCCGAGAAGCCGCGCCTAGACCCGCTGCTGGCGGCGCTGCAGCAGCTTCGCCTTCGGGGCTTGACGGCTGCGGCGGTGGCCACGGCCTTCCATCGCCGCAGAGTGATGCCGTTGTGCCGGCGTCGTCTCCGTTTGGACCAGATGACTCCGGAGGCAAATCTGGAGGGGACCCGGATGTCCCATGAATCCCTCGCCCTCGAGGAGGTCCTCCGGCGAGCGCGCCGGATGGTTGGGAACTTCAAGGTAGAGGAGGCCAACCGGGTTCCCATGAGGCCTACCGAAGGATTCGAGTCCGTGGTACGTTTCCTGGGGCTGAGGTGTTGCTATTTTCGTTTATCTATGGATTTCGCTGATGTGGTCAAGGCCGGCATGTAGGATTTGTCGGCGCTGTGGGAAACGCATCCACCGGTCCCGGAGGACCGGCCCGCCCGGGAGGCTCGGCGCCTGCATGCTTCCAAGAAGAAGCAGACCAAGGAGACGGTCAAGAAGCGGGCGATCCGCAGGGCCAAAGAGGCAGAGGCGCTAAAGAAGCTTCGGCGCCAGCAGACCATCGACGGGGTCCCCCTGGCGCCGTCGCCTTCCGAGATGGTCTCGGGGGAGGACGACGACAGCAGCGGCGAAGACGACGATGCCCTGTCGTGGTATGAGATCGCGACTGGGCTAGGGGACCTTCCCGACATTCGCCCCCTGCTGGAGCCCATCAGGGGGGCGTCCTCCTCGGTCGTCGTGGTCGAGGAGCCCGAGGGGAAGAAGGCGGAGAAGGAGACGGGCCCCTCGACGGGAGGGGCCGCTTTACCTCGGACCCGGCGAGAGGGGTCAACAGGGACGTCCGCACCAGCCCAGGCCCCGCAGGCTCGGGCAGGGGCTGGGACGGCAGTACCGGCGTCGTCATCGGCGGCGGCGTCGGCAGGCGTAAGAACCCGAGGCCAGCTGGCCTCGGAGGCACAGAAGGCGCAGGGCGATGCGTCGGCCAGGGCTCCTAGGAGCGCTCGGCCTGCTGGTGAGGCTGCTGCGAGGCCACCATCGGCCGTCCCGGGAGGCTCGGGTCACGCGGGGTTGAGGCCCTTGGTGCCGATTTCCGGGTAAGTATCTATGCTCGGTTGTCCTGCCTTTATCTGGATCCGTTGGCTGACGTTTCTTCTCACTTTGCAGGCTAAAGCAGAAGGCGGAGCCGATGGGGCTTACCCCCGTGAAGTCGCTGCGGGCCAGCGCCGTTGTCCTCAAATGGACGGCGGAGCAGGATGCGGCCTGGGTCCGGGAGGTCAAGGCCGCGAAGGGGCGCCTGCGACAACGGCAGGGGTCAGTCGACGCCGCGGTGGTTACTAGCCCGGAGCCTGCTATCGAGGGGTCCAAACCGGCAGAGGTAGCGGCGCTCGATATGGTCGAGACGGGGCCTAGGTCGTCGGCGACGGCCGAGGCTGCCGTTGAGGTCGCGACGGGCGAGGCACCCGTCCACGACGCGGAGCGGGCGGGTGCGGACGTGACCATAGAGGAGGTTGCGTCGGCGTCAGGACAGGAGGCGGCCCTGGCGAGGGGGTCGCGGCCGCAACAAGACCCGTTGGCAGAGCCAGCGGGCATGGTGGAGGGCGGGGCGGTCGAGCCTCTATCCGGAGCACCGGAAGAAGAGGCGCCGGCTCTAGAGGTGCCAACGGTCGAGGCGCGGGTATCGGAGCCATCGTCGGTCGAGACGCCGGCTCCGGAGGCGCTGGCGGTCGTTGGTGCCCGCCCTCACCTTACCCTCGACGACATCCCCCTAGACAAAGGAAAACAAGCGATGGGGGTCGAGGGGGGTGAGGTCGCGGATCAGGACGGTGCCTCGACGGCCGTTGGAGAGGTGAACACTGCGGGCGAGGCCGGTCCTTTCGCGGGACCGGGAGACGCCCCGGCCGGGTCGTCCTCGTCGTGGCCCGACATCGCCGCGCTGGCGATAGCGCGGGCAGAGACGGAGCTGCCGAGGTGGGGGGCCGTCCCTTCAGTTTAGGGACGCTACGAACCCCGACGCCGAGCCCATCTTTGTCTTAAGTGACAAAGATGAGGTGCACCGATGGGAATACCTCGAGGGCGTCCGCCGGCATCTTGATCGGTTGCTCCGAGTGGCGTTCGGTGCCGTGCGGAGTATGGGAGATGCCACCGAGGTATGATCGACCCGTCGGCTTTCTCCGTAGTTTTCTTGGTGTCTTTTTCCCTCGGCTTTGTGACCTTTTCGGATTGCGTTCAGGAGCTGAAGGAGTACTCCCGCCGCAAGTCGCTTTTCATTCGGGATGAGAGTGGCGTGTGGGGCGCGCTGTCCCAGCAACGGGTTCTGGTCGAGGAGGCCCAGAAACGGCTATCCGATCGGAACGCCGAGATGGCTGAGCTACGCGTCGCGTACGCGGTGGTGAAAGAAGAAGCGACGCAGGCATGGGCGGCCGAGGCCGTGATGCGCACTGGCATGGACAAGGCTCGGGAGGAGGCTGCCCAGGCCCGCAGGGATCTCGAGCCCCTGTCCATGCGGGTGAAGGAGCTCGAGGAGGATGTCTCCCTGGTTAGCCTTCAGCGCGACACCCTCAACGTCGAGGTCACGACGCTGAAGGGAGCCGTCCAAGAGAAGGACGCAGCTCTCGAGTCTGCTCGGCAGGAGATCGAGGCGCTAATGGCAGCCATCAGTGACAAGGACAGCGCCTTCCAAGGGCTCGAGCGAACTTGCGGGGGGCTTCGCGACGAGGTCGTGGGCCTGCAGACCCACATCGAGGGTAAGTGTGATTGTTACGGCCACGACGTTGAAGGCCCCGCGTTGGGTATTAATTTGTTTGTCGTGTTTCAGAGCTGGAGAGAGAGAATCGAGAGGCCCAATCTTCTGCCAACTCCTTCCAGAGCCTCCTCGAAGCCGAGATCCGGAGGACCCAACTTCTCCAGGGCGCGATCACCACCGTGTGTGACGGTCTGGGGGTCGAGCCCGACGCCGACACCGGGGAAGATGTTCCGGGGAACTCCTTCGTCCGTCGGATGGTGGCGCTGGGCCGCCTTGCCCGGGAGAAGATACGGGACGGCCTCCATCACGGCGTGAAGAGGGCGTTGGCCGTCATCCATTCAGGGTTTGTGTTTGACATGAAGCTCGTCGCCGAGGGTTTCATCACAGACCCGGATCGGACAGACGAGGAGAACGAGGATGCTTGCGTGGAGCTGATTGAAGCCGCCGAAGAGCCTGGAAGCCGTCTGTCCTCGCTTTTTGAAGCCGAGGTGGTTCCGCCTGCCGACGACGAGGGCCTGTGAGCCAAATCTGGGCATGAAGGCCCATGTAATGAGTTAGTATTTCGAATTTTGGTCATGGCGGCCGCGGAGGCCCTAAAAATTCGAAACATAAACCGGTTCGTGGTTGATTTAGTTTTACTCGAGCTTTTCTTCCCTTTATCGCTCGGACCGTGTTCTCGCGTGATTTACTTAGCACGCAGCTGCACCCTTTGGCGTAAGGGAGCGAGTGGAGGTACCATAGCCTCGGAGGCATAAGTGATCTCGCGGCTCAACTGCCCTCGAGCTTCAGGGTGATGTTGCGGCCTTGTAAATCGTGTGAGAGCCTGATCTAAGCGACAGGGGGTATGTTCTTTTTTAAATTTAGGAACCGTTGTTTAGATCTTCCTATCGTGAAGGCATACCTCTAAAAGGTGTAAGGGGTGAGTGGAGGTACCATAGCCTCGGAGGCGTAGGTGATGCTCCAGACTCAAGAGCCCTCTTGAACCTTAGGGTGCTCTTTCAGCGAAGTCGATCTAAGAAGCGGTTCTTAAATTTTAAAAAAGAGCATAAGTTTTTTCGGGGAACGGGGGTTCCCCCCTTGCAGCCCCCGAGGGAGGGTCGACTCTGGGAGTGCAGGGTCGATCCTTCCTCATTACGAAACGAAAGTTTGAACATCGCTGTATTCTTTATTGACGAAAAAGAAAATACAGAGCCTCGAGGCTTTTTAAGGAAAGAAGCGACGTAGCTGTTCAATGTTCCAAGCGTTGGTGAGGATTTCGCCCTTCTCGTTGGATAGCTTGTAGGTGCCCGGCTTTAGTACTTCTGTGATGATGTACGGCCCTTCCCATGGTGGTGTGAGCTTGTGCCGTCCCTTGGTGTTCTGGTTCCGCCGTAGCACCAAGTCGCCGATGTTGAGGTCACGCCTGCGGACGTGTCTGTCGTGGTAGCGTCGGAGACCCTGCTGGTACCTGGCAGAATGCAATAGAGCCACATCTCGGGCTTCCTCGAGCTGGTCGAGGGTGTCCTGTCTTGTGGCGTCATTATATCTTTCGTTGTATGCCTTCAACCTTGGGGATCCGTATTCTATATCGGTTGGTAGCATAGCCTCAGACCCGTAGACTAAGAAAAACGGAGTGAACCCCGTGGCTCGACTCGGCGTTGTTCTTAGGCTCCACAGGACCGAGGGTAGCTCGATAGCCCATCTTTTGCCATGTTTGTTTAATTTGTCAAAGATTCTGGGCTTCAGGCCTTGTAGGACCATGCCATTGGCATGTTCCACCTGACCGTTTGTTTTTGGATGAGCCACGGCTGACCAGAGCACTCGGATGTGGTGGTTGTCGCAGAAATCCAAAAACTTTCAGCCAGTGAACTGGGTGCCGTTGTCTGTGATGATACAGTTGGGGACCCCAAAGCGATGAATAATGTCAGTGAAGAAGAGCACAGCTTGCTCAGACCTGATGCTGGTGATAGGGCGGGCCTCGATCCACTTGGAGAATTTGTCGATGGCGACGAGCAGGTGAGTGAAGCCGCCAGTTGTTCTTTTCAGTGGTCCGACAAGGTCGAGCCCCCAAACGGCAAACGACCATGTGATGGGGATAGTTTGCAAGGCATGTGCCGGAAGATGGGTTTGTCTCGCATAGTACTGACAACCCTCGCAGGAGCGTACTAGCTTGACAGCGTCGGAGACCGCGGTCGGCCAATAGAATCCTTGTCGAAAGGCGTTTCCGACGAGGGTTCGAGGTGCTGCGTGGTGACCACAAGCCCCCGAGTGAAGATCGCCGAGCAGATTCCTGCCTTGCTCTTTTGTGATGCAACGTTGGAGGATACCAGTAGGGCTACGGCGGTAGAGCTCTCTGCTGTCGCCCACGATCATAAAAGTTTTGGCCCGGCGTGCGATCCGTCGAGCCTCAGTCTTATCCGAGGGGAGGTCCCCTTGGCTGAGGTAGTCGAGGTACGGGATGCGCCAGTCAGGCTCGACGTCAGACGGTGGCGTTAGGTCTTCCACCTGCATGGCTTCAGCCCCGGTCGAGGGGGCTTCTGCCTCAGGTGGAGGGTCGAGCGACGCCCCGTCGACCCCCCCGTCTGGCCTGAGGTCGACGGATGGGTGCTGAAGGTCTTTCGCGAAGATGTCCGGTGGAACCGTGGCTCGACTGGACGTGATTTTTGCCAGTTCATCAGCGGCCTCATTTACCTGCGTGCGATGTGGTTGAGCTCGAGGCCATGAAACTTGTCCTCGAGGCGCCGTACTTCTTGGCAGTAGGCTTCCATCTTGGGGTCACGGCAGCTCGAGCTCTTCATGACCTGATCGATCACGAGTTGGGAGTCGCCTCGAACGTCAAGGTGTCGGACCCCGAGCTCGACGGCGATTCTCAACCCCGTGACGAGTGCCTCGTACTCGGCGACGTTGTTAGACGCAGGGAAATGAAGCCGGACGACGTAGCGCATGTGAATCCCGAAGGGTGAGACGAAGAGCAAGCCCGCGCCTGCTCCCGTTTTCATTAATGACCCATCGAAGTACATGGTCCACAGCTCCGCCTGAAGCTGTGCAGGGGGGAGTTATGTGTTAGTCCACTCAGCCAGAAAATCTGCTAACACCTGTGACTTGATAGCTTTTTGCGGTGCATAGGACAATGCCTCGCCCATGAGTTCGACCGCCCATTTGGCAACCCTACCCGAGGCTTCCCGGTTCTGGGCTATCTCTCCCAAGGGGAAAGAAGAAACCACAGTAATCGGGTGACCCTCGAAGTAGTGTCGGAGCTTGCGCCGCGTCAAGATGACAGCATATAGCAGTTTCTGGATCTGTGGGTATCGACACTTTGTTTCTGAGAGCACCTCGCTAACGAAATAGACCGGCCTCTGGACGAGCAAGGTACGTGCCTCCTCGGCCCGCTCGACAACCAGGGCAGCACTGACTACTTGTGATGTCGCGGCGACATAGAGTAGGAGTGGTTCCCCTGGGGTTGGAGGGACGAGGATCGGTGAGTTAGAGAGGGTGGCTTTGAGTTTCGTGAGAGCCTCCTCAGCCTCAAGGTTCCAGGAAAAATGGTCCGATTTCTTCAAGAGACGGTACAGAGGGAGTGCTTTTTTGCCGAGGCGCGAAATGAAACGGCTGAGTGCCGCCAAGCAACCTGTGACCCTCTGTACGCCTTTTAGATCTTGGATGGGGCCCATCTTGGTTATCGCAGAGATTTTTTCAGGGTTGGCCTCGATGCCGCGTTTGGATACGATAAACCCTAAAAGCATACCTCGTGGGACGCCGAAGACACATTTCTCTGGATTGAGTCTGATGTTTTTTGCCCTGAGGCACTTGAATGCAACGTCGAGGTCGCTGACCAGATCGTCGGCTTGTTGGGTTTTGACCACGATGTCGTCAACGTAAGCTTCGACGGTCGACCCAATGTGCTTCCCAAAAACATGTTGCATGCATCGCTGGTACGTTGCCCCCGTGTTTCGGAGACCGAAGGGCATCGTAACGTAGCAATACATGCCGAATGGGGTGATGAATGAAGTCGCGAGCTGGTCGGACTCCTTCATTTTGATTTGGTGGTAGCCGGAGTATGCATCTAAGAATGAGAGAGTTTCGTATCCCGCAATGGAATCAACGATTTGGTCAATGCGTGGCAAAGGAAAGGGAACTTTCGGACATGCTTTATTTAAACCAGTATAGTCTACGCACATCCTCCATTTCCCATTCTTTTTCCTAACTAATACAGGATTAGCTAGCCACTCGGGGTGATGAACCTCCTTGATGAACCCGGCCTCCAACAGTTTGTGTATCTCCTCGCCGATGACCCTGCGCTTCTCCTCATCGAAGCGACGCAGGCGTTGCTTCACCGGTTTGGATCCAACCCGGATCTCCAAGGCGTGCTCGGCGACTTCCCTGGGTATGCCTGGGATATCCGAGGGACTCCACGCAAAGATGTCGACGTTTGCGCGGAGAAAGTCGACGAGCACTGCTTCCTATTTAGGATCGAGGGTGGCACTGATGCTCAGTGCCTTTCCCTTGGGACCAGCGGGGTCGAGGGGTACGAGTTTGACATCTTCGGTGGGCTCGAAGCAGCCGGCATGGCGTTTTGGGTCGGGAATCGTATTGGCGAGACCGTCGAGGTCTGCAGCCAAGATCGCCGACTCCAAAACAGCCTCGCCGTGCTCGACGCACTCGACGTCGCACTCGTAGGCATGTTCATATGAGGGCCCTACAGTGATGACACCGTTTGGGCCTGGCATCTTGAGCTTGAGGTAGGTGTAGTTCGGAATTGCCATGAACCTGGCGTAGCATGGGCGCCCTAGGATAGCGTGGTATGTTCCACGGAATCCGACCACTTCGAAAGTGAGAGTCTCCTTTCTAAAGTTGGCCGGTGTGCCAAAACAAACAGGCAGATCGACCCGCCCGAGGGGTTCCGCCCGTTTCCCTGGCACGACTCCGTGGAAGCCCCCGACGCTAGGTTGGAGGCGCGCTCTCTCGACCCCCAGAAGGTCGAGGGTCTGGGAGTAGATGATGTTGAGGTTGCTTCCGCCGTCCATGAGCACCTTGGTGAGGCGTGTGTTGGCGATGACGGGGTCAACAACGAGCGAATAGACCCCCGGGTTGGGACGTAGTCTGGGTGGTCGTCACGGTCGAAAGTGATGGCCACCGCGGACCAATCAAGGAAGCGGGGTACTGCCGATTGTACGGAGAAGACCTCGCGCCGTTCTCGCTTGCGCTGGCGCGCAGAGAGGCAGGTCGAGGGCCCTCCGTAGATCATGAAGCAGTCATGGATCTCGGGAAATTCCCCGTCCTTGTCGTCACCCTTAGGGTCCTCCTTGTCGTCCTTCTTGGCGCCGGCACCCCCGAAGTACCTGCGCAGCATGTGACAATCCTCGAGGTTATGGTTAGTGAGTCCCTTGTGGTAGGGACACGGCTCTTTGAGCATTTTGTCGAAGACGCCCCCGCCGGGGGGCCTCGAGGTTTCTTGTGCTCGGTAGCAGCGACGAGCTCATCGGCCGGGGCCTCGAGCTTGCCCTGCTGGCCTTTCTTCTTCTTGCGGTTGTTTCTCTTGGGGCCTCGGGTGGAACTCATGGGATCGTGGACCTTCTGCTCCCCCCTTTCCGAGTCGCCGCCAAAGATTGCACCAACCGCCTCCTCGCCGGCGGCGAAGTTGGTGACGATGTCCATCAATCCGTTGGCAGTGAGTGGGGTGTTACGGCCCAATTCTCGGACCAACTCCTTACAGGTGGTGCCGGAGAGGAAGGCCGTAATTACGTCGGAGTCGGTGATGTTGGGGAGCTCAGGGAGAAGCGTCGGAGGTAGTCTCAGAGGGATTCATCTGGTTTCTGCTTGCAGCTCCAGAGGTCCCACGAGTTGCCGGGGCGCATGTAGGTCCCCTTGAAATTTCCCTCGAACACCCTCACGAGATCGTCCCAGTCGTGGATCTGCCGAGGTGGGAGATCCTCGAGCCAGGCTCGGGCGGTGTCGGAGAGGAACAGGGGGAGTTGTCGAATGATGACCCGGTCGTCGGTGGCCCCGCCCAACTGACACGCCAAGCGGAAATCGGCGAGCCAAAGTTCGGGTTTGGTTTCGCCGTTGTACTTGGTGAGAGTCGTGGGGGGGCGGAACCGAGCCGGGGGCACCGTCTCACGGATTGCCTTACTGAAGACCCGAGGACCCGGGGGCTCGGGTGAAGGGCTACGATCTTCCGAGCTGTCGTAGCGTCCGCCCCTGTGGACGTGGTAGCCTCGAGCCACACCGTCACCGTGCTTGTGCGTGCGGCGCTCGACGATGTTGCCACGGGTGTCTCGAGGCTCGCGGTCGTTGCCGGTGGGCTCAGGGGCCGGTGCTACCCGGTTTCGCCGGGCAGGCTCGGGGTGAACCGAGGCTTCTCTCTCCTATCGGGAAGGCTCGAGGATCCGCTCCGAGGATGCCTCGCGTCGCCTCGAGGCAGAGCTCTCGGCCTGCTGCATGGCGGCGGTCTCGAGGAGTTCTCGGATTTCATCTCAAGCCTGACGGGCGTCGGGGTTTGATGGCTCGGGCATGTTGCGGAGGAGCATGGCGGCGGCGACGACGTTCTGGCTGGCTCGGGCGAAAACGGGGGGTCGACCGCCCGGTCCTCGTCGATGCGACGGTTGACGTCGCGAGCTCTCTTGCGAGCTCTCCCGCCAAGTGCGTGTTCCGCACGCTCACGCTCGAGGGTTTGTTGGAGTAGATCCAGGTTTTCCCGTTCCTCGTCAAGCCTGTCCTGCAACTCGTGAATCTGTTCGAGCTGCGCTCCTTGATCCGCAAGGAACTAAGGCTCGTCTCGCTCGGCAGGAAGCTCGACATGAGGTGGCATGTGCCTTCCTTCGACTGGCTCTTCGTCCTCTGATTCCAAAGTGCTTTCAACGTCGATGTTGAAGCACTCGCGGGTCGAATCATAGGTGTCGTCAGCCGAGTCGGAGTCAGGAGCGCCAAAGTAGTAATATGACGGGGGAACGTGTGGTCGTTGCCAATCGTCACTGAGGCGGCGACGTAAAGAAGCAGTCACACGGGGCTCTGTTTTCGGTGTCTTCGTAGAGTCCCGATAATCAGAAGCCGGTGTGGATGCAACGAGGTCTAGAGTAGAGCATAGATGGTGCCCGGGGAGTTCCTCATAAGCACTCATGCGAGTGCTCACGGAGGATGCATACACCCGGGCAACCGAGTCTAGCCCAAACGGGAATGGTGATGAAGATGTCGCTGCCCGTGCTGAAATGGATGCTCCGGACAGTGGTGTCTCACCGGACGGGGGAGCGGCGGGATTTTCCGTCGGCATGTCACCCTCAGCCAAGCTCGTCCTTCCCAAACCTTCCAAAAGGAGATCTAGGCTGGCGCCTGGCTGGGGGGTGCCAGACCGGGGGACCCCATCGCCCTCCGCGGGGTGAAGACGGTGGCTGTACCGGGCTCGTCGTCGTCGGGCGGCCTGCGCCCGCCTGGAGCGACGGTGCCGGTGGATTGCTCCCCCGGGCTGGGAGAGCTCGTAGTCCTCGTCGGTTGGGTGCCTGGGCGGAAGTAGGACCATGTCGTAGCTAGAGCCGAGCGACATGAACTCCAAACTCCCGAACCAGATCACCGTGGCCGACGGGATAGGGCGTTCGGGGTTAGCCATCCAGGAAGAAAGGCGAGAAAGCGACGTTTGCACGCAGCGATCCCCTACCTGGCGCGCCAACTGTCGGTGTTCAGACCGAGGGGGTCCTAAACCAACGAGTAAATGCTGCGTGTCTCTTTCCTGGATGGTGATGCAAGGAGAACACATGGGGGTTTATCCTGGTTCGGGCAAAAGAAGGCCCTACGTCCAGCGGGGGGAGATGTTTGTATTTCCTTGCACCGAGGTGCTCGTGTAGGGGTTACAAGCATGCGAGAGAGGGTGTCGAGCCCAAGTCTCAAAGAGAAAAGAGGAAAAAAGTGGTTGCTTGAGATGTCGATCTCTTGTTTTGTTTTTTCGTTCCGTCTTTGTCCCCCCCTCCGTTGAACCCTGGCCTGCCCTTTTATAGGGTGAGGGGAGGCCAAGACGACGGGGAGCCTTGAGGTGATGTTTTGTCGATTCCTGTTGAGTTGACTGTAGCGACGTGCCTTGGGAATGGCCGGCCATCCCTGGACACCCTGACGTTGTGGGAGACAAGATGGCGAAATGACCCAGAGCGCCATGCCATACCGTCCTTTGAACTAAGTCGAGCGTCGAGGCTGGGTCGAGGCCGGGTCGAGGCCGGATGGATAAGGCCGAATCCCCGATATCACGGAGAACGGGCCTTGTCTTATCCTCCCTCGAGGGTGATTGATGGTGAACAGTGCGCGGTAAGGTGGGTATAGTGACGGGTTTCACCTCCCATCACGGGATGGGCGGTAAAACAGTGAGATCTGACACGGGTATTGTTCCCACGTCGATCCTGGCCGCAGCCATGCCGGTAGGTGGTAGTAGGTAACTGCATTGAATGCTATGGCTTTTGTCCTGGGGTAGGCAAAGAAAAGGTGTCGAGGTGCTCGGTCTGGGCTCACGCGAGTCGGAGTTCTCCCCAGCGGGCGGTCGAGCCTCGCGTGGGTCGGAGCGCTGTCGAGGTACCTTGCGGCACGGGATGGGGCGCGGTCGAGGCGCCCCGTCGAGCGGGCCTCGTACGAGTCGAAGCCGGGGCGCGGTCGAGGCACCCCGTCGAGCGGGCCTCGTACGAGTCGGAGCCAAGGCGCGGTCGAGGTGCCCCGTCGAGTGGGCCTCGTACGAGACTGACTGGGTACACGGTCGAGGCGGGCTATCTTTTATTGCGGTTTCGGTCGTGTTAGTTTTTTGGCGATAGGTGCGGGTACCCCCGTACTGTTGGTACCGACACTATGGGTCTCCTATGTGACATTGGTCATGTGGAATCTCATTTCAATCCATTTGGAGACATTGGTAGTGTCAGTGCAAAATAGGTGCACGGTTTGCACCAAACATCGCTCAGAAATCATTTTGGACGCACCCGATGGATCTTCTCAGTGACATTGGTCATGTGGAATCTCGTTTCAATCCATTTGGAGACAGTGGTAGTGTCTGTGCAAAATAGGTGCACGGTTTGCACCAAACATCGCTTAGAAATCGTTTTGGACGTACCCGACGGTACTCCTAGGTGACGAGGCTCAAGTGGATGCTCGTTTTGGTTTGTTTGGAGACAGTGCTAATCTTGACGCAAGAGAGGTGAACGGTTTGCGCTGAACGTACCATAGGCTCAGAAATCATTTTGGACGCACCCGATGGATCTTCTTAGTGACATTGGTCATTTGGAATCTTGTTTCAATCCATTTGGAGACAGTAGTAGCGTCAGTGCAAAATAGGTGAACGGTTTGCACCAAACATCGCTTAGAAATCATTTTGGACGCACCCGATGGTACTCCTAGGTGACGAGGCTCAAGTGGATGCTCGTTTTGGTCTGTTTAGAGATAGTGCTAATCTTGACGTAAGATAGGTGCACAGTTTGCGTCGAACGTACCAAAGGCCTGGAAATCATTTTGGACACACCCAATGGTACTCCTAGGTGAGAAGGTTCAAGTGGATGCTCGTTTTGGTCTGTTTGGAGACAGTGCTAATCTTGACGCAAGATAGGTGCACAGTTTGCACCGAACGTACCATTGTTTCAGAAATCATTTTGGACGCACCCGATGGTACTCCTAGGTGACGAGGCTTAAGTGGATGCTCGTTTTGGTCTGTTTGGAGATAGCGCTAATCTTGATGCAAGAATGATGCACGGTTTGTGTCGAACATAACAGAGGCTCAGAAATTGTTTGGACGCACCCGATGGATCTCCTATGTGACATTGGTCATCTGGAATCTCATTTCAATCCATTTGGAGACAGTGGTAGTGTCAGTGCAAAATAGGTGCACGGTTCGTGCCAAACATCGCTCAGAAAATCATTTTGGACGCACCCAATGGTACTCCTAGGTGACGAGGCTCAAGTGGATGCTCGTTTTGGTCTGTTTGGAGATAGTGCTAACCTTGATGCGAGATTGGTGCACGGTTTGCATCGAACGTACCAAAGGCACAGAAATCGTTTTGGACGCACCTGATGGGTCTCCTATGTGACATTGGTCATGTGGAATCTCATTTCAATCCATTTGGAGACAGTGGTAGTGTCAGTGCAAAATAGGTGCACGGTTTGCACCAAACATCGCTCAGAAATCGTTTTGGACGCACCCGATGGATCTTCTCAGTGACATTGGTCATTTGGAATCTCGTTTCAATCCATTTAGAGACAGTGGTAGTGTCAGTGCAAAATAAGTGCACGGTTTGCACCAAACATCGCCTAGAAATCATTTTGGACGCACCCGATGGTACTCCTCGGTGACGAGGCTCTAGTGGATGCTCGTTTTGGTCTGTTTAGAGATAGTGCTAATCTTGATGTAAGATAGGTGCACGGTTTGCGTCGAATGTACCAGAGGCTCAGAAATCATTTTGGACGCACCCGATGGATCTCCTATGTGACATTGGTTATGTGGAATCTCATTTCATTCCATTTGGAGACAGTGGTAGTGTCTGTGCAAAATAGGTGCATGGTTTGCGCCAAACATCGCTCAGAAATCGTTTTGGACGCACCCGATGGTACTCCTAGGTGACGAGGCTCAAGTGGATGCTCGTTTTGGTCTGTTTGGAGATAGTGCTAACCTTGATGCGAGATTGGTGCACGGTTTGCGTCGAACGTACCAGAGGCTCAGAAATTGTTTTGGACGCACCCGATGGATCTCCTATGTGACATTGGTCATGTGGAATCTCATTTCAATCCATTTGGAGACAGTGGTAGTGTCTGTGCAAAATAGGTGCACGGTTTGCACCAAACATCGCTTAGAAATCATTTTGGACGCACCCGATGGTACTCCTAGGTGACGAGACTGAAGTGGATGCTCATTTTGGTCTGTTTGGGGATAGTGCTAATCTTGATGCGAGATTGGTGCACGGTTTGTGTCGAACGTACCAGAGGCTCAGAAATTGTTTTGGACGCACCCGATGGATCTCCTATGTGACATTGGTCATGTGGAATCTCATTTCAATCCATTTGGAGACTGTGGTAGTGTCAGTGCAAAATAGGTGGACGGTTTGCGCCAAACATCGCTCAGAAATCGTTTTGGACGCACCCGATGGTACTCCTAGGTGACTAGGCTCAAGTGGATGCTTGTTTTGGTCTGTTTGGAGACAGTGCTAACCTTGATGCGAGATTGCTGCACGGTTTGCGTCGAACGTACTAGAGGCTCAGAAATTTTTTTGGACGCACCCGATGGATCTCCTATGTGACATTGGTCATGTGGAATCTCATTTCAATCCATTTGGAGACAGTGGTAGTGTATGTGCAAAATAGGTGCACGATTTGCACCAAACATCGCTTGGAAATCGTTTTGGACGCACCCGATGGTACTCCTAGGTGACGAGGCTCAAGTGGATGCTCATTTTGGTCTGTTTGGAGATAGTGCTAATCTTGATAGGTGCATGGTTTGCGCCAAATGTACCATAGGCTGAGAAATCATTTTGGACGCACCCGATCGCACCCCTAGCTATCGAGGCTCAAGTGGATGCTCGTTTCGGTCCGTTTGGAGATAGTGCTAATCTTAACGTAAGATAGGTGCACGGTTCGCGTCGAACGTACCATAGGCTCAGAAATCATTTTGGACACGCTCGATGGTACTCCTAGGTGACGAGGCTCAAGTGGATGCTTGTATTGGTCTGTTTAGACATATTGCTAATCTTGACGCAAGATAGATGCACGGTTTGCGCCGAACGTACCATAGGGTCAGAAATCATTTTGGACGCACCCGATGGATCTTCTCAGTGACATTGGTCATTTGGAATCTTGTTTCAATCCATTTGGAGACAGTGGTAGCGTCAGTGCAAAATAGGTGCACGGTTTGCACCAAACATCGCTTAGAAATCGTTTTGGACGCATCCGATGGTACTCCTAGGTGACGAGGCTCAAGTGGATGCTCGTTTTGGTCTGTTTGGAGATAGTGCTAACCTTGATGCGAGATTGGTGCACGGTTTGCGTCGAACATACCAGAGGCTCACAAATTATTTTGGACGCACCCGATGGATCTCCTATGTGACATTGGTCATGTGGAATCTCATTTCAATCCATTTGGAGACAGTGGTAGTGTCTGTGCAAAATAGGTGCACGGTTTGCACCAAACATCGCTTAGAAAACTTTTTGGACACACCCGATGGTACTCCTAGGTGACGAGGCTCAAGTGGATGCTCGTTTTGGTCTGTTTGGAGATAGTTCTAACCTTGATGCGAGATTGGTGCACGGTTTGCGTTGAACGTACCAGAGGCTCAGAAATCATTTTGGACGCACCCTATGTGTCTCCTATGTGACATTGGTCATGTGGAATCTCATTTCAATCCATTTGGAGACTTTGGTAGTGTCAGTGCAAAATAGGTGCACGGTTTGCACCAAACATCGCTCAGAAATCATTTTGGACGCACCCGATGAATCTTCTCAGTGACATTGGTCATGTGGAATCTCGTTTCAATCCATTTGGAGACGGTGGTAGTGTCTGTGCAAAATAGGTGCACGGTTTGCACCAAACATCGCTTAGAAATCGTTTTGGACGCACTCGACGGTACTCCTAGGTGACGAGGCTCAAGTGGATGCTCATTTTGGTCTGTTTGGGGATAGTGCTAATCTTGATGCGAGATTGGTGCACGGTTTGTGTCGAACGTACCAGAGGCTCAGAAATTGTTTTGGACGCACCCGATGGATCTCCTATGTGACATTGGTCATGTGGAATCTCATTTCAATCCATTTGGAGACAGTGGTAGTGTCAGTGCAAAATAGGTGGACGGTTTGCGCCAAACATCGCTCAGAAATCGTTTTGGACGCACCCGATAGTACTCCTAGGTGACTAGGCTCAAGTGGATGCTTGTTTTGGTCTGTTTGGAGACAGTGCTAACCTTGATGCGAGATTGCTGCACGGTTTGCGTCGAACGTACTAGAGGCTCAGAAATTTTTTTGGACGCACCCGATGGATCTCCTATGTGACATTGGTCATGTGGAATCTCATTTCAATCCATTTGGAGACAGTGGTAGTGTATGTGCAAAATAGGTGCACGATTTGCGCCAAACATCGCTTGGAAATCGTTTTGGACGCACTCGATGGTACTCCTAGGTGACGAGGCTCAAGTGGACGCTCATTTTGGTCTGTTTGGAGATAGTGCTAATCTTGATAGGTGCATGGTTTGCGCCAAATGTACCATAGGCTGAGAAATCATTTTGGACGCACCCGATCGCACCCCTAGCTGTCGAGGCTCAAGTGGATGCTCGTTTCGGTCCGTTTGGAGATAGTGCTAATCTTAACGTAAGATAGGTGCACGGTTCGCGTCGAACGTACCATAGGCTCAGAAATCATTTTGGACGCACCCGATGGTACTCCTAGGTGACGAGGCTTAAGTGGATGCTCGTTTTGGTCTGTTTGGAGATAGCGCTAATCTTGATGCAAGAATGATGCACGGTTTGTGTCGAACATAACAGAGGCTCAGAAATTGTTTGGACGCACCCGATGGATCTCCTATGTGACATTGGTCATCTGGAATCTCATTTCAATCCATTTGGAGACAGTGGTAGTGTCAGTGCAAAATAGGTGCACGGTTCGTGCCAAACATCGCTCAGAAAATCATTTTGGACGCACCCAATGGTACTCCTAGGTGACGAGGCTCAAGTGGATGCTCGTTTTGGTCTGTTTGGAGATAGTGCTAACCTTGATGCGAGATTGGTGCACGGTTTGCATCGAACGTACCAAAGGCACAGAAATCGTTTTGGACGCACCTGATGGGTCTCCTATGTGACATTGGTCATGTGGAATCTCATTTCAATCCATTTGGAGAGAGTGGTACTGTCTGTGCAAAATAGGTCCACGGTTTGCACCAAACATCGCTTAGAAAACTTTTTGGACACAGCCGATGGTACTCCTAGGTGACGAGGCTCAAGTGGATGCTCGTTTTGGTCTGTTTGGAGATAGTTCTAACCTTGATGCGAGATTGGTGCACGGTTTGCGTTGAACGTACCAGAGGCTCAGAAATCATTTTGGACGCACCCTATGTGTCTCCTATGTGACATTGGTCATGTGGAATCTCATTTCAATCCATTTGGAGACTTTGGTAGTGTCAGTGCAAAATAGGTGCACGGTTTGCACCAAACATCGCTCAGAAATCATTTTGGACGCACCCGATGGATCTTCTCAGTGACATTGGTCATGTGGAATCTCGTTTCAATCCATTTGGAGACGGTGGTAGCGTCTGTGCAAAATAGGTGCACGGTTTGCACCAAACATCGCTTAGAAATCGTTTTGGACGCACCCGACGGTACTCCTAGGTGACGAGGCTAAAGTGGATGCTCGTTTTGGTCTGTTTGGAGACAGTGCTAATCTTGACGCAAGAGAGGTGCACAGTTTGCGCCGAATGTACCATAGGCTCAGAAATCATTTTGGACGCACCCGATGGATCTTCTCAGTGACATTGGTCATTTGGAATCTTGTTTCAATCCATTTGGAGACAGTGGTAGCGTCAGTGCAAAATAGGTGCACGGTTTGCACCAAACATCGCTTAGAAATCATTTTGGACGCACCCGATGGTACTCCTAGGTGACGAGGCTCAAGTGGATGCTTGTTTTGGTCTGTTTGGAGATAGTGCTAACCTTGATGCGAGATTGGTGCACGGTTTGCGTCGAACGTACTAGAGGCTCAGAAATTGTTTTGGACGCACCCGATGGATCTCCTATGTGACATTGGTCATGTGGAATCTCATTTCAATCCATTTGGAGACAGTGGTAGTGTCTGTGCAAAATAGGTGCACGGTTTGCACCAAACATCGCTTAGAAATCATTTTGGACGCACCTGATGGTACTCCTAGGTGACGAGACTGAAGTGGATGCTCATTTTGGTCTATTTGGGGATAGTGCTAATCTTGATGCGAGATTGGTGCACGGTTTGTGTCGAACGTACCAGAGGCTCAGAAATTGTTTTGGACGCACCTGATGGATCTCCTTTGTGACATTGGTCATGTGGAATCTCATTTCAATCTATTTGGAGACAGTGGTAGTGTCAGTGCAAAATAGGTGGACGGTTTGCGCCAAACATCGCTTAGAAATCGTTTTGGACGCACCCGATGGTACTCCTAGGTGACGAGGCTCAAGTGGATGCTCGTTTTGGTCTGTTTGGAGAAAGTGATAACCTTGATGCGACATTGGTGCACGGTTTGCGTCGAACATACTAGAGGCTCAGAAATTTTTTTGGACGCACCCGTTGGATCTCCTATGTGACATTGGTCATGTGGAATCTCATTTCAATCCATTTGGAGACAGTGGTAGTGTATGTGCAAAATAGGTGCACGGTTTGCAACAAACATCGCTTAGAAATCGTTTTGGACGCATCCGATGGTACTCCTAGGTGATGAGGCTCAAGTGGATGCTCGTTTTGGTGTGTTTGGAGATAGTGCTAACCTTAATGCGAGATTGGTGCACGGTTTGCGTCGAACGTACCAGAGGCTCACAAATTGTTTTGGACGCACCAGATGGATCTCCTATGTGACATTGGTCATGTGGAATCTCATTTCAATCCATTTGGAGACAGTGGTAATGTCTGTGCAAAATAGGTGCACAGTTTGCACCAAACATCGCTTAGAAATCATTTTGCACGCACCCGATGGTACTCCTAGGTGACGAGGCTCAAGTGGATGCTCGTTTTGGTCTGTTTGGAGATAGTGCTAACCTTGATGCGAGATTGGTGCACGGTTTGCGTCGAACGTACTAGAGGCTCAGAAATTGTTTTGGACGCACCCGATGGATCTCCTATGTGACATTGGTCATGTGGAATCTCATTTCAATCCATTTGGAGACAGTGGTAGTGTCTGTGCAAAATAGGTGCACGGTTTGCACCAAACATCGCTTAGAAATCGTTTTGGACGCACCCGATGGTACTCCTAGGTGACGAGGCTCAAGTGGATGCTCGTTTTGGTCTGTTTGGAGATAGTGCTAATCTTGATAGGTGCATGGTTTGCGCCAAATGTACCATAGGCTGAGAAATCGTTTTGGACGCACCCGATCGCACCCCTAGCTGTCGAGGCTCAAGTGGATGCTCGTTTTGGTCTGTTTGGAGACAGTGTTAATCTTGACGCAAGAGAGGTGCACGGTTTGCACCGAACATGCCATTGTTTTAGAAATCATTTTGGACGCACCCGATGGTACTTCTAGGTGACGAGGCTTAAGTGGATCCTCGTTTTGGTCTATTTGGAGATAGTGCTAATCTTGATGCGAGATTGATGCACGGTTTGTGTCGAACGTAACAGAGGCTCAGAAATTGTTTGGAAGCACCCGATAGATATCCTATGTGACATTGGTCATCTGGAATCTCATTTCAATCCATTTGGAGACAGTGGTAGTATCAGTGCAAAATAGGTGCACGGTTCACACCAAACATCGCTCAGAAATTGTTTTGAACTCACCCAAAGGTACTCCTAGGTGACGAGGCTCAAGTGGATGCTCGTTTTGGTCTGTTTGGAGATAGTGCTAACCTTGATGCGAGATTGGTGCACGGTTTGCGTCGAACGTACCAAAGGCACATAAATAGTTTTGGACGCACCCGATGGGTCTCCTATGTGACATTGGTCATGTGGAATCTCATTTCAATCCGTTTGGAGACAGTGGTAGGGTCAGTGCAAAATAGGTGCACGGTTTGCACCAAACATCGCTCAGAAATCATTTTGGACGCACCCGATGGATCTTCTCACTGACATTAGTGATTTGGAATCTCGTTTCAATCCATTTAGAGACAGTGGTAGTGCCAGTGCAAAATAGGTGCACGGTTTGCACCAAACATCGCCTAGAAATCATTTTGGACGCACCCGATGGTACTCCTCAGTGACGAGGCTCAAGTGGATGCTTGTTTTGGTCTGTTTAGAGATAGTGCTAATCTTGATGTAAGATAGGTGCACGGTTTGCGTCGAATGTACCAGAGGCTCAGAAATCATTTTGGATGCACCCGATGGATCTCCTATGTGACATTAGTCATGTGGAATCTCATTTCAATCCATTTGGAGACAGTGGTAGTGTCTATGCAAAATAGGTGCACGGTTTGCGCCAAACATCGCTTAGAAATCGTTTTGGACGTACCCGATGGTACTCCTAGGTGACGAGGCTTAAGTGGATGCTCGTTTTGGTCTGTTTGGAGATAGTGCTAACCTTGATGCGAGATTGGTGCACGGTTTGCGTCGAACGTACCAGAGGCTCAGAAATTGTTTTGGATGCACCCGATGGATCTCCTATGTGACATTGGTCATGTGGAATCTCATTTCAATCCATTTGGAGACAGTGGTAGTGTCTGTGCAAAATACGTGCACGGTTTGCGCCAAACATCGCTTAGAAATCGTTTTGGACGTACCCGATGGTACTCCTAGGTGACGAGGCTCAAGTGGATGCTCGTTTTGGTCTGTTTGGAGATAGTGCTAACCTTGATGCGAGATTGGTGCACGGTTTGCGTCGAACGTACTAGAGGCTCAGAAATTGTTTTGGACGCACCCGATGGATCTCCTATGTGACATTGGTCATGTGGAATCTCATTTCAATCGATTTGGAGACAGTGGTAGTGTCAGTGCAAAATAGGTGGACGGTTTGCGCCAAACATCGCTTAGAAATCATTTTGGACGTACCCGATGGTACTCCTAGGTGACGAGGATCAAGTGGATGCTCGTTTTGGTCTGTTTGGAGATAGTGCTAACCTTGATGCGACATTGGTGCACGGTTTGCGTCGAACGTACTAGAGGCTCAGAAATTGTTTTGGACGCACCCGATCGATCTCCTATGTGACATTGGTCATGTGGAATCTCATTTCAATCCATTTGGAGACAGTGGTAGTGTCTGTGCAAAATAGGTGCACGGTTTGCACCAAACATCTTTTAGAAATCGTTTTGGACGCACCCGATGGTACTCCTAGGTGACGAGGCACAAGTGGATGCTCGTTTTGGTCTGTTTGGAGATAGTACTAATCTTGATTGGTATTACGCCAAATGTACCATAGGCTGATAAATCATTTTGGACGCACCCGATCGTACCCCTAGCTGTCAAGGCTCAAGTGGATGCTCGTTTCGGTCCGTTTGGAGATAGTGCTAATCTTGACGTAATATAGGTGCACGGTTTGCGTCGAACGTGCCATAGGCTCAAAAATCGTTTTGGACATGCTCGATGGTACTCCTAGGTGACGAGGCTCAAGTGGATGCTTGTATTGGTCTGTTTAGACATAGTGCTAATCTTGACGCAAGATAGATGCACGGTTTGCGCCAAACGTAACATAGGGTCAGAAATTGTTTTGGACGCACCCGATGGATCTCCTATGTGACATTGGTCATGTGGAATGTCGTTTCAATCCATTTGGAGACAGTGGTAGTGTCTGTGCAAAATAGGTGCACGGTTTGCACCAAACATCGCTTAGAAATCGTTTTGGACGCACCCGATGGTACTCCTAGGTGACAAGGCTCAAGTGGATGCTCGTTTTGGTCGGTTTGGAGATAGCGCTAATCTTGATGCGAGATTGATGCACGGTTTGCGTCGAACGTAACAGAGGCTCAGAAATTGTTTGGACGCACCCGATGGATCACCTATGTGACATTGGTCATGTGGAATCTCATTTCAATCCATTTGGAGACAGTGGTAGTGTCAGTGCAAAATAGGTGCACGGTTTGCACCAAACATCGCGCAGAAATCATTTTGGACGCACCCGATGGATCTTCTCAGTGCCATTGGTCATTTGGAATCTTGTTTCAATCCATTTGGAGATAGTGGTAGTGTCAGTGCAAAATAGGTGCACGATTTGCACCAAACATCGCCAATAAATCATTTTGGACGCACCCGATGGTACTCCTAGGTGACGAGGCTCAAGGGATGCTCGTTTTAGTCTGTTTAGAGATAATGCTAATCTTGATGTAAGATTGGTGCACGGTTTGCGTCGAACATACCAGAGGCTCAAAAATCATTTTGGATGCACCCGATGGATCTCCTATGTGACATTGGTCATGTGGAATCACATTTCAATCCATTTGGAGACAGTGGTAGTGTCAGTGCAAAATAGGTGCACGGTTTGTGCCAAACATCGCTTAGAAATTGTTTTGGACGCACCCGATGGTACTCCTAGGTGACGAGGCTCAAGTGGATGCTCGTTTTGGTCTGTTTGGAGATAGTGCTAATCTTGATAGGTGCATGGTTTGCGCCAAATGTACCATAGGCTGAGAAATCATTTTGGACGCACCCGATCGCACCCCTAGCTATCGAGGCTCAAGTGGATGCTCGTTTCGGTCCGTTTGGAGATAGTGCTAATCTTGACGTAAGATAGGTGCAAGGTTTGCGTCGAACGTACCACAGGCTCGGAAATCGTTTTGGACACACTCGATGGTACTCCTAGGTGACGAGGCTCAAGTGGATGCTTGTATTGGTCTGTTTAGACATAGTGCTAATCTTGACGCAAGAGAGATGCACGGTTTGCGCCGAACGTAACATAGGGTCAGAAATCGTTTTGGACGCACCCGATGGATCTCTTATGTGACAGGTCATGTGGAATCTCATTTCAATCCATTTGGAGATAGTGGTAGTGTCAGTGCAAAATAGGTGCACGGTTTGCACCAAACATCGCTCAGAAATCGTTTTGGACGCACCCGATGGTACTCATAGGTGACGAGGCTCAAGTGGATGCTCGTTTTGGTCTGTTTAGAGATAGTGCTAACCTTGATGTGAGATTGGCGCCCTGTTTGCGTCGAACGTACGATACGCTCAGAAATCGTTTTGGACACACCCGATGGTACTCCTAGGTGACGAGGCTCAAGTGGATGCTCGTTTTGGTTATTTTGGAGATAGTACTAATCTTGATAGGCGCATGGTTTGCGCCAAATGTACCATAGGCTGAGAAATCGTTTTGGACGCACCCGATTGCACCCCTAGCTGTCGAGGTTCAAGTGGATGCTCGTTTCGGTCCGTTTGGAGGTAGTGCTAATCTTAACGTAAGATAGGTGCACGGTTTGTGTCAAACGTACCATAGGCTCGGAAATCGTTTTGGACACGCTCGATGGTACTCCTAGGTGACGAGGCTCAAGTGGATGCTTGTATTGGTCTGTTTAGACATAGTGCTAATCTTGACGCAAGAGAGATGCACGGTTTGCGCCGAACGTAACATAGGGTCAGAAATCGTTTTGGACGCACCCGATGGATCTCCTTTGTGACATTGGTCATGTGGAATCTCATTTCAATCCATTTGGAGACAGTGGTAGTGTCGGTACAAAATAGGTGCACGGTTTGCACCAAACATCGCTTAGAAATCATTTTGGACGCACCCGATGGTACTCCTAGGTGACGAGGCTCAAGTGGATGCTCGTTTTGTTCTGTTTAGAGATAGTGCTAACCTTGATGCGAGATTGGTGCCTTGTTTGCGTCAAACGTACTATAGGCTCGAAAATCATTTTGGACACACCCGATGGTACTCCTAGGTGACGAGGCTCAAGTGGATGCTCGTTTTGGTCTGTTTGGAGACAGTGCCAATCTTGACGCAAGAGAGGTGCACGGTTTGCGCCGAACGCACCATAGGCTCAGAAATCATTTTGGACGCACCCGATGGATCTTCTCAATGACATTGGTCATTTGGAATCTCGTTTCAATCCATCTGGAGACACTGGCAGTGTCAGTGCAAAACAGGTGCACAATTTGCACCAAACATCGCTTAGAAATCATTTTGGACGCACCCGATGGTACTCCTAGGTGACGAGGTTCAAGTGGATGCTCATTTTGGTCTGTTTGGAGACAGTGATAATCTTGACGCAAGATAGGTGCACGGTTTGCGCCGAACGTACCATAGGCTCAAAAATCGTTTTGGACGCACCCGATGATACTCCTAGGTGACGAGGCTTAAGTGGATACTCATTTTGGTCTCTTTGGAGATAGTGCTAATCTTGATGCGAGATTGGTGCACGGTTTGTGTCGATAGGTGCACTATTTACGCCAAACGTACCATAGGCATAGAAATCATTTTGGACGCACCCGATGGATCTCCTATGTGACATTAGTCATGTGGAATCTCGTTTCAATCCATTTGGAGACAGTGGTACTGTCAGTGCAAGATACATTGTTTGCGCCAAACATCGCTCAGAAATCATTTTGGACGAACCCGATGGTACTCCTAGGTGACGAGGCTCAAGTGGATGCTCGTTTTGGTCTGTTTGGAGATAGTGCTAATCTTGACGCAAGATAGTTGCACGGTTGCGCCGAACATACCATAGGCTCAGAAATCATTTTAGACGCACCCGATGGATCTTCTCTGATGAGGACATCCTCCGCTATTACCCGCTGGCAAAGACGCAACAAAAAGGGCCAAGTGGCCTAGTTGTAGTCGGGCGGCGACCGTGTGAGCCTCTGAATAATCCCACCTTGCTTAGCTTGGGAGGAGGAAGCCACCTTAAAAGAGAGCCACCCTTCCCCTATCGTACTAGTCTTTTAGGGATATTGGGCCTTTCTCCGAGTGGATGTGCATAAGAACTGTTGGGGTCCGGGCAACCTTAATTTATTGGCCCTCGGCCAACCCTACCTAGAGATAGTGGTATTGTCAGTTCAACATAGTTGCACTGTTTGCGCCAAACGTACCATAGGCACAGAAATCGTTTTGGACGCACCCGATGGTACTCCAAGGTGAGGAGGCTTAAGTGGATGCTTGTTTTGGTCTGTTCGGAGATAGTGCTAATCTTGACGTAAGATAGGTGCACGGTTTGCGTCGAGCGTACCATAGGCTCGGAAATCGTTTTGGACACACCCGATGGTACTCCTAGGTGACGAGGCTCAAGTTGATGCTTGTTTTGATCTGTTTGGAGATACTGCTAACCTTGACGCAAGATAGGAGCACGGTTTGCGCCGAACGTACTGTAGGCTCAGAAATCATTTTGGAAGCACCCAATGGATCTCCTAGGTGACATTGGTCTTGTAGAATCTCGTTTCAATCCATTTAGAGACAGCAGTACTCTCAGTCCAAGATAGGTGCACTATTTACGCCAAACGTACTATAGGCATAGAAATCATTTTGGACGCACCCGATGGATCTCCTATGTGACATTAGTCATGTGGAATCTCGTTTCAATCCATTTGGAGATAGTGGTACTGTCAGTGCAATATAGGTGCACTGTTTGCGCTAAACATCGCTCAGAAATCGTTTTGGACGAACCCGATGGTACTCCTAGGTGACGAGGCTCAACTGGATGCTCGTTTTGGTCTGTTTGGAGACAGTGCTAATCTTGACGCAAGATAGGTGCACGGTTTGCGCCGAACATACCATAGGCTTAGAAATCATTTTGGACACACCCGATGGATCTTCTCAGTGACATTGGTCATTTGGAATCTCGTTTCAATCCATTTGGAGACAGTGTTAGTGTCAGTGCAAGATAGGTTCACGGTTTACGCCAAACATCTTTTAGAAATCGTTTTGGACGCACCCGATGGTACTCCTAGGTGACGAGGCTCAAGTTGATGCTCGTTTTGGTCTATTTGGAGATAGTGCTAACCTTGACGCAAGATAGGTCCACGGTTTGCGCCGAACGTTCCGTAGGCTCAGAAATCATTTTGGATGCACCGGATGGATCTCCTAGGTGACATTGGTCAAGTGGAATCTAGTTTCAATCTGTTTAGAGATAGTGGTATTGTCAGTTCAATATAGTTGCACTGTTTTTGCCAAACGTACCACAGGCACAAAAATCGTTTTGGACGCACCCGATGGTACTCCTAGTTGAGGAGGCTTAAGTGGATGCTTGTTTTGGCTGTTCGGAGATAGTGCTAATCTTGATGCGAGATTGGTGCATGGTTTGTGTCGAACGTAATATAGGCTCAGAAATCATTTTCGACGCACTCGATCGTACCCATAGCTGACGAGGCTCAAGTCGATGCTCGTTTCGGTCCGTTTGGAGATAGTGCTAATCTTGACGTAAGATAGGTGCACGGTTTGCGTCGAACGTACCATAGGCTCGAAAATCGTTTTGGACACACCCGATGGTACTCCTAGGTGACAAGGCTCAAGTTGATGCTCGTTTTGGTCTGTTTGGAGATACTGCTAACCTTGATGCAAGTTAGGTGCAGGTTTACACCGAACGTACCGTAGGCTCAGAAATCATTTTGGAAGCACCCGATGGATCTCCTAGGTGACATTGGTCTTGTGGAATCTCGTTTCAATCCATTGGGAGACAGTGGTACTCTCAGTGCAAGACAGGTGCACTATTTACGCCAAACGTACCATAGGCATAGAAATCGTTTTGGACGCACCCGATGGATCTCCTATGTGACATTAGTCATGTGGAATCTCGTTTCAATCCATTTGGAGACAGTGGTATTGTCAGTGCAAGATAGGTGCATTGTTTGCGCCAAACATCGCTCAGAAATCATTTTGGACGAACCCGATGGTACTCCTAGGTGATGAGGCTCAAGTGGATGCTCGTTTTGGTCTGTTTGGAGACAGTGCTAATCTTGACACAAGATAGTTGCACGGTTTGCGCCGAACATACCATAGGCTCAGAAATCATTTTGGACGCACCCGATGGATCTTCTCTGATGAGGACACCCTCCGCTATTACCCACTAGCAAAGACGCAACAAAAAGGGCCAAGTGGCCTTGTTGTAGTCGGGCGGCGACCGTGTGAGCCTCTGAATAATCCCACCTTGCTTAGCTTGGGAGGAGGAAGCCACCTTAAAAGAGAGAGCCATCCTTCTCCTATCGGACTAGTCTTTTAGGGATATTGGGCCTTTCCCCGAGTGGGTGTGCATAAGAACTATTGGAGTCCGGGCAACCTTAATTTATTGGGCCTCGGCCAACCCTACCTGGGCCGGATGTATGATTTGGTAATCAGAGCAAGGTTTATCGGTGAGAGACTTCCAATCCTTCACTGTTTTATTTTTCCTATAGTCCAGAAAAGCCAAAAAACATAGTAGATTAGTTTCCTGCAATCCTATAGACCTTTGAGCCGTGGCTAGTGCTACCTAGTTAGGGTTTGTTGAATATTCGGTTGCATCGGGTGTGTCGGATTGCTGGTCTTAGTTTATTCCCTTAGAGTTTCGAGTTCTTGTCACTTTCCTATCACAACACGCGCTATCATATATCCTCTCTGTTGGCTAGAAGAATACTATCAGGAATTACAAACGGGTATGTTGCGTTGTAAATTAGAGGAGGATGAGGAACCTACTATGGCTAGATTTTTAGGTGGGTTAAATCGGGAAATTCAGGATATCCTTGCTTACAAAGAAAACAATAACGTAACCAAACTGTTTCATCTTGCTTGTAAAGCTGAACGAGAAGTGCAGGGACGACGTGCTAGCGCAAGGACTAATGTTTCTGTAGGGAAAGCTAGTTCATGGCAGCAGCACACGTCTACAACTCCGTCTACATGTACTCCTATGCCATCATCTAGTGACAAGACTCGAGCTGCCCCCACCAATTCAGTAGCGAAGACAGCGCAAAAGCCGGCTGCGAGTACTTCATCCGTGGCATCGACAGGTAGAACAAGCAACATACAATGTCATTGGTGCAAGGGATATGGCCATATGATGCGTGACTGCCCAAACAAGCGTGTTATGATTGTCAAAGATGATGGTGAGTGTTCATCTGCTAGTGATTTTGATGATGATACACTTGCATTGCTTGCGGCTGACTATGCAGGTAGTGAGGAACACATAGAAGAACACATTAATGCAGGTGACGCGGAGCACTATGAGAGCTTGATTGTACAGCGAGTGTTTAGTGCACAAATGGAGAAGGCAGAGCAAAATCAGCGACACACTTTATTCCAAACAAAGTGTGTCATCAAGGAGCGTTTGTGCCGCATGATCATTGATGGAGGTAGCTGCAACAACTTGGCAAGTAGCGACATGGTACAGAAGCTCGCCCTCACCACCAAACCACACCCCCATCCCTACTACATCCAATGGCTGAACAACAGTGGTAAGGCAAAGGTAACGAGACTTGTGCGAATCGATTTTGCCATCGGATCATACAAAGATATTGTTGAATGTGATGTTGTGCCTATGCAAGCTTGTAATATTCTGCTAGGTAGACCATGGCAATTTGATAGAGATTCAATGCATCATGGTAGATCAAATCAATATTCGTTTCTATACCATGATCGAAAAATTGTGTTGCGTCCTATGTCTCCTGAAGCTATTATGCAATCTGATGTTACTAAGGCTGCAAAAGCAAAGAGTGAGAGCAATAAAAATGACAAATCTGTTGTTGATGACAAAGATGAGATAAAATTGAAAGGACGTTGTATGCTTGCTACAAAATCTGAAATTAATGAGTTCAATGCATCCACCTCTGTTGCTTATGCTTTGGTATGCAATGATGCTTTGATTTCATTTGAGGATATGCAATGTTCTTTGCCCCCTGCTGTTGCTAACATTTTGCAGGAGTATTCTGATGTGTTCCCCATTGAGATACCAGCGGGGCTGCCACCAATATGTGGGATTGACCACCAAATTGATCTTATCCCTAGAGCATCTTTGCCAAACCGTGCGCCATACAGGACCAATCCGGAAGAAGCGAAGGAAATTCAGCGACAAGTGCAAGAACTACTAGACAAAGGTTATGTGCGTCAGTCTCTTAGTCCTTGTGCTATTCCAGTGATTTTAGTGCCTAAGAAAGATGGAACATGGCGCATGTGTGTTGATTGTGATGAGGACATCATTGGCTCAAAGATGACCATGCCAACCACTTCTATACCAAAGGTGCAACCATTCTATATGAGGCTTATCATTGAAGCATTTGATGAATTGATGTCGCACCATGATGTGTGTTCATTCTCATTTTCAGAATTACTTACATGGATCAAGGGAAGGTTTGATTGCATATGGAAAGCATGGAAGGTTAATGAAGTTGATTGGGGACCAAATCCAAGTATTCCTAACGTCCTCCGCTAGGCCACCACGTCACTTTGGTTCCAAGGACAGAAAGAGTCCAAGTCCAACACGTTTTGGAAGTTGAATTCGGACTACAAAATAGTCCCAAATTGCGATGGTCACCACGACTTCATACGGACTCCGATTGGGACGTTATAGCACTTTTTGGAAAGCTTATCAAGTCTATTTTCCAACGGATCTGGACTCATGGCTATATCTTATCCAATGCTTCTGCAATCGTCGTTTCAACGCCGGAACCTTTTCTGCCTTTGGTGCTGTGTCACCCTATTTTGGGCCGATGGTCCATGTATCAATTTGGGTCCATTAAGGACGTGTCCTAGGGTTGGAGAACGACCCCAATACCCCCCTGGTCGTTCCCCTAGGTATTAATAAGGATTAGAGCCACCACAAATAGATTGGGTTTTGTTTTGTTGAAAGTTTAGCCATTGCTACTTCCTTGTAGACGCGTGTGTTGACTAGACCATCCGTTCTACTTGATTCAGAACCCCAACTTTGTGAGTTCAGATTGGTTTTTCATCTCCATATTTGCAATTGAGTTGCTTGTTCTACTTGTTCTTGCTTGTTCCTCGATTGCTTGCAGGAATTACCCTAGTGATTTGGTTGATCGTGCTCCACAAGATCACGACGGCTGTTGGAGGTGGTGTATCGGTTGCTAAGGCGCAGCATGGAAGGCTATAGTCGGACCGTGAACGTCATCTCCATCCACCAAATCGAGTTATCCACCTTCTCTCATCGAAAGATCAGGATTCACCCTAGCGGGTTCATATCAGTTGGTATCAGAGCAAGGTTGATCGGTGAGAGACTTCTAGTTCTTTGCTGTTTTTTTTAATCTCCTATAGTCCAGAAAAAGCCAAAACAAAATTAGTAGATTAGTTCTCCATAATCCCAAAAACCCTTTGAGCTTAATACTATTACTGCTTAGTTAGGGCTTATTGAATTAACGGTTGCATCGTTGTGTCAAGTTGCTGGTCTTAGCGTCTATTCATTTAGAGTTTCGAGTTCTAGTCACGTTTCTGTCACCATCGCAGATTTGAGTTTATTTGTTTCTCTCAACGAATCCGAGTGGATTTCCAAATTCCTTTGTTTTGTTTACCACCATTATCCTAGCCACGCCCTTGGAGGTTTCATCCACGTCCATATTTCCATCTACAAAAAGGAAATCCAACAAGATCAAGATAGAATTCGATTCGGAGTCCTGTTTTATCCTGAAAAGAAAAGCACCATATTTCCTTTGTCAGGAGTCTGAATAGGGAGTTTAAATACAATCTGGAAACCTTAACTTGTCCTCTTTCCAACTGATCAGAGCTTGGTCCCAAATTCAATCTGAGCGCTTTGCAATTGCCCTGGAGATTTGTGCGTCTACTGGTTTTGCAAAACAGCCACTTGTTTGACTTTGCTACTGAATCACCCTTCCCAAGGAAACATTTAATTGTTGTAAGTAGCTTGTTAATTCTTGTTGCAAAATTTCAGTTTTTTGCTAGTTGAAAAAATAGAAAAAAAGACAGAAGAAAGAAAGAAAAGAAAGATAGAAAGAAAGAAAGAAAAGAAAGAGAAAGAAGAAGAGAAGGGTTTTTCTTTTGTTGTTATTCCTATCCTTGTGATCCTTCTTTGCTGCAGCTCAGTGACTTCGTTTGTGTCCAGGCTCGCGTCTCTAGCACGTACTAGCCTAGGACCAGCACAATAACGTCGTTGAGCGTTTGTTCAATTTGCTTGCAACTAACGTGGTTCTAGTACTTCCTTGCTTTAGCCCACCTACAGCTCCACATATTCGACTACAGCTTGACAATTTGTTTTGTTGCTATGGCACTGATACACTTCACTCCACGGTTGTAGACTTGTTGGTTGCCATCACCTCCTGTTTGGCTTGGTAAGAACTTGTAAGGGCTTGTTTTAACAAGTTGAGTTTGAGAGAGTTACAACCGACACATCCTAGTAGTTGATAGGAGGATACATATTATTTTTGTGTTTCTTGTTTTCTACTAATCATGGCAGGGGATATGGAGATTTTTGAGTTGTTGAAACTAGACCCTCATATTCAGGATGTCATTCAACACTTGCCGTTATATGATGGTAAGTTTGATCCTCAAGCTTACATTGATTGGGAGTTAAAAGTAGACAATGAATTTGATGAGCATGACCTGTCCGAGAAACAAAAGATTTGTATTGCCTCTAATATTTTGATTGAAAATGCTTTGCTAGAATGGAAACACATTTGTAGGCACAACAAAGTTCCAGAATCTTGGAAAGACTTCAAATTTCTTTTTAGAGATGCATTCGTTCCTGTATATTATGTTGATTATTTGCTTGCAAAATTAGACAACTTGAACCAGGGTAGTAAGACTGTGAAACAATACTACTATAATTTTAAGATTTGTATCATGTTTGGTGGATTGGATGAATGCATGGAAGATGTTATGAGTAGATTCATGAGAGGGCTCAATTCTGAAATTCGAACCTTGTTAATTAGCAAATCATATTGCCATATTGGTCAATTGTTTTGTCTGGCTCTCAATGCTGAAAAAGAGATTCTATTATGTGTGAATACTTGCCAGAATGATGTGACCCATAATGTCCAAAATTTGTCCACTCTGCATGCTAATGAAGAGCAACAAATAGTGGAACCCACTACTGATTTTCCTTTGTCACAAAATGAATTACTCGCTGTTCCTTGTGATAAAGAGGAGTTGTGTGCTGATGATTCTTTTACTCCTATGCCACAAGTAGCGAATAAGTGTGATACTTTTGGTTTGGAACCATACAAATGTGCTGAAGATAAGCTTTTTCATCCTATTACATGTGCACAAGATGAACTGAATTTACTGTCCTCTTTAAATACTTTGGGTTATATTGAATTTGATATTCTGTGTAATCTAAATTGTCTAAAAGAGAAACTTAAATTTGATTCTGGTTTGTCGAGTTTTAATCATTGTTCGCTTCATGCAATTGGCAAATATGACAACAAAGGAGAATATTTGGTGCATAAAGTTTATATTTGTTCTAATCTGAAATATCCTTTTGGGGCACAATACCATGATCAAATTGAGGGCTGCACTAACACTAATGATGTCTTGCAAAGTTTTTCTAGTTTTCTCCATATGCAACAGGATAAATATCAAGAAGGGGAGCACAGTTCACTTTTACCTACAACACATACTCCAACAAAGATCAAACCGAGGACGGTTTGCTGTCAAGAAGGGGAGAATGATGAGGACATCATTGGCTCAAAGATGAACATGCCAACCACTTCTATACCAAAGGTGCAACCATTCTATATGAGGCTTATCATTGAAGCATTTGATGAATTGATGCCGCACCATGATGTGTGTTCATTCTCATTTTCAGAATTACTTACATGGATCAAGGGAAGGTTTGATTGCATATGGAAAGCATGGAAGGTTAATGAAGTTGATTGGGGACCAAATCCAAGTATTCCTAACGTCCTCCGCTAGGCCACCATGTCACTTTGGTTCCAAGGACAGAAAGAGTCTAAGTCCAACACGTTTTGGAAGTTGAATTCGGACTGCAAAATAGTCCCAAATTGCGACGGTCACCACGACTTCATACGGACTCCGATTGGGACGTTATAGCACGTTTTGGAAAGCTTATCAAGTCTATTTTCCAACGGATCTGAACTCATGGCTATATCTTATCCAATGCTTCCGCAATCGTCGTTTCAACGCCGGAACCTTTTCTGCCTTTGGTGCTGTGTCACCCTATTTTGGGCCGATGGTCCATGTATCAATTTGGGTCCATTAAGGACGTGTCCTAGGGTTGGAGAACGACCCCAATACCCCCCTGGTCGTTCCCCTAGGTATTAATAAGGATTAGAGCCGCCACAAATAGATTGGGTTTTGTTTTGTTGAAAGTTTAGCCATTGCTACTTCCTTGTAGACGCGTGTGTTGACTAGACCATCCGTTCTACTTGATTCAGAACCCAAACTTTGTGAGTTCAGATTGGTTTTTCATCTCCATATTTGCAATTGTGTTGCTTGTTCTACTTGTTCTTGCTTGTTCCTCGATTGCTTGCAGGAATTACCCTAGTGATTTGGTTGATCGTGCTCCACAAGATCACGACGGCTGTTGGAGGTGGTGTATCGGTTGCTAAGGCGCAGCTTGGAAGGCTGTAGTCGGACCGTGAACGTCATCTCCATCCACCAAATCGAGTTATCCACCTTCTCTCATCGAAAGATCAGGATTCACCCTAGCGGGTTCATATCAGTTGGTATCAGAGCAAGGTTGATCGGTGAGAGACTTCTAGTTCTTTGCTGTTTTTTTTAATCTCCTATAGTCTAGAAAAAGCCAAAACAAAATTAGTAGATTAGTTCTCCATAATCCCAAAAACCCTTTGAGCTTAATACTATTACTGCTTAGTTAGGGCTTATTGAATTAACGGTTGCATCGTCGTGTCAAGTTGCTGGTCTTAGCGTCTATTCATTTAGAGTTTCGAGTTCTAGTCACGTTTCTGTCACCATCGCAGATTTGAGTTTATTTGTTTCTCTCAACGAATCCGAGTGGATTTCCAAATTCCTTTGTTTTGTTTACCACCATTATCCTAGCCACGCCCTTGGAGGTTTCATCCACGTCCATATTTCCATCTACAAAAAGGAAATCCAACAAGATCAAGATAGAATTCGATTCGGAGTCCTGTTTTATCATGAAAAGAAAAGCACCATATTTCCTTTGTCAGGAGTCTGAATAGGGAGTTTAAATACAATCTGGAAACCTTAACTTGTCCTCTTTCCAACTGATCAGAGCTTGGTCCCAAATTCAATCTGAGCGCTTTGCAATTGCCCTGGAGATTTGTGCGTCTGCTGGTTTTGCAAAACAGCCACTTGTTTGACTTTGCTACTGAATCACCCTTCCCAAGGAAACATTTAATTGTTGTAAGTAGCTTGTTAATTCTTGTTGCAAAATTTCAGTTTTGAGCTAGTTGAAAAAAAAATAGAAAAAAAGACAGAAGAAAGAAAGAAAAGAAAGATAGAAAGAAAGAAAGAAAAGAAAGAGAAAGAAGAAGAGAAGGGTTTTTCTTTTGTTGTTATTCCTGTCCTTGTGATCCTTTTTTGCTGCAGCTCAGTGACTTCGTTTGTGTCTAGGCTCGCGTCTCTAGCACGTACTAGCCTAGGACCAGCACAATAACGTCGTTGAGCGTTTGTTCAATTTGCTTGCAACTAACGTGGTTCTAGTACTTCCTTGCTTTAGCCCACCTACAGCTCCACATATTCGACTACAGCTTGACAATTTGTTTTGTTGCTACGGCACCGATACACTTCACTCCACGGTTGTAGACTTGTTGGTTGCCATCACCTCCTGTTTGGCTTGGTAAGAACTTGTAAGGGCTTGTTTTAACAAGTTGAGTTTGAGAGAGTTACAACCGACACATCCTAGTAGTTGATAGGAGGATACATATTATTTTTGTGTTTCTTGTTTTCTACTAATCATGGCAGGGGATATGGAGATTTTTGAGTTGTTGAAACTAGACCCTCATATTCAGGATGTCATTCAACACTTGCCGTTATATGATGGTAAGTTTGATCCTCAAGCTTACATTGATTGGGAGTTAAAAGTAGACAATGAATTTGATGAGCATGACCTGTCCGAGAAACAAAAGATTTGTATTGCCTCTAATATTTTGATTGAAAAATGCTTTGCTAGAATGAAAACACATTTGTAGGCACAACAAAGTTCCAGAATCTTGGAAAGACTTCAAATTTCTTTTTAGAGATGCATTCGTTCCTGCATATTATGTTGATTATTTGCTTGCAAAATTAGACAACTTGAACCAGGGTAGTAAGACTGTGAAACAATACTACCATAATTTTAAGATTTGTATCATGTTTGGTGGATTGGATGAATGCATGGAAGATGTTATGAGTAGATTCATGAGAGGGCCCAATTCTGAAATTCAAACCTTGTTAATTAGCAAATCATATTGCCATATTGGTCAATTGTTTTGTCTGGCTCTCAATGCTGAAAAAGAGATTCTATTATCTGTGAATACTTGCCAAAATGATGTGACCCATAATGTCCAAAATTTGTCACTCTACATGCTAATGAAGAACAACAAATAGTGGAACCCACTACTGATTTTCCTTTGTCACAAAATGAATTACTCGCTGTTCCTTGTGATAAAGAGGAGTTATGTGCTGATGATTCTTTTACTCCTATGCCACAAGTAGCGAATAAGTGTGATACTTTTGGTTTGGAACCATACAAATGTGCTGAAGATAAGCTTTTTCATCCTATTACATGTGCACAAGATGAACTGAATTTACTGTCCTCTTTAAATACTTTGGGTTATATTGAATTTGATATTCTGTGTAATCTAAATTGTCTAAAAGAGAAACTTAAATTTGATTCTGGTTTGCCAAGTTTTAATCATTGTTCGCTTCATGCAATTAGCAAATATGACAGCAAAGGAGAATATTTGGTGCATAAAGTTTATATTTGTTCTAATCTGAAATATCCTTTTGGGCCACAATACCATGATCAAATTGAGGGCTGCACTAACACTAATGATGTCTTGCAAAGTTTTTCTAGTTGTCCCCATATGCAACAGGATAAATATCAAGAAGGGGAGCACAGTTCACTTTTACCTACAACACATACTCCAACAAAGATCAAACCGAGGACGGTTTGCTGTCAAGAAGGGGAGAATGATGAGGACATCATTGGCTCAAAGATGACCATGCCAACCACTTCTATACCAAAGGTGCAACCATTCTATATGAGGCTTATCATTGAAGCATTTGATGAATTGATGCCGCACCATGATGTGTGTTCATTCTCATTTTCAGAATTACTTACATGGATCAAGGGAAGGTTTGATTGCATATGGAAAGCATGGAAGGTTAATGAAGTTGATTGGGGACCAAATCCAAGTATTCCTAACGTCCTCCGCTAGGCCACCACGTCACTTTGGTTCCAAGGACAGAAAGAGTCCAAGTCCAACACGTTTTGGAAGTTGAATTCGGACTGCAAAATAGTCCCAAATTGCGACGGTCACCACGACTTCATACGGACTCCGATTGGGACGTTATAGCACTTTTTGGAAAGCTTATCAAGTCTATTTTCCAACGGATCTGGACTCATGGCTATATCTTATCCAATGCTTCCGCAATCGTCGTTTCAACGCCGGAACCTTTTCTGCCTTTGGTGCTGCGTCACCCTATTTTGGGCCGATGGTCCATATATCAATTTGGGTCCATTAAGGACGTGTCCTAGGGTTGGAGAACGACCCCAACACCCCCCTGGTCGTTCCCCTAGGTATTAATAAGGATTAGAGCCGCCACAAATAGATTGGGTTTTGTTTTGTTGAAAGTTTAGCCATTGCTACTTCCTTGTAGACGCGTGTGTTGACTAGACCATCCGTTCTACTTGATTCAGAACCCCAACTTTGTGAGTTCAGATTGGTTTTTCATCTCCATATTTGCAATTGAGTTGCTTGTTCTACTTGTTCTTGCTTGTTCCTCGATTGCTTGCTGAAAGGTCCTTGTTTGGTTTTGGTAATTGAGTGACAACTTAGGTGGACTAATATGTGGTTATGTGAGATACACAGGAGATTAGTCCACATGTGATGGTGTCATGAAGGAGCTTATTGCATATGAGACATGACATGGAGTCATGTGACCAAGGTGGAGAAGATCAAGATGAGGCTTGGCTTGATGGACCGGTTGCTAGGGTGAAGGGCAAGTTGTGTGATGGCTTGGCGCCGAAGGACCGAGGCAACGGTGAAGAGCAAGTGAGGTCAAGATCGATGAACCAATATGGTCACGTGATGATATGAAGTGGATCATATCATTTGATGATTGGTTGATGCATGTGTCGCATCAACATCGGAGGAGATGGAGTGGAATGCGCAAGGCAAAGGTATAACCTAGGGCATTTCCATTTCACCGGTCATAGGTGTGTAGAGAAGTTTATGACCGGATTTAGGATAGATGGCCGTACTATCAAGAGGGGCAAACTTGTTTGCATATCGGTCATCTAGTGCCACTTGAGCGATCTAACTTTGCATACGTGTTAGGATCGAGTGGCGTGGCAAGTTGAGTGGTTAACTCCTTCGGTAAAATGATTATGAAAATGCTAACACACGTGCACAAAGTGGTGATCACTTGTTGGTGTTGGCACTTTTACGAAGGCAGTGGAGTTTGAGTGGTAGAGAGGGTTTGGGTTCCTCTCTCCCTCCCGCCGAGCTTGCGAGGCGGGATTCGGCGCTTTTTGGAGAAGTGAAACGCCTATTTTCTACTGCGCCGAAAGTTGGAAAAGAAACGGAGGCGAATGGAGGTCACAGAGGTGACCGGACGCTGCACCGGACGCGTCCGGTCAGTGTTCAGTGTCTGCGCGATTTTCAGTTCGATGATCGGACGCGAGGCGCGTCCGGTCACTGACGATCGGACGCGTCCGGTCGTCCAGGGAGCTTACTGGACTCCCACCGGACGCGGGCACTGTGGCGTCCGGTCATTTTCTTCAGCGCGTCCGATCACTACTTCGTTGAGCGCTGCTCAGGCGACCAGCGCGTCCGGTCCTTCACGGGACCAGCGCGTCCGGTCGTTCCCGGCGCGTCCGGTCAGTTGGACCGGTGCGTCCGGTCATTGTTTCGCAGTTAGCCGTTGGGCGACCAGCGCGTCCGGTCGTTTGGACCAGCGCGTCCGGTCGTTTGACAGGCGCGTCCGGTCGTTGCCTAGGGCGCGTCCGGTCGTTGTTTTGACCGTTGGGGTCAGTAACCGTTGGAGGATCTAACGGTCGCATTTGAAATTCGAGGGACACGTGGACGTCGCAGGACGACCGGACGCGGTGAAGCGCGTCCGGTCAGTTACGACCGGCGCGTCCGGTCGTCCCGAGTTTTGCCCAGTGAAGGGGTAACGGCTCTATTTGACCGTGGGGTTATAAATAGATGCCTTGGCCGGCTGTGGCCGGAAGCTGAGCACACTATAGTCTTTGTGACTTGTGTGGTAGTGCTTGGGAGCCCACTAACTCACTCATGCTTGATAGTGTTCATCGGATCGAGTGAGAGAGCGATTCTAGTGCGTTGCTTTGAGAGATTGCATCGTGTGGCACTAGGTGATCGTGTTGCAAGCCGGTGGTGCTTGTTACTCTTGGAGGTTGCCACCTCCTAGATGGCTTGGTGGCTTGTGGCTCCGTCGAAGCTCGCAAGAAGATTGTGCGAGGCTCCGGAGAAGCTTTGTGAGGGGGATTGTGCTCACCCCGCGGGGATCGCGAAGAGCAACTCTAGTTGATCGTGTCATTGAGCTACCACACTTTTTGGTAGGTTCTTGCGGTGCCTTTTGACAGGCTCGGTGTGTGACCGATTAGCCGCCGAACCACGGAGTGTTGGTCGACACAACGGGGACGTAGCTTGGTGGCAACCAAGTGAACCTCGGGAGAAAATCACCGTGTCAACATTGTCTACTCTTCTCGGTGGTTTGCCTTCGTGTAACACAAGCTTGTATTTACTTTCATATATACTTGTGCTTGTGTAGTTGCTCTCGTAACTAGTTTGCTTGTGTAGCTTGCTAGTTGTCTTCTTGCTTGTGTAGCTAGAAGCTTCCCATTGCGTGACTAATTTGGTTTGTGTAACCTTGTTTGTCACATTGCTTAGTTTGTGTAGCTAAGTGTTTTGCACTCTCTAATTTGGCATTAGTTGCCTTGTTATTGAGCATTGCTAGTGAGCTTAGGAGCTTTGTGCTTTTGCTTCACTATTTGTGTAGGAGCTCCCTCTTGCTTGTAAAGTGCTAGTGCATAGGTTTGTGTGACCTTGCTCTAGAATTGTTTAGGTGAGCTCTTGGTAAGCTTAGCACCTTAGTTGCCTTTTTAGGATCTTTGCAAGGTGCTAGAGAACTTAGATAGAGGGGTGTAGTCTTGGCTAGACCGATAAGTTTAATTCCGCATTTGTTTTGGTTAGCCAACGTGTTTAAGTTTTAGAAAGGACTATTCACCCCCCCTCTAGTCCGCCATCTCGACCCTTCAAGTGGTATCAGAGCCGGGTCTCTCATTTGCGGTCTTCACCGACCCGAGAGGATGGCAACTTATACGCGAAATGATTGTGTGGAACACATTTTTGATGGCACTCACTATGCACGGTGGAAAAATCACATGCTTGATCATTTTCATGCTCTTGGCCCTAAGTTTTGGTGGATCATAGTTGTTGGCTTTTCTCATGACTTGGATGGGTGTGGTAACCGTACCCAAGCTCAAAAGGATTGCCGAACACTTGATGCACAAGCTAAGTTTTATCTAATCAAAGCTTTAAACAATGAGATTCTTAACAAGGTGAGGGGTCTCTCAAGTGCACATAGCTTGTGGATGGCGCTCAAGCATCACTATGGTGACTCCTCAATTTGGGATGATGGAAAATTCAAGAAGGATGATCACATAGTGATGGAGGTACATGAGGATGTTGAGCATGACCACAACAAGGTGGTTGTGGAGGATTGCTCCACCTCACGGTCAAGTGATGACAAAGATGATCATATCACAAAATCGCTTGACAAGAAGAATGCTAATGCCACAAGTGATGCAAGCATTGATTCTACCTCATGCACACTTGATGGTGAAGATGATGGCTATGAGAGTGATGCTTCAACAAGCTCTTCAACATCATCACATGGTAACAATAAGATACATGTTGGTGGTTTTGTTGTGGATTGTGATGATCCAAATTTTGAGTTTCTTTATAAACTCTCAAGAGCCTTGAAAAGGAAAATGGAAAGAGTAAGTGAATTGGAAAATGATAACTCTTTTCTAAAGACCACATGTGAACAACAAAAGCATCTACTTTATGTTACTACTTGTTCACATGAGGAGCTAAAATTAACTCATGAGAAACTAAGTGTTGCTCATGATAACTTGGTACAAGAACATGCTTTACTCACTAAGAAGCTTTCTAATGAAGAAACCAAAACTAGTGAGAGCTCATCATTTGGGTCAAATGATCAATCACATATTACTAACCCTTGTGATGTAGGCAAAAAGCATGTATCCACCTCTTGTGATGATTTATTAGATATGCCATGTTCTTCACATTTAAATACTTGTTCTACTTCTATGTCTTGTGAGACTAACCTTTTGAAGGAGAACAATGAGCTCAAAAGTGAAGTGAAGAATTTGAGCAACAAGTTGGAGAGGTGCTACAACTCTAAAATCGCCATTGAGCATATCATGACCAATCAAAGAAGATATGGTGATAAGAGTGGTATTGGCTACAACAAGAGCAAGGGCAAGATTATGAAGAAGCAAGATGCAAAGAAGCTATCCCAACTCATGTGCTACCAATGCCATGAAGTGGGACATATTGCCAAGTGTTGCCCTACCAACAAGCCTCAAGTTGAGCCAAAAGCAAAGCCCCAAGATCAAGTCAAAATCAACCATGAAGATGATGATGACTTGATGAAGAAGAAGAAGAAGAAAACAAGAAGGGGTGGTAGAGCAAAGCATCCAATGCAAATCCAAGATGCCAAGATGATGAGCAAGAATCAAATTGAGAAGAAAGTGCATGCTCACATCAAGTGCTTTAAGTGTGGAGATATGGGACACTTTGTCTCGGGGTGTCCTACCAAGCTTGAGAAGAAAGCTCAAGCAACTCATAAGAGGCAAGGCATTGAGAAGCAACACATGAGCAAGGAAGAAAAGGCTCACTCCAAAAGAAGTTGCTACTTATGCCGGGAAAGGGGACACATGGCACATTCATGTCCCCTAGGTAACAATTCTAAGCCTATTTCAATTAATGATACTAATATGCTTAGAAAGGATGGCAATGGTACCTCATTGGTTGAAATTGCAAAACATCCCGCTACTCATACTAAGGCTATGCCTAAGTATGTTGCTCCTAATTTGAGAGGACCCAAACTTGTTTGGGTACCATCAAAGAGTGGATGATTGTTTGTAGGTACCATCGGCATTGGAGGCTTGATTCAATTGGTTTCATTTTGTTCATCATATATTGAGTCAAGTTATGAAGCTCAATGCATATCCAATCCCAATGCCAAATCAAAATAAGTGAAGTCCAAGTGCTACAACATACAAGTGTCATGATCAAGTTGTGGATGTTTTATTGGAATTATTTTATGGCTTGAGTAGAAAGCTTGCTATGAATAATCATGAGCTAACCAAGGTATATCTCTTGTTGATTATTTCATTTGGGTGCATATGAGTTGATTGAATTGGATATATATGCAATGTTGCTTGCTATGAGATGTTTGAATGGATTAAAAGTTTAGAAATCAAGTTTGGATTGGTTTGTGTTGGATAAATTCATGAGATGACATTTAGTAAGTGGATTGAATGGATATATGTCTTGTGAAAGTATTCAAACAAGTTAGTTTCAAGTTTGATTCATATTTGATGAAGAATAGCTCATGTATTGAAATCTGTCCTATATTGAAAATCTGAGCTAGCAGTTATTTTAGCCATGTTTGAGTGATCAAATCTATTTGTATTGGCTTGAAATTTGGTATACATGCTCTGCACTTATGGAAGAAGATGCTGTAGAAATTTCATGAGAATTGGATAAGAGATGCTTCGGCTTTGGAGTACATCTTGTCAGCTATAGTGCAGCAGTTTTCAGCATGAAGCAGTGGTGGAAGATTTGAAATCTGGTAGCAATCTAGATGTCAAATAAATCTCAAATTTTTACAACTGCTAGATGACTTAGTGAATCACATCTCCACCAAATTTCATGGCATTTGGATCTGTACATTGGGAAATATGAATTTTTCTTTGAAGGGTACAGAATCTGCCAGAAAAGTGACAATCATTGGATTAATCTAGAGTCACTTTGATTGAAAGGTCCTCAAGTTGGAAACATGTTTATAAGTGGTTGAGGTACCTAAGTTTGGTTTTGGATTGATCTAGAAGCATGAAAAGCAATGAGTACAAGAACATTTGATTGTGGTATGTACTTGGTGTACTTATTTGGTACTTAATTTGAAGATCAAGATCAAACTTAAGATGAAGATAAAGTTTAAGTTCTAGTGATGATTGGAGATCATTTGGTAGAAGGAAAAAGATTTAAACAAGTAGAAAGAGTTGGACTCAAATGTAGATTCAAGGATTATTCATCAAGATTGAGTTCATCATTTGGATCAATCAAACTATATCATTTCAAGTGAGTATCAAGAGTGGTTCTTTGGAGAAAGGTCACTTCTCCCTAGTGAGGGGCTTGCCGCCGTGTGTAGGTGAAACCAAGTTTGGGACTTGGAAGGCTAACATGGAAGTGGTGATCCGAGGAACCTGTGATGCTTAGTTGAAGCAATCAAAAGGGTTGATCAAGAAAAGCAAGCAACACCCAAAAGAGAGCTAGTCATATATCTCAAATGGTATTCTAAGTAGTTCTCTCATGCAAGCATTGATCAAAAAGATGAAGCAAGCCAACCACAACTCAAGAGATAGTGCACTTAATCATAAGTGGTTTTTTCATATGGGTGAAGAATGGATTTATCTATGATGATTGGTCTTCACCAAGCTTATAAATTGGACTTCACATTGCTATTGGAGTAATGAATTTATGTGACTATCCTCTACTCCAATATAGCAAAGGTATCATTGTAATGTGCATGATCATTTCATCCCTTACTAGTATGCGGTTAGTGCATATAGTACATGCTTATTAGGATCATGCATGACAAATGAAAATTTTAGATTCATTGCCTACCACTATTTCTTGAATGATTAAAATGTTCTAGTGGTATGTATATGAGTTTGTTCATGAGCTAGTAAACCCAAGTACTTGATCTAGTTTGGATTGCTAACAAGTGACAAGTACAACATTGGCAAGATAACCCTTAGCATGAGGTGTGAAAAAGCTTGTCATTGGATCAAACCGGACTTGGAATCTTAGGCAAATCAACTTAGTTCAAGTCATACAAGAAGCTCATGACAATGATAAGAGTACAAGCACAAGACAACAATGAAAATGGATATCTAGTTTGTTTCAAGTAGTATCTAGACTCAAATTGATCTTCCAAGTGGTATGTACAAGTGGTGTCTAGATAATGATCTACAAGTGATATCTTACCAGTGGTACTCATGAAGATAGCAAATGTTCAAGAAGTGAATATTATTGTCAAATCCTTCAAAGTGGATCCATACTAGAAAATTCTTTCAAATGGTGTCACATTCCTACTCATGGTATCTTCACGTGGTATCATTCATGCAAGACGATGGTTTCACAAGTGATCCTCAACTTTAAGTGATCAAATCAAGTAATGCTACCCTCATCTTCAAGTGATATCTCAAGTGAATGACACATGCTATGACATAGGGGGAGAAGCCCCACCAATTGGTATCAAGGTCAAAGATCCTATGTGGAATCTCAAGAGCAACCATAAAGTTTGTCATTCCAACATATGTGGTAATGTCCATCAAAAATGCAATATTCAAGTCTCAACCATCTACCCCATTGCAAGCCTTTGTATCAATTGAGAAGAACACCTTTTATGGAAATTGATGACAAAGGGGGAGAGATTGGACAAAGATATGAAAGCTTTTTGAGCTTTGGGAAGAGATTGAAATGATTGGACATGGACATGGACAAAGAGGGAGTGAACTTTGATTGATTACATTTGATATGTGCATAACTCATGTGCTTGCTTGCATTGCATAAAGTTCTTAAATTCAATATGCATGCTTGTGTGGTGTATGCTAGTTATAGAACTTGAATGATGATTTGATAACTAGCATGCATAGGATGTTAGCTAGACTTGTGATTATCATGCAAAAACTAGAACCTTGCTTATAATGTTGATCTCACGGGGTTTCTAGTGTTTTTGATGTCTAGCTACTCATGATGCTAAGGATGATGGCAAACTTGTGAGTTTCAAATGGTATCAAGCTACTAATTGGTAGCGAGCTACAAAGGTTTATTCTGTACACCTTAGCATCACTTAGTAGTGCTAACCCTCCCACAAATTTCATATTTATGCATATGTGTGAGCTTAAAACCAAACCATTTGAGCACATATGTAGGGGGAGCTATCACTACCAAGTCGGATTTTATGGTGCTTATCCAAATCTTGACATAGAGCTTAAAAGTTGGATAAGTAACATTAAATCCAAAACAAGTTAGCAATTTACACTTTGTGTGAAGTGCTAGCTTGAAAAAAGCTTAATTTCCATATCTTTGTAGAGTTGTCATCAATTACCAAAAAGGGGGAGATTGAAAGGTCCTTGTTTGGTTTTGGTAATTGAGTGACAACTTAGGTGGACTAATATGTGGTTATGTGAGATACACAGGAGATTAGTCCACATGTGATGGTGTCATGAAGGAGCTTATTGCATATGAGACATGACATGGAGTCATGTGACCAAGGTGGAGAAGATCAAGATGAGGCTTGGCTTGATGGACCGGTTGCTAGGGTGAAGGGCAAGTTGTGTGATGGCTTGGCGCCGAAGGACCGAGGCAACGGTGAAGAGCAAGTGAGGTCAAGATCGATGAACCAATATGGTCACGTGATGATATGAAGTGGATCATATCATTTGATGATTGGTTGATGCATGTGTCGCATCAACATCGGAGGAGATGGAGTGGAATGCGCAAGGCAAAGGTATAACCTAGGGCATTTCCATTTCACCGGTCATAGGTGTGTAGAGAAGTTTATGACCGGATTTAGGATAGATGGCCGTACTATCAAGAGGGGCAAACTTGTTTGCATATCGGTCATCTAGTGCCACTTGAGCGATCTAACTTTGCATACGTGTTAGGATCGAGTGGCGTGGCAAGTTGAGTGGTTAACTCCTTCGGTAAAATGATTATGAAAATGCTAACACACGTGCACAAAGTGGTGATCACTTGTTGGTGTTGGCACTTTTACGAAGGCAGTGGAGTTTGAGTGGTAGAGAGGGTTTGGGTTCCTCTCTCCCTCCCGCCGAGCTTGCGAGGCGGGATTCGGCGCTTTTTGGAGAAGTGAAACGCCTATTTTCTACTGCGCCGAAAGTTGGAAAAGAAACGGAGGCGAATGGAGGTCACAGAGGTGACCGGACGCTGCACCGGACGCGTCCGGTCAGTGTTCAGTGTCTGCGCGATTTTCAGTTCGATGATCGGACGCGAGGCGCGTCCGGTCACTGACGATCGGACGCGTCCGGTCGTCCAGGGAGCTTACTGGACTCCCACCGGACGCGGGCACTGTGGCGTCCGGTCATTTTCTTCAGCGCGTCCGATCACTACTTCGTTGAGCGCTGCTCAGGCGACCAGCGCGTCCGGTCCTTCACGGGACCAGCGCGTCCGGTCGTTCCCGGCGCGTCCGGTCAGTTGGACCAGCGCGTCCGGTCGTTGTTTCGCAGTTAGCCGTTGGGCGACCAGCGCGTCCGGTCGTTTGGACCAGCGCGTCCGGTCGTTTGACAGGCGCGTCCGGTCGTTGCCTAGGGCGCGTCCGGTCGTTGTTTTGACCGTTGGGGTCAGTAACCGTTGGAGGATCTAACGGTCGCATTTGAAATTCGAGGGACACGTGGACGTCGCAGGACGACCGGACGCGGTGAAGCGCGTCCGGTCAGTTACGACCGGCGCGTCCGGTCGTCCCGAGTTTTGCCCAGTGAAGGGGTAACGGCTCTATTTGACCATGGGGTTATAAATAGATGCCTTGGCTGGCTGTGGCCGGAAGCTGAGCACACTATAGTCTTTGTGACTTGTGTGGTAGTGCTTGGGAGCCCACTAACTCACTCATGCTTGATAGTGTTCATCGGATCGAGTGAGAGAGCGATTCTAGTGCGTTGCTTTGAGAGATTGCATCGTGTGGCACTAGGTGATCGTGTTGCAAGCCGGTGGTGCTTGTTACTCTTGGAGGTTGCCACCTCCTAGACGGCTTGGTGGCTTGTGGCTCCGTCGAAGCTCGCAAGAAGATTGTGCGAGGCTCCGGAGAAGCTTTGTGAGGGGGATTGTGCTCACCCCGCGGGGATCGCGAAGAGCAACTCTAGTTGATCGTGTCATTGAGCTACCACACTTTTTGGTAGGTTCTTGCGGTGCCTTTTGACAGGCTCGGTGTGTGACCGATTAGCCGCCGAACCACGGAGTGTTGGTCGACACAACGGGGACGTAGCTTGGTGGCAACCAAGTGAACCTCGGGAGAAAATCACCGTGTCAACATTGTCTACTCTTCTCGGTGGTTTGCCTTCGTGTAACACAAGCTTGTATTTACTTTCATATATACTTGTGCTTGTGTAGTTGCTCTCGTAACTAGTTTGCTTGTGTAGCTTGCTAGTTGTCTTCTTGCTTGTGTAGCTAGAAGCTTCCCATTGCGTGACTAATTTGGTTTGTGTAACCTTGTTTGTCACATTGCTTAGTTTGTGTAGCTAAGTGTTTTGCACTCTCTAATTTGGCATTAGTTGCCTTGTTATTGAGCATTGCTAGTGAGCTTAGGAGCTTTGTGCTTTTGCTTCACTATTTGTGTAGGAGCTCCCTCTTGCTTGTAAAGTGCTAGTGCATAGGTTTGTGTGACCTTACTCTAGAATTGTTTAGGTGAGCTCTTGGTAAGCTAAGCACCTTAGTTGCCTTTTTAGGATCTTTGCAAGGTGCTAGAGAACTTAGATAGAGGGGTGTAGTCTTGGCTAGACCGATAAGTTTAATTCCGCATTTGTTTTGGTTAGCCAACGTGTTTAAGTTTTAGAAAGGACTATTCACCCCCCCTCTAGTCCGCCATCTCGTCCCTTCACTTGCAGGAATTACCCTAGTGATTTGGTTGATCGTGCTCCACAAGATCACGACGGCTGTTGGAGGTGGTGTATCGGTTGCTAAGGCGCTGCTTGGAAGGCTGTAGTCGGGCCGTGAACGTCATCTCCATCCACCAAATCAAGTTATCCACCTTCTCTCATCGAAAGATCAGGATTCACCCTAGCGGGTTCATATCAGTTGGTATCGGAGCAAGGTTGATCGGTGAGAGACTTCTAGTTCTTTGCTATTTTTTTTAATCTCCTATAGTCCAGAAAAAGCCAAAACAAAATTAGTAGATTAGTTCTCCATAATCCCAAAAACCCTTTGAGCTTCATACTATTATTGCTTAGTTAGGGCTTATTGAATTAACGGTTGCATCGTCGTGTCAAGTTGCTGGTCTTAGCGTCTATTCGTTTAGAGTTTCGAGTTCTAGTCACGTTTCTGTCACCATCGCAGATTTGAGTTTATTTGTTTCTCTCAACAAATCCGAGTGGATTTCCAAATTCCTTTGTTTTGTTTACCACCATTATCCTAGCCACGCCCTTGGAGGTTTCATCCACGTCCATATTTCCATCTACAAAAAGGAAATCCAACAAGATCAAGATAGAATTCGATTCGGAGTCCCGTTTTATCCTGAAAAGAAAAGCACCATATTTCCTTTGTCAGGAGTCTGAATAGGGAGTTTAAATACAATCTGGAAACCTTCACTTGCAGGAATTACCCTAGTGATTTGGTTGATCGTGCTCCACAAGATCACGACGGCTGTTGGAGGTGGTGTATCGGTTGCTAAGGCGCTGCTTGGAAGGCTGTAGTCGGGCCGTGAACGTCATCTCCATCCACCAAATCAAGTTATCCACCTTCTCTCATCGAAAGATCAGGATTCACCCTAGCGGGTTCATATCAGTTGGTATCGGAGCAAGGTTGATCGGTGAGAGACTTCTAGTTCTTTGCTATTTTTTTTAATCTCCTATAGTCCAGAAAAAGCCAAAACAAAATTAGTAGATTAGTTCTCCATAATCCCAAAAACCCTTTGAGCTTCATACTATTATTGCTTAGTTAGGGCTTATTGAATTAACGGTTGCATCGTCGTGTCAAGTTGCTGGTCTTAGCGTCTATTCGTTTAGAGTTTCGAGTTCTAGTCACGTTTCTGTCACCATCGCAGATTTGAGTTTATTTGTTTCTCTCAACAAATCCGAGTGGATTTCCAAATTCCTTTGTTTTGTTTACCACCATTATCCTAGCCACGCCCTTGGAGGTTTCATCCACGTCCATATTTCCATCTACAAAAAGGAAATCCAACAAGATCAAGATAGAATTCGATTCGGAGTCCCGTTTTATCCTGAAAAGAAAAGCACCATATTTCCTTTGTCAGGAGTCTGAATAGGGAGTTTAAATACAATCTGGAAACCTTAACTTGTCCTCTTTCCAACTGATCAGAGCTTGGTCCCAAATTCAATCTGAGCGCTTTGCAATTGCCCTGGAGATTTGTGCGTCTGCTGGTTTTGCAAAACAGCCACTTGTTTGACTTTGCTACTGAATCACCCTTCCCAAGGAAACATTTAATTGTTGTAAGTAGCTTGTTAATTCTTGTTGCAAAATTTCAGTTTTGAGCTAGTTGAAAAAAAAATAGAAAAAAAAGACAGAAGAAAGAAAGAAAAGAAAGATAGAAAGAAAGAAAGAAAAGAAAGAGAAAGAAGAAGAGAAGGGTTTTTCTTTTGTTGTTATTCCTGTCCTTGTGATCCTTCTTTGCTGCAGCTCAGTGACTTCGTTTGTGTCTAGGCTCGCGTCTCTAGCACGTACTAGCCTAGGACCAGCACAATAACGTCGTTGAGCGTTTGTTCAATTTGCTTGCAACTAACGTGGTTCTAGTACTTCCTTGCTTTAGCCCACCTACAGCTCCACATATTCGACTACAGCTTGACAATTTGTTTTGTTGCTACGGCACCGATACACTTCACTCCACGGTTGTAGACTTGTTGGTTGCCATCACCTCCTGTTTGGCTTGGTAAGAACTTGTAAGGGCTTGTTTTAACAAGTTGAGTTTGAGAGAGTTACAACCGACACATCCTAGTAGTTGATAGGAGGATACATATTATTTTTGTGTTTCTTGTTTTCTACTAATCATGGCAGGGGATATGGAGATTTTTGAGTTGTTGAAACTAGACCCTCATATTCAGGATGTCATTCAACACTTGCCGTTATATGATGGTAAGTTTGATCCTCAAGCTTACATTGATTGGGAGTTAAAAGTAGACAATGAATTTGATGAGCATGACCTGTCCGAGAAACAAAAGATTTGTATTGCCTCTAATATTTTGATTGAAAATGCTTTGCTAGAATGAAAACACATTTGTAGGCACAACAAAGTTCCAGAATCTTGGAAAGACTTCAAATTTCTTTTTAGAGATGCATTCGTTCCTGCATATTATGTTGATTATTTGCTTGCAAAATTAGACAACTTGAACCAGGGTAGTAAGACTGTGAAACAATACTACCATAATTTTAAGATTTGTATCATGTTTGGTGGATTGGATGAATGCATGGAAGATGTTATGAGTAGATTCATGAGAGGGCCCAATTCTGAAATTCAAACCTTGTTAATTAGCAAATCATATTGCCATATTGGTCAATTGTTTTGTCTGGCTCTCAATGCTGAAAAAGAGATTCTATTATCTGTGAATACTTGCCAGAATGATGTGACCCATAATGTCCAAAATTTGTCCACTCTACATGCTAATGAAGAACAACAAATAGTGGAACCCACTACTGATTTTCCTTTGTCACAAAATGAATTACTCGCTGTTCCTTGTGATAAAGAGGAGTTATGTGCTGATGATTCTTTTACTCCTATGCCACAAGTAGCGAATAAGTGTGATACTTTTGGTTTGGAACCATACAAATGTGTTGAAGATAAGCTTTTTCATCCTATTACATGTGCACAAGATGAACTGAATTTACTGTCCTCTTTAAATACTTTGGGTTATATTGAATTTGATATTCTGTGTAATCTAAATTGTCTAAAAGAGAAACTTAAATTTGATTCTGGTTTGCCAAGTTTTAATCATTGTTCGCTTCATGCAATTAGCAAATATGACAGCAAAGGAGAATATTTGGTGCATAAAGTTTATATTTGTTCTAATCTGAAATATCCTTTTGGGCCACAATACCATGATCAAATTGAGGGCTGCACTAACACTAATGATGTCTTGCAAAGTTTTTCTAGTTTTCCCCATATGCAACAGGATAAATATCAAGAAGGGGAGCACAGTTCACTTTTACCTACAACACATACTCCAACAAAGATCAAACCGAGGACGGTTTGCTGTCAAGAAGGGGAGAATGATGAGGACATCATTGGCTCAAAGATGACCATGCCAACCACTTCTATACCAAAGGTGCAACCATTCTATATGAGGCTTATCATTGAAGCATTTGATGAATTGATGCCGCACCATGATGTGTGTTCATTCTCATTTTCAGAATTACTTACATGGATCAAGGGAAGGTTTGATTGCATATGGAAAGCATGGAAGGTTAATAAAGTTGATTGGGGACCAAATCCAAGTATTCCTAACGTCCTCCGCTAGGCCACCACGTCACTTTGGTTCCAAGGACAGAAAGAGTCCAAGTCCAACACGTTTTGGAAGTTGAATTCGGACTGCAAAATAGTCCCAAATTGCGACGGTCACCACGACTTCATACGGACTCCGATTGGGACGTTATAGCACTTTTTGGAAAGCTTATCAAGTCTATTTTCCAACGGATCTGGACTCATGGCTATATCTTATCCAATGCTTCCGCAATCGTCGTTTCAACGCCGGAACCTTTTCTGCCTTTGGTGCTGCGTCACCCTATTTTGGGCCGATGGTCCATGTATCAATTTGGGTCCATTAAGGACGTGTCCTAGGGTTGGAGAACGACCCCAACACCCCCCTGGTCGTTCCCCTAGGTATTAATAAGGATTAGAGCCGCCACAAATAGATTGGGTTTTGTTTTGTTGAAAGTTTAGCCATTGCTACTTCCTTGTAGACGCGTGTGTTGACTAGACCATCCGTTCTACTTGATTCAGAACCCCAACTTTATGAGTTCAGATTGGTTTTTCATCTCCATATTTGCAATTGAGTTGCTTGTTCTACTTGTTCTTGCTTGTTCCTCGATTGCTTGCAGGAATTACCCTAGTGATTTGGTTGATCGTGCTCCACAAGATCACGACGGCTGTTGGAGGTGGTGTATCGGTTGCTAAGGCGCAGCTTGGAAGGCTGTAGTCGGGCCGTGAACATCATCTCCATCCACCAAATCGAGTTATCCACCTTCTCTCATCGAAAGATCAGGATTCACCCTAGCGGGTTCATATCAGATTGTAGGGCTATTAATAATATCACCATTCGATATCGACACCCTATTCCACGATTAGATGATATGCTTGATGAATTGAGTGGTGCTGTTGTGTTTTCAAAGGTTGATTTGCGTAGTGGGTACCACCAGATTCGTATGAAATTGGGAGATGAATGGAAAACTGCTTTCAAAACTAAGTTCGGTCTATATGAGTGGTTAGTCATGCCTTTTGGGTTAACTAATGCACCTAGTACTTTCATGAGATTAATGAACAAGGTTTTGCATGCTTTCATTGGGAAATTTGTTGTCGTCTACTTTGATGATATACTGATTTATAGCAAATCCATGGATGAACACCTTGATCACTTACGTGCTGTTTTCAATGCTCTACGTGATGCACGTTTGTTTGGTAACCTTGAGAAGTGCACTTTCTGCACCGATCGAGTATCATTTCTTGGCTATGTTGTCACTCCACAGGGAATTGAGGTTGATAAAGCCAAGGTGGAAGCTATACAAGGATGGTCCTTTTAAAGTGATGCAACAAATAAATGAGAATGCATATAAGCTTGATCTTCCTATAGATTTTGGGGTTAGTCCCACATTTAACATTGCAGATTTTGAAGCCTTATTTGGGTGAGGAAGATGAGCTTGAGTCGAGGACGACTCAAATTCAAGAAAGGGAGGATGATGAGGACATCAACACCGATCATACATCCACGCCGTCCACGCCGACACCTGCTGGTCCTATTACTCGTGCTTTTGCTCGAAAAGTTAATCATCAAGTGAGTTCCTTCTTGAGCTCTTGTCCATCCTGTTTAGATCTTGGAGACACGTGCACTCTTGTTTTGATTAGGAATCAAGGAGAAGACCGAAAGGGAAAAGGACTCGCGTAGGCTGGATTCGGACTGCAGCACACCTCCAACTTACGACGGTCGCCATGGTTACATACGGAGTCAGATTGGGGTGATTCTGGACTTGTTGGAAAGCTAATAAAGTCTACTTTCATACGGATCTGACCTCGTACTCATACCTACTCAGAATCGGCGTCAACAGACTAAAAAGCACCGAGAGGTCTATTCTGTCCAGGGTGCTGCACCACCTTAAGTTAGCCCAATGGGCTTGTATCGTTTAGAGTCTAGTAGGGACGCGTCCTAGGGTTGGAGCACGACCCAAACTCTCTTGTGGTCGTCCTTCACACGTCATATACCCCTTAGCCGCCACCAGGAACACTTGGGTTTTGTTTAGATCAAGTTTAGCCATTGCTACTTGCTTGTAGGCGCGCGTGCTGATCCAGTCGTCCGTCTGCTTGTCTTCGGAACCCCACTCATAATAAGATTCAGTGTGAAACCTTCAATTTTATCTTGCAATTTTAGTGCTTGTTTCCTCGTTCTTGCTAGTTCTTCGATTGCTTGCAGGACGGGAGCCCTAGGGGCTGGTTGTCATGCTCCACAAGATCGTGACGGCCTTGGGAAGTGGTGTATCGGTCGCTAAGGCGCGGTCTTGGAAGGCTGTAGTGGGGCCATGAACGTCATCTCCATCCACCAATCGAGTTATCTCACGTTTCTCATCGAAAGATCGACCACAAACCCTTGCGGGTTCATATCATTTGGTATCAGAGCTAGGCCCTTGTTTAAGGGGGTGGGAATGATGAGGACATCCTCCGCTATTACCCGCTGGCAAAGACGCAACAAAAAGGGCCAAGTGGCCTAGTTGTAGTCGGGCGGCGACCGTGTGAGCCTCTGAATAATCCCACCTTACTTAGCTTGGGAGGAGGAAGCCACCTTAAAAGAGAGAGCCACCCTTCCCCTATCGGACTAGTCTTTTAGGGATATTAGTCCTTTCCCCGAGTGGGTGTGCATAAGAACTGTTGGGGTCCGAGCAACCTTAATTTATTGGGCCTCAGCCAACCCTACCTGGGCCGGATGTATCATTCTCAGTGACATTGGTCATTTGGAATCTCGTTTCAATCCATTTGGAGACAATGTTAGTGTCAGTGCAAGATAGGTGCACGGTTTGCGCCAAACATCTCTTAGTGTTTTGGACGCACCCGATGGTACTCCTAGGTGACGATGCTCAAGTGCATGCTCGTTTTGGTCAATTTGGAGATAGTGCTAACCTTGACGCAAGATAGGTGCACAGTTTGCCCCGAACATTCCGTAGGCTCAGAAATCATTTTGGATGCACCGGATAGATCTCCTAGGTGACATTGGTCATGTAGAATCTCATTTCAATCCATTTAGAGATAGTGGTATTGTTAGTTCAACATAGTTGCACTGCTGCGCCAAACGTACCATAGGCACAGAAATCGTTTTGGACGCACCCGATGGTACTCCTAGGTGAGGAGGCTTAAGTGGATGCTCGTTTTGGTCTGTTCAGAGATAGTGCTAATCTTGATGTGAGATTGTTGCACGGTTTGCGTCGAACGTACCATAGGCTCAGAAATTGTTTTGGACGCACCCGATGGATCTCCCATGTGACATTAGTCATGTGGAATCTCGTTTCTATCCATTTGGAGGCAGTGGTACTATCAGTGCAAGATAGGTGCACTGTTTGCGCCAAACATCACTCAGAAATCGTTTTGGACCCACCCGATGGTACTCCTAGGTGACGAGGCTCAAGTGGATGCTCGTTTTGTTATGTTTGGAGGCAGTGCTAATCTTGACGCAAGATAGGTGCACGGTTTGCGCTGAACGTACCATAGGCTCAGAAATCATTTTGGACGCACCCGATGGATCTTCTCATTGACATTAGTCATTTGGAATCTCATTTCAATGCATTTGGAGACAGTGTTAGTGTCAGTGCAAGATAGGTGCACGGTTTGCGCCAAACATCGCTTAGAAATCGTTTTGGACACACCCGATGGTACTCCGAGGTGACGAGGCTCAAGTGGATGCTCGTTTTGGTCTATTTGGAGATATTGCTAACCTTGACGCAAGATAGGTGCACGGTTTGCGTCGAACGTACCATAGGCTTAGAAATTGTTTTGGACGCACCCGATGGATCTCCTATGTGAAATTAGTCATGTGGAATCTCGTTTCAATCCATTTGGAGACAATGGTACTGTCTGTGCAAGATAGGTGCACTGTTTACGCCAAACATCACTCAAAAAATGTTTTGGACACACCGGATGGTACTCCTAGGTGACGAGGCTCAAGTGAATGCTCGTTTTGGTCTGTTTGGAGACAGTGCTAATCTTGATGCAAGATAGGTGCACAGTTTGCGCCGAACGTTTCGTAGGCTCAGAAATCATTTTGGATTCACCTGATGGATCTCCTAGGTGACATTGGTCATGTGGAATCTTGTTTCAATCCATTTAGAGATAGTGGTATTGTCAGTTCAACATAGTTGCACTGTTTGCGCCAAACATACCAAAGGCACAGAAATCATTTTGGATGCACCCGATGGATCTTCTCAGTAACATTGGTCATTTGGAATCTCGTTTCAATCCATTTGGAGACAGTGTTAGTGTCAGTGCAAGATAGGTACACGGTTTGCGCCAAACAACAATTAGAAATCGTTTTGGACGCACCCGATAGTACTCCTAGGTGACAATGCTCAAGTGGATGCTCGTTTTGGTCTATTTGGACATAGTGCTAACCTTGACGCAAGATAGGTGCACAGTTTGCGCTGAACGTTTTGTAGGCTTAGAAATCATTTTGGATGCACCTGACGGATCTCCTAGGTGCCATTGGTCATGTGGAATCTCGTTTCAATCTGTTTAGAGATAGTGGTATTGTCAGTTCAACATAGTTGCACTGTTTGCGCCAAACGTACCATAGGCACAGAAATCATTTTGGACGCACCTGATGGTACTCCTAGGTTAGGAGGCTTAAGTGGATGCTCCTTTTGGTCGGTTCGGAGATAGTGCTAATCTTGATGCGAGATTGGTGCATGGTTTGCGTCGAACATACCATAGGCTCAGAAATCATTTTGGACGCACCCGATGGATCTGCAATGTGACATTGGTCCTGTGGAATCTCGTTTCAATCCATTTGGAGATAGTGCTACTGTTAGTGCAAGATAGGTGCACTGTTTGCGCCAATCGCTTAGAAATCATTTTGGACGAACCCGATGGTACTCCTTGGTCATGAGGCTCAAGTGGATGCTCGTTTTGGTCTATTTGGAGACAGTGCTAATCATGACGCAAGATAGGTGCACGGTTTGCGCCGAACAAACCATAGGCTCAGAAATCATTTTGGATGCACCTGATGGATCTTCTCAGGGACATTGGTCATTTGGAACCTCGTTTCAATCCATTTGGAGACAGTGTTAGTGTCAGTGCCAGATAGGTGGACGGTTTGCGCCAAACATCGCTTAGAAATTGTTTTGGATGCACCCGATGGTACTCCTAGGTGACGAGGCTCAAGTGGATGCTCGTTTTGGTCTATTTGGAGATAGTGCTAACGTTGACGCAACATAGGTGCACAGTTTGCGCCGAACGTTCCGTAGGCTCAGAAATCATTTTGGATGCACCCGATGGATCGCCTAGGTGACATTGGTCATGTGGAATCTCGTTTCAATCCATTTAGAGGTAGTGGTATTGTCAGTTCACCATAGTTGCACTGTTTGCGCCAAACGTACCATAGGCACAGAAATCATTTTGGACGCACCCGATGTTACTCCTAGGTGACGAGGCTTAAGTGGATGCTTGTTTTGGTCGGTTCGGAGATAGTGCTAATCTTGATGCAAGATTAGTGCACGGTTTGTGTCGAACATACCATAGGCTCAAAAATCATTTTGGACGCACCCGATCGATCTGCAATGTGACATTTATCCTCTGGAATCTCGTTTCAATCTATTTGGAGACAATGCTACTGTTAGTGCAAGATAGGTGCACTGTTTGCGCCAAACATCGCTCAGAAATCGTTTTGGACGGACCCAATGGTACTCCTAGGTGACGAGTCTCAAGTGGATGCTCGTTTTGGTCTGTTTGGAGATAGTGCTAACCTTGACGCATGATAGGTGCACGGTTTGCGCCGAACGTACCGTAGGCTCGAAATCATTTTGGATGCACCTGATGGATCTCCTAGGTGACATTGGTCATTTGGAATCTTATTTCAATCCATTTACAGATAGCGGTACTGTCAGTCCAAGATAGGTGCACTGTTTGCGCTGAACGTACCATAGGCTCAGAAATCATTTTGGACGCACCTGATGGATCTTCTCAGTGACATTGGTCATTTGGAATCTCGTTTCAATCCATTTGGAGATAGTGTTAGTGTCAGTGCTAGATAGGTGCACGGTTTGCGCCAAACATCGCTTAGAAATCGTTTTGGATGCACTCGATGGTACACATAGGTGACGAGGCTCAAGTGGATGCTCGTTTTGGTCTATTTGGACATAGTGCTAACCTTGATGCAAGATAGGTGCACAGTTTGCGCCGAACGTTCCGTAGGCTCAGAAATCATTTTGGATGCACCCGATGGATCTCCTAGGTGACATTGGTCATGTGGAATCTCATTTTAATCCATTTAGAGGTAGTGGTATTGTCAGTTCACCATAGTTGCACAGTTTGCGCCAAACATACCATAGGCATAGAAATCGTTTTGGACGCACCCGATGGTACTCCTAGGTGACGAGGCTTAAGTGGATGCTCGTTTTGGTCGGTTCGGAGATAGTGCTAATCTTGATGCGAGATTGGTGCATGGTTTGTGTCGAACGTACCATAGGCTCAGAAATCATTTTGGACGCACCCGATGGATCTTCTCAGTAACATTGGTCATTTGGAATCTCGTTTCAATCCATTTGGAGACAGTGTTAGTGTCAGTGCAAGATAGGTACACGGTTTGCGCCAAACAACAATTAGAAATCGTTTTGGACGCACCCGATAGTACTCCTAGGTGACAATGCTCAAGTGGATGCTCGTTTTGGTCTATTTGGACATAGTGCTAACCTTGACGCAAGATAGGTGCACAGTTTGCGCTGAACGTTTTGTAGGCTTAGAAATTATTTTGGATGCACCTGACGGATCTCCTAGGTGCCATTGGTCATGTGGAATCTCGTTTCAATCTGTTTAGAGATAGTGGTATTGTCAGTTCAACATAGTTGCACTGTTTGCGCCATACGTACCATAGGCACAGAAATCATTTTGGACGCACCTGATGGTACTCCTAGGTTAGGAGGCTTAAGTGGATGCTCCTTTTGGTCGGTTCGGAGATAGTGCTAATCTTGATGCGAGATTGGTGCATGGTTTGCGTCGAACATACCATAGGCTCAGAAATCATTTTGGACGCACCCGATGGATCTGCAATGTGACATTGGTCCTGTGGAATCTCGTTTCAATCCATTTGGAGATAGTGCTACTGTTAGTGCAAGATAGGTGCACTGTTTGCGCCAATCGCTTAGAAATCATTTTGGACGAACCCGATGGTACTCCTTGGTCATGAGGCTCAAGTGGATGCTCGTTTTGGTCTATTTGGAGACAGTGCTAATCATGACGCAAGATAGGTGCACGGTTTGCGCCGAACAAACCATAGGCTCAGAAATCATTTTGGATGCACCTGATGGATCTTCTCAGGGACATTGGTCATTTGGAACCTCGTTTCAATCCATTTGGAGACAGTGTTAGTGTCAGTGCTAGATAGGTGGACGGTTTGCGCCAAACATCGCTTAGAAATTGTTTTGGATGCACCCGATGGTACTCCTAGGTGACGAGGCTCAAGTGGATGCTTGTTTTGGTCTATTTGGAGATAGTGCTAACGTTGACGCAACATAGGTGCACAGTTTGCGCCGAACGTTCCGTAGGCTCAGAAATCATTTTGGATGCACCCGATGGATCGCCTAGGTGACATTGGTCATGTGGAATCTCGTTTCAATCCATTTAGAGGTAGTGGTATTGTCAGTTCACCATAGTTGCACTGTTTGCGCCAAACGTACCATAGGCACAGAAATCATTTTGGACGCACCCGATGTTACTCCTAGGTGACGAGGCTTAAGTGGATGCTTGTTTTGGTCGGTTCGGAGATAGTGCTAATCTTGATGCAAGATTAGTGCACGGTTTGTGTCGAACATACCATAGGCTCAGAAATCATTTTGGACGCACCCGATCGATCTGCAATGTGACATTAATCCTCTGGAATCTCGTTTCAATCTATTTGGAGACAATGCTACTGTTAGTGCAAGATAGGTGCACTGTTTGCGCCAAACATCGCTCAGAAATCGTTTTGGACGGACCCAATGGTACTCCTAGGTGACGAGTCTCAAGTGGATGCTCGTTTTGGTCTGTTTGGAGATAGTGCTAACCTTGACGCATGATAGGTGCACGGTTTGCGCCGAACGTACCGTAGGCTCGAAATCATTTTGGATGCACCTGATGGATCTCCTAGGTGACATTGGTCATTTGGAATCTTATTTCAATCCATTTACAGATAGCGGTACTGTCAGTCCAAGATAGGTGCACTGTTTGCGCTGAACGTACCATAGGCTCAGAAATCATTTTGGACGCACCTGATGGATCTTCTCAGTGACATTGGTCATTTGGAATCTCGTTTCAATCCATTTGGAGATAGTGTTAGTGTCAGTGCTAGATAGGTGCACGGTTTGCGCCAAACATCGCTTAGAAATCGTTTTGGGTGCACTCGATGGTACACATAGGTGACGAGGCTCAAGTGGATGCTCGTTTTGGTCTATTTGGACATAGTGCTAACCTTGATGCAAGATAGGTGCACAGTTTGCGCCGAACGTTCCGTAGGCTCAGAAATCATTTTGGATGCACCCGATGGATCTCCTAGGTGACATTGGTCATGTGGAATCTCATTTTAATCCATTTAGAGGTAGTGGTATTGTCAGTTCACCATAGTTGCACAGTTTGCGCCAAACATACCATAGGCATAGAAATCGTTTTGGACGCACCCGATGGTACTCCTAGGTGACGAGGCTTAAGTGGATGCTCGTTTTGGTCGGTTCGGAGATAGTGCTAATCTTGATGCGAGATTGGTGCATGGTTTGTGTCGAACGTACCATAGGCTCAGAAATCATTTTGGACGCACCTGATGGATCTGCAATGTGACATTGGTCCTGTGGAATCTCGTTTCAATCCATTTAGAGACAGTGCTACTGTCAGTGCAAGATAGGTGCACTATTTGCGCCAAACATCGCTCAGAAATTGTTCTGGACGGACCCAATGGTACTTGCAAGGTGTCTCAAGTGGATGCTCGTTTTGGTCTATTTGGACATAGTGCTAACCTTGACGCAAGATAGGTGCACAGTTTGCGCCGAATGTTCCGTAGGCTCAGAAATCATTTTGGATGAACCCGATGGATCTCCTAGGTGACATTGGTCATGTGGAATCTCATTTTAATCCATTTAGAGGTAGTGGTATTGTCAGTTCACCATAGTTGCACAGTTTGCGCCAAACATACCATAGGCATAGAAATCGTTTTGGACGCACCCGATGGTACTCCTAGGTGACGAGGCTTAAGTGGATGCTCGTTTTGGTCGGTTCGGAGATAGTGCTAATCTTGATGCGAGATTGGTGCATGGTTTGTGTCGAACGTACCATAGGCTCAGAAATCATTTTGGACGCACCTGATGGATCTGCAATGTGACATTGGTCCTGTGGAATCTCGTTTCAATCCATTTAGAGACAGTGCTACTGTCAGTGCAAGATAGGTGTACTGTTTGCGCCAAACATCGCTCAGAAATTGTTTTGGACGGACCCAATGGTACTCCAAGGTGTCTCAAGTGGATGCTCGTTTTGGTCTATTTGGGCATAGTGCTAAACTTGACGCAAGATAGGTGCACAGTTTGCGCCGAACATTCCGTAGGCTCAGAAATCATTTTGGATGAACCCGATGGATCTCCTAGGTGACATTGGTCATGTGGAATCTCATTTTAATCCATTTAGAGGTAGTGGTATTGTCAGTTCACCATAGTTGCACAGTTTGCGCCAAACATACCATAGGCATAGAAATCATTTTGGACGCACCCAATGGTACTCCTAGGTGACGAGGCTTAAGTGGATGCTCGTTTTGGTCGGTTCGGAGATACTGCTAATCTTGATGCGAGATTGGTGCATGGTTTGTGTCGAACGTACCATAGGCTCAGAAATCATTTTGGACGCACCTGACGGATCTGCAATGTGACATTGGTCCTGTGGAATCTCGTTTCAATCCATTTAGAGACAGTGCTACTGTCAGTGCAAGATAGGTGCACTGTTTGCGCCAAACATCGCTCAGAAATTGTTTTGGACAGACCCAATGGTACTGCTAGGTGATGAGTCTCAAGTGGATGCTCGTTTTGGTCTGTTTGGAGATAGTGCTAACCTTGACGCAAGATAGGTGCACGTTTTGCACCGAACGTACCATAGGCTCGAAATCATTTTGGATGCACCTGATGGATCTCCTAGGTGACATTGGTCATGTGGAATCTTGTTTCAATCCATTTAGAGATAGCGGTACAGTCAGTCCAAGATAGGTGCACTGTTGGCGCCAAACATACCATAGGCACAGAAATCGTTTTGGACGCACCCGATGGGTACTCCTAGGTGAAGAGGCTTAAGTGGATGCTCGTTTTGGTCTGTTTGGAGATAGTGCTAATCTTGATGCGAGATTGGTGCACGGTTTGCGTCGAACGTACCATAGGCTCAGAAATTGTTTTGGACGCACCTGATGGATCTGCAATGTGACATTGGTCATGTGGAATCTTATTTCAATTCATTTGGAGACAGTGGTAGTGTCAATGCAAGATAGGTGCACTGTTTGCACCAAACATCACTCATAAATCGTTTTGGACGCACCCGATGGTACTCCTAGGTGACGAGGCTCAAGTGGATGCTCATTTTGGTCTGTTTGGAGACAGTGCTAATCTTGACGCAAGATAGGTGCACGGTTTGCGCCGAACATACCATAGGCTCAGAAATCATTTTGGATGCACCCGATGGATCTTCTCAGTGACATTGGTCATTTGGAATCTCGTTTCAATCCATTTGGAGATAGTGTTAGTGTCAGTGCTAGATAGGTGCACGGTTTGCGCCAAACATCGCTTAGAAATCGTTTTGGATGCACCCAATGGTACTCCTAGGTGACGAGGCTCAAGTGGATGCTCGTTTTGGTCTATTTGGACATAGTGCTAATCTTGACGCAAGATAGGTGCACAGTTTGCGCCAAACGTTCCGTAGGCTCAGAAATCATTTTCGATGCACCCGATGGATCTCCTAGGTGACATTGGTCATGGGGAATCTCATTTTAATCCATTTAGAGGTAGTGGTATTGTCAGTTCACCATAGTTGCACGGTTTGCGCCAAACGTACCATTGGCATAGAAATCGTTTTGGACGCACCCGATGGTACTCCTAGGTGACGAGGCTTAAGTGGATGCTCGTTTTGGTTGGTTCGGAGATAGTGCTAATCTTGATGCGAGATTGGTGCATGGTTTGTGTCGAACGTACCATAGGCTCAGAAATCCTTTTGGACGCACCTGATGGATCTGCAATGTGACATTGGTCCTGTGGAATCTCGTTTCAATCCATTTAGAGACAGTGCTACTGTTAGTGCAAGATAGGTGCACTGTTTGCGCCAAACATCGCTCAGAAATTGTTTTGGACGGACCCAATGGTACTCCAAGGTGTCTCAAGTGGATGCTCGTTTTGGTCTATTTGGACATAGTGCTAACCTTGATGCAAGATAGGTGCACAGTTTGCGCCGAACGTTCCGTAGGCTCAGAAATCATTTTGGATGAACCCGATGGATCTCCTAGGTGACATTGGTCATGTGGAATCTCATTTTAATCCATTTAGAGGTAGTGGTATTGTCAGTTCACCATAGTTGCACAGTTTGCGCCAAACATACCATAGGCATAGAAATAATTTTGGACGCACCCGATGGTACTCCTAGGTGACGAGGCTTAAGTGGATCTCGTTTTGGTCGGTTCGGAGATAGTGCTAATCTTGATGGGAGATTGGTGCATGGTTTGTGTCGAACATACCATAGGCTCAGAAATCATTTTGGACGCACCTGACGGATCTGCAATGTGACATTGGTCCTGTGGAATCTCGTTTCAATCCATTTAGAGACAGTGCTACTGTCAGTGCAAGATAGGTGCACTGTTTGCGCCAAACATCGCTCAGAAATTGTTTTGGACAGACCCAATGGTACTCCTAGGTGACGAGTCTCAAGTGGATGCTCGTTTTGGTCTGTTTGGAGATAGTGCTAACCTTGACGCAAGATAGGTGCACGGTTTGCACCGAATGTACCATAGGCTCGAAATCATTTTGGATGCACCTGATGGATCTCCTAGGTGACATTGGTCATGTGGAATCTTGTTTCAATCCATTTAGAGATAGCGGTACTGTCAGTCCAAGATAGGTGCACTGTTGGTGCCAAACATACCATAGGCACAGAAATCGTTTTGGACGCACCCGATGGGTACTCCTAGGTGAAGAGGCTTAAGTGGATGCTCGTTTTGGTCTGTTTGGAGATAGTGCTAATCTTGATGCGAGATTGGTGCACGGTTTGCGTCGAACGTACCATAGGCTCAGAAATCGTTTTGGACGCACCTGATGGATCTGCAATGTGACATTGGTCATGTGGAATCTCATTTCAATTCGTTTGGAGACAGTGGTAGTGTCAGTGCAAGATAGGTGCACTGTTTGCACCAAACATCACTCATAAATCGTTTTGGACGCACCCGATGGTACTCCTAGGTGACGAGGCTCAAGTGGATGCTCATTTTGGTCTGTTTGGAGACAGTGCTAATCTTGACGCAAGATAGGTGCACGGTTTGCGCCGAACATACCATAGGCTCAGAAATCATTTTGGACGCACCCGATGGATCTTGTTAGTGACATTGGTCATTTGGAATTTCGTTTCAATCCATTTGGAGATAATGTTAGTGTCAGTGCTAGATAGGTGCACGGTTTGCGCCAAACATCGCTTAGAAATCGTTTTGGATGCACCCAATGGTACTCCTAGGTGACGAGGCTCAAGTGGATGCTCATTTTGGTCTATTTAGACATAGTGCTAATCTTGACGCAAGATAGGTGCACAGTTTGCGCCGAACGTTCCGTAGGCTCAGAAATCATTTTGGATGCACCCGATGGATCTCCTAGGTGACATTGGTCATGTGGAATCTCATTTTAATCCATTTAGAGGTAGTGGTATTGTCAGTTCACCATAGTTGCACAGTTTGCACCAAACATACCATAGGCATAGAAATCGTTTTGGACGCACCCGATGGTACTCCTAGGTGACGAGGCTTAAGTGGATGCTCGTTTTGGTCGGTTCAGAGATAGTGCTAATCTTGATGCGAGATTGGTGTATGGTTTGTGTCGAACGTACCATAGGCTCAGAAATCATTTTGGACGCACCTGATGGATCTGCAATGTGACATTGGTCCTGTGGAATCTCGTTTCAATCCATTTAGAGACAGTGCTACTGTCAGTGCAAGATAGGTGCACTGTTTGCGCCAAACATCGCTCAGAAATTGTTTTGGACGGACCCAATGCTACTCCAAGGTGTCTCAAGTGGATGCTCGTTTTGGTCTATTTGGACATAGTGCTAACCTTGACGCAAGATAGGTGCACAGTTTGCGCCGAATGTTCCGTAGGCTCAGAAATCATTTTGGATGAACCCGATGGATCTCCTAGGTGACATTGGTCATGTGGAATCTCATTTTAATCCATTTAGAGGTAGTGGTATTGTCAGTTCACCATAGTTGCACAGTTTGCGCCAAACATACCATAGGCATAGAAATCGTTTTGGACGCACCCGATGGTACTCCTAGGTGACGAGGCTTAAGTGGATGCTCGTTTTGGTCGGTTCGGAGATAGTGCTAATCTTGATGCGAGATTGGTGCATGGTTTGTGTCGAACGTACCATAGGCTCAGAAATCATTTTGGACGCACCTGATGGATCTGCAATGTGACATTGGTCCTGTGGAATCTCGTTTCAATCCATTTAGAGACAGTGCTACTGTCAGTGCAAGATAGGTGTACTGTTTACGCCAAACATCGCTCAGAAATTATTTTGGACGGACCCAATGGTACTCCAAGGTGTCTCAAGTGGATGCTCGTTTTGGTCTATTTGGACATAGTGCTAAACTTGACGCAAGATAGGTGCACAGTTTGCGCCGAACGTTCCGTAGGCTCAGAAATCATTTTGGATGAACCCGATGGATCTCCTAGGTGACATTGGTCTTGTGGAATCTCATTTTAATCCATTTAGAGGTAGTGGTATTGTCAGTTCACCATAGTTGCACAGTTTGCGCCAAACATACCATAGGCATAGAAATCATTTTGGACGCACCCGATGGTACTCCTAGGTGACGAGGCTTAAGTGGATGCTCGTTTTGGTCGGTTCGGAGATACTGCTAATCTTGATGCGAGATTGGTGCATGGTTTGTGTCGAACGTACCATAGGCTCAGAAATCATTTTGGACGCACCTAACGGATCTGCAATGTGACATTGGTCCTGTGGAATCTCGTTTCAATCCATTTAGAGACAGTGCTACTATCAGTGCAAGATAGGTGCACTGTTTGCGCCAAACATCGCTCAGAAATTGTTTTGGACAGACCCAATGGTACACCTAGGTGACGAGTCTCAAGTGGATGCTCGTTTTGGTCTGTTTGGAGATAGTGCTAACCTTGACGCAAGATAGGTGCACGTTTTGCACCGAACGTACCATAGGCTCGAAATCATTTTGGATGCACCTGATGGATATCCTAGGTGAGATTGGTCATGTGGAATCTTGTTTCAATCCATTTAGAGATAGCGGTACAGTCAGTCCAAGATAGGTGCACTGTTGGCGCCAAACATACCATAGGCACAGAAATCGTTTTGGACGCACCCGATGGGTACTCCTTGGTAAAGAGGCTTAAGTGGATGCTCGTTTTGGTCTGTTTGGAGATAGTGCTAATCTTGATGCGAGATTGGTGCACGGTTTGCGCCGAACGTACCATAGGCTCAGAAATTGTTTTGGACGCACCTGATGGATCTGCAATGTGACATTGGTCATGTGGAATCTTATTTCAATTCATTTGGAGACAGTGGTAGTGTCAGTGCAAGATAGGTGCACTGTTTGCACCAAACATCACTCATAAATCGTTTTGGACGCACCCGATGGTACTCCTAGGTGACGAGGCTCAAGTGGATGCTCATTTTGGTCTGTTTGGAGACAGTGCTAATCTTGACGCAAGATAGGTGCACGGTTTGCGCCGAACATACCATAGGCTCAGAAATCATTTTGGATGCACCCGATGGATCTTCTCAGTGACATTGGTCATTTGGAATCTCGTTTCAATCCATTTGGAGATAGTGTTAGTGTCAGTGCTAGATAGGTGCACGGTTTGTGCCAAACATCGCTTAGAAATCGTTTTGGATGCACCCAATGGTACTCCTAGGTGACGAGGCTCAAGTGGATGCTCGTTTTGGTCTATTTGGACATAGTGCTAATCTTGACGCAAGATAGGTGCACAGTTTGCGCCGAATGTTCCGTAGGCTCAGAAATCATTTTGGATGCACCCGATGGATCTCCTAGGTGACATTGGTCATGGGGAATCTCATTTTAATCCATTTAGAGGTAGTGGTATTGTCAGTTCACCATAGTTGCACGGTTTGCGCCAAACGTACCATTGGCATAGAAATCGTTTTGGACGCACCCGATGGTACTCCTAGGTGACGAGGCTTAAGTGGATGCTCGTTTTGGTCGGTTCGGAGATAGTGCTAATCTTGATGCGAGATTGGTGCATGGTTTGTGTCGAACGTACCATAGGCTCAGAAATCATTTTGGACGCACCTGATGGATCTGCAATGTGACATTGGTCCTATGGAATCTTGTTTCAATCCATTTAGAGACAGTGCTACTGTTAGTGCAAGATAGGTGCACTGTTTGCGCCAAACATCGCTCAGAAATTGTTTTGGACGGACCCAATGGTACTCCAAGGTGTCTCAAGTGGATGCTCGTTTTGGTCTATTTGGACATAGTGCTAACCTTGATGCAAGATAGGTGCACAGTTTGCGCCGAACGTTCCGTAGGCTCAGAAATCATTTTGGATGAACCCGATGGATCTCCTAGGTGACATTGGTCATGTGGAATCTCATTTTAATCCATTTAGAGGTAGTGGTATTGTCAGTTCACCATAGTTGCACAGTTTGCGCCAAACATACCATAGGCATAGAAATCATTTTGGACGCACCCGATGGTACTCCTAGGTGACAAGGCTTAAGTGGATGCTCGTTTTGGTCGGTTCGGAGATAGTGCTAATCTTGATGCGAGATTGGTGCATGGTTTGTGTCGAACGTACCATAGGCTCAGAAATCATATTGGACGCACCTGACGGATCTGCAATGTGACATTGGTCCTGTGGAATCTCGTTTCAATCCATTTAGAGACAGTGCTACTGTCAGTGCAAGATAGGTGCACTGTTTGCGCCAAACATCGCTCAGAAATTGTTTTGGACAGACCCAATGGTACTCCTAGGTGACGAGTCTCAAGTGGATGCTCGTTTTGGTCTGTTTGGAGATAGTGCTAACCTTGACGCAAGATAGGTGCACGGTTTGCACCGAACGTACCATAGGCTCGAAATCATTTTGGATGCACCTGATGGATCTCCTAGGTGACATTGGTCATGTGGAATCTTGTTTCAATCCATTTAGAGATAGCGGTACTGTCAGTCCAAGATAGGTGCACTGTTGGTGCCAAACATACCATAGGCACAGAAATCGTTTTGGACGCAACCGATGGGTACTCCTAGGTGAAGAGGCTTAAGTGGATGCTCGTTTTGGTCTGTTTGGAGATAGTGCTAATCTTGATGCGAGATTGGTGCACGGTTTGCGTCGAACGTACCATAGGCTCAGAAATCATTTTGGACGCACCCGATGGACCTTGTCAGTGACATTGGTCATTTGGAATCTCGTTTCAATCCATTTGGAGATAATGTTAGTGTCAGTGCTAGATAGGTGCACGGTTTGCGCAAAACATCGCTTAGAAATCGTTTTGGATGCACCCAATGGTACTCCTAGGTGACGAGGCTCAAGTGGATGCTCATTTTGGTCTATTTGGACATAGTGCTAATCTTGACGCAAGATAGGTGCACAGTTTGCGCCGAATGTTCCGTAGGCTCAGAAATCATTTTGGATGCACCCGATGGATCTCCTAGGTGACATTGGTCATGTGGAATCTCATTTTAATCCATTTAGAGGTAGTGGTATTGTCAGTTCACCATAGTTGCACGGTTTGCGCCAAACGTACCATTGGCATAGAAATCGTTTTGGACGCACCCGATGGTACTCCTAGGTGACGAGGCTTAAGTGGATGCTCGTTTTGGTCGGTTCGGAGATAGTGCTAATCTTGATGCGAGATTGGTGCACGGTTTGCGTTGAACGTACCATAGGCTCAGAAATCATTTTGGACGCACCCGATGGATCTTCTAAGTTACATTGGTCATTTGGAATCTCATTTCAATCCATTTGGAGACAGTTTTAGTGTCAGTGCAAGATAGGTGCATGGTATGAGCAAACATCGCTTAGAAATCGTTTTAGACGCACCCGATGGTACTGCTAGGTGACGAGGCTCAAGTGGATGCTCGTTTTGGTCTGTTTGGAGACAGTGCTAATCTTGACGCAAGATAGGTGCACGGTTTGCGCCGAACATACCATAGGCTCAGAAATCAGTTTGGACGCACCCAATGGATCTTCTCAGTGACATTGGTCATTTGGAATCTCGTTTCAATCCATTTGGAGACAGTTTTAGTGTCAGTGCAAGATAGGTGCACGGTTTGCGCCAAACATCGCTTAGAAAATCATTTTGGATGCACCCGATGGTACTCCTAGGTGACGAGGCTCAAGTGGATGCTCGTTTTGGTCTATTTGGAGATAGTGCCAACCTTGACGCAAGATACAGTTTGCGCCAAACATTCCGTATGCTTAGAAATCATTTTGGATGCACCCGATGGATCTCCTAGGTGACATTGGTCAGGTGGAATCTCATTTCAATCCATTTAGAGGTAGTGGTATTGTCAGTTCACCATAGTTGCACGGTTTGCGCCAAACATACCATAGGCATAGAAATCATTTTGGACGCACCCGATGGTACTCCTAAGTGACTAGGCTTAAGTGGATGCTCGTTTTGGTCGGTTCGGAGATAGTGCTAATCTTGATACGAGATTGGTGCACGGTTTGTGTCGAACGTACCATAGGCTCAGAAATCATTTTGGACGCACCCGATGGATCTGCAATGTGACATTGGTCCTGTTGAATCTCGTTTCAATCCATTTGGAGACAGTGCTACTGTCAGTGCAAGATAGGTGCACTGTTTGCGCCAAACATCGCTCAGAAATCGTTTTGGTGGAACCCGATGGTACTCCTAGGTGACGAGGCTCAAGTGGATGCTCGTTTTGGTCTGTTTGGAGACAGTGCTAATCTTGACGCAAGATAGGTGCACGGTTTGCGCCGAACATACCATGGGCTCAGAAATCATTTTGGACGCACCCGATGGCTCTTCTCAGTGACATTGGTCATTTGGAATCTCGTTTCAATCCATTTGGACACAGTGTTAGTGTCAGTGCTAGATAGGTGCACAGTTTACGCCAAACATCGCTTAGAACTCATTTTGGATGCACCCGATGGTACTCCTAGGTGATGAGGCTCAAGTGGATGCACGTTTTGGTCTATTTGGAGATAGTGCTAACCTTGATGTAAGATAGGTGCACAGTTTGCGCCGAATGTTCCGTAGGCTCAGAAATCTTTTTGGATGCACCCGATGGATCTCATAGGTGACATTGGTCATGTAGAATCTCGTTTCAATCCATTTAGAGGTAGTTGTATTGTCAGTTCACCATAGTTGCACTGTTTGCGCCAAACGTACCATAGGCACATAAATCGTTTTGGACGCACCCGATGGTACTCCTAGGTGACGAGGATTAAGTGGATGCTTGTTTTGGTCGGTTTGGAGATAGTGCTAATCTTGATGCGAGATTAGTGCACGGTTTGTGTCGAACGTACCATAGGCTCAGAAATCATTTTGGAAGCACCCGATGGATCTGCAATGTGACATTGGTCCTGTGGAATCTTGTTTCAATCCATTTGAAGACAGTGCTACTGTCAGTGCAAGATAGATGCACTGTTTGCGCCAAACATCGCTCAGAAATCATTTTGGACGAACCCGATGGTACTCTTAGGTGACGAGGCTCAAGTGGATGCTCGTTTTGGTCTGTTTGGAGACAGCGGTAATCTTGACGCAAGATAGGTGCACGGTTTGCGCCGAACATACCATAGGCTCAGAAATCATTTTGGACGCACCCGATGGATCTTCTCAGTGACATTGGTCATTTGGAATCTCGTTTCAATCTATTTGGAGACAGTGTTAGTGTCAGTGCCAGATAGGTGCACGGTTTGCGCCAAACTTCGCTTAGAAATAGTTTTGGATGCACCCGATGGTACTCATATGTGACGAGGCTCAAGTGGATGCTCGTTTTGGTCTATTTGGAGATAGTGCTAACCTTGACGCAAGATAGGTGCACAGTTTGCGCCGAACGTTCCGTAGGCTCAGAAATCATTTTGGATGCACTTGATGGATCTCCTAGGTGACATTGGTCATGTGGAATCTTGTTTGAATCCATTTAGAGACAGCGGTACTGTCAGTCCAAGATAGGTGCACTGTTTGCGCCAAACGTACCATAGGCACAGAAATCGTTTTGAACGCACCCGATGGGTACTCCTAGGTGACGAGGCTTAAGTAGATGCTCATTTTGGTCTGTTTGGAGATAGTGCTAATCTTGATGCGAGATTGGTGCACGGTTTGCGTCGAACGTACCATAGGCTCAGAAATCATTTTGGACGCACCCGATGGATCTGCAATGTGACATTGGTCATGTGGAATCTCATTTCATTCCATTTGGAGACAGTGGTAGTGTTAGTGCAAGATAGGTGCACTGTTTGCGCCAAACATCACTCAGAAATCATTTTGGACGCACCCGATGGTACTCCTAGGTGACGAGGCTCAAGTGGATGCTCGTTTTGGTCTGTTTGGAGACAGTGCTAATCTTGACGCAAGATAGGTGCACGGTTTGCGCCAAATGTACCATTGGCTCAGAAATCATTTTGGACGCACCCGATGGATCTTCTCAGTGACATTGGTCATTTGGAATCTCGTTTCAACCCATTTGGAGACAGTTTTAGTGTCAGTGCAAGATTGGTGCGTGGTTTCCGCCAAACATCGCTAAGAAATCATTTTGGACGCACCCGATGGTACAACTAGGTGACGAGGCTGAAGTGGATGCTCATTTTGGTCTATTTGGAGATATTGCTAACCTTGACGCAAGATAGGTGCACGGTTTGCACCGAAAGTACCGTAGACTCAGAAATCATTTTGGATGCACCTGATGGATCTCCTAGGTGACATTGGTCATGTGGAATCTCGTTTCAATCCATTTAGAGATAGTGGTATTGTTAGTTCAAGATGGTTGCACTGTTTGCGCCAAACGTACCATAGGCACAGAAATCGTTTTCGACGCACCCGATGGTACTCCTAGGTGAGGAGGCTTAAGTGGATGCTTGTTTTGGTCTATTCGGAGATAGTGCTAATCTTGATGCGAGATTGGTGCACGGTTTGTGTCGAACGTACCATAGCCTCAGAAAATCATTTTGGACGCACCCGATGGATCTCCTATGTGACATTGGTCATGTGGAATCTTGTTTCAATCCATATGGAGACAGTGGTACTGTCAGTGCAAGATAGGTGCACTGTTTGCGCAAAACATCACTCAGAAATCATTTTTGACGCACTCGATGGTACTTCTAGGTGACGAGGCTCAAGTGGATTCTCGTTTTGGTCTCTTTGGAGACAGTGCTAATCTTCATGCAAGATAGGTGCACGGTTTACGTCGAACATACCATAGGCTCAGAAATCATTTTGGACGCACCCGATGGATCTTCTCAGTGACATTGGTCATTTGGCTTCTCATTTCAATCCATTTGGAGACAGTGTTAGTGTCAGTGCAAGATAGGTGCATGGTTTGCACCAAACATCGCTTAGAAATAGTTTTGGACACACCCGATGGTACTCCGAGGTGACGAGGCTCAAGTTGATGCTCGTTTTGGTCTATTTGGAGATAGTGCTAACCTTGACGCAAGATAGGTGCACGGTTTGCGTCGAATGTACCATAGGCTCAGAAATTATTTTGGACGCACCCGATGGATCTCCTATGTGAAATTAGTCAAGTGGAATCTCGTTTCAATCCATTTGGAGACAGTGGTACTGTCAGTGCAAGATAGGTGCACTGTTTGCGCCAAACATCACTCAAAAATCGTTTTGGACGCACCTGATGGTAGTCCTAGGTGACGAGGCTCAAGTGGATGCTCATTTTGGTCTGTTTGAAGACAGTGCTAATCTTGACGCAAGATAGGTGCATGGTTTACGCCGAACGTACCATAGGCTCAAAAATCATTTTGGACGCACCTGATGGATCTTCTCAGTGACATTGGTCATTTGGAATCTTGTTTTAATTCATTTGGAGATAGTTTTAGTGTAAGTGCAAGATAGGTGTACGGTTTGCGCCAGACATCACTTAAAAATCGTTTTGGACGCACCCGATGGTACTCCTAGGTGACGAGGCTCAAGTGGATGCTCATTTTGGTCTATTTGGACATAGTGCTAACCTTGACGCAAGATAGGTGCACAGTTCGCGCTGAACGTTCCGTAGGCTCAGAAATCATTTTGGATGCACCTGATGGATCTCCTAGGTGACATTGGTCATGTGGAATCTCGTTTCAATCCGTTTAGAGATAGTGGTATTGTTAGTTCAACATAGTTGCATTGTTTGCGCCAAACATACCATAGGCTCAGAAATCATTTTGGACGCACCCAATGGTACTCCTAGGTGAGGAGGCTTAAGTGGATGCTCGTTTTGGTCGGTTCAGAGATAGTGCTAATCTTGATGCGAGATTGGTGCACGGTTTGCGTCGAACGTACCATAGGCTCAGAAATCATTTTGGACGCACCCAATGGATCTGCAATGTGATATTGGTCCTGTGGAATCTCGTTTCAATCCATTTGGAGACAGTGCTACTGTCAGTGCAAGATAGGTGCACTGTTTGCGCCAAACATCGCTCAGAAATCGTTTTGGACAAACCCGATGGTACTCCTAGGTGACGAGGCTCAAGTGGATGCTCGTTTTGGTCTGTTTGGAGACAGTGGTAATCTTGACACAATATAGGTGCACGGTTTGCGCCGAACATACCATAGGCTCAGAAATCATTTTGGACGCACCCGATGGATCTTCTCAGGGACATTGGTCATTTGAAATCTCCTTTCAATCCATTTGGAGATAGTGTTAGTGTCAGTGCCAGATAGGTGCACGGTTTGCGCCAAACATCGCTTAGAAATCGTTTTGAATGCACCCGATGGTACTCCTAGGTGACGAGGCCCAAGTGGATGCTCGTTTTGTTCTATTTGGAGATAGTGCTAACCTTGACGCAAGATAGGTGCACAGTTTGCACCGAATGTTCCGTAGGCTCAGAAATCATTTTTGATGCACCCGATGGATCTCCTAGGTGACATTGGTCTTGTGGAATCTTGTTTCAATCTGTTTAGAGATAGTGGTATTATCAGTTCAACATAGTTGCACTGTTTGCGCCAAACATACCATAGGCATAGAAATCATTTTGGACGCACCCGATGGTACTGCTAGGTGACGAGGCTTAAGTGGATGCTCGTTTTGGTCGATTCGGAGATAGTGCTAATCTTGATGCGAGATTGGTGCACGGTTTGCGTCGAACGTACCATAGGCTCAGAAATCATTTTGGACGCACCCGATGGATCTGCAATGTGACATTGGCCCTGTGCAATCTCGTTTCAATCCATTTGGAGATAGTGGTAGTGTCAGTGCAAGATAGGTGCACTGTTTGCGCCAAACATCAGTCAGAAATTATTTTGGACGCACCCAATGGTACTCCTAGGTGACGAGGCTCAAGTGGATGCTCATTTTGGTCTGTTTGGAGACAGTGCTAATCTTGACGCAAGATAGGTGCACGGTTTGCACCGAACATACCATATACTCAGAAATCATTTTGGACGCACCCGTTGGATCTTCTCAGTGACATTGGTCGTTTGGAATCTCGTTTCAATCCATTTGGAGACAGTGTTAGTGTCAGTGCCAGATAGGTGCAAGCTTTGCGCCAAACATTACTTAGAAATCGTTTTGGATGCACCCGATGGTACTCCTAGGTGACGAGGCTCAAGTGGATGCTCGTTTTGGTCTGTTTGGAGATAGTGCTAACCTTGATGCAAGATAGGTGCACGGTTTGCGCCGAACATACCGTAGGCTCGAAATTATTTTGGATGCACCTGATGGATCTCCTAGGTGACATTGGTCATGTGGAATCTTGTTTCAATCCATTTAGAGATAGCGGTACTGTCAGTCCAAGATAGGTGCACTGTTTGCGTCAAACGTACCATAGGCACAAAAATCGTTCTGGACGCACCCGATGGGTGCTCCTAGGTGACGAGGCTTAAGTGGATGCTCGTTTTGGTCTGTTTGGAGATAGTGCTAATCTTGATGCGAGATTGGTGCACGGTTTGCGTCGAACGTACCATAGGCTCAGAAATCGTTTGGACGCACCCGATGGATCTGCAATGTGACATTGGTCATGTGGAATCTCATTTCAATCCATTTGGAGACAGTGGTAGTGTCAGTGCAAGATAGGTGCACTGTTTGCACCAAACATCACTCAGAAATCATTTTGGACGCACCCGATGCTACTCCTAGGTGACGAGGCTCAAGTGCATGCTCATTTTGGTCTGTTTGGAGACAGTGCTAATCTTGACGCAAGATAGGTGCACGGTTTGCGCCGAACATACCATAGTGTCAGAAATCATTTTGGACGCACCCGATGGAACTTCTCAATGACATTGGTCATTTGGAATCTCGTTTCAATCCATTTGGAGACAGTGTTAGTGTCAGTGCCAGATAGGTGCACGCTTTGCGTCAAACATTGCTTAGAAATCGTTTTGGATGCACCCGATGGTACTCCTAGGTGATGAGGCTCAAGTGGATGCTCATTTTGGTCTGTTTGGAGATAGTGCTAACCTTGACGCAAGATAGGTGCACGGTTTGTGCCGAACTTACCGTATGCTCGAAATCATTTTGGATGCACCTGATGGATCTCCTAGGTGACATTGGTCATGTGGAATCTTGTTTCAATCCATTTAGAGATAGCGGTACTGTCAGTCCAAGATAGGTGCACTGTTTGCGCCAAACGTACCATAGGCATAGAAATGGTTTTGGACGCACCCGATGGGTACTCCTAGGTGACAAGGCTTAAGTGGATGCTCGTTTTGGTCTGTTTGGAGATAGTGCTAATCTTGATGCGAGATTGGTGCACGGTTTGCGTTGAACGTACCATAGGCTCAGAAATCGTTTTGGACGCACCCGGTGGATCTGCAATGTGACATTGGTCATGTGGAATCTCATTTCAATCCATTTGGAGACAGTGGTAGTGTCAGTGCAAGATAGGTGCACTGTTTGCGCCAAACATCACTCAGAAATCATTTTGGACGCACCCGATGGTACTCCTAGGTGACGAGGCTCAAGTGGATGCTTGTTTTGGTCTATTTGGACATAGTGCTAACCTTGACGCAAGATAGGTGCACAGTTTGCGCCGAACGTTCCGTAGGCTCAGAAATCATTTTGGATGCACCCGATGGATCTCCTAGGTGACATTGGTCATGTGGAATCTCATTTTAATCCATTTAGAGGTAGTGGTATTGTCAGTTCACCATAGTTGCACAGTTTGCGCCAAACATACCATAGGCATAGAAATCGTTTTGGACGCACCCGATGGTACTCCTAGGTGACGAGGCTTAAGTGGATGCTCATTTTGGTCGGTTCGGAGATAGTGCTAATCTTGATGCGAGATTGGTGCATGGTTTGTGTCAAACGTACCATAGGCTCAGAAATCATTTTGGACGCACCTAATGGATCTGCAATGTGACATTGGTCCTGTGGAATCTCGTTTCAATCCATTTAGAGACAGTGCTACTGTCAGTGCAAGATAGGTGCACTGTTTGCGCCAAACATCGCTCAGAAATTGTTTTGGACGGACCCAATGGTACTCCTAGGTGATGAGTCTCAAGTGGATGCTCGTTTTGGTCTATTTGGACATAGTGCTAACCTTGACGCAAGATAGGTGCACAGTTTGCGCCGAACGTTCCGTAGGCTCAGAAATCATTTTGGATGCACCTGATGGATCTCCTAGGTGACATTGGTCATGTGGAATCTCATTTTAATCCATTTAGAGGTAGTGGTATTGTCAGTTCACCATAGTTGCACAGTTTGCGCCAAACATACCATAGGCATAGACATCGTTTTGGATGCACCCGATGGTACTCCTAGGTGACGAGGCTTAAGTGGATGCTCGTTTTGGTCGGTTCGAAGATAGTGCTAATCTTGATGCGAGATTGGTGCAAGGTTTGTGTCGAACGTACCATAGGCTCAGAAATCATTTTGGACGCACCTGATGGATCTACAATGTGACATTGGTCCTGTGGAATCTCGTTTCAATCCATTTAGAGATAGTGCTACTGTCAGTGCAAGATAGGTGCACTGTTTGTGTCAAACATCGCTCAGAAATTGTTTTGGACGGACCCAATGGTACTCCTAGGTGACGAGTCTCAAGTGCATGCTCGTTTTGGTCTATTTGGAGCTAACCTTGACGCAAGATAGGTGCACGGTTTGCACCGAACGTACCATAGGCTCGAAATCATTTTGGATGCACCTGATGGATCTCCTAGGTGACATTGGTCATGTGGAATCTTGTTTCAATCCATTTAGAGATAGCGGTACTGTCTGTCCAAGATAGGTGCACTGTTGGCGCCAAACATACCATAGGCACAGAAATCGTTTTGGACACACCCGATGGGTACTCCTAGGTGAAGAGGCTTAAGTGGATGCTCGTTTTGGTCTGTTTGGAGATAATGCTAATCTTGATGCGAGATTGGTGCACGGTTTGCGTCGAACGTACCATAGGCTCAGAAATCGTTTTGGACACACCCGATGGATCTGCAATGTGACATTGGTCATGTGGAATCTCATTTCAATCCATTTGGAGACAGTGGTAGTGTCAGTGCAAGATAGGTGCACTGTTTGCACCAAACATCACTCAGAAAATCATTTTGGACGCACCCGATGCTACTCCTAGGTGACGAGGCTCAAGTGCATGCTCATTTTGGTCTGTTTGGAGACAGTGCTAATCTTGACGCAAGATAGGTGCACGGTTTGCGCAGAACATACCATAGGCTCAGAAATCATTTTGGACGCACCCGATGGAACTTCTCAGTGACATTGGTCATTTGGAATCTCGTTTCAATCCATTTGGAGACAGTGTTAGTGTCAGTGCCAGATAGGTGCACGGTTTGCGCCAAACATTGCTTAGAAATCGTTTTGGATGCACCCGATGGTACTCCTAGGTGATGAGGCTCAAGTGGATGCTCGTTTTGGTCTGTTTGGAGATAGTGCTAACCTTGACGCAAGATAGGTGCACGGTTTGTGCCGAACTTACCGTATGCTCGAAATCATTTTGGATGCACCTGATGGATCTCCTAGGTGACATTGGTCATGTGGAATCTTGTTTTAATCCATTTAGAGATAGCGGTACTGTGAGTCCAAGATAGGTGCACTGTTTGCGCCAAACGTACCATAGGCATAGAAATGGTTTTGGACGCACCCGATGGGTACTCCTAGGTGACAAGGCTTAAGTGGATGCTCGTTTTGGTCTGTTTGGAGATAGTGCTAATCTTGATGCGAGATTGGTGCACGGTTTGCGTTGAACGTACCATAGGCTCAGAAATCGTTTTGGACGCACCCGATGGATCTGCAATGTGACATTGGTCATGTGGAATCTCATTTCAATCCATTTAGAGACAGTGGTAGTGTCAGTGCAAGATAGGTGCACTGTTTGCGCCAAACATCACTCAGAAATCATTTTGGACGCACCCGATGGTACTCCTAGGTGACGAGGCTCAAGTGGATGCTTGTTTTGGTCTATTTGGACATAGTGCTAACCTTGACGCAAGATAGGTGCACAGTTTGCGCCGAACGTTCCGTAGGCTCAGAAATCATTTTGGATGCACCCGATGGATCTCCTAGGTGACATTGGTCATGTGGAATCTCATTTTAATCCATTTAGAGGTAGTGGTATTATCAGTTCACCATAGTTGCACAGTTTGCGCCAAACATACCATAGGCATAGAAATCATTTTGGACGCACCCGATGGTACTCCTAGGTGACGAGGCTTAAGTGGATGCTCGTTTTGGTCGGTTCGGAGATAGTGCTAATCTTGATGTGAGATTGGTGCATGGTTTGTGTCAAACGTACCATAGGCTCAGAAATCATTTTGGACGCACCTGATGGATCTGCAATGTGACATTGGTCCTGTGGAATCTCGTTTCAATCCATTTAGAGACAGTGCTACTGTCAGTGCAAGATAGGTGCACTGTTTGCGCCAAACATCGCTCAGAAATTGTTTTGGACGGACCCAATGGTACTCCTAGGTGACGAGTCTCAAGTGGATGCTCGTTTTGGTCTATTTGGACATAGTGCTAACCTTGACGCAAGATAGGTGCACAGTTTGCGCCGAACGTTCCATAGGCTCAGAAATCATTTTGGATGCACCTGATGGATCTCCTAGGTGACATTGGTCATGTGGAATCTCATTTTAATCCATTTAGAGGTAGTGGTATTGTCAGTTCACCATAGTTGCACAGTTTGCGCCAAACATACCATAGGCATAGAAATCGTTTTGGATGCACCCGATGGTACTCCTAGGTGACGAGGCTTAAGTGGATGCTCGTTTTGGTCGGTTCGAAGATAGTGCTAATCTTGATGCGAGATTGGTGCATGGTTTGTGTCGAACGTACCATAGGCTCAGAAATCATTTTGCACGCACCTGATGGATCTGCAATGTGACATTGGTCCTGTGGAATCTCGTTTCAATCCATTTAGAGACAGTGCTACTGTCAGTGCAAGATAGGTGCACTGTTTGCGCCAAACATCGCTCAGAAATTGTTTTGGACGGACCCAATGGTACTCCTAGGTGACGAGTCTCAAGTGGATGCTCGTTTTGGTCTGTTTGGAGATAGTGCTAACCTTGACGCAAGATAGGTGCACGGTTTGCACCGAACGTACCATAGGCTCGAAATCATTTTGGATGCACCTGATGGATCTCCTAGGTGACATTGGTCATGTGGAATCTTGTTTCAATCCATTTAGAGATAGCGGTACTGTCAGTCCAAGATAGGTGCACTGTTGGCGCCAAACATACCATAGGCACAGAAATCGTTTTGGACACACCCGATGGGTACTCCTAGGTGAAGAGGCTTGAGTGGATGCTCTTTTTGGTCTGTTTGGAGATAGTGCTAATCTTGATGCGAGATTGGTGCACGGTTTGCGTCGAACGTACCATAGGCTCAGAAATCTTTTTGGACGCACCTGATGGATCTGCAATGTGACATTGGTCATGTGGAATCTCATTTCAATTCATTTGGAGACAGTGGTAGTGTCAGTGCAAGATAGATGCACTGTTTGCACCAAACATCACTCATAAATCGTTTTGGACGCACCCGATGGTACTCCTAGGTGACGAGGCTCAAGTGGATGCTCATTTTGGTCTGTTTGGAGATAGTGCTAATCTTGACGCAAGATAGGTGCACGGTTTACGCCGAACAAACCATATACTCAGAAATCATTTTGGACGCACCCGTTGGATCTTCTTAGTGACATTGGTCATTTGGAATCTCGTTTCAATCCATTTGGAGACAGTGTTAGTGTCAGTGCTAGATAGGTGCACGCTTTGCGCCAAACATTACTTAGAAATCGTTTTGGATGCACCCGATGGTACTCCTAGGTGACGAGGCTCAAGTGGATGCTCGTTTTGGTCTGTTGGAGATAGTGCTAACCTTGATGCAAGATAGGTGCACGGTTTGCGCCGAACGTACCGTAGGCTCGAAATTATTTTGGATGCACCTGATGGATCTCCTAGGTGACATTGGTCATGTGGAATCTTGTTTCAATCCATTTAGAGATAGCGGTACTGTCAGTCCAAGATAGGTGCACTGTTTGCGCCAAACGTACCATAGGCACAAAAATCATTTTGGACGCACCCGATGGGTACTCATAGGTGACGAGGCTTAAGCGGATGCTCGTTTTGGTCTGTTTGGATATAGTGCTAATCTTGATGCGAGATTGGTGCACGGTTTGCGTCGAACGTACCATAGGCTCAGAAATCGTTTTGGACGCACCCGATGGATTTGCAATGTGACATTGGTCATGTGGAATCTCATTTCAATCCATTTGGAGACAGTGGTAGTGTCAGTGCAAGATAGGTGCACTGTTTGCACCAAACATCACTCAGAAATCATTTTGGACGCACCCGATGCTACTCCTAGGTGACGAGGCTCAAGTGCATGCTCATTTTGGTCTGTTTGGAGACAGTGCTAATCTTGACACAAGATAGGTGCACGGTTTGCGCCGAACATACCATAGGCTCAGAAATCATTTTGGACGCACCCGATGGAACTTCTCAGTGACATTGGTCATTTGGAATCTCGTTTCAATCCATTTGGAGACAGTGTTAGTGTCAGTGCCAGATAGGTGCACGCTTTGCGCCAAACATTGCTTAGAAATCGTTTTGGATGCACCCGATGGTACTCCTAGGTGATGAGGCTCAAGTGGATGCTCATTTTGGTCTGTTTGGAGATAGTGGTAACCTTGACGCAAGATAGGTGCACGGTTTGTGCCGAACTTACCGTAGGCTCGAAATCATTTTGGATGCACCTGATGGATCTCCTAGGTGACATTGGTCATGTGGAATCTTGTTTCAATCCATTTAGAGATAGCGGTACTGTCAGTCCAAGATAGGTGCACTGTTTGCGCCAAACGTACCATAGGCATAGAAATGGTTTTGGACGCACCCGATGGGTACTCCTAGGTGACAAGGCTTAAGTGGATGCTCGTTTTGGTCTGTTTGGAGATAGTGCTAATCTTGATGCGAGATTGGTGCACGGTTTGTGTTGAACGTACCATAGGCTCAGAAATCGTTTTGGACGCACCCGATGGATCTGCAATGTGACATTGGTCATGTGGAATCTCATTTCAATCCATTTGGAGACAGTGGTAGTGTCAGTGCAAGATAGGTGCACTGTTTGCGCCAAACATCACTTAGAAATCGTTTTGGATGCACCCGATGGTACTCCTAGGTGACGAGGCTCAAGTGGATGCTCGTTTTGGTCGGTTCGAAGATAGTGCTAATCTTGATGCGAGATTGGTGCATGGTTTGTGTCGAACGTACCATAGGCTCAGAAATCATTTTGGACGCACCTGATGGATCTGCAATGTGACATTGGTCCTGTGGAATCTCGTTTCAATCCATTTAGAGACAGTGCTACTGTCAGTGCAAGATAGGTGCACTGTTTGCGCCAAACATCGCTCAGAAATTGTTTTGGACGGACCCAATGGTACTCCTAGGTGACGAGTCTCAAGTGGATGCTCGTTTTGGTCTGTTTGGAGATAGTGCTAACCTTGACGCAAGATAGGTGCACGGTTTGCACCGAACGTACCATAGGCTCGAAATCATTTTGGATGCACCTGATGGATCTCCTAGGTGACATTGGTCATGTGGAATCTTGTTTCAATCCATTTAGAGATAGCGGTACTGTCAGTCCAAGATAGGTGCACTGTTGGCGCCAAACATACCATAGGCACAGAAATCGTTTTGGACACACCCGATGGGTACTCCTAGGTGAAGAGGCTTGAGTGGATGCTCTTTTTGGTCTGTTTGGAGATAGTGCTAATCTTGATGCGAGATTGGTGCACGGTTTGCGTCGAACGTACCATAGGCTCAGAAATCTTTTTGGACGCACCTGATGGATCTGCAATGTGACATTGGTCATGTGGAATCTCATTTCAATTCATTTGGAGACAGTGGTAGTGTCAGTGCAAGATAGATGCACTGTTTGCACCAAACATCACTCATAAATCGTTTTGGACGCACCCGATGGTACTCCTAGGTGACGAGGCTCAAGTGGATGCTTATTTTGGTCTGTTTGGAGATAGTGCTAATCTTGACGCAAGATAGGTGCACGGTTTACGCCGAACAAACCATATACTCAGAAATCATTTTGGACGCACCCGTTGGATCTTCTTAGTGACATTGGTCATTTGGAATCTCGTTTCAATCCATTTGGAGACAGTGTTAGTGTCAGTGCTAGATAGGTGCACGCTTTGCGCCAAACATTACTTAGAAATCGTTTTGGATGCACCCGATGGTACTCCTAGGTGACGAGGCTCAAGTGGATGCTCGTTTTGGTCTGTTGGAGATAGTGCTAACCTTGATGCAAGATAGGTGCACGGTTTGCGCCGAACGTACCGTAGGCTCGAAATTATTTTGGATGCACCTGATGGATCTCCTAGGTGACATTGGTCATGTGGAATCTTGTTTCAATCCATTTAGAGATAGCGGTACTGTCAGTCCAAGATAGGTGCACTGTTTGCGCCAAACGTACCATAGGCACAAAAATCATTTTGGACGCACCCGATGGGTACTCATAGGTGACGAGGCTTAAGCGGATGCTCGTTTTGGTCTGTTTGGATATAGTGCTAATCTTGATGCGAGATTGGTGCACGGTTTGCGTCGAACGTACCATAGGCTCAGAAATCGTTTTGGACGCACCCGATGGATTTGCAATGTGACATTGGTCATGTGGAATCTCATTTCAATCCATTTGGAGACAGTGGTAGTGTCAGTGCAAGATAGGTGCACTGTTTGCACCAAACATCACTCAGAAATCATTTTGGACGCACCCGATGCTACTCCTAGGTGACGAGGCTCAAGTGCATGCTCATTTTGGTCTGTTTGGAGACAGTGCTAATCTTGACGCAAGATAGGTGCACGGTTTGCGCCGAACATACCATAGGCTCAGAAATCATTTTGGACGCACCCGATGGAACTTCTCAGTGACATTGGTCATTTGGAATCTCGTTTCAATCCATTTGGAGACAGTGTTAGTGTCAGTGCCAGATAGGTGCACGCTTTGCGCCAAACATTGCTTAGAAATCGTTTTGGATGCACCCGATGGTACTCCTAGGTGATGAGGCTCAAGTGGATGCTCATTTTGGTCTATTTGGAGATAGTGGTAACCTTGACGCAAGATAGGTGCACGGTTTGTGCCGAACTTACCGTAGGCTCGAAATCATTTTGGATGCACCTGATGGATCTCCTAGGTGACATTGGTCATGTGGAATCTTGTTTCAATCCATTTAGAGATAGCGGTACTGTCAGTCCAAGATAGGTGCACTGTTTGCGCCAAACGTACCATAGGCATAGAAATGGTTTTGGACGCACCCGATGGGTACTCCTAGGTGACAAGGCTTAAGTGGATGCTCGTTTTGGTCTGTTTGGAGATATTGCTAATCTTGATGCGAGATTGGTGCACGGTTTGTGTTGAACGTACCATAGGCTCAGAAATCGTTTTGGACGCACCCGATGGATCTGCAATGTGACATTGGTCATGTGGAATCTCATTTCAATCCATTTGGAGACAGTGGTAGTGTCAGTGCAAGATAGGTGCACTGTTTGCGCCAAACATCACTCAGAAATCATTTTGGACGCACCCGATGGTACTCCTAGGTGACGAGGCTCAAGTGGATGCTTGTTTTGGTCTATTTGGACATAGTGCTAACCTTGACGCAAGATAGGTGCATGGTTTGTGTCAAACGTACCATAGGCTTAGAAATCATTTTGGACGCACCTGATGGATCTGCAATGTGACATCGGTCCTGTGGAATCTCGTTTCAATCCATTTAGAGACAGTGCTACTGTCAGTGCAAGATAGGTGCACTGTTTGCGCCAAACATCGCTCAGAAATTGTTTTGGACGGACCCAATGGTACTCCTAGGTGGCGAGTCTCAAGTGGATGCTCGTTTTGGTCTATTTGGACATAGTGCTAACCTTGACGCAAGATAGGTGCACAGTTTGCGCCGAACGTTCCGTAGGCTCAGAAATCATTTTGGAAGCACCTGATGGATCTCCTAGGTGACATTGGTCATGTGGAATCACATTTTAATCCATTTAGAGGTAGTGGTATTGTCAGTTCACCATAGTTGCACAGTTTGCGCCAAACATACCATAGGCATAGAAATCGTTTTCGATGCACCCGATGGTACTCCTAGGTGACGAGGCTTAAGTGGATGCTCGTTTTGGTCGGTTCGAAGATAGTGCTAATCTTGATGCGAGATTGGTGCATGGTTTGTGTCGAACGTACCATAGGCTAAGAAATCATTTTGGACGCACCTGATGGATCTGCAATGTGACATTGGTCCTGTGGAATCTCGTTTCAATCCATTTAGAGACAGTGCTACTGTCAGTGCAAGATAGGTGCACTGTTTGCGCCAAACATCGCTCAGAAATTGTTTTGGACGGACCCAATGGTACTCCTAGGTGACGAGTCTCAAGTGGATGCTCGTTTTGGTCTGTTTGGAGATAGTGCTAACCTTGACGCAAGATAGGTGCACGGTTTGCACCGAACGTACCATAGGCTCGAAATCATTTTGGATGCACCTGATGGATCTCCTAGGTGACATTGGTCATGTGGAATCTTGTTTCAATCCATTTAGAGATAGCGGTACTGTCAGTCCAAGATAGGTGCACTATTGGCGCCAAACATACCATAGGCACAGAAATCGTTTTGGACACACCCGATGGGTACTCCTAGGTGAAGAGGCTTGAGTGGATGCTCGTTTTGGTTTGTTTGGAGATAGTGCTAATCTTGATGCGAGATTGGTGCACGGTTTGCGTCGAACGTACCATAGGCTCAGAAATCATTTTGGACGCACCTGATGGATCTGCAATGTGACATTGGTCATGTGGAATCTCATTTCAATTCATTTGGAGACAGTGGTAGTGTCAGTGCAAGATAGGTGCACTGTTTGCACCAAACATCACTCATAAATCGTTTTGGACGCACCCGATGGTACTCCTAGGTGACGAGGCTCAAGTGGATGCTCATTTTGGTCTGTTTGGAGATAATGCTAATCTTGACGCAAGATAGGTGCACGGTTTACGCCGAACATACCATATACTTAGAAATCATTTTGGACGCACACGTTGGATCTTCTCAGTGACATTGGTCATTTGGAATCTCGTTTCAATCCATTTGGAGACAGTGTTAGTGTCAGTGCTAGATAGGTGCACGCTTTGCGCCAAACATTACTTAGAAATCGTTTTGGATGCACCTGATGGTACTCCTAGGTGACGAGGCTCAAGTGGATGCTCGTTTTGGTCTGTTGGAGATAGTGCTAACCTTGATGCAAGATAGGTGCACGGTTTGCGCCGAACGTATCGTAGGCTCGAAATTATTTTGGATGCACCTGATGGATCTCCTAGGTGACATTGGTCATGTGGAATCTTGTTTCAATCCATTTAGAGATAGCGGTACTGTCAGTCCAAGATAGGTGCACTGTTTGCGCCAAACGTACCATAGGCACAAAAATCGTTTTGGACGCACCCGATGGGTACTCCTAGGTGACGAGGCTTAAGTGGATGCTCGTTTTGGTCTGTTGGAGATAGTGCTAATCTTGATGCGAGATTGGTGCACGGTTTGCGTCGAACGTACCATAGGCTCAGAAATCGTTTTGGACGCACCCGATGGATTTGCAATGTGACATTGGTCATGTGGAATCTCATTTCAATCCATTTGGAGACAGTGGTAGTGTCAGTGCAAGATAGGTGCACTGTTTGCACCAAACATCACTCAGAAATCATTTTGGACGCACCCGATGCTACTCCTAGGTGACGAGGCTCAAGTGCATGCTCATTTTGGTCTGTTTGGAGACAGTGCTAATCTTGACGCAAGATAGGTGCACGGTTTGCGCCGAACATACCATAGGCTCAGAAATCATTTTGGACGCACCCGATGGAACTTCTCAGTGACATTGGTCATTTGGAATCTCGTTTCAATCCATTTGGAGACAGTGTTAGTGTTGGCGCCAGATAGGTGCACGGTTTGCGCCAAACATCGCTTAGAAATCGTTTTGGATGCACCCGATGGTACTCCTAGGTGACGAGGCTCAAGTGGATGCTCGTTTTGGTCTATTTGGAGATAGTGCGAACCTTGACGCAAGATAGGTGCACAGTTTGCGCCGAACGTTCCGTAGGCTCAGAAATCATTTTGGATGCACCTGATGGATCTCCTAGGTGACATTGGTCATGTGGAATCTTGTTTGAATCCATTTAGAGACAGCGGTTCTGTCAGTCCAAGATAGGTGCACTGTTTGCGCCAAATGTACCATAGGCACAAAAATCGTTTTGGACGCACCTGATGGGTAGTCCTAGGTGACGAGGCTTAAGTGGATGCTCGTTTTGGTCTGTTTGGTGATAGTGCTAATCTTGATGCGAGATTGGTGCACGGTTTGCGTCGAACGTAACATAGGCTCAGAAATCGTTTTGGACGCACCCGATGGATCTGCAATGTGACATTGGTCATGTGGAATCTCGTTTCAATCCATTTGGAGACAGTGGTAGTGTCAGTGCAAGATAGGTGCACTATTTATGCCAAACATCACTCAGAAATCATTTTGGACGCACCCGATGGTACTCCTAGGTGACGAGGCTCAAGTGGATGCTTGTTTTGGTCTGTTTGGAGATAGTGCTAATCTTGACGCAAGATGGATGCACGGTTTGTGTCGAACAAAACATAGGGTCAGAAATCATTTTGGATGCACCCAATAGATCTTCTCAGTGACATTGGTCATTTGGAATCTTGTTTCAATCCATTTGGAGACAGTGGTAGTGTCAGTGCAAGATAGGTGCACTGTTTACGCCAAACATCACTCAGAAATCGTTTTGGACGCACCCGATGGTACTCCTAGGTGACGAGGCTCAAGTGGATGCTCGTTTTGGTCTGTTAGGAGACAATGCTAATCTTGACGCAAGATAGGTGCACGGTTTGCGCCAAACGTACCATAGGCCCAGAAATCATTTTGGACGCACCCGATGGATCTTCTCAGTGACATTGGTCATTTGGAATCTCGTCTCAATCCATTTGAAGGCTATGTTAGTGTCAGTGCAAGATAGGTGCACGGTTTGCGCCAAACATCGCTTAGAAATCATTTTGGACACACCGGATGGTACTCCTAGGTGACGAGGCTATAGTGGATGCTCGTTTTGGTCTATTTGGAGATAGTGCTAACCTTGACGTAAGATAGGTGCACGGTTTGCGCCGAATGTACTGTAGGCTCAGAAATCATTTTAGATGCACCCGATGGATCTCCTAGGTGACATTGGTCATGTGGAATCTCGTTTCAATCCATTTAGAGATAGTGGTATTGTCAATTCAACATAGTTGCACTGTTTGCGCCAAACATACCATAGGCACAGAAATCGTTTTGGATGCACCCGATGGTACTCCTAGGTGATGAGGCTTAAGTGGATGCTCATTTTGGTCGGTTCGGTGATTGTGCTAATCTTGATGCGAGATTGGTGCACGGTTTCTGTCGAACGTACCATAGGCTCAGAAATCATTTTGGATGCACCCGATGGATCTGCAATGTGACATTGGTCCTGTGGAATCTCGTTTTAATCCATTTGGAGACAGTGGTACTGTCAGTGCAAGATAGGTGCACTGTTTGCGCCAAACATCGTTCAGAAATAGTTTTGGATGGACCCGATGCTACTCCTAGGTGACGAGGCTCAAGTGGATGCTCGTTTTGGTCTGTTTGGAGACAGTGCTAATCTTGACGTAAGATAGATGCACGGTTTGCGCCGAACGTACCATAGGCCCAGAAATCATTTTGGACGCACCCGATGGATCTTCTCAGTGACATTGGTCATTTGGAATCTCGTTTCAATCCATTTGGAGACAGTGTTAGTGTCAGTGTAAGATAGGTGCATGGTTTGCACCAAACATCACTTAGAAATCGTTTTGGAAGCACCCGATGGTACTCCTAGGTAACGAGGCCAAAGTGGATGCTCGTTTTGTTCTGTTTGGAGATAGTGCTAACTTTTACGCAACATAGGTGCATGGTTTGCGCCGAACGTATCGTAGGCCTAGAAATCATTTTGGATGCACCTGATGGATCTCCTAGGTGACATTGGTCATGTGGAGTCTTGTTTCAATCCATTTAGAGACAGCGGTTCTGTTAGTCCAGGATAGGTGCACTGTTTGCGCCAAACGTACCATAGGCACAGAATTCGTTTTGGACGCACCCGATGGGTACTCCTAGGTGACGAGGCTTAAGTGGATGCTCGTTTTGGTCTGTTCGGAGATAGTGCTAATCTTGATGCGAGATTGGTGCACGGTTTGCGTCGAACGTACCATAGGCTCATAAATCGTTTTGGACGCACCCAATGGATCTGCAATGTGACATTGGTCATGTGGAATCTCGTTTCAATCTATTTGGAGACAGTGGTACTGTTAGTGCAAGATAGGTGCACTGTTTGCGCCAAACATCGTTCGGAAATTGTTTTGGACGGACCCGATGGTACTCCTAGATGACGAGGCTCAAGTGGATGCTCGTTTTGGTCTGTTTGGAGACAGTGCTAATCTTGACGCAAGATAGGTGCACGGTTTGCGCCAAATGTACCATAGGCTCAGAAATCATTTTGGACGCACCCGATGGATCTCCTATGTGACATTAGCCATGTGGAATCTCGTGTCAATCCATTTGGAGACAGTGGTACTGTCAGTGCAAGATAGGTGCACTGTTTGCGCCAAACATCGCTCAGAAATCGTTTTCGACGAACCCGATGGTACTCCTAGGTGACGAGGCTCAAGTGGATGCTTGTTTTGGTCTGTTTGGAGACAGTGCTAATCTTGACGCAAGATAGGTGCACGGTTTGCGCCGAACATACCATAGGCTCAGAAATCATTTTGGATGCACCCGATGGATCTCCTAGGTGACATTGGTCATTTGTAATCTTGTTCCAATCCATTTGGAGACAGTGTTAGTGTCAGTGCCAGATAGGTGCACGGTTTGCGCCAAACATCGCTTAGAAATCGTTTTGGATGCACCCGATGGTACTCCTAGGTGACGAGGCTCAAGTGGATGCTCGTTTTGGTCTATTTTGGGATAGTGCTAACCTTGACAAAAAATTGGTGCACAGTTTGCGCTGAACGTTCCGTAGGTTCAGAAATCATTTTGGATGCACCCGATAGATCTCCTATGTGACATTGGTCATGTGGAATCTGGTTTGAATCCATTTAGAGGTAGTGGTATTGTCAGTTCACCATTGTTGCACTATTTGCGCCAAACGTACCATAGGCACAGAAATCATTTTGGACGCACCCGATGGTACTCCTAGGTGACGAGGTTAAGTGGATACTCGTTTTGGTTGGTTTGGAGATAGTGCTAGATAGGTGCACTGTTTGCGCCAAACATCGCTTAGAAATCATTTTGGATGCACCCGATGGTACTCCTAGGTGACGAGGCTCAAGTGGATGCTCGTTTTGGTCTATTTGGAGATAGTGCTAACCTTGACGCAAGATAGATGCACAGTTTGCGCTGAACGTTCCGTAGGCTCAGAAATCTTTTTGGATGCACCCGATGGATCTCCCAGGTGACAATGGTCATGTGGAATCTCGTTTCAATCCATTTAGAGACAACAGTACTGTCAGTCCAAGATAGGTGCACTGTTTGCGCCAAACGTACCATAGGCACAGAATTCGTTTTGGACGCACCCGATGGGTACTCTTTGGTGACGAGGCTTAAGTGGATGCTCGTTTTGGTCTGTTCAGAGATAGTGCTAATCTTAATGCGAGATTGGTGCACGGTTTGCGTCGAACGTACCATAGGCTCAGAAATCGTTTTGGACGCACCCGATGGATCTGCAATGTGACATTGGTCATGTGGAATCTCGTTTCAATCCATTTGGAGGTAGTGGTACTGTTAGTGCAAGATAGGTGCACTGTTTGCACCAAACATCGTTCGGAAATTGTTTTGGACGGACCCGATGGTACTCCTTGGTGACGAGGCTCAAGTGGATGCTCGTTTTGGTCTGTTTGGAGACAGTGCTAATCTTGACGTAAGATAGATGCACGGTTTGCGCCGAACGTACCATAGGCCCAGAAATCATTTTGGACGCACCCGATGGATCTTCTCAGTGACATTGGTCATTTGGAATCTCGTTTCAATCCATTTGGAGACAGTGTTAGTGTCAGTGTAAGATAGGTGCACGGTTTGCACCAAACATCGCTTAGAAATTATTTTGGAAGCACCCGATGGTACTCCTAGGTAACGAGGCTAAAGTGGATGCTCGTTTTGTTCTGTTTGGAGATAGTGCTAACTTTTACGCAACATAGGTGCATGGTTTGCGCCGAACGTACCGTAGGCCCAGAAATCATTTTGGATGCACCTGATGGATCTCCTAGGTGACATTGGTCACGTGGAGTCTTGTTTCAATCCATTTAGAGACAGCGGTTCTGTTAGTCCAGGATAGGTGCACTGTTTGCACCAAACGTACCATAGGCACAAAATTAGTTTTGGACGCACCCGATGGGTACTCCTAGGTGACGAGGCTTAAGTGGATGCTCGTTTTGGTCTGTTCGGAGATAGTGCTAATCTTGAAGCGAGATTGGTGCACGGTTTGTGTCGAACGTACCATAGGCTCAGAAATCATTTTGGACGCACCCAATGGATCTGCAATGTGACATTGGTCATGTGGAATCTCGTTTCAATCTATTTGGAGACAGTGGTACTGTTAGTGCAAGATAGGTGCACTGTTTGCGCCAAACATCGTTCGGAAATTGTTTTGGACGGACCCGATGGTACTCCTAGATGACGAGGCTCAAGTGGATGCTCGTTTTGGTCTGTTTGGAGACAGTGCTAATCTTGACGCAAGATAGGTGCACGGTTTGCGCCAAACGTACCATAGGCTCAGAAATCATTTTGGACGCACCCGATGGATCTCCTATGTGACATTAGCCATGTGGAATCTCGTTTCAATCCATTTGGAGACAGTGGTACTGTCAGTGCAAGATAGGTGCACTGTTTGCGCCAAACATCGCTCAGAAATCGTTTTCGACGAACCCGATGGTACTCCTAGGTGACGAGGCTCAAGTGGATGCTTGTTTTGGTCTGTTTGGAGACAGTGCTAATCTTGACGCAAGATAGGTGCACGGTTTGCGCCGAACATACCATAGGCTCAGAAATCATTTTGGATGCACCCGATGGATCTCCTAGGTGACATTGGTCATTTGTAATCTCATTCCAATCCATTTGGAGACAGTGTTAGTGTCAGTGCCAGATAGGTGCACGGTTTGCGCCAAACATCGCTTAGAAATCATTTTGGATGCACTCGATGGTACTCCTAGGTGACGAGGCTCAAGTGGATGCTCGTTTTGATCTATTTTGGGATAGTGCTAACCTTGACAAAAAATTGGTGCACAGTTTGCGCTGAACGTTCCGTAGGTTCAGAAATCATTTTGGATGCACCCGATAGATCTCCTATGTGACATTGGTCATGTGGAATCTGGTTTGAATCCATTTAGAGGTAGTGGTATTGTCAGTTCACCATTGTTGCACTATTTGCGCCAAACGTACCATAGGCACAGAAATCATTTTGGACGCACCCGATGGTACTCCTAGGTGACGAGGTTAAGTGGATACTCGTTTTGGTCGGTTTGGAGATAGTGCTAGATAGGTGCACTGTTTGCGCCAAACATCGCTTAGAAATCATTTTGGATGCACCCGATGGTACTCCTAGGTGACGAGGCTCAAGTGGATGCTCGTTTTGGTCTATTTGGAGATAGTGCTAACCTTGACGCAAGATAGATGCACAGTTTGCGCCGAACGTTCCGTAGGCTCAGAAATCTTTTTGGATGCACCCGATGGATCTCCTAGGTGACAATGGTCATGTGGAATCTCGTTTCAATCCATTTAGAGACAACAGTACTGTCAGTCCAAGATAGGTGCACTGTTTGCGCCAAACGTACCATAGGCACAGAATTCGTTTTGGACGCACCCGATGGGTACTCTTTGGTGACGAGGCTTAAGTGGATGCTCGTTTTGGTCTGTTCAGAGATAGTGCTAATCTTGATGCGAGATTGGTGCACGGTTTGCGTCGAACCTACCATAGACTCAGAAATCGTTTTGGACGCACCCGATGGATCTGCAATGTGACATTGGTCATGTGGAATCTCGTTTCAATCCATTTGGAGGTAGTGGTACTGTTAGTGCAAGATAGGTGCACTGTTTGCACCAAACATCGTTCGGAAATTGTTTTGGACGGACCCGATGGTACTCCTTGGTGACGAGGCTCAAGTGGATGCTCGTTTTGGTCTGTTTGGAGACAGTGCTAATCTTGACGCAAGATAGGTGCACGGTTTGCGCCGAACATACCATAGGCTCAGAAATCATTTTGGACGCACCCGATGGATCTTCTCAGTGACATTGGTCATTTGGAATCTCGTTTCAATCTATTTGGAGACAGTGTTAGTGTCAGTGTAAGATAGGTGCACGGTTTACACCAAACATCGCTTAGAAATCGTTTTGGACGCACCCGATGGTACTCCTAGGTGACGAGGCTAAAGTGGATGCTCGTTTTGGTCTGTTTGGAGATAGTGCTAACTTTTACGCAAGATAGGTGCATGGTTTGCGCCGCACGTACCGTAGGGTCAGAAATCATTTTGGATGCACCTGATGGATCTCCTTGGTGACATTGGTCATGTGGAATCTTGTTTCAGTCCATTTAGAGACAGCGGTTCTATCAGTCCAGGATAGGTGCACTGTTTGCGCCAAACGTACCATAGGCACAGAATTCATTTTGGACGCACCCGATTGGTACTCCTAGGTGACGAGGCTTAAGTGGACGCTCGTTTTGGTCTGTTCAGAGATAGTGCTAATCTTGATGCGAGATTGGTGCACGGTTTGCGTCGAACGTACCATAGGCTCAGAAATTGTTTTGGACGCACCCAATGGATCTGCAATGTGACATTGGTCATGTGGGATCTCGTTTCAATCTATTTGGAGACAGTAGTTCTGTTAGTGCAAGATAGGTGCACTGTTTGCGCCAAACATCGTTCGGAAATTGTTTTGGACGGACCCGATGGTACTCCTAGATGACGAGGCTCAAGTGGATGCTTATTTTAGTCTGTTTGGAGACAGTGCTAATCTTGACGCAAGATAGGTGCACGGTTTGCGCCAAACGTACCATAGGCTCAGAAATCGTTTTGGACGCACCCGATGGATCTCCTATGTGACATTAGCCATGTGGAATCTCGTTTCAATCCATTTGGAGACAGTGGTACTGTCAGTGCAAGATAGGTGCACTGTTTGCGCCAAACATCGCTCAGAAATCGTTTTCGACGAACCCGGTGGTACTCCTAGGTGACAAGGCTCAAGTGGATGCTTGTTTTGGTCTGTTTAGAGACAGTGCTAATCTTGACGCAAGATAGGTGCACGGTTTGCGCCGAACATACCATAGGCTCAGAAATCATTTTAGATGCACCCGATGGATCTCCTAGGTGACATTGGTCATTTGTAATCTCGTTCCAATCTATTTGGAGACAGTGTTAGTGTCAGTGCGAGATAGATGCACGGTTTGCGCCAAACATCGCTTAGAAATCGTTTTGGATGCACCCGATGGTACTCCTATGTGACATTGGTCATGTGGAATCTGGTTTCAATCCATTTAGAGGTAGTGGTATTTGTCAGTTCACCATAGTTGCACTATTTGCGCCAAACGTACCATAGGCACAGAAATCATTTTGGACGCACCCGATGGTACTCCTAGGTGACGAGGTTAAGTGGATACTCGTTTTGTCGGTTTGGAGATAGTGCTAATCTTGATGCGAGATTGGTGCACGGTTTCTTTCGAACGTACCATAGGATCAGAAATCATTTTGGATGCACCCGATGGATGTGCAATGTGACATTGGTCCTGTGGAATCTTGTTTCAATCCATTTGGAGATAGTGGTACTGTCAGTGCAAGATAGGTGCACTGTTTGCGCCAAACATCGTACAGAAATCTTTTTGGACGGACCCGATGGTACTCCAAGGTGACGAGGCTCAAGTGGAAGCTCGTTTTGGTCTATTTGGAGATAGTGCTAATCTTAACGCAAGATAGGTGCACGGTTTGTGCCGAACATACCATAGGCTCAAAAATCATTTTGGACGCACCCGATGGATCTTCTCAGTGACACTGGTCATTTGGAATCTCGTTTCAATCCATTTGGAGACAATGTTAGTGTCAGTGCTAGATAGGTGCACTATTTGCGCCAAACATCGCTTAGAAATCATTTTGGATGCACCCGATGGATCTCCTAGGTGACAATGGTCATGTGGAATCTCGTTTCAATCCATTTAGAGGTAGTGGTATTGTCAGTTCACCATAGTTGCACTGTTTGCGCCAAATGTACCATAGGCACAGAAATCATTTTGTACGCACCTGATGGTACTCCTAGGTGACGAGGCTTAAGTGGATGCTTGTTTTGGTCAATTCGGAGATAGTGCTAATCTTGATGCGAGATTAGTGCACGGTTTGTGTCGAACGTACCATAGGCTCAGAAATCATTTTGGACGCACCCGATGGATCTGCAATGTGACATTGGTCCTGTGGAATCTCGTTTTAATCCATTTGGAGACAGTGCTACTGTCAGTGCAAGATAGGAGCATTGTTTGCACCAAACATCGCTTAGAAATCGTTTTGGACGGACCCAATGGTAATTCTAGGTGACGAGTCTGAAGTGGATGCTCGTTTTGGTCAGTTTGGAGATAGTGCTAACCTTGACGCAAGATAGGTGCACGGTTTGTGCTGAACGTACCGTAGGCTCAGAATTCATTTTGGATGCACCTGATGGATCTCCTAGGTGACATTGGTCATGTGGAATCTTGTTTCAAACCATTTAGAGACAGCGGTACTGTCAGTCCAAGATAGGTGCACTATTTGCGCCAAACGTACCATAGGCATAGAATTCATTTTGGACACACCTGATGGGTACTCCTAGGTGACGAGGCTTAAGTGGATGCTCGTTTTGGTCTGTTCCGAGATAGTGCTAATCTTGATGCGAGATTGGTGCACGGTTTGCGTCGAACGTATCATAGGCTCAGAAATCGTTTTGGACACACCCGATGGATCTGCAATGTGACATTGGTCATGTGGAATCTCATTTCAATCCATTTGGAGACAGTGCTACTGTCAGTGCAAGATAGGTACACTGTTTGTGCCAAACATACCATAGGCACAGAAAATCGTTTTGGACGCACCCGATGGTACTCCTAGGTGACGAGAATCAAGTGGATGCTCGTTTTGGTCGGTTCGGAGATGGTGCTAATCTTGATGTGAGATTGGTGCACGGTTTGTGTCGAACATACCATAGGCTTAGAAATCATTTTGGACGCACCTGATGGATCTTCTCAGTGACATTGGTCATTTGGAATCTCGTTTCAATCCATTTGGAGACAGTGTTAGTGTCAGTGCCAGATAGGTGCACGGTTTGTGCCAAACATCCCTTGGAAATCGTTTTGGACACACCCGATGGTACTCCTAGGTGACGAGGCTCAAGTTGATGCTCGTTTTGGTCTATTTGGAGATAGTGCTAACCTTGACGCAAGATAGGTGCACGGTTTGCGCCGAACGTACTGTAGGCTCAAAAATCATTTTGGATGCACCCGATGGATCTCCTAGGTGACATTGGTCATGTGGAATCTCGTTTCAATCCATTTAGAGATAGTGGTATTGTCAGTTCAAGATAGTTGAACTGTTTGGGCCAAATGTACCATAGGCAGATAAATCGTTTTGGATGCACCCGATGGTACTCCTAGGTGAGGAGGCTTAAGTGGATGCTCGTTTTGGTCTGTTTGGAGACAGTGCTAATCTTGACGCGAGATAGGTGCATGGTTTGCGCCGAACATACCATAGGCTCAGAAATTGTTTTGGACGCACCCGATGGATCTCCTATGTGACAATAGTCATTTGGAATCTCGTTTCAATCCATTTGGAGACAGTGCTACTGTCAGTGCAAGATAGGTGCACTGTTTGCTCTAACCATCGCTCAGAAATCGTTTTGGACGAACCCGATGGTACTCCTATGTGATGAGGCTCAAGTGGATGCTCGTTTTGGTCTGTTCGGAGATAGTGCTAATCTATACGCAAGATAGGTGCACGGTTTGCGCCGAACATACCATAGGCTCAGAAATCGTTTTGGACGCACCCGATGGATCTCCTATGTGACATTGGTTATTTGGAATCTCGTTTCAATCCATTTGGAGAAAGTGTTAGTGTCAGTGCCAGATAGGTGCACGGTTTGCACCAAACATCGCTTAGAAATCGATTTAGATGCACCCGATGGTACACCTAGGTGACAAGGCTCAAGTGGATGCTCGTTTTGGTCTATTTGGGGATAGTGCTAACCTTGACACAAGATAGGTGCACAGTTTGTGCCGAACGTTCCGTAGGCTCAGAAATCATTTTGGATGCACCCGATGGATCTCCTAGGTGACATTGGTCATGTGGAATCTCATTTCAATCCATTTAGAGGTAGTGGTATTGTCAGTTCACCATAGTTGCACTGTTTGCTCCAAACGTAACAAAGGCACAGAAATCTTTTTGGACGCACCCGATGGTACTCCTAGGTGATGAGGCTTAAGTGGATGCTTGTTTTGGCGGTTCGGAGATTGTGCTAATCTTGATGCGAGATTGGTGCACGGTATGTGTCGAACGTACCATAGGCTCAGAAATTATTTTGGACGCACCCGATGGATCTGCAATGTGACATTGGTCCTGTGGAATCTCGTTTCAATCCACTTGGAGACAGTGCTACTTGCAGTGCAAGATAGGTGCACTGTTTGCGCCAAACATCGCTTAGAAATCGTTTTGGACGAACCCGATGGTACTCCTAGGTGACGAGGCTCAAGTGGATGCTCGTTTTGGTCTGTGTTGGAGACAGTGCTAATCTTGACGCAAGATAGGTGCACGGTTTGAGCCGAACATACCATAGGCTCAGAAATTATTTTGGACGCACCTGATGGATCTTCTCAGTGACATTGGTCATTTGAAAACTTGTTTCAATCCATTTGGAGACAGTGTTAGCGTCAGTGTAAGATAGGTGCACGGTTTGCGCCAAACATCGCTTAGAAATCATTTTGGACGCACCCGATGGTACTCCTATGTGACGAGGTTAAAGTGGATGCTCGTTTTGGTCTGTTTGGAGAGAGTGCTAACTTTTCGCAAGATAGGTGCACGGTTTGCGCCGAACGTACCGTAGGCTCAGAAATCATTTTAGATGCACCCGATGGATCTCCTAGGTGACATTGGTCATGTGGAATCTCGTTTCAATCCATTTAGAGATAGTGGTATTGTCAGTTCACCATAGTTGCACTGTTTGCGCCAAACGTACCATAGGCACAAAAATCGTTTTGGATGCACCCGATGGTACTCCTAGGTGATGAGGCTTAAGTGGATGCTCGTTTTGGTCGGTTCGGAGATAGTGCTAATCTTGATGCAAGATTGGTGCAGGTTTGTGTCGAACGTATCATAGGCTCAGAAATCATTTTGGATGCACCCGATGGATCTGTAATGTGACATTGGTCCTGTGGAATCTCGTTTCAATCCATTTGGAGACAGTAGTACTGTCAGTGCAAGATAGGTGCACTGTTTGCGCCAAACATCATTCAGAAATCGTTTTGGACGGACCCGATGGTACTCCTAGTTGACGAGGCTCAAGTGGATGCTCGTTTTGTTCTGTTTGCAGACAGTGCTAATCTTGAGACAAGATAGGTGCACGGTTTGCGCCAAACGTACCATAGGCTCAGAAATCATTTTGGACGCACCCGATGGATCTTCTCAGTGACATTGGTCATTTGGAATCTCGTTTCAATCCATTTGGGGACAATGTTAGTGTTAGTGCCAGATAGGTGCACGGTTTGCGCCAAACATCGCTTAGAAATCATTTTGGACGCACCCGATGGTACTCCTAGGTGACGAGGCTAATGTGGATGCTCGTTTTGGTCTGTTTGGGGATAGTGCTAACTTTTACGCAAGATAGGCGCACGGTTTGCGTCGAACGTACAGTAGGCTCAGAAATCATTTTAGATGCACCCGATGGATCAATTGGTCATGTGGAATCTCGTTTCAATCCATTTAGAGATAGTGCAATTGTTAGTTCCCCATAGTTTCACTATTTGCGCCAAACGTACCATTGGCACAGAAATCGTTTTGGATGCACCCGATGGTACTCCTAGGAGATGAGGCTTAAGTGGATGCCCGTTTTGGTCGGTTCGGAGATAGTGCTAATCTTGATGCAAGATTGGTGCACGGTTTGTGTCGAACGTACCATAGGCTCAGAAATCATTTTGGATGCACCCGATGGATTTGCAATGTGACATTAGTCCTGAGGAATCTCGTTTCAATCCATTTGGAGACAGTGGTACTGTTAGTGCAAGATAGGTGCACTGTTTGCGCCAAACATCGTTCAGAAATCATTTTGGACGGACCCGATGGTACTCCTAGGTGACGAGGCTCAAGTGGATGCTCGTTTTGGTCTGTTTGGAGATCGTGCTAATCTTGACGCAAGATAGGTGCACGGTTTGCGTCGAACGTACCATAGGCTTAGAAATCATTTTTGACGCACCCGATGGATCTTCTCAGTGACATTGGTCATTTGGAATCTCGTTTCAATCCATTTGGAGATAGTGTTAGTGTCAGTGTAAGATAGGTGCACGGTTTGCACCAAACATCGCTTAGAAATTGTTTTGGACGCACTCGATGGTACTCCTAGGTGACAAGGCTAAAGTGGATGCTCGTTTTGGTCTGTTTGGAGATATTGCTAACTTTTACACAAGATAGGTGCATGGTTTGCGCCGAACGTACCGTAAGCTCAGAAATCATTTTGGATGCACCTGATGGATCTCCTAGGTGACATTGGTCATGTGGAATCTTGTTTCAATCCTTTTAGAGACAGCGGTACTGTCAGTCCAAGGTAGGTGCACTGTTTGCGCCAAACGTATCATAGGCACAGAATTCATTTTGGACGCACCCGATGGGTACTGCTAGGTGACGAGGCTTAAGTGGATGCCCGTTTTGGTCTGTTCTGAGATAGTGCTAATCTTGATGCGAGATTGGTGCACGGTTTGCGTCGAACGTATCATAGGCTCATTAATCGTTTAGGACACACCCGATGGATCTGCAATGTGACATTGGTCATGTGGAATCTCGTTTCAATCCATTTGGAGACAGTGCTACTGTGAGTGCAAGATAGGCGCACTGTTTGCGCCAAACATCGCTCAGAAATCGTTTTGGACGAAACCGTTGGTACTCCTAGGTGACGAGGCTCTAGTGGATGCTCATTTTGGTCTGTTTGGCGACAGTGCTAATCTTGATGCAAGATAGGTGCACGGTTTACGCCGAACATACCATAGGTTCAGAAATCATTTTGGACGCACCCGATGGATCTTCTCAGTGACATTGGTCATTTGGAATCTCGTTTCAATCCATTTGGGGACAGTGTTAGTGTCAGTGCTAGATTGGTGCACGGTTTGCACCAAACATTGCTTAGAAATCATTTTGGATGCACCCGATGGTACTCCTAGGTGACGAGGCTCAAGTGGATGCACGTTTTGGCCTATTTGGAGATAGTGCTAACCTTGACGCTAGATAGGTGCACAGTTTGCGCCGAACGTTCCGTAGGCTCAGAAATCATTTTGGATGCACCCGATGGATCTCCTAGGTGATATTGGTCATGTGGAATCTCATTTCAATCCATTTAGAGGTAGTGGTATTGTCAGTTCACCATAGTTGCATTGTTTGCGCCAAACGTACCATAGGCACAGAAATCATTTTGGATGCACCCGATGGATCTGCAATGTGACATTGGTCATGTGGAATCTCGTTTCAATTCATTTGGAGATAGTGGTACTGTGAGTGCAAGATAGGTGCACTGTTTGCGCCCAACATCGTTCAGAAATCATTTTGGACGGACCCGATGGTACTCCTAGGTGACGAGGCTCAAGTGGATGCTCATTTTGGTCTGTTTGGAGACAGTGCTAATCTTGACGCAAGATAGGTGCACGGTTTGCGCCGAACGTACCATAGGCTCAGAAATCATTTTGGACGCACCCGATGGATCTTCTCAGTGACATTGGTCATTTGGAATATCATTTCAATCCATTTGAAGACAGTGTTAGTGTTAGTGCCAGATAGGTGCATGGTTTGCGCCAAACATCGCTTAGAAATCATTTTGGACGCACCCGATGGTACTCCTAGGTGACGAGGCTAATGTGGATGCTCGTTTTGGTCTGTTTGGGGATAGTGCAAACTTTTATGCAAGATAGGTGCACGGTTTAGGCCGAACGTACAGTAGGCTCAGAAATCATTTTAGATGCACCCGATGGATCTCCTAGGTGACATTGGACATGTGGAAACTCGTTTCAATCCATTTAGAGATAGTGCAATTGTTAGTTCACCTTAGTTGCACTGTTTGCGCCAAACGTACCATAGGCACAGAAATCGTTTTGGATGCACCGATGGTACTCCTAGGTGATGAGGCTTAAGTGGATGCCCGTTTTGGTTGGTTCGGAGATAGTGCTAATCTTGATGCGAGATTGGTGCATGGTTTGTGTCAAACGTACCATAGGCTCAGAAATCATTTAGGATGCACCCAATGGATCTGCAATGTGACATTGGTCCTGTGGAATCTCGTTTCAATACATTTGGAGACAGTGGTACAGTCAGTGCAAGATAGGTGCACTGTTTGTGCCAAACATCGTTCAGAAATCATTTTGGATGGACCCGATGGTACTCCTAGGTGACGAGGCTCAAGTGGATGCTCGTTTTGGTATGTTTGGAGACAGTGCTAATCTTGACGCAAGATAGGTGCACGGTTTGCGCCGAACGTACCATAGGCTCAGAAATCATTTTCGACACACCCGATGGATCTTCTCAGTGACATTGGTCATTTGGAATCTCGTTTCAATCCATTTGGAGACAGTAGTAGTGTCAGTCTAAGATAGGTGCACGGTTTGCACCAAACATCGCTTAGAAATTGTTTTGGATGCACTCGAAGGTACTCCTAGGTGACAAGGCAAAAGTGGATGCTCATTTTGGTCTGTTTGGAGATAGTGCTAACTTTTACGCAAGATAGGTGCATGGTTTGCGCCGAACGTACCGTAGGCTCAGAAATCATTTTGGATGCACCTGATGGATCTCCTAGGTGACATTGGTCATGTGGAATCTTGTTTCAATCCATTTAGAGACAGCGGTTCTGTCAGTCCAGGATAGGTGCACTGTTTGCACCAAACGTACCATAGGCACATAATTCATTTTGGACGCACCCGATGGGTACTCCTATGTGACGAGGCTTAAGTGGTGCTCGTTTTGGTCTGTTCGGAGATAGTGCTAATCTTGATGCAAGATTCTTGCACGGTTTGCGTCGAACGTATCGTAGGCTCAGAAATCGTTTTGGACACACCCGATGGATCTGCAATGTGACATTGGTCATGTGGAATCTCGTTTCAATCCATTTGGAGACAGTGCTACTGTGAGTGCAAGATAGGTGCACTGTTTGCGCCAAACATCACTCAGAAATCGTTTTGGACGAACCCGATGGTACTCCTAGGTGACGAGGCTCAAGTGGATGCTCGTTTTGGTCTGTTTGGAGATAGTGCTAATCTTGACGCAAGATAGGTGCACGGTTTGCGCCGAACGTACCATAGGCTCAGAAATCATTTTGGACGCACCCGATGGATCTTCTCAGTGACATTGGTCATTTGGAATCTCGTTTCAATCCATTTGGAGACAGTGTTAGTGTCAGGCTAGATAGGTGCACAGTTTGCGCCAAACATCGCTAAGAAATCGTTTTGGATGCACCCGATGGTACTCCTAGGTGACAAGGCTCAAGTGGATGCACATTTTGGTCTATTTGGAGATAGTGCTAACCTTGACGCAAGATAGGTGCACAGTTTGCACCGAACGTTCCGTAGGCTCAGAAATCATTTTGGATGCACCCGATGGATCTCCTAGGTGACATTGGTCATGTGGAATCTCATTTCAATCTATTTAGAGGTAGTGGTATTGTCAGTTCACCATAGTTGCACTGTTTGCGCCAAACGTACCATAGGCACAGAAATCATTTTGGATGCACCCGATGGATCTGCAATGTGACATTGGTCATGTGGAATCTCGTTTCAATTCATTTGGAGACAGTGGTACTGTCAGTGCAAGATAGGTGCACTGTTCGCGCCCAACATCGTTCAGAAATCATTTTGGACGGACCCGATGGTACTCCTAGGTGACGAGGCTCAAGTGGATGCTAGTTTTGGTCTGTTTGGAGACAGTGCTAATCTTGACGCAAGATAGGTGCACGTTTTGCGCCGAACGTACCATAGGCTCAGAAATCATTTTGAACGCACCCGATGGATCTTCTTAGTGACATTGGTCATTTGGAATCTCGTTTCAATCCATTTGGAGACAGTGTTTTTGTCAGTGTAAGATAGGTGCACGGTTTGCACAAAACATCGCTTAGAAATCGTTTTTGACGCACTCGATGGTACTCCTAGGTGACGAGGCTGAAGTGGATGCTCGTTTTGGTCTGTTTAGAGATAGTGCTAACCTTGACGCAAGATAGATGTACGGTTTGTGCCGAACGTACCGTAGGCTCAGAAATCATTTTGGATGCACCTGATGGATCTCCTAGGTGACATTGGTCATGTGGAATCTTGTTTCAATCCATTTAGAGATAGTGGTACTGTCAGTCCAAGATAGGTGCACTGTTTACGCTAAACGTTCCATAGGCATAGAAATCGTTTTGGACGCACCCGATGGGTACTCCTAGGTGACGAGGCTTAAGTGGATGCTCGTTTTGGTCGGTTTAGAGATAGTGCTAATCTTGATGCGAGATTGGTGCATGGTTTGTGTCTATCGTACCATAGGCTCAGAAATCATTTTGGATGCACCCGATGGATGTGCAATGTGACATTGGTCCTGTGGAATCTCGTTTCAATCCATTTCGAGATAGTGGTACTGTCAGTGCAAGATAGGTGCACTGTTTGCGCCAAACATCGTTCAGAAAATCGTTTTGGACGGACCCGATGGTACTCCTAGGTGACGAGGCTCAAGTGGATGCTCGTTTTGGTTTGTTTGGAGACAGTGCTAATCTTGACGCAAGATAGGCGCACGTTTTGCGCCGAACGTACCATAGGCTCAGAAATCATTTTGGACACACCCGATGGATCTTCTCAGTGACATTAGTCATTTGGAATCTCGTTTCAATCCTTTTGGAGACAATGTTAGTGTCAGTGCATGATAGGTGCACGGTTTGCGCCAAACATCGCTTAAATATCGTTTTGGACACACCCGATGGAACTCCTAGGTGACGAGGCTCAAGTTGATGCTCGTTTTGGTCTATTTGGAGATAGTGCTAACCTTGACGTAAGATAGGTGCACGGTTTACGCCGAATGTACCGTAGGCTCAAAAATCATTTTGGATGCACCCGATGGATCTCCTAGGTGACATTGGTCATGTGGAATCTCGTTTTAATCCATTTAGAGATAGTGGTATTGTCAGTTCAAGATAGTTGCACTGTTTGCGCCAAACGTACCATAGGCACAGAAATCGTTTTGGACGCACCAGATGGTACTCCTAGGCGAGGAGGCTTAAGTGGATGCTCATTTTGGTCTGTTCGGAGATAGTGCTAATCTTGATGCGAGATTGGTGCACGATTTGCGTCGAACGTACCATAGGCTCATAAATCGTTTTGGACGCACCCGATGGATCTCCTATGTGACATTAGTCATGTGGAATCTCGTTTCAATTCATTTGGAGACAGTGGTACTGTCAGTGCAAGATAGGTGCACTGTTCGCGCCCAACATCGTTTAGAAATCGTTTTGGACGGACCCGATGGTACTCCTAGGTGACGAGGCTCAAGTGGATGCTCGTTTTGGTCTGTTTGGAGACAGTGCTAATCTTGACGCAAGATAGGTGCACGGTTTGCGCTGAACGTACCATAGGCTCAAAAATTATTTTGAACGCACCCAATGGATCTTCTCAGTGACATTGGTCATTTGGAATCTCGTTTCAATCCATTTGGAGACAGTGTTTTGTCAGTGTAAGATAGGTGCATGGTTTGCACAAAACATCGCTTAGAAATCGTTTTTGACGCACTCGATGGTACTCCTAGGTGACGAGGCTGAAGTGGATGCTCGTTTTGGTCTGTTTAGAGACAGTGCTAACCTTGACGCAAGATAGATGTACGGTTTGCGCCGAACGTACCGTAGGCTCAAAAATCATTTTGGATGCACCTGATGGATCTCCTAGGTGACATTGGTCATGTGGAATCTTGTTTCAATCCATTTAGAGATAGTGGTACTGTCAGTCCAAGATAGGTGCACTGTTTACGCCAAACGTAACATAGGCATAGAAATCGTTTTGGACGCACCCGATGGGTACTCCTAGGTGACGAGGCTTAAGTGGATGCTCGTTTTGGTCGGTTCAGAGATAGTGCTAATCTTGATGCGAGACTGGTGCATGGTTTGTGTCTATCGTACCATAGGCTCAGAAATCATTTTGGATGCACCCGATGGATGTGCAATGTGACATTGGTCCTGTGGAATCTCGTTTCAATCCATTTCGAGATAGTGGTACTGTCAGTGCAAGATAGGTGCACTGTTTGCGCCAAACATCTTTCAGAAAATCGTTTTGGACGGACCCGATGGTACTCCTAGGTGACGAGGCTCTAGTGGATGCTCGTTTTGGTCTGTTTGGAGACAGTGCTAATCTTGACGCAAGATAGGCGCACGTTTTGCGCCGAACGTACCATAGGCTCAGAAATCATTTTGGACGCACCCGATGGATCTTCTCAGTGACATTAGTCATTTGGAATCTCGTTTCAATCCTTTTGGAGACAATGTTAGTGTCAGTGCATGATAGGTGCACGGTTTGCGCCAAACATCGCTTAAATATCGTTTTGGACACACCCGATGGAACTCCTAGGTGACGAGGCTCAAGTTGATGCTCGGTTTGGTCTATTTGGAGATAGTGCTAACCTTGACGTAAGATAGGTGCACGGTTTACGCCGAATGTACCGTAGGCTCAAAAATCATTTTGGATGCACCCGATGGATCTCCTAGGTGACATTGGTCATGTGGAATCTCGTTTTAATCCATTTAGAGATATTGGTATTGTCAGTTCAAGATAGTTGCACTGTTTGCGCCAAACGTACCATAGGCACAGAAATCGTTTTGGACGCACCAGATGGTACTCCTAGGCGAGGAGGCTTAAGTGGATGCTCGTTTTGGTCTGTTCGGAGATAGTGCTAATCTTGATGCGAGATTGGTGCACGGTTTGCGTCAAACGTACCATAGGCTCATAAATCGTTTTGGACGCACCCGATGGATCTCCTATGTGTCATTAGTCATGTGGAATCTCATTTCAATTCATTTGGAGACAGTGGTACTGTCAGTGCAAGATAGGTGCACTGTTCGCGCCCAACATCGTTCAGAAATCGTTTTGGACGGACCCGATGGTACTCCTAGGTGACGAGGCTCAAGTGGATGCTCGTTTTGGTCTATTTGGAGACAGTGCTAATCTTGACGCAAGATAGGTGCACGGTTTGCGCCGAACGTACCATAGGCTCAGAAATCATTTTGAACGCACCCGATGGATCTTCTTAGTGACATTGGTCATTTGGAATTTCGTTTCAATCCATTTGGAGACAGTGTTTTTGTCAGTGTAAGATAGGTGCATGGTTTGCACAAAACATCGCTTAGAAATCGTTTTTGACGCACTCGATGGTACTCCTAGGTGACGAGGCTGAAGTGGATGCTCGTTTTGGTATGTTTAGAGATAGTGCTAACCTTGACGCAAGATAGATGTACGGTTTGCGCCGAACGTACCGTAGGCTCAGAAATCATTTTGGATGCACCTGATGGATCTCCTAGGTGACATTGGTCATGTGGAATCTTGTTTCAATCCATTTAGAGATAGTGGTACTGTCAGTCCAAGATAGGTGCACTGTTTACGCCAAACGTAACATAGGCATAGAAATCGTTTTGGACGCACCCGATGGGTACTCCTAGGTGACGAGGCTTAAGTGGATGCTCGTTTTGGTCGGTTCAGAGATAGTGCTAATCTTGATGCGAGACTGGTGCATGGTTTGTGTCTATCGTACCATAGGCTCAGAAATCATTTTGGATGCACCCGATGGATGTGCAATGTGACATTGGTCCTGTGGAATCTCGTTTCAATCCATTTCGAGATAGTGGTACTGTCAGTGCAAGATAGGTGCACTGTTTGCGCCAAACATCGTTCAGAAAATCGTTTTGGACGGACCCGATGGTACTCCTAGGTGACGAGGCTCAAGTGGATGCTCGTTTTGGTCTGTTTGGAGACAGTGCTAATCTTGACGCAAGATAGGCGCACGTTTTGCGCCGAACGTACCATAGGCTCAGAAATCATTTTGGACGCACCCGATGGATCTTCTCAGTGACATTAGTCATTTGGAATCTCGTTTCAATCCTTTTGGAGACAATGTTAGTGTCAGTGCATGATAGGTGCACGGTTTGCGCCAAACATCGCTTAAATATCGTTTTGGACACACCCGATGGAACTCCTAGGTGACGAGGCTCAAGTTGATGCTCGTTTTGGTCTATTTGGAGATAGTGCTAACCTTGACGTAAGATAGGTGCACGGTTTACGCCGAATGTACCGTAGGCTCAAAAATCATTTTGGATGCACCCGATGGATCTCCTAGGTGACATTGGTCATGTGGAATCTCGTTTTAATCCATTTAGAGATAGTGGTATTGTCAGTTCAAGATAGTTGCACTGTTTGCGCCAAACGTACCATAGGCACAGAAATCGTTTTGGACGCACCAGATGGTACTCCTAGGCGAGGAGGCTTAAGTGGATGCTCGTTTTGGTCTGTTCGAAGATAGTGCTAATCTTGATGCGAGATTGGTAACGGTTTGCGTCAAACGTACCATAGGCTCATAAATCGTTTTGGACGCACCCGATGGATCTCCTATGTGACATTAGTCATGTGGAATCTCGTTTCAATTCATTTGGAGACAGTGGTACTGTCAGTGCAAGATAGGTGCACTGTTCGCGCCCAACATCGTTCAGAAATCGTTTTGGACGGACCCGATGGTACTCCTAGGTGACGAGGCTCAAGTGGATGCTCGTTTTGGTCTATTTGGAGACAGTGCTAATCTTGACACAAGATAGGTGCACGGTTTGCGCCGAACGTACCATAGGCTCAGAAATCATTTTGAACGCACCCGATGGATCTTCTTAGTGACATTGGTCATTTGGAATTTCGTTTCAATCCATTTGGAGACAGTGTTTTTGTCAGTGTAAGATAGGTGCACGGTTTGCACAAAACATCGCTTAGAAATCGTTTTTGACGCACTCGATGGTACTCCTAGGTGACGAGGCTGAAGTGGATGCTCGTTTTGGTCTGTTTAGAGATAGTGCTAACCTTGACGCAAGATAGATGTACGGTTTGGCCGAACGTACCGTAGGCTCAGAAATCATTTTGGATGCACCTAATGGATCTCCTCGGTGACATTGGTCATGTGGAAGGACGGACCCGATGGTACTCCTAGGTGACGAGGCTCAAGTGGATGCTCGTTTTGGTCTGTTTGGAGACAGTGCTAATCTTGACGCAAGATAGGTGCACGGTTTGCGCCGAACGTACCATAGGCTCAAAAATTATTTTGAACGCACCCGATGGATCTTCTCAGTGACATTGGTCATTTGGAATCTCGTTTCAATCCATTTGGAGACAGTGTTTTTGTCAGTGTAAGATAGGTGCATGGTTTGCACAAAACATCGCTTAGAAATCGTTTTTGACGCACTCGATGGTACTCCTAGGTGACGAGGCTGAAGTGGATGCTCGTTTTGGTCTGTTTAGAGACAGTGCTAACCTTGAAACAAGATAGATGTACGGTTTGCGCCGAACGTACCGTAGGCTCAGAAATCATTTTGGTTGCACCTGATGGATCTCCTAGGTGACATTGGTCATGTGGAATCTTGTTTCAATCCATTTAGAGATAGTGGTACTGTCAGTCCAAGATAGGTGCACTGTTTACGCCAAATGTAACATAGGCATAGAAATCGTTTTGGACGCACCCGATGGGTACTCCTAGGTGACGAGGCTTAAGTGGATGCTCGTTTTGGTCGGTTCAGAGATAGTGCTAATCTTGATGCGAGACTGGTGCATGGTTTGTGTCTATCGTACCATAGGCTCAGAAATCATTTTGGATGCACCCGATGGATGTGCAATGTGACATTGGTCCTGTGGAATCTCGTTTCAATCCATTTCGAGATAGTGGTACTGTCAGTGCAAGATAGGTGCACTGTTTGCGCCAAACATCGTTCAGAAAATCGTTTTGGACGGACCCGATGGTACTCCTAGGTGACGAGGCTCAAGTGGATGCTCGTTTTGGTCTGTTTGGAGACAGTGCTAATCTTGACGCAAGATAGGCGCACGTTTTGCGCCGAACGTACCATAGGCTCAGAAATTATTTTGGACGCACCCGATGGATCTTCTCAGTGACATTAGTCATTTGGAATCTCGTTTCAATCCTTTTGGAGACAATGTTAGTGTCAGTGCATGATAGGTGCACGGTTTGCGCCAAACATCGCTTAAATATCGTTTTGGACACACCCGATGGAACTCCTAGGTGACGAGGCTCAAGTTGATGCTCGTTTTGGTCTATTTGGAGATAGTGCTAACCTTGACGTAAGATAGGTGCACGGTTTACGCCGAATGTACCGTAGGCTCAAAAATCATTTTGGATGCACCCGATGGATCTCCTAGGTGACATTGGTCATGTGGAATCTCGTTTTAATCCATTTAGAGATAGTGGTATTGTCAGTTCAAGATAGTTGCACTGTTTGCGCCAAACGTACCATAGGCATAGAAATCGTTTTGGACGCACCAGATGGTACTCCTAGGCGAGGAGGCTTAAGTGGATGCTCGTTTTGGTCTGTTCGGAGATAGTGCTAATCTTGATGCGAGATTGGTAACGGTTTGCGTCAAACGTACCATAGGCTCATAAATCGTTTTGGACGCACCCGATGGATCTCCTATGTAACATTAGTCATGTGGAATCTCGTTTCAATTCATTTGGAGACAGTGGTACTGTCAGTGCAAGATAGGTGCACTGTTCGCGCCCAACATCGTTCAGAAATCGTTTTGGACGGACCCGATGGTACTCCTAGGTGACGAGGCTCAAGTGGATGCTCGTTTTGGTCTATTTGGAGACAGTGCTAATCTTGACGCAAGATAGGTGCACGGTTTGCGCCGAACGTACCATAGGCTCAGAAATCATTTTGAACGCACCCGATGGATCTTCTTAGTGACATTGGTCATTTGGAATTTCGTTTCAATCCATTTGGAGACAGTGTTTTTGTCAGTGTAAGATAGGTGCACGGTTTGCACAAAACATCGCTTAGAAATCGTTTTTGACGCACTCGATGGTACTCCTAGGTGACGAGGCTGAAGTGGATGCTCGTTTTGGTCTGTTTAGAGATAGTGCTAACCTTGACGCAAGATAGATGTACGGTTTGCGCCAAACGTACCGTAGGCTCAGAAATCATTTTGGATGCACCTAATGGATCTCCTCGGTGACATTGGTCATGTGGAAGGACGGACCCGATGGTACTCCTAGGTGACGAGGCTCAAGTGGATGCTCGTTTTGGTCTGTTTGGAGACAGTGCTAATCATGACGCAAGATAGGTGCACGGTTTGCGCCGAACGTACCATAGGCTCAAAAATTATTTTGAACGCACCCGATGGATCTTCTCAGTGACATTGGTCATTTGGAATCTCGTTTCAATCCATTTGGAGATAGTGTTTTTGTCAGTGTAAGATAGGTGCATGGTTTGCACAAAACATCGCTTAGAAATCGTTTTTGACGCACTCGATGGTACTCCTAGGTGACGAGGCTGAAGTGGATGCTCGTTTTGGTCTGTTTAGAGACAGTGCTAACCTTGACGCAAGATAGATGTACGGTTTGCGCCGAACGTACCGTAGGCTCAGAAATCATTTTGGATGCACCTGATGGATCTCCTAGGTGACATTGGTCATGTGGAATCTTGTTTCAATCCATTTAGAGATAGTGGTACTGTCAGTCCAAGATAGGTGCACTGTTTACGCCAAACGTAACATAGGCATAGAAATCGTTTTGGACGCACCCGATGGGTACTCCTAGGTGACGAGGCTTAAGTGGATGCTCGTTTTGGTCGGTTCAGAGATAGTGCTAATCTTGATGCGAGACTGGTGCATGGTTTGTGTCTATCGTACCATAGGCTCAGAAATCATTTTGGATGCACCCGATGGATGTGCAATGTGACATTGGTCCTGTGGAATCTCGTTTCAATCCATTTCGAGATAGTGGTACTATCAGTGCAAGATAGGTGCACTGTTTGCGCCAAACATCGTTCAGAAAATCGTTTTGGACGGACCTGATGGTACTCCTAGGTGACGAGGCTCAAGTGGATGCTCGTTTTGGTCTGTTTGGAGACAGTGCTAATCTTGACGCAAGATAGGCGCACGTTTTGCGCCGAACGTACCATAGGCTCAGAAATCATTTTGGACGCACCCGATGGATCTTCTCAGTGACATTAGTCATTTGGAATCTCGTTTCAATCCTTTTGGAGACAATGTTAGTGTCAGTGCATGATAGGTGCACGGTTTGCGCCAAACATCGCTTAAATATCGTTTTGGACACACCCGATGGAACTCCTAGGTGACGAGGCTCAAGTTGATGCTCGGTTTGGTCTATTTGGAGATAGTGCTAACCTTGACGTAAGATAGGTGCACGGTTTACGCCGAATGTACCGTAGGCTCAAAAATCATTTTGGATGCACCCGATGGATCTCCTAGGTGACATTGGTCATGTGGAATCTCGTTTTAATCCATTTAGAGATAGTGGTATTGTCAGTTCAAGATAGTTGCACTGTTTGCGCCAAACGTACCATAGGCACAGAAATCGTTTTGGACGCACCAGATGGTACTCCTAGGCGAGGAGGCTTAAGTGGATGCTCGTTTTGGTCTGTTCGGAGATAGTGCTAATCTTGATGCGAGATTGGTGCACGGTTTGCGTCAAACGTACCATAGGCTCATAAATCGTTTTGGACGCACCCGATGGATCTCCTATGTGTCATTAGTCATGTGGAATCTCATTTCAATTCATTTGGAGACAGTGGTACTGTCAGTGCAAGATAGGTGCACTGTTCGCGCCCAACATCGTTCAGAAATCGTTTTGGACGGACCCGACGGTACTCCTAGGTGACGAGGCTCAAGTGGATGCTCGTTTTGGTCTATTTGGAGACAGTGCTAATCTTGACGCAAGATAGGTGCACGGTTTGCGCCGAACGTACCATAGGCTCAGAAATCATTTTGAACGCACCCGATGGATCTTCTTAGTGACATTGGTCATTTGGAATTTCGTTTCAATCCATTTGGAGACAGTGTTTTTGTCAGTGTAAGATAGGTGCATGGTTTGCACAAAACATCGCTTAGAAATCGTTTTTGACGCACTCGATGGTACTCCTAGGTGACAAGGCTGAAGTGGATGCTCGTTTTGGTCTGTTTAGAGATAGTGCTAACCTTGACGCAAGATAGATGTACGGTTTGCGCCGAACGTACCGTAGGCTCAGAAATCATTTTGGATGCACCTGATGGATCTCCTAGGTGACATTGGTCATGTGGAATCTTGTTTCAATCCATTTAGAGATAGTGGTACTGTCAGTCCAAGATAGGTGCACTGTTTACGCCAAACGTAACATAGGCATAGAAATCGTTTTGGACGCACCCGATGGGTACTCCTAGGTGACGAGGCTTAAGTGGATGCTCGTTTTGGTCGGTTCAGAGATAGTGCTAATCTTGATGCGAGACTGGTGCATGGTTTGTGTCTATCGTACCATAGGCTCAGAAAATCATTTTGGATGCACCCGATGGATGTGCAATGTGACATTGGTCCTGTGGAATCTCGTTTCAATCCATTTCGAGATAGTGGTACTGTCAGTGCAAGATAGGTGCACTGTTTGCGCCAAACATCGTTCAGAAAATCGTTTTGGACGGACCCGATGGTACTCCTAGGTGACGAGGCTCAAGTGGATGCTCGTTTTGGTCTGTTTGGAGACAGTGCTAATCTTGACGCAAGATAGGCGCACGTTTTGCGCCGAACGTACCATAGGCTCAGAAATCATTTTGGACGCACCCGATGGATCTTCTCAGTGACATTAGGCATTTGGAATCTCGTTTCAATCCTTTTGGAGACAATGTTAGTGTCAGTGCATGATAGGTGCACGGTTTGCGCCAAACATCGCTTAAATATCGTTTTGGACACACCCGATGGAACTCCTAGGTGACGAGGCTCAAGTTGATGCTCGTTTTGGTCTATTTGGAGATAGTGCTAACCTTGACGTAAGATAGGTGCACGGTTTACGCCGAATGTACCGTAGGCTCAAAAATCATTTTGGATGCACCCGATGGATCTCCTAGGTGACATTGGTCATGTGGAATCTCGTTTTAATCCATTTAGAGATAGTGGTATTGTCAGTTCAAGATAGTTGCACTGTTTGCGCCAAACGTACCATAGGCACAGAAATCGTTTTGGACGCACCAGATGGTACTCCTAGGCGAGGAGGCTTAAGTGGATGCTCGTTTTGGTCTGTTCGGAGATAGTGCTAATCTTGATGCGAGATTGGTAACGGTTTGCGTCAAACGTACCATAGGCTCATAAATCGTTTTGGACGCACCCGATGGATCTCCTATGTGACATTAGTCATGTGGAATCTCGTTTCAATTCATTTGGAGACAGTGGTACTGTCAGTGCAAGATAGGTGCACTGTTCGCGCCCAACATCGTTCAGAAATCGTTTTGGACGGACCCGATGGTACTTCTAGGTGACGAGGCTCAAGTGGATGCTCGTTTTGGTCTATTTGGAGACAGTGCTAATCTTGACGCAAGATAGGTGCACGGTTTGCGCCGAACGTACCATAGGCTCAGAAATCATTTTGAACGCACCCGATGGATCTTCTTAGTGACATTGGTCATTTGGAAATTCGTTTCAATCCATTTGGAGACAGTGTTTTTGTCAGTGTAAGATAGGTGCACGGTTTGCACAAAACATCGCTTAGAAATCGTTTTTGACGCACTCGATGGTACTCCTAGGTGACTAGGCTGAAGTGGATGCTCGTTTTGGTCTGTTTAGAGATAGTGCTAACCTTGACGCAAGATAGATGTACGGTTTGCGCCGAACGTACCGTAGGCTCAGAAATCATTTTGGATGCACCTAATGGATCTCCTCGGTGACATTGGTCATGTGGAAGGACGGACCCGATGGTACTCCTAGGTGATGAGGCTCAAGTGGATGCTCGTTTTGGTCTGTTTGGAGACAGTGCTAATCTTGACGCAAGATAGGTGCACGGTTTGCGCCGAACGTACCATAGGCTCAAAAATTATTTTGAACGCACCCGATGGATCTTCTCAGTGACATTGGTCATTTGGAATCTCGTTTCAATCCATTTGGAGACAGTGTTTTTGTCAGTGTAAGATAGGTGCATGGTTTGCACAAAACATCGCTTAGAAATCGTTTTTGACGCACTCGATGGTACTCATAGGTGACGAGGCTGAAGTGGATGCTCGTTTTGGTCTGTTTAGAGACAGTGCTAACCTTGACGCAAGATAGATGTACGGTTTGCGCCGAACGTACCGTAGGCTCAGAAATCATTTTGGATGCACCTGATGGATCTCCTAGGTGACATTGGTCATGTGGAATCTTGTTTCAATCCATTTAGAGATAGTGGTACTGTCAGTCCAAGATAGGTGCACTGTTTACGCCAAACGTAACATAGGCATAGAAATCGTTTTGGACGCACCCGATGGGTACTCCTAGGTGACGAGGCTTAAGTGGATGCTCGTTTTGGTCGGTTCAGAGATAGTGCTAATCTTGATGCGAGACTGGTGCATGGTTTGTGTCTATCGTACCATAGGCTCAGAAATCATTTTGGATGCACCCGATGGATGTGCAATGTGACATTGGTCCTGTGGAATCTCGTTTCAATCCATTTCGAGATAGTGGTACTGTCAGTGCAAGATAGGTGCACTGTTTGCGCCAAACATCGTTCAGAAAATCGTTTTGGACGGACCCGATGGTACTCCTAGGTGACGAGGCTCAAGTGGATGCTCGTTTTGGTCTGTTTGGAGACAGTGCTAATCTTGACGCAAGATAGGCGCACGTTTTGCGCCGAACGTACCATAGGCTCAGAAATCATTTTGGACGCACCCGATGGATCTTCTCAGTGACATTAGTCATTTGGAATCTCGTTTCAATCCTTTTGGAGACAATGTTAGTGTCAGTGCATGATAGGTGCACGGTTTGCGCCAAACATCGCTTAAATATCGTTTTGGACACACCCGATGGAACTCCTAGGTGACGAGGCTCAAGTTGATGCTCGGTTTGGTCTATTTGGAGATAGTGCTAACCTTGACGTAAGATAGGTGCACGGTTTACGCCGAATGTACCGTAGGCTCAAAAATCATTTTGGATGCACCCGATGGATCTCCTAGGTGACATTGGTCATGTGGAATCTCGTTTTAATCCATTTAGAGATAGTGGTATTGTCAGTTCAAGATAGATGCACTGTTTGCGCCAAACGTACCATAGGCACAGAAATCGTTTTGGACGCACCAGATGGTACTCCTAGGCGAGGAGGCTTAAGTGGATGCTCGTTTTGGTCTGTTCGGAGATAGTGCTAATCTTGATGCGAGATTGGTGCACGGTTTGCGTCAAACGTACCATAGGCTCATAAATCGTTTTGGACGCACCCGATGGATCTCCTATGTGTCATTAGTCATGTGGAATCTCATTTCAATTCATTTGGAGACAGTGGTACTGTCAGTGCAAGATAGGTGCACTGTTCGCGCCCAACATCGTTCAGAAATCGTTTTGGACGGACCCGATGGTACTCCTAGGTGACGAGGCTCAAGTGGATGCTCGTTTTGGTCTATTTGGAGACAGTGCTAATCTTGACGCAAGATAGGTGCACGGTTTGCGCCGAACGTACCATAGGCTCAGAAATCATTTTGAACGCACCCGATGGATCTTCTTAGTGACATTGGTCATTTGGAATTTCGTTTCAATCCATTTGGAGACAGTGTTTTTGTCAGTGTAAGATAGGTGCATGGTTTGCACAAAACATCGCTTAGAAATCGTTTTTGACGCACTCGATGGTACTCCTAGGTGACGAGGCTGAAGTGGATGCTCGTTTTGGTCTGTTTAGAGATAGTGCTAACCTTGACGCAAGATAGATGTACGGTTTGCGCCGAACGTACCGTAGGCTCAGAAATCATTTTGGATGCACCTGATGGATCTCCTAGGTGACATTGGTCATGTGGAATCTTGTTTCAATCCATTTAGAGATAGTGGTACTGTCAGTCCAAGATAGGTGCACTGTTTACGCCAAACGTAACATAGGCATAGAAATCGTTTTGGACGCACCCGATGGGTACTCCTAGGTGACGAGGCTTAAGTGGATGCTCGTTTTGGTCGGTTCAGAGATAGTGCTAATCTTGATGCGAGACTGGTGCATGGTTTGTGTCTATCGTACCATAGGCTCAGAAATCATTTTGGATGCACCCGATGGATGTGCAATGTGACATTGGTCCTGTGGAATCTCGTTTCAATCCATTTCGAGATAGTGGTACTGTCAGTGCAAGATAGGTGCACTGTTTGCGCCAAACATCGTTCAGAAAATCGTTTTGGACGGACCCGATGGTACTCCTAGGTGACGAGGCTCAAGTGGATGCTCGTTTTGGTCTGTTTGGAGACAGTGCTAATCTTGACGCAAGATAGGCGCACGTTTTGCGCCGAACGTACCATAGGCTCAGAAATCATTTTGGACGCACCCGATGGATCTTCTCAGTGACATTAGTCATTTGGAATCTCGTTTCAATCCTTTTGGAGACAATGTTAGTGTCAGTGCATGATAGGTGCACGGTTTGCGCCAAACATCGCTTAAATATCGTTTTGGACACACCCGATGGAACTCCTAGGTGACGAGGCTCAAGTTGATGCTCGTTTTGGTCTATTTGGAGATAGTGCTAACCTTGACGTAAGATAGGTGCACGGTTTACGCCGAATGTACCGTAGGCTCAAAAATCATTTTGGATGCACCCGATGGATCTCCTAGGTGACATTGGTCATGTGGAATCTCGTTTTAATCCATTTAGAGATAGTGGTATTGTCAGTTCAAGATAGTTGCACTGTTTGCGCCAAACGTACCATAGGCACAGAAATCGTTTTGGACGCACCAGATGGTACTCCTAGGCGAGGAGGCTTAAGTGGATGCTCGTTTTGGTCTGTTCGGAGATAGTGCTAATCTTGATGCGAGATTGGTAACGGTTTGCGTCAAACGTACCATAGGCTCATAAATCGTTTTGGACGCACCCGATGGATCTCCTATGTGACATTAGTCATGTGGAATCTCGTTTCAATTCATTTGGAGACAGTGGTACTGTCAGTGCAAGATAGGTGCACTGTTCGCGCCCAACATCGTTCAGAAATCGTTTTGGACGGACCCGATGGTACTCCTAGGTGACGAGGCTCAAGTGGATGCTCGTTTTGGTCTATTTGGAGACAGTGCTAATCTTGACGCAAGATAGGTGCACGGTTTGCGCCGAACGTACCATAGGCTCAGAAATCATTTTGAACGCACCCGATGGATCTTCTTAGTGACATTGGTCATTTGGAATTTCGTTTCAATCCATTTGGAGACAGTGTTTTTGTCAGTGTAAGATAGGTGCACGGTTTGCACAAAACATCGCTTAGAAATCGTTTTTGACGCACTCGATGGTACTCCTAGGTGATGAGGCTGAAGTGGATGCTCGTTTTGGTCTGTTTAGAGATAGTGCTAACATTGACGCAAGATAGATGTACGGTTTGCGCCGAACATACCGTAGGCTCAGAAATCATTTTGGATGCACCTAATGGATCTCCTCGGTGACATTGGTCATGTGGAATCTTGTTTCAATCCATTTAGAGATAGTGGTACTGTCAGTCCAAGATAGGTGCACTGTTTACGCCAAACGTACCATAGGCATAGAAATCATTTTGGACGCACCCGATGGGTACTCCTAGGTGACGAGGCTTAAGTGGATGCTCGTTTTGGTCGGTTCAGAGATAGTGCTAATCTTGATGCGAGACTGGTGCACGATTTGCGTCGAACGTACCATAGGCTCATAAATCGTTTTGGACGCACCCGATGGATCTCCTATGTGACATTGGTCATGTGGAATCTCGTTTCAATTCATTTGGAGACACTGGTACTGTCAGTGCAAGATAGGTGCACTGTTCGCGCCCAACATCGTTCAGAAATCGTTTTGGACGGACCCGATGGTACTCCTAGGTGACGAGGCTCAAGTGGATGCTCGTTTTGGTCTGTTTGGAGACAGTGCTAATCTTGACGCAAGATAGGTGCACGGTTTGCGCCGAACGTACCATAGGCTCAAAAATTATTTTGAACGCACCCGATGGATCTTCTCAGTGACATTGGTCATTTGGAATCTCGTTTCAATCCATTTGGAGACAGTGTTTTTGTCAGTGTAATATAGGTGCATGGTTTGCACAAAACATCGCTTAGAAATCGTTTTTGACGCACTCGATGGTACTCCTAGGTGACGAGGCTGAAGTGGATGCTCGTTTTGGTCTGTTTAGAGACAGTGCTAACCTTGACGCAAGATAGATGTACGGTTTGCGCTGAACGTACCGAAGGCTCAGAAATCATTTTGGATGCACCTGATGGATCTCCTAGGTGACATTGGTCATGTGGAATCTTGTTTCAATCCATTTAGAGATAGTGGTACTGTCAGTCCAAGATAGGTGCACTGTTTACGCCAAACGTAACATAGGCATAGAAATCGTTTTGGACGCACCCGATGGGTACTCCTAGGTGACGAGGCTTAAGTGGATGCTCGTTTTGGTCGGTTCAGAGATAGTGCTAATCTTGATGCGAGACTGGTGCATGGTTTGTGTCTATCGTACCATAGGCTCAGAAATCATTTTGGATGCACCCGATGGATGTGCAATGTGACATTGGTCCTGTGGAATCTCGTTTCAATCCATTTCGAGATAGTGGTACTGTCAGTGCAAGATAGGTGCACTGTTTGCGCCAAACATCGTTCAGAAAATCATTTTGGACGGACCCGATGGTACTCCTAGGTGACGAGGCTCAAGTGGATGCTCGTTTTGGTCTGTTTGGAGACAGTGCTAATCTTGACGCAAGATAGGCGCACGTTTTGCGCCGAACGTACCATAGGCTCAGAAATTATTTTGGACGCACCCGATGGATCTTCTCAGTGACATTAGTCATTTGGAATCTCGTTTCAATCCTTTTGGAGACAATGTTAGTGTCAGTGCATGATAGGTGCACGGTTTGCGCCAAACATCGCTTAAATATCGTTTTGGACACACCCGATGGAAATCCTAGGTGACGAGGCTCAAGTTGATGCTCGTTTTGGTCTATTTGGAGATAGTGCTAACCTTGACGTAAGATAGGTGCACGGTTTACGCCGAATGTACCGTAGGCTCAAAAATCATTTTGGATGCACCCGATGGATCTCCTAGGTGACATTGGTCATGTGGAATCTCGTTTTAATCCATTTAGAGATAGTGGTATTGTCAGTTCAAGATAGTTGCACTGTTTGCGCCAAACGTACCATAGGCACAGAAATCGTTTTGGACGCACCAGATGGTACTCCTAGGCGAGGAGGCTTAAGTGGATGCTCGTTTTGGTCTGTTCGGAGATAGTGCTAATCTTGATGCGAGATTGGTAACGGTTTGCGTCAAACGTACCATAGGCTCATAAATCGTTTTGGACGCACCCGATGGATCTCCTATGTGACATTAGTCATGTGGAATCTCGTTTCAATTCATTTGGAGACAGTGGTACTGTCAGTGCAAGATAGGTGCACTGTTCGCGCCCAACATCGTTCAGAAATCGTTTTGGACGGACCCGATGGTACTCCTAGGTGACGAGGCTCAAGTGGATGCTCGTTTTGGTCTATTTGGAGACAGTGCTAATCTTGACGCAAGATAGGTGCACGGTTTGCGCCGAACGTACCATAGGCTCAGAAATCATTTTGAACGCACCCGATGGATCTTCTTAGTGACATTGGTCATTTGGAATTTCGTTTCAATCCATTTGGAGACAGTGTTTTTGTCAGTGTAAGATAGGTGCACGGTTTGCACAAAACATCGCTTAGAAATCGTTTTTGACGCACTCGATGGTACTCCTAGGTGATGAGGCTGAAGTGGATGCTCGTTTTGGTCTGTTTAGAGATAGTGCTAACATTGACGCAAGATAGATGTACGGTTTGCGCCGAACATACCGTAGGCTCAGAAATCATTTTGGATGCACCTAATGGATCTCCTCGGTGACATTGGTCATGTGGAATCTTGTTTCAATCCATTTAGAGATAGTGGTACTGTCAGTCCAAGATAGGTGCACTGTTTACGCCAAACGTACCATAGGCATAGAAATCATTTTGGACGCACCCGATGGGTACTCCTAGGTGACGAGGCTTAAGTGGATGCTCGTTTTGGTCGGTTCAGAGATAGTGCTAATCTTGATGCGAGACTGGTGCACGATTTGCGTCGAACGTACCATAGGCTCATAAATCGTTTTGGACGCACCCGATGGATCTCCTATGTGACATTGGTCATGTGGAATCTCGTTTCAATTCATTTGGAGACACTGGTACTGTCAGTGCAAGATAGGTGCACTGTTCGCGCCCAACATCGTTCAGAAATCGTTTTGGACGGACCCGATGGTACTCCTAGGTGACGAGGCTCAAGTGGATGCTCGTTTTGGTCTGTTTGGAGACAGTGCTAATCTTGACGCAAGATAGGTGCACGGTTTGCGCCGAACGTACCATAGGCTCAAAAATTATTTTGAACGCACCCGATGGATCTTCTCAGTGACATTGGTCATTTGGAATCTCGTTTCAATCCATTTGGAGACAGTGTTTTTGTCAGTGTAATATAGGTGCATGGTTTGCACAAAACATCGCTTAGAAATCGTTTTTGACGCACTCGATGGTACTCCTAGGTGACGAGGCTGAAGTGGATGCTCGTTTTGGTCTGTTTAGAGACAGTGCTAACCTTGACGCAAGATAGATGTACGGTTTGCGCTGAACGTACCGAAGGCTCAGAAATCATTTTGGATGCACCTGATGGATCTCCTAGGTGACATTGGTCATGTGGAATCTTGTTTCAATCCATTTAGAGATAGTGGTACTGTCAGTCCAAGATAGGTGCACTGTTTACGCCAAACGTAACATAGGCATAGAAATCGTTTTGGACGCACCCGATGGGTACTCCTAGGTGACGAGGCTTAAGTGGATGCTCGTTTTGGTCGGTTCAGAGATAGTGCTAATCTTGATGCGAGACTGGTGCATGGTTTGTGTCTATCGTACCATAGGCTCAGAAATCATTTTGGATGCACCCGATGGATGTGCAATGTGACATTGGTCCTGTGGAATCTCGTTTCAATCCATTTCGAGATAGTGGTACTGTCAGTGCAAGATAGGTGCACTGTTTGCGCCAAACATCGTTCAGAAAATCATTTTGGACGGACCCGATGGTACTCCTAGGTGACGAGGCTCAAGTGGATGCTCGTTTTGGTCTGTTTGGAGACAGTGCTAATCTTGACGCAAGATAGGCGCACGTTTTGCGCCGAACGTACCATAGGCTCAGAAATTATTTTGGACGCACCCGATGGATCTTCTCAGTGACATTAGTCATTTGGAATCTCGTTTCAATCCTTTTGGAGACAATGTTAGTGTCAGTGCATGATAGGTGCACGGTTTGCGCCAAACATCGCTTAAATATCGTTTTGGACACACCCGATGGAAATCCTAGGTGACGAGGCTCAAGTTGATGCTCGTTTTGGTCTATTTGGAGATAGTGCTAACCTTGACGTAAGATAGGTGCACGGTTTACGCCGAATGTACCGTAGGCTCAAAAATCATTTTGGATGCACCCGATGGATCTCCTAGGTGACATTGGTCATGTGGAATCTCGTTTTAATCCATTTAGAGATAGTGGTATTGTCAGTTCAAGATAGTTGCACTGTTTGCGCCAAACGTACCATAGGCACAGAAATCGTTTTGGACGCACCAGATGGTACTCCTAGGCGAGGAGGCTTAAGTGGATGCTCGTTTTGGTCTGTTCGGAGATAGTGCTAATCTTGATGCGAGATTGGTAACGGTTTGCGTCAAACGTACCATAGGCTCATAAATCGTTTTGGACGCACCCGATGGATCTCTTATGTGACATTAGTCATGTGGAATCTCGTTTCAATTCATTTGGAGACAGTGGTACTGTCAGTGCAAGATAGGTGCACTGTTCGCGCCCAACATCGTTCAGAAATCGTTTTGGACGGACCCGATGGTACTCCTAGGTGACGAGGCTCAACTGGATGCTCGTTTTGGTCTATTTGGAGACAGTGCTAATCTTGACGCAAGATAGGTGCACGGTTTGCGCCGAACGTACCATAGGCTCAGAAATCATTTTGAACGCACCCGATGGATCTTCTTAGTGACATTGGTCATTTGGAATTTCGTTTCAATCCATTTGGAGACAGTGTTTTTGTCAGTGTAAGATAGGTGCACGGTTTGCACAAAACATCGCTTAGAAATCGTTTTTGACGCACTCGATGGTACTCCTAGGTGACGAGGCTGAAGTGGATGCTCGTTTTGGTCTGTTTAGAGACAGTGCTAACCTTGACGCAAGATAGATGTACGGTTTGCGCCGAACGTACCGTAGGCTCAGAAATCATTTTGGATGCACCTGATGGATCTCCTAGGTGACATTGGTCATGTGGAATCTTGTTTCAATCCATTTAGAGATAGTGGTACTGTCAGTCCAAGATAGGTGCACTGTTTACGCCAAACGTAACATAGGCATAGAAATCGTTTTGGACGCACCCGATGGGTACTCCTAGGTGACGAGGCTTAAGTGGATGCTCGTTTTGGTCGGTTCAGAGATAGTGCTAATCTTGATGCGAGACTGGTGCATGGTTTGTGTCTATCGTACCATAGGCTCAGAAATCATTTTGGATGCACCCGATGGATGTGCAATGTGACATTGGTCCTGTGGAATCTCGTTTCAATCCATTTCGAGATAGTGGTACTGTCAGTGCAAGATAGGTGCACTGTTTGCGCCAAACATCGTTCAGAAAATCATTTTGGACGGACCCGATGGTACTCCTAGGTGACGAGGCTCAAGTGGATGCTCGTTTTGGTCTGTTTGGAGACAGTGCTAATCTTGACGCAAGATAGGCGCACGTTTTGCGCCGAACGTACCATAGGCTCAGAAATTATTTTGGACGCACCCGATGGATCTTCTCAGTGACATTAGTCATTTGGAATCTCGTTTCAATCCTTTTGGAGACAATGTTAGTGTCAGTGCATGATAGGTGCACGGTTTGCGCCAAACATCGCTTAAATATCGTTTTGGACACACCCGATGGAACTCCTAGGTGACGAGGCTCAAGTTGATGCTCGTTTTGGTCTATTTGGAGATAGTGCTAACCTTGATGTAAGATAGGTGCACGGTTTACGCCGAATGTACCGTAGGCTCAAAAATCATTTTGGATGCACCCGATGGATCTCCTAGGTGACATTGGTCATGTGGAATCTCGTTTTAATCCATTTAGAGATAGTGGTATTGTCAGTTCAAGATAGTTGCACTGTTTGCGCCAAACGTACCATAGGCACAGAAATCGTTTTGGACGCACCAGATGGTACTCCTAGGCGAGGAGGCTTAAGTGGATGCTTGTTTTGGTCTGTTCGGAGATAGTGCTAATCTTGATGCGAGATTGGTAACGGTTTGCGTCAAACGTACCATAGGCTCATAAATCGTTTTGGACGCACCCGATGGATCTCTTATGTGACATTAGTCATGTGGAATCTCGTTTCAATTCATTTGGAGACAGTGGTACTGTCAGTGCAAGATAGGTGCACTGTTCGCGCCCAACATCGTTCAGAAATCGTTTTGGACGGACCCGATGGTACTCCTAGGTGACGAGGCTCAAGTGGATGCTCGTTTTGGTCTATTTGGAGACAGTGCTAATCTTGACGCAAGATAGGTGCACGGTTTGCGCCGAACGTACCATAGGCTCAGAAATCATTTTGAACGCACCCGATGGATCTTCTTAGTGACATTGGTCATTTGGAATTTCGTTTCAATCCATTTGGAGACAGTGTTTTTGTCAGTGTAAGATAGGTGCACGGTTTGCACAAAACATCGCTTAGAAATCGTTTTTGACGCACTCGATGGTACTCCTAGGTGACGAGGCTGAAGTGGATGCTCGTTTTGGTCTGTTTAGAGACAGTGCTAACCTTGACGCAAGATAGATGTACGGTTTGCGCCGAACGTACCGTAGGCTCAGAGATCATTTTGGATGCACCTGATGGATCTCCTAGGTGACATTGGTCATGTGGAATCTTGTTTCAATCCATTTAGAGATAGTGGTACTGTCAGTCCAAGATAGGTGCACTGTTTACGCCAAACGTAACATAGGCATAGAAATCGTTTTGGACGCACCCGATGGGTACTCCTAGGTGACGAGGCTTAAGTGGATGCTCGTTTTGGTCGGTTCAGAGATAGTGCTAATCTTGATGCGAGACTGGTGCATGGTTTGTGTCTATCGTACCATAGGCTCAGAAATCATTTTGGATGCACCCGATGGATGTGCAATGTGACATTGGTCCTGTGGAATCTCGTTTCAATCCATTTCGAGTTAGTGGTACTGTCAGTGCAAGATAGGTGCACTGTTTGCGCCAAACATCGTTCAGAAAATTATTTTGGACGGACCCGATGGTACTCCTAGGTGACGAGGCTCAAGTGGATGCTCGTTTTGGTCTGTTTGGAGACAGTGCTAATCTTGACGCAAGATAGGCGCACGTTTTGCGCCGAACGTACCATAGGCTCAGAAATTATTTTGGACGCACCCGATGGATCTTCTCAGTGACATTAGTCATTTGGAATCTCGTTTCAATCCTTTTGGAGACAATGTTAGTGTCAGTGCATGATAGGTGCACGGTTTGCGCCAAACAACGCTTAAATATCGTTTTGGACACACCCGATGGAACTCCTAGGTGACGAGGCTCAAGTTGATGCTCGTTTTGGTCTATTTGGAGATAGTGCTAACCTTGACGTAAGATAGGTGCACGGTTTACGCCGAATGTACCGTAGGCTCAAAAATCATTTTGGATGCACCCGATGGATCTCCTAGGTTACATTGGTCATGTGGAATCTCGTTTTAATCCATTTAGAGATAGTGGTATTGTCAGTTCAAGATAGTTGCACTGTTTGCGCCAAACGTACCATAGGCACAGAAATCGTTTTGGACGCACCAGATGGTACTCCTAGGCGAGGAGGCTTAAGTGGATGCTCGTTTTGGTCTGTTCGGAGATAGTGCTAATTTTGATGCGAGATTGGTAACGGTTTGCGTCAAACGTACCATAGGCTCATAAATCGTTTTGGACGCACCCGATGGATCTCCTATGTGACATTAGTCATGTGGAATCTCGTTTCAATTCATTTGGAGACAGTGGTACTGTCAGTGCAAGATAGGTGCACTGTTCGCGCCCAACATCGTTCAGAAATCGTTTTGGACGGACCCGATGGTACTCCTAGGTGACGAGGCTCAAGTGGATGCTCGTTTTGGTCTATTTGGAGACAGTGCTAATCTTGACGCAAGATAGGTGCACGGTTTGCGCCGAACGTACCATAGGCTCAGAAATTATTTTGAACGCACCCGATGGATCTTCTTAGTGACATTGGTCATTTGGAATTTCGTTTCAATCCATTTGGAGACAGTGTTTTTGTCAGTGTAAGATAGGTGCACGGTTTGCACAAAACATCGCTTAGAAATCATTTTTGACGCACTCGATGGTACTCCTAGGTGACGAGGCTGAAGTGGATGCTCGTTTTGGTCTGTTTAGAGACAGTGCTAACCTTGACGCAAGATAGATGTACGGTTTGCGCCGAACGTACCGTAGGCTCAGAAATCATTTTGGATGCACCTGATGGATCTCCTAGGTGACATTGGTCATGTGGAATCTTGTTTCAATCCATTTAGAGATAGTGGTACTGTCAGTCCAAGATAGGTGCACTGTTTACGCCAAACGTAACATAGGCATAGAAATCGTTTTGGACGCACCAGATGGGTACTCCTAGGTGACGAGGCTTAAGTGGATGCTCGTTTTGGTCGGTTCAGAGATAGTGCTAATCTTGATGCGAGACTGGTGCATGGTTTGTGTCTATCGTACCATAGGCTCAGAAATCATTTTGGATGCACCCGATGGATGTGCAATGTGACATTGGTCCTGTGGAATCTCGTTTCAATCCATTTCGAGATAGTGGTACTGTCAGTGCAAGATAGGTGCACTGTTTGCGCCAAACATCGTTCAGAAAATCGTTTTGGACGGACCCGATGGTACTCCTAGGTGACGAGGCTCAAGTGGATGCTCGTTTTGGTCTGTTTGGAGACAGTGCTAATCTTGACGCAAGATAGGCGCACGTTTTGCGCCGAACGTACCATAGGCTCAGAAATTATTTTGGACGCACCCGATGGATCTTCTCAGTGACATTAGTCATTTGGAATCTCGTTTCAATCCTTTTGGAGACAATGTTAGTGTCAGTGCATGATAGGTGCACGGTTTGTGCCAAACATCGCTTAAATATCGTTTTGGACACACCCGGTGGAACTCCTAGGTGACGAGGCTCAAGTTGATGCTCGTTTTGGTCTATTTGGAGATAGTGCTAACCTTGACGTAAGATAGGTGCACGGTTTACGCCGAATGTACCGTAGGCTCAAAAATCATTTTGGATGCACTCGATGGATCTCCTAGGTGACATTGGTCATGTGGAATCTCGTTTTAATCCATTTAGAGATAGTGGTATTGTCAGTTCAAGATAGTTGCACTGTTTGCGCCAAACGTACCATAGGCACAGAAATCGTTTTGGACGCACCAGATGGTACTCCTAGGCGAGGAGGCTTAAGTGGATGCTCGTTTTGGTCTGTTCGGAGATAGTGCTAATCTTGATGCGAGATTGGTAACGGTTTGCGTCAAACGTACCATAGGCTCATAAATCGTTTTGGACGCACCCGATGGATCTCCTATGTGACATTAGTCATGTGGAATCTCGTTTCAATTCATTTGGAGACAGTGGTACTGTCAGTGCAAGATAGGTGCACTGTTCGCGCCCAACATCGTTCAGAAATCGTTTTGGACGGACCCGACGGTACTCCTAGGTGACGAGGCTCAAGTGGATGCTCGTTTTGGTCTATTTGGAGACAGTGCTAATCTTGACGCAAGATAGGTGCACGGTTTGCGCCGAACGTACCATAGGCTCAGAAATCATTTTGAACGCACCCGATGGATCTTCTTAGTGACATTGGTCATTTGGAATTTCGTTTCAATCCATTTGGAGACAGTGTTTTTGTCAGTGTAAGATAGGTGCACGGTTTGCACAAAACATCGCTTAGAAATCGTTTTTGACGCACTCGATGGTACTCCTAGGTGACGAGGCTGAAGTGGATGCTCGTTTTGGTCGGTTTAGAGACAGTGCTAACCTTGACGCAAGATAGATGTACGGTTTGCGCCGAACGTACCGTAGGCTCAGATATCATTTTGGATGCACCTGATGGATCTCCTCGGTGACATTGGTCATGTGGAATCTTGTTTCAATCCATTTAGAGATAGTGGTACTGTCAGTCCAAGATAGGTGCACTGTTTACGCCAAACGTAACATAGGCATAGAAATCGTTTTGGACGCACCCGATGGGTACTCCTAGGTGACGAGGCTTAAGTGGATGCTCGTTTTGGTCGGTTCAGAGATAGTGCTAATCTTGATGCGAGACTGGTGCATGGTTTGTGTCTATCGTACCATAGGCTCAGAAATCATTTTGGATGCACCCGATGGATGTGCAATGTGACATTGGTCCTGTGGAATCTCGTTTCAATCCATTTCGAGATAGTGGTACTGTCAGTGCAAGATAGGTGCACTGTTTGCGCCAAACATCGTTCAGAAAATCGTTTTGGACGGACCCGATGGTACTCCTAGGTGACGAGGCTCAAGTGGATGCTCGTTTTGGTCTGTTTGGAGACAGTGCTAATCTTAACGCAAGATAGGCGCACGTTTTGCGCCGAACGTACCATAGGCTCAGAAATTATTTTGGACGCACTCGATGGATCTTCTCAGTGACATTAGTCATTTGGAATCTCGTTTCAATCCTTTTGGAGACAATGTTAGTGTCAGTGCATGATAGGTGCACGGTTTGCGCCAAACATCGCTTAAATATCATTTTGGACACACCCGGTGGAACTCCTAGGTGACGAGGCTCAAGTTGATGCTCGTTTTGGTCTATTTGGAGATAGTGCTAACCTTGACGTAAGATAGGTGCACGGTTTACGCCGAATGTACCGTAGGCTCAAAAATCATTTTGGATGCACCCGATGGATCTCCTAGGTGACATTGGTCATGTGGAATCTCGTTTTAATCCATTTAGAGATAGTGGTATTGTCAGTTCAAGATAGTTGCACTGTTTGCGCCAAACGTACCATAGGCACAGAAATCGTTTTGGACGCACCAGATGGTACTCCTAGGCGAGGAGGCTTAAGTGGATGCTCGTTTTGGTCTGTTCGGAGATAGTGCTAATCTTGATGCGAGATTGGTAACGGTTTGCGTCAAACGTACCATAGGCTCATAAATCGTTTTGGACGCACCCGATGGATCTCCTATGTGACATTAGTCATGTGGAATCTCGTTTCAATTCATTTGGAGACAGTGGTACAGTCAGTGCAAGATAGGTGCACTGTTCGCGCCCAACATCGTTCAGAAATCGTTTTGGACGGACCCGATGGTACTCATAGGTGACGAGGCTCAAGTGGATGCTCGTTTTGGTCTATTTGGAGACAGTGCTAATCTTGACGCAAGATAGGTGCACGGTTTGCGCCGAACGTACCATAGGCTCAGAAATCATTTTGAACGCACCCGATGGATCTTCTTAGTGACATTGGTCATTTGGAATTTCGTTTCAATCCATTTGGAGACAGTGTTTTTGTCAGTGTAAGATAGGTGCACGGTTTGCACAAAACATCGCTTAGAAATCGTTTTTGACGCACTCGATGGTACTCCTAGGTGACGAGGCTGAAGTGGATGCTCGTTTTGGTCGGTTTAGAGATAGTGCTAACCTTGACGCAAGATAGATGTACGGTTTGCGCCGAACGTACCGTAGGCTCAGAAATCATTTTGGATGCACCTAATGGATCTCCTCGGTGACATTGGTCATGTGGAATCTTGTTTCAATCCATTTAGAGATAGTGGTACTGTCAGTCCAAGATAGGTGCACTGTTTACGCCAAACGTACCATAGGCATAGAAATCATTTTGGACACACCCGATGGGTACTCCTAGGTGACGAGGCTTAAGTGGATGCTCGTTTTGGTCGGTTCAGAGATAGTGCTAATCTTGATGCGAGATTGGTGCACGATTTGCGTCGAACGTACCATAGGCTCTTAAATCGTTTTGGACGCACCCGATGGATATCCTATGTGACATTGGTCATGTGGAATCTCGTTTCAATTCATTTGGAGACAGTGGTACTGTCAGTGCAAGATAGGTGCACTGTTCGCGCCCAACATCGTTCAGAAATCGTTTTGGACGGACCCGATGGTACTCCTAGGTGACGAGGCTCAAGTGGATGCTCGTTTTGGTCTGTTTGGAGACAGTGCTAATCTTGACGCAAGATAGGTGCACGGTTTGCGCCGAACGTACCATAGGCTCAAAAATTATTTTGAACGCACCCGATGGATCTTCTCAGTGACATTGGTCATTTGGAATCTCGTTTCAATCCATTTGGAGACAGTGTTTTTGTCAGTGTAAGATAGGTGCATGGTTTGCACAAAACATCGCTTAGAAAATCGTTTTTGACGCACTCGATGGTACTCCTAGGTGACGAGGCTGAAGTGGATGCTCGTTTTGGTCTGTTTAGAGACAGTGCTAACCTTGACGCAAGATAGATGTACGGTTTGCGCCGAACGTTCCGTAGGCTCAGAAATCATTTTGGATGCACCTGATGGATCTCCTAGGTGACATTGGTCATGTGGAATCTTGTTTCAATCCAATTAGAGATAGTGGTACTGTCAGTCCAAGATAGGTGCACTGTTTACGCCAAACGTAACATAGGCATAGAAATCGTTTTGGACGCACCCGATGGGTACTCCTAGGTGACGAGGCTTAAGTGGATGCTCGTTTTGGTCGGTTCAGAGATAGTGCTAATCTTGATGCGAGACTGGTGCATGGTTTGTGTCTATCGTACCATAGGCTCAGAAATCATTTTGGATGCACCCGATGGATGTGCAATGTGACATTGGTCCTGTGGAATCTCGTTTCAATCCATTTCGAGATAGTGGTACTGTCAGTGCAAGATAGGTGCACTGTTTGCGCCAAACATCGTTCAGAAAATCATTTTGGACGGACCCGATGGTACTCCTAGGTGACGAGGCTCAAGTGGATGCTCGTTTTGGTCTGTTTGGAGACAGTGCTAATCTTGACGCAAGATAGGCGCACGTTTTGCGCCGAACGTACCATAGGCTCAGAAATTATTTTGGACGCACCCGATGGATCTTCTCAGTGACATTAGTCATTTGGAATCTCGTTTCAATCCTTTTGGAGACAATGTTAGTGTCAGTGCATGATAGGTGCACGGTTTGCGCCAAACATCGCTTAAATATCGTTTTGGACACACCCGATGGAACTCCTAGGTGACGAGGCTCAAGTTGATGCTCGTTTTGGTCTATTTGGAGATAGTGCTAACCTTGACGTAAGATAGGTGCACGGTTTACGCCGAATGTACCGTAGGCTCAAAAATCATTTTGGATGCACCCGATGGATCTCCTAGGTGACATTGGTCATGTGGAATCTCGTTTTAATCCATTTAGAGATAGTGGTATTGTCAGTTCAAGATAGTTGCACTGTTTGCGCCAAACGTACCATAGGCACAGAAATCGTTTTGGACGCACCAGATGGTACTCCTAGGCGAGGAGGCTTAAGTGGATGCTCGTTTTGGTCTGTTCGGAGATAGTGCTAATCTTGATGCGAGATTGGTAACGGTTTGCGTCAAACGTACCATAGGCTCATAAATCGTTTTGGACGCACCCGATGGATCTCCTATGTGACATTAGTCATGTGGAATCTCGTTTCAATTCATTTGGAGACAGTGGTACAGTCAGTGCAAGATAGGTGCACTGTTCGCGCCCAACATCGTTCAGAAATCGTTTTGGACGGACCCGATGGTACTCCTAGGTGACGAGGCTCAAGTGGATGCTCGTTTTGGTCTATTTGGAGACAGTGCTAATCTTGACGCAAGATTGGTGCACGGTTTGCGCCGAACGTACCATAGGCTCAGAAATCATTTTGAACGCACCTGATGGATCTTCTTAGTGACATTGGTCATTTGGAATTTCGTTTCAATCCATTTGGAGACAGTGTTTTTGTCAGTGTAAGATAGGTGCACGGTTTGCACAAAACATCGCTTAGAAATCGTTTTTGACGCACTCGATGGTACTCCTAGGTGACGAGGCTGAAGTGGATGCTCGTTTTGGTCTGTTTAGAGATAGTGCTAACCTTGACGCAAGATAGATGTACGGTTTGCGCCGAACGTACCGTAGGCTCAGAAATCATTTTGGATGCACCTAATGGATCTCCTCGGTGACATTGGTCATGTGGAATCTTGTTTCAATCCATTTAGAGATAGTGGTACTGTCAGTCCAAGATAGGTGCACTGTTTACGCCAAACGTAACATAGGCATAGAAATCGTTTTGGACGCACCCGATGGGTACTCCTAGGTGACGAGGCTTAAGTGGATGCTCGTTTTGGTCGGTTCAGAGATAGTGCTAATCTTGATGCGAGACTGGTGCATGGTTTGTGTCTATCGTACCATAGGCTCAGAAATCATTTTAGATGCACCCGATGGATGTGCAATGTGACATTGGTCCTGTGGAATCTCGTTTCAATCCATTTCGAGATAGTGGTACTGTCAGTGCAAGATAGGTGCACTGTTTGCGCCAAACATCATTCAGAAAATCGTTTTGGACGGACCCGATGGTACTCCTAGGTGACGAGGCTCAAGTGGATGCTCGTTTTGGTCTGTTTGGAGACAGTGCTAATCTTGACGCAAGATAGGCGCACGTTTTGCGCCGAACGTACCATAGGCTCAGAAATTATTTTGGACGCACCCGATGGATCTTCTCAGTGACATTAGTCATTTGGAATCTCGTTTCAATCCTTTTGGAGACAATGTTAGTGTCAGTGCATGATAGGTGCACGGTTTGCGCCAAACATCGCTTAAATATCGTTTTGGACACACCCGATGGAACTCCTAGGTGACGAGACTCAAGTTGATGCTCGTTTTGGTCTATTTGGAGATAGTGCTAACCTTGACGTAAGATAGGTGCACGGTTTACGCCGAATGTACCGTAGGCTCAAAAATCATTTTGGATGCACCCGATGGATCTCCTAGGTGACATTGGTCATGTGGAATCTCGTTTTAATCCATTTAGAGATAGTGGTATTGTCAGTTCAAGATAGTTGCACTGTTTGCGCCAAACGTACCATAGGCACAGAAATCGTTTTGGACGCACCAGATGGTACTCCTAGGCGAGGAGGCTTAAGTGGATGCTCGTTTTGGTCTGTTCAGAGATAGTGCTAATCTTGATGCGAGATTGGTGCACGGTTTGCGTCGAACGTACCATAGGCTCATAAATCGTTTTGGACGCACCCGATGGATCTCCTATGTGACATTAGTCATGTGGAATCTCGTTTCAATTCATTTGGAGACAGTGGTACTGTCAGTGCAAGATAGGTGCACTGTTCGCGCCCAACATCGTTCAGAAATCGTTTTGGACGGACCCGATGGTACTCTTAGGTGACGAGGCTCAAGTGGATGCTCGTTATGGTCTGTTTGGAGACAGTGCTAATCTTGACGCAAGATAGGTGCACGGTTTGCGCCGAACGTACCATAGGCTCAGAAATTATTTTGAACGCACCCGATGGATCTTCTCAGTGACATTGGTCATTTGGAATCTCGTTTCAATCCATTTGGAGACAGTGTTTTTGTCAGTGTAAGATAGGTGCATGGTTTGCACAAAACATCGCTTAGAAATCGTTTTTGACGCACTCGATGGTACTCCTAGGTGACGAGGCTGAAGTGGATGCTCGTTTTGGTCTGTTTAGAGATAGTGCTAACCTTGACGCAAGATAGATGTACGGTTTGCGCCGAACGTACCGTAGGCTCAGAAATCATTTTGGATGCACCTGATGGATCTCCTTGGTGACATTGGTCATGTGGAATCTTGTTTCAATCCATTTAGAGATAGTGGTACTGTCAGTCCAAGATAGGTGCACTATTTACGCCAAACGTAACATAGGCATAGAAATGGTTTTGGACGCACCCGATGGGTACTCCTAGGTGACGAGGCTTAAGTGGATGCTCGTTTTGGTCGGTTCAGAGATAGTGCTAATCTTGATGCGAGACTGGTGCATGGTTTGTGTCTATCGTACCATAGGCTCAGAAATCATTTTGGATGCACCCGATGGATGTGCAATGTGACATTGGTCCTGTGGAATCTCGTTTCAATCAATTTCGAGATAGTGGTACTATCAGTGCAAGATAGGTGCACTGTTTGCGCCAAACATCGTTCATAAAATCGTTTTGGACGGACCCGATGGTACTCCTAGGTGACGAGGCTCAAGTGGATGCTCGTTTTGGTCTGTTTGGAGACAGTGCTAATCTTGACGCAAGATAGGCGCACGTTTTGCGCCGAACGTACCATAGGCTCATAAATCATTTTGGACGCACCCGATGGATCTTCTCAGTGAAATTAGTCATTTGGAATCTCGTTTCAATCCTTTTGGAGACAATGTTAGTGTCAGTGCATGATAGGTGCACGGTTTGCGCAAAACATCGCTTAAATATCGTTTTGGACACACCCGATGGAACTCCTAGGTGACGAGGCTCAAGTTGATGCTCGTTTTGGTCTATTTGGAGATAGTGCTAACCTTGACGTAAGATAGGTGCACGGTTTATGCCGAATGTACCGTAGGCTCAAAAATCATTTTGGATGCACCCGATGGATCTCCTAGGTGACATTGGTCATGTGGAATCTCGTTTTAATCCATTTAGAGATAGTGGTATTGTCAGTTCAAGATAGTTGCACTGTTTGCGCCAAACGTACCATAGGCACAGAAATCGTTTTGGACGCACCAGATGGTACTCCTAGGCGAGGAGGCTTAAGTGGATGCTCGTTTTGGTCTGTTCGGAGATAGTGCTAATCTTGATGCGAGATTGGTGCACGATTTGCGTCGAACGTACCATAGGCTCATAAATCGTTTTGGACGCACCCGATGGATCTCCTATGTGACATTAGTCATGTGGAATCTCGTTTCAATTCATTTGGAGACAGTGGTACTGTCAGTGCAAGATAGGTGCACTGTTCGCGCCCAACATCGTTCAGAAATCGTTTTGGACGGACCCGATGGTACTCCTAGGTGACGAGGCTCAAGTGGATGCTCGTTTTGGTCTGTTTGGAGACAGTGCTAATCTTGACGCAAGATAGGTGCACGGTTTGCGCCGAACGTACCATAGGCTCAAAAATTATTTTGAACGCACCCGATGGATCTTCTCAGTGACATTGGTCATTTGGAATCTCGTTTCAATCCATTTGGAGACAGTGTTTTTGTCAGTGTAAGATAGGTGCATGGTTTGCACAAAACATCGCTTAGAAATCGTTTTTGACGCACTCGATGGTACTCCTAGGTGACGAGGCTGAAGTGGATGCTCGTTTTGGTCTGTTTAGAGACAGTGCTAACCTTGACGCAAGATAGATGTACGGTTTGCGCCGAACGTACCGTAGGCTCAGAAATCATTTTGGATGCACCTGATGGATCTCCTAGGTGACATTGGTCATGTGGAATCTTGTTTCAATCCATTTAGAGATAGTGGTACTGTCAGTCCAAGATAGGTGCACTGTTTACGCCAAACGTAACATAGGCATAGAAATCGTTTTGGATGCACCCGATGGGTACTCCTAGGTGACGAGGCTTAAGTGGATGCTCGTTTTGGTCGGTTCAGAGATAGTGCTAATCTTGATGCGAGACTGGTGCATGGTTTGTGTCTATCGTACCATAGGCTCAGAAATCATTTTGGATGCACCCGATGGATGTGCAATGTGACATTGGTCCTGTGGAATCTCGTTTCAATCCATTTCGAGATAGTGGTACTGTCAGTGCAAGATAGGTGCACTGTTTGCGCCAAACATCGTTCAGAAAATCATTTTGGACGGACCCGATGGTACTCCTAGGTGACGAGGCTCAAGTGGATGCTCGTTTTGGTCTGTTTGGAGACAGTGCTAATCTTGACGCAAGATAGGCGCACGTTTTGCGCCGAACGTACCATAGGCTCAGAAATTATTTTGGACGCACCCGATGGATCTTCTCAGTGACATTAGTCATTTGGAATCTCGTTTCAATCCTTTTGGAGACAATGTTAGTGTCAGTGCATGATAGGTGCACGGTTTGCGCCAAACATCGCTTAAATATCGTTTTGGACACACCCGATGGAACTCCTAGGTGACGAGGCTCAAGTTGATGCTCGTTTTGGTCTATTTGGAGATAGTGCTAACCTTGACGTAAGATAGGTGCACGGTTTACGTCGAATGTACCGTAGGCTCAAAATCATTTTGGATGCACCCGATGGATCTCCTAGGTGACATTGGTCATGTGGAATCTCGTTTTAATCCATTTAGAGATAGTGGTATTGTCAGTTCAAGATAGTTGCACTGTTTGCGCCAAACGTACCATAGGCACAGAAATCGTTTTGGACGCACCAGATGGTACTCCTAGGCGAGGAGGCTTAAGTGGATGCTCGTTTTGGTCTGTTCGGAGATAGTGCTAATCTTGATGCGAGATTGGTAACGGTTTGCGTCAAACGTACCATAGGCTCATAAATTGTTTTGGACGCACCCGATGGATCTCCTATGTGACATTAGTCATGTGGAATCTCGTTTCAATTCATTTGGAGACAGTGGTACAGTCAGTGCAAGATAGGTGCACTGTTCGCGCCCAACATCGTTCAGAAATCGTTTTGGACGGACCCGATGGTACTCCTAGGTGACGAGGCTCAAGTGGATGCTCGTTTTGGTCTATTTAGAGACAGTGCTAATCTTGACGCAAGATAGGTGCACGGTTTGCGCCGAACGTACCATAGGCTCAGAAATCATTTTGAACGCACCTGATGGATCTTCTTAGTGACATTGGTCATTTGGAATTTCGTTTCAATCCATTTGGAGACAGTGTTTTTGTCAGTGTAAGATAGGTGCACGGTTTGCACAAAACATCGCTTAGAAATCGTTTTTGACGCACTCGATGGTACTCCTAGGTGACGAGGCTGAAGTGGATGCTCGTTTTGGTCTGTTTAGAGATAGTGCTAACCTTGACGCAAGATAGATGTACGGTTTGCGCCGAACGTACCGTAGGCTCAGAAATCATTTTGGATGCACCTAATGGATCTCCTCGGTGACATTGGTCATGTGGAATCTTGTTTCAATCCATTTAGAGATAGTGGTACTGTCAGTCCAAGATAGGTGCACTGTTTACGCCAAACGTACCATAGGCATAGAAATCGTTTTGGACGCACCCGATAGGTACTCCTAGGTGACGAGGCTTAAGTGGATGCTCGTTTTGGTCGGTTCAGAGATAGTGCTAATCTTGATGCGAGACTGGTGCATGGTTTGTGTCTATCGTACCATAGGCTCAGAAATCATTTTGGATGCACCCGATGGATGTGCAATGTGACATTGGTCCTGTGGAATCTCGTTTCAATCCATTTCGAGATAGTGGTACTGTCAGTGCAAGATAGGTGCACTGTTTGCGCCAAACATCATTCAGAAAATCGTTTTGGACGGACCCGATGGTACTCCTAGGTGACGAGGCTCAAGTGGATGCTCGTTTTGGTCTGTTTGGAGACAGTGCTAATCTTGACGCAAGATAGGCGCACGTTTTGCGCCAAACGTACCATAGGCTCAGAAATTATTTTGGACGCACCCGATGGATCTTCTCAGTGACATTAGTCATTTGGAATCTCGTTTCAATCCTTTTGGAGACAATGTTAGTGTCAGTGCATGATAGGTGCACGGTTTGCGCCAAACATCGCTTAAATATCGTTTTGGACACACCCGATGGAACTCCTAGGTGACGAGACTCAAGTTGATGCTCGTTTTGGTCTATTTGGAGATAGTGCTAACCTTGACGTAAGATAGGTGCACGGTTTACGCCGAATGTACCGTAGGCTCAAAAATCATTTTGGATGCACCCGATGGATCTCCTAGGTGACATTGGTCATGTGGAATCTCGTTTTAATCCATTTAGAGATAGTGGTATTGTCAGTTCAAGATAGTTGCACTGTTTGCGCCAAACGTACCATAGGCACAGAAATCGTTTTGGACGCACCAGATGGTACTCCTAGGCGAGGAGGCTTAAGTGGATGCTCGTTTTGGTCTGTTCAGAGATAGTGCTAATCTTGATGCGAGATTGGTGCACGGTTTGCGTCGAACGTACCATAGGCTCATAAATCGTTTTGGACGCACCCGATGGATCTCCTATGTGACATTAGTCATGTGGAATCTCGTTTCAATTCATTTGGAGACAGTGGTACTGTCAGTGCAAGATAGGTGCACTGTTCGCGCCCAACATCGTTCAGAAATCGTTTTGGACGGACCCGATGGTACTCTTAGGTGACGAGGCTCAAGTGGATGCTCGTTATGGTCTGTTTGGAGACAGTGCTAATCTTGACGCAAGATAGGTGCACGGTTTGCGCCGAACGTACCATAGGCTCAGAAATTATTTTGAACGCACCCGATGGATCTTCTCAGTGACATTGGTCATTTGGAATCTCGTTTCAATCCATTTGGAGACAGTGTTTTTGTCAGTGTAAGATAGGTGCATGGTTTGCACAAAACATCGCTTAGAAATCGTTTTTGACGCACTCGATGGTACTCCTAGGTGCCGAGGCTGAAGTGGATGCTCGTTTTGGTCTGTTTAGAGATAGTGCTAACCTTGACGCAAGATAGATGTACGGTTTGCGCCGAACGTACCGTAGGCTCAGAAATCATTTTGGATGCACCTGATGGATCTCCTAGGTGACATTGGTCATGTGGAATCTTGTTTCAATCCATTTAGAGATAGTGGTACTGTCAGTCCAAGATAGGTGCACTGTTTACGCCAAACGTAACATAGGCATAGAAATCGTTTTGGACGCACCCGATGGGTACTCCTAGGTGATGAGGCTTAAGTGGATGCTCGTTTTGGTCGGTTCAGAGATAGTGCTAATCTTGATGCGAGACTGGTGCATGGTTTGTGTCTATCGTACCATAGGCTTAGAAATCATTTTGGATGCACCCGATGGATGTGCAATGTGACATTGGTCCTGTGGAATCTCGTTTCAATCCATTTCGAGATAGTGGTACTGTCAGTGCAAGATAGGTGCACTGTTTGCGCCAAACATTGTTCAGAAAATCGTTTTAGACGGACCCGATGGTACTCCTAGGTGACGAGGCTCAAGTGGATGCTCGTTTTGGTCTGTTTGGAGACAGTGCTAATCTTGACGCAAGATAGGCGCACGTTTTGCGCCGAACGTACCATAGGCTCAGAAATCATTTTGGACGCACCCGATGGATCTTCTCAGTGAAATTAGTCATTTGGAATCTCGTTTCAATCCTTTTGGAGACAATGTTAGTGTCAGTGCATGATAGGTGCACGGTTTGCGCAAAACATCGCTTAAATATCGTTTTGGACACACCCGATGGAACTCCTAGGTGACGAGGCTCAAGTTGATGCTCGTTTTGGTCTATTTGGAGATAGTGCTAACCTTGACGTAAGATAGGTGCACGGTTTATGCCGAATGTACCGTAGGCTCAAAAATCATTTTGGATGCACCCGATGGATCTCCTAGGTGACATTGGTCATGTGGAATCTCGTTTTAATCCATTTAGAGATAGTGGTATTGTCAGTTCAAGATAGTTGCACTGTTTGCGCCAAACGTACCATAGGCACAGAAATCGTTTTGGACGCACCAGATGGTACTCCTAGGCGAGGAGGCTTAAGTGGATGCTCGTTTTGGTCTGTTCGGAGATAGTGCTAATCTTGATGCGAGATTGGTGCACGATTTGCGTCGAACGTACCATAGGCTCATAAATCGTTTTGGACGCACCCGATGGATCTCCTATGTGACATTAGTCATGTGGAATCTCGTTTCAATTCATTTGGAGACAGTGGTACTGTCAGTGCAAGATAGGTGCACTGTTCGCGCCCAACATCGTTCAGAAATCGTTTTGGACGGACCCGATGGTACTCCTAGGTGACGAGGCTCAAGTGGATGCTCGTTTTGGTCTGTTTGGAGACAGTGCTAATCTTGACGCAAGATAGGTGCACGGTTTGCGCCGAACGTACCATAGGCTCAAAAATTATTTTGAACGCACCCGATGGATCTTCTCAGTGACATTGGTCATTTGGAATCTCGTTTCAATCCATTTGGAGACAGTGTTTTTGTCAGTGTAAGATAGGTGCATGGTTTGCACAAAACATCGCTTAGAAATCGTTTTTGACGCACTCGATGGTACTCCTAGGTGACGAGGCTGAAGTGGATGCTCGTTTTGGTCTGTTTAGAGATAGTGCTAACCTTGACGCAAGATAGATGTACGGTTTGCGCCGAACGTACCGTAGGCTCAGAAATCATTTTGGATGCACCTGATGGATCTCCTAGGTGACATTGGTCATGTGGAATCTTGTTTCAATCCATTTAGAGATAGTGGTACTGTCAGTCCAAGATAGGTGCACTGTTTACGCCAAACGTAACATAGGCATAGAAATCGTTTTGGACGCACCCGATGGGTACTCCTAGGTGACGAGGCTTAAGTGGATGCTCGTTTTGGTCGGTTCAGAGATAGTGCTAATCTTGATGCGAGACTGGTGCATGGTTTGTGTCTATCGTACCATAGGCTCAGAAATCATTTTGGATGCACCCGATGGATGTGCAATGTGACATTGGTCCTGTGGAATCTCGTTTCAATCCATTTCGAGATAGTGGTACTGTCAGTGCAAGATAGGTGCACTGTTTGCGCCAAACATCGTTCAGAAAATCGTTTTGGACGGACCCGATGGTACTCCTAGGTGACGAGGCTCAAGTGGATGCTCGTTTTGGTCTGTTTGGAGACAGTGCTAATCTTGACGCAAGATAGGCGCACCTTTTGCGCCGAACGTACCATAGGCTCAGAAATCATTTTGGACGCACCCGATGGATCTTCTCAGTGAAATTAGTCATTTGGAATCTCGTTTCAATCCTTTTGGAGACAATGTTAGTGTCAGTGCATGATAGGTGCACGGTTTGCGCAAAACATCGCTTAAATATCGTTTTGGACACACCCGATGGAACTCCTAGGTGACGAGGCTCAAGTTGATGCTCGTTTTGGTCTATTTGGAGATAGTGCTAACCTTGACGTAAGATAGGTGCACGGTTTATGCCGAATGTACCGTAGGCTCAAAAATCATTTTGGATGCACCCGATGGATCTCCTAGGTGACATTGGTCATGTGGAATCTTGTTTTAATCCATTTAGAGATAGTGGTATTGTCAGTTCAAGATAGTTGCACTGTTTGCGCCAAACGTACCATAGGCACAGAAATCGTTTTGGACGTACCAGATGGTACTCCTAGGCGAGGAGGCTTAAGTGGATGCTCGTTTTGGTCTGTTCGGAGATAGTGCTAATCTTGATGCGAGATTGGTGCACGATTTGCGTCGAACGTACCATAGGCTCATAAATCGTTTTGGACGCACCCGATGGATCTCCTATGTGACATTAGTCATGTGGAATCTCGTTTCAATTCATTTGGAGACAGTGGTACTGTCAGTGCAAGATAGGTGCACTGTTCGCGCCCGACATCGTTCAGAAATCGTTTTGGACGGACCCGATGGTACTCCTAGGTGACGAGGCTCAAGTGGATGCTCGTTTTGGTCTGTTTGGAGACAGTGCTAATCTTGACGCAAGATAGGTGCACGGTTTGCGCCGAACGTACCATAGGCTCAAAAATTATTTTGAACGCACCCGATGGATCTTCTCAGTGACATTGGTCATTTGGAATCTCGTTTCAATCCATTTGGAGACAGTGTTTTTGGCAGTGTAAGATAGGTGCATGGTTTGCACAAAACATCGCTTAGAAATCGTTTTTGACGCACTCGATGGTACTCCTAGGTGACGAGGCTGAAGTGGATGCTCGTTTTGGTCTGTTTAGAGACAGTGCTAACCTTGACGCAAGATAGATGTACGGTTTGCGCTGAACGTACCGAAGGCTCAGAAATCATTTTGGATGCACCTGATGGATCTCCTAGGTGACATTGGTCATGTGGAATCTTGTTTCAATCCATTTAGAGATAGTGGTACTGTCAGTCCAAGATAGGTGCACTGTTTACGCCAAACGTAACATAGGCATAGAAATCGTTTTGGACGCGCCCGATGGGTACTCCTAGGTGACGAGGCTTAAGTGGATGCTCGTTTTGGTCGGTTCAGAGATAGTGCTAATCTTGATGCGAGACTGGTGCATGGTTTGTGTCTATCGTACCATAGGCTCAGAAATCATTTTGGATGCACCCGATGGATGTGCAATGTGACATTGGTCCTGTGGAATCTCGTTTCAATCCATTTTGAGATAGTGGTACTGTCAGTGCAAGATAGGTGCACTGTTTGCGCCAAACATCGTTCAGAAAATCGTTTTGGACGGACCCGATGGTACTCCTAGGTGACGAGGCTCAAGTGGATGCTCGTTTTGGTCTATTTGGAGATAGTGCTAACCTTGACGTAAGATAGGTGCACGTTTTGCGCCGAATGTACCGTAGGCTCAAAAATCATTTTGGATGCACCCGATGGATCTCCTAGGTGACATTGGTCATGTGGAATCTCGTTTTAATCCATTTAGAGATAGTGGTATTGTCAGTTCAAGATAGTTGCACTGTTTGCGCCAAACGTACCATAGGCACAGAAATCATTTTGGACGCACCAGATGGTACTCCTAGGCGAGGAGGCTTAAGTGGATGCTCGTTTTGGTCTGTTCGGAGATAGTGCTAATCTTGATGCGAGATTGGTGCACGGTTTGCGTCGAACGTACCATAGGCTCATAAATCGTTTTGGACGCACCCGATGGATCTCCTATGTGACATTAGTCATGTGGAATCTCGTTTCAATTCATTTGGAGAGAGTGGTACTATCAGTGCAAGATAGGTGCACTGTTCGCGCCCAACATCGTTCAGAAATCGTTTTGGACGGACCCGATGGTACTCCTAGGTGACGAGGCTCAAGTGGATGCTCGTTTTGGTCTGTTTGGAGACAGTGCTAATCTTGACGCAAGATAGGTGCACGGTTTGCGCCGAACGTACCATAGGCTCAAAAATTATTTTGAACGCACCCGATGGATCTTCTCAGTGACATTGGTCATTTGGAATCTCGTTTCAATCCATTTGGAGACAGTGTTTTTGGCAGTGTAAGATAGGTGCATGGTTTGCACAAAACATCGCTTAGAAATCGTTTTTGACGCACTCGATGGTACTCCTAGGTGACGAGGCTGAAGTGGATGCTCGTTTTGGTCTGTTTAGAGACAGTGCTAACCTTGACGCAAGATAGATGTACGGTTTGCGCTGAACGTACCGAAGGCTCAGAAATCATTTTGGATGCACCTGATGGATCTCCTAGGTGACATTGGTCATGTGGAATCTTGTTTCAATCCATTTAGAGATAGTGGTACTGTCAGTCCAAGATAGGTGCACTGTTTACGCCAAACGTAACATAGGCATAGAAATCGTTTTGGACGCGCCCGATGGGTACTCCTAGGTGACGAGGCTTAAGTGGATGCTCGTTTTGGTCGGTTCAGAGATAGTGCTAATCTTGATGCGAGACTGGTGCATGGTTTGTGTCTATCGTACCATAGGCTCAGAAATCATTTTGGATGCACCCGATGGATGTGCAATGTGACATTGGTCCTGTGGAATCTCGTTTCAATCCATTTTGAGATAGTGGTACTGTCAGTGCAAGATAGGTGCACTGTTTGCGCCAAACATCGTTCAGAAAATCGTTTTGGACGGACCCGATGGTACTCCTAGGTGACGAGGCTCAAGTGGATGCTCGTTTTGGTCTATTTGGAGATAGTGCTAACCTTGACGTAAGATAGGTGCACGCTTTGCGCCGAATGTACCGTAGGCTCAAAAATCATTTTGGATGCACCCGATGGATCTCCTAGGTGACATTGGTCATGTGGAATCTCGTTTTAATCCATTTAGAGATAGTGGTATTGTCAGTTCAAGATAGTTGCACTGTTTGCGCCAAACGTACCATAGGCACAGAAATCATTTTGGACGCACCAGATGGTACTCCTAGGCGAGGAGGCTTAAGTGGATGCTCGTTTTGGTCTGTTCGGAGATAGTGCTAATCTTGATGCGAGATTGGTGCACGGTTTGCGTCGAACGTACCATAGGCTCATAAATCGTTTTGGACGCACCCGATGGATCTCCTATGTGACATTAGTCATGTGGAATCTCGTTTTAATTCATTTGGAGAGAGTGGTACTATCAGTGCAAGATAGGTGCACTGTTCGCGCCCAACATCGTTCAGAAATCGTTTTGGACGGACCCGATGGTACTCCTAGGTGACGAGGCTCAAGTGGATGTTCGTTTTGGTCTGTTTGGAGACCACGCTAATCTTGACGCAAGATAGGTGCACGGTTTGCGCTGAACATACCATAGGCTCAGAAATCATTTTGGACGCACCCGATGGATCTTCTCAGTGACATTGGTCATTTGGAATCTTGTTTCAATCCATTTGGAGACAGTGTTAGTGTCAGTGCCAAATAGGTGCACGGTTTGCGCCAAACATCGCTTAGAAATCGTTTTGGATGCATCCGATGGTACTCCTAGGTGACGAGGCTCAAGTGGATGTTTGTTTTGGTCTATTTGGGGATAGTGCTAACCTTGACGCAAGATATGTGCACGGTTTGCGCCGAATGTACCGTAGGATTAGAAACCATTTTGGATGCACCTGATGGATCTCCTAGGTGACATTGGTCATGTGGAATCTTGTTTCAATCAATTTAGAGACAGCGGTACTATCTGTCCAAGATAGGTGCACTGTTTGCGGCAAACGTACCATAGGCACGGAAATCGTTTTGGACACACCCGATGGGTACTCCTAGGTGATGAGGCTTAAGTGGATGCTCGTTTTGGTCTGTTCCGAGATAGTGCTAATCTTGATGCGAGACTGGTGCACGGTTTGCGTCGAACGTATCATAGGCTCAGAAATCGTTTTGGACACACCCGATGGATCTGCAATGTGACATTGGTCATGTGGAATCTTGTTTCAATCCATTTGGAGACAGTGCTACCGTCAGTGCAAGATAGGTGCACTGTTTGCGCCAAACATCGCTTAGAAATCGTTTTGGAAGAACCCGATGGTACTCCTAGGTGACGAGGCTCAAGTGGATGCTCGTTTGGTCTGTTTGGAGACAGTGCTAATCTTGACGCAAGATAGGTGCACGGTTTGCGCCGAACATACCATAGGCTCAGAAATCATTTTGGACGCACCCGATGGATCTTCTCAGTGACATTGGTCATTTGGAATCTCGTTTCAATCCATTTGGAGACAGTGTCAGTGCTAGATAGGTGCACAGTTTGCGCCAAACATCGCTTAGAAATCGTTTTGGATGCACCCGATGGTAGTCCTAGGAGACGAGGCTCAAGTGGATGCACGTTTTGGTTTATTTGGAGATAATGCTAACCTTGACGCAAGATAGGTGCACAGTTTGCGCCGAACGTTCCGTAGGCTCAGAAATCATTTTGGATGCACCCGATGGATCTCCTAGGTGACATTGGTCATGTGGAATCTCATTTCAATCCATTTAGAGGTAGTGGTATTGTCATTTCACCATAGTTGCACTGTTTGCGTCAAACGTACCATAGGCACAGAAATCGTTTTGAACGACATCGCTCAGAAATCGTTTTTGACGCACTCGATGGTACTCCTAGGTGACGAGGCTGAAGTGGATGCTCGTTTTGGTCGGTTCAGAGATAGTGCTAATCTTGATGCGAGATAGATGTACGGTTTGCGCCGAACGTACCGTAGGCTCAGAAATCATTTTGGATACACCTAATGGATCTCCTAGGTGACATTGGTCATGTGGAATCTTGTTTCAATCCATTTAGAGATAGTGTTACTGTCAGTCCAAGATAGGTGCACTGTTTACGCCAAACGTACCATAGGCATAGAAATTGTTTTGGACGCACCCGATGGGTGATCTAGGTGACGAGGCTTAAGTGGATGCTCGTTTTGGTCGGTTCAGAGATAGTGCTAATCTTGATGCGAGATTGGTGCATGGTTTGTGTCTATCGTACCATAGGCTCAGAAATCATTTTGGATGCACCCGATGGATGTGCAATGTGACATTGGTCCTGTGGAATCTCGTTTCAATCCATTTCGAGATAGTGGTACTGTCAGTGCAAGATAGGTGCACTGTTTGCGCCAAACATCGTTCAGAAAATCGTTTTGGACGGACCCGATGGTACTCCTAGGTGACGAGGCTCAAGTGGATGCTCGTTTTGGTCTGTTTGGAGACAGTGCTAATCTTGACGCAAGATAGGCGCACGTTTTGCGCCGAACGTACCATAGGCACAGAAATCGTTTTGGATGCACCCGATGGATCTCCTAGGTGACATTGGTCATGTGGAATCTTGTTTTAATCCATTTAGAGATAGTGGTATTGTCAGTTCAAGATAGTTGCACCGTTTGCGCCAAACGTACCATAGGCACAGAAATCGTTTTGGACGCACTAGATGGTACTCCTAGGCGAGGAGGCTTAAGTGGATGCTCGTTTTGGTCTGTTAGCAGATAGTGCTAATCTTGATGCGAGATTGTTGCACGATTTGCGTCGAACGTACCATAGGCTCATAAATCGTTTTGGACGCACCCGATGGATCTCCTATGTGACATTAGTCATGTGGAATCTCGTTTCAATTCATTTGGAGACAGTGGTACTGTCAGTGCAAGATAGGTGCACTGTTCGCGCCCAACATCGTTCAGAAATCGTTTTGGACGGACCCGATGGTACTCCTAGGTGACGAGGCTCAAGTGGATGCTCGTTTTGGTCTGTTTGGAGACAGTGCTAATCTTGACGCAAGATAGGTGCACGGTTTGCGGCGAACGTACCATAGGCTCAAAAATTATTTTGAACGCACCCGATGGATCTTCTCAGTGACATTGGTCATTTGGAATCTCGTTTCAATCCATTTGGAGACAGTGTTTTTGTCAGTGTAAGATAGGTGCATGGTTTGCACAAAACAGCGCTTAGAAATCGTTTTTGACGCACTCGATGGTACTCCTAGGTGACGAGGCTGAAGTGGATGCTCGTTTTGGTCTGTTTAGAGACAGTGCTAACCTTGACGCAAGATAGATGTACGGTTTGCGCCGAACGTACCATAGGCTCAGAAATCATTTTGGATGCACCTGATGGATCTCCTAGGTGACATTGGTCATGTGGAATCTTGTTTCAATCCATTTAGAGATAGGTACTGTCAGTCCAAGATAGGTGCACTGTTTACGCCAAACGTACCATAGGCATAGAAATCGTATTGGACGCACCCGATGGGTACTCCTAGGTGACGAGGCTTAAGTGGATGCTCGTTTTGGTCGGTTCAGAGATAGTGCTAATCTTGATGCGAGACTGGTGCATGGTTTGTGTCTATCGTACCATAGGCTCAGAAATCATTTTGGATGCACCCGATGGATGTGCAATGTGACATTGGTCCTGTGGAATCTTGTTTCAATCCATCTCGAGATAGTGGTACTGTCAGTGCAAGATAGGTGCACTGTTTGCGCCAAACATCGTTTAGAAAATCGTTTTGGACGGACCCGATGGTACTCCTAGGTGACGAGGCTCAAGTGGATGCTCGTTTTGGTCTGTTTGGAGACAGTGCTAATCTTGACGCAAGATAGGCGCACGTTTTGCGCCGAACGTACCATAGGCTCAGAAATCATTTTGGACGCACCCGATGGATCTTCTCAGTGACATTAGTCATTTGGAATCTCGTTTCAATCCTTTTGGAGACAATGTTAGTGTCAGTGCATGATAGGTGCACGGTTTGCGCCAAACATCGCTTAAATATCGTTTTGGACACACCCGATGGAACTCCTAGGTGACGAGGCTCAAGTTGATGCTCGTTTTGGTCTATTTGGAGATAGTGCTAACCTTGACGTAAGATAAGTGCACGGTTTGCGCCGAACGTACCGTAGGCTCAAAAATCATTTTGGATGCACCCGATGGATCTCCTAGGTGACATTGGTCATGTGAAATCTCGTTTTAATCCATTTAGAGATAGTGGTATTGTCAGTTCAATATAGTTGCACTGTTTGCGCCAAACGTACCATAGGCACAGAAATCGTTTTGGACGCACCAGATGGTACTCCTAGGCGAGGAGGCTTAAGTGGATGCTTGTTTTGGTCTGTTCGGAGATAGTGCTAATCTTGATGCGAGATTGGTGCACGGTTTGCGTCGAACGTACCATAGGCTCATAAATCGTTTTGGACGCACCCGATGGATCTCCTATGTGACATTAGTCATGTGAAATCTCATTTCCATCCATTTGGAGACAGTGGTACTGTCAGTGCAAGATAGGTGCACTGTTTGCGCCAAACATCGCTCAGAAATCATTTTGAACGAACCCGATGGTAATACTAGGTGACGAGGCTCAAGTGGATGCTCGTTTTGGTCTGTTTGGAGACAGCGCTGATCTTGATGCAAGATAGGTGCACGGTTTGCGCTGAACATACCATAGGCTCAGAAATCATTTTGGACGCACCCGATGGATCTTCTCAGTGACATTGGTCATTTGGAATCTTGTTTCAATCCATTTGGAGACAGTGTTAGTGTCAGTGCCAAATAGGTGCACGGTTTGCGCCAAACATCGCTTAGAAATCGTTTTGGATGCACCCGATAGTACTCCTAGGTGACGAGGCTCAAGTGGATGTTCATTTTGGTCTATTTGGGGATAGTGCTAACCTTGACGCAAGATATGTGCACGATTTGCGCCGAACGTACCGTAGGATTAGAAACCATTTTGGATGCACCTGATGGATCTCCTAGGTCACATTGGTCATGTGGAATCTTGTTTCAATCAATTTAGAGACAGCGGTGCTATCTGTCCAAGATAGGTGCACTGTTTGCGGAAAACGTACCATAGGCACAGAAATCATTTTGGACGCACCCGATGGGTACTCCTAGGTGACGAGGCTTAAGTGGATGGTCGTTTTGGTCTGTTCCGAGATAGTGCTAATCTTGATGCGAGATTGGTGCACGGTTTGCGTCGAACGTATCATAGGCTCAGAAATCGTTTTGGACACACCCGATGGATCTGCAATGTGACATTGGTCATGTGGAATCTTGTTTCAATCCATTTGGAGACAGTGCTACCGTCAGTGCAAGATAGGTGCACTGTTTGCGCCAAACATCGCTCAGAAAACATTTTGGACGAACCCGATGGTACTCCTAGGTGACGAGGCTCAAGTGGATGCTTGTTTTGGTCTGTTTGGAGACAGTGCTAATCTTGACGCAAGATAGGTGCACGGTTTGCGCCGAACATACCATAGGCTCAGAAATCATTTTGGACGCACCCGATGGATCTTCTCAGTGACATTGGTCATTTGGAATCTCGTTTCAATCCATTTGGAGACAGTGTCAGTGCTAGATAGGTGCACAGTTTGCGCCAAACATCGCTTAGAAATCATTTTGGATGCACCCGATGGTAGTCCTAGGAGACGAGGCTCAACTGGATGCACGTTTTGGTCTATTTAGAGATAATGCTAACCTTAACGCAAGATAGGTGCACAGTTTGCGCCGAACGTTCCGTAGGCTTAGAAATCATTTTGGATGCACCCGATGGATCTCCTAGGTGACATTGGTCATGTGGAATCTCATTTCAATCCATTTAGAGGTAGTGGTATTGTCATTTCACCATAGTTGCACTGTTTGCGTCAAACGTACCATAGGCACAGAAATCGTTTCAATCCATTTGGAGACAGTGGTACTGTCAGTGCAAGATAGGTGTACTGTTTGCGCCCAACATCGTTCAGAAATCGTTTTGGACGGACCCGATGGTACTCCTAGGTGACGAGGCTCAAGTGGATGCTCGTTTTGGTCTGTTTGGAGACATTGCTAATCTTGACGCAAGATAGGTGCACGGTTTGCGCCGAACGTACCATAGGCTCAGAAATCATTTTGGACGCACCCGATGGATCTTCTTAGTGACATTGGTCATTTGGAATCTCGTTTCAATCCATTTGGAGACAGTGTTTTTGTCAGTGTAAGATAGGTGCACGGTTTGCACAAAACATCGCTTAGAAATCGTTTTTGACGCACTCGATGGTACTCCTAGGTGACGAGGCTGAAGTGGATGCTCGTTTTGGTCTGTTTGGAGATAGTGCTAACCTTGACGCAAGATAGGTGTACGGTTTGCGCCGAACGTACCGTAGGCTCAGAAATCATTTTGGATGCACCTGATGGATCTCCTAGGTGACATTGGCCATGTGGAATCTTGTTTCAATCCATTTAGAGATAGTGGTACTGTTAGTCCCAGATAGGTGTACTGTTTACGCTAAACGTACCATAGGCACAGAAATCGTTTTGGACGCACCCGATGGGTACTCCTAGGTGACGAGGCTTAAGTGGATGCTCGTTTTGGTCAGTTTGGAGATAGTGCTAATCTTGATGCGAGATTGGTGCACGGTTTCTGTCTATCGTACCATAGGCTTAGAAATCATTTTGGATGCACCCAATGGATGTGCAATGTGACATTGGTCCTATGGAATCTTGTTTCAATCCATTTCGAGATAGTGGTACTGTCAGTGCAAGATAGGTGCACTGTTTGCGCCAAACATCGTTTAGAAATCGTTTTGGACGGACCCGATGGTACTCCTAGGTGACGAGGCTCAAGTGGATGCTCGTTTTGGTCTGTTTGGAGACATTGCTAATCTTGACGCAAGATAGGTGCACGGTTTGCGCCGAACGTACCATAGGCTCAGAAATCATTTTGGACGCACCCGATGGATCTTCTCAGTGACATTGGTCATTTGGAATCTCGTTTCAATCCATTTGGAGACAGTGTTTTTGTCAGTGTAAGATAGGTGCACGGTTTGCACAAAACATCGCTTAGAAATCGTTTTTGACGCACTCGATGGTACTCCTAGGTGACGAGGCTGAAGTGGATGCTCGTTTTGGTCTGTTTGGAGATAGTGCTAACCTTGACGCAAGATAGGTGTACGGTTTGCGCCGAATGTTCCGTAGGCTCAGAAATCATTTTAGATGCACCCGATGGATCTCCTAGGTGACATTGGTCATGTGGAATCTCATTTCAATCCATTTAGAGGTAGTGGTATTGTCAGTTCACCATAGTTGCACTGTTTGCGCCAAATGTACCATAGGCACAGAAATCGTTTGGGACGCACCCGATGGATCTGCAATGTGACATTGGTCATGTGGAATCTCGTTTCAATTCATTTGGAGACAGTGGTACTGTCAGTGCAAGATAGGTGCACTGTTTGCGCCCAACATCATTCAGAAATCGTTTTGGACAGACCCGATGGTACTCCTAGGTGACGAGGCTCAAGTGGATGCTCGTTTTGGTCTGTTTGGAGACAGTGCTAATCTTGACGCAAGATAGGTGCACGGTTTGCGCCGAACGTACCATAGGCTCAGAAATCATTTTGGACGCACCCGATGGATCTTCTTAGTGACATTGGTCATTTGGAATGTCGTTTCAATCCATTTGGAGACAGTGTCAGTGCTAGATAGGTGCACAGTTTGCGCCAAACATCGCTTAGAAATCGTTTTGGATGCACCCGATGGTAGTCCTAGGAGACGAGGCTCAAGTGGATGCACGTTTTGGTCTATTTGGAGATAATGCTAACCTTGACGCAAGATAGGTGCACAGTTTGCGCCGAACGTTCTGTAGGCTCAGAAATCATTTTGGATGCACCCGATGGATCTCCTAGGTGACATTCGTCATGTGGAATCTCATTTTAATCCATTTAGAGGTAGTGGTATTGTCAGTTCACCATAGTTGCATTGTTTGCGTCAAACGTACCATAGGCACAAAAATCGTTTTGGACGCACCCGATGGATCTGCAATGTGACATTGGTCATGTGGAATCTCGTTTCAATTCATTTGGAGACAGTGGTACTGTCAGTGCAAGATAGGTGCACTATTTTGCGCCCAACATCGTTCAGAAATCGTTTTGGATGGACCCGATGGTACTCCTAGGTGACGAGGCTCAAGTGGATGCTCGTTTTGCTCTGTTTGGAGACAGTGCTAATCTTGACGCAAGATAGGTGCACGGTTTGCGCCGAACGTACCATAGGCTCAGAAATCATTTTGGACGCACCCGATGGATCTTCTCAGTGACATTGGTCATTTGCAATCTCGTTTCAATCCATTTGGAGACAGTGTTTTTGTCAGTGTAAGATAGGTGCACGGTTTGCACAAAACATCGCTTAGAAATCGTTTTGACGCACTCGATGGTACTCCTAGGTGACGAGGCTGAAGTGGATGCTCGTTTTGGTCTGTTTGGAGATAGTGCTAACCTTGACGCAAGATAGGTGTACGGTTTGCGCCGAACGTACCGTAGGCTCAGAAATTATTTTGGATGCACCTGATGGATCTCCTAGGTGACATTGGTCATGTGGAATCTTGTTTCAATCCATTTAGAGATAGTGGTACTGTCAGTCCGAGATAGGTGCACTGTTTACGCCAAACGTACCATAGGCATAGAAATCGTTTTGGACTTACCCGATGGGTACTCCTAGGTGACGAGGCTTGAGTGGATGCTCGTTTTGGTCAGTTCGGAGATAGTGCTAATCTTGATGCGAGATTGGTGCACCGTTTGTGTCTATCATACCATAGGCTCAGAAATCATTTTGGAAGCACCAGATGGATGTGCAATGTGACATTGGTCCTGTGGAATCTCGTTTCAATCCATTTCGAGATAGTGGTACTGTCAGTGCAATATAGGTGCATTGTTTGCGCCAAACATCGTTCAAAAATCGTTTTGGACGGACCCGATGGTACTCCTAGGTGACGAGGCTCAAGTGGATGCTTGTTTTGGACTGTTTGGAGACAGTGCTAACCTTGACGCAAGATAGGTGCACATTTTACGCCAAACGTACCATAGGCTCAGAAATCATTTAGGACGCACCCGATGGATCTCAGTGACATTAGTCATTTGGAATCTCGTTTCAATCCTTTTGGAGACAATGTTAGTGTCAATGCATGATAGGTGCACGGTTTGTGCCAAACATCGCTTAAATATCGTTTTGGACACACCCGATGGAACTCCTAGGTGACGAGGCTCAAGTTGATGCTCGTTTTGGTGTATTTGGGGATAGTGCTAACCTTGACGTAAGATAGGTGCACGGTTTGCACCGAACATACCGTAGGCTCAAAAATCATTTTGGATGGACCCGATGGATCTCCTAGGTGACATTGGTATTGTGGAATCTCGTTTCAATCCATTTAGAGATAGTGGTATTGTCAGTTCAAGATTGTTGCACTATTTGCGCCAAACGTACCATAGGCACAGAAATCGTTTTGGACGCACCAGATGGTACTCCTAGGCGAGGAGGCTTAAGTGGATGCCCGTTTTGGTCTGTTCGGAGATAGTGCTAATCTTGATGCGAGATTGGTGCACGGTTTGCATCGAACGTACCATAGGCTCATAAATCGTTTTGGACGCACCCGATGGATCTCCTATGTGACATTAGTCATGTGGAATCTCGTTTCCATCCATTTGGAGACAGTGGTACTATCAGTGCAAGATAGGTGCACTGTTTGCGCCAAACATCGCTCAGAAATCGTTTTGGACGAACCCGATGGTACTCCTAGGTGACGAGGCTCAAGTGGATGCTCATTTTGGTCTGTTTGGAGACAGCGCTAATCTTGACGCAAGATAGGTGCACGGTTTGCGCCGAACGTACCATAGGCTCAGAAATCATTTTGGACGCACCCGATGGATCTTCTCAGTGACATTGGTCATTTGGAATCTCGTTTCAATCCATTTGGAGACAGTGTCTGTGCTAGATTGGTGCACAGTTTGCGCTAAACATCACTTAGAAATCATTTTGGATGCACCCGATGGTAGTCCTAGGAGACGAGGCTCAAGTGGATGCACGTTTTGGTCTATTTGGAGATAATGCTAACCTTGACGCAAGATAGGTGCACAGTTTGCGCCGAGCGTTCTGTAGGCTCAGAAATCATTTTGGATGCACCCGATGGATCTCCTAGGTGACATTGGTCATGTGGAATCTCATTTCAATCCATTTAGAGGTAGTGGTATTGTTGGTTCACCATAGTTGCATTGTTTGCGTCAAACGTACCATAGGCACAGAAATCGTTTTGGACGCACCCGATGGATCTGCAATGTGACATTGGTCATGTGGAATCTTGTTTCAATTCATTTGGACACAGTGGTACTGTCAGTGCAAGATAGGTGCACTGTTTTGCGCCCAACATCGTTCAGAAATCGTTTTGGACGGACCCGATGGTACTCCTAGGTGACGAGGCTCAAGTGGATGCTCGTTTTGCTCTGTTTGGAGACATTGCTAATCTTGATGCAAGATAGGTGCACGGTTTGCGCCGAACGTACCATAGGCTCAGAAATCATTTTGGACGCACCCGATGGATCTTCTCAGTGACATTGGTCATTTGGAATCTCGTTTCAATCCATTTGGAGACAGTGTTTTTGTCAGTGTAAGATAGGTGCACGGTTTGCACAAAACATCGCTTAGAAATCATTTTTGACGCACTCGATGGTACTCCTAGGTGACGAGGCTGAAGTGGATGCTCGTTTTGGTCTGTTTGGAGATAGTGCTAACCTTGACGCAAGATAGGTGTACGGTTTGCGCCGAACGTACCGTAGGCTCAGAAATTATTTTGGATGCACCTGATGGATCTCCTAGGTGACATTGGTCATGTGGAATCTTGTTTCAATCCATTTAGAGATAGTGGTACTGTCAGTCCGAGATAGGTGCACTGTTTACGCCAAACGTACAATAGGCACAGAAATCGTTTTGGACTTACCCGATGGGTACTCCTAGGTGACGAGGCTTAAGTGGATGCTCGTTTTGGTCGGTTCGGAGATAGTGCTAATCTTGATGCGAGATTGGTGCACCATTTGTGTCTATCGTACCATAGGCTCAGAAATCATTTTGGAAGCACCCGATGGATGTGCAATGTGACATTGGTCCTGTGGAATCTCGTTTCAATCCATTTCGAGATAGTGGTACTGTCAGTGCAATATAGGTGCACTGTTTGCGCCAAACATCGTTCAGAAATCGTTTTGGATGGACCCGATGGTACTCCTAGGTGACGAGGCTCAAGTGGATGCTTGTTTTGGACTGTTTGGAGACAGTGCTAATCTTGACGCAAGATAGGTGCACGTTTTGCTCCGAACGTACCATAGGCTTAGAAATCATTTTGGACGCACCCGATGGATCTCAGTGACATTTGTCATTTGGAATCTCGTTTCAATCCTTTTGGAGACAATGTTAGTGTCAGTGCATGATAGGTGCACGGTTTGTGCCAAACATCGCTTAAATATCGTTTTGGACACACCCGATGGAACTCCTAGGTGACGAGGCTCAAGTTGATGCTCGTTTTGGTGTATTTGGGGATAGTGCTAACCTTGACGTAAGATAGGTGCACGGTTTGCGCCGAACATACCGTAGGCTCAAAAATCGTTTTGGATGGACCCGATGGATCTCCTAGGTGACATTGGTCATGTGGAATCTCGTTTCAATCCATTTAGAGATAGTGGTATTGTCAGTTCAAGATAGTTGCACTGTTTGCGCCAAACGTACCATAGGCACAGAAATCGTTTTGGACGCACCAGATGGTACTCCTAGGCGAGGAGGCTTAAGTGGATGCTCGTTTTGGTCTGTTCGGAGATAGTGCTAATCTTGATGCGAGATTGGTGCACGGTTTGCGTCGAACGTACCATAGGCTCATAAATCGTTTTGGACGCACCCGATGGATCTCCTATGTGACATTAGTCATGTGGAATCTTGTTTCCATCCATTTGGAGACAGTGGTACTATCAGTGCAAGATAGGTGCACTGTTTGCGCCAAACATCGCTCAGAAATCGTTTTGGACGAACCCGATGGTACTCCTAGGTGACGAGGCTCAAGTGGATGCTCGTTTTGGTCTGTTTGGAGACAGCGCTAATCTTGACGCAAGACAGGTGCACGGTTTGCGCCGAACATACCATAGGCTCAGAAATCATTTTGGACGCACCCGATGGATCTTCTCAGTGACATTGGTCATTTGGAATCTCGTTTCAATCCATTTAGAGACAGTGTTAGTGTCTTGCCAGATAGGTGCACGGTTTGCGACAAACATCGCTTAGAAATCGTTTTGGATGCACCCGATGGTACTCCTAGGTGACGAGGCTCAAGTGGATGTTTGTTTTGGTCTATTTGGGGATAGTGCTAACCTTGACGCAATATATGTGCACGGTTTGCGCCGAATGTACCGTAGGCTTAGAAATCATTTTGGATGCACCTGATGGATCTCCTAGGTGACATTGGTCATGTGGAATCTCGTTTCAATCCATTTAGAGATAGTGGTATTGTTAGTTCAAGATAGTTGCACTGTTTGGCCAAACGTACCATAGGCACAGAAATCATTTTTGACGCACCGATGGTACGCCTAGGTGAGGAGGCTTAAGTGGATGCTCGTTTTGGTCTGTTCAGAGATAGTGCTAATCTTGATGCGAGATTGGTGCACGGTTTGCGTCGAACATACCATAGGCTCAGAAATCGTTTTGGATGCACATGATGGATCTCCTAGGTGACATTGGTCATGTGGAATCTGGTTTTAATGCATTTAGAGGTAGTGGTATTGGCAGTTCACCATAGTTGCACTGTTTGCGCCAAATGTATCATAGGCATAGAAATCGTTTTGGATGCACCTGATAGGTACTCCTAGGTGACGAGGCTTAAGTGGATGCTCGTTTTGGTCTGTTTGGAGATAATGCTAATCTTGATGCGAGATTGGTGTACGGTTTGCGTCGAACGTACCATAGGATCAGAAATCGTTTTGGATGCACCCGATGGATCTGCAATGTGACATTGGTCATGTGAAATCGTTTTAATTCGTTTTGTACCATAGGCTCAGAAATCATTTTGGATGCACCCGATGGATGTGCAATGTGACATTGGTCCTGTCAGTGCAAGATAGGTGCACTGTTTGCGCCAAACATCATTCAGAAATCGTTTTGGACGGACCCGATGGTACTCCTAGGTGACGAGGCTCAAGTGGATGCTCGTTTTGGTCTGTTTGGAGACAGTGCTAATCTTGACGCAAGATAGGTGCACGGTTTGCGCCGAACATACCATAGGCTCAGAAATCATTTTGGACGCACCCGATGGATCTTCTCAGTGACATTGGTCATTTGGAATCTCGTTTCAATCCATTTGGAGACTGTGTTAGTGTTAGTGTAAGATAGGTGCACGGTTTGCACCATACATCGCTTAGAAATCGTTTTGGACACACCCGATGGTACTCCTAGGTGACGACGCTGAAGTGGATGCTCATTTTGGTCTGTTTGGAGATAGTGCTAACCTTGACGCAAGATAGGTGCACGGTTTGCGCCGAACGTACCGTAGGCTCAGAAATCATTTTGGATGCACCTGATGGATCTCCTAGGTGACATTGGTCATGTGGAATCTTGTTTCAATCCATTTAGAGACAGCGGTACTGTTTGTCTAAGATAGGAGCACTGTTTGCGCCAAACGTACCATAGGCACAGAAATCATTTTGGACTCACCCGATGGGTACTCCTAGGTGACGAGGCTTAAGTGGATGCTCGTTTTGGTCTATTTGGAGATAGTGCTAATCTTGATGCGAGATTGGTGCACGGTTTGCGTCGAACATACCATAGGCTCAGAAATCATTTTGGACGCACCCGATGGATCTGCAATGTGACATTGGTCTTGTGGAATCTCGTTTCAATCCATTTGGAGACAGTGGTACTGTCAGTGCAAGATAGGTGCACTGTTTGCGCCAAACATCGCTCGGAAATCGTTTTGGATGAACCCGATGGTACTCCTAGGTGACGAGGCTCAAGTGGATGCTCGTTTTGGTCTGTTTGGAGACAGTGCTAATCTTGACTCAAGAAAGGTGCACGGTTTGCGCCGAACATACCATAGGCTCAGAAATCATTTTGGACGCACCCGATAGATCTTCTCAGTGACATTGGTCATTTGGAATCTCGTTTCAATCCATTTGGAGACAGTGTTAGTGTCAGTGCCAGATAGGTGCACGGTTTGCGCCAAACATCGCTTAGAAATCGTTTTGGATGCACTCGATGGTACTCCTAGGTGACGAGGATGAACTGGATGCTCGTTTTGGTCTGTTTGGAGATCGTGCTAACCTTGATGCAAGATAGGTGCACAGTTTGCGCCGAACGTACTGTAGGCTTAGAAATCATTTTGGATGCACCTGATGGATCTCCTAGGTGACATTGGTCATGTGAAATCTTGTTTCAATCCATTTAGAGACAGCGGTACTGTCAGTCCAAGATAGGTGCACTGTTTACGCGAAACGTACCATAGGCACAGAAATCATTTTGGACGCACCCGATGGGTACTCCTAGATGACGAGGCTTAAGTGGATGCTCGTTTTGGTCAGTTTGGAGATACTGCTAATCTTGATGCGAGAAATTGTTTTGGACGCCTCGATGGATCTGCAATGTGACATTGCTCATGTGGAATCTCGTTTCAATCCATTTGAAGATAGTGTTACTGTCAGTGCAAGATAGGTGCACTATTTGCGCCAAACATCGCTTAGAAATCATTTTGGACGAACCCGATGGTACTCCTAGGTGACGAGGCTCAAGTGGATGCTCGTTTTGGTCTATTTGGAGACAGTGCTAATCTTGACGCAAGATAGGTGCATGGTTTCCGCCGAACATACCATAGTCTTAGAAATCATTTTGGACGCACCTGATGGATCTTCTCAGTGACATTGGTCATTTGGAATCTTGTTTCAATCCATTTGGAGACAATGTTAGTGTCAGTGCAACATAGGTGCACGGTTTGCGCCAAACGTCGCTTAGAAATCGTTTTGGATGCACCCGATGGCACTCCTAGGTGACGAGGCTCAAGTGGATGTTCGTTTTGGTCTATTTTGTGGATAGTGCTAACCTTGATGCAAGATTGGTGCACAGTTTGCGCCGAACGTTCTGTAGGCTCTGAAATCATTTTGGATGCACCCGATGGATCTCCTAGGTGACATTGGTCATGTGGAATCTTGTTTCAATCCATTTAGAGGTAGTGGTATTGTCAGTTCACCATAGTTGCACTGTTTGCGCCAAACGTACCTTAGGAACAGAAATCGTTTTTGACGCACCCGATGGTACTCTTAGGTGACGAGGCTTAAGTGGATGCTCGTTTTGGTCGGTTCAAAGATAGTGCTAACCTTCATGCGAGATTGATGCACGGTTTGTGTCGATTGTACCATAGGCTCAGAAATCATTTTGGATGCACCCGATGGATGTGCAATGTGACATTGGTCCTGTCAGTGCAAGATAGGTGCACTGTTTGCGCCAAACATCATTCAGAAATCGTTTTGGACGGACCCGATGGTACTCCTAGGTGACGAGGCTCAAGTCGATGCTCGTTTTGGTCTGTTTGGAGACAGTGCTAATCTTGACGCAAGATAGGTGCACGGTTTGCGCCGAACGTACCATAGGTTCAAAAATCATTTTGGACGCACCCGATGGTACTCCTAGGTGACGAGGCTAAAGTGGATGCTCGTTTTGGTCTGTTTTGAGATAGTGCTTACTTTTACGCAAGATAGGTGCATGGTTTGCCCCGAACGTACCGTAGGCTCAGAAATCATTTTGGATGCACCTGATGGATCTCCTAGGTGACATTGGTCATTTTGAATCTTGTTTCAATCCATTTAGAGACAGCGGTACTCTCAGTCCAAGATAGGTGCACTGTATGCGCCAAACGTATCATAGGCATAGAAATCGTGTTGGATGCACCCGATGGGTACTCCTAGATGACGAGGCTTAAGTGGATGCTTGTTTTGGTCTGTTTGGAGATAGTGCTAATCTTGATGCGAGATTGATGCATGGTTTGCGTCGAACGTACCATAGGCTCAGAAATCGTTTTGGATGCACCCGATGGATCTGGAATGTGACATTGGTTATGTGGAATCTCGTTTCAATCCATTTGGAGATAGTGGAACTGTCAGTGCAAGATAGGTGCACTGTTTATGCCCAACATCGTTCAGAAATCATTTTGGACGGACCCGATGGTACTCCTAGGTGACGAGGCTCAAGTGGATGCTTGTTTTGGTCTGTTTGGAGACAGTGCTAATCTTGACGCAAGATAGGTGCACGGTTTGCGCCAAACGTATCATAGGCTCAGAAATCATTTTGGACGCACCCGATGGATCTTCTGAGTGACATTGGTCATTTGGAATCTTGTTTCAATCCATTTGGAGACTGTGTTAGTGTCAGTGTAAGATAGGTGCAGTGTTTGCACCATACATCGCTTAGAAATCATTTTGGACGCACCTGATGGTACTCCTAGGTGATGACGTTGAAGTGGATGCTCGTTTTGGTCTGTTTGGAGATAGTGCTAACCTTGACGCAAGATAGGTGCGCGGTTTGCACCGAACGTACCGTAGGCTCAGAAATCATTTTGGATGCACCTGATGGATCTCCTAGGTGACATTGGTCATGTGGAATCTTGTTTCAATCCATTTAGAGACAGCGGTACTGTCAGTCCAAGATAGGTGCACTGTTTGCGCCAAACGTACCATAGGCACAGAAATCATTTTGGACGGACCCGTTGGGTACACCTAGGTGACGAGGCTTAAGTTGATGCTCGTTTTGGTTTATTTGGAGATAGTGCTAATCTTGATGCGAGATTGGTGCACGGTTTGCGTCGAACGTACCATTGGCTCAGAAACCATTTTGGACGCACCCGATGGATCTGCAATGTGACATTTGTCATGTGGAATCTTGTTTCAATCCATTTGGAGACAGTAGTAGAGTCAGTGCAAGATAGGTGCACTGTTTGCGCCAAACATCACTCAGAAATCGTTTTGGACGCACCCGATAGTACTCCTAGGTGACGAGGCTCAAGTGGATGCTCGTTTTGGTCTGTTTGGAGACATTGCTAATCTTGACGCAAGATAGGTGCACGGTTTGCGCCGAACGTACCATAGGCTCATAAATCATTTTGGACGCACCCGATGGATCTTCTCAGTGACATTGGTCATTTGGAATCTCGTTTCAATCCATTTGGAGACGTGTTGGTGTCAGTGCCAGATAGGTGCATGGTTTGCGCCAAACATCACTTAGAAATCGTTTTGGATGCACCCGATGGTACTCCTAGGTGACGAGACTCAAGTGGATGTTCGTTTTGGTCTATTTGGGGATAGTGCTAACCTTGACGCAAGATATGTGCACGGTTTGCGCCGAACGTACCGTAGGCTTAGAAATCATTTTGGATGCATCTGATGATCTCCTAGGTGACATTGGTCATGTGGAATCTTGTTTCAATCCATTTAGAAATAGCGGTACTGTCAGTCCAAGATAGGTGCACTGTTTGCGCCAAACGTACCATAGGCACAGAAATCATTTTGGACGCACCCGATGGGTACTCCTAGGTGACGAGGCTTAAGTGGATGCTCGTTTTGGTCTGTTTGGAGATAGTGCTAATCTTGATGCGAGATTGGTGCACGGTTTGCGTCGAACATACCATAGACTCAGAAATCATTTTGGACGCACCCGATGGATCTGCAATGTGACATTGGTCATGTGGAATCTTGTTTCAATCCATTTAGAGACAGTGGTGGTGTCAGTGCAAGATAGGTGCACTATTTGCGCCAAACATCACTCAGAAATCATTTTGGATGCACCCGATGGTACTCCTTGGTGACGAGGCTCAAGTGGATGCTCGTTTTGGTCTGTTTGGAGATAGTGCTAATCTTGACGCAAGATAGGTGCACGTTTTGCGCCGAACGTACCATAGGCTCAAAAATCATTTTGGACGCACCCGATGGATCTTCTCAGTGACATTAGTCATTTGGAATCTCGTTTCAATCCATTTGGAGACAGTGTTTTTGTCAGTGTAAGATAGGTGCACGGTTTGCATAAAACATCGCTTAGAAATCGTTTTTGACGCACTCGATGGTACTCCTAGGTGACGAGGCTGAAGTGGATGCTCGTTTTGGTCTGTTTGGAGATAGTGCTAACCTTGACGCAAGATAGGTGTACGGTTTGCGCCGAACGTACCGTAGGCTCAGAAATCATTTTGGATGCACCTGATGGATCTCCTAGGTGACATTGGTCATGTGGAATCTTGTTTCAATCCATTTAGAGATAGTGGTAGTGTTAGTCCAAGATAGGTGTACTGTTTACGCTAAATGTACCATAGGCACAGAAATCGTTTTGGACGCACCCGATGGGTACTCCTAGGTGACGAGGCTTAAGTGGATGCTCGTTTTGGTCAGTTCGGAGATAGTGCTAATCTTGATGCGAGATTGGTGCACGGTTTGGGTCTATCGTACCATAGGCTTAGAAATCATTTTGGATGCACCCGATGGATGTGCAATGTGACATTGGTCCTATGGAATCTTGTTTCAATCCATTTGGAGATAGTGGTACTGTCAGTGCAAGATAGGTGCACTGTTTATGCCCAACATCGTTTAGAAATCATTTTGGACGGACCCGATGGTACTCCTAGGTGACGAGGTTCAAGTGGATGCTTGTTTTGGTCTGTTTGGAGACAGCGCTAATCTTGACGCAAGATAGGTGCACGGTTTGCGCCGAACGTACCATAGGCTCAGAAATCATTTTGGACGCACCCGATGGATCTTCTCAGTGACATTGGTCATTTGGAATCTCGTTTCAATCCATTTAGAGACAGTGTTAGTGTCAGTGCAAGATAGGTGCACAGTTTGCGCCAAACATCGCTTAGAAATTGTTTTGGATGCACCCAATGGTACTCCTAGGTGACGAGGCTCAAGTGGATGCACATTTTGGTCTGTTTGGAGATAGTGCTAACCTTGACGCAAGATAGGTGCGCGGTTTGCGCCGAATGTTCCGTAGGCTCAGAAATCATTTTGGATGCACCCGATGGAACTCCTAGGTGACATTGGTCATGTGGAATCTCATTTCAATCCATTTAGAGGTAGTGGTATTGTCAGTTCACCATAGTTGCACTGTTTACGCCAAATGTACCATAGGCACAGAAATCGTTTTGGACGCACCCGATGGATCTGCAATGTGACATTGGTCATGTGGAATCTCGTTTCAATTCATTTGGAGACAGTGGTACTGTCAGTGCAAGATAGGTGCACGGTTTGCGCCAAACATCGCTTAGAAATCGTTTTGGACACACCCGATGGATCTGCAATGTGACATTGGTCATGTGGAATCTCGTTTCAATCCATTTGGAGACAATGTTAGTGTCAGTGCATGATAGGTGCACGGTTTGCGCCAAACATCGCTTAAAAATCGTTTTAGACACACCCGATGGAACTCCTAGGTGACGAGGCTCAAGTTGATGCTCGTTTTGGTCTATTTGGAGATAGTGCTAACCTTGACGTAAGATAGGTAAACGGTTTGCGCCGAACGTACCGTAGGCTCAAAAATCATTTTGGATGCACCCGATGTATCTTCTAGGTGACATTGGTCATGTGAAATCTCGTTTCAATCCATTTAGAGATAGTGGTATTGTCAGTTCTAGATAGTTGCACTGTTTGGCCAAACGTACCATAGGCACAAAAATCATTTTTGACGCACCCGATGGTACGCCTAGGTGAGGAGGCTTAAGTGGATGCTCGTTTTGGTCTGTTCGGAGATAGTGCTAATCTTGATGCGAGATTGGTGCACGGTTTGCGTCGAACGTCCCATAGGCTCAGAAATCATTTTGGACGCACCCGATGGATCTCCTATGTGACATTAGTCATGTGGAATCTCGTTCCAATCCATTTGGAGACAGTGGTACTGTCAGTGCAAGATAGGTGCACTGTTTGCGCCAAACATCGCTCAGAAATCGTTTTGGACGAACCCGATGGTACTCCTAGGTGATGAGGCTCAAGTGGATGCTCGTTTTGGTCTGTTTGGAGACAGTGCTAATCTTGACGCAAGATAGGTGCATGGTTTGCGCCGAACATACCATAGTCTTAGAAATCATTTTGGACGCACCCGATGGATCTTCTCAGTGACATTGGTCATTTGGAATCTCCTTTCAATCCATTTGGAGACACTGTTAGTGTCAGTGCAAGATAGGTGCACAGTTTGCGCCAAACATCGCTTAGAAATCGTTTTGGATGCACCCGATGGTACTCCTAGGTGACGAGGCTCAAGTGGATGTTCGTTTTGGTCTATTTGGAGATAGTGCTAACGTTGATGCAAGATAGGTGCACAGTTTGCGCCGAACGTTCTGTAGGCTCAGAAATCATTTTGGATACACCCGATGGATCTCCTAGGTGACATTGGTCATGTGGAATCTGGTTTCAATCCATTTAGAGGTAGTGGTATTGGCAGTTCAACATAGTTGCACTGTTTGCGCCAAACGTATCATAGGCATAGAAATCGTTTTGGATGCAAACGATGGGTACTCCTAGGTGACGAGGCTTAAGTGGATGCTCGTTTTGGTCTGTTTGGAGATAATGCTAATCTTGATGCGAGATTGGTGCACGGTTTGCGTCGAACGTACCATAGGATCAGAAATCGTTTTGGACGAACCTGATGGATCTGCAATGTGACATTGGTCATGTGGAATCTTGTTTCAATTCATTTGGAGACAGTGGTACTGTCAGTGCAAGATAGGTGCACTGTTTGCGCCCAACATCATTCAGAAATCGTTTTGGATGGATCCGATGGTACTCCTAGGTGACGAGGCTCGAGTGGATGCTCGTTTTGGTCAGTTTGGAGACAGTGCTAATCTTGACGCAAGATAGGTGCACGGTTTGCGCCGAACGTACCATAGGCTCAGAAATCATTTTGGATGCACCCGATGGATCTTCTCAGTGACATTGGTCATTTGGAATCTCGTTTCAATCCATTTGGAGACTGTGTTAGTGTCAGTGTAAGATAGGTGCACGGTTTGCACCATACATCGCTTAGAAATCATTTAGGACACACCCGATGGTACTCCTAGGTGACGACGCTGAAGTGGATGCTCATTTTGGTCTGTTTGGAGATAGTGCTAACCTTGACGCAATATAGGTGCACGGTTTGCGCCGAACGTACCGTAGGCTCAGAAATCATTTTGGATGCACCTGATGGATCTCCTAGGTGACATTGGTCATGTGGAATCTTGTTTCAATCCATTTAGAGACAGCGGTACTATTAGTCCAAGTTAGGTGCACTGTTTGCGCCAAACGTACCATAGGCACAGAAATCATTTTGGACGCACCCGATGGGTACTCCTAGGTGACGAGGCCTAAGTGGATGCTCGTTTTGGTCTATTTGGAGATAGTGCTAATCTTGATGCGAGATTGGTGCACGGTTTGCGTCGAATATCCCATAGGCTCAGAAATAATTTTGGACGCACCCGATGGATCTGCAATGTGACATTGGTCATGTGGAATCTCGTTTCAATCCATTTGGAGACAGTGGTACTGTCAGTGCAAGATAGGTGCACTGTTTCCACCAAACATCGCTCGGAAATCGTTTTGGACAGACCCGATGGTACTCCTAGGTGACGAGGCTCAAGTGGATGCTCGTTTTGGTCTGTTTGGAGACAGTGCTAATCTTGACTCAAGAAAGGTGCACGGTTTGCGCCAAACATACCATAGGCTCAGAAATCGTTTTGGACGCACCCGATGGTACTCCTAGGTGATGAGGCTCAAGTCGATGCTCGTTTTGGTCTGTTTGGAGACAGTGCTAATCTTGACGCAAGATAGGTGCACGGTTTGCGCCGAACATACCATAGGCTCAGAAATCATTTTGGACGCACCCGATGGATCTTCTCAGTGACATTGGTCATTTGGAATCTCGTTTCAATCCATTTGGAGACAGTGTTAGTGTCAGTGTAAGATAGGTGCACGGTTTGCACCAAATATCGCTTAGAAATCGTTTTGGACGCACCCGATGGTACTCCTAGGTGACGAGGCTGAAGTGGATGCTCGTTTTGGTCTGTTTGGAGATAGTGCTAACCTTGATGCAAGATAGGTGCATGGTTTGTCCCGAACGTACTGTAGGCTTAGAAATCATTTTGGATGCACCTGATGGATCTCCTAGGTAACATTGGTCATGTGAAATCTTGTTTCAATCCATTTAGAGACAGCGGTACTGTCAGTCCAAGATAGGTGCACTGTTTACGCCAAACGTACCATAGGCACAGAAATCATTTTGGACGCACCCGATGGGTACTCCTAGATGATGAGGCTTAGGTGGATGCTCGTTTTGGTCAGTTTGGAGATAGTGCTAATCTTGATGCGAGATTGGTGCACGGTTTGCGTCGAATGTACCATAGGCTCAGAAATTGTTTTGGACGCCTCGATGGATCTGCAATGTGACATTTGTCATGTGGAATCTCGTTTCAATCCATTTGAAAACAGTGTTACTGTCAGTGCAGGATAGGTGCACTATTTGCGCCAAACATCGCTCAGAAATCATTTTGGACGAACCCAATGGTACTCCTAGGTGACGAGGCTCAAGTGGATGCTCGTTTTGATCTATTTGGAGACAGTGCTAATCTTGACGCAAGATAGGTGCATGGTTTGCGCCGAACATACCATAGTCTTAGAAATCATTTTGGACGCACCCGATGGATCTTCTCACTGACATTGGTCATTTGGAATCTCGTTTCAATCTATTTGGAGACAGTGTTAGTGTCAGTGCAACATAGGTGCACGGTTTGCGCCAAACGTCGCTTAGAAATCGTTTTGGATGCACCCGATGGTACTCCTAGGTGACGAGGCTCAAGTGGATGTTCGTTTTGGTCTATTTGTGGATAGTGCTAACCTTGACGCAAGATAGGTGCACAGTTTGCGGCGAACGTTCCGTAGGCTTAGAAATCATTTTGGATGCACCCGATGGATCTCCTAGGTGACATTGGTCATGTGGAATCTTGTTTCAATCCATTTAGAGGTAGTGGTATTGTCAGTTCACCATAGTTGCACTGTTTGCGCCAAAAGTACCATAGGCACATAAATCGTTTTTAAAGCACCCGATGGTACTCTTAGGTGACGAGGCTTAAGTGGATGCTCGTTTTGGTCGGTTCGAAGATAGTGCTAACCTTCATGCGAGATTGATGCACGGTTTGTGTCGATCGTACCATAGGCTCAGAAATCATTTTGGATGCACCCGATGGATGTGCAATGTGACATTGGTCCTGTGGAATCTCGTTTTAATCTATTTAGAGATAGTGCTACTGTCAGTGCAAGATAGGTGCACTGTTTGCGCCAAACATCGTTCAGAAATCGTTTTGGACGGACCCGATGGTACTCCTAGGTGACGAGGCTCAAGTCGATGCTCGTTTTGGTCTGTTTGGAGACGGTGCTAATCTTGACGCAAGATAGGTGCACGGTTTGCGCCGAACATACCATAGGCTCAGAAATCATTTTGGACGCACCCGATGGATCTTCTCAGTGACATTGGTCATTTGGAATCTCGTTTCAATCCATTTGGAGACAGTGTTAGTGTCAGTGTAAGATAGGTGCACGGTTTGCACCAAACATCGCTTAGAAATCGTTTTGGACGCACCCGATGGTACTCCTAGGTGACGAGGCTAAAGTGGATGCTCGTTTTGGTCTGTTTGGAGATAGTGCTTACTTTTACGCAAGATAGGTGCATGGTTTGCCCCGAACGTACCGTAGGCTCAGAAATCATTTTGGATGCACCTGATGGATCTCCTAGGTGACATTGGTCATTTTGAATCTTGTTTCAATCCATTTAGAGACAGCGGTACTCTCAGTCCAAGATAGGTGCACTGTTTGCGCCAAACATATCATAGGCATAGAAATCGTGTTGGATGGACCCGATGGGTACTCCTAGGTGACGAGGCTTAAGTGGATGCTAGTTTTGGTCTGTTTGGAGATAGTGCTAATCTTGACGCGAGATTGGTGCACGGTTTGCGTCGAACGTACCATAGGCTCAGAAATCGTTTTGGACGCACTCGATGGATCTGGAATGTGACATTGGTCATGTGGAATCTCGTTTCAGTCCATTTGGAGACAGTGGAACTGTCAGTGCAAGATAGGTGCACTGTTTATGCCCAACATCGTTCAGAAATTGTTTTGGACAGACCCGATGGTACTCCTAGGTGACGAGGCTCAAGTGGATGCTCGTTTTGGTTTGTTTGGAGACAGTGCTAATCTTGACACAAGATAGGTGCACGGTTTGCGCCAAACGTACCATAGGCTCAGAAATCATTTTGGACGCACCCAATGGATCTTCTCAGTGACATTGGTCATTTGGAATCTAGTTTCAATCCATTTGGAGACTGTGTTGGTGTCAGTGTAAGATAGGTGCACGGTTTGCACCATACATCGCTTAGAAATCGTTTTGGACGCACCCGATGGTACTCTTAGGTGACGACGTTGAAGTGGATGCTCGTTTTGGTCTGTTTGGAGATAGCGCTAACCTTGATGCAAGATAGGTGCGCGGTTTGCACCGAACGTATCGTAGGCTCAGAAATCATTTTGGATGCACCTGATGGATCTCCTAGGAGACATTGGTCATGTGGAATCTTGTTTCAATCCATTTAGAGACAGCGGTACTGTCAGTCCAAGATAGTTGCACTGTTTGCGCCAAACGTACCATAGGCACAGAAATAATTTTGGACGCACCCGATGGTACTCCTAGGTGACGAGGCTTAAGTGGATGCTCGTTTTGGTCGGTTCGGAGATAGTGCTAATCTTGATGCGAGATTGGTGCACGGTTTGTGTCGAACGTACCATAGGCTCAGAAATCATTTTGGATGCACCCGATAGATCTGTAATGTGACATTGGTCCTGTGGAATCTCGTTTCAATCCATTTGGAGACAGTGGTACTGTCAGTGCAAGATAGGTGCACTATTTGCGCCAAACATCGTTCAGAAATCGTTTTGGACGGACCCGATGGTACTCCTACGTGACAAGGCTCAAGTGGATGCTCGTTTTGGTCTGTTTGGAGACAGTGCTAATCTTGATGCAAGATAGGTGCACGGTTTGCGCCGAACGTACCGTAGGCTCAGAAATCATTTTGGATGCACCTGATGGTCTCCTAGGTGACATTGGTCATGTGGAATCTTGTTTGAATCCATTTAGAGACAGCGGTACTATTAGTCCAAGATAGGTGCACTGTTTGCGCCAAACGTACCATAGGCACAGAAATCATTTTGGACGCACCCGATGGGTACTCCTAGGTGACGAGGCTTAAGTGGATGCTCGTTTTGGTCTATTTGGAGATAGTGCTAATCTTGATGCGAGATTGGTGCACGGTTTGCGTCGAATATCCCATAGGCTCAGAAATAATTTTGGACGCACCCGATGGATCTGCAATGTGACATTGGTCATGTGGAATCTCGTTTCAATCCATTTGGAGACAGTGGTACTGTCAGTGCAAGATAGGTGCACTGTTTCCACCAAACATCGCTCGGAAATCGTTTTGGACGAACCCGATGGTACTCCTAGGTGACGAGGCTCAAGTGGATGCTCGTTTTGGTCTGTTTGGAGACAGTGCTAATCTTGACTCAAGAAAGGTGCACGGTTTGCGCCAAACATACCATAGGCTCAGAAATCGTTTTGGACGCACCCGATGGTACTCCTAGGTGATGAGGCTCAAGTCGATGCTCATTTTGGTCTGTTTGGAGACAGTGCTAATCTTGACGCAAGATAGGTGCACGGTTTGCGCCGAACATACCATAGGCTCAGAAATCATTTTGGACGCACCCGATGGATCTTCTCAGTGACATTGGTCATTTGGAATCTCGTTTCAATCCATTTGGAGACAGTGTTAGTGTCAGTGTAAGATAGGTGCACGGTTTGCACCAAACATCGCTTAGAAATCGTTTTGGACGCACCCGATGGTACTCCTAGGTGACGAGGCTGAAGTGGATGCTCGTTTTGGTCTGTTTGGAGATAGTGCTAACCTTGATGCAAGATAGGTGCATGGTTTGCCCCGAACGTACTGTAGGCTTAGAAATCATTTTGGATGCACCTGATGGATCTCCTAGGTGACATTGGTCATGTGAAATCTTGTTTCAATCCATTTAGAGACAGCGGTACTGTCAGTCCAAGATAGGTGCACTGTTTACGCCAAACGTACCATAGGCACAGAAATCATTTTGGACGCACCCGATGGGTACTCCTAGATGACGAGGCTTAGGTGGATGCTCGTTTTGGTCAGTTTGGAGATAGTGCTAATCTTGATGCGAGATTGGTGCACGGTTTGCGTCGAATGTACCATAGGCTCAAAAATTGTTTTGGACGCCTCGATGGATCTGCAATGTGACATTTGTCATGTGGAATCTCGTTTCAATCCATTTGAAAACAGTGTTACTGTCAGTGCAAGATAGGTGCACTATTTGCGCCAAACATCGCTCAGAAATTATTTTGGACGAACCCGATAGTACTCCTAGGTGACGAGGCTCAAGTGGATGCTCGTTTTGGTCTATTTGGAGACAGTGCTAATCTTGACGCAAGATAGGTGCATGGTTTGCGCCGAACATACCATAGTCTTAGAAATCATTTTGGACGCACCCGATGGATCTTCTCAGTGACATTGGTCATTTGGAATCTCGTTTCAATCTATTTGGAGACAGTGTTAGTGTCAGTGCAACATAGGTGCACGGTTTGCGCCAAACGTCGCTTAGAAATCGTTTTGGATGCACCCGATGGTACTCCTAGGTGATGAGGCTCAAGTGGATGTTCGTTTTGGTCTATTTGTGGATAGTGCTAACCTTGACGCAAGATAGGTGCACAGTTTGCGCCGAACGTTCCGTAGGCTCAGAAATCATTTTGGATGCACCCGATGGATCTCCTAGGTGACATTGGTCATGTGGAATCTTGTTTCAATCCATTTAGAGGTAGTGGTATTGTCAGTTCACCATAGTTGCACTGTTTGCGCCAAAAGTACCATAGGCACATAAATCGTTTTTAAAGCACCCGATGGTACTCTTAGGTGACGAGGCTTAAGTGGATGCTCGTTTTGGTCGGTTCGAAGATAGTGCTAACATTCATGCGAGATTGATGCACGGTTTGTGTCGATCGTACCATAGGCTCAGAAATCATTTTGGATGCACCCGATGGATGTGCAATGTGACATTGGTCCTGTGGAATCTCGTTTTAATCTATTTAGAGATAGTGCTACTGTCAGTGCAAGATAGGTGCACTGTTTGCGCCAAACATCGTTCAGAAATCGTTTTGGACGGACCCGATGGTACTCCTAGGTGACGAGGCTCAAGTCGATGCTCGTTTTGGTCTGTTTGGAGACGGTGCTAATCTTGACGCAAGATAGGTGCACGGTTTGCGCCGAACATACCATAGGCTCAGAAATCATTTTGGACGCACCCGATGGATCTTCTCAGTGACATTGGTCATTTGGAATCTCGTTTCAATCCATTTGGAGACAGTGTTAGTGTCAGTGTAAGATAGGTGCACGGTTTGCACCAAACATCGCTTAGAAATCGTTTTGGACGCACCCGACGGTACTCCTAGGTGACGAGGCTAAAGTGGATGCTCGTTTTGGTCTGTTTGGAGATAGTGCTTACTTTTACGCAAGATAGGTGCATGGTTTGCCCCGAACGTACCGTAGGCTCAGAAATCATTTTGGATGCACCTGATGGATCTCCTAGGTGACATTGGTCATTTTGAATCTTGTTTCAATCCATTTAGAGACAGCGGTACTCTCAGTCCAAGATAGGTGCACTGTTTGCGCCAAACGTATCATAGGCATAGAAATCATGTTGGATGCACCCGATGGGTACTCCTAGGTGATGAGGCTTAAGTGGATGCTAGTTTTGGTCTGTTTGGAGATAGTACTAATCTTGACGCGAGATTGGTGCACGGTTTGCGTCGAACGTACCATAGGCTCAGAAATCGTTTTGGACGCACCCGATGGATCTGGAATGTGACATTGGTCATGTGGAATCTCGTTTCAGTCCATTTGGAGACAGTGGAACTGTCAGTGCAAGATAGGTGCACTGTTTATGCCCAACATCGTTCAGAAATCGTTTTGGACAGACCCGATGGTACTCCTAGGTGACGAGGCTCAAGTGGATGCTCGTTTTGGTCTGTTTGGAGACAGTGCTAATCTTGACACAAGATAGGTGCACGGTTTGCGCCAAACGTACCATAGGCCCAGAAATCATTTTGGACGCACCCAATGGATCTTCTCAGTGACATTGGTCATTTGGAATCTTGTTTCAATCCATTTGGAGACTGTGTTGGTGTCAGTGTAAGATAGGTGCACGGTTTGCACCAAACATCGCTTAGAAATTGTTTTGGACGCACCCGATGGTACTCCTAGGTGACGAGGCTAAAGTGGATGCTCGTTTTGGTCTGTTTGGAGATAGTGCTTACTTTTACGCAAGATAGGTGCATGGTTTGCCCCGAACGTACCGTAGGCTCAGAAATCATTTTGGATGCACCTGATGGATCTCCTAGGTGACATTGGTCATTTTGAATCTTGTTTCAATCCATTTAGAGACAGCGGTACTCTCAGTCCAAGATAGGTGCACTGTTTGCGCCAAACATATCATAGGCATAGAAATCGTGTTGGATGCACCCGATGGGTACTCCTAGGTGACGAGGCTTAAGTGGATGCTAGTTTTGGTCTGTTTGGAGATAGTGCTAATCTTGACGCGAGATTGGTGCACGGTTTGCGTCGAACGTACCATAGGCTCAGAAATCGTTTTGGACGCACTCGATGGATCTGGAATGTGACATTGGTCATGTGGAATCTCGTTTCAGTCCATTTGGAGACAGTGGAACTGTCAGTGCAAGATAGGTGCACTGTTTATGCCCAACATCGTTCAGAAATTGTTTTGGACAGACCCGATGGTACTCCTAGGTGACGAGGCTCAAGTGGATGCTCGTTTTGGTTTGTTTGGAGACAGTGCTAATCTTGACACAAGATAGGTGCACGGTTTGCGCCAAACGTACCATAGGCTCAGAAATCATTTTGGACGCACCCAATGGATCTTCTCAGTGACATTGGTCATTTGGAATCTAGTTTCAATCCATTTGGAGACTGTGTTGGTGTCAGTGTAAGATAGGTGCACGGTTTGCACCATACATCGCTTAGAAATCGTTTTGGACGCACCCGATGGTACTCTTAGGTGACGACGTTGAAGTGGATGCTCGTTTTGGTCTGTTTGGAGATAGTGCTAACCTTGATGCAAGATAGGTGCGCGGTTTGCACCGAACGTATCGTAGGCTCAGAAATCATTTTGGATGCACCTGATGGATCTCCTAGGTGACATTGGTCATGTGGAATCTTGTTTCAATCCATTTAGAGACAGCGGTACTGTCAGTCCAAGATAGTTGCACTGTTTGCGCCAAACGTACCATAGGCACAGAAATAATTTTGGACGCACCCGATGGTACTCCTAGGTGACGAGGCTTAAGTGGATGCTCGTTTTGGTCGGTTCGGAGATAGTGCTAATCTTGATGCGAGATTGGTGCACGGTTTGTGTCGAACGTACCATAGGCTCAGAAATCATTTTGGATGCACCCGATAGATCTGTAATGTGACATTGGTCCTGTGGAATCTCGTTTCAATCCATTTGGAGACAGTGGTACTGTCAGTGCAAGATAGGTGCACTATTTGCGCCAAACATCGTTCAGAAATCGTTTTGGACGGACCCGATAGTACTCCTACGTGACAAGGCTCAAGTGGATGCTCGTTTTGGTCTGTTTGGAGACAGTGCTAATCTTGATGCAAGATAGGTGCACGGTTTGCGCCGAACGTACCGTAGGCTCAGAAATCATTTTGGATGCACCTGATGGTCTCCTAGGTGACATTGGTCATGTGGAATCTTGTTTGAATCCATTTAGAGACAGCGGTACTATTAGTCCAAGATAGGTGCACTGTTTGCGCCAAACGTACCATAGGCACAGAAATCATTTTGGACGCACCCGATGGGTACTCCTAGGTGACGAGGCTTAAGTGGATGCTCGTTTTGGTCTATTTGGAGATAGTGCTAATCTTGATGCGAGATTGGTGCACGGTTTGCGTCGAATATCCCATAGGCTCAGAAATAATTTTGGACGCACCCGATGGATCTGCAATGTGACATTGGTCATGTGGAATCTCGTTTCAATCCATTTGGAGACAGTGGTACTGTCAGTGCAAGATAGGTGCACTGTTTCCACCAAACATCGCTCGGAAATCGTTTTGGACGAACCCGATGGTACTCCTAGGTGACGAGGCTCAAGTGGATGCTCGTTTTGGTCTGTTTGGAGACAGTGCTAATCTTGACTCAAGAAAGGTGCACGGTTTGCGCCAAACATACCATAGGCTCAGAAATCGTTTTGGACGCACCCGATGGTACTCCTAGGTGATGAGGCTCAAGTCGATGCTCATTTTGGTCTGTTTGGAGACAGTGCTAATCTTGACGCAAGATAGGTGCACGGTTTGCGCCGAACATACCATAGGCTCAGAAATCATTTTGGACGCACCCGATGGATCTTCTCAGTGACATTGGTCATTTGGAATCTCGTTTCAATCCATTTGGAGACAGTGTTAGTGTCAGTGTAAGATAGGTGCACGGTTTGCACCAAACATCGCTTAGAAATCGTTTTGGACGCACCCGATGGTACTCCTAGGTGACGAGGCTGAAGTGGATGCTCGTTTTGGTCTGTTTGGAGATAGTGCTAACCTTGATGCAAGATAGGTGCATGGTTTGCCCCGAACGTACTGTAGGCTTAGAAATCATTTTGGATGCACCTGATGGATCTCCTAGGTGACATTGGTCATGTGAAATCTTGTTTCAATCCATTTAGAGACAGCGGTACTGTCAGTCCAAGATAGGTGCACTGTTTACGCCAAACGTACCATAGGCACAGAAATCATTTTGGACGCACCCGATGGGTACTCCTAGATGACGAGGCTTAGGTGGATGCTCGTTTTGGTCAGTTTGGAGATAGTGCTAATCTTGATGCGAGATTGGTGCACGGTTTGCGTCGAATGTACCATAGGCTCAGAAATTGTTTTGGACGCCTCGATGGATCTGCAATGTGACATTTGTCATGTGGAATCTCGTTTCAATCCATTTGAAAACAGTGTTACTGTCAGTGCAAGATAGGTGCACTATTTGCGCCAAACATCGCTCAGAAATTATTTTGGACGAACCCGATAGTACTCCTAGGTGACGAGGCTCAAGTGGATGCTCGTTTTGGTCTATTTGGAGACAGTGCTAATCTTGACGCAAGATAGGTGCATGGTTTGCGCCGAACATACCATAGTCTTAGAAATCATTTTGGACGCACCCGATGGATCTTCTCAGTGACATTGGTCATTTGGAATCTCGTTTCAATCTATTTGGAGACAGTGTTAGTGTCAGTGCAACATAGGTGCACGGTTTGCGCCAAACGTCGCTTAGAAATCGTTTTGGATGCACCCGATGGTACTCCTAGGTGATGAGGCTCAAGTGGATGTTCGTTTTGGTCTATTTGTGGATAGTGCTAACCTTGACGCAAGATAGGTGCACAGTTTGCGCCGAACGTTCCGTAGGCTCAGAAATCATTTTGGATGCACCCGATGGATCTCCTAGGTGACATTGGTCATGTGGAATCTTGTTTCAATCCATTTAGAGGTAGTGGTATTGTCAGTTCACCATAGTTGCACTGTTTGCGCCAAAAGTACCATAGGCACATAAATCGTTTTTAAAGCACCCGATGGTACTCTTAGGTGACGAGGCTTAAGTGGATGCTCGTTTTGGTCGGTTCGAAGATAGTGCTAACATTCATGCGAGATTGATGCACGGTTTGTGTCGATCGTACCATAGGCTCAGAAATCATTTTGGATGCACCCGATGGATGTGCAATGTGACATTGGTCCTGTGGAATCTCGTTTTAATCTATTTAGAGATAGTGCTACTGTCAGTGCAAGATAGGTGCACTGTTTGCGCCAAACATCGTTCAGAAATCGTTTTGGACGGACCCGATGGTACTCCTAGGTGACGAGGCTCAAGTCGATGCTCGTTTTGGTCTGTTTGGAGACGGTGCTAATCTTGACGCAAGATAGGTGCACGGTTTGCGCCGAACATACCATAGGCTCAGAAATCATTTTGGACGCACCCGATGGATCTTCTCAGTGACATTGGTCATTTGGAATCTCGTTTCAATCCATTTGGAGACAGTGTTAGTGTCAGTGTAAGATAGGTGCACGGTTTGCACCAAACATCGCTTAGAAATCGTTTTGGACGCACCCGACGGTACTCCTAGGTGACGAGGCTAAAGTGGATGCTCGTTTTGGTCTGTTTGGAGATAGTGCTTACTTTTACGCAAGATAGGTGCATGGTTTGCCCCGAACGTACCGTAGGCTCAGAAATCATTTTGGATGCACCTGATGGATCTCCTAGGTGACATTGGTCATTTTGAATCTTGTTTCAATCCATTTAGAGACAGCGGTACTCTCAGTCCAAGATAGGTGCACTGTTTGCGCCAAACGTATCATAGGCATAGAAATCATGTTGGATGCACCCGATGGGTACTCCTAGGTGATGAGGCTTAAGTGGATGCTAGTTTTGGTCTGTTTGGAGATAGTACTAATCTTGACGCGAGATTGGTGCACGGTTTGCGTCGAACGTACCATAGGCTCAGAAATCGTTTTGGACGCACCCGATGGATCTGGAATGTGACATTGGTCATGTGGAATCTCGTTTCAGTCCATTTGGAGACAGTGGAACTGTCAGTGCAAGATAGGTGCACTGTTTATGCCCAACATCGTTCAGAAATCGTTTTGGACAGACCCGATGGTACTCCTAGGTGACGAGGCTCAAGTGGATGCTCGTTTTGGTCTGTTTGGAGACAGTGCTAATCTTGACACAAGATAGGTGCACGGTTTGCGCCAAACGTACCATAGGCCCAGAAATCATTTTGGACGCACCCAATGGATCTTCTCAGTGACATTGGTCATTTGGAATCTTGTTTCAATCCATTTGGAGACTGTGTTGGTGTCAGTGTAAGATAGGTGCACGGTTTGCACCATACATCGCTTAGAAATCGTTTTGGACGCACCCGATGGTACTCCTAGGTGACGACGTTGAAGTGGATGCTCGTTTTGGTCTGTTTGGAGATAGTGCTAACCTTGACGCAAGATAGGTGCGCGGTTTGCACCGAACGTACCGTAGGCTCAGAAATCATTTTGGATGCACCTGATGGATCTCCTAGGTGACATTGGTCATGTGGAATCTTGTTTCAATCCATTTAGAGACAGCGGTACTGTCAGTCCAAGATAGTTGCACTGTTTGCGCCAAACATACCATAGGCACAGAAATCATTTTGGACGCACCCGATGGTACTCCTAGGTGACGAGGCTTAAGTGGATGCTCGTTTTGGTCGGTTCGGAGATAGTGCTAATCTTGATGCGAGATTGGTGCACGGTTTGTGTCGAACGTACCATAGGCTCAGAAATCATTTTGGATGCACCCGATAGATCTGCAATGTGACATTGGTCCTGTGGAATCTCGTTTCAATCCATTTGGAGACAGTGGTACTGTCAGTGCAAGATAGGTGCACTATTTGCGCCAAACATCGTTCAGAAATTGTTTTGGACGGACCCGATGGTACTCCTACGTGACAAGGCTCAAGTGGATGCTCGTTTTGGTCTGTTTGGAGACAGTGCTAATGTTGATGCAAGATAGGTGCACGGTTCGCGCCGAACGTACCATAAGCTCAGAAATCATTTTGGACACACCCGATGGATCTTCTCAGTGACATTGGTCATTTGGAATCTTGTTTCAATCCGTTTGGAGACTGTGTTAGTGTCAGTGTAAGATAGGTGCATGGTTTGCACCATACATCACTTTGAAGTGGATGCACCCGATGGTACTACTAGGTGACGACGTTGAAGTGGATGCTCGTTTTGGTCTGTTTGGAGATAGTGCTAACCTTGATGCAAGATAGGTGCACGGTTTGCACCGAACATACCGTAGGCTTAGAAATCATTTTGGATGCACCTGATGGATCTCCTAGGTGACATTGGTCATGTGGAATCTTGTTTCAATCCATTTAGAGACAGCGTTACTATCAGTCCAAGATGTAACACTCCGGTGTTACGCAATGCATTGCATGACAATCATATTGCATGGCATTTCATATCATCATAATCATGTGTGATAATGTTATAATTTGAATGAAATAAAGGCTTGGAAATAATATATGTGATGAAATATATTAATATGATAATCACATTACACCAAAAATCTTGCAACTATAAATTTTACATCACTTGGAACCTTAGTTCAATTTTTGGAGCAACCAGATGACTCAAAATTTTGTCAAAAACTTATTCAAAAATATTAATTCTAAATATTCAAAAATACTCCCTATTTTAGCTTTTATTCTGCCATTCAAAATCTATTAAGTATTTTCACTTGGCCCCTTAATCAAAGTTGTAGAGAATTTAATTCTAAGCAACTTTTATTTTTGGGTCAATTCCAGCAAAGGTCTTTTTCTTGTTCAAATTTGTGTTTGAAAACTGCATTTGAAATTGTTTGGAAATTAGAAATTTGAAAAATCCATTTCAAACCTTAGCAGGCCACCGCCTCGGTTTCGGCCCGCTGGCCGAAGCGGCCCGCGTCCACCCGGCCTCCCTCCTCCTCCCGCGCGCGCGCCCGCAGCCGCCTCCGCCACGGCCCGGCCCAGCCGGCCCCCTCGCTCTTCTTCCCGCTCTCGCCCGCGCGCGCTGGTGCCCCGGCAGCAAACGCTCGCCGCGTGGCGTTCGCATGCCGGCAACGCCACCGCGTGGCCACCGTAGACCCCGCGCCCGCGTCCAGCTTCAAAAACAACCGAGCGTTGGGTCTCCCTCCCATTTTCCGCCTCACCTGCTCCCTCTCTTCCTCCCTCCGGTGACAGCCGCAGCGGAACGCCGCTTGTCACCGTGCTCTGCCACCGTCTCCGCCTTGTTCCTGCTCCGGTGGACCACCTCCGTCCAATTAGCCGTGCCCGAGACTCCGCCCCATCCTCCCCTCCTCCGAACGAGCACCGCCATCCCCTCCTTGGCCACGGTAGGGCTCAATTTCTGCTTGCCTCGCCGCGCCACCGCGGCGGTGCCGCCGCGCCGAGATTCTTCACCGCCTCACTAGTCCTCTCTCTGCCCTCCCGCGTCGCCTTCACGTGTTAGCCACTCTCTAGCGAACGTGTTGCGCGCGCTAGTCGGCCTCGGTTTGGCCGGAGCCGGCCGTTGGCCCGCGACCGTCGCCGTGGCGTCAAAGCCGTGAACGCCGGCGACCGCGCTCGGTCCCCCCCTCGGTGGGCTGGGCTGCGCTATGGGCCGAGCCCCGAGCAGGCCGGCTCGGTTGTTTCCCCCGCGCGCGCAAGCCGGGCCGCGACGGCCATGGGCCGCTTGATTTCCCGGGCCGGCCCAGTGCCGTTATAAAAATCCATTTCCATTTTCTTTTATTATTCTTGTTGAAAATGCTTTGGAAAAAAATGTTTTAGTAGTCATTTCAGCTCCAAAAATTGTGAAATAAATTTCTAGGGATTCATTGGAACCAGATCTACAATCTAAAAATATTGCATGTCATTTTTGGAATACTTTTCTGTAGAGCTTTAATTAATTCTTAATATTGCTGATATCTTGTAAAATAGCTAGTAAATCCTATATGTATTAGAAAAATATGATTTTTAAGTTTGTTGATCTTCATATATCATGTACTTACTAGGAAAAATATGTTTCATGCATGTGCTGTGGGAAAATGTTGAGGTGTAGTTCAAGTGCCTTTAATGGCTGATTTTTGTTATCTTTGCTAGAGAGCAAACTTTGTATAAAACATGCATGTGCTAATTGTTGTACAGTCATAGTATGCTATAAAGAACCTAGGAAAAATATTAATTCTGTTGTTTGACACTTTCCATAGTACAAAGTAATTTCATGCTCATTTTTATGCTATAGATTGTCATTTTTGTATAGGATGGTTTACTTATCCAAATGCCATGAAATTTTTATGGTAGTCTGTTTAGAGTAGTATTATGCTACTGTAATTTTCTTAGGTTTTTAGGAGCATCAGAAATATATGTTGCTATTCAAACCTACTATTATTACTTAGGGTTTAAGCAAGTGTTGCTTTAAGTGTGATTAAGAAATTAGTAAAGCTTTGGTGTATCTTTGAAGCATTTCATAAGATAGGTTAACTTAACATAATAGTAGTAAAAGAGAATGCAGTAGATGACATGTGCTTGTAGTGTATAGTTTCTTGGATGATGTTGACTACCTTGCATTTCAACATATTCATTGCATTCATCTCCTTCGATGCACACTTGCATACTCACTTACGCACATTGCATCATACAGGATCACAAACCGAGAACCCAGTCGTCTTACCCGAGGAGCCAGAGGAGCAGATCGAGGCGCAGCAGCAGGAGGTGACCGAAGCCGAAGAAGAGGTCGGTGAAGATCTCTCGGAGTGCCCCGATCACCGTCCGAGCTCCTTCGAGAGAGGCAAGCCCCGGAGCATTTCTCTCCCGGGTTGTAAATAATTTATTATTAACTTTACTTAATTTGATGCATTACGTTTAGGAGTTGTTTGCAAACGTTGCCGCATTATACCTTGCTTACATTTGTTATATTATATCCTTGTTACCCTGGTATCCGCAGTCGAGTCAGTGCTTAGCTTGCTTAGACCGGTAGAAGTCGGGTGATTTCCTGTCACCTGCGAGCTGTAGGTGGTTACCTGGATCTGTTTGGATGACTATGAAGTCATGGTATAACTAAGTGTGAAATGAATTTGAGACCGGGCGGAAACTTGTAGGGTTTGACTGTAGTGTTTTCCGTCTGTGTCGATTAAGGACCGTCCGTTGTTGTCCCTCGGGTCATGTTGAACGCATGCCTCACATTTAGCTGGCCGGATAAAGTACCTTCCAACCGCGAAACTGGGAGATTATTCGGGCCGAGTGGATTGCCCGCAACGCACTGTACCGGAGCAGTAGTGGCAGGATACGGGGGCGCGATGATAAGGCCAAAGAGCAGTCGGGCAGCCCCCGGGTACAAGTGGTTCTTGGCAAGCTCGCGACTTTACCTGAATGGTTGACTCGGTGACCAACACCTCACTTTAGCGGGTGAGTGAGGTTTGTGTGAGGAATAACTTACCAGCTGGTTAATAATCGATTCGAATCGCCATCGTTCACTAGATAGTGAACACTTGACTTGAGCTACTTCATCGTAGTGATATTGATGGAACACTTGGACAATTATATGAATTATGACTTAATGGAAGTTGTTAATGATCATTGGTTATCATTGCCTGTTTAATTCCATGTTACTTTAGTACAGGTGCAAATGTAGTTGACAGGTTAATAAAGATTTAACTTGATGCATAGCTGTTGTAAAGGTTTTCATAAATGCTAAAAATGCCTTTTTGCAAATGAGTCAGCTACCCTACCAGAAAGCCTATCATGATTCCTTGGTGTCTTTTATTTCTGGTTTTTTTTTACGGGTAAGTCTAGCTGAGTACCTTCTCGTACTCAGGGCTTTGTTCCCACTTGTTGCAGATGGACAGATGTAGTATGGTTATTGTATCAACTGTCTCTACCCTGCGATGGGTGAAGCTTAGGACCATGGGCAATGGTCATTCACTACTTCTCGCCTGATGCTTTTGCTGGAAATGATCACAAGCTGGCACTTTATCTCAAAACAATGTGTGTGTGTGCGTGTTTTAAACTAATGCTTCCGCTACTTTTATTCAAACCTGTTTTGTAATAACTATGTTTAATCTCTGATGTATTTTATGCCGCGAACCTTTATGTAACTTATGATGGTGATCGCTAAACTTAGTACGATCTTGGCTGTTACGTAAAATGGTTTGAAATCCGTCGAGATTTCACGGACTACCGGGTTATACGGGCTTAAGTTTGTTAAATTGTCCTTCCGTTGGATGATTTTCCTACTTAATCTCGTATAATTGGGCGGTTCTGTTACAGCTGGCATCGGAGCATGGTTTAGCGTAATTACTGTTCATAAGTGTATTTAAAATAAAATTCTATTTAAAAAGTGTGATTTTAAAACTAAATGTGTGCCAGTGGTCATATCCTGTATGCCTAGTTAAGGACCCTAGGTGGCTACTTAAGTACTAACTTGGGGTTCTTGCACCATATTTCTCTTTCGTTGCTCATACGGCGTGCTATTGTATGAGTGCCACTTAATTGAGTGGTAATGTATGGATCAGTTACCTCTACGCTTTGGTAAGTGTGAGCTGTGAGAGCATGATCGGATACACCGCCGATCTAGGGAGAGTGTTTTATATGATACTAGAATAATTACATGTTGTACACATGTTTTTATGAAGGTATCGCATGTGTGGGTGTTCCGTCCGTTGAGGCGATGCCGTCAATAGGACGATGTGTGTGGGTAGTTACTACCGTTGTACACGCATCTGGGGATTCGTGTAGAGCGCGTAGGTAGATTTACTGCTTTCATGCATTCATGGGGAATGGGCTGAAATGAATTTTCTGCAGGTACATAACAGCGTCTATCGTGTAGATCAAATTAGTTACGTATATGAGAGATCGTTTGTATGCCACCGAATTCATCGTTAGATGTCCTTATTTTCTAAGTTTGTGAGAACGTAAGACTCGCGCATGCATCATACTGCCTGAGCATTTCATTCATAACCTGCATTCCTCCCCTTATAAAAGGATTATCCCAGTTTGATAAAAGTAACATCAACTTAAAATATGTTCTCACCGGGTAATTTAAAACTTGTGCTACAGATGGCCCGCACGAAGAAGACTGCCCGTAAGTCCACTGGTGGAAGAGCGCCACGTCACCAGATGGCCCCGCGGGAGCGCCGCAGCACGAACACTTTTCTAAGTGAGTTTGGCATGCCCACCTTGCTTTGGAGAGTGCTCCATGATGTGGGGTACCCAGAGGGTCAAGAGTCGGTGTACTCTTGGAATGAGAGCCAGCTAGCTGAGGATGGACTTGCAATAGTGGAGATCACCGTCCCTGCCCTTGGTGATGCGCCAGAATGGGATGGTTGGCATGTGGAGTTTGAAGGACGCACTCCAGTTGAGGGTGCAGAGGGTGCAGCCTTTCGCGTCATCCGAGACATCATGAGCAGGTTCCCCAATGAGTTGGCAGCAGCTTTGGCCGGTACTTTCCCGAGAGATGATCCTCGCGATGCCATTTGGGTACAGCCGCAGGGAAGTGCCCTGGTTAGAGGCCCCAGTGAAGGACGGGCTAGCGATAACCACACCATGAGTGCCATGTATGCAGCCATCAGAGCATACCAAGGTCTGGAGAATACCTATTGGACCTTGACTGGCCTACGTGGTGATGATCGACTTGAAGCAAGGAAGCAGAAGAAGAAGCAAGCACGTGCTATAGCTAGCTTGCAGGAGCAGTTGGCCGACATAAGCTTGCAGCGAGATCGGGCTCTCGAGAGAGGTGAGAGTGCTATGCAGCAGGTGCAGACGTTGACTCAGGCCAACAGAAATGCAGATCGCATGATGGGACAGCTAGTGCAGGACAGGAATGAAGCCTAGAACAAGAGGGACCTTCTGAGGCAGAGGGTCGAGGAGCTAGAAGGGTATAACGCCAACTTGCATGAAGAGTTTCATGCCCTCTACAACAGGATGGGCCCGTATGCTCCTCCGGACGCTGCTCAGATGGACGTCGACGACGATGCCGCTACTGATGGTAGCAATGGTGACGCCTCCGACCTCGACGACGGCCCCGAGGAGTAGGCTAGTTGCCTTGCGTTAGTGATAGGCTTTGGCGCGGTAGCCTTCTTTTGGTTTCAATGTATCATGTTGTATCCTGTTCGACCTGGAGACTGACGATCTTTTGGATTTTGGTTGTGTATGCGATACCCGAACGCATGAAAGTCCAGTGTATATATGCTGGCAACGTGGTTGTATGGAATGCGATGTTGCATTTGAAGTAACTTAAATGGTGCTGTTGTTTTAATTGGAATGTGATTATTGTGCCTCTGTTTTCTTGTATGACTTGTTTTCTCCAATGAATTCAGTATGGCATGATTGTTCATTCGGATACAATTACTACCACTTCGCTCAATTGTTGCTTGTTGCTGAATTCAGTATGGCATGATTGTTCATTCGGATACAATTACTACCACTTCGCCGTGCCACGTATGAGGCCGCTGAAACTGGTGGCAACGGTGCAGGGGCTGGTGGGGGTGGCGCAAGCAACGTCAATCACCAGGAGCCACAGCCAGAGCCACATTTGCCCCCTCCTCCACCGCTCACTGCAGAAGTGTTCTTCGCACAGTTTCTTGGAAGCCAGCGCAACGCCGAGCAGTCACAAAGGAATATGGAAGATTTTCTGCGTACCATTGCTGAAAATGTTCAGAGAGGAAATAATTAAGGTGGTGGCCATGGAGTGAACCAGTACAGCAATTTCAAGGATTTCATGGATACTAGACCACCTATTTTTAAGGAAGCAGCCGAGCCACTCGACGCTGAAGAATGGATCAACACTATGGAAGATAAGTTTCGTGTGCTGAGACTGACAGAAGTTCTGAAGACAGAATATGTTGCACATCAGTTACAGGGACCGACAGGAATGTGGTGGAAGCATCACCGCACCACCTTTCCTCCCAATGCCCAGATTACTTGGAGAGAATTCACTGAAGCGTTTAGGGGAGTTTATATTCCCCCAGGGTTGGTTGAGATGAAGCTTGGAGAGTTCTTAGCCTTGAATCAGGGTACCAAGACTGTGACACAGTATCTGCATGCCTTTTACAACTTGTGCCGTTATGCTCCCGACATGGTCGACACAGATGCAAAGAGGATTGCTAGTTTCAAGAGAGAGTTAAGTCCGAAGATGATGAAGCATGTGGGTACCAATACCCGTGCCAGGTTCAATGACTTTGTCAGTGATTGTTTGAAACAAGAAAAGAACAACAACGCCTACACTGCATCCAAGAATCGCAAGAGGGTGTTTGAGTCAGGACCATCACAGTCTAGAGTTGTCACTGCAAATCGTCTTTCTTATCGTCCATCCGCACCTACAAGGGACCACAGAAGCCGTACAAGATGGCCGTGCCGCCAGCAAAGACCACCGCAGCTGCAGAACAAAGCAACTCCAAGGGAGCTATAGGGTCTGCTGGTACAGTGAAGGGGCCCTGCTACAATTGTGGTCAGCCAGGCCACTTTTCAAAGTTCTGCCCTTATCCGCCTAGAAAGAAGCAACAGACTTACACTGCTCGTGTACACCATACCACCGTTGATGAGATTCCTGAAGGAGAACCTGTAACTGCCGGTAAGTTTCTTGTTAACCATCACCCTGCAGTTGTTCTATTTGATTCTGGATCCTCGCATTCTTTTATGAGTCAAGCATTTGCACGGAAGCATGAACAACTATGCACAGAATTGAGTTATGGTTATCGCATAAGTTCAGCAGGGGCTGATGTGCTAACCAATAAGATGGTTAGAGGGGCAACCCTTGAGTTAGAGAGTCAGAAGTTTCGAGTAAACCTGATAGTTATGCCGAGACTAGTTTTGGATGTAATAATATGAATGAACTGGATGAAAGACTGGGGAGCAGTCATAGATACAAGCAGTCGATTGCTTACCCTTAAGGATCCGCAGGCAGAGGGTACTTTTCAGGTACCATTGCCCAAAAGAACAGACCTTGTAAGTGTGACCTGCGCCATGGAAGTTGTTCCTATCCACCAGATCCCGGTAGTGTGTCAATTCCCGGATGTGTTTCCAGACGAGTTACCTGGCCTTCCTCCAGATAGAGATGTTGAGTTTGGAATCGAGTTGATCCCCGGAACAGCTCCTATTTCGAGGAGACCTTATCGGATGCCTCTAGATGAGTTAGCTGAGTTGAAGAAGCAACTGGAAGAATTACTAAAGAAGGGGTTTATCCGCCCAAGTAAGTCTGAATGGGGATGTCCTGCCCTGTTCGTAAAGAAAAAGAAAGAGGGTACTCTTAGGATGTGTGTGGATTATCGACCTCTTAATGCTGTAACTATCAAGAATAAATATCCTTTTCCTCATATCGATGTTTTGTTTGATCAGTTGGCTAAAGCTAGAGTGTTCTCCAAGATTGACCTAAGATCAGGGTATCATCAGATAAAGATTAGGCCACAAGATGTCACAAAAACCGCCTTTTCTACCAGATACGGGTTGTACGAGTATCTTGTTATGTCCTTTGGCTTAACAAATGCTCCTGCATACTTTATATATCTGATGAATATGGTTTTCATGCCAGAGTTGGACAAGTTTGTAGTTGTCTTCATTGATGACATTCTGGTATACTCTGAGAATGAGAAAGATCATGAAGAACATCTGAGAATTGTCTTGACCAGATTAAGAGATCATAAGTTGTATGCTAAGTTCAGCAAATGTGAATTTTGGTTGAAGAAAGTTCCTTTCCTTGGTCATATTTTATCTGAGAATGGAGTTTCGGTAGATCCGAGCAAAGTGCAAGAGGTTATGGATTGGAAAACTCCAACCACAGTGCCAGAAGTCAGGAGTTTCCTAGGGTTAGCTGGTTACTATCGTCGCTTTATCCCAGACTTCTCGAAGATTGCTAAACCAATGACAAGTCTGTTACAGAAAGATCATAAGTTCGTGTGGACAGAGGAGTGTGAGACAGCTTTCCACACCTTGCGGAAACTGTTGACCACTACTCCAGTTCTTGCACAGCCAGACATCGAGAAACCTTTTGATGTGTTCTGTGACGCCTCAAAAACAGGATTAGGCTGTGTTCTAATGCAAGAAGGAAGAGTCATTGCTTATGCCTCCCGTCAGTTGAGAAAACATGAAATCAATTATCCGACACATGATCTTGAGCTTGCCGCCGTGGTGCATGCCTTAAAGATTTGGAGACACTATTTACTTGGTAATGTGTGCAATATTTTCACCGATCACAAGAGTCTCAAATACATTTTCACCCAACCAGAATTGAACATGAGACAGCGAAGATGGTTAGAACTAATTAAAGATTACAACTTGAATGTACAGTATCACCCTGGGAAAGCCAATGTGGTAGCCGATGCTTTGAGTAGAAAGTCGCATTGTTTGAATATGCAACCCTTACTCGAAGATGGTTTTAATCTAATGCACCCTGTCGTGTTACACAGTATTCAGATCAGTTGTACCTTGGAGAGTAAGCTAATAGAAGGTCAGAAAGCAGACAAAGGGATATTCCACATCAAAAGGAAAATTAAAGAAGAACCTTCAAAACACTTCAGAGTGGACGAGCAGGACGTGTTGTGGTTCGACAACCGTCTTGTTGTTCCAAGAGATAGAGAGCTTAAGAATAAAATTATGGATGAAGCTCATCACTCTAAGTTATCCATTCATCCTGGCAGTAGTAAAATATATCAAGAACTAAGACCTCGTTTTTGGTGGACAAAGATGAAGAAGGAAATTGCAGCTTATGTAGCCAGATGTGACACATGTTGCCGAGTGAAAGCTATTCACATGAAACCTGCCGGATTGTTGCAACCTTTGTCAGTACCCAGTTGGAAGTGGGATGATATAAGTATGGATTTCATCACAGGTTTGCCCACTACTCAGAAAGGCCATGATTCGATTTGGGTAATCGTGGATCGTCTTACCAAGACCGCTCACTTTTTGCCTATCAAGACAGCTTATAGACCACCTCAATATGCCGAGAAGTATATTGCAGAGATTGTGAGATTGCATGGCATACCGAAGACTATAGTGTCTGACAGAGGATCACAGTTCACTGCTCACTTTTGGGAGCATTTGCACAAAGGTTTGGGGACTAGTCTGATTCGTAGCACTACCTATCATCCTCAAACAGATGGTCAGACTGAAAGAGTTAATGCTGTTTTAGAAGATATGTTGAGAGCTTGTGTGTTGTCTTCCAGAGGTTCATGGGAGTCGTGGTTACCTTTAGCAGAATTCACGTATAATAATAGCTATCAAGAAAGTATCAAAATGACACCTTTTGAGGCTCTGTATGGCCGAAAGTGTAGAACACCTTTAAACTGGATTGAGCCAGGAGAAAGGAGGTATTATGGTATTGACTTCGTGGAGGAAGCCGAAAAGAAAGTTCATATCATCCAGCAGAATATGAGAGCAGCGCAGTCACGTCAGAAAAGTTATGCAGATAAGAGAAGGAGACCGCTTGTGTTTGAAGTTGGTGACTATGTTTATCTAAAAGTCACGCCGATGAAAAAGAAACGGTTTGGTATACGCAGAAAGCTGGCCGCCAGATTTGTTGGACCTTACAAAATCTTGGAAAGGAAGGGTCCAGTGGCTTATAAATTGGAATTACCAGAGTCAATGGGTGCTATATTCCCAGTTTTTCACATATCACATCTCAAGAAATGTTTGCGCGTTCCAGAGGAAATAATTGACCCCGAAGCATAAAACTTAAGTCAGATCTGGTGTATCGTGAGTAGCCAATTCGAGTTTTGGATTCTAAAGAAAGGGCTACTCGAAACAGTATGGTGAAAACATATAAGATACAATGGAGTCATCATGATGAGGGAGATGCATCGTGGGAAACGGGTGAATACTTACAAAAAGCATATGAAGATTTTTATAATAAATGGTTCGTAACCCAAATCTCGGGACGAGATTTTTATAAGGGGGGAGGGCTGTAACACTCCGGTGTTACGCAATGCATTGCATGACAATCATATTGCATGGCATTTCATATCATCATAATCATGTGTGATAATGTTATAATTTGAATGAAATAAAGGCTTGGAAATAATATATGTGATGAAATATATTAATATGATAATCACATTACACCAAAAATCTTGCAACTATAAATTTTACATCACTTGGAACCTTAGTTCAATTTTTGGAGCAACCAGATGACTCAAAATTTTGTCAAAAACTTATTCAAAAATATTAATTCTAAATATTCAAAAATACTCCCTATTTTAGCTTTTATTCTGCCATTCAAAATCTATTAAGAATTTTCACTTGGCCCCTTAATCAAAGTTGTAGAGAATTTAATTCTAAGCAACTTTTATTTTTGGGTCAATTCCAGAAAAGGTCTTTTTCTTGTTCAAATTTGTGTTTGAAAACTGCATTTGAAATTGTTTGGAAATTAGAAATTTGAAAAATCCATTTCAAACCTTAGCAGGCCACCGCCTCGGTTTCGGCCCGCTGGCCGAAGCGGCCCGCGTCCACCCGACCTCCCTCCTCCTCCCGCGCGCGCGCCCGCAGCCGCCTCCGCCACGTCCCGGCCCAGCCGGCCCCCTCCCTCTTCTTCCCGCTCTCGCCCGCGCGCGCTGGCGCCCCGGCAGCAAACGCTCGCCGCGTGGCGTTCGCATGCCGGCAACGCCACCGCGTGGCCACCGTAGACCCCGCGCCCGCGTCCAGCTTCAAAAACAACCGAGCGCTGGGTCTCCCTCCCATTTTCCACCTCGCCTGCTCCCTCTCTTCCTCCCTCCGGTGACAGCCGCAGCGGAACGCCGCTTGTCACCGTGCTCCGCCACCGTCTCCGCCTTGTTCCTGCTCCGGTGGACCACCTCCATCCAATTAGCCATGGCCGAGACTCCGCCCCATCCTCCCCTCCTCCGAACGAGCACCGTCATCCCCTCCTTGGCCACGGTAGGGCTCAATTTCTGCTTGCCTCGCCGCGCCACCGCGGCGGTGCCGCCGCGCCGAGCTTCGCCACCGCCTCACTAGTCCTCTCTCTACCCTCCCGCGTCACCTTCACGTGTTAGCCACTCTCTGGCGAACGTGTTGCGCGCGCTAGTCGGCCTCGGTTTGGCCGGAGCCGGCCGTTGGCCCGCGACCGTCGCCGCGGCGTCGAAGCCATGAACGCCGGCGACCGCGCTCGGTCCCCCCCTCGGTGGGCTGGGCTGCGCTATGGGCCGAGCCCCGAGCAGGCCGGCTCGGTTGTTTCCCCCGCGCGTGCAAGCCGGGCCGCGACGGCCATGGGCCGCTTGATTTCCCGGGCCGGCCCAGTGCCGTTATAAAAATCCATTTTCATTTTCTTTTATTATTCTTGTTGAAAATGCTTTGGAAAAAAATGTTTTAGTAGTCATTTCAGCTCTAAAAATTGTGAAATAAATTTCTAGGGATTCATTGGAACCAGATCTACAATCTAAAAATATTGCATGTCATTTTTGGAATACTTTTCTGTAGAGCTTTAATTAATTCTTAATATTGCTGATATCTTGTAAAATAGCTAGTAAATCCTATATGTATTAGAAAAATATGATTTTTAAGTTTGTTGATCTTCATATATCATGTACTTACTAGGAAAAATATGTTTCATGCATGTGCTGTGGGAAAATGTTGAGGTGTAGTTCAAGTGCCTTTAATGGCTGATTTTTGTTATTTTTGCTAGAGAGCAAACTTTGTATAAAACATGCATGTGCTAATTGTTGTACAGTCATAGTATGCTATAAAGAACCTAGGAAAAATATTAATTCTGTTGTTTGACACTTTCCATAGTACAAAGTAATTTCATGCTCATTTTTATGCTATAGCTTGTCATTTTTGTATAGGATGGTTTACTTATCCAAATGCCATGAAATTTTTATGGTAGTCTGTTTAGAGTAGTATTATGCTACTGTATTTTTCTTAGATTTTTAGGAGCATCAGAAATATATGTTGCTATTCAAACCTACTATTATTACTTAGGGTTTAAGCAAGTGTTGCTTTAAGTGTGATTAAGAAATTAGTAAAGCTTTGGTGTATCTTTGAAGCATTTCATAAGATAGGTTAACTTAACATAATAGTAGTAAAAGAGAATGCAGTAGATGATATGTGCTTGTAGTGTATAGTTTCTTGGATGATGTTGACTACCTTGCATTTCAACATATTCATTGCATTCATCTCCTTCGATGCACACTTGCATACTCACTTACGCACATTGCATCATACAGGATCGCAAACCGAGAACCCAGTCGTCTTACCCGAGGAGCCAGAGGAGCAGATCGAGGCGCAGCAGCAGGAGGTGACCGAAGCCGAAGAAGAGGTCGGTGAAGATCTCCCGGAGTGCCCCAATCACCGTCCGAGCTCCTTCGAGAGAGGCAAGCCCCGGAGCATTTCTCTCCCGGTTTGCAAATAATTTATTATTAACTTTACTTAATTTGATGCAACATGTTTAGGAGTTGTTTGCAAACGTTGCCGCATTATACCTTGCTTACCTTTGTTATATTATATCCTTGTTACCCTGGTATCCGTAGTCGAGTCAGTGCTTAGCTTGCTTAGACCGGTAGAAGTCAGGTGATTTCCTGTCACTTGCGAGCTGTAGGTGGTTACCTAGATCTATTTGGATGACTATGAAGTCATGGTATAACTAAGTGTGAAATGAATTTGAGACCGGGCGGAAACTTGCAAGGTTTCGGACTGTAGTGTTTTCCGTCTGTGTCGATTAAGGACCGTCCGTTGTTGTCCCTCGGGTCATGTTGAACGCATGCCTCACATTTAGCTGGCCGGATAAAGTACCTTCCGACCGCGAAACTGGGAGATTATTCGGACCGAGTGGATTGCCCGCAACGCACTGTACCGGAGCAGTAGTGGCAGGATACAGGGGCGCGATGATAAGGCCAAAGAGCAGTCGGGCGGCCCCCGGGTACAAGTGGTTCCTGGCAAGCTCGCGACTTTACCTGAATGGTTGACTCGGTGACCAACACCTCACTTTAGCGGGTGAGTGAGGTTTGTGTGAGGAATTACTTACCAGCTGGTTAATAATCGATTCGAATCGCCATCGTTCACTGGATAGTGAACACTTGACTTGAGCTACTTCATCGTAGTGATATTGATGGAACACTTGGACAGTTATATGAATTATGACTTAATGGAAGTTGTTAATGATCATTGGTTATCATTGCCTGTTTAATTCCATGTTACTTTAGTACAGGTGCAAATGTAGTTGACAGGTTAATAAAGATTTAACTTGATGCATAGCTGTTGTAAAGGTTTTCATAAATGCTAAAAATGCCTTTTTGCAAATGAGTCAGCTACCCTACCAGAAAGCCTATCATGATTCCTTGGTGTCTTTTATTTCTGGTTTTTTTGACGGGTAAGTCTAGCTGAGTACCTTCTCGTACTCAGGGCTTTGTTCCCACTTGTTGTAGATGGACAGATGTACTATGGTTATTGTATCAACTGTCTCTACCCTGCGATGGGCGAAGCTTAGGACCATGGGCAATGGTCATTCACTACTTCTCGCCTGATGCTTTTGCTGGAAATGATCACAAGCTGGCACTTTATCTCAAAACAATGTGTGTGTGTGCGTGTTTTAAACTAATGCTTCTGCTACTTTTATTCAAACCTGTTTTGTAATAACTATGTTTAATCTCCGATGTATTTTATGCCGCAAACCTTTATGTAACTTATGATGGTGACCGCTAAACTTAGTACGATCTTGGCTGTTACGTAAAATGGTTTGAAATCCATCGAGATTTCACGGACTACCGGGTTATACGGGCTTAAGTTTGTTAAATTGTCCTTCCATTGGATGATTTTCCTACTTAATCTCGTATAATTGGGCGGTTCTGTTACACAAGATAGGTGCACTGTTTGCGCCAAACGTACCATAGGCACAAAAATCGTTTTGGACGGACCCAATGGGTACACCTAGGTGACGAGGCTTAAGTTGATGCTTGTTTTGGTCTGTTTGGAGATAGTGCTAATCTTGATGCGAGATTGGTGCACGGTTTGCGTCGAACGTACCATTGGCTCAGAAATCGTTTTGGACGCACCCGATGGATCTGCAATGTGACACTGGTCACGTGGAATCTTATTTCAATCCATTTGGAGACAATGGTAGTGTCAGTGCAAGATAGGTGCACTGTTTGCGCCAAACATCACTCAGAAATCGTTTTGGACGCACCCGATGGTACTCCTAGGTGACGAGGCTCAAGTGGATGCTCGTTTTGGTCTGTTTGGAGACAGTGCTAATCTTGACACAAGATAGGTGCATGGTTTGCGCCGAACGTACAATAGGCTCAGAAATAATTTTGGACGCACCCGATGGATCCTCTCAGTGACATTGGTCATTTGGAATCTCGTTTCAATCCGTTTGGAGACAGTGTTAGTGTTAGTGCAAGATAGGTGCACGGTTTGCGCCAAACATCACTTAGAAATCATTTTGGACACACCCGATGGTACTCCTAGGTGACGAGGCTCAAGTTGATGCTCGTTTTGGCCTATTTAGAGATAGTGCTAACCTTGATGCAAGATAGGTGCACGGTTTGCGCCGAACGTACTGTAGGCTCAAAAATTATTTTGGATGCACCTGATGGATCTCCTAGGTGACATTGGTCGTGTGGAATCTCCTTTCAATCCATTTAGAGATAGCGGTATTGTCAGTTCAAGATAGTTGCACTGTTTGCGCCAAACGTACCATAGGCACAGATATCGTTTTGGACGCACCCGATGGTACTCCTAGGTGACGAGGCTTAAGTGGATGCTCATTTTGGTCGGTTCGAAGATAGTGCTAATCTTGATGCGAGATTGGTGCATGGTTTGTGTCGAACGTACCATAGGCTCAGAAATCATTTTGGATGCACCCAATAGATCTGCAATGTGACATTGGTCCTGTGGAATCTCGTTGCAATCCATTTGGAGACAGTGGTACTGTCAGTGCAAGATAGGTGCACTGTTTGCACCAAACATCATTCATAAATCGTTTTGGACGGACCTGAGGGTACTCCTATGAGATAAGGCTCAAGTGGATGCTCGTTTTGGTCTGTTTGGAGACAGTGCTAATCTTGATGCAAGATAGGTGCACGGTTTGCGCCGAACGTACCATAGGCTCAGAAATCATTTTGGACGCACCCGATGGATCTGCAATGTGACATTGGTCATGTGGAATCTTGTTTCAATCCATTTGGAGATAGTAGTAGTGTCAGTGCAAGATAGGTGCACTGTTTGCGCCAAACATCACTCAGAAATCATTTTGGACGCACCCGATGGTACTCCTAGGTGACGTGGCTCAAGTGGATGCTCGTTTTGGTCTATTTGGAGACATTGCTAATCTTGACGCAAGATAGGTGCACGGTTTGCGCTGAACGTACCATAGGCTCAGAAATCATTTTGGACGCACCCTATGGATCCTCTCAGTGACATTGGTCATTTGGAATCTCTGTTCAATCCGTTTGGAGACAGTGTTAGTGTTAGTGCAAGATAGGTGCACGGTTTACGCCAAACATCGCTTAGAAATCATTTTGGACACATCCGATGGTACTCCTAGGTGACGAGGCTCAAGTTGATGCTCGTTTTGGCCTATTTGGAGATACTGCTAACCTAGACGCAAGATAGGTGCACGGTTTGCGTCGAACGTACTGTAGGCTAAAAAATCATTTTGGATGCACTCGATGGATCTCCTAGGTGACATTGGTCATGTGGAATCTCGTTTCAATCCATTTAGAGATAGCGGTATTGTCAGTTCAAGATAGTTGCACTGTTTGCGCCAAACGTACCATAGGCACAGAAATCGTTTTGGACGCACCCGATGGTACTCCTAGGTGACGAGGCTTAAGTGGATGCTCGTTTTGGTCGGTTCGGAGATAGTGCTAATCTTGATGCGAGATTGGTGCACGGTTTGTGTCGAACGTACCATAGGCTCAGAAATCATTTTTGATGCACCCGATAGATCTGCAATGTGACATTGGTCCTGTGGAATCTCGTTTCAATCAATTTGGAGACAGTGGTACTGTCAGTGCAAGATAGGTGCACTATTTGCGCCAAACATCGTTCAGAAATCGTTTTGGACGGACCCGATTGTACTCCTACGTGACAAGGCTCAAGTGGATGCTCGTTATGGTCTGTTTGGACACAGTGCTAATCTTGATGCAAGATAGGTGCACGGTTCGCGCCGAACGTACCATAGGCTCAGAAATCATTTTGGACGCACCCGATGGATCTTCTCAGTGACATTGGTCATTTGGAATCTTGTTTCAATCCGTTTGGAGACTGTGTTAGTGTCAGTGTAAGATAGGTGCACGGTTTGCACCATACATCGCTTAGAAATCGTTTTGGACGCACCCGATGGTACTACTAGGTGATGACGTTGAAGTGGATGCTCGTTTTGGTCTGTTTGGAGATAACCTTGATGCAAGATAGGTGCACGGTTTGCACCGAACATACCGTAGGCTTAGAAATCATTTTGGATGCACCTGATGGATCTCCTAGGTGACATTGGTCATGTGGAATCTTGTTTCAATCCATTTAGAGACGGCGGTACTGTCAGTCCAAGATAGGTGCACTGTTTGCGCCAAACGTACCATAGGCATAGAAATCGTTTTGGACGGACCCAATGGGTACACCTAGGTGACGAGGCTTAAGTTGATGCTCGTTCTGGTCTGTTTGGAGATAGTGCTAATCTTGATGCGAGATTTGTGCACGGTTTGCGTTGAACGTACCATTGGCTCAGAAATCGTTTTGGACGCACCCGATGGATCTGCAATGTGACATTGGTCATGTGGAATCTTATTTCAATCCATTTGGAGACAGTAGCAGTGTCAGTGCAAGATAGGTGCACTGTTTGCGCAAAACATCACTCAGAAATCGTTTTGGACGCACCCAATGGTACTCCTAGGTGACGAGGCTCAAGTGGATGCTCGTTTTGGTCTGTTTGGACACAGTGCTAATCTTGACGCAAGATAGGTGCATGGTTTGCGCTGAACGTACCATAGGCTCAGAAATCATTTTGGACGCACCCGATGGATCCTCTCAGTGACATTGGTCATTTGGAATCTCGTTTCAATCCGTTCGGAGATAGTGTTAGTGTTAGTGCAAGATAGGTGCACGGTTTGCGCCAAACATCACTTAGAAATCATTTTGGACACACCCGATGGTACTCCTAGGTGACGAGGCTCAAGTTGATGCTCGTTTTGGCCTATTTGGAGATAGTGCTAACCTTGACACAAGATAGGTGCACGGTTTGTGCCGAACGTACTGTAGGCTCAAAAATCATTTTGGATGCACCCGATGGATCTCCTAGGTGACATTGGTCATGTGGAATCTCGTTTCAATCCATTTAGAGATAGCGGTATTGTCAGTTCAAGATAGTTGCACTGTTTGCGCCAAACGTACCATAGGCACAGAAATCATTTTGGACGCACCCGATGGTACTCCTAGGTGACGAGGATTAAGTGGATGCTCGTTTTGGTCGGTTCGGAGATAGTGCTAATCTTGATGTGAGATTGGTGTACGGTTTGTGTCGAACGTACCATAGGCTCAGAAATCAATTTGGATGCACCCGATAGACTGCAATGTGACATTGGTCCTGTGGAATCTCGTTGCAATCCATTTGGAAACAGTGGTACTGTCAGTGCAAGATAGGTGCACTATTTGCACGAAACATCATTCAGAAATAGTTTTGGACGGACCCGATGGTACTCCTACGTGACAAGGCTCAAGTGGATGCTCGTTTTGGTCTGTTTGGAGACAGTGCTAATCTTGATGCAAGATAGGTGCACGGTTTGCACCAAACGTACCATAGGCTCAGAAATCATTTTGGACGCACCCGATGGATCTTCTCAGTGACATTGGTCATTTGGAATCTTGTTTCAATCCATTTGGAGACTGTGTTAGTGTCAGTGTAAGATAGGTGCACGGTTTGCACCATACATCGCTTAGAAATCGTTTTGGACGCACCCGATGGTATTCCTATGTGACGACGTTGAAGTGGATGCTCGTTTTGGTCTGTTTGGAGATAGTGCTAACCTTGATGCAAGATAGGTGCACGGTTTGCACCGAACATACCATAGGCTTAGAAATCATTTTGGATGCACCTGATGGATCTCCTAGGTGACATTGGTCATGTGGAATCTTGTTTCAATCCATTTAGAGACAGCGGTACTGTCAGTCCAAGATAGGTGCTCTGTTTGCGCCAAACGTACCATAGGCACAGAAATCGTTTTGGACGGACCCGATGGGTACACCTAGGTGACGAGGCTTAAGTTGATGCTCGTTTTGGTCTGTTTGGAGATAGTGCTAATCTTGATGCAAGATTGGTGCACAGTTTGCGTCAAACGTACCATTGGCTCAGAAATCGTTTTGGACGCACCCGATGGATCCGCCATGTAACATTGGTCATGTGGAATCTTATTTCAATCCATTTGGAGACAGTAGTAGTGTCAGTGCAAGATAGGTGCACTTTTGCGCCAAACATCACTCAGAAATCGTTTTGGACCCACCCGATGGTACTCCTAGGTGACGAGGCTCAAGTGGATGCTCGTTTTGGTCTGTTTGGAGATAGTGCTAATCTTGACGCAAGATAGGTGCACGGTTTGCGCCGAACGTACCATAGGCTCAGAAATCATTTTGGACGCACCCGATGGATCCTCTCAGTGACATTGGTCATTTGGAATCTCGTTTCAATCCGTTTGGAGACAGTGTTAGTGTTAGTGCAAGATAGGTGCACGGTTTGCGCCAAACATCGCTTAGAAATCATTTTGGACACACCCAATGGTACTCCTAGGTGACGAGGCTCAAGTTGATGCTCGTTTTGGCCTATTTGGAGATAGTGCTAACCTTGACGCAAGATAGGTGCACGGTTTGCGCCGAACGTACTGTAGGCTAAAAAATCATGTTGGATGCACCCGATGGATCTCCTAGGTGACATTGGTCATGTGGAATCTCGTTTCAATCCATTTAGAGATAGCGGTATTGTCAGTTCAAGATAGTTGCACTGTTTGCGCCAAACATACCATGGACACAGAAATTATTTTGGACGCACCCGATGGTACTCCTAGGTGACGAGGCTTAAGTGGATGCTCATTTTGGTCGGTTCGGAGATAGTGCTAATCTTGATGCGAGATTGGTGGACGGTTTGTGTTGAACGTACCATAGGCTCAGAAATCATTTTGGATGCACCCGATACATCTGCAATGTGACATTGGTCCTGTGGAATCTCGTTTCAATCCATTTGGAGACAGTGGTACTGTCAGTGCAAGATAGGTCCATTGTTTGCGCCAAACATCGTTCAGAAATTGTTTTGTACGGACCCAATGGTACTCCTACATGACAAGGCTCAATTGGATGCTCGTTTTGGTCTGTTTGGAGACAGTGCTAATCTTGATGCAAGATAGGTGCACGGTTTGCGCCGAACGTACCATAGGCTCAGAAATCATTTTGGACGCACCCGATGGATCTTCTCAGTGACATTGGTCATTTGGAATCTTGTTTCAATCCATTTGGAGACTGTGTTAGTGTCAGTGTAAGATAGGTGCACGGTTTGCACCATACATCGCTTAGAAATCGTTTTGGACGCACCCGATGGTATTCCTATGTGACGACGTTGAAGTGGATGCTCGTTTTGGTCTGTTTGGAGATAGTGCTAACCTTGATGCAAGATAGGTGCACGGTTTGCACCGAACATACCATAGGCTTAGAAATCATTTTGGATGCACCTGATGGATCTCCTAGGTGACATTGGTCATGTGGAATCTTGTTTCAATCCATTTAGAGACAGCGGTACTGTCAGTCCAAGATAGGTGCACTGTTTGCGCCAAACGTACCATAGGCACAGAAATCGTTTTGGACGGACCCGATGGGTACACCTAGGTGACGAGGCTTAAGTTGATGCTCGTTTTGGTCTGTTTGGAGATAGTGCTAATCTTGATGCAAGATTGGTGCACAGTTTGCGTCAAACGTACCATTGGCTCAGAAATCGTTTTGGACGCACCCGATGGATCCGCCATGTGACATTGGTCATGTGGAATCTTATTTCAATCCATTTGGAGACAGTAGTAGTGTCAGTGCAAGATAGGTGCACTTTTGCGCCAAACATCACTCAGAAATCGTTTTGGACCCACCCGATGGTACTCCTAGGTGACGAGGCTCAAGTGGATGCTCGTTTTGGTCTGTTTGGAGATAGTGCTAATCTTGACGCAAGATAGGTGCACGGTTTGCGCCGAACGTACCATAGGCTCAGAAATCATTTTGGACGCACCCGATGGATCCTCTCAGTGACATTGGTCATTTGGAATCTCGTTTCAATCCGTTTGGAGACAGTGTTAGTGTTAGTGCAAGATAGGTGCACGGTTTGCGCCAAACATCGCTTAGAAATCATTTTGGACACACCCAATGGTACTCCTAGGTGACGAGGCTCAAGTTGATGCTCGTTTTGGCCTATTTGGAGATAGTGCTAACCTTGACGCAAGATAGGTGCACGGTTTGCGCCGAACGTACTGTAGGCTAAAAAATCATGTTGGATGCACCCGATGGATCTCCTAGGTGACATTGGTCATGTGGAATCTCGTTTCAATCCATTTAGAGATAGCGGTATTGTCAGTTCAAGATAGTTGCACTGTTTGCGCCAAACATACCATGGACACAGAAATTATTTTGGACGCACCCGATGGTACTCCTAGGTGACGAGGCTTAAGTGGATGCTCGTTTTGGTCGGTTCGGAGATAGTGCTAATCTTGATGCGAGATTGGTGGACGGTTTGTGTTGAACGTACCATAGGCTCAGAAATCATTTTGGATGCACCCGATACATCTGCAATGTGACATTGGTCCTGTGGAATCTCGTTTCAATCCATTTGGAGACAGTGGTACTGTCAGTGCAAGATAGGTCCATTGTTTGCGCCAAACATCGTTCAGAAATTGTTTTGTACGGACCCAATGGTACTCCTACATGACAAGGCTCAATTGGATGCTCGTTTTGGTCTGTTTGGAGACAGTGCTAATCTTGATGCAAGATAGGTGCACGGTTTGCGCCGAACGTTCCATAGGCTCACAAATCATTTTGGACGCACCCGATGGATCTTCTCAGTGACATTGGTCATTTGGAATCTCATTTCAATCCATTTGGAAACAGTGTTAGTGTCAGTGTAAGAAAGGTGCACGATTTGCACCAAACATCGCTTAGAAATTGTTTTGGATGCACCCGATGGTACTCCTAGGTGACGAGGCTCAAGTGGATGCTCGTTTTGGTCTATTTGGAGATAGTGCTAACCTTTACGCAAGATTGGTGCACGGTTTACACCGAACGTACCGTAGGCTTAGAAATCTTGTTGGATGCACCTGATGGATCTCCTAGGTGACATTGGTCATGTGGAATCTTGTTTCAATCCATTTAGAGACAGCGGTACTGTCAGTCCAAGATAGGTGCACTGTTTGCGCCAAACGTACCATAGGCACAGAAATCGTTTTGGACGCACCCGATGGGTACTCCTAGGTGACGAGGCTTAAGTGGATGCTCGTTTTGGTCTGTTTGGAAACCGTGCTAATCTTGATGCGAGATTGGTTCACGGTTTGCGTCGAATGTACCATAGGCTCAGAAATCGTTTTGGACGCCCCAATGGATCTGCAATGTGACATTGGTCATGTGGAATCTCGTTTCAATCCATTTTAAGATAGTGGTTGTGTCAGTGCAAGATAGGTGCACTATTTGCACCAAACATCACTCAGAAATCATTTTGGACGCACCCGATGGTACTCCTAGGTGACGAGGCTCAAGTGGATGCTCGTTTTGGTCTGTTTGGAGACAGTGCTAATCTTGACGCAAGATAGGTGCACGTTTTGCGCCGAACGTACCATAGGCTAAAAAATCATTTTGGACGCACCCGATGGATCTTCTCAGTGACATTAGTCATTTGGAATCTCGTTTCAATCCATTTGGAGACAATGTTAGTGTCAGTGCATGATAAGTGCACGGTTTGCGCCAAACATTGCTTAGAAATCGTTTTGGACACACCCGATGTAACTCCTAGGTGACGAGGCTCAAGTTGATGCTCGTTTTGGTCAATTTGGAGATAGTGCTAACCTTGACATAAGATAGGTGTACGGTTTGCGCCGAACGTATCGTAGGCTCGAAAATCATTTTGGATGCACCCGATGGATCTCCTAGGTGACATTGGTCATGTGGAATCTCGTTTCAATCCATTTAGAGATAGTTGCACTGTTTGGGCCAAACGTACCATAGGCACAGAAATTGTTTTGGACGCACTCGATGGTACGCCTAGGCGAGGAGGCTTAAGTGGATGCTCGTTTTGGTCTGTTCGGACATAGTGCTAATCTTGATGCGAGATTGGTGCATAGTTTACATCGAACGTACCATAGGCTCATAAATCGTTCTGGACACACCCGATGGATCTCCTATCTGACATTAGTCATGTGGAATCTCGTTTCAATCCATTTGGAGACAGTGGTACTATCAGTGCAAGTTAGGTGCACTGTTTGCGCCAAACATCGCTCAGAAATCGTTTTGGACAAACCCGATGGTACTCCTAGGTGACGAGGCTCAAGTGGATGCTCGTTTTGGTCTGTTTCGAGACAGTGCTAATCTTGACGCAAGATAGGTGCACGGTTTGCGCCGAACATACCATAGTCTCAGAAATCATTTTGGACGCACCCGATGGATCTTCTCAATGACATTGGTCATTTGGAATCTCATTCCAATCCATTTGGAGACAGTGTTAGTGTTAGCGCCAATAGGTGCACGGTTATCGCCAAACGTCGCTTAGAAATCGTTTTGGATGCACCCGATGGTACTCCTAGGTGACGAGGCTCAAGTGGATGTCCGTTTTGGTCTATTTGGGGATAGTGCTAACCTAGACGCAAGATAGGTGCACAGTTTGCGTCGAACATACCGTAGGCTCAGAAATCATTTTGGATGCACCCGATAGATCTCCTAGGTGACATTGGTCATGTGGAATCAGGTTTTAATCCATTTAGAGGTAGTGGTATTGTCAGTTCACCATAGTTGCACTGTTTGCGCCAAACGTACCATAGGCACAGTAATCGTTTTGGACACACCCGATGGTACTCCTAGGTGACGAGGCTTAAGTGGATGCTCGTTTTGGTCGGTTCAGAGATAGTGCTAATCTTGATGCAAGATTGGTGCACGGTTTGTGTCGATCGTACCATAGGCTCAGAAATCATTTTGGATGCACCCGATGGATGTGCAATGTGACATTGGTCCTATGAAATGTCGTTTCAATCCATTTGGAGATAGTGGTACTGTCAGTGCAAGATAGGTGCACTGTTTGCGCCAAACATCGTTCAGAAATCGTTTTGGATGGACTCGATGGTACTCCTAGGTGACAAGGCTCAAGTGGATGCTCGTTTTGGTCTGTTTGGAGACAGTGCTAATCTTGACGCAAGATAGGTGCACGGTTTGCGCCGAACGTACCATAGGCTCAGAAATCATTTTAGACGCACCCGATGGATCTTCTCAGTGACATTGGTCGTTTGGAATCTCGTTTCAATCCATTTGGAGATAGTGTTAGTGTCAGTGCAAGATAGGTGCACGGTTTGCGCCAAACATCGCTTAGAAATCGTTTTGGACGCACTCGATGGTACTCCTAGGTGACGAGGCTCAAGTTGATGCTCGTTTTGGTCTATTTGGAGATAGTGCTAACCTTGACACAAGATAGGTGCACGGTTTAAGCCGAATGTACCATAGGCTCAAAAATCATTTTGGATGCACCCGATGGATCTCCTAGGTGACATTTGTCATGTGGAATCTCGTTTCAATCCATTTAGAGATAGCGGTACTGTCAGTTCAAGATAGGTGCACTGTTTGCGCCAAACATACCATAGACACAGAAATCGTTTTGGACGCACCCGATGGTACTCCTAGGTGACGAGGCTTAAGTGGATGCTTGTTTTGGTCGGTTTGGAGATAGTGCTAATCTTGATGCGAGATTGGTGCATGGTTTGTGTCGAACGTACCATAGGCTCAGAAATCATTTTGGATGCACCCGGTAGATCTGCAATGTGACATTGGTACTGTGGAATCTCGTTTCAATCCATTTGGAGACAATGGTACTGTCAGTGCAAGATAGGTGCATTGTTTGCGCCAAATATCGTTCAGAAATCATTTTGTATGGACCCAATGGTACTCCTACGTGACAAGGCTCAATTGGATGCTCGTTTTGGTCTGTTTGGAGACAGTGCTAATCTTGATGCAAGATAGGTGCACGGTTTGCGCCGAACGTTCCATAGGCTCAGAAATCATTTTGGACGCACCCGATGGATCTTCTCAGTGACATTGGTCATTTGGAATCTCATTTCAATCCATTTGGAAACAGTGTTAGTGTCAGTGTAAGAAAGGTGAACGATTTGCACCAAACATCGCTTAGAAATTGTTTTGGATGCACCCGATGGTACTCCTAGGTGACGAGGCTCGAGTGGATGCTCGTTTTGGTCTATTTGGAGATAGTGCTAACCTTTACGCAAGATTGGTGGACGGTTTACGCCGAACGTACCGTAGGCTCAGAAATCTTGTTGGATGCACCTGATGGATCTCCTAGGTGACATTGGTCATGTGGAATCTTGTTTCAATCCATTTAGAGACAGCGGTACTGTCAGTCCAAGATAGGTGCACTGTTTGCGCCAAACGTACCATAGGCACAGAAATCGTTTTGGACGCACCCGATGGGTACTCCTAGGTGACGAGGCTTAAGTGGATGCTCGTTTTGGTCTGTTTGGAAACTGTGCTAATCTTGATGCGAGATTGGTTCACGGTTTGCGTCGAATGTACCATAGGCTCAGAAATCGTTTTGGACGCCCCAATGGATCTGCAATGTGACATTGGTCTTGTGGAATCTCGTTTCAATCCATTTTAAGATAGTGGTTGTGTCAGTGCAAGATAGGTGCACTATTTGCACCAAACATCACTCAGAAATCATTTTGGACGCACCCGATGGTACTCCTAGGTGACGAGGCTCAAGTGGATGCTCGTTTTGGTCTGTTTGGAGACAGTGCTAATCTTGACGCAAGATAGGTGCACGTTTTGCGCCGAACATACCATTGGCTAAAAAATCATTTTGGACGCACCCGATGGATCTTCTCAGTGACATTAGTCATTTGGAATCTCGTTTCAATCCATTTGGAGACAATGTTAGTGTCAGTGCATGATAGGTGCACGGTTTGCGCCAAACATCGCTTAGAAATCGTTTTGGACACACCCGATGGAACTCCTAGGTGACGAGGCTCAAGTTGATGCTTGTTTTGGTCAATTTGGAGATAGTACTAACCTTGACGTAAGATAGGTGCACGGTTTGCGCCGAACGTATCGTAGGCTCAAAAATCATTTTGGATGCACCCGATGGATCTCCTAGGTGACGAGGCTCAAGTTGATGCTCGTTTTGGTCAATTTGGAGATAGTACTAACCTTGACGTAAGATAGGTGCACGGTTTGCGCCGAACGTATCGTAGGCTCAAAAATCATTTTGGATGCACCTGATGGATCTCCTAGGTGACATTGGTCATGTGGAATCTCGTTTCAATCCATTTAGAGATAGTTGCACTGTTTGGGCCAAACGTACCATAGGCACAAAAATTGTTTTGGACGCACTCGATGGTACGCCTAGGCGAGGAGGCTTAAGTGGATGCTCGTTTTGTTCTGTTCGGACATAGTGCTAATCTTGATGCGAGATTGGTGCACGGTTTACATCAAACGTACCATAGGCTCATAAATCGTTCTGGACACACCCGATGGATCTCCTATCTGACATTAGTCATGTGGAATCTCGTTTCAATCCATTTGGAGACAGTGGTACTGTTAGTGCAAGATAGGTGCACTGTTTGCACCAAACATCACTCAGAAATCGTTTTGGACAAACCCAATGGTACTCCTAGGTGACGAGGCTCAAGTGGATGCTCGTTTTGGTCTGTTTGGAGACAGTGCTAATCTTGACGCAAGATAGGTGCACGGTTTGCGCCGAACATACCATAGTCTCAGAAATCATTTTGGACGCACCCGATGGATCTTCTCAATGACATTGGTCATTTGGAATCTCATTCCAATCCATTTGGAGACAGTGTTAGTGTTAGCGCCAATAGGTGCACGGTTATCGCCAAACATCACTTAGAAATCGTTTTGGATGCACCCGATGGTACTCCGAGGTGACGAGGCTCAAGTGGATGTCCGTTTTGGTCTATTTGGGGATAGTGCTAACCTTGACGCAAGATAGGTGCATAGTTTGCGCCGAACAAACCGTAGGCTCAGAAATCATTTTGGATGCACCCGATGGATCTCCTAGGTGACATTGGTCATGTGGAATCAGGTTTTAATCCATTTAGAGGTAGTGGTATTGTCAGTTCACCATAGTTGCACTGTTTGCGTCAAACGTACCATAGGCACAAGAATCGTTTTGGACGCACCCGATGGTACTCCTAGGTGACGAGGCTTAAGTGGATGCTCATTTTGGTCGGTTCAGAGATAGTGCTAATCTTGATGCAAGATTGGTGCATGGTTTGTGTCAAACATACCATAGGCTCAAAAATCATTTTGGACGCACCTGACGGATCTGCAATGTGACATTGGTCCTGTGGAATCTCGTTTCAATCCATTTGGAGACAGTGGTACTGTCAGTGCAAGATAGGTGCACTGTTTGCGCCAAACATCGTTCAGAAATCGTTTTGGACGGACCCGATGGTACTCCTACGTGACAAGGCTCAAGTGGATGCTCATTTTGGTCTGTTTGGAGACAGTGCTAATCTTGATGCAAGATAGGTGCACGGTTTGCGCCGAACGTTCCATAGGCTCAGAAATCATTTTGGACGCACCCGATGGATCTTCTCAGTGACATTGGTCATTTGGAATCTCGTTTCAATCCATTTGGAGACAGTGTTAGTGTCAGTGTAAGAAAGGTGCACGGTTTGCACCAAACATCGCTTAGAAATCGTTTTCGACGCACCCGATGGCACTCCTTGGTGACGAGGCTGAAGTGGATGCTCGTTTTGGTCTATTTGGAGATAGTGCTAATATTTACGCAAGATAGGTGCACGGTTTGCGCCGAACGTACTATAGGCTCAGAAATCGTTTTGGATGCACCTGATGGATCTCCTAGCTGACATTGGTCTTGTGGAATCTTGTTTCAATCCATTTAGAGACAGCGGTACTGTCAGTCCAAGAAAGGTGCTCTGTTTGCGCCAAACGTACCATAGGCACAAAAAAAATCGTTTTGGACGCACCCGATGGTACTCTTAGGTGACGAGGCTTAAGTGGATGCCCGTTTTGGTCGGTTAGAAGATAGCGCTAATCTTCATGCGAGATTGATGCACGGTTTGTGTCGATCGTACCATAGGCTCAGAAATCGTTTTGGATGCACCCGATGGTACTCCTAGGTGACGAGGCTCAAGTGGTTGTTCGTTTTGGTCTATTTGGGGATAGTGCTAACCTTGACGCAAGATAGGTGTACGGTTTGCGCCGAACATACCGTAGGCTTAGAAATCATTTTGGATGCACCTGATGGATCTCCTAGGTGACATTGGTCATGTGGAATCTTGTTTCAATCCATTTAGAGACAGCGGTACTGTCAGTACAAGATAGGTGCACTGTTTGCGCCAAACGTACCATAGGCACAGAAATCGTTTTGGACACACTCGATGTGTACTCCTAGTTGACGAGTTTTAAGTGGATGCTCGTTTTGGTCTGTTTGGAGAAGTGCTAATCTTGATGCGAGATTGGTGCACGGTTTGCGTCGAATGTACCACAGGCTCAGAAATTGTTTTGGACGCCCCGATGGATTTGCAATGTGACATTGGTCATGTGGAATCTCGTTTCAATCCATTTGAAGACAGTGGTAGTGTCAGTGCAAGATAGGTGCACTATTTGCGCTAAACAACACTCAGAAATCATTTTGGACGCACCCGATGGTAGGTGACGAGGCTCAAGTGGATGCTCGTTTTGGTCTGTTTGGAGACTGTGCTAATCTTGACGCAAGATAGGCGCACGTTTTGCGCCGAACGTATCATAGGCTCAAAAATCATTTTGGACGCACTCGATTGATCTTCTCAGTGACATTAGTCATTTGAAATCTCGTTTCAATCCATTTGGAGACAATGTTAGTGTCAGTGCATGATAGGTGCACGGTTTGTGCCAAACATCGCTTAGAAATCGTTTTGGACACACCCGATGTAACTCCTAGGTGACGAGGCTCAAGTTGATGCTCGTTTTGGTCAATTTGGAGATAGTGCTAACCTTGACGTAAGATAGGTGTATGCCTAGGCGAGGAGGCTTAAGTGGATGCTCGTTTTGGTCTGTTCAGAGATAGTGCTAATCTTGATGCGAGATTGGTGCACGGTTTGCGTCGAACGTACCATAGGCTCAGAAATAGTTTTGGACGCACCCGATGGATCTGCAATGTGACATTGGTCATGTGGAATCTCGTTTCAATCCATTTGGAGACAGTGGTACTGTCAGTGCAAGATAGGTGCACTGTTTGCGCCCAACATCGTTCAGAAATCGTTTTGGATGGACCCAATGGTACTCCTAGGTAACGAGGCTCAAGCGGATGCTCGTTTTGGTCTGTTTGGAGACAGTGCTAATCTTGACACAAGATAGGTGCACGGTTTGCGTCGAACGTACCATAGGCTCAGAAATCATTTTGGACGCACCCGATGGATCTTCTCAGTGACAGTGGTCATTTGGAATCTCGTTTCAATCCATTTGGAGACAGTCTTAGTGTCAGTGTAAGATAGGTGCACGGTTTGCACCAAACATCGCTTATAAATCGTTTTGGACGCACCCGATGGTACTCCTAGGTGATGAGGCTAAAGTGGATGCTCGTTTTGGTCTGTTTAGAGATAGTGCTAACTTTTACGCAAGATAGGTGCATGGTTTGCCCCGAACGTACCGTAGGCTCAGAAATCATTTTGGATGCACCTGATGGATCTCCTAGGTGACATTGGTCATGTGGAATCTTGTTTCAATCCATTTAGAGACAGCGGTACTCTCAGTCCAAGATAGGTGCACTGTTTGCGCCAAACGTATCATAGGCATAGAAATCGGTTTGGATGCACCTGATGAGTACTCCTAGGTGACGAGGCTTAAGTGGATGCTCGTTTTGGTCTGTTTGGAGATAGTGCTAATCTTGATGCGAGATTGGTGCACGGTTTGCGTCGAATGTACCATAGGCTCATAAATTGTTTTGGACGCCTCGATGGATCTGCAATGTGACATTGGTCATGTGGAATCTCGTTTCAATCCATTTGAAGACAGTGGTAGTGTCAGTGCAAGATAGGTGCACTATTTGCGCCAAACATCACTCAGAAATCATTTTGGACGCACCCGATGGTACTCCTAGGTGACGAGGCTCAAGTGGATGCTCATTTTGGTCTGTTTGGAGACAGTGCTAATCTTGACGCAAGATAGGCGCACGTTTTGCGTCGAACGTACCATAGGCTCAGAAATCATTTTGGACGCACCCGATGGATCTTCTCAGTGACATTGGTCATTTGGAATCTCGTTTCAATCCATTTGGAGACTATGTTAGTGTCAGTGTAAGATAGGTGCACAGTTTGCACCATACATCGCTTAGAAATCGTTTTGGACGTAACCGATGGTACTCCTAGGTGACGACGCTGAAGTGGATGCTCGTTTTGGTCTGTTTAGAGATAGTGCTAACCTTGATGCAATATAGGTGCACGGTATGCGCCGAACGTACTGTAGGCTCAGAAATCATTTTGGATGCACCTGATAGATCTCCTAGGTGACATTGGTCATGTGGAATCTTGTTTCAATCCATTTAGAGACAGCGGTACTGTTAGTCCAAGATAGGTGCACTGTTTGCGCCAAACGTACCATAGGCACAGAAATCGTTTTGGACGCACCCGATGGGTACTCCTAGGTGACGAGGCTTAAGTGAATGCTCGTTTTGGTCTATTTGGAGATAGTGCTAATCTTGATGCGAGATTGGTGCACGGTTTGCGTCGAACGTACCATAGGCTCAGAAATCATTTGGACGCACCCGATGGATCTTCAATGTGACATTGGCCATGTGGTATCTCGTTTCAATCCATTTGGAGACAGTGGTACTGTCAGTACAAGATAGGTGCACTGTTTGCGCCAAACATCGTTCAGAAATCGTTTTGGACGGACCCGATGGTACTCCTAGGTGACGAGGCTCAAGCGGATGCTCGTTTTGGTCTGTTTGGAGACAGTGCTAATCTTGACGCAAGATAGGTTCACGGTTTGCGCCGAACGTACCATAGGCTCAGAAATCATTTTGGACGCACCCGATGGATCTTCTCAGTGACATTGATCATTTGGAATCTCGTTTCAATCCATTTGGAGACAGTGTTAGTGTCAATGTAAGATAGGTGCATGGTTTGCACCAAACATCGCTTAGAAATCGTTTTGGACGCACCCGATGGTACTCCTAGGTGATGAGGCTAAAGTGGATGCTCGTTTTGGTCTGTTTGGAGATAGTGCTAACTTTTACGCAAGATAGGTGCATGGTTTGCCCCGAACGTACCGTAGGCTCAGAAATCATTTTGGATGCACCTGATAGATCTCCTAGGTGACATTGGTCATGTGGAATCTTGTTTCAATCCATTTAGAGACAGCGGTACTCTCAGTCCAAGATAGGTGCACTGTTTGCGTCAAACGTACCATAGGCACAGAAATCGTTTTGGACGCACCCGATGGGTACTCCTAGGTGACGAGGCTTAAGTGAATGCTCGTTTTGGTCTATTTGGAGATAGTGCTAATCTTGATGCGAGATTGGTGCACGGTTTGCGTCGAACGTACTCATAAATCATTTTGGACGCACCCGATGGATCTTCAATGTGACATTGGTCATGTGGTATCTCGTTTCAATCCATTTGGAGACAGTGGTACTGTCAGTACAAGATAGGTGCACTGTTTGCGCCAAACATCGTTCAGAAATCGTTTTGGACGGACCCGATGGTACTCCTAGGTGATGAGGCTCAAGCGGATGCTCGTTTTGGTCTGTTTGGAGACAGTGCTAATCTTGACGCAAGATAGGTGCACGGTTTGCGCCGAACGTACCATAGGCTCAGAAATCATTTTGGACGCACCCGATGGATCTTCTCAGTGACATTGGTCATTTGGAATCTCGTTTCAATCCATTTGGAGACAGTGTTAGTGTCAGTGTAAGATAGGTGCACGGTTTGCACCAAACATCGCTTAGAAATCGTTTTGGACGCACCCGATGGTACTCCTAGGTGATGAGGCTCAAGTGGATGCTCGTTTTGGTCTGTTTGGAGATAGTGCTAACTTTTACGCAAGATAGGTGCATGGTTTGCCCCGAACGTACCGTAGGCTCAGAAATTATTTTGGATGCACCTGATGGATCTCCTAGGTGACATTGGTCATGTGGAATCTTGTTTCAATCCATTTAGAGACAGCGGTACTCTCAGTCCAAGATAGGTGCACTGTTTGCGCCAAACGTATCATAGGCATAGAAATCGGTTTGGATGCACCTGATGAGTACTCCTAGGTGACGAGGCTTAAGTGGATGCTCGTTTGGTCTGTTTGGAGATAGTGCTAATCTTGATGCGAGATTGGTGCATGGTTTGCGTCGAATGTACCATAGGCTGAGAAATTGTTTTGGACGCCTCGATGGATCTGCAATGTGACATTGGTCATGTGGAATCTCGTTTCAATCCATTTAAAGACAGTGGTAGTGTCAGTGCAAGATAGGTGCACTATTTGCGCCAAACATCACTCAGAAATCATTTTGGACGCACCCGATGGTACTCCTAGGTGATGAGGCTCAAGTGGATGCTCGTTTTGGTCTGTTTGGAGATAGTGCTAATCTTGATGCAAGATAGGTGCATCTTTTGTGCCAAATGTACCATAGGCTCAAAAATCATTTTGGACGCGCCCGATGGATCTTCTTAGTGACATTAGTCATTTGGAATCTCGTTTCAATCCATTTGGAGACAATGTTAGTGACAGTGCACGATAGGTGCACGGTTTGCGCCAAACATCGCTTAGAAATCGTTTTTGACACACCCGATGGAACTCCTAGGTGACGAGGCTCAAGTTGATGCTCATTTTGGTCTGTTTGGAGATAGTGCTAACCTTGACGTAAGATAAGTAAACGGTTTGCGCCGAACGTACCGTAGACTCAAAAATCATTTTGGATGCACCCGATGGATCTCCTAGGTGACATTGGTCATGTGGAATCTCATTTCAATCCATTTAGAGATAGTGGTATTGTCAGTTCAAGATAGTTGCACTGTTTGGGCCAAACGTACCATAGGCACAGAAATCGTTTTGGACGCACCCGATGGTACTCCTAGGCGAGGAGGCTTAAGTGGATGCTCGTTTTGGTCTGTTCGGAGATAGTGCTAATCTTGATGCGAGATTGGTGCATGGTTTGCGTTGAACGTACCATAAGCTCAGAAATCATTTTGGACGCACCCGATGTATCTCCAATGTGACATTAGTCATGTGGAATCTCGTTTCAATCCATTTGGAGACAGTGGTACTGTCAGTGCAAGATAGGTGCACTATTTGCGCCAAACATCGTTCAGAAATCGTTTTGGACGGACCCGATGGTACTCCTAGGTGATGAGGCTCAAGTGGATACTCGTTTTGGTCTGTTTGGAGATAGTGCTAATCTTGATGCAATATAGGTGCACGGTATGCGCCGAACGTACCATAGGCTTAGAAATCATTTTGGACGCACCCGATGGATCTTCTCAGTGACATTGGTCATTTGGAATCTTGTTTCAATCCATTTGGAGACTATGTTAGTGTCAGTGTAAGATAGGTGCACGGTTTGCACCATACATCGCTTAGAAATCGTTTTGGACGTACCCGATGGTACTCCTAGGTGACGACGCTGAAGTGGATGCTCGTTTTGGTCTGTTTGGAGATAGTGCTAACCTTGATGCAATATAGGTGCACGGTATGCGCCGAACGTACTGTAGGCTCAGAAATCATTTTGGATGCACCTGATAGATCTCCTAGGTGACATTGGTCATGTGGAATCTTGTTTCAATCCATTTAGAGATAGCGGTACTGTTAGTCCAAGATAGGTGCACTGTTTGCGCCAAACGTACCATTGGCACAGAAATCATTTTGGACGCACCCGATGGGTACTCCTAGGTGACGAGGCTTAATTGAATGCTCGTTTTGGTCTAATTGGAGATAGTGCTAATCTTGATGCGAGATTGGTGCACGGTTTGCGTCGAACGTACCATAGGCTCAGAAATCATTTTGGACGCACCCGATGGATCTTCAATGTGACATTGGTCATGTGGTATCTCGTTTCAATCCATTTGGAGACAGTGGTACTGTCAGTACAAGATAGGTGCACTGTTTGCGCCAAACATCGTTCAGAAATCGTTTTGGACGGACCCGATGGTACTCCTAGGTGACGAGGCTCAAGTGGATGCTCGTTTTGGTCTGATTGAAGACAGTGCTAAACTTGACGCAAGATAGGTGCACGGTTTGCGCCGAATGTACCATAGGCTCAGAAATCATTTTGGACGCACTCGATGGATCTTCTCAGTGACATTGGTCATTTGGAATCTCGTTTCAATCCATTTGGAGACTGTGTTAGTGTCAGTGTAAGATAGGTGCACAGTTTGCACCATACATCGCTTAGAAATCGTTTTGGACGCACCCGATGGTACTCCTAGGTGACGACGTTGAAGTTGAAGTTGATGCTCGTTTTGGTCTGTTTGGAGATAGTGCTAACCTTGACACAAGATAGGTGCACGGTTTGCGCCGAACGTACCGTAGGCTCAAAAATCATTTTGGATGCACCAGATGGATCTCCTAGGTGACATTGGTCATGTGGAATCTTGTTTCAATCCATTTAGAGACAGCGGTACTGTCAGTCCAAGATAGGTGCACTGTTTGCGCCAAACGTATCATAGGCATAGAAATCGGTTTGGATGCACCCGATGAGTACTCCTAGGTGATGAGGCTCAAGTGGATGCTCGTTTTGGTCTGTTTGGAGATAGTGCTAATCTTGATGCGAGATTGGTGCACGGTTTGCGTCGAACGTACCATAGGCTCAGAAATTGTTTTGGACGCCTCGATGGATCTGCAATGTGACATTGGTCATGTGGAATCTCGTTTCAATCCATTTGAAGACAGTGGTAGTGTCAGTGCAAGATAGGTGCACTATTTGCGCCAAACATCACTCAGAAATCATTTTGGACGCACCCGGTGGTGCTCCTAGATGACGAGGCTCAAGTGGATGCTCGTTTTGGTCTGTTTGGAGATAGTGCTAATCTTGATGCAAGATAGGTGCATGTTTTGCGCCGAATGTACCATAGGCTCAGAAATCATTTTGGACGCACCCGATGGATCTTCTCAGTGACATTGGTCGTTTGGAATCTCATTTCAATCCATTTGGAGACAGTGTTAGTGTCAGTGCAAGATAGGTGCACGGTTTGCGCCAAACATCGCTTAGAAATCGTTTTGGACGCACCCGATGGTACTCATAGGTGACGAGGCTCAAGTTGATGCTCGTTTTGGTCTATTTGGAGATAGTGCTAACCTTGACACAAGATAGGTGCACGGTTTGCGCCGAACGTACCGTAGGCTCAAAAATCATTTTGGATGCACCCGATGGATCTCCTAGGTGACATTGGTCATGTGGAATCTCGTTTCAATCCATTTAGAGACAGTGGTATTGTCAGTTCAAGATAGTTGCACTGTTTGGGCCAAACGTACCATACGCACACAAATCGTTTTGGATGCACCGATGGTACTCCTAGGCGAGGAGGCTTAAGTGGATGCTCGTTTTGGTCTGTTCGGAGATAGTGCTGATCTTGATGCGAGATTGGTGCACGGTTTGCGTCGAACGTACCATAAGCTTAGAAATCGTTTTGGACGCACCCGATGTATCTCCAATGTGACATTAGTCATGTGGAATCTTGTTTCAATCCATTTGGAGATAGTGGTACTGTCAGTGCAAGATAGGTGCACTATTTGCGCCAAACATCATTCAGAAATCGTTTTGGACGGACCCGATGGTACTCCTAGGTGACGAGGCTCAAGTGGATACTCGTTTTGATCTGTTTGGAGACAGTGCTAATCTTGACGCAAGATAGGTGCACGGTTTGCGCCGAACGTACCATAGGCTCAGAAATCATTTTGGACGCACCCGATGGATCTTCTCAGTGACATTGGTCGTTTGGAATCTCATTTCAATCCATTTGGAGACAGTGTTAGTGTCAGTGCAAGATAGGTGCACGGTTTGCGCCAAACATCGCTTAGAAATCGTTTTGGACGCACCCGATGGTACTCATAGGTGACGAGGCTCAAGTTGATGCTCGTTTTGGTCTATTTGGAGATAGTGCTAACCTTGACACAAGATAGGTGCACGGTTTGCGCCGAACGTACCGTAGGCTCAAAAATCATTTTGGATGCACCCGATGGATCTCCTAGGTGACATTGGTCATGTGGAATCTTGTTTCAATCCATTTAGAGACAGTGGTATTATCAGTTCAATATACGTACACTGTTTGCGCCAAACGTACCATAGGCACAGAAATCGTTTTAGACGCACCCGATGGGTACTCCTTGGTGACGAGGCTTAAGTGGATGCTCGTTTTGGTCTGTTTGGAGACAGTGCTAATCTTGATGCGAGATTGGTGCAAGTTTTGCGTCAAACGTACCATAGGCTCAGAAATCATTTTGGACGCACCCGATGGATCTGCAATGTGACATTGGTCATGTGGAATCTCGTTTCAATCCATTTGGAGACAGTGGTAGTGTCGGTGCCAGATAGGTGCACTGTTTGCGCCAAGCATCGCTCAGAAATCGTTTTGGACGCACCCGATGGTACTCCTAGGTGACGAGGCATAAGTGGATGCTCGTTTTGGTCAGTTCGGAGATAGTGGTAATCTTGATGCGAGATTGGTGCACGGTTTGTGTCGAACGTACCATAGGCTCAGAAAACATTTTGGATGCACCCGATGGATCTGCAATGTGACATTGGTCATGTGGAATCTCGTTTCAATCCATTTGGAGACACTGGTACTGTCAGTGCAAGATAGGTGCACTGTTTGCACCAAACATCGTTCAGAAATCGTTTTGGATGGACCCGATGGTACTCCTAGGTGACGAGGCTCAAGTGGATGCTCGTTTTGGTCTGTTTGGAGACAGTGCTAACCTTGACGCAAGACAGGTGCACGGTTTACGCTGAACGTACTGCAGGCTCAAAAATCATTTTGGATGCACCCGATGGATCTCCTAGGTGACATTGGTCATGTGGAATCTCATTTCAATCCATTTAGATGGTATTGTCAGTTCAAGATAGTTGCACTGTTTGCGCCAAACATACCATAGGCACAGAAATCGTTTTGGACGCACCCGATGGTACTCCTAGGCGAGAAGGTTTAAGTGGATGCTCGTTTTGGTCTGTTCGGAGATAGTGCTAATCTTGATGCGAGATTGGTGCACGGTTTGCGTCGAACGTACCGTAGGCTCATAAATTGGTTTGGACGCACCCAATGGATCTCCTATGTGACATTAGTCATGTGGAATCTTGTTTCAATCCATTTGGAGACAATGGTACTGTCAGTGCAAGATAGGTGCACTGTTTGCGCCAAACATCGCTTAGAAATCGTTTTGGATGCACCCGATGGTACTCCTAGGTGACGAGACTCAAGTGGATGCTCGTTTTGGTCTATTTGGGGATAGTGCTAACCTTGACGCAAGATAGGTGCACAGTTTGCGCCGAACGTTCCGTAGGCTTAGAATCATTTTGGATGCACCCGATGGATCACCTAGGTGACATTGGTCATGTGGAATCTCATTTTAATCCATTTACAGGTAGTGGTACTGCCAGTTCACCATAGTTGCACTGTTTGCGCCAAACGTACCATAGGTACAGAAATCGTTTTGGACGCACCCGATGGTACTTCTAAGTGACGAGGCTGAAGTGGATGCTCGTTTTGGTCTGTTTGGAGACAGTGCTAATCTTGACGCAAGATAGGTGCACGGTTTGCGCCGAACATACCATAGGCTCATAAATCATTTTGGACGCACCCGACGGATCTTCTCAGTGACATTGGTCATTTGGAATCTCGTTTCAATCCATTTGGAGACAGTGTTAGTGTCAGTGCCAGATAGGTGCACGGTTTGCGCCAAACATCGCTTAGAAATCGTTTTGGATGCACCCGATGGTACTCCTAGGTGACGAGGCTCAAGTGGATGCTCGTTTTGGTCTATTTGGGGATAGTGCTAACCTTGACGCAAGATAGGTGCACAGTTTGCGTCGAACGTTCCGTAGACTCACAAATCATTTTGGATGCACCCGATGGATCACCTAGGTGACATTGGTCATGTGGAATCTCATTTTAATCCATTTAGAGGTAGTGGTATTGTCAGTTCACCATAGTTGCACTGTTTGCGCCAAACGTACCATAGGTACAGAAATTGTTTTGGACGCACCCGATGGTACTCCTAGGTGGCGAGGCTTAAGTGAATGCTCGTTTTGGTCGGTTCGAAGATAGTGCTAATCTTGATGCAAGATTGGTGCACAGTTTGTGTCGAACATACCATAGGCTCAGAAATCATTTTGGACACACCCGATGGATCTGCATGTGACATTGGTCTTGTGGAATCTCGTTTCAATCCATTTAGAGACAGTGCTACTGTCAGTGCAAGATAGGTGCACTGTTTGCGCCAAACATCGCTCAGAAATCATTTTGGACGCACCCGATGGTACTCCTAGGTGACGAGGCTTAAGTGGATGCTCATTTTGGTCGGTTCGGAGATAGTGCTAATCTGGATGCGAGATTGGTGCACGGTTTGTGTCGAACGTATCATAGGCTCAGAAAACATTTTGGATGCACCCGATGGATCTACAATGTGACATTGGTCATGTGGAATCTCGTTTCAATCCATTTGGAGACAGTGGTAGTGTTGGTGCCAGATAGGTGCACTGTTTGCGCCAAACATCGCTCAGAAATCGTTTTGGACGCACCCGATGGTACTCCTAGGTGACGAGGCTTAAGTGGATGCTCGTTTTGGTCGGTTCGGAGATAGTGTTAATCTTGATGCGAGATTGGTGCACGGTTTGTGTCGAACGACCATAGGCTCAGAAAACATTTTGGATGCACCCGATGGATCTGCAATGTGACATTGGTCATGTGGAATCTCGTTTCAATCCATTTGGAGATAGTGGTACTGTCAGTGCAAGATAGGTGCACTGTTTGCGCCAAACATCGTTCAGAAATCGTTTTGGACAGACCCGATGGTACTCCTAGGTGACAAGGCTCAAGTGGATGCTCGTTTTGGTCTGTTTGGAGACAGTGCTAATCTTGACGCAAGAAAGGTGCACGGTTTGCGCCGAACGTACCATAGGCTCAGAAATCATTTTGGACGCACCCAATGGATCTTCTCAGTGACATTGGTCATTTGGAATCTCGTTTCAATCCATTTGGAGACGGTGTTAGTGTCAGTGCAAGTTACATGCACGGTTTGCGCTAAACGTACCATAGGCAGAGAAAATCGTGTTGGACGCACCCGATGGTACTCCTAGGTGACGAGGCTCAAGTGGATGCTCGTTTTGGTCTGTTTGGAGACAGTGCTAACCTTGACGCAAGACAGGTGCACGGTTTACGCTGAACGTACTGTAGGCTCAAAAATCATTTTGGATGCACCCGATGGATCTCCTAGGTGACATTGGTCATGTGGAATCTCATTTCAATCCATTTAGATGGTATTGTCAGTTCAAGATAGTTGCACTGTTTGCGCCAAACATACCATAGGCACAGAAATCGTTTTGGACGCACCCGATGGTACTCCTAGGCGAGAAGGTTTAAGTGGATGCTCGTTTTGGTCTGTTCGGAGATAGTGCTAATCTTGATGCGAGATTGGTGCACGGTTTGCGTCGAACGTACCGTAGGCTCATAAATTGGTTTGGACGCACCCAATGGATCTCCTATGTGACATTAGTCATGTGGAATCTTGTTTCAATCCATTTGGAGACAATGGTACTGTCAGTGCAAGATAGGTGCACTGTTTGCGCCAAACATCGCTTAGAAATCGTTTTGGATGCACCCGATGGTACTCCTAGGTGACGAGACTCAAGTGGATGCTCGTTTTGGTCTATTTGGGGATAGTGCTAACCTTGACGCAAGATAGGTGCACCGTTTGCGCCGAACGTTCCGTAGGCTTAGAATCATTTTGGATGCACCCGATGGATCACCTAGGTGACATTGGTCATGTGGAATCTCATTTTAATCCATTTACAGGTAGTGGTATTGCCAGTTCACCATAGTTGCACTGTTTGCGCCAAACGTACCATAGGTACAGAAATCGTTTTGGACGCACCCGATGGTTCTTCTAAGTGACGAGGCTGAAGTGGATGCTCGTTTTGGTCTGTTTGGAGACAGTGCTAATCTTGACGCAAGATAGGTGCACGGTTTGCGCCGAACATACCATAGGCTCATAAATCATTTTGGACGCACCCGACGGATCTTCTCAGTGACATTGGTCATTTGGAATCTCGTTTCAATCCATTTGGAGACAGTGTTAGTGTCAGTGCCAGATAGGTGCACGGTTTGCGCCAAACATCGCTTAGAAATCGTTTTGGATGCACCCGATGGTACTCCTAGGTGACGAGGCTCAAGTGGATGCTCGTTTTGGTCTATTTGGGGATAGTGCTAACCTTGACGCAAGATAGGTGCACAGTTTGCGTCGAACGTTCCGTAGACTCACAAATCATTTTGGATGCACCCGATGGATCACCTAGGTGACATTGGTCATGTGGAATCTCATTTTAATCCATTTAGAGGTAGTGGTATTGTCAGTTCACCATAGTTGCACTGTTTGCGCCAAACGTACCATAGGTACAGAAATTGTTTTGGACGTACCCGATGGTACTCCTAGGTGGCCAGGCTAAAGTGAATGCTCGTTTTGGTCGGTTCGAAGATAGTGCTAATCTTGATGCAAGATTGGTGCACAGTTTGTGTCGAACATACCATAGGCTCAGAAATCATTTTGGACACACCCGATGGATCTGCAATGTGACATTGGTCTTGTGGAATCTCGTTTCAATCCATTTAGAGACAGTGCTACTGTCAGTGCAAGATAGGTGCACTGTTTGCGCCAAACATCGCTCAGAAATCATTTTGGACGCACCCGATGGTACTCCTAGGTGACGAGGCTTAAGTGGATGCTCATTTTGGTCGGTTCGGAGATAGTGCTAATCTGGATGCGAGATTGGTGCACGGTTTGTGTCGAACGTACCATAGGCTCAGAAAACATTTTGGATGCACCCGATGGATCTACAATGTGACATTGGTCATGTGGAATCTCGTTTCAATCCATTTGGAGACAGTGGTAGTGTTGGTGCCAGATAGGTGCACTGTTTGCGCCAAACATCGCTCAGAAATCGTTTTGGACGCACCCGATGGTACTCCTAGGTGACGAGGCTTAAGTGGATGCTCGTTTTGGTCGGTTCGGAGATAGTGTTAATCTTGATGCGAGATTGGTGCACGGTTTGTGTCGAACATACCATAGGCTCAGAAAACATTTTGGATGCACCCGATGGATCTGCAATGTGACATTGGTCATGTGGAATCTCGTTTCAATCCATTTGGAGACAGTGGTACTGTCAGTGCAAGATAGGTGCACTGTTTGCGCCAAACATCGTTCAGAAATCGTTTTGGACAGACCCGATGGTACTCCTAGGTGACAAGGCTCAAGTGGATGCTCGTTTTGGTCTGTTTGGAGACAGTGCTAATCTTGACGCAAGAAAGGTGCACGGTTTGCGCCGAACGTACCATAGGCTCAGAAATCATTTTGGACGCACCCAATGGATCTTCTCAGTGACATTGGTCATTTGGAATCTCGTTTCAATCCATTTGGAGACGGTGTTAGTGTCAGTGCAAGTTACATGCACGGTTTGCGCTAAACATACCATAGGCACAGAAAATCGTGTTGGACGCACCCGATGGTACTCCTAGGTGACGAGGCTCAAGTGGATGCTCGTTTTGGTCTGTTTGGAGACAGTGCTAACCTTGACGCAAGACAGGTGCACGGTTTACGCTGAACGTACTGTAGGCTCAAAAATCATTTTGGATGCACCCGATGGATCTCCTAGGTGACATTGGTCATGTGGAATCTCATTTCAATCCATTTAGATGGTATTGTCAGTTCAAGATAGTTGCACTGTTTGCGCCAAACATACCATAGGCACAGAAATCGTTTTGGACGCACCCGATGGTACTCCTAGGCGAGAAGGTTTAAGTGGATGCTCGTTTTGGTCTGTTCGGAGATAGTGCTAATCTTGATGCGAGATTGGTGCACGGTTTGTGTCGAACGTACCGTAGGCTCATAAATTGGTTTGGACGCACCCAATGGATCTCCTATGTGACATTAGTCATGTGGAATCTTGTTTCAATCCATTTGGAGACAATGGTACTGTCAGTGCAAGATAGGTGCACTGTTTGCGCCAAACATCGCTTAGAAATCGTTTTGGATGCACCCGATGGTACTCCTAGGTGACGAGACTCAAGTGGATGCTCGTTTTGGTCTATTTGGGGATAGTGCTAACCTTGACGCAAGATAGGTGCACAGTTTGCGCCGAACGTTCCGTAGGCTTAGAATCATTTTGGATGCACCCGATGGATCACCTAGGTGACATTGGTCATGTGGAATCTCATTTTAATCCATTTACAGGTAGTGGTATTGCCAGTTCACCATAGTTGCACTGTTTGCGCCAAACGTACCATAGGTACAGAAATCGTTTTGGACGCACCCGATGGTTCTTCTAAGTGACGAGGCTGAAGTGGATGCTCGTTTTGGTCTGTTTGGAGACAGTGCTAATCTTAACGCAAGATAGGTGCACGGTTTCCGCCGAACATACCATAGGCTCATAAATCATTTTGGACGCACCCGACGGATCTTCTCAGTGACATTGGTCATTTGGAATCTCGTTTCAATCCATTTGGAGACAGTGTTAGTGTCAGTGCCAGATAGGTGCACGGTTTGCGCCAAACATCGCTTAGAAATCGTTTTGGATGCACCCGATGGTACTCCTAGGTGGCGAGGCTTAAGTGAATGCTCGTTTTGGTCGGTTCGAAGATAGTGCTAATCTTGATGCAAGATTGGTGCACAGTTTGTGTCGAACATACCATAGGCTCAGAAATCATTTTGGACACACCCGATGGATCTGCAATGTGACATTGGTCTTGTGGAATCTCGTTTCAATCCATTTAGAGACAGTGCTACTGTCAGTGCAAGATAGGTGCACTATTTGCGCCAAACATCGCTCAGAAATCATTTTGGACGCACCCGATGGTACTCCTAGGTGACGAGGCTTAAGTGGATGCTCATTTTGGTCGGTTCGGAGATAGTGCTAATCTGGATGCGAGATTGGTGCACGGTTTGTGTCGAACGTACCATAGGCTCAGAAAACATTTTGGATGCACCCGATGGATCTACAATGTGACATTGGTCATGTGGAATCTCGTTTCAATCCATTTGGAGACAGTGGTAGTGTTGGTGCCAGATAGGTGCACTGTTTGCGCCAAACATCGCTCAGAAATCGTTTTGGACGCACCCGATGGTACTCCTAGGTGACGAGGCTTAAGTGGATGCTCGTTTTGGTCGGTTCGGAGATAGTGTTAATCTTGATGCGAGATTGGTGCACGGTTTGTGTCGAACGTACCATAGGCTCAGAAAACATTTTGGATGCACCCGATGGATCTGCAATGTGACATTGGTCATGTGGAATCTCGTTTCAATCCATTTGGAGACAGTGGTACTGTCAGTGCAAGATAGGTGCACTGTTTCCACCAAACATCGCTCGGAAATCGTTTTGGACGAACCCGATGGTACTCCTAGGTGACGAGGCTCAAGTGGATGCTCGTTTTGGTCTGTTTGGAGACAGTGCTAATCTTGACTCAAGAAAGGTGCACGGTTTGCGCCAAACATACCATAGGCTCAGAAATCATTTTGGATGCACCCAATGGATCTTCTCAGTGACATTGGTCATTTGGAATCTCGTTTCAATCCATTTGGAGACGGTGTTAGTGTCAGTGCAAGATAGGTGCATGGTTTGCGCCAAACATCGATTAGAAATCATTTTCGACACACCCGATGGTACTCCTAGGTGACGAGGCTCAAGTTGATGCTCGTTTTGGTTTATTTGGAGATAGTGCTAACCTTAACGCAAGATAGGTGCACGGTTTGCGCCGAATGTACCGTAGGCTCAAAAATCATTTTGGAAGCACCCGATGGATCTCCTAGGTGACATTGGTCATGTGGAATCTCGTTTCAATCCATTTAGAGGTATTGGTATTGTCAGTTCACCATAGTTGCACTGTTTGCGCCAAACGTACCATAGGTACAGAAATCGTTTTGGACGCACCCGATGATACTCCTAGGTGACGAGGCTTAAGTGGATGCTCGTTTTGGTCGGTTCGAAGATAGTGCTAATCTTGATGCGAGATTGGTACACAGTTTCTGTCGAACGTACCATAGGCTCAGAAATCATTTTGGACGCACCCAATGGATCTGCAATGTGACATTGGTCTTGTGGAATCTCGTTTCAATCCATTAGAGACAGTGCGACTGTCAGTGCAAGATAGGTGCACTGTTTGCGCCAAACATCGCTCAGAAATCATTTTGGACGCACCCGATGGTACTCCTAGGTGACGAGCCTCAAGTGGATGCTCGTTTTGGTCTGTTTGGAGACAGTGCTAATCTTGACGCAAGAAAGGTGGACGGTTTGCGCTGAACATACCATAGGCTCAGAAATCATTTTGGATGCACCCGATGGATCTTCTCAGTGACATTGGTCATTTGGAATCTCGTTTCAATCCATTTGGAGACAGTGTTAGTGTCAGTGCCAGATAGGTGCACGGTTTGCGCCAAACATCGCTTAGAAATCGTTTTGGAAGCACCCGATGGTACTCCTTGGTGACGAGGCTCAAGATGATGCTCGTTTTGGTCTATTTGGAGATAGTGCTAACCTTGACGTAAGATAGGTGCACAGTTTGTGCCGAACGTTCTGTAGGCTTAGAAATCATTTCGGATGCACCCGATGGATCTCCTGGGTGACATTGGTCATGTGGAATCTCGTTTCAATCTATTTAGAGATAGTGGTATTATCAGTTCACCATAGTTGCTCTGTTTGCGCCAAATCCATAGGCACAGAAATCGTTTTGGACGCACCCGATGGTACTCCTAGGTGACGAGGCTTAAGTGGATGCTCGTTTTGGTCGGTTCGGAAATAGTGCTAATCTTGATGCAAGATTGGTGCACGGTTTGTGTCGATCGTTCCATTGGCTCAGAAATCATTTTGGATGCACCCGATGGATCTGCAATGTGACATTGGTCATGTGGAATCTCGTTTCAAACCATTTGGAGACAGTGGTACTGTCAGTGCAAGATAGGTGCACTGTTTGCGCCAAACATCGTTCAGAAATCGTTTTGGACGGACCCGATGGTACTCCAAGGTGACGAAGCTCAAGTGGATGCTTTGTTTTGGTCTGTTTGGAATAGTGCTAATCTTGACGCAAGCTAGGTGCACGGTTTGCGCCGAACGTACCATAGGCTCATAAATCATTTTGGACGCACCCGATGGATCTTCTCAGTGACATTGGTCATTTGGAATCTCGTTTCAATCCATTTGGAGACAGTGTTAGTGTCAGTGTAAGAAAGGTGCACGCTTTGCACCAAACATCGCTTAGAAATCGTTTTGGACGCACCCGATGGTACTCCTAGGTGACGAGGCTGAAGTGGATACTCGTTTTGGTCTGTTTAGAGATAGTGCTAACCCTTACGCAACATAGGTGCACGGTTTGCACCGAACATACCATAGGCTCAGAAATCATTTTGGATGCACCTGATGGATCTCTTAGGTGACATTGGTCATGTGGAATCTTGTTTCAATCCATTTAGAGACAGCGGTACTGTCAGTCCAAGATAGGTGCACTGTTTGCGCCAAACGTACCATAGGCACAGAAATCGTTTTGGACGCACCCGATGGGTACTCCTAGGTGACGAGGCTTAAGTGGATGCTCGTTTTGGTCTATTTGTAGACTGCCAATCTTGATGCGAGATTGGTGCACGGTTTGCGTCAAACATACCATAGGCTTAGAAATCATTTTGGATGCACCCGATGGATCTGCAATGTGACATTGGTCTTGTGAAATCTCGTTTTAATCCATTTGGAGACAGTGCTAGTGTCGGTGCAAGATAGGTGCACTGTTTGTGCCAAACATCACTCAGAAATCATTTTGGACGCACCCGATGGTACTCCTAGGTGACGAGGATCAAGTGGATGCCCGTTTTAGTCTGTTTGGAGATAGTGCTAATCTTAACGCAAGATAGGTGCATAGTTTGCGCCGAACATACCATAGGCTCAGAAATCATTTTGGACGCACCCGATGGATCTTCTCAGTGCATTGGTCATTTGGAATCTCGTTTCAATCCATTTGGAGACAGTGTTAGTGTCAGTGCAAGATAGGTGCATAGTTTGCGCTAAACATCGCTTAGAAATCGTTTTGGACGCAACCGATGGTACTCCTAGGTGACGAGGCTCAAGTTGATGCTCATTTTGGTCTATTTGGAGATAGTGCTAACCTTGACGCAAGATAGGTGCACGGTTTACAACGAATGTACCGTAGGCTCAAAAATCATTTTGGATGCACCCGATGGATCTCCTAGGTGACATTGGTCATGTGCAATCTCGTTTCAATCCATTTAGAGATTGTGGTATTGTCAGTTCAAGATAGTTGCACTATTTGCGCCAAACGTACCATAGGCACAGAAATCGTTTTGGACGCACCCGATGGTAGTCCTAGGTGACGAGGCTTAAGTGGATGCTCGTTTTGGTCGGTTCGGAGATAGTGCTAATCTTGATACGAGATTGGTGCACGGTTCGTGTCGTACGTACCATAGGCTCAGAAATCATTTTGGACGCACCCGATGGGTACTCCTAGGTGACGAGGCTTAAGTGGATGCTCGTTTTGGTCCGTTTGGAGACGTGCTAATCTTGATGCGAGATTGGTGCACGGTTTGCGTCGAACATACCATAGGCTCAGAAATTGTTTTGGACGCACCCGATGGATCTCCTATGTGACATTAGCCATGTGGAATCTCGTTTCAATCCATTTAGAGATAGTGGTATTGTCAGTACACCATAGTTGCACTGTTTGCGTCAAACGTACCATAGGCACAGAAATCGTTTTGGACGCACCCAATGGTACTCCTAGGTGACGAGGCTTAAGTGGATGCTCGTTTTGGTCTGTTTGGAGACAGTGCTAATCATGACGCAAGATAGGTGCACGGTTTGCGCCGAACGTACCATAGGCTCAGAAATCATTTTGTCCGCACCCGATGGATCTTCTCAGTGACATTGGTCATGTGGAATCTCGTTTCAATCCATTTAGAGATAGTGGTATTATCAGTTCACCATAGTTGCACTGTTTGCGCCAAACGTACCATAGGCACAGAAATCGTTTTGGACGCACCCGATGGTACTCCTAGGTGACGAGGCTTAAGTGGATGCTCGTTTTGGTCTGTTCGGAGATAGTGCTAATCTTGATGCGAGATTGGTGCACGGTTTGCGTCGAACATACCATAGGCTCAGAAATCGTTTTGGACACACCCGATGGATCTGCAATGTGACATTGGTCATATGGAATCTCGTTTCAATCCATTTGGAGACAGTGGTAGTGTCAGTGCAAGATAGGTATACTGTTTGTGCCAAACATCCCTCAGAAATCGTTTTGGACGCACCCGATGGTACTCCTAGGTGACGAGGCTCAAGTGGATGCTCGTTTTGGTCTATTTGGAGACAGTGCTAATCTTGACGCAAGATAGGTGCATAGTTTGCGCCGAACATACCATAGGCTTAGAAATCATTTTGGACGCACCCGATGGATCTTCTCAGTGAGATTGGTCATTTGGAATCTCGTTTCAATCCATTTGGAGACAGTGTTAGTATCAGTGCAAAGATAGGTGCACAGTTTGCGCTAAACATCGCTTAGAAATCGTTTTGGACACACCCGATGGTACTCCTAGATGACGAGGCTCAAGTTGATGCTCATTTTGGTCTATTTGGAGATAGTGCTAACCTTGACGCAAGATAGGTGCACGGTTTACAACGAATGTACCGTAGGCTCAAAAATCATTTTGGATGCACCCGATGGATCTCCTAGGTGACATTGGTCATGTGCAATCTCGTTTTAATCCATTTAGAGATAGTGGTATTGTCAGTTCAAGATAGTTGCACTGTTTGCGCCAAACGTACCATAGGCACAAAAATCGTTTTGGACGCACCCGTTGGTAGTCCTAGGTGACGAGGCTTTACTGGATGCTCGTTTTGGTTGGTTCGGAGATAGTGCTAATCTTGATGCGAGATTGGTGCACGGTTTGTGTCGTATGTACCATAGGCTCAGAAATCATTTTGGAAGCACCCGATGGGTACTCCTAGGTGACGAGGCTTAAGTGGATGCTCGTTTTGGTCCGTTTGGAGATAGTGCTAATCTTGATGCGAGATTGGTGCACGGTTTGCGTCGAACGTACCATAGGCGCAGAAATCATTTTGGACACACCCGATGGATCTCCTATGTGACATTAGCCATGTGGAATCTCGTTTCAATCCATTTAGAGATAGTGGTATTATCAGTTCACCATAATTGCACAGTTTGTGCCAAACGTACCATAGGCACAGAAATTGTTTTGGACGCACTCGATGGTACTCCTAGGTGACAAGGCTCAAGTGGATGCACGTCTTGGTCTGTTTGGAGAGAGTGCTAATCATGACGCAAGATAGGTGCACGGTTTGCGCCGAACGTACCATAGGCTCAGAAATCATTTTGTCCGCACCCGATGGATCTTCTCAGTGACATTGGTCATCTGGAATCTCGTTTCAATCCATTTGGAGACAGTGTTAGTGTCAGTGCAAGATAGGTGCACAGTTTGCGCTAAACATCGCTTAGAAATTGTTTTGGACACACCCGATGGTACTCCTAGATGACGAGGCTCAAGTTGATGCTCATTTTGGTCTATTTGGAGATAGTGCTAACCTTGACGCAAGATAGGTGCATGGTTTACAACGAATGTACCGTAGGCTCAAAAATCATTTTGGATGCACCCGATGGATCTCCTAGGTGACATTGGTCATGTGCAATCTCGTTTCAATCCATTTAGAGATTGTGGTATTGTCAGTTCAAGATAGTTGCACTGTTTGCGCCAAACGTACCATAGGCACAGAAATCGTTTTGGACGCACCCGATGGTAGTCCTAGGTGACGAGGCTTAAGTGGATGCTCGTTTTGGTCGGTTCGGAGATAGTGCTAATCTTGATACGAGATTGGTGCACGGTTCGTGTCGTACGTACCATAGGCTCAGAAATCATTTTGGACGCACCCGATGGGTACTCCTAGGTGACGAGGCTTAAGTGGATGCTCGTTTTGGTCCGTTTGGAGACGTGCTAATCTTGATGCGAGATTGGTGCACGGTTTGCGTCGAACGTACCATAGGCTCAGAAATCGTTTTGGACGCACCCGATGGATCTCCTATGTGACATTAGCCATGTGGAATCTCGTTTCAATCAATTTAGAGATAGTGGTATTGTCAGTACACCATAGTTGCACTGTTTGCGCCAGACGTACCATAGGCACAGAAATCGTTTTGGACGCACCCAATGGTACTCCTAGGTGATGAGGCTTAAGTGGATGCTCGTTTTAGTCTGTTTGGAGACAGTGCTAATCATGACGCAAGATAGGTGCACGGTTTGCGCCGAACGTACCATAGGCTCAGAAATCATTTTGTCCGCACCCGATGGATCTTCTCAGTGACATTGGTCATGTGGAATCTCGTTTCAATCCATTTAGAGATAGTGGTATTGTCAGTTCACCATAGTTGCACTGTTTGCGCCAAACGTACCATAGGCACAGAAATCGTTTTGGATGCACCCGATGGTACTCCTAGGTGACGAGGCTCAAGTGGATGCTCGTTTTGGTCTGTTTGGAGACAGTGCTAATCTTGACGCAAGATAGGTGCACTGTTTGCGTCGAACGTAACATAGGCGTAGAAATCATTTTGGATGCACCCGATGGATCTTCTCAGTGACATTGGTCATTTGGAATCTCGTTTCAATCCATTTGGAGACAGTGGTAGTGTCAGTGCAAGATAGGTGCATAGTTTGCGCTAAACATCACTCAGAAATCGTTTTGGACGCACCCGATGGTACTCCTAGATGACGAGGCTCAAGTTGATGCTCATTTTGGTCTATTTGGAGATAGTGCTAACCTTGACGCAAGATAGGTGCACGGTTTACAACGAATGTACCGTAGGCTCAAAAATCATTTTGGATGCACCCGATGGATCTCCTAGGTGACATTGGTCTTGTGCAATCTCGTTTCAATCCATTTAGAGATAGTGGTATTGTCAGTTCAAGATAGTTGCACTGTTTGCGCCAAACGTACCATAGGCACAGAAATCGTTTTGGACGCACCCGATGGTAGTCCTAGGTGATGAGGCTTAAGTGGATGCTCGTTTTGGTCGGTTCGGAGATAGTGCTAATCTTGATGCGAGATTGGTGCACGGTTTGTGTCATAAGTACCATAGGCTCAGAAAATCATTTTGGACGCACCCGATGGGTACTCCTAGGTGACGAGGCTTAAGTGGATGCTCGTTTTGGTCCGTTTGGAGATAGTGCTAATCTTGATGCGAGATTGGTGCACGGTTTGCGTCGAACGTACCATAGGCTCAGAAATCATTTTGGACGCACCCGATGGATCTCCTATGTGACATTAGCCATGTGGAATCTCGTTTCAATCCATTTAGAGATAGTGGTATTGTTAGTTCACCATAATTGCACTGTTTGCGCCAAACGTACCATAGGCACAGAAATCATTTTGGATGCACCTGATGGTACTCCTAGGTGACGAGGCTTAAGTGGATGCTCGTTTTGGTCTATTTGGAGACAGTGCTAATCATGACGCAAGATAGGTGCACGGTTTGCGCCGAACGTACCATAGGCTCAGAAATCATTTTGTCCACACCCGATGGATCTTCTCAGTGACATTGGTCATGTGGAATCTCGTTTCAATCCATTTAGAGATAGTCGTATTGTCAGTTCACCATAGTTGCATTGTTTGCGCCAAACGTACCTTAGGCTTAGAAATCGTTTTGGACGCACCCGATGGTACTCCTAGGTGACGAGGCTTAAGTGGATGCTCGTTTTGGTCTGTTCGGAGATAGTGCTAATCTTGATGCGAGATTGGTGCATGGTTTGCGTCGAACGTACCATAGGCTCAGAAATCATTTTGGACACACCCAATGGATCTGCAATGTGACATTGGTCATGTGGAATCTCGTTTCAATCCGTTTGGAGACAGTGGTAGTGTTTGTGCAAGATGGGTACACTGTTTGTGCCAAACATCACTTAGAAATTGTTTTGGACGCACCCGATGGTACTCCTAGGTGACGAGGCTCAAGTGGATGCTCGTTTTGGTCTGTTTGGAGACAGTGCTAATCTTGACGCAAGATAGGTGCACTGTTTGCGTCGAACGTAACATAGGCTCAGAAATCATTTTGGATGCACCCGATGGATCTTCTCAGTGACATTGGTCATTTGGAATCTTGTTTCAATCCATTTGGAGACAGTGGTAGTGTCAGTGCAAGATAGGTGCACAGTTTGCGCTAAACATCGCTTAGAAATTGTTTTGGACACACCCAATGGTACTCCTAGATGACGAGGCTCAAGTTGATGCTCATTTTGGTCTATTTGGAGATAGTGCTAACCTTGACGCAAGATAGGTGCACGGTTTCCAATGAATGTACCGTAGGCTCAAAAATCATTTTGGATGCACCCGATGGATCTCCTAGGTGACATTGGTCTTGTGCAATCTCGTTTCAATCCATTTAGAGATAGTGGTATTGTCAGTTCAAGATAGTTGCACAGTTTGCGCCAAACGTACCATAGGCACAAAAATCGTTTCGGACGCACCCGATGGTAGTCCTAGGTGACGAGGCTTAAGTGGATGCTCGTTTTGGTCGGTTCGGAGATAGTGCTAATCTTGATGCGAGATTGGTGCACGGTTTGTGTCGTACGTACCATAGGCTCAGAAATCATTTTAGATGCACCCGATGGATCTCCTATGTGACATTAGCCATGTGGAATCTTGTTTCAATCCATTTAGAGATAGTGTATTGTCAGTTCACCATAATTGCACTGTTTGCGCCAAATGTACCATAGGCACAGAAATCGTTTTGGACGCACCCGATGGTACTCCTAGGTGATGAGGCTTAAGTGGATGCTCATTTTGGTCTGTTTGGAGACAGTGCTAACAATGACGCAAGATAGGTGCACGGTTTGCGCCGAACGTACCATAGACTCAGAAATCATTTTGTCCGCACCCGATGGATCTTCTCAGTGACATTGGTCATGAGGAATCTCGTTTCAATCCATTTAGAGATAGTGGTATTGTCAGCTCACCATAGTTGCACTGTTTGCGCCAAATGTACCATAGGCTTAGAAATCGTTTTGGATGCACCCGATGGTACTCCTAGGTGACGAGGCTTAAGTGGATGCTCGTTTTGGTCTGTTCGGAGATAGTGCTAATCTTAATGCGAGATTGGTGCACGGTTTGCGTCGAACATACCATAGGCTCAGAAATCATTTTGGACACACCCGATGGATCTGCAATGTGACATTGGTCATGTGGAATCTCGTTTCAATCCATTTGGAGACAGTGGTAGTGTCAGTGCAAGATAGGTACACTGTTTGTGTCAAACGTCACTCAGAAATCGTTTTGGAAGCACCCGATGGTACTCCTAGGTGACGAGGCTCAAGTGGATGCTCGTTTAGGTCTGTTTGGAGACAGTGCTAATCTTGACGCAAGATAGGTGCATAGTTTGCGCCGAACATACCATAGGCTCAGAAATCATTTTGGACGCACCCGATGGATCTTCTCAGTGACATTGGTCATTTGGAATCTCGTTTCAATCTATTTGGAGACAGTGTTAGTGTTAGTGCAAGATAGGTGCACAGTTTGCACTAAACATCTTTTAGAAATCGTTTTGGACACACCCAATGGTACTCCTAGATGACGAGGCTCAAGTTGATGCTCATTTTCGTCTATTTGGAGATAGTACTAACCTTGACGCAAGATAGGTGCACGGTTTACAACGAATGTACCGTAGGCTCAAAAATCATTTTGGATGCACCCGATGGATCTCCTAGGTGACATTGGTCATGTGCAATCTCGTTTCAATCCATTTAGAGATAGTGGTATTGTCAGTTCAAGATAGTTGCACTGTTTGCGCCGCACAGAAATCGTGTTGGACGCACCCGATGGTACTCCTAGGTGACGAGGCTGAAGTGGATGCTCGTTTTGGTCTGTTTGGGGATAGTGCTAACCTTGATGCGAGATTGGTGCCCGATTTGCGTCGAACGTACCATAGGCTCGGAAATCATTTTGGACGCACTCGATGGTACTCCTAGGTGATAAGGCTCAAGTGGATGCTCGTTTTGGTCTGTTTAGCCATAGTGCTAACCTTGACGCAAGATAGGTGCACGGTTTGCGCGAACGTAGCATAGGCTCAGAAATCGTTTTGGATGCACCCGATGGATCTCCTATGTGACTTTGGTCATGTGGAATCTTGTTTCAATCCATTTGGTGATAGTGGCAGTGTTAGTGCAAGTTATGTGCACGGTTTGCGCTAAACGTACCATAGGCACAGAAATCGTGTTGGACGCACCCGATGGTACTCCTAGGTGACGAGGCTCAAGTGGATGCTTGTTTTGGTCTGTTTGGGGATAGTGCTAACCTTGATGCGAGATTGGTGCACGATTTGCGTCGAACGTACCATAGGCTCGGAAATCATTTTGGACGCGCTCGATGGTACTCCTAGGTGATAAGGCTCAAGTGGATGCTCGTTTTGGTCTGTTTAGCCATAGTGCTAACCTTGACGCAAGATAGGTGCACGGTTTGCGCCGAACGTAGCATAGGCTCAGAAATTGTTTTGGATGCACCCGATGGATCTCCTATGTGACTTTGGTCATGTGGAATCTCGTTTCAATCCATTTGGTGATAGTGGCAGTGTTAGTGCAAGTTATGTGCACGGTTTGCGCTAAACGTACCATAGGCACAGAAATCGTGTTGGACGCACCCGATGGTACTCCTAGGTGACGAGGCTCAAGTGGATGCTTGTTTTGGTCTGTTTGGGGATAGTGCTAACCTTGATGCGAGATTGGTGCACGATTTGCGTCGAACGTACCATAGGCTCGGAAATCATTTTGGACGCGCTCGATGGTACTCCTAGGTGATAAGGCTCAAGTGGATGCTCGTTTTGGTCTGTTTAGCCATAGTGCTAACCTTGACGCAAGATAGGTGCACGGTTTGCGCCGAACGTAGCATAGGCTCAGAAATCGTTTTGGATGCACCCGATGGATCTCCTATGTGACTTTGGTCATGTGGAATCTCGTTTCAATCCATTTGGTGACAGTGGCAGTGTTAGTGCAAGTTACATGCACGGTTTGCGCTAAACGTACCATAGGCACAGAAATCGTGTTGGACGCACCCGATGGTACTCCTAGGTGACGAGGCTCAAGTGGATGCTCGTTTTGGTCTGTTTGGGGATAGTGCTAACCTTGATGCGAGATTGGTGCCCGATTTGCGTCGAACGTACCATAGGCTCGGAAATCATTTTGGACGCGCTCGATGGTACTCCTAGGTGATAAGGCTCAAGTGGATGCTCGTTTTGGTCTATTTGGCCATAGTGCTAACCTTGACGCAAGATAGGTGCACGGTTTGCGCGAAGGTAGCATAGGCTCAGAAATCGTTTTGGATGCACCCGATGGATCTCCTATGTGACTTTGGCCATGTGGAATCTCGTTTCAATCCATTTGGTGATAGTGGCAGTGTTAGTGCAAGTTACGTGCACGGTTTGCGCTAAACGTACCATAGGCACAGAAATCGTGTTGGACGCACCCGATGGTACTCCTAGGTGACGAGGCTCAAGTGGATGCTCGTTTTGGTCTGTTTGGGGATAGTGCTAACCTTGATGCGAGATTGGTGCACGATTTGCGTCGAACGTACCATAGGCTCGGAAATCATTTTGGACGCGCTCGATGGTACTCCTAGGTGATAAGGCTCAAGTGGATGCTCGTTTTGGTCTGTTTAGACATAGTGCTAACCTTGACGCAAGATAGGTGCACGGTTTGCGCCGAACGTAGCATAGGCTCTGAAATCGTTTTGGATGCACCCGATGGATCTCCTATGTGACTTTGGTCATGTGGAATCTCGTTTCAATCCATTTGGTGACAGTGGCAATGTTAGTGCAAGTTACGTGCACGGTTTGCGCTAAACGTACCATAGGCACAGAAATCGTGTTGGACGCACCCGATGGTACTCCTAGGTGACGAGGCTCAAGTGGATGCTCGTTTTGGTCTGTTTGGGGATAGTGCTAACCTTGATGCGAGATTGGTGCACGATTTGCGTCGAACGTACCATAGGCTCGGAAATCATTTTGGACGCGCTCAATGGTACTCCTAGGTGATAAGGCTCAAGTGGAAGCTCGTTTTGGTCTGTTTAGCCATAGTGCTAACCTTGACGCAAGATAGGTGCACGTTTGCGCAAACGTAGCATAGGCTCAGAAATCGTTTTGGATGCACCCGATGGATCTCCTATGTGACTTTGGTCATGTGGAATCTCGTTTCAATCCATTTGGTGACAGTGGCAGTGTTAGTGCAAGTTACGTGCACGGTTTGCGCTAAACGTACCATAGGCACAGAAATCGTGTTGGACGCACCCGATGGTACTCCTAGGTGACGAGGCTCAAGTGGATGCTCGTTTGGGTCTATTTGGGGATAGTGCTAACCTTGATGCGAGATTGGTGCACGATTTGCGTCGAACGTACCATAGGCTCGGAAATCATTTTGGACGCGCTCGATGGTACTCCTAGGTGATAAGGCTCAAGTGGATGCTCGTTTTGGTCTGTTTAGACATAGTGCTAACCTTGACGCAAGATAGGTGCACGGTTTGCGCCGAACGTAGCATAGGCTCAGAAATCATTTTGGATGCACCCGATGGATCTCCTAAGTGACTTTGGTCATGTGGAATCTCGTTTCAATCCATTTGGTGACAGTGGCAGTGTTAGTGCAAGTTACGAGCACGGTTTGCGCTAAACGTACCATAGGCACAGAAATCGTGTTGGACGCACCCGATGGTACTCCTAGGTGACGAGGCTCAAGTGGATGCTCGTTTTGGTCTGTTTGGGGATAGTGCTAACCTTGATGCGAGATTGGTGCCCGATTTGCGTCGAACGTACCATAGGCTCGGAAATCATTTTGGACGCGCTCGATGGTACTCCAAGGTGATAAGGCTCAAGTGGATGCTCGTTTTGGTCTGTTTAGCCATAGTGCTAACCTTGACGCAAGATAGGTGCACGGTTTGTGCGAACGTAGCATAGGCTCAGAAATCGTTTTGGATGCACCCGATGGATCTCCTATGTGACTTTGGTCATGTGGAATCTCGTTTCAATCCATTTGGTGACATGGCAGTGTTAGTGCAAGTTACGTGCACGGTTTGCGCTAAACGTACCATAGGCACAGAAAATCGTGTTGGACGCACCCGATGGTACTCCTAGGTGACGAGGCTCAAGTGGATGCTCGTTTTGGTCTGTTTGGGGATAGTGCTAACCTTGATGCGAGATTGGTGCCCGATTTGCGTCGAACGTACCATAGGCTCGGAAATCATTTTGGACGCGCTCGATGGTACTCCTAGGTGATAAGGCTCAAGTGGATGCTCGTTTTGGTCTGTTTAGCCATAGTGCTAACCTTGACGCAAGATAGGTGCACTTTTTGCGTGAACGTAGCATAGGCTTAGAAATCGTTTTGGATGCACCCGATGGATCTCCTATGTGACTTTGGTCATGTGGAACCTCTTTTCAATCCATTTGGTGACAGTGGCAGTGTTAGTGCAAGTTACGTGCACGGTTTGCGCTAAACGTACCATAGGCACAGAAATCGTGTAGGACGCACCCGATGGTACTCCTAGGTGACGAGGCTCAAGTGGATCCTCGTTTTGGTCTGTTTGGGTATAGTGCTAACCTTGATGCGAGATTGGTGCATGATTTGCGTCGAACGTACCATAGGCTCGGAAATCATTTTGGACGCGCTCGATGGTACTCCTAGGTGATAAGGCTCAAGTGGATGCTCGTTTTGGTCTGTTTAGACATAGTGCTAACCTTGACGCAAGATAGGTGCACGGTTTGCGCCGAACGTAGCATAGGCTCAGAAATCGTTCTGGATGCACCCGATGGAACTCCTATGTGACTTTGGTCATGTGGAATCTTGTTTCAATCCATTTGGTGACAGTGGCAGTGTTAGTGCAAGTTACGTGCACGGTTTGCGCTAAACGTACCATAGGCATAGAAATCGTGTTGGACGCACCCGATGGTACTCCTAGGTGACGAGGCTCAAGTGGATGCTCGTTTTGGTCTGTTTGGGGATAGTGCTAACCTTGATGCGAGATTGGTGCACGATTTGCGTCGAACGTACCATAGGCTCGGAAATCATTTTGGACGCGCTCGATGGTACTCCTAGGTGATAAGGCTCAAGTGGATGCTCGTTTTGGTCTGTTTAGCCATAGTGCTAACCTTGACGCAAGATAGGTGCACGGTTTGCGCCGAACGTAGCATAGGCTCAGAAAATCGTTTTGGATGCACCCGATGGATCTCCTATGTGACTTTGGTCATGTGGAATCTCGTTTCAATCCATTTGGTGACAGTGGCAGTGTTAGTGCAAGTTACGTGCATGGTTTGCGCTAAACGTACCATAGGCACAGAAATCGTGTTGGACGCACCCGATGGTACTCCTAGGTGACGAGGCTCAAGTGGATGCTCGTTTTGGTCTGTTTGGGGATAGTGCTAACCTTGATGCGAGATTGGTGCCCGATTTGCGTCGAACGTACCATAGGCTCGGAAATCATTTTGGACGCGCTCGATGGTACTCCAAGGTGATAAGGCTCAAGTGGATGCTCGTTTTGGTCTGTTTAGCCATAGTGCTAACCTTGACGCAAGATAGGTGCACGGTTTGTGCGAACGTAGCATAGGCTCAGAAATCGTTTTGGATGCACCCGATGGATCTCCTATGTGACTTTGGTCATGTGGAATCTCGTTTCAATCCATTTGGTGACATGGCAGTGTTAGTGCAAGTTACGTGCACGGTTTGCGCTAAACGTACCATAGGCACAGAAAATCATGTTGGACGCACCCGATGGTACTCCTAGGTGACGAGGCTCAAGTGGATGCTCGTTTTGGTCTGTTTGGGGATAGTGCTAACCTTGATGCGAGATTGGTGCCCGATTTGCGTCGAACGTACCATAGGCTCGGAAATCATTTTGGACGCGCTCGATGGTACTCCTAGGTGATAAGGCTCAAGTGGATGCTCGTTTTGGTCTGTTTAGCCATAGTGCTAACCTTGACGCAAGATAGGTGCACGGTTTGCGCGAACGTATCATAGGCTTAGAAATCGTTTTGGATGCACCCGATGGATCTCCTATGTGACTTTGGTCATGTGGAACCTCGTTTCAATCCATTTGGTGACAGTGGCAGTGTTAGTGCAAGTTACGTGCACGGTTTGCGCTAAACGTACCATAGGCACAGAAATCGTGTTGGACGCACCCGATGGTACTCCTAGGTGACGAGGCTCAAGTGGATCCTCGTTTTGGTCTGTTTGGGTATAGTGCTAACCTCGATGCGAGATTGGTGCATGATTTGCGTCGAACGTACCATAGGCTCGGAAATCATTTTGGACGCGCTCGATGGTACTCCTAGGTGATAAGGCTCAAGTGGATGCTCGTTTTGGTCTGTTTAGACATAGTGCTAACCTTGACGCAAGATAGGTGCACGGTTTGCGCCGAACGTAGCATAGGCTCAGAAATCGTTCTGGATGCACCCGATGGAACTCCTATGTGACTTTGGTCATGTGGAATCTTGTTTCAATCCATTTGGTGACAGTGGCAGTGTTAGTGCAAGTTACGTGCACGGTTTGCGCTAAACGTACCATAGGCATAGAAATCGTGTTGGACGCACCCGATGGTACTCCTAGGTGACGAGGCTCAAGTGGATGCTCGTTTTGGTCTGTTTGGGGACAGTGCTAACCTTGATGCGAGATTGATGCACGATTTGCGTCGAACGTACCATAGGCTCGGAAATCATTTTGGACGCGCTCGATGGTACTCCTAGGTGATAAGGCTCAAGTGGATGCTCGTTTTGGTCTGTTTAGCCATAGTGCTAACCTTGACGCAAGATAGGTGCACGGTTTGCGCGAACGTAGCATAGGCTCAGAAATCGTTTTGGATGCACCCGATGGATCTCCTATGTGACTTTGGTCATGTGGAACCTCTTTTCAATCCATTTGGTGACAGTGGCAGTGTTAGTGCAAGTTACGTGCACGGTTTGCGCTAAACGTACCATAGGCACAGAAATCGTGTAGGACGCACCCGATGGTACTCCTAGGTGACGAGGCTCAAGTGGATCCTCGTTTTGGTCTGTTTGGGTATAATGCTAACCTTGATGCGAGATTGGTGCATGATTTGCGTCGAACGTACCATAGGCTCGGAAATCATTTTGGACGCGCTCGATGGTACTCCTAGGTGATAAGGCTCAAGTGGATGCTCGTTTTGGTCTGTTTAGACATAGTGCTAACCTTGACGCAAGATAGGTGCACGGTTTGCGCCGAACGTAGCATAGGCTCAGAAATCGTTCTGGATGCACCCGATGGAACTCCTATGTGACTTTGGTCATGTGGAATCTTGTTTCAATCCATTTGGTGACAGTGGCAGTGTTAGTGCAAGTTACGTGCACGGTTTGCGCTAAACGTACCATAGGCATAGAAATCGTGTTGGACGCACCCGATGGTACTCCTAGGTGACGAGGCTCAAGTGGATGCTCGTTTTGGTCTGTTTGGGGATAGTGCTAACCTTGATGCGAGATTGGTGCACGATTTGCGTCGAACGTACCATAGGCTCGGAAATCATTTTGGACGCGCTCGATGGTACTCCTAGGTGATAAGGCTCAAGTGGATGCTCGTTTTGGTCTGTTTAGCCATAGTGCTAACCTTGACGCAAGATAGGTGCACGGTTTGCGCCGAACGTAGCATAGGCTCAGAAAATCGTTCTGGATGCACCCGATGGATCTCCTATGTGACTTTGGTCATGTGGAATCTCGTTTCAATCCATTTGGTGACAGTGGCAGTGTTAGTGCAAGTTACGTGCATGGTTTGCGCTAAACGTACCATAGGCACAGAAATCGTGTTGGACGCACCCGATGGTACTCCTAGGTGACGAGGCTCAAGTGGATGCTCGTTTTGGTCTGTTTGGGGATAGTGCTAACCTTGATGCGAGATTGGTGCCCGATTTGCGTCGAACGTACCATAGGCTCGGAAATCATTTTGGACGCGCTCGATGGTACTCCAAGGTGATAAGGCTCAAGTGGATGCTCGTTTTGGTCTGTTTAGCCATAGTGCTAACCTTGACGCAAGATAGGTGCACGGTTTGTGCGAACGTAGCATAGGCTCAGAAATCGTTTTGGATGCACCCGATGGATCTCCTATGTGACTTTGGTCATGTGGAATCTCGTTTCAATCCATTTGGTGACATGGCAGTGTTAGTGCAAGTTACGTGCACGGTTTGCGCTAAACGTACCATAGGCACAGAAAATCGTGTTGGACGCACCCGATGGTACTCCTAGGTGACGAGGCTCAAGTGGATGCTCGTTTTGGTCTGTTTGGGGATAGTGCTAACCTTGATGCGAGATTGGTGCCCGATATGCGTCGAACGTACCATAGGCTCGGAAATCATTTTGGACGCGCTCGATGGTACTCCTAGGTGATAAGGCTCAAGTGGATGCTCGTTTTGGTCTGTTTAGCCATAGTGCTAACCTTGACGCAAGATAGGTGCACGGTTTGCGCGAACGTAGCATAGGCTCAGAAATCGTTCTGGATGCACCCGATGGATCTACTATGTGACTTTGGTCATGTGGAACCTCGTTTCAATCCATTTGGTGACAGTGGCAGTGTTAGTGCAAGTTACGTGCACGGTTTGCGCTAAACGTACCATAGGCACAGAAATCGTGTTGGACGCACCCGATGGTACTCCTAGGTGACGAGGCTCAAGTGGATCCTCGTTTTGGTCTGTTTGGGTATAGTGCTAACCTCGATGCGAGATTGGTGCATGATTTGCGTCGAACGTACCATAGGCTCGGAAATCATTTTGGACGCGCTCGATGGTACTCCTAGGTGATAAGGCTCAAGTGGATGCTCGTTTTGGTATGTTTAGACATAGTGCTAACCTTGACGCAAGATAGGTGCACGGTTTGCGCCGAACGTAGCATAGGCTCAGAAATCGTTCTGGATGCACCCGATGGAACTCCTATGTGACTTTGGTCATGTGGAATCTTGTTTCAATCCATTTGGTGACAGTGGCAGTGTTAGTGCAAGTTACGTGCACGGTTTGCGCTAAACGTACCATAGGCATAGAAATCGTGTTGGACGCACCCGATGGTACTCCTAGGTGACGAGGCTCAAGTGGATCCTCGTTTTGGTCTGTTTGGGGACAGTGCTAACCTTGATGCGAGATTGATGCACGATTTGCGTCGAACGTACCATAGGCTCGGAAATCATTTTGGACGCGCTCGATGGTACTCCTAGGTGATAAGGCTCAAGTGGATGCTCGTTTTGGTCTGTTTAGCCATAGTGCTAACGTTGACGCAAGATAGGTGCACGGTTTGCGCGAACGTAGCATAGGCTCAGAAATCGTTCTGGATGCACCCGATGGATCTCCTATGTGACTTTGGTCATGTGGAATCTCGTTTCAATCCATTTGGTGACAGTGGCAGTGTTAGTGCAAGTTACGTGCACGGTTTGCGCTAAACGTACCATAGGCACAGAAATCGTGTTGGACGCACCCGATGGTACTCCTAGGTGACGAGGCTCAAGTGGATCCTCGTTTTGGTCTGTTTGGGGACAGTGCTAACCTTGATGCGAGATTGATGCACGATTTGCGTCGAACGTACCATAGGCTCGGAAATCATTTTGGACGCGCTCGATGGTACTCCTAGGTGATAAGGCTCAAGTGGATGCTCGTTTTGGTCTGTTTAGCCATAGTGCTAACCTTGACGCAAGATAGGTGCACGGTTTGCGCCGAACGTAGCATAGGCTCAGAAATCGTTCTGGATGCACCCGATGGATCTCCTTTGTGACTTTGGTCATGTGGAATCTCGTTTCAATCCATTTGGTGACAGTGGCAGTGTTAGTGTAAGTTACGTGCACGGTTTGCGCTAAATTTATCATAGGCACAGAAATCGTGTTGGACGCACCCGATGGTACTCCTAGGTGACGAGGCTCAAGTGGTTGCTCGTTTTGGTCTGTTTGGGGACAGTGCTAACCTTGATGCGAGATTGGTGCACGATTTGCGTCGAACGTACCATAGGCTCGGAAATCATTTTGGACGCGCTCGATGGTACTCCTAGGTGATAAGGCTCAAGTGGATGCTCGTTTTGGTCTGTTTAGCCATAGTGCTAACCTTGACGCAAGATAGGTGCACGGTTTGCGCGAACGTAGCATAGGCTCAGAAATCGTTCTGGATGCACCCGATGGATCTCCTATGTGACTTTGGTCATGTGGAATCTCGTTTCAATCCATTTGGTGACAGTGGCAGTGTTAGTGTAAGTTACGTGCACGGTTTGCGCTAAACGTACCATAGGCACAGAAATCGTGTTGGACGCACCCGATGGTACTCCTAGGTGACGAGGCTCAAGTGGATGCTTGTTTTGGTCTGTTTGGGGACAGTGCTAACCTTGATGCGAGATTGGTGCACGATTTGCGTCGAACGTACCATAGGCTCGGAAATCATTTTGGACGCGCTCGATGGTACTCCTAGGTGATAAGGCTCAAGTGGATGCTCGTTTTGGTCTGTTTAGACATAGTGCTAACGTTGACGCAAGATAGGTGCACGGTTTGCGCCGAACGTAGCATAGGCTTTGAAATCGTTCTGGATGCACCCGATGGATCTCCTATGTGACTTTGGTCATGTGGAATCTCGTTTCAATCCATTTGGTGACAGTGGCAGTGTTAGTGCAAGTTACGTGCACGGTTTGCGCTAAACGTACCATAGGCACAGAAATCGTGTTGGACGCACCCGATGGTACTCCTAGGTGACGAGGCTCAAGTGGATCCTCGTTTTGGTCTGTTTGGGGACAGTGCTAACCTTGATGCAAGATTGGTGCACGATTTGCGTCGAACGTACCATAGGCTCGGAAATCATTTTGGACGCGCTCGATGGTACTCCTAGGTGATAAGGCTCAAGTGGATGCTCGTTTTGGTCTGTTTAGACATAGTGCTAACCTTGACGCAAGATAGGTGCACGGTTTGCGCCGAACGTAGCATAGGCTCAGAAATCGTTCTGGATGCACCCGATGGATCTCCTATGTGACTTTGGTCATGTGGAATCTCGTTTCAATCCATTTGATGACAGTGGCAGTGTTAGTGCAAGTTACGTGCACGGTTTGCGCTAAACGTACCATAGGCATAGAAATCGTGTTGGACGCACTAGATGGTACTCCTAGGTGACGAGGCTCAAGTGGATCCTCGTTTTGGTCTGTTTGGGGACAGTGCTAAACTTGATGCGAGATTGGTGCACGATTTGCGTCGAACGTACCATAGGCTCGGAAATCATTTTGGATGCGCTCGATGGTACTCCTAGGTGATAAGGCTCAAGTGGATGCTCGTTTTGGTCTGTTTAGACATAGTGCTAACCTTGACGCAAGATAGGTGCACGGTTTGCGCCAAACGTAGCATAGGCTCAGAAATCGTTCTGGATGCACCCGATGGATCTCCTATGTGACTTTGGTCATGTGGAATCTCGTTTCAATCCATTTGGTGACAGTGGCAGTGTTAGTGCAAGTTACGTGCACGGTTTGCGCTAAACGTACCATAGGCACAGAAATCGTGTTGGACGCACCCGATGGTACTCCTAGGTGACGAGGCTCAAGTGGATGCTCGTTTTGGTCTGTTTGGGGATAGTGCTAACCTTGATGCGAGATTGGTGCACGGTTTGCGTCGAACGTACCATAGGCTCGGAAATCATTTTGGACGCGCTCGATGGTACTCCTAGGTGATAAGGCTCAAGTGGATGCTCATTTTGGTCTGTTTAGACATAGTGCTAACCTTGACGCAAGATAGGTGCACGGTTTGCGCCGAACGTAGCATAGGCTCAGAAATCGTTCTGGATGCACCCGATGGATCTCCTATGTGACTTTGGTCATGTGGAATCTCGTTTCAATCCATTTGGTGACAGTGGCAGTGTTAGTGCAAGTTACGTGCACGGTTTGCGCTAAACGTACCATAGGCACAGAAATCGTGTTGGACGCACCCGATGGTACTCCTAGGTGACGAGGCTCAAGTGGATGCTTGTTTTGGTCTGTTTGGGGACAGTGCCAACCTTGATGCGAGATTGGTGCACGATTTGCGTCGAACGTACCATAGGCTCGGAAATCATTTTGGACGCGCTCGATGGTACTCCTAGGTGATAAGGCTCAAGTGGATGCTCGTTTTGGTCTGTTTAGCCATAGTGCTAACGTTGACGCAAGATAGGTGCATGGTTTGCGCGAACGTAGCATAGGCTCAGAAATCGTTCTGGATGCACCCGATGGATCTCCTATGTGACTTTGGTCATGTGGAATCTCGTTTCAATCCATTTGGTGACAGTGGCAGTGTTAGTGCAAGTTACGTGCACGGTTTGCGCTAAACGTACCATAGGCACGGAAATCGTGTTGGACGCACCCGATGGTACTCCTAGGTGATGAGGCTCAAGTGGATGCTCGTTTTGGTCTGTTTGGGGACAGTGCTAACCTTGATGCGAGATTGGTGCATGATTTGCGTCGAACGTACCATAGGCTCAGAAATCATTTTGGACGCGCTCGATGGTACTCCTAGGTGATAAGGCTCAAGTGGATGCTCGTTTTGGTCTGTTTAGCCATAGTGCTAACGTTGACGCAAGATAGGTGCATGGTTTGCGCGAACGTAGCATAGGCTCAGAAATCGTTCTGGATGCACCCGATGGATCTCCTATGTGACTTTGGTCATGTGGAATCTCGTTTCAATCCATTTGGTGACAGTGGCAGTGTTAGTGCAAGTTACGTGCACGGTTTGCGCTAAACGTACCATAGGCACAGAAATCGTGTTGGACGCACCCGATGGTACTCCTAGGTGACGAGGCTCAAGTGGATGCTCGTTTTGGTCTGTTTGGGGACAGTGCTAACCTTGATGCGGGATTGGTGCACGATTTGCGTCGAACGTACCATAGGCTCAGAAATTATTTTGGACGCGCTCGATGGTACTCCTAGGTGATAAGGCTCAAGTGGATGCTCGTTTTGGTCTGTTTAGCCATAGTGCTAACCTTGACGCAAGATAGGTGCATGGTTTGCGCGAACATAGCATAGGCTCAGAAATCGTTTTGGATGCACCCGATGGATCTCCTATGTGACTTTGGTCATGTGGAATCTCGTTTCAATCCATTTGGTGACAGTGGCAGTGTTAGTGCAAGTTACGTGCACGGTTTGCGCTAAACGTACTATAGGCACAGAAATCATGTTGGACGCACCCGATGGTACTCCTAGGTGACGAGGCTCAAGTGGATGCTCGTTTTGGTCTGTTTGGGGATAGTGCTAACCTTTATGCGGGATTGGTGCACGATTTGCGTCGAACGTACCATAGGCTCAGAAATCATTTTGGACGCGCTCGATGGTACTCCTAGGTGATAAGGCTCATGTGGATGCTCGTTTTGGTCTGTTTAGCCATAGTGCTAACCTTGACGCAAGATAGGTGCACGGTTTGCGCGAACGTAGCATAGGCTCAGAAATCATTTTGGATGCACCCGATGGATCTCCTATGTGACTTTGGTCATGTGGAATCTCGTTTCAATCCATTTGGTGACAGTGGCAGTGTTAGTGCAAGTTACGTGCACGGTTTGCGCTAAACGTACCATAGGCACTGAAATCGTGTTGGACGCACCCGATAGTACTCCTAGGTGACGAGGCTCAAGTGGATCCTCGTTTTGGTCTGTTTGGGGACAGTGCTAACCTTGATGCGAGATTGGTGCACGATTTGCGTCGAACGTACCATAGGCTCGGAAATCATTTTAGATGCGCTCGATGGTACTCCTAGGTGATAAGGCTCAAGTGGATGCTCGTTTTGGTCTGTTTAGACATAGTGCTAACCTTGACGCAAGATAGGTGCACGGTTTGCGCCGAACGTAGCATAGGCTCAGAAATCGTTTTGGATGCACCCGATGGATCTCCTATGTGACTTTGGTCATGTGGAATCTCATTTCAATCCATTTGGTGACAGTGGCAGTGTTAGTGCAAGTTACGTGCACGGTTTGCGCTAAACGTACCATAGGCACAGAAATCGTGTTGGACGCACCCGATGGTACTCCAAGGTGACGAGGCTCAAGTGGATGCTCGTTTTGGTCTGTTTGGGGATAGTGCTAACCTTTATGCGGGATTGGTGCACGATTTGCGTCGAACGTACCATAGGCTCGGAAATCATTTTGGACGCGCTCGATGGTACTCCTAGGTGATAAGGCTCAAGTGGATGTTCGTTTTGGTCTGTTTAGCCATAGTGCTAACCTTGACGCAAGATAGGTGCACGGTTTGCGCCGAACGTAGCATAGGCTCAGAAATCGTTTTGGATGCACCCGATGGATCTCCTACGTGACTTTGGTCATGTGGAATCTCGTTTCAATCCATTTGGTGACAGTGGCAGTGTTAGTGCAAGTTACGTGCACGGTTTGCGCTAAACGTACCATAGGCACAGAAATCGTGTTGGACGCACCCGATGGTACTCCTAGGTGACGAGGCTCAAGTGGATGCTCGTTTTGGTCTGTTTGGGGACAGTGCTAACCTTGATGCGAGATTGGTGCACGATTTGCGTCGAACGTACCATAGGCTCAGAAATTATTTTGGACGCGCTCGATGGTACTCCTAGGTGATAAGGCTCAAGTGGATGCTCGTTTTGGTCTGTTTAGCCATAGTGCTAACCTTGACGCAAGATAGGTGCATGGTTTGCGCGAACATAGCATAGGCTCAGAAATCATTTTGGATGCACCCGATGGATCTCCTACGTGACTTTGGTCATGTGGAATCTCGTTTCAATCCATTTGGTGACAGTGGCAGTGTTAGTGCAAGTTACGTGCACGGTTTGCGCTAAACGTACCATAGGCACTGAAATCGTGTTGGACGCACCCGATAGTACTCCTAGGTGACGAGGCTCAAGTGGATCCTCGTTTTGGTCTGTTTGGGGACAGTGCTAACCTTGATGCGAGATTGGTGCACGATTTGCGTCGAACGTACCATAGGCTCGGAAATCATTTTAGATGTGCTCGATGGTACTCCTAGGTGATAAGGCTCAAGTGGATGCTCGTTTTGGTCTGTTTAGACATAGTGCTAACCTTGACGCAAGATGCACGGTTTGCGCCGAACGTAGCATAGGCTCAGAAATCGTTTTGGATGCACCCGATGGATCTCCTATGTGACTTTGGTCATGTGGAATCTCGTTTCAATCCATTTGGTGACAGTGGCAGTGTTAGTGCAAGTTACGTGCACGGTTTGCGCTAAACGTACCATAGGCACAGAAATCGTGTTGGACGCACCCGATGGTACTCCAAGGTGACGAGGCTCAAGTGGATGCTCGTTTTGGTCTGTTTGGGGACAGTGCTAACCTTGATGCGAGATTGGTGCACGATTTGCGTCGAACGTACCATAGGCTCGGAAATCATTTTGGACGCGCTCGATGGTACTCCTAGGTGATAAGGCTCAAGTGGATGCTCGTTTTGGTCTGTTTAGCCATAGTGCTAACCTTGACGCAAGATAGGTGCACGGTTTGCGCGAACGTAGCATAGGCTCAGAAAATCGTTTTGGATGCACCCGATGGATCTCCTATGTGACTTTGGTCATGTGGAATCTCGTTTCAATCCATTTGGTGACAGTGGCAGTGTTAGTGCAAGTTACGTGCACGGTTTGCGCTAAACGTACCATAGGCATAGAAATCGTGTTGGAGGCACCCGATGGTACTCCTAGGTGACGAGGCTCAAGTGGATGCTCGTTTTGGTCTGTTTGGGGACAGTGCTAACCTTGATGCGAGATTGGTGCACGATTTGCGTCGAACGTACCATAGGCTCAGAAATTATTTTGGACGCGCTCGATGGTACTCCTAGGTGATAAGGCTCAAGTGGATGCTCGTTTTGGTCTGTTTAGCCATAGTGCTAACCTTGACGCAAGATAGGTGCATGGTTTGCGCGAACATAGCATAGGCTCAGAAATCGTTTTGGATGCACCCGATGGATCTCCTATGTGACTTTGGTCATGTGGAATCTCGTTTCAATCCATTTGGTGACAGTGGCAGTGTTAGTGCAAGTTACGTGCACGGTTTGCGCTAAACGTACTATAGGCACAGAAATCGTGTTGGACGCACCCGATGGTACTCCTAGGTGACGAGGCTCAAGTGGATGCTCGTTTTGGTCTGTTTGGGGATAGTGCTAACCTTTATGCGGGATTGGTGCACGATTTGCGTCGAACGTACCATAGGCTCGGAAATCATTTTGGACGCGCTCGATGGTACTCCTAGGTGATAAGGCTCAAGTGGATGTTCGTTTTGGTCTGTTTAGACATAGTGCTAACCTTGACGCAAGATAGGTGCACGGTATGCGCCGAACGTAGCATAGGCTCAGAAATCGTTTTGGATGCACCCGATGGATCTCCTATGTGACTTTGGTCATGTGGAATCTCGTTTCAATCCATTTGGTGATAGTGGCAGTGTTAGGGCAAGTTACGTGCACGGTTTGCGCTAAACGTACCATAGGCACAGAAATCGTGTTGGACGCACCCGATGGTACTCCTAGGTGACGAGGCACAAGTGGATGCTCGTTTTGGTCTGTTTGGGGACAGTGCTAACCTTGATGCGAGATTGGTGCACGATTTGCGTCGAACGTACCATAGGCTCGGAAATCATTTTGGACGCGCTCGATGGTACTCCTAGGTGATAAGGCTCAAGTGGATGCTCGTTTTGGTCTGTTTAGCCATAGTGCTAACCTTGACGCAAGATAGGTGCACGGTTTGCGCGAACGTAGCATAGGCTCAGAAATCGTTTTGGATGCACCCGATGGATCTCCTATGTGACTTTGGTCATGTGGAATCTCGTTTCAATCCATTTGGTGACAGTGGCAGTGTTAGTGCAAGTTACGTGCACGGTTTGCGCTAAACGTACCATAGGCATAGAAATCGTGTTGGACGCACCCGATGGTACTCCTAGGTGACGAGGCTCAAGTGGATGCTCGTTTTGGTCTGTTTGGGGACAGTGCTAACCTTGATGCGAGATTGGTGCACGATTTGCGTCGAACGTACCATAGGCTCAGAAATCATTTTGGACGCGCTCGATGGTACTCCTAGGTGATAAGGCTCAAGTGGATGCTCGTTTTGGTCTGTTTAGCCATAGTGCTAACGTTGACGCAAGATAGGTGCACGGTTTGCGCGAACGTAGCATAGGCTCAGAAATCGTTTTGGATGCACCCGATGGATCTCCTATGTGACTTTGGTCATGTGGAATCTCGTTTCAATCCATTTGGTGACAGTGGCAGTGTTAGTGCAAGTTACGTGCACGGTTTGCGCTAAACGTACCATAGGCACAGAAATCGTGTTGGACGCACCCGATGGTACTCCTAGGTGACGAGGCTCAAGTGGATCCTCGTTTTGGTCTGTTTGGGGACAGTGCTAACCTTGATGCGAGATTGGTGCACGATTTGCGTCGAACGTACCATAGGCTCGGAAATCATTTTGGATGCGCTCGATGGTACTCCTAGGTGATAAGGCTCAAGTGGATGCTCGTTTTGGTCTGTTTAGACATAGTGCTAACCTTGACGCAAGATAGGTGCACGGTTTGCGCCGAACGTAGCATAGGCTCAGAAATCGTTTTGGATGCACCCGATGGATCTCCTATGTGACTTTGGTCATGTGGAATCTCGTTTCAATCCATTTGGTGACAGTGGCAGTGTTAGTGCAAGTTACGTGCACGGTTTGCGCTAAACGTACCATAGGCACAGAAATCGTGTTGGACGCACCCGATGGTACTCCAAGGTGACGAGGCTCAAGTGGATGCTCGTTTTGGTCTGTTTGGGGACAGTGCTAACCTTGATGCGAGATTGGTGCACGATTTGCGTCGAACGTACCATAGGCTCAGAAATCATTTTGGACGCGCTCGATGGTACTCCTAGGTGATAAGACTCAAGTGGATGCTCGTTTTGGTCTGTTTAGCCATAGTGCTAACCTTGACGCAAGATAGGTGCACGGTTTGCGCGAACGTAGCATAGGCTCAGAAATCGTTTTGGATGCACCCGATGGATCTCCTATGTGACTTTGGTCATGTGGAATCTCGTTTCAATCCATTTGGTGACAGTGGCAGTGTTAGTGCAAGTTACGTGCACGGTTTGCGCTAAACGTACCATAGGCATAGAAATCGTGTTGGACGCACCCGATGGTACTCCTAGGTGACGAGGCTCAAGTGGATGCTCGTTTTGGTCTGTTTGGGGATAGTGCTAACCTTTATGCGAGATTGGTGCACGATTTGCGTCGAACGTACCATAGGCTCAGAAATTATTTTGGACGCGCTCGATGGTACTCCTAGGTGATAAGGCTCAAGTGGATGCTCGTTTTGGTCTGTTTAGACATAGTGCTAACCTAGACGCAAGATAGGTGCACGGTTTGCGCCGAACGTAGCATAGGCTCAGAAATCGTTTTGGATGCACCCGATGGATCTCCTATGTGACTTTGGTCATGTGGAATCTCGTTTCAATCCATTTGGTGATAGTGGCAGTGTTAGTGCAAGTTACGTGCACGGTTTGCGCTAAACGTACCATAGGCACAAAAATCGTGTTGGACGCACCCGATGGTACTCCTAGGTGACGAGGCTCAAGTGGATCCTCGTTTTGGTCTGTTTGGGGACAGTGCTAACCTTGATGCGAGATTGGTGCACGATTTGCGTCGAACGTACCATAGGCTCGGAAATCATTTTGGATGCGCTCGATGGTACTCCTAGGTGATAAGGCTCAAGTGGATGCTCGTTTTGGTCTGTTTAGACATAGTGCTAACCTTGACGCAAGATAGGTGCACGGTTTGCGCCGAACGTAGCATAGGCTCAGAAATCGTTTTGGATGCACCCGATGGATCTCCTATGTGACTTTGGTCATGTGGAATCTCATTTCAATCCATTTGGTGACAGTGGCAGTGTTAGTGCAAGTTACGTGCACGGTTTGCGCTAAACGTACCATAGGCACAGAAATCGTGTTGGACGCACCCGATGGTACTCCTAGGTGACGAGGCTCAAGTGGATGCTCGTTTTGGTCTGTTTGGGGATAGTGCTAACCTTTATGCGAGATTGGTGCACGATTTGCGTCGAACGTACCATAGGCTCAGAAATTATTTTGGACGCGCTCGATGGTACTCCTAGGTGATAAGGCTCAAGTGGATGCTCGTTTTGGTCTGTTTAGACATAGTGCTAACCTAGACGCAAGATAGGTGCACGGTTTGCGCCGAACGTAGCATAGGCTCAGAAATCGTTTTGGATGCACCCGATGGATCTCCTATGTGACTTTGGTCATGTGGAATCTCGTTTCAATCCATTTGGTGATAGTGGCAGTGTTAGTGCAAGTTACGTGCACGGTTTGCGCTAAACGTACCATAGGCACAAAAATCGTGTTGGACGCACCCGATGGTACTCCTAGGTGACGAGGCTCAAGTGGATCCTCGTTTTGGTCTGTTTGGGGACAGTGCTAACCTTGATGCGAGATTGGTGCACGATTTGCGTCGAACGTACCATAGGCTCGGAAATCATTTTGGATGCGCTCGATGGTACTCCTAGGTGATAAGGCTCAAGTGGATGCTCGTTTTGGTCTGTTTAGACATAGTGCTAACCTTGACGCAAGATAGGTGCACGGTTTGCGCCGAACGTAGCATAGGCTCAGAAATCGTTTTGGATGCACCCGATGGATCTCCTATGTGACTTTGGTCATGTGGAATCTCATTTCAATCCATTTGGTGACAGTGGCAGTGTTAGTGCAAGTTACGTGCACGGTTTGCGCTAAACGTACCATAGGCACAGAAATCGTGTTGGACGCACCCGATGGTACTCCAAGGTGACGAGGCTCAAGTGGATGCTCGTTTTGGTCTGTTTGGGGACAGTGCTAACCTTGATGCGAGATTGGTGCACGATTTGCGTCGAACGTACCATAGGCTCAGAAATCATTTTGGACGCGCTCGATGGTACTCCTAGGTGATAAGGCTCAAGTGGATGCTCGTTTTGGTCTGTTTAGCCATAGTGCTAACCTTGACGCAAGATAGGTGCACGGTTTGCGCGAACGTAGCATAGGCTCAGAAATCGTTTTGGATGCACCCGATGGATCTTCTATGTGACTTTGGTCATGTGGAATCTCGTTTCAATCCATTTGGTGACAGTGGCAGTGTTAGTGCAAGTTACGTGCACGGTTTGCGCTAAACGTACCATAGGCACAGAAATCGTGTTGGACGCACCCGATGGTACTCCTAGGTGACGAGGCTCAAGTGGATGCTCGTTTTGGTCTGTTTGGGGATAGTGCTAACCTTTATGCGAGATTGGTGCACGATTTGCGTCGAACGTACAGAAATTATTTTGGACGCGCTCGATGGTACTCCTAGGTGATAAGGCTCAAGTGGATGCTCGTTTTGGTCTGTTTAGACATAGTGCTAACCTAGACGCAAGATAGGTGCACGGTTTGCGCCGAACGTAGCATAGGCTCAGAAATCGTTTTGGATGCACCCGATGGATCTCCTATGTGACTTTGGTCATGTGGAATCTCGTTTCAATCCATTTGGTGATAGTGGCAGTGTTAGTGCAAGTTACGTGCACGGTTTGCGCTAAATGTACCATAGGCACAGAAATCGTGTTGGACTCACCCGATGGTACTCCTAGGTGACGAGGCTCAAGTGGATGCTCGTTTTGGTCTGTTTGGGGACAGTGCTAACCTTGATGCGAGATTGGTGCACGATTTGCGTCGAACGTACCATAGGCTCGGAAATCATTTTGGACGCGCTCGATGGTACTCCTAGGTGATAAGGCTCAAGTGGATGCTCGTTTTGGTCTGTTTAGCCATAGTGCTAACCTTGACGCAAGATAGGTGCACGGTTTGCGTGAACGTAGCATAGGCTCAGAAATCGTTTTGGATGCACCCGATGGATCTCCTATGTGACTTTGGTCATGTGGAATCTCGTTTCAATCCATTTGGTGACAGTGGCAGTGTTAGTGCAAGTTACGTGCACGGTTTGCGCTAAACGTACCATAGGCATAGAAATCGTGTTGGACGCACCCGATGGTACTCCTAGGTGACGAGGCTCAAGTGGATGCTCGTTTTGGTCTGTTTGGGGATAGTGCTAACCTTGATGCGAGATTGGTGCACGATTTGCGTCGAACGTACCATAGGCTCGGAAATCATTTTGGACGCGCTCGACGGTACTCCTAGGTGATAAGGCTCAAGTGGATGCTCGTTTTGGTCTGTTTAGCCATAGTGCTAACGTTGACGCAAGATAGGTGCACGGTTTGCGCGAACGTAGCATAGGCTCAGAAATCGTTTTGGATGCACCCGATGGATCTCCTATGTGACTTTGGTCATGTGGAATCTCGTTTCAATCCATTTGGTGACAGTGGCAGTGTTAGTGCAAGTTACGTGCACGGTTTGCGCTAAACGTACCATAGGCACAGAAATCGTGTTGGACGCACCCGATGGTACTCCTAGGTGACGAGGCTCAAGTGGATCCTCGTTTTGGTCTGTTTGGGGACAGTGCTAACCTTGATGCGAGATTGGTGCACGATTTGCGTCGAACGTACCATAGGCTCGGAAATCATTTTGGACGCGCTCGATGGTACTCCAAGGTGATAAGGCTCAAGTGGATGCTCGTTTTGGTCTGTTTAGACATAGTGCTAACCTTGACGCAAGATAGGTGCACGGTTTGCGCCGAACGTAGCATAGGCTCAGAAATCGTTTTGGATGCACCCGATGGATCTCCTATGTGACTTTGGTCATGTGGAATCTCGTTTCAATCCATTTGGTGACAGTGGCAGTGTTAGTGCAAGTTACGTGCACGGTTTGCGCTAAACGTACCATAGGCACAGAAATCGTGTTGGACGCACCCGATGGTACTAGGTGACGAGGCTCAAGTGGATGCTCGTTTTGGTCTGTTTGGGGACAGTGCTAACCTTGATGCGAGATTGGTGCACGATTTGCGTCGAACGTACCATAGGCTCGGAAATCATTTTGGACGCGCTCGATGGTACTCCTAGGTGATAAGGCTCAAGTGGATGCTCGTTTTGGTCTGTTTAGCCATAGTGCTAACCTTGACGCAAGATAGGTGCACGGTTTGCGTGAACGTAGCATAGGCTCAGAAATCGTTTTGGATGCACCCGATGGATCTCCTATGTGACTTTGGTCATGTGGAATCTCGTTTCAATCCATTTGGTGACAGTGGCAGTGTTAGTGCAAGTTACGTGCACGGTTTGCGCTAAACGTACCATAGGCACAGAAATCGTGTTGGACGCACCCGATGGTACTCCTAGGTGACGAGGCTCAAGTGGATACTCGTTTTGGTCTGTTTGGGGATAGTGCTAACCTTGATGCGAGATTGGTGCACGATTTGCGTCGAACGTACCATAGGCTCGGAAATCATTTTGGACGCGCTCGATGGTACTCCTAGGTGATAAGGCTCAAGTGGATGCTCGTTTTGGTCTGTTTAGACATAGTGCTAACCTTGACGCAAGATAGGTGCACGGTTTGCGCCGAACGTAGCATAGGCTCAGAAATCGTTTTGGATGCACCCGATGGATCTCCTATGTGACTTTGGTCATGTGGAATCTCGTTTCAATCCATTTGGTGATAGTGGCAGTGTTAGTGCAAGTTACGTGCACGGTTTGCGCTAAACGTACCATAGGCACAGAAATCGTGTTGGACGCACCCGATGGTACTCCAAGGTGACGAGGCTCAAGTGGATGCTCGTTTTGGTCTGTTTGGGGACAGTGCTAACCTTGATGCGAGATTGGTGCACGATTTGCGTCGAACGTACCATAGGCTCGAAAATCATTTTGGACGCGCTCGATGGTACTCCTAGGTGATAAGGCTCAAGTGGATGCTCGTTTTGGTCTGTTTAGCCATAGTGCTAACGTTGACGCAAGATAGGTGCACGGTTTGCGCGAACGTAGCATAGGCTCAGAAATCGTTTTGGATGCACCCGATGGATCTCCTATGTGACTTTGGTCATGTGGAATCTCGTTTCAATCCATTTGGTGACAGTGGCAGTGTTAGTGCAAGTTACGTGCACGGTTTGCGCTAAACGTACCATAGGCACAGAAATCGTGTTGGACGCACCCGATGGTACTCCTAGGTGACGAGGCTCAAGTGGATCCTCGTTTTGGTCTGTTTGGGGACAGTGCTAACCTTGATGCGAGATTGGTGCACGATTTGCGTCGAACGTACCATAGGCTCGGAAATCATTTTGGACGCGCTCGATGGTACTCCAAGGTGATAAGGCTCAAGTGGATGCTCGTTTTGGTCTGTTTAGACATAGTGCTAACCTTGACGCAAGATAGGTGCACGGTTTGCGCCGAACGTAGCATAGGCTCAGAAATCGTTTTGGATGCACCCGATGGATCTCCTATGTGACTTTGGTCATGTGGAATCTCGTTTCAATCCATTTGGTGACAGTGGCAGTGTTAGTGCAAGTTACGTGCACGGTTTGCGCTAAACGTACCATAGGCACAGAAATCGTGTTGGACGCACCCGATGGTACTCCTAGGTGACGAGGCTCAAGTGGATGCTCGTTTTGGTCTGTTTGGGGATAGTGCTAACCTTTATGCGAGATTGGTGCACGATTTGCGTCGAACGTACCATAGGCTCAGAAATTATTTTGGACGCGCTCGATGGTACTCCTAGGTGATAAGGCTCAAGTGGATGCTCGTTTTGGTCTGTTTAGACATAGTGCTAACCTAGACGCAAGATAGGTGCACGGTTTGCGCCGAACGTAGCATAGGCTCAGAAATCGTTTTGGATGCACCCGATGGATCTCCTATGTGACTTTGGTCATGTGGAATCTCGTTTCAATCCATTTGGTGATAGTGGCAGTGTTAGTGCAAGTTACGTGCACGGTTTGCGCTAAATGTACCATAGGCACAGAAATCGTGTTGGACTCACCCGATGGTACTCCTAGGTGACGAGGCTCAAGTGGATGCTCGTTTTGGTCTGTTTGGGGACAGTGCTAACCTTGATGCGAGATTGGTGCACGATTTGCGTCGAACGTACCATAGGCTCGGAAATCATTTTGGACGCGCTCGATGGTACTCCTAGGTGATAAGGCTCAAGTGGATGCTCGTTTTGGTCTGTTTAGCCATAGTGCTAACCTTGACGCAAGATAGGTGCACGGTTTGCGTGAACGTAGCATAGGCTCAGAAATCGTTTTGGATGCACCCGATGGATCTCCTATGTGACTTTGGTCATGTGGAATCTCGTTTCAATCCATTTGGTGACAGTGGCAGTGTTAGTGCAAGTTACGTGCACGGTTTGCGCTAAACGTACCATAGGCATAGAAATCGTGTTGGACGCACCCGATGGTACTCCTAGGTGACGAGGCTCAATTGGATGCTCGTTTTGGTCTGTTTGGGGATAGTGCTAACCTTGATGCGAGATTGGTGCACGATTTGCGTCGAACGTACCATAGGCTCGGAAATCATTTTGGACGCGCTCGACGGTACTCCTAGGTGATAAGGCTCAAGTGGATGCTCGTTTTGGTCTGTTTAGCCATAGTGCTAACCTTGACGCAAGATAGGTGCATGGTTTGCGCGAACGTAGCATAGGCTCAGAAATCGTTTTGGATGCACCCGATGGATCTCCTATGTGACTTTGGTCATGTGGAATCTCGTTTCAATCCATTTGGTGACAGTGGCAGTGTTAGTGCAAGTTACGTGCACGGTTTGCGCTAAACGTACCATAGGCACAGAAATCGTGTTGGACGCACCCGATGGTACTCCTAGGTGACGAGGCTCAAGTGGATCCTCGTTTTGGTCTGTTTGGGGACAGTGCTAACCTTGATGCGAGATTGGTGCACGATTTGCGTCGAACGTACCATAGGCTCGGAAATCATTTTGGACGCGCTCGATGGTACTCCTAGGTGATAAGGCTCAAGTGGATGCTCGTTTTGGTCTGTTTAGACATAGTGCTAACCTTGACGCAAGATAGGTGTACGGTTTGCGCCGAACGTAGCATAGGCTCAGAAATCGTTTTGGATGCACCCGATGGATCTCCTATGTGACTTTGGTCATGTGGAATCTCGTTTCAATCCATTTGGTGACAGTGGCAGTGTTAGTGCAAGTTACGTGCACGGTTTGCGCTAAACGTACCATAGGCACAGAAATCGTGTTGGACGCACCCGATGGTACTCCTAGGTGACAAGGCTCAAGTGGATGCTCGTTTTGGTCTGTTTGGGGATAGTGCTAACCTTTATGCGAGATTGGTGCACGATTTGCGTCGAACGTACCATAGGCTCAGAAATTATTTTGGACGCGCTCGATGGTACTCCTAGGTGATAAGGCTCAAGTGGATGCTCGTTTTGGTCTGTTTAGACATAGTGCTAACCTAGACGCAAGATAGGTGCACGGTTTGCGCCGAACGTAGCATAGGCTCAGAAATCGTTTTGGATGCACCCGATGGATCTCCTATGTGACTTTGGTCATGTGGAATCTCGTTTCAATCCATTTGGTGATAGTGGCAGTGTTAGTGCAAGTTACGTGCACGGTTTGCGCTAAACGTACCATAGGCACAGAAATCGTGTTGGACGCACCCGATGGTACTCCTAGGTGACGAGGCTCAAGTGGATGCTCGTTTTGGTCTGTTTGGGGACAGTGCTAACCTTGATGCGAGATTGGTGCACGATTTGCGTCGAACGTACCATAGGCTCGGAAATCATTTTGGACGCGCTCGATGGTACTCCTAGGTGATAAGGCTCAAGTGGATGCTCGTTTTGGTCTGTTTAGCCATAGTGCTAACCTTGACGCAAGATAGGTGCATGGTTTGCGCGAACGTAGCATAGGCTCAGAAATCGTTTTGGATGCACCCGATGGATCTCCTATGTGACTTTGGTCATGTGGAATCTCGTTTCAATCCATTTGGTGACAGTGGCAGTGTTAGTGCAAGTTACGTGCACGGTTTGCGCTAAACGTACCATAGGCATAGAAATCGTGTTGGACGCACCCGATGGTACTCCTAGGTGACGAGGCTCAAGTGGATGCTCGTTTTGGTCTGTTTGGGGATAGTGCTAACCTTGATGCGAGATTGGTGCACGATTTGCGTCGAACGTACCATAGGCTCGGAAATCATTTTGGACGCGCTCGACGGTACTCCTAGGTGATAAGGCTCAAGTGGATGCTCGTTTTGGTCTGTTTAGCCATAGTGCTAACGTTGACGCAAGATAGGTGCACTGTTTGCGCGAACGTAGCATAGGCTCAGAAATCGTTTTGGATGCACCCGATGGATCTCCTATGTGACTTTGGTCATGTGGAATCTCGTTTCAATCCATTTGGTGACAGTGGCAGTGTTAGTGCAAGTTACGTGCACGGTTTGCGCTAAACGTACCATAGGCACAGAAATCGTGTTGGACGCACCCGATGGTACTCCTAGGTGATGAGGCTCAAGTGGATCCTCGTTTTGGTCTGTTTGGGGACAGTGCTAACCTTGATGCGAGATTGGTGCACGATTTGCGTCGAACGTACCATAGGCTCGGAAATCATTTTGGACGCGCTCGATGGTACTCCTAGGTGATAAGGCTCAAGTGGATGCTCGTTTTGGTCTGTTTAGACATAGTGCTAACCTTGACGCAAGATAGGTGTACGGTTTGCGCCGAACGTAGCATAGGCTCAGAAATCGTTTTGGATGCACCCGATGGATCTCCTATGTGACTTTGGTCATGTGGAATCTCGTTTCAATCCATTTGGTGACAGTGGCAGTGTTAGTGCAAGTTACGTGCACGGTTTGCGCTAAACGTACCATAGGCACAGAAATCGTGTTGGACGCACCCGATGGTACTCCAAGGTGACAAGGCTCAAGTGGATGCTCGTTTTGGTCTGTTTGGGGACAGTGCTAACCTTGATGCGAGATTGGTGCACGATTTGCGTCGAACGTACCACAGGCTCGGAAATCATTTTGGACGCGCTCGATGGTACTCCTAGGTGATAAGGCTCAAGTGGATGCTCGTTTTGGTCTGTTTAGCCATAGTGCTAACCTTGACGCAAGATAGGTGCACGGTTTGCGCGAACGTAGCATAGGCTCAGAAATCGTTTTGGATGCACCCGATGGATCTCCTATGTGACTTTGGTCATGTGGAATCTCGTTTCAATCCATTTGGTGACAGTGGCAGTGTTAGTGCAAGTTACGTGCACGGTTTGCGCTAAACGTACCATAGGCACAGAAATCGTGTTGGACGCACCCGATGGTACTCCTAGGTGACGAGGCTCAAGTGGATCCTCGTTTTGGTCTGTTTGGGGACAGTGCTAACCTTGATGCGAGATTGGTGCACGATTTGCGTCGAACGTACCATAGGCTCGGAAATCATTTTGGACGCGCTCGATGGTACTCCTAGGTGATAAGGCTCAAGTGGATGCTCGTTTTGGTCTGTTTAGACATAGTGCTAACCTTGACGCAAGATAGGTGCACGGTTTGCGCCGAACGTAGCATAGGCTCAGAAATCGTTTTGGATGCACCCGATGGATCTCCTATGTGACTTTGGTCATGTGGAATCTCGTTTCAATCCATTTGGTGATAGTGGCAGTGTTAGTGCAAGTTACGTGCACGGTTTGCGCTAAACGTACCATATGCACAGAAATCGTGTTGGACGCACCCGATGGTACTCCTAGGTGACGAGGCTCAAGTGGATGCTCGTTTTGGTCTGTTTGGGGACAGTGCTAACCTTGATGCGAGATTGGTGCACGATTTGCGTCGAACGTACCATAGGCTCGGAAATCATTTTGGACGCGCTCGATGGTACTCCTAGGTGATAAGGCTCAAGTGGATGCTCGTTTTGGTCTGTTTAGACATAGTGCTAACCTTGACGCAAGATAGGTGTACGGTTTGCGCCGAACGTAGCATAGGCTCAGAAATCGTTTTGGATGCACCCGATGGATCTCCTATGTGACTTTGGTCATGTGGAATCTCGTTTCAATCCATTTGGTGACAGTGGCAGTGTTAGTGCAAGTTACGTGCACGGTTTGCGCTAAACGTACCATAGGCACAGAAATCGTGTTGGACGCACCCGATGGTACTCCAAGGTGACAAGGCTCAAGTGGATGCTCGTTTTGGTCTGTTTGGGGACAGTGCTAACCTTGATGCGAGATTGGTGCACGATTTGCGTCGAACGTACCACAGGCTCGGAAATCATTTTGGACGCGCTCGATGGTACTCCTAGGTGATAAGGCTCAAGTGGATGCTCGTTTTGGTCTGTTTAGCCATAGTGCTAACCTTGACGCAAGATAGGTGCACGGTTTGCGCGAACGTAGCATAGGCTCAGAAATCGTTTTGGATGCACCCGATGGATCTCCTATGTGACTTTGGTCATGTGGAATCTCGTTTCAATCCATTTGGTGACAGTGGCAGTGTTAGTGCAAGTTACGTGCACGGTTTGCGCTAAACGTACCATAGGCACAGAAATCGTGTTGGACGCACCCGATGGTACTCCTAGGTGACGAGGCTCAAGTGGATCCTCGTTTTGGTCTGTTTGGGGACAGTGCTAACCTTGATGCGAGATTGGTGCACGATTTGCGTCGAACGTACCATAGGCTCGGAAATCATTTTGGACGCGCTCGATGGTACTCCTAGGTGATAAGGCTCAAGTGGATGCTCGTTTTGGTCTGTTTAGACATAGTGCTAACCTTGACGCAAGATAGGTGCACGGTTTGCGCCGAACGTAGCATAGGCTCAGAAATCGTTTTGGATGCACCCGATGGATCTCCTATGTGACTTTGGTCATGTGGAATCTCGTTTCAATCCATTTGGTGATAGTGGCAGTGTTAGTGCAAGTTACGTGCACGGTTTGCGCTAAACGTACCATAGGCACAGAAATCGTGTTGGACGCACCCGATGGTACTCCTAGGTGACGAGGCTCAAGTGGATGCTCGTTTTGGTCTGTTTGGGGACAGTGCTAACCTTGATGCGAGATTGGTGCACGATTTGCGTCGAACGTACCATAGGCTCGGAAATCATTTTGGACGCGCTCGATGGTACTCCTAGGTGATAAGGCTCAAGTGGATGCTCGTTTTGGTCTGTTTAGCCATAGTGCTAACCTTGACGCAAGATAGGTGCACGGTTTGCGCGAACGTAGCATAGGCTCAGAAATCGTTTTGGATGCACCCGATGGATCTCCTATGTGACTTTGGTCATGTGGAATCTCGTTTCAATCCATTTGGTGACAGTGGCAGTGTTAGTGCAAGTTACGTGCACGGTTTGCGCTAAACGTACCATAGGCACAGAAATCGTGTTGGACGCACCCGATGGTACTCCTAGGTGACGAGGCTCAAGTGGATCCTCGTTTTGGTCTGTTTGGGGACAGTGCTAACCTTGATGCGAGATTGGTGCACGATTTGCGTCGAACGTACCATAGGCTCGGAAATCATTTTGGACGCGCTCGATGGTACTCCTAGGTGATAAGGCTCAAGTGGATGCTCGTTTTGGTCTGTTTAGACATAGTGCTAACCTTGACGCAAGATAGGTGTACGGTTTGCGCCGAACGTAGCATAGGCTCAGAAATCGTTTTGGATGCACCCGATGGATCTCCTATGTGACTTTGGTCATGTGGAATCTCGTATCAATCCATTTGGTGACAGTGGCAGTGTTAGTGCAAGTTACGTGCACGGTTTGCGCTAAACGTACCATAGGCACAGAAATCGTGTTGGAGGCACCCGATGGTACTCCTAGGTGACGAGGCTCAAGTGGATGCTCGTTTTGGTCTGTTTGGGGACAGTGCTAACCTTGATGCGAGATTGGTGCACGATTTGCGTCGAACGTACCATAGGCTCAGAAATTATTTTGGACGCGCTCGATGGTACTCCTAGGTGATAAGGCTCAAGTGGATGCTCGTTTTGGTCTGTTTAGCCATAGTGCTAACCTTGACGCAAGATAGGTGCATGGTTTGCGCGAACATAGCATAGGCTCAGAAATCGTTTTGGATGCACCCGATGGATCTCCTATGTGACTTTGGTCATGTGGAATCTCGTTTCAATCCATTTGGTGACAGTGGCAGTGTTAGTGCAAGTTACGTGCACGGTTTGCGCTAAACGTACTATAGGCACAGAAATCGTGTTGGACGCACCCGATGGTACTCCTAGGTGACGAGGCTCAAGTGGATGCTCGTTTTGGTCTGTTTGGGGATAGTGCTAACCTTTATGCGGGATTGGTGCACGATTTGCGTCGAACGTACCATAGGCTCGGAAATCATTTTGGACGCGCTCGATGGTACTCCTAGGTGATAAGGCTCAAGTGGATGTTCGTTTTGGTCTGTTTAGACATAGTGCTAACCTTGACGCAAGATAGGTGCACGGTATGCGCCGAACGTAGCATAGGCTCAGAAATCGTTTTGGATGCACCCGATGGATCTCCTATGTGACTTTGGTCATGTGGAATCTCGTTTCAATCCATTTGGTGATAGTGGCAGTGTTAGGGCAAGTTACGTGCACGGTTTGCGCTAAACGTACCATAGGCACAGAAATCGTGTTGGACGCACCCGATGGTACTCCTAGGTGACGAGGCACAAGTGGATGCTCGTTTTGGTCTGTTTGGGGACAGTGCTAACCTTGATGCGAGATTGGTGCACGATTTGCGTCGAACGTACCATAGGCTCGGAAATCATTTTGGACGCGCTCGATGGTACTCCTAGGTGATAAGGCTCAAGTGGATGCTCGTTTTGGTCTGTTTAGCCATAGTGCTAACCTTGACGCAAGATAGGTGCACGGTTTGCGCGAACGTAGCATAGGCTCAGAAATCGTTTTGGATGCACCCGATGGATCTCCTATGTGACTTTGGTCATGTGGAATCTCGTTTCAATCCATTTGGTGACAGTGGCAGTGTTAGTGCAAGTTACGTGCACGGTTTGCGCTAAACGTACCATAGGCATAGAAATCGTGTTGGACGCACCCGATGGTACTCCTAGGTGACGAGGCTCAAGTGGATGCTCGTTTTGGTCTGTTTGGGGACAGTGCTAACCTTGATGCGAGATTGGTGCACGATTTGCGTCGAACGTACCATAGGCTCAGAAATCATTTTGGACGCGCTCGATGGTACTCCTAGGTGATAAGGCTCAAGTGGATGCTCGTTTTGGTCTGTTTAGCCATAGTGCTAACGTTGACGCAAGATAGGTGCACGGTTTGCGCGAACGTAGCATAGGCTCAGAAATCGTTTTGGATGCACCCGATGGATCTCCTATGTGACTTTGGTCATGTGGAATCTCGTTTCAATCCATTTGGTGACAGTGGCAGTGTTAGTGCAAGTTACGTGCACGGTTTGCGCTAAACGTACCATAGGCACAGAAATCGTGTTGGACGCACCCGATGGTACTCCTAGGTGACGAGGCTCAAGTGGATCCTCGTTTTGGTCTGTTTGGGGACAGTGCTAACCTTGATGCGAGATTGGTGCACGATTTGCGTCGAACGTACCATAGGCTCGGAAATCATTTTGGATGCGCTCGATGGTTCTCCTAGGTGATAAGGCTCAAGTGGATGCTCGTTTTGGTCTGTTTAGACATAGTGCTAACCTTGACGCAAGATAGGTGCACGGTTTGCGCCGAACGTAGCATAGGCTCAGAAATCGTTTTGGATGCACCCGATGGATCTCCTATGTGACTTTGGTCATGTGGAATCTCGTTTCAATCCATTTGGTGACAGTGGCAGTGTTAGTGCAAGTTACGTGCACGGTTTGCGCTAAACGTACCATAGGCACAGAAATCGTGTTGGACGCACCCGATGGTACTCCAAGGTGACGAGGCTCAAGTGGATGCTCGTTTTGGTCTGTTTGGGGACAGTGCTAACCTTGATGCGAGATTGGTGCACGATTTGCGTCGAACGTACCATAGGCTCAGAAATCATTTTGGACGCGCTCGATGGTACTCCTAGGTGATAAGACTCAAGTGGATGCTCGTTTTGGTCTATTTAGCCATAGTGCTAACCTTGACGCAAGATAGGTGCACGGTTTGCGCGAACGTAGCATAGGCTCAGAAATCGTTTTGGATGCACCCGATGGATCTCCTATGTGACTTTGGTCATGTGGAATCTCGTTTCAATCCATTTGGTGACAGTGGCAGTGTTAGTGCAAGTTACGTGCACGGTTTGCGCTAAACGTACCATAGGCATAGAAATCGTGTTGGACGCACCCGATGGTACTCCTAGGTGACGAGGCTCAAGTGGATGCTCGTTTTGGTCTGTTTGGGGATAGTGCTAACCTTTATGCGAGATTGGTGCACGATTTGCGTCGAACGTACCATAGGCTCAGAAATTATTTTGGACGCGCTCGATGGTACTCCTAGGTGATAAGGCTCAAGTGGATGCTCGTTTTGGTCTGTTTAGACATAGTGCTAACCTAGACGCAAGATAGGTGCACGGTTTGCGCCGAACGTAGCATAGGCTCAGAAATCGTTTTGGATGCACCCGATGGATCTCCTATGTGACTTTGGTCATGTGGAATCTCGTTTCAATCCATTTGGTGATAGTGGCAGTGTTAGTGCAAGTTACGTGCACGGTTTGCGCTAAACGTACCATAGGCACAAAAATCGTGTTGGACGCACCCGATGGTACTCCTAGGTGACGAGGCTCAAGTGGATCCTCGTTTTGGTCTGTTTGGGGACAGTGCTAACCTTGATGCGAGATTGGTGCACGATTTGCGTCGAACGTACCATAGGCTCGGAAATCATTTTGGATGCGCTCGATGGTACTCCTAGGTGATAAGGCTCAAGTGGATGCTCGTTTTGGTCTGTTTAGACATAGTGCTAATATTGACGCAAGATAGGTGCACGGTTTGCGCCGAACGTAGCATAGGCTCAGAAATCGTTTTGGATGCACCCGATGGATCTCCTATGTGACTTTGGTCATGTGGAATCTCATTTCAATCCATTTGGTGACAGTGGCAGTGTTAGTGCAAGTTACGTGCACGGTTTGCGCTAAACGTACCATAGGCACAGAAATCGTGTTGGACGCACCCGATGGTACTCCAAGGTGACGAGGCTCAAGTGGATGCTCGTTTTGGTCTGTTTGGGGACAGTGCTAACCTTGATGCGAGATTGGTGCACGATTTGCGTCGAACGTACCATAGGCTCAGAAATCATTTTGGACGCGCTCGATGGTACTCCTAGGTGATAAGGCTCAAGTGGATGCTCGTTTTGGTCTGTTTAGCCATAGTGCTAACCTTGACGCAAGATAGGTGCACGGTTTGCGCGAACGTAGCATAGGCTCAGAAATCGTTTTGGATGCACCCGATGGATCTTCTATGTGACTTTGGTCATGTGGAATCTCGTTTCAATCCATTTGGTGACAGTGGCAGTGTTAGTGCAAGTTACGTGCACGGTTTGCGCTAAACGTACCATAGGCACAGAAATCGTGTTGGACGCACCCGATGGTACTCCTAGGTGACGAGGCTCAAGTGGATGCTCGTTTTGGTCTGTTTGGGGATAGTGCTAACCTTTATGCGAGATTGGTGCACGATTTGCGTCGAACGTACCATAGGCTCAGAAATTATTTTGGACGCGCTCGATGGTACTCCTAGGTGATAAGGCTCAAGTGGATGCTCGTTTTGGTCTGTTTAGACATAGTGCTAACCTAGACGCAAGATAGGTGCACGGTTTGCGCCGAACGTAGCATAGGCTCAGAAATCGTTTTGGATGCACCCGATGGATCTCCTATGTGACTTTGGTCATGTGGAATCTCGTTTCAATCCATTTGGTGATAGTGGCAGTGTTAGTGCAAGTTACGTGCACGGTTTGCGCTAAATGTACCATAGGCACAGAAATCGTGTTGGACGCACCCGATGGTACTCCTAGGTGACGAGGCTCAAGTGGATGCTCGTTTTGGTCTGTTTGGGGACAGTGCTAACCTTGATGCGAGATTGGTGCACGATTTGCGTCGAACGTACCATAGGCTCGGAAATCATTTTGGACGCGCTCGATGGTACTCCTAGGTGATAAGGCTCAAGTGGATGCTCGTTTTGGTCTGTTTAGCCATAGTGCTAACCTTGACGCAAGATAGGTGCACGGTTTGCGTGAACGTAGCATAGGCTCAGAAATCGTTTTGGATGCACCCGATGGATCTCCTATGTGACTTTGGTCATGTGGAATCTCGTTTCAATCCATTTGGTGACAGTGGCAGTGTTAGTGCAAGTTACGTGCACGGTTTGCGCTAAACGTACCATAGGCATAGAAATCGTGTTGGACGCACCCGATGGTACTCCTAGGTGACGAGGCTCAAGTGGATGCTCGTTTTGGTCTGTTTGGGGATAGTGCTAACCTTGATGCGAGATTGGTGCACGATTTGCGTCGAACGTACCATAGGCTCGGAAATCATTTTGGACGCGCTCGACGGTACTCCTAGGTGATAAGGCTCAAGTGGATGCTCGTTTTGGTCTGTTTAGCCATAGTGCTAACGTTGACGCAAGATAGGTGCACGGTTTGCGCGAACGTAGCATAGGCTCAGAAATCGTTTTGGATGCACCCGATGGATCTCCTATGTGACTTTGGTCATGTGGAATCTCGTTTCAATCCATTTGGTGACAGTGGCAGTGTTAGTGCAAGTTACGTGCACGGTTTGCGCTAAACGTACCATAGGCACAGAAATCGTGTTGGACGCACCCGATGGTACTCCTAGGTGACGAGGCTCAAGTGGATCCTCGTTTTGGTCTGTTTGGGGACAGTGCTAACCTTGATGCGAGATTGGTGCACGATTTGCGTCGAACGTACCATAGGCTCGGAAATCATTTTGGACGCGCTCGATGGTACTCCAAGGTGATAAGGCTCAAGTGGATGCTCGTTTTGGTCTGTTTAGACATAGTGCTAACCTTGACGCAAGATAGGTGCACGGTTTGCGCCGAACGTAGCATAGGCTCAGAAATCGTTTTGGATGCACCCGATGGATCTCCTATGTGACTTTGGTCATGTGGAATCTCGTTTCAATCCATTTGGTGACAGTGGCAGTGTTAGTGCAAGTTACGTGCACGGTTTGCGCTAAACGTACCATAGGCACAGAAATCGTGTTGGACGCACCCGATGGTACTCCTAGGTGACGAGGCTCAAGTGGATGCTCGTTTTGGTCTGTTTGGGGGACAGTGCTAACCTTGATGCGAGATTGGTGCACGATTTGCGTCGAACGTACCATAGGCTCGGAAATCATTTTGGACGCGCTCGATGGTACTCCTAGGTGATAAGGCTCAAGTGGATGCTCGTTTTGGTCTGTTTAGCCATAGTGCTAACCTTGACGCAAGATAGGTGCACGGTTTGCGTGAACGTAGCATAGGCTCAGAAATCGTTTTGGATGCACCCGATGGATCTCCTATGTGACTTTGGTCATGTGGAATCTCGTTTCAATCCATTTGGTGACAGTGGCAGTGTTAGTGCAAGTTACGTGCACGGTTTGCGCTAAACGTACCATAGGCACAGAAATCGTGTTGGACGCACCCGATGGTACTCCTAGGTGACGAGGCTCAAGTGGATACTCGTTTTGGTCTGTTTGGGGATAGTGCTAACCTTGATGCGAGATTGGTGCACGATTTGCGTCGAACGTACCATAGGCTCGGAAATCATTTTGGACGCGCTCGATGGTACTCCTAGGTGATAAGGCTCAAGTGGATGCTCGTTTTGGTCTGTTTAGACATAGTGCTAACCTTGACGCAAGATAGGTGCACGGTTTGCGCCGAACGTAGCATAGGCTCAGAAATCGTTTTGGATGCACCCGATGGATCTCCTATGTGACTTTGGTCATGTGGAATCTCGTTTCAATCCATTTGGTGATAGTGGCAGTGTTAGTGCAAGTTACGTGCACGGTTTGCGCTAAACGTACCATAGGCACAGAAATCGTGTTGGACGCACCCGATGGTACTCCAAGGTGACGAGGCTCAAGTGGATGCTCGTTTTGGTCTGTTTGGGGACAGTGCTAACCTTGATGCGAGATTGGTGCACGATTTGCGTCGAACGTACCATAGGCTCGAAAATCATTTTGGACGCGCTCGATGGTACTCCTAGGTGATAAGGCTCAAGTGGATGCTCGTTTTGGTCTGTTTAGCCATAGTGCTAACCTTGACGCAAGATAGGTGCATGGTTTGCGCGAACGTAGCATAGGCTCAGAAATCGTTTTGGATGCACCCGATGGATCTCCTATGTGACTTTGGTCATGTGGAATCTCGTTTCAATCCATTTGGTGACAGTGGCAGTGTTAGTGCAAGTTACGTGCACGGTTTGCGCTAAACGTACCATAGGCACAGAAATCGTGTTGGACGCACCCGATGGTACTCCTAGGTGACGAGGCTCAAGTGGATCCTCGTTTTGGTCTGTTTGGGGACAGTGCTAACCTTGATGCGAGATTGGTGCACGATTTGCGTCGAACGTACCATAGGCTCGGAAATCATTTTGGACGCGCTCGATGGTACTCCTAGGTGATAAGGCTCAAGTGGATGCTCGTTTTGGTCTGTTTAGACATAGTGCTAACCTTGACGCAAGATAGGTGTACGGTTTGCGCCGAACGTAGCATAGGCTCAGAAATCGTTTTGGATGCACCCGATGGATCTCCTATGTGACTTTGGTCATGTGGAATCTCGTTTCAATCCATTTGGTGACAGTGGCAGTGTTAGTGCAAGTTACGTGCACGGTTTGCGCTAAACGTACCATAGGCACAGAAATCGTGTTGGACGCACCCGATGGTACTCCTAGGTGACAAGGCTCAAGTGGATGCTCGTTTTGGTCTGTTTGGGGATAGTGCTAACCTTTATGCGAGATTGGTGCACGATTTGCGTCGAACGTACCATAGGCTCAGAAATTATTTTGGACGCGCTCGATGGTACTCCTAGGTGATAAGGCTCAAGTGGATGCTCGTTTTGGTCTGTTTAGACATAGTGCTAACCTAGACGCAAGATAGGTGCACGGTTTGCGTCGAACGTACCATAGGCTCGGAAATCATTTTGGACGCGCTCGATGGTACTCCTAGGTGATAAGGCTCAAGTGGATGCTCGTTTTGGTCTGTTTAGCCATAGTGCTAACCTTGACGCAAGATAGGTGCACGGTTTGCGTGAACGTAGCATAGGCTCAGAAATCGTTTTGGATGCACCCGATGGATCTCCTATGTGACTTTGGTCATGTGGAATCTCGTTTCAATCCATTTGGTGACAGTGGCAGTGTTAGTGCAAGTTACGTGCACGGTTTGCGCTAAACGTACCATAGGCATAGAAATCGTGTTGGACGCACCCGATGGTACTCCTAGGTGACGAGGCTCAAGTGGATGCTCGTTTTGGTCTGTTTGGGGATAGTGCTAACCTTGATGCGAGATTGGTGCACGATTTGCGTCGAACGTACCATAGGCTCGGAAATCATTTTGGACGCGCTCGACGGTACTCCTAGGTGATAAGGCTCAAGTGGATGCTCGTTTTGGTCTGTTTAGCCATAGTGCTAACGTTGACGCAAGATAGGTGCACGGTTTGCGCGAACGTAGCATAGGCTCAGAAATCGTTTTGGATGCACCCGATGGATCTCCTATGTGACTTTGGTCATGTGGAATCTCGTTTCAATCCATTTGGTGACAGTGGCAGTGTTAGTGCAAGTTACGTGCACGGTTTGCGCTAAACGTACCATAGGCACAGAAATCGTGTTGGACGCACCCGATGGTACTCCTAGGTGACGAGGCTCAAGTGGATCCTCGTTTTGGTCTGTTTGGGGACAGTGCTAACCTTGATGCGAGATTGGTGCACGATTTGCGTCGAACGTACCATAGGCTCGGAAATCATTTTGGACGCGCTCGATGGTACTCCAAGGTGATAAGGCTCAAGTGGATGCTCGTTTTGGTCTGTTTAGACATAGTGCTAACCTTGACGCAAGATAGGTGCACGGTTTGCGCCGAACGTAGCATAGGCTCAGAAATCGTTTTGGATGCACCCGATGGATCTCCTATGTGACTTTGGTCATGTGGAATCTCGTTTCAATCCATTTGGTGACAGTGGCAGTGTTAGTGCAAGTTACGTGCACGGTTTGCGCTAAACGTACCATAGGCACAGAAATCGTGTTGGACGCACCCGATGGTACTCCTAGGTGACGAGGCTCAAGTGGATGCTCGTTTTGGTCTGTTTGGGGGACAGTGCTAACCTTGATGCGAGATTGGTGCACGATTTGCGTCGAACGTACCATAGGCTCGGAAATCATTTTGGACGCGCTCGATGGTACTCCTAGGTGATAAGGCTCAAGTGGATGCTCGTTTTGGTCTGTTTAGCCATAGTGCTAACCTTGACGCAAGATAGGTGCACGGTTTGCGTGAACGTAGCATAGGCTCAGAAATCGTTTTGGATGCACCCGATGGATCTCCTATGTGACTTTGGTCATGTGGAATCTCGTTTCAATCCATTTGGTGACAGTGGCAGTGTTAGTGCAAGTTACGTGCACGGTTTGCGCTAAACGTACCATAGGCACAGAAATCGTGTTGGACGCACCCGATGGTACTCCTAGGTGACGAGGCTCAAGTGGATACTCGTTTTGGTCTGTTTGGGGATAGTGCTAACCTTGATGCGAGATTGGTGCACGATTTGCGTCGAACGTACCATAGGCTCGGAAATCATTTTGGACGCGCTCGATGGTACTCCTAGGTGATAAGGCTCAAGTGGATGCTCGTTTTGGTCTGTTTAGACATAGTGCTAACCTTGACGCAAGATAGGTGCACGGTTTGCGCCGAACGTAGCATAGGCTCAGAAATCGTTTTGGATGCACCCGATGGATCTCCTATGTGACTTTGGTCATGTGGAATCTCGTTTCAATCCATTTGGTGATAGTGGCAGTGTTAGTGCAAGTTACGTGCACGGTTTGCGCTAAACGTACCATAGGCACAGAAATCGTGTTGGACGCACCCGATGGTACTCCAAGGTGACGAGGCTCAAGTGGATGCTCGTTTTGGTCTGTTTGGGGACAGTGCTAACCTTGATGCGAGATTGGTGCACGATTTGCGTCGAACGTACCATAGGCTCGAAAATCATTTTGGACGCGCTCGATGGTACTCCTAGGTGATAAGGCTCAAGTGGATGCTCGTTTTGGTCTGTTTAGCCATAGTGCTAACCTTGACGCAAGATAGGTGCATGGTTTGCGCGAACGTAGCATAGGCTCAGAAATCGTTTTGGATGCACCCGATGGATCTCCTATGTGACTTTGGTCATGTGGAATCTCGTTTCAATCCATTTGGTGACAGTGGCAGTGTTAGTGCAAGTTACGTGCACGGTTTGCGCTAAACGTACCATAGGCACAGAAATCGTGTTGGACGCACCCGATGGTACTCCTAGGTGACGAGGCTCAAGTGGATCCTCGTTTTGGTCTGTTTGGGGACAGTGCTAACCTTGATGCGAGATTGGTGCACGATTTGCGTCGAACGTACCATAGGCTCGGAAATCATTTTGGACGCGCTCGATGGTACTCCTAGGTGATAAGGCTCAAGTGGATGCTCGTTTTGGTCTGTTTAGACATAGTGCTAACCTTGACGCAAGATAGGTGTACGGTTTGCGCCGAACGTAGCATAGGCTCAGAAATCGTTTTGGATGCACCCGATGGATCTCCTATGTGACTTTGGTCATGTGGAATCTCGTTTCAATCCATTTGGTGACAGTGGCAGTGTTAGTGCAAGTTACGTGCACGGTTTGCGCTAAACGTACCATAGGCACAGAAATCGTGTTGGACGCACCCGATGGTACTCCTAGGTGACAAGGCTCAAGTGGATGCTCGTTTTGGTCTGTTTGGGGATAGTGCTAACCTTTATGCGAGATTGGTGCACGATTTGCGTCGAACGTACCATAGGCTCAGAAATTATTTTGGACGCGCTCGATGGTACTCCTAGGTGATAAGGCTCAAGTGGATGCTCGTTTTGGTCTGTTTAGACATAGTGCTAACCTAGACGCAAGATAGGTGCACGGTTTGCGCCGAACGTAGCATAGGCTCAGAAATCGTTTTGGATGCACCCGATGGATCTCCTATGTGACTTTGGTCATGTGGAATCTCGTTTCAATCCATTTGGTGATAGTGGCAGTGTTAGTGCAAGTTACGTGCACGGTTTGCGCTAAACGTACCATAGGCACAGAAATCGTGTTGGACGCACCCGATGGTACTCCTAGGTGACGAGGCTCAAGTGGATGCTCGTTTTGGTCTGTTTGGGGACAGTGCTAACCTTGATGCGAGATTGGTGCACGATTTGCGTCGAACGTACCATAGGCTCGGAAATCATTTTGGACGCGCTCGATGGTACTCCTAGGTGATAAGGCTCAAGTGGATGCTCGTTTTGGTCTGTTTAGCCATAGTGCTAACCTTGACGCAAGATAGGTGCATGGTTTGCGCGAACGTAGCATAGGCTCAGAAATCGTTTTGGATGCACCCGATGGATCTCCTATGTGACTTTGGTCATGTGGAATCTCGTTTCAATCCATTTGGTGACAGTGGCAGTGTTAGTGCAAGTTACGTGCACGGTTTGCGCTAAACGTACCATAGGCATAGAAATCGTGTTGGACGCACCCGATGGTACTCCTAGGTGACGAGGCTCAAGTGGATGCTCGTTTTGGTCTGTTTGGGGATAGTGCTAACCTTGATGCGAGATTGGTGCACGATTTGCGTCGAACGTACCATAGGCTCGGAAATCATTTTGGACGCGCTCGACGGTACTCCTAGGTGATAAGGCTCAAGTGGATGCTCGTTTTGGTCTGTTTAGCCATAGTGCTAACGTTGACGCAAGATAGGTGCACGGTTTGCGCGAACGTAGCATAGGCTCAGAAATCGTTTTGGATGCACCCGATGGATCTCCTATGTGACTTTGGTCATGTGGAATCTCGTTTCAATCCATTTGGTGACAGTGGCAGTGTTAGTGCAAGTTACGTGCACGGTTTGCGCTAAACGTACCATAGGCACAGAAATCGTGTTGGACGCACCCGATGGTACTCCTAGGTGAGGAGGCTCAAGTGGATCCTCGTTTTGGTCTGTTTGGGGACAGTGCTAACCTTGATGCGAGATTGGTGCACGATTTGCGTCGAACGTACCATAGGCTCGGAAATCATTTTGGACGCGCTCGATGGTACTCCTAGGTGATAAGGCTCAAGTGGATGCTCGTTTTGGTCTGTTTAGACATAGTGCTAACCTTGACGCAAGATAGGTGTACGGTTTGCGCCGAACGTAGCATAGGCTCAGAAATCGTTTTGGATGCACCCGATGGATCTCCTATGTGACTTTGGTCATGTGGAATCTCGTTTCAATCCATTTGGTGACAGTGGCAGTGTTAGTGCAAGTTACGTGCACGGTTTGCGCTAAACGTACCATAGGCACAGAAATCGTGTTGGACGCACCCGATGGTACTCCAAGGTGACAAGGCTCAAGTGGATGCTCGTTTTGGTCTGTTTGGGGACAGTGCTAACCTTGATGCGAGATTGGTGCACGATTTGCGTCGAACGTACCACAGGCTCGGAAATCATTTTGGACGCGCTCGATGGTACTCCTAGGTGATAAGGCTCAAGTGGATGCTCGTTTTGGTCTGTTTAGCCATAGTGCTAACCTTGACGCAAGATAGGTGCACGGTTTGCGCGAACGTAGCATAGGCTCAGAAATCGTTTTGGATGCACCCGATGGATCTCCTATGTGACTTTGGTCATGTGGAATCTCGTTTCAATCCATTTGGTGACAGTGGCAGTGTTAGTGCAAGTTACGTGCACGGTTTGCGCTAAACGTACCATAGGCACAGAAATCGTGTTGGACGCACCCGATGGTACTCCTAGGTGACGAGGCTCAAGTGGATCCTCGTTTTGGTCTGTTTGGGGACAGTGCTAACCTTGATGCGAGATTGGTGCACGATTTGCGTCGAACGTACCATAGGCTCGGAAATCATTTTGGACGCGCTCGATGGTACTCCTAGGTGATAAGGCTCAAGTGGATGCTCGTTTTGGTCTGTTTAGACATAGTGCTAACCTTGACGCAAGATAGGTGCACGGTTTGCGCCGAACGTAGCATAGGCTCAGAAATCGTTTTGGATGCACCCGATGGATCTCCTATGTGACTTTGGTCATGTGGAATCTCGTTTCAATCCATTTGGTGATAGTGGCAGTGTTAGTGCAAGTTACGTGCACGGTTTGCGCTAAACGTACCATAGGCACAGAAATCGTGTTGGACGCACCCGATGGTACTCCTAGGTGACGAGGCTCAAGTGGATGCTCGTTTTGGTCTGTTTGGGGACAGTGCTAACCTTGATGCGAGATTGGTGCACGATTTGCGTCGAACGTACCATAGGCTCGGAAATCATTTTGGACGCGCTCGATGGTACTCCTAGGTGATAAGGCTCAAGTGGATGCTCGTTTTGGTCTGTTTAGCCATAGTGCTAACCTTGACGCAAGATAGGTGCACGGTTTGCGCGAACGTAGCATAGGCTCAGAAATCGTTTTGGATGCACCCGATGGATCTCCTATGTGACTTTGGTCATGTGGAATCTCGTTTCAATCCATTTGGTGACAGTGGCAGTGTTAGTGCAAGTTACGTGCACGGTTTGCGCTAAACGTACCATAGGCACAGAAATCGTGTTGGACGCACCCGATGGTACTCCTAGGTGACGAGGCTCAAGTGGATCCTCGTTTTGGTCTGTTTGGGGACAGTGCTAACCTTGATGCGAGATTGGTGCACGATTTGCGTCGAACGTACCATAGGCTCGGAAATCATTTTGGACGCGCTCGATGGTACTCCTAGGTGATAAGGCTCAAGTGGATGCTCGTTTTGGTCTGTTTAGACATAGTGCTAACCTTGACGCAAGATAGGTGTACGGTTTGCGCCGAACGTAGCATAGGCTCAGAAATCGTTTTGGATGCACCCGATGGATCTCCTATGTGACTTTGGTCATGTGGAATCTCGTATCTATCCATTTGGTGACAGTGGCAGTGTTAGTGCAAGTTACGTGCACGGTTTGCGCTAAACGTACCATAGGCACAGAAATCGTGTTGGACGCACCCGATGGTACTCCAAGGTGACAAGGCTCAAGTGGATGCTCGTTTTGGTCTGTTTGGGGACAGTGCTAACCTTGATGCGAGATTGGTGCACGATTTGCGTCGAACGTACCATAGGCTCGGAAATCATTTTGGACGCGCTCGATGGTACTCCTAGGTGATAAGGCTCAAGTGGATGCTCGTTTTGGTCTGTTTAGCCATAGTGCTAACCTTGACGCAAGATAGGTGCACGGTTTGCGCGAACGTAGCATAGGCTCAGAAATCGTTTTGGATGCACCCGATGGATCTCCTATGTGACTTTGGTCATGTGGAATCTCGTTTCAATCCATTTGGTGACAGTGGCAGTGTTAGTGCAAGTTACGTGCACGGTTTGCGCTAAACGTACCATAGGCACAGAAATCGTGTTGGACGCACCCGATGGTACTCCTAGGTGACGAGGCTCAAGTGGATACTCGTTTTGGTCTGTTTGGGGATAGTGCTAACCTTGATGCGAGATTGGTGCACGATTTGCGTCGAACGTACTATAGGCTCGGAAATCATTTTGGACGCGCTCGATGGTACTCCTAGGTGATAAGGCTCAAGTGGATGCTCGTTTTGGTCTGTTTAGACATAGTGCTAACCTTGACGCAAGATAGGTGCACGGTTTGCGCCGAACGTAGCATAGGCTCAGAAATCGTTTTGGATGCACCCGATGGATCTCCTATGTGACTTTGGTCATGTGGAATCTCGTTTCAATCCATTTGGTGATAGTGGCAGTGTTAGTGCAAGTTACGTGCACGGTTTGCGCTAAACGTACCATAGGCACAGAAATCGTGTTGGACGCACCCGATGGTACTCCAAGGTGACGAGGCTCAAGTGGATGCTCGTTTTGGTCTGTTTGGGGACAGTGCTAACCTTGATGCGAGATTGGTGCATGATTTGCGTCGAACGTACCATAGGCTCGGAAATCATTTTGGACGCGCTCGATGGTACTCCTAGGTGATAAGGCTCAAGTGGATGCTCGTTTTGGTCTGTTTAGCCATAGTGCTAACCTTGACGCAAGATAGGTGCACGGTTTGCGCGAACGTAGCATAGGCTCAGAAATCGTTTTGGATGCACCCGATGGATCTCCTATGTGACTTTGGTCATGTGGAATCTCGTTTCAATCCATTTGGTGACAGTGGCAGTGTTAGTGCAAGTTACGTGCACGGTTTGCGCTAAACGTACCATAGGCACAGAAATCATGTTGGACGCACCCGATGGTACTCCTAGGTGACGAGGCTCAAGTGGATCCTCGTTTTGGTCTGTTTGGGGATAGTGCTAACCTTTATGCGAGATTGGTGCACGATTTGCGTCGAACGTACCATAGGCTCAGAAATTATTTTGGACGCGCTCGATGGTACTCCTAGGTGATAAGGCTCAAGTGGATGCTCGTTTTGGTCTGTTTAGACATAGTGCTAACCTTGACGCAAGATAGGTGCACGGTTTGCGCCGAACGTAGCATAGGCTCAGAAATCGTTTTGGATGCACCCGATGGATCTCCTATGTGACTTTGGTCATGTGGAATCTCGTTTCAATCCATTTGGTGACAGTGGCAGTGTTAGTGCAAGTTACGTGCACGGTTTGCGCTAAACGTACCATAGGCACAGAAATCGTGTTGGACGCACCCGATGGTACTCCTAGGTGACGAGGCTCAAGTGGATGCTCGTTTTGGTCTGTTTGGGGATAGTGCTAACCTTTATGCGAGATTGGTGCACGATTTGCGTCGAACGTACCATAGGCTCAGAAATTATTTTGGACGCGCTCGATGGTACTCCTAGGTGATAAGGCTCAAGTGGATGCTCGTTTTGGTCTGTTTAGACATAGTGCTAACCTAGACGCAAGATAGGTGCACGGTTTGCGCCGAACGTAGCATAGGCTCAGAAATCGTTTTGGATGCACCCGATGGATCTCCTATGTGACTTTGGTCATGTGGAATCTCGTTTCAATCCATTTGGTGATAGTGGCAGTGTTAGTGCAAGTTACGTGCATGGTTTGCGCTAAACGTACCATAGGCACAGAAATCGTGTTGGACGCACCCGATGGTACTCCTAGGTGACGAGGCTCAAGTGGATGCTCGTTTTGGTCTGTTTGGGGACAGTGCTAACCTTGATGCGAGATTGGTGCACGATTTGCGTCGAACGTACCATAGGCTCGGAAATCATTTTGGACGCGCTCGATGGTACTCCTAGGTGATAAGGCTCAAGTGGATGCTCGTTTTGGTCTGTTTAGCCATAGTGCTAACCTTGACGCAAGATAGGTGCATGGTTTGCGCGAACGTAGCATAGGCTCAGAAATCGCTTTGGATGCACCCGATGGATCTCCTATGTGACTTTGGTCATGTGGAATCTCGTTTCAATCCATTTGGTGACAGTGGCAGTGTTAGTGCAAGTTACGTGCACGGTTTGCGCTAAACGTACCATAGGCATAGAAATCGTGTTGGACGCACCCGATGGTACTCCTAGGTGACGAGGCTCAAGTGGATGCTCGTTTTGGTCTGTTTGGGGATAGTGCTAACCTTGATGCGAGATTGGTGCACGATTTGCGTCGAACGTACCATAGGCTCGGAAATCATTTTGGACGCGCTCGACGGTACTCCTAGGTGATAAGGCTCAAGTGGATGCTCGTTTTGGTCTGTTTAGCCATAGTGCTAACGTTGACGCAAGATAGGTGCACGGTTTGCGCGAACGTAGCATAGGCTCAGAAATCGTTTTGGATGCACCCGATGGATCTCCTATGTGACTTTGGTCATGAGGAATCTCGTTTCAATCCATTTGGTGACAGTGGCAGTGTTAGTGCAAGTTACGTGCACGGTTTGCGCTAAACGTACCATAGGCACAGAAATCGTGTTGGACGCACCCGATGGTACTCCTAGGTGATGAGGCTCAAGTGGATCCTCGTTTTGGTCTGTTTGGGGACAGTGCTAACCTTGATGCGAGATTGGTGCACGATTTGCGTCGAACGTACCATAGGCTCGGAAATCATTTTGGACGCGCTCGATGGTACTCCTAGGTGATAAGGCTCAAGTGGATGCTCGTTTTGGTCTGTTTAGACATAGTGCTAACCTTGACGCAAGATAGGTGTACGGTTTGCGCCGAACGTAGCTTAGGCTCAGAAATCGTTTTGGATGCACCCGATGGATCTCCTATGTGACTTTGGTCATGTGGAATCTCGTTTCAATCCATTTGGTGACAGTGGCAGTGTTAGTGCAAGTTACGTGCACGGTTTGCGCTAAACGTACCATAGGCACAGAAATCGTGTTGGACGCACCCGATGGTACTCCAAGGTGACAAGGCTCAAGTGGATGCTCGTTTTGGTCTGTTTGGGGACAGTGCTAACCTTGATGCGAGATTGGTGCACGATTTGCGTCGAACGTACCATAGGCTCAGAAATCATTTTGGACGCGCTCGATGGTACTCCTAGGTGATAAGACTCAAGTGGATGCTCGTTTTGGTCTGTTTAGCCATAGTGCTAACCTTGACGCAAGATAGGTGCACGGTTTGCGCGAACGTAGCATAGGCTCAGAAATCGTTTTGGATGCACCCGATGGATCTCCTATGTGACTTTGGTCATGTGGAATCTCGTTTCAATCCATTTGGTGACAGTGGCAGTGTTAGTGCAAGTTAGTGCAAGTTACGTGCACGGTTTGCGCTAAACGTACCATAGGCACAGAAATCGTGTTGGACGCACCCGATGGTACTCCTAGGTGACGAGGCTCAAGTGGATGCTCGTTTTGGTCTGTTTGGGGACAGTGCTAACCTTGATGCGAGATTGGTGCACGATTTGCGTCGAACGTACCATAGGCTCGGAAATCATTTTGGACGCGCTCGATAGTACTCCTAGGTGATAAGGCTCAAGTGGATGCTCGTTTTGGTCTGTTTAGCCATAGTGCTAACCTTGACGCAAGATAGGTGCACGGTTTGCGCGAACGTAGCATAGGCTCAGAAATCGTTTTGGATGCACCCGATGGATCTCCTATGTGACTTTGGTCATGTGGAATCTCGTTTCAATCCATTTGGTGACAGTGGCAGTGTTAGTGCAAGTTACGTGCACGGTTTGCGCTAAACGTACCATAGGCACAGAAATCGTGTTGGACGCACCCGATGGTACTCCTAGGTGACGAGGCTCTAGTGGATCCTCGTTTTGGTCTGTTTGGGGACAGTGCTAACCTTGATGCGAGATTGGTGCACGATTTGCGTCGAACGTACCATAGGCTCGGAAATCATTTTGGACGCGCTCGATGGTACTCCTAGGTGATAAGGCTCAAGTGGATGCTCGTTTTGGTCTGTTTAGACATAGTGCTAACCTTGACGCAAGATAGGTGTACGGTTTGCGCCGAACGTAGCATAGGCTCAGAAATCGTTTTGGATGCACCCGATGGATCTCCTATGTGACTTTGGTCATGTGGAATCTCGTTTCAATCCATTTGGTGACAGTGGCAGTGTTAGTGCAAGTTACGTGCACGGTTTGCGCTAAACGTACCATAGGCACAGAAATCGTGTTGGACGCACCCGATGGTACTCCAAGGTGACAAGGCTCAAGTGGATGCTCGTTTTGGTCTGTTTGGGGACAGTGCTAACCTTGATGCGAGATTGGTGCACGATTTGCGTCGAACGTACCATAGGCTCGGAAATCATTTTGGACGCGCTCGATGGTACTCCTAGGTGATAAGGCTCAAGTGGATGCTCGTTTTGGTCTGTTTAGCCATAGTGCTAACCTTGACGCAAGATAGGTGCACGGTTTGCGCGAACGTAGCATAGGCTCAGAAATCGTTTTGGATGCACCCGATGGATCTCCTATGTGACTTTGGTCATGTGGAATCTCGTTTCAATCCATTTGGTGACAGTGGCAGTGTTAGTGCAAGTTACGTGCACGGTTTGCGCTAAACGTACCATAGGCACAGAAATCGTGTTGGACGCACCCGATGGTACTCCTAGGTGACGAGGCTCAAGTGGATACTCGTTTTGGTCTGTTTGGGGATAGTGCTAACCTTGATGCGAGATTGGTGCACGATTTGCGTCGAACGTACTATAGGCTCGGAAATCATTTTGGACGCGCTCGATGGTACTCCTAGGTGATAAGGCTCAAGTGGATGCTCGTTTTGGTCTGTTTAGACATAGTGCTAACCTTGACGCAAGATAGGTGCACGGTTTGCGCCGAACGTAGCATAGGCTCAGAAATCGTTTTGGATGCACCCGATGGATCTCCTATGTGACTTTGGTCATGTGGAATCTCGTTTCAATCCATTTGGTGATAGTGGCAGTGTTAGTGCAAGTTACGTGCACGGTTTGCGCTAAACGTACCATAGGCACAGAAATCGTGTTGGACGCACCCGATGGTACTCCTAGGTGACGAGGCTCAAGTGGATACTCGTTTTGGTCTGTTTGGGGATAGTGCTAACCTTTATGCGAGATTGGTGCACGATTTGCGTCGAACGTACCATAGGCTCAGAAATTATTTTGGACGCGCTCGATGGTACTCCTAGGTGATAAGGCTCAAGTGGATGCTCGTTTTGGTCTGTTTAGACATAGTGCTAACCTTGACGCAAGATAGGTGCACGGTTTGCGCCGAACGTAGCATAGGCTCAGAAATCGTTTTGGATGCACCCGATGGATCTCCTATGTGACTTTGGTCATGTGGAATCTCGTTTCAATCCATTTGGTGACAGTGGCAGTGTTAGTGCAAGTTACGTGCACGGTTTGCGCTAAACGTACCATAGGCACAGAAATCGTGTTGGACGCACCCGATGGTACTCCTAGGTGACGAGGCTCTAGTGGATGCTCGTTTTGGTCTGTTTGGGGATAGTGCTAACCTTTATGCGAGATTGGTGCACGATTTGCGTCGAACGTACCATAGGCTCAGAAATTATTTTGGACGCGCTCGATGGTACTCCTAGGTGATAAGGCTCAAGTGGATGCTCGTTTTGGTCTGTTTAGACATAGTGCTAACCTAGACGCAAGATAGGTGCACGGTTTGCGCCGAACGTAGCATAGGCTCAGAAATCGTTTTGGATGCACCCGATGGATCTCCTCTGTGACTTTGGTCATGTGGAATCTCGTTTCAATCCATTTGGTGACAGTGGCAGTGTTAGTGCAAGTTACGTGCACGGTTTGCGCTAAACGTACCATAGGCACAGAAATCGTGTTGGACGCACCCGATGGTACTCCAAGGTGACAAGGCTCAAGTGGATGCTCGTTTTGGTCTGTTTGGGGACAGTGCTAACCTTGATGCGAGATTGGTGCACGATTTGCGTCGAACGTACCATAGGCTCGGAAATCATTTTGGACGCGCTCGATGGTACTCCTAGGTGATAAGGCTCAAGTGGATGCTCGTTTTGGTCTGTTTAGCCATAGTGCTAACCTTGACGCAAGATAGGTGCACGGTTTGCGCGAACGTAGCATAGGCTCAGAAATCGTTTTGGATGCACCCGATGGATCTCCTATGTGACTTTGGTCATGTGGAATCTCGTTTCAATCCATTTGGTGACAGTGGCAGTGTTAGTGCAAGTTACGTGCACGGTTTGCGCTAAACGTACCATAGGCACAGAAATCGTGTTGGACGCACCCGATGGTACTCCTAGGTGACGAGGCTCAAGTGGATCCTCGTTTTGGTCTGTTTGGGGACAGTGCTAACCTTGATGCGAGATTGGTGCACGATTTGCGTCGAACGTACCATAGGCTCGGAAATCATTTTGGACGCGCTCGATGGTACTCCTAGGTGATAAGGCTCAAGTGGATGCTCGTTTTGGTCTGTTTAGACATAGTGCTAACCTTGACGCAAGATAGGTGCACGGTTTGCGCCGAACGTAGCATAGGCTCAGAAATCGTTTTGGATGCACCCGATGGATCTCCTATGTGACTTTGGTCATGTGGAATCTCGTTTCAATCCATTTGGTGATAGTGGCAGTGTTAGTGCAAGTTACGTGCACGGTTTGCGCTAAACGTACCATAGGCACAGAAATCGTGTTGGACGCACCCGATGGTACTCCAAGGTGACGAGGCTCAAGTGGATGCTCGTTTTGGTCTGTTTGGGGACAGTGCTAACCTTGATGCGAGATTGGTGCATGATTTGCGTCGAACGTACCATAGGCTCGGAAATCATTTTGGACGCGCTCGATGGTACTCCTAGGTGATAAGGCTCAAGTGGATGCTCGTTTTGGTCTGTTTAGCCATAGTGCTAACCTTGACGCAAGATAGGTGCACGGTTTGCGCGAACGTAGCATAGGCTCAGAAATCGTTTTGTATGCACCCGATGGATCTCCTATGTGACTTTGGTCATGTGGAATCTCGTTTCAATCCATTTGGTGACAGTGGCAGTGTTAGTGCAAGTTACGTGCACGGTTTGCGCTAAACGTACCATAGGCACAGAAATCGTGTTGGACGCACCCGATGGTACTCCTAGGTGACGAGGCTCAAGTGGATACTCGTTTTGGTCTGTTTGGGGATAGTGCTAACCTTTATGCGAGATTGGTGCACGATTTGCGTCGAACGTACCATGGGCTCAGAAATTATTTTGGACGCGCTCGATGGTACTCCTAGGTGATAAGGCTCAAGTGGATGCTCGTTTTGGTCTGTTTAGACATAGTGCTAACCTTAACGCAAGATAGGTGCACGGTTTGCGCCGAACGTAGCATAGGCTCAGAAATCGTTTTGGATGCACCCGATGGATCTCCTATGTGACTTTGGTCATGTGGAATCTCGTTTCAATCCATTTGGTGACAGTGGCAGTGTTAGTGCAAGTTACGTGCACGGTTTGCGCTAAACGTACCATAGGCACAGAAATCGTGTTGGACGCACCCGATGGTACTCCTAGGTGACGAGGCTCAAGTGGATGCTCGTTTTGGTCTGTTTGGGGATAGTGCTAACCTTTATGCGAGATTGGTGCACGATTTGCGTCGAACGTACCATAGGCTCAGAAATTATTTTGGACGCGCTCGATGGTACTCCTAGGTGATAAGGCTCAAGTGGATGCTCGTTTTGGTCTGTTTAGACATAGTGCTAACCTAGACGCAAGATAGGTGCACGGTTTGCGCCGAACGTAGCATAGGCTCAGAAATCGTTTTGGATGCACCCGATGGATCTCCTATGTGACTTTGGTCATGTGGAATCTCGTTTCAATCCATTTGGTGATAGTGGCAGTGTTAGTGCAAGTTACGTGCACGGTTTGCGCTAAACGTACCATAGGCACAGAAATCGTGTTGGACGCACCCGATGGTACTCCTAGGTGACGAGGCTCAAGTGGATCCTCGTTTTGGTCTGTTTGGGGACAGTGCTAACCTTGATGCGAGATTGGTGCACGATTTGCGTCGAACGTACCATAGGCTCGGAAATCATTTTGGACGCGCTCGATGGTACTCCTAGGTGATAAGGCTCAAGTGGATGCTCGTTTTGGTCTGTTTAGACATAGTGCTAACCTTGACGCAAGATAGGTGCACGGTTTGCGCCGAACGTAGCATAGGCTCAGAAATCGTTTTGGATGCACCCGATGGATCTCCTATGTGACTTTGGTCATGTGGAATCTCGTTTCAATCCATTTGGTGATAGTGGCAGTGTTAGTGCAAGTTACGTGCACGGTTTGCGCTAAACGTACCATAGGCACAGAAATCGTGTTGGACGCACCCGATGGTACTCCAAGGTGACGAGGCTCAAGTGGATGCTCGTTTTGGTCTGTTTGGGGACAGTGCTAACCTTGATGCGAGATTGGTGCATGATTTGCGTCGAACGTACCATAGGCTCGGAAATCATTTTGGACGCGCTCGATGGTACTCCTAGGTGATAAGGCTCAAGTGGATGCTCGTTTTGGTCTGTTTAGCCATAGTGCTAACCTTGACGCAAGATAGGTGCACGGTTTGCGCGAACGTAGCATAGGCTCAGAAATCGTTTTGTATGCACCCGATGGATCTCCTATGTGACTTTGGTCATGTGGAATCTCGTTTCAATCCATTTGGTGACAGTGGCAGTGTTAGTGCAAGTTACGTGCACGGTTTGCGCTAAACGTACCATAGGCACAGAAATCGTGTTGGACGCACCCGATGGTACTCCTAGGTGACGAGGCTCAAGTGGATACTCGTTTTGGTCTGTTTGGGGATAGTGCTAACCTTTATGCGAGATTGGTGCACGATTTGCGTCGAACGTACCATGGGCTCAGAAATTATTTTGGACGCGCTCGATGGTACTCCTAGGTGATAAGGCTCAAGTGGATGCTCGTTTTGGTCTGTTTAGACATAGTGCTAACCTTAACGCAAGATAGGTGCACGGTTTGCGCCGAACGTAGCATAGGCTCAGAAATCGTTTTGGATGCACCCGATGGATCTCCTATGTGACTTTGGTCATGTGGAATCTCGTTTCAATCCATTTGGTGATAGTGGCAGTGTTAGTGCAAGTTACGTGCACGGTTTGCGCTAAACGTACCATAGGCACAGAAATCGTGTTGGACGCACCCGATGGTACTCCTAGGTGACGAGGCTCAAGTGGATGCTCGTTTTGGTCTGTTTGGGGACAGTGCTAACCTTGATGCGAGATTGGTGCACGATTTGCGTCGAACGTACCATAGGCTCGGAAATCATTTTGGACGCGCTCGATGGTACTCCTAGGTGATAAGGCTCAAGTGGATGCTCGTTTTGGTCTGTTTAGCCATAGTGCTAACCTTGACGCAAGATAGGTGCAAGGTTTGCGCGAACGTAGCATAGGCTCAGAAATCGTTTTGGATGCACCCGATGGATCTCCTATGTGACTTTGGTCATGTGGAATCTCGTTTCAATCCATTTGGTGACAGTGGCAGTGTTAGTGCAAGTTACGTGCACGGTTTGCGCTAAACGTACCATAGGCATAGAAATCGTGTTGGACGCACCCGATGGTACTCCTAGGTGACGAGGCTCAAGTGGATGCTCGTTTTGGTCTGTTTGGGGATAGTGCTAACCTTGATGCGAGATTGGTGCACGATTTGCGTCGAACGTACCATAGGCTCGGAAATCATTTTGGACGCGCTCGACGGTACTCCTAGGTGATAAGGCTCAAGTGGATGCTCGTTTTGGTCTGTTTAGCCATAGTGCTAACGTTGACGCAAGATAGGTGCACGGTTTGCGCGAACGTAGCATAGGCTCAGAAATCGTTTTGGATGCACCCGATGGATCTCCTATGTGACTTTGGTCATGTGGAATCTCGTTTCAATCCATTTGGTGACAGTGGCAGTGTTAGTGCAAGTTACGTGCATGGTTTGCGCTAAACGTACCATAGGCACAGAAATCGTGTTGGACGCACCCGATGGTACTCCAAGGTGACAAGGCTCAAGTGGATGCTCGTTTTGGTCTGTTTGGGGACAGTGCTAACCTTGATGCGAGATTGGTGCACGATTTGCGTCGAACGTAACATAGGCTCGGAAATCATTTTGGACGCGCTCGATGGTACTCCTAGGTGATAAGGCTCAAGTGGATGCTCGTTTTGGTCTGTTTAGCCATAGTGCTAACCTTGACGCAAGATAGGTGCACAGTTTGCGCGAACGTAGCATAGGCTCAGAAATCGTTTTGGATGCACCCGATGGATCTCCTATGTGACTTTGGTCATGTGGAATCTCGTTTCAATCCATTTGGTGACAGTGGCAGTGTTAGTGCAAGTTACGTGCATGGTTTGCGCTAAACGTACCATAGGCACAGAAATCGTGTTGGACGCACCCGATGGTACTCCAAGGTGACAAGGCTCAAGTGGATGCTCGTTTTGGTCTGTTTGGGGACAGTGCTAACCTTGATGCGAGATTGGTGCACGATTTGCGTCGAACGTAACATAGGCTCGGAAATCATTTTGGACGCGCTCGATGGTACTCCTAGGTGATAAGGCTCAAGTGGATGCTCGTTTTGGTCTGTTTAGCCATAGTGCTAACCTTGACGCAAGATAGGTGCACGGTTTGCGCGAACGTAGCATAGGCTCAGAAATCGTTTTGGATGCACCCGATGGATCTCCTATGTGACTTTGGTCATGTGGAATGTCGTTTCAATCCATTTGGTGACAGTGGCAGTGTTAGTGCAAGTTACGTGCACGGTTTGCGCTAAACGTACCATAGGCACAGAAATCGTGTTGGACGCACCCGATGGTACTCCTAGGTGACGAGGCTCAAGTGGATACTCGTTTTGGTCTGTTTAAGGATAGTGCTAACCTTGATGCGAGATTGGTGCACGATTTGCGTCGAACGTACCATAGGCTCGGAAATCATTTTGGACGCGCTCGATGGTACTCCTAGGTGATAAGGCTCAAGTGGATGCTCGTTTTGGTCTGTTTAGACATAGTGCTAACCTTGACGCAAGATAGGTGCACGGTTTGCGCCGAACGTAGCATAGGCTCAGAAATCGTTTTGGATGCACCCGATGGATCTCCTATGTGACTTTGGTCATGTGGAATCTCGTTTCAATCCATTTGGTGATAGTGGCAGTGTTAGTGCAAGTTACGTTCACGGTTTGCGCTAAACGTACCATAGGCACAGAAATCGTGTTGGACACACCCGATGGTACTCCAAGGTGACGAGGCTCAAGTGGATGCTCGTTTTGGTCTGTTTGGGGACAGTGCTAACCTTGATGCGAGATTGGTGCACGATTTGCGTCGAACGTACCATAGGCTCGGAAATCATTTTGGACGCGCTCGATGGTACTCCTAGGTGATAAGGCTCAAGTGGATGCTCGTTTTGGTCTGTTTAGCCATAGTGCTAACCTTGACGCAAGATAGGTGCACGGTTTGCGCGAACGTAGCATAGGCTCAGAAATCGTTTTGGATGCACCCGATGGATCTCCTATGTGACTTTGGTCATGTGGAATCTCGTTTCAATCCATTTGGTGACAGTGGCAGTGTTAGTGCAAGTTACGTGCACGGTTTGCGCTAAACGTACCATAGGCACAGAAATCGTGTTGGACGCACCCGATGGTACTCCTAGGTGACGAGGCTCAAGTGGATCCTCGTTTTGGTCTGTTTGGGGACAGTGCTAACCTTGATGCGAGATTGGTGCACGATTTGCGTCGAACGTACCATAGGCTCGGAAATCATTTTGGACGCGCTCGATGGTACTCCTAGGTGATAAGGCTCAAGTGGATGCTCGTTTTGGTCTGTTTAGACATAGTGCTAACCTTGACGCAAGATAGGTGCACGGTTTGCGCCGAACGTAGCATAGGCTCAGAAATCGTTTTGGATGCACCCGATGGATCTCCTATGTGACTTTGGTCATGTGGAATCTCGTTTCAATCCATTTGGTGATAGTGGCAGTGTTAGTGCAAGTTACGTGCACGGTTTGCGCTAAACGTACCATAGGCACAGAAATCGTGTTGGACGCACCCGATGGTACTCCAAGGTGACGAGGCTCAAGTGGATGCTCGTTTTGGTCTGTTTGGGGACAGTGCTAACCTTGATGCGAGATTGGTGCATGATTTGCGTCGAACGTACCATAGGCTCGGAAATCATTTTGGACGCGCTCGATGGTACTCCTAGGTGATAAGGCTCAAGTGGATGCTCGTTTTGGTCTGTTTAGCCATAGTGCTAACCTTGACGCAAGATAGGTGCACGGTTTGCGCGAACGTAGCATAGGCTCAGAAATCGTTTTGGATGCACCCGATGGATCTCCTATGTGACTTTGGTCATGTGGAATCTCGTTTCAATCCATTTGGTGACAGTGGCAGTGTTAGTGCAAGTTACGTGCACGGTTTGCGCTAAACGTACCATAGGCACAGAAATCGTGTTGGACGCACCCGATGGTACTCCTAGGTGACGAGGCTCAAGTGGATACTCGTTTTGGTCTGTTTGGGGATAGTGCTAACCTTTATGCGAGATTGGTGCACGATTTGCGTCGAACGTACCATGGGCTCAGAAATTATTTTGGACGCGCTCGATGGTACTCCTAGGTGATAAGGCTCAAGTGGATGCTCGTTTTGGTCTGTTTAGACATAGTGCTAACCTTAACGCAAGATAGGTGCACGGTTTGCGCCGAACGTAGCATAGGCTCAGAAATCGTTTTGGATGCACCCGATGGATCTCCTATGTGACTTTGGTCATGTGGAATCTCGTTTCAATCCATTTGGTGACAGTGGCAGTGTTAGTGCAAGTTACGTGCACGGTTTGCGCTAAACGTACCATAGGCACAGAAATCGTGTTGGACGCACCCGATGGTACTCCTAGGTGACGAGGCTCAAGTGGATGCTCGTTTTGGTCTGTTTGGGGATAGTGCTAACCTTTATGCGAGATTGGTGCACGATTTGCATCGAACGTACCATAGGCTCAGAAATTATTTTGGACGCGCTCGATGGTACTCCTAGGTGATAAGGCTCAAGTGGATGCTCGTTTTGGTCTGTTTAGACATAGTGCTAACCTAGACGCAAGATAGGTGCACGGTTTGCGCCGAACGTAGCATAGGCTCAGAAATCGTTTTGGATGCACCCGATGGATCTCCTATGTGACTTTGGTCATGTGGAATCTCGTTTCAATCCATTTGGTGATAGTGGCAGTGTTAGTGCAAGTTACGTGCACGGTTTGCGCTAAACGTACCATAGGCACAGAATCGTGTTGGACGCACCCGATGGTACTCCTAGGTGACGAGGCTCAAGTGGATGCTCGTTTTGGTCTGTTTGGGGACATTGCTAACCTTGATGCGAGATTGGTGCACGATTTGCGTCGAACGTACCATAGGCTCGGAAATCATTTTGGACGCGCTCGATGGTACTCCTAGGTGATAAGGCTCAAGTGGATGCTCGTTTTGGTCTGTTTAGCCATAGTGCTAACCTTGACGCAAGATAGGTGCATGGTTTGCGCGAACGTAGCATAGGCTCAGAAATCGTTTTGGATGCACCCGATGGATCTCCTATGTGACTTTGGTCATGTGGAATCTCGTTTCAATCCATTTGGTGACAGTGGCAGTGTTAGTGCAAGTTACGTGCACGGTTTGCGCTAAACGTACCATAGGCATAGAAATCGTGTTGGACGCACCCGATGGTACTCCTAGGTGACGAGGCTCAAGTGGATGCTCGTTTTGGTCTGTTTGGGGATAGTGCTAACCTTGATGCGAGATTGGTGCACGATTTGCGTCGAACGTACCATAGGCTCGGAAATCATTTTGGACGCGCTCGACGGTACTCCTAGGTGATAAGGCTCAAGTGGATGCTCGTTTTGGTCTGTTTAGCCATAGTGCTAACGTTGACGCAAGATAGGTGCACGGTTTGCGCGAACGTAGCATAGGCTCAGAAATCGTTTTGGATGCACCCGATGGATCTCCTATGTGACTTTGGTCATGTGGAATCTCGTTTCAATCCATTTGGTGACAGTGGCAGTGTTAGTGCAAGTTACGTGCATGGTTTGCGCTAAACGTACCATAGGCACAGAAATCGTGTTGGACGCACCCGATGGTACTCCAAGGTGACAAGGCTCAAGTGGATGCTCGTTTTGGTCTGTTTGGGGACAGTGCTAACCTTGATGCGAGATTGGTGCACGATTTGCGTCGAACGTAACATAGGCTCGGAAATCATTTTGGACGCGCTCGATGGTACTCCTAGGTGATAAGGCTCAAGTGGATGCTCGTTTTGGTCTGTTTAGCCATAGTGCTAACCTTGACGCAAGATAGGTGCACGGTTTGCGCGAACGTAGCATAGGCTCAGAAATCGTTTTGGATGCACCCGATGGATCTCCTATGTGACTTTGGTCATGTGGAATCTCGTTTCAATCCATTTGGTGACAGTGGCAGTGTTAGTGCAAGTTACGTGCATGGTTTGCGCTAAACGTACCATAGGCACAGAAATCGTGTTGGACGCACCCGATGGTACTCCAAGGTGACAAGGCTCAAGTGGATGCTCGTTTTGGTCTGTTTGGGGACAGTGCTAACCTTGATGCGAGATTGGTGCACGATTTGCGTCGAACGTAACATAGGCTCGGAAATCATTTTGGACGCGCTCGATGGTACTCCTAGGTGATAAGGCTCAAGTGGATGCTCGTTTTGGTCTGTTTAGCCATAGTGCTAACCTTGACGCAAGATAGGTGCACGGTTTGCGCGAACGTAGCATAGGCTCAGAAATCGTTTTGGATGCACCCGATGGATCTCCTATGTGACTTTGGTCATGTGGAATGTCGTTTCAATCCATTTGGTGACAGTGGCAGTGTTAGTGCAAGTTACGTGCACGGTTTGCGCTAAACGTACCATAGGCACAGAAATCGTGTTGGACGCACCCGATGGTACTCCTAGGTGATGAGGCTCAAGTGGATACTCGTTTTGGTCTGTTTAAGGATAGTGCTAACCTTGATGCGAGATTGGTGCACGATTTGCGTCGAACGTACCATAGGCTCGGAAATCATTTTGGACGCGCTCGATGGTACTCCTAGGTGATAAGGCTCAAGTGGATGCTCGTTTTGGTCTGTTTAGACATAGTGCTAACCTTGACGCAAGATAGGTGCACGGTTTGCGCCGAACGTAGCATAGGCTCAGAAATCGTTTTGGATGCACCCGATGGATCTCCTATGTGACTTTGGTCATGTGGAATCTCGTTTCAATCCATTTGGTGATAGTGGCAGTGTTAGTGCAAGTTACGTGCACGGTTTGCGCTAAACGTACCATAGGCACAGAAATCGTGTTGGACGCACCCGATGGTACTCCAAGGTGACGAGGCTCAAGTGGATGCTCGTTTTGGTCTGTTTGGGGACAGTGCTAACCTTGATGCGAGATTGGTGCACGATTTGCGTCGAACGTACCATAGGCTCGGAAATCATTTTGGACGCGCTCGATGGTACTCCTAGGTGATAAGGCTCAAGTGGATGCTCGTTTTGGTCTGTTTAGCCATAGTGCTAACCTTGACGCAAGATAGGTGCACGGTTTGCGCGAACGTAGCATAGGCTCAGAAATCGTTTTGGATGCACCCGATGGATCTCCTATGTGACTTTGGTCATGTGGAATCTCGTTTCAATCCATTTGGTGACAGTGGCAGTGTTAGTGCAAGTTACGTGCACGGTTTGCGCTAAACGTACCATAGGCACTGAAATCGTGTTGGACGCACCCGATGGTACTCCTAGGTGACGAGGCTCAAGTGGATACTCGTTTTGGTCTGTTTGGGGATAGTGCTAACCTTTATGCGAGATTGGTGCACGATTTGCGTCGAACGTACCATAGGCTCAGAAATTATTTTGGACGCGCTCGATGGTACTCCTAGGTGATAAGGCTCAAGTGGATGCTCGTTTTGGTCTGTTTAGACATAGTGCTAACCTTGACGCAAGATAGGTGCACGGTTTGCGCCGAACGTAGCATAGGCTCAGAAATCGTTTTGGATGCACCCGATGGATCTCCTATGTGACTTTGGTCATGTGGAATCTCGTTTCAATCCATTTGGTGATAGTGGCAGTGTTAGTGCAAGTTACGTGCACGGTTTGCGCTAAACGTACCATAGGCACAGAAATCGTGTTGGACGCACCCGATGGTACTCCAAGGTGACAAGGCTCAAGTGGATGCTCGTTTTGGTCTGTTTGGGGACAGTGCTAACCTTGATGCGAGATTGGTGCACGATTTGCGTCGAACGTACCATAGGCTCGGAAATCATTTTGGACGCGCTCGATGGTACTCCTAGGTGATAAGGCTCAAGTGGATGCTCGTTTTGGTCTGTTTAGCCATAGTGCTAACCTTGACGCAAGATAGGTGCACGGTTTGCGCGAACGTAGCATAGGCTCAGAAATCGTTTTGGATGCACCCGATGGATCTCCTATGTGACTTTGGTCATGTGGAATCTCGTTTCAATCCATTTGGTGACAGTGGCAGTGTTAGAGCAAGTTGCGTGCACGGTTTGCGCTAAACGTACCATAGGCACAGAAATCGTGTTGGACGCACCCGATGGTACTCCTAGGTGACGAGGCTCAAGTGGATACTCGTTTTGGTCTGTTTGGGGATAGTGCTAACCTTGATGCGAGATTGGTGCACGATTTGCGTCGAACGTACCATAGGCTCGGAAATCATTTTGGACGCGCTCGATGGTACTCCTAGGTGATAAGGCTCAAGTGGATGCTCGTTTTGGTCTGTTTAGACATCGTGCTAACCTTGACGCAAGATAGGTGCACGGTTTGCGCCGAACGTAGCATAGGCTCAGAAATCGTTTTGGATGCACCCGATGGATCTCCTATGTGACTTTGGTCATGTGGAATCTCGTTTCAATCCATTTGGTGATAGTGGCAGTGTTAGTGCAAGTTACGTGCACGGTTTGCGCTAAACGTACCATAGGCACAGAAATCGTGTTGGACGAACCCGATGGTACTCCAAGGTGACGAGGCTCAAGTGGATGCTCGTTTTGGTCTGTTTGGGGACAGTGCTAACCTTGATGCGAGATTGGTGCACGATTTGCGTCGAACGTAACATAGGCTCGGAAATCATTTTGGACGCGCTCGATGGTACTCCTAGGTGATAAGGCTCAAGTGGATGCTCGTTTTGGTCTGTTTAGCCATAGTGCTAACCTTGACGCAAGATAGGTGCACGGTTTGCGCGAACGTAGCATAGGCTCAGAAATCGTTTTGGATGCACCCGATGGATCTCCTATGTGACTTTGGTCATGTGGAATGTCGTTTCAATCCATTTGGTGACAGTGGCAGTGTTAGTGCAAGTTACGTGCACGGTTTGCGCTAAACGTACCATAGGCACAGAAATCGTGTTGGACGCACCCGATGGTACTCCTAGGTGACGAGGCTCAAGTGGATACTCGTTTTGGTCTGTTTAAGGATAGTGCTAACCTTGATGCGAGATTGGTGCACGATTTGCGTCGAACGTACCATAGGCTCGGAAATCATTTTGGACGCGCTCGATGGTACTCCTAGGTGATAAGGCTCAAGTGGATGCTCGTTTTGGTCTGTTTAGACATAGTGCTAACCTTGACGCAAGATAGGTGCACGGTTTGCGCCGAACGTAGCATAGGCTCAGAAATCGTTTTGGATGCACCCGATGGATCTCCTATGTGACTTTGGTCATGTGGAATCTCGTTTCAATCCATTTGGTGATAGTGGCAGTGTTAGTGCAAGTTACGTGCACGGTTTGCGCTAAACGTACCATAGGCACAGAAATCGTGTTGGACGCACCCGATGGTACTCCAAGGTGACGAGGCTCAAGTGGATGCTCGTTTTGGTCTGTTTGGGGACAGTGCTAACCTTGATGCGAGATTGGTGCACGATTTGCGTCGAACGTACCATAGGCTCGGAAATCATTTTGGACGCGCTCGATGGTACTCCTAGGTGATAAGGCTCAAGTGGATGCTCGTTTTGGTCTGTTTAGCCATAGTGCTAACCTTGACGCAAGATAGGTGCACGGTTTGCGCGAACGTAGCATAGGCTCAGAAATCGTTTTGGATGCACCCGATGGATCTCCTATGTGACTTTGGTCATGTGGAATCTCGTTTCAATCCATTTGGTGACAGTGGCAGTGTTAGTGCAAGTTACGTGCACGGTTTGCGCTAAACGTACCATAGGCACTGAAATCGTGTTGGACGCACCCGATGGTACTCCTAGGTGACGAGGCTCAAGTGGATACTCGTTTTGGTCTGTTTGGGGATAGTGCTAACCTTTATGCGAGATTGGTGCACGATTTGCGTCGAACGTACCATAGGCTCAGAAATTATTTTGGACGCGCTCGATGGTACTCCTAGGTGATAAGGCTCAAGTGGATGCTCGTTTTGGTCTGTTTAGACATAGTGCTAACCTTGACGCAAGATAGGTGCACGGTTTGCGCCGAACGTAGCATAGGCTCAGAAATCGTTTTGGATGCACCCGATGGATCTCCTATGTGACTTTGGTCATGTGGAATCTCGTTTCAATCCATTTGGTGACAGTGGCAGTGTTAGTGCAAGTTACGTGCACGGTTTGCGCTAAACGTACCATAGGCACAGAAATCGTGTTGGACGCACCCGATGGTACTCCAAGGTGACAAGGCTCAAGTGGATGCTCGTTTTGGTCTGTTTGGGGACAGTGCTAACCTTGATGCGAGATTGGTGCACGATTTGCGTCGAACGTACCATAGGCTCGGAAATCATTTTGGACGCGCTCGATGGTACTCCTAGGTGATAAGGCTCAAGTGGATGCTCGTTTTGGTCTGTTTAGCCATAGTGCTAACCTTGACGCAAGATAGGTGCACGGTTTGCGCGAACGTAGCATAGGCTCAGAAATCGTTTTGGATGCACCCGATGGATCTCCTATGTGACTTTGGTCATGTGGAATCTCGTTTCAATCCATTTGGTGACAGTGGCAGTGTTAGTGCAAGTTGCGTGCACGGTTTGCGCTAAACGTACCATAGGCACAGAAATCGTGTTGGACGCACCCGATGGTACTCCTAGGTGACGAGGCTCAAGTGGATACTCGTTTTGGTCTGTTTGGGGATAGTGCTAACCTTGATGCGAGATTGGTGCACGATTTGCGTCGAACGTACCATAGGCTCGGAAATCATTTTGGACGCGCTCGATGGTACTCCTAGGTGATAAGGCTCAAGTGGATGCTCGTTTTGGTCTGTTTAGACATCGTGCTAACCTTGACGCAAGATAGGTGCACGGTTTGCGCCGAACGTAGCATAGGCTCAGAAATCGTTTTGGATGCACCCGATGGATCTCCTATGTGACTTTGGTCATGTGGAATCTCGTTTCAATCCATTTGGTGATAGTGGCAGTGTTAGTGCAAGTTACGTGCACGGTTTGCGCTAAACGTACCATAGGCACAGAAATCGTGTTGGACGAACCCGATGGTACTCCAAGGTGACGAGGCTCAAGTGGATGCTCGTTTTGGTCTGTTTGGGGACAGTGCTAACCTTGATGCGAGATTGGTGCACGATTTGCGTCGAACGTACCATAGGCTCGGAAATCATTTTTGACGCGCTCGATGGTACTCCTAGGTGATAAGGCTCAAGTGGATGCTCGTTTTGGTCTGTTTAGCCATAGTGCTAACCTTGACGCAAGATAGGTGCACGGTTTGCGCGAACGTAGCATAGGCTCAGAAATCGTTTTGGATGCACCCGATGGATCTCCTATGTGACTTTGGTCATGTGGAATCTCGTTTCAATCCATTTGGTGACAGTGGCAGTGTTAGTGCAAGTTACGTGCACGGTTTGCGCTAAACGTACCATAGGCACAGAAATCGTGTTGGACGCACCCGATGGTACTCCTAGGTGACGAGGCTCAAGTGGATACTCGTTTTGGCCTGTTTGGGGATAGTGCTAACCTTTATGCGAGATTGGTGCACGATTTGCGTCGAACGTACCATAGGCTCAGAAATTATTTTGGACGCGCTCGATGGTACTCCTAGGTGATAAGGCTCAAGTGGATGCTCGTTTTGGTCTGTTTAGACATAGTGCTAACCTTGACGCAAGATAGGTGCACGGTTTGCGCCGAACGTAGCATAGGCTCAGAAATCGTTTTGGATGCACCCGATGGATCTCCTATGTGACTTTGGTCATGTGGAATCTCGTTTCAATCCATTTGGTGACAGTGGCAGTGTTAGTGCAAGTTACGTGCACGGTTTGCGCTAAACGTACCATAGGCACAGAAATCGTGTTGGACGCACCCGATGGTACTCCTAGGTGACGAGGCTCAAGTGGATCCTCGTTTTGGTTTGTTTGGGGACAGTGCTAACCTTGATGCGAGATTGGTGCACGATTTGCGTCGAACGTACCATAGGCTCGGAAATCATTTTGGATGCGCTCGATGGTACTCCTAGGTGATAAGGCTCAAGTGGATGCTCGTTTTGGTCTGTTTAGACATAGTGCTAACCTTGACGCAAGATAGGTGCACGGTTTGCGCCGAACGTAGCATAGGCTCAGAAATCGTTTTGGATGCACCTGATGGATCTCCTATGTGACTTTGGTCATGTGGAATCTCGTTTCAATCCATTTGGTGACAGTGGCAGTGTTAGTGCAAGTTACGTGCACGGTTTGCGCTAAACGTACCATAGGCACAGAAATCGTGTTGGACGCACCCGATGGTACTTGATGAGGACATCAACACCGATCATACATCCACGCCGTCCACGCCGACAACTGCTGGTCCTATTACTCGTGCTCGTGCTCGAAAAGTTAATCATCAAGTGAGTTCCTTCTTGAGCTCTTGTCCATCCTGTTTAGATCTTGGAGACACGTGCACTCTTGTTTTGATTAGGAATCAAGGAGAAGACCGAAAGGGAAAAGGACTCGCGTAGGCTGGATTCGGACTGCAGCACACCTTCAACTTGCGACGGTCGCCACGGTTACATACGGAGTCGGATTGGGGTGATTCTACACTTGTTGGAAAGCTAATAAAGTCTACTTTCATATGGATCTGACATCATACTCATACCTGCTCAGAAGCGGCGTCAACAGTCCAAAAATCACCGAGAGGTCTATTTTGTCCAGGGTGCTGCGCCACCTTAAGTTAGCCCAATGGGCTTGTATCGTTTAGAGTCCAGTAGGGACGCGTCCTAGGGTTGGAGCACGACCCAAACTCTCTTGTGGTCGTCCTCCACACGTTATATACCCCTTAGCCGCCACCAGGAACACTCGGGTTTTGTTTAGATCAAGTTTAGCCATCGCTACTTGCTTGTAGGCGCGCGTGCTGATCCAGTCGCCCGTCTCCTTGTCTTCGGAACCCCACTCATAATAAGATTCAGTGTGAAACCTTCAATTTTATCTTGCAATTTCAGTGCTTGTTTCCTCGTTCTTGCTAGTTCTTCGATTGCTTGCAGGACGGGAGCCCTAGGGGCTGGTTGTCATACTCCACAAGATCGTGACGGCCTTGGAAAGTGGTGTATCGGTCGCTAAGGCGCAGTCTTGGAAGGCTGTAGTCGGGCCGTGAACGTCATCTCCAACCACCAATCGAATTATCTCACGCTTCTCATCGAAAGATCGACCACAAACCCTTGTGGGTTCATATCATTTGGTATCAGAGCTGGGCCCTTGTTTAAGGGGGTGGGAATGATGAGGACATCCTCCGCTATTACCCGCTGGCAAAGACGCAACAAAAAAGGGCCAAGTGGCCTAGTTGTAGTCGGGCGGCGACCGTGTGAGCCTCTGAATAATCCCACCTTGCTTAGCTTGGGAGGAGGAAGCCACCTTAAAAGAGAGAGCCACCCTTCCCCTATCGGACTAGTCTTTTAGGGATATTGGGCCTTTCCCCGAGTGGGTGTGCATAAGAACTGTTGGGGTCCGGGCAACCTTAATTTATTGGGCCTCGGCCAACCCTACCTGGGCCGGATGTATCATTTTCCTCCCTTTCTTGAATTTGAGTCGTCCTCGACTCAAGCTCATCTTCCTCACCCAAATAAGGCTTCAAATCTGCAATGTTAAATGTGGGACTAACCCCAAAATCTGCAGGAAGATCAAGCTTATATGCATTCTCATTTATTCGTTGCATCACTTTAAAAGGACCATCCGCTCTAGGCATCAATTTAGATTTTCTTAATTCAGGAAACCTATCCTTTCGCAAATGCAACCAAACCAAATCTCCAGGTTCAAGAATCAATTCCCTTCTACCTTTATCTCCAGCAAATTTGTACTTAGCATTCATGCGCTCTATGTTTTCTTTAGTGGTTTCATGTAGTTTTAGCATCAATTCAGCACGTTGCTTAGCATCAAAATTCAACTTTTCAGAACTTGGCAATGGCATTAAATCAATAGGAGCACGTGGTAACAATCCATAAACAATCTCAAAGGGACACATCTTCGTAGTAGAATGCAGCGAACGATTATAAGAAAACTCAATATGAGGCAAACAATCTTCCCACATCTTAATATTCTTCTTTAAAATAGTCCTTAACATAGTAGACAAAGTTCTATTCACAACTTCAGTTTGACCATCAGTTTGGGGGTGACAAGTGGTGGAAAATAAAAGCTTAGTCCCCAATTTAGCCCATAAAGTTCTCCAAAAATGGCTAAGAAATTTAGCATCACGATCAGAAACAATTGTATTTGGCACACCATGCAAGCGAACAACTTCCCGAAAGAACAAATCAGCAATATTTATAGCATCATCAGTTTTATGACATGGTATGAAATGTGCCATTTTAGAGAATCGATCCACAACCACAAAAACACTATCTCGCCCTTTCCTAGTTCGTGGCAATCCCAACACAAAATCCATAGAAATATCTCCCAAGGAGCACTAGGAACAGGAAGAGGCATATACAAACCGTGTGGATTCAACCGGGACTTAGCCTTTTGACATGTTGTGCAGCGAGCAACAAATCTCTCCACGTCTCGTCGCATCTTTGGCCAAAAGAAATGACCAGCAAGAATGTCCTCCGTCTTCTTCGCTCCAAAATGCCCCATCAAGCCACCTCCATGCGCTTCCTGCAGCAACAACAAGCGAACGGAGCTAGCTGGAATGCATAGCTTGTTAGCTCTAAACACAAACCCATCATTGACGATGAATTTGTTCCACGTTTTCCCATCTTTACAATGCAGCAGCACTTCTTTAAAATCAGCATCATGAGCATATCGATCTTTAATTGTTTCTAACCCAAAGATCTTGTAATCAAGTTGATTCAGCAAAGTATATCTCCTAGACAATGCATCTGCAATGATATTATCTTTCCCTTTCTTGTGTTTGATAACATAAGGAAAAGATTCAATAAATTCAACCCATTTTGCATGTCTACGATTCAGTTTTCCTTGACTACGAATATGCTTCAAAGATTCATGATCAGAATGTATAACAAATTCTTTGGGCCACAAATAATGCTGCCATGTTTCTAATGTCCGCACTAGAGCATATAATTCCTTATCATATGTAGAATAATTAAGAATAGGCCCGCTCAATTTCTCACTAAAGTATGCAACAGGTTTGCCTTCTTGCAACAAAACACCACCCAATCCAATTCCACTCGCATCACATTCAAGCTCGAAAGTCTTATTAAAATCAGGGAGTTGGAGTAGAGGTGCATGTGTTAACTTATCTTTCAGCACATGGAAGGCGTGCTCTTGTGCTTTGCCCCAAGAAAAGGGCACTCCCTTCTTTGTAAGCTCATTCAATGGTGCAGCAATGGTGCTGAAGTCCTTCACGAAACGGCGATAGAAACCAGCAAGTCCTAGGAAACTCCGCACTTGTGTAACCGTCATGGGTATAGGCCATCCTTGTATAGCTTCCACCTTGGCTTTATCAACCTCAATTCCCTGTGGAGTGACAACATAGCCAAGAAACGATACTCGATCGGTGCAGAAAGTGCACTTCTCAAGGTTACCAAACAAACGTGCATCACGTAGAGCATTGAAAACAGCACGTAAGTGATCAAGGTGTTCATCCATGGATTTGCTATAAATCACTTATCATCAAAGTAGACGACAACAAATTTCCCAATGAAAGCACGCAAAACCTCGTTCATTAATCTCATGAAAGTACTAGGTGCATTAGTTAACCCAAAAGGCATGACTAACCACTCATATAGACCAAACTTAGTTTTGAAAGCAGTTTCCATTCATCTCCCAATTTCATACGAATCTGGTGGTACCCACTACGCAAATCAACCTTTGAAAACACAACAGCACCACTCAATTCATCAAGCATATCATCTAATCGTGGAATAGGGTGTCGATATCGAATGGTGATATTATTAATAGCCCTACAATCAACACACATGCGCCATGTTCCATCTTTCTTAGGCACTAAAATCACTGGAACGGCACAAGGACTAAGAGACTGACGCACATAACCTTTGTCTAGTAGTTCTTGCACTTGTCGCTGAATTTCCTTCGCTTCTTCCGGATTGGTCCTGTATGGCGCACGGTTTGGCAAAGATGCTCCAGGGATAAGATCAATTTGGTGCTCAATCCCACGTATTGGTGGCAGCCCCGCTGGTATCTCAATGGGGAACACATCAGAATACTCCTGCAAAATGTTAGCAGCAACAGGGGGCAAAGAACGTTGCATATCCTCAAATGAAATCAAAGCATCCTTGCATACCAAAGCATAAGCAACAGAGGTGGATGCATTGAACTCATTAATATCAGATTTTGTAGCAAGCATACAACGTCCTTTCAATTTTATCTCATCTTTGTCATCAACAACAGATTTGTCATTTTTATTGCTCTCGCTCTTTGCTTTTGCAGCCTTAGTAACATCAGATTGCATAATAGCTTCAGGAGACATAGGATGCAACACAATTTTTCGATCATGGTATAGAAACGAATATTGATTTGATCTACCATGATGCATCGAATCTCTATCAAATTGCCATGGTCTACCTAGCAGAATATTACAAGCTTGCATAGGCACAACATCACATTCAACAATATCTTTGTATGATCCGATGGCAAAATCAATTTGCACAAGTCTCGTTACCTTTGCCTTACCACTGTTGTTCAGCCATTGGATGTAGTAGGGATGGGGGTGTGGTTTGGTGGTGAGGGCGAGCTTCTGTACCATGTCGCTACTTGCCAAGTTGTTGCAGCTACCTCCATCAATGATCATGCGGCACGAACGCTCCTTGATGACACACTTTGTTTGAAATAAAGTGTGTCGCTGATTTTGCTCTACCTTCTCTATTTGTACACTAAGCACTCGCTGTACAATCAAGCTCTCATAGTGCTCCGCGTCACCTGCATTAATGTGTTCTTCTATGTGTTCCTCACTACCTGCATAGTCAGCTGCAAGCAATGCAAGTGTATCTTCATCAAAATCACTAGCAGATGAACACTCACCATCATCTTTGACAATCATAACACGCTTGTTTGGGCAGTCACGCATCATATGGCCATATCCCTTGCACCGATGACATTGTATGTTGCTTGTTCTACCGGTCGATGCCACGGATGAAGTACTCGCAGCCGGCTTTTGCGCTGTCTTCGCGACTGAATTGGTGGGGGCAGCTCGAGTCTTGTCACTAGATGATGGTGTAGGAGTACATGTAGACGGAGTTGTAGACATGCGCTGCTGCCATGAACTAGCTTTCCCTACAGAAACATTAGTCCTTGCGCTAGCACGTCGTCCCTGCACTTCCCGTTCAGCTTTACAAGCAAGATGAAACAGTTTGGTTACGTTATTGTATTCTTTGTAAGCGAGGATATCCTGAATTTCCCGATTTAACCCACCTAAAAATCTAGCCATAGCAGGTTCCTCATCCTCCTCTAATTTACAACGCAACATACCCGTTTGTAATTCCTGATAGTATTCTTCTACACTTTTAGAACCTTGTCTCAGTTGCTGCAACTTATTTATCATATCACGGGCATAGTAAGATGGAACAAATCTAGCTCTCATGGCTCGTTTCAGCGCATCCCAAGTTTTAGGTATGTTATTAGGATTTTTCTTGCCATATTCGATCCACCAAATAGAAGCAAAATCTGTGAACTCACTAGTAGCAGCCCTAACACGTGTGTTCTCAGGAAATTCATGGCATGCAAACTTTTGATCAACAGCAATCTCCCAAGTAATGTATGCATCAGGGTCATATTTACCATCAAAAGGAGGTATTTTAAATTTAATCTTACTGAAAGCATCATCATTATTGTGTACCTCGCGTCGGCGGCGGCCACCCATACCTCTACGGTTGTGACGTAGGCGACGTCGATCACGAGTGTCTCGATCATCATGTTCAGTATCACCTGTGTATTCGTCATCATAACTACCATCCTCTCGATCTTCCTCCTTCTTTTGTTCATCATGCTGGTCTTTATCATTGTTGTGGAGGTCATCAAAACGCCTCAGCAGAGCAGCAAGGCTTTTGTCCACACTAGCAATGGACTTCTCCAAACCTGCAAGCTTGTTGTTTGCGGCAATCTGCGTAGCCTCCAACTGTCCAAGTTTGTCATTTGTCACCTGCAAGTCATTATCAAGTCCCTCCGTGTGCAACTTCACTTTCCTTTCAAAATGTTGAATGATGCCCTTTGTGCGCGGAGAATGTGGAATTTGGTTATCTTCGTGTCGGACCCTGGCATGGTTCAAAGACAAAGACAACAAGAAGACAAGTGAAGAAATAAAAGCCCTACAACTACTAGGATGTAGCTACAGCAAGTCGCTCACTCTCCACCTGCTACACAAGTTCTTACCAGTTCTTACCTTGCTCGATAGGAGGGGTCGTCTACCAACAAGTCTGCAGCAATGGATGAAGTGTATCGGTGCCGTAGCACAAGACCTGTCAAGCTGTAGAATATGTGGAGCTATAGGTGGGCTAAAACAAGGAACGAACTAGCACCACGTTAGTTACAAAAGGCAAGCTGAATAATCGTTCAACCGGCGGTACTGTGCTGGTCCTAGTCTAGACCGTGCTAGAGACGCGAGCCCTGGGACACAAAGGAAAGCACAACACACCACCCAAAGTGAACGAAAAATCTCTAAGATCAGCCCCTTTCTCTTCTTTTTTTCTCTTCTTTTTTTTTCTTCTTTTTTTTCTTCTTTTTTTGTTGCGTCTTTGCCAGCGGGTAATAGCGGAGGATGTCCTCATCATTCCCACCCCCTTAAACAAGGGCCCAGCTCTGATACCAAATGATACATCCGGCCCAGGTAGGGTTGGCCGAGGCCCAATAAATTAAGGTTGCCCGGACCCCAACAGTTCTTATGCACACCCACTCGGGGAAAGGCCCAATATCCCTAAAAGACTAGTCCGATAGGGGAAGGGTGGCTCTCTCTTTTAAGGTGGCTTCCTCCTCCCAAGCTAAGCAAGGTGGGATTATTCAGAGGCTCACACGGTCGCCGCCCGACTACAACTAGGCCACTTGGCCCTTTTTTGTTGCGTCTTTGCCAGCGGGTAATAGCGGAGGATGTCCTCATCAGTACTCCTAGGTGACGAGGCTCAAGTGGATACTCGTTTTGGTCTGTTTGGGGACAGTGCTAACCTTGATGCGAGATTGGTGCACGATTTGCGTCGAACGTATCATAGGCTCGGAAATCATTTTGGACGCGCTCGATGGTACTCCTAGGTGATAAGGCTCAAGTGGATGCTCGTTTTGGTCTGTTTAGACATAGTGCTAACCTTGACGCAAGATAGGTGCACGGTTTGCGCCGAAAGTAGCATAGGCTCAGAAATCATTTTGGATGCACCCGATGGATCTCCTATGTGACTTTGGTCATGTGGAATCTCGTTTCAATCCATTTGGTGATAGTGGCAGTGTTAGTGCAAGTTACGTGCACGGTTTGTGCTAAACGTACCATAGGCACAGAAATCGTGTTGGACGCACCCCGATGGTACTCCAAGGTGACGAGGCTCAAGTGATGCTCGTTTTGGTCTGTTTGGGGACAGTGCTAACCTTGATGCGAGATTGGTGCACGATTTGCGTCGAACGTACCATAGGCTCGGAAATCATTTTGGACGCGCTCGATGGTACTCCTAGGTGATAAGGCTCAAGTGGATGCTCGTTTTGGTCTGTTTAGCCATAGTGCTAACCTTGACGCAAGATAGGTGCACGGGTTGCGCGAACGTAGCATAGGCTCAGAAATCGTTTTGGATGCACCCGATGGATCTCCTATGTGACTTTGGTCATGTGGAATCTCGTTTCAATCCATTTGGTGACAGTGGCAGTGTTAGTGCAAGTTACGTGCACGGTTTGCGCTAAACGTACCATAGGCACAAAAATCGTGTTGGACGCACCCGATGGTACTCCTAGGTGACGAGGCTCAAGTGGATACTCGTTTTGGTCTGTTTGGGGATAGTGCTAACCTTTATGCGAGATTGGTGCACGATTTGTGTCGAACGTACCATAGGCTCAGAAATTATTTTGGACGCGCTCGATGGTACTCCTAGGTGATAAGGCTCAAGTGGATGCTCGTTTTGGTCTGTTTAGACATAGTGCTAACCTTGACGCAAGATAGGTGCACGGTTTGCGCCGAACGTAGCATAGGCTCAGAAATCGTTTTGGATGCACCCGATGGATCTCCTATGTGACTTTGGTCATGTGGAATCTCGTTTCAATCCATTTGGTGACAGTGGCAGTGTTAGTGCAAGTTACGTGCACGGTTTGCGCTAAACGTACCATAGGCACAGAAATCGTGTTGGACGCACCCGATGGTACTCCAAGGTGACAAGGCTCAAGTGGATGCTCGTTTTGGTCTGTTTGGGGACAGTGCTAACCTTGATGCGAGATTGGTGCACGATTTGCGTCGAACGTACCATAGGCTCGGAAATCATTTTGGACGCGCTCGATGGTACTCCTAGGTGATAAGGCTCAAGTGGATGCTCGTTTTGGTCTGTTTAGCCATAGTGCTAACCTTGACGCAAGATAGGTGCACGGTTTGCGCGAACGTAGCATAGGCTCAGAAATCATTTTGGATGCACCCGATGGATCTCCTATGTGACTTTGGTCATGTGGAATCTCGTTTCAATCCATTTGGTGACAGTGGCAGTGTTAGTGCAAGTTACGTGCACGGTTTGCGCTAAACGTACCATAGGCATAGAAATCGTGTTGGACGCACCCGATGGTACTCCTAGGTGACGAGGCTCAAGTGGATACTCGTTTTGGTCTTTTTGGGGATAGTGCTAACCTTGATGCGAGATTGGTGCACGATTTGCGTCGAACGTACCATAGGCTCGGAAATCATTTTGGACGCGCTCGATGGTACACCTAGGTGATAAGGCTCAAGTGGATGATCGTTTTGGTCTGTTTAGACATAGTGCTAACCTTGACGCAAGATAGGTGCACGGTTTGCGCCGAACGTAGCATAGGCTCAGAAATCGTTTTGGATGCACCCGATGGATCTCCTATGTGACTTTGGTCATGTGGAATCTCGTTTCAATCCATTTGGTGATAGTGGCAGTGTTAGTGCAAGTTACGTGCACGGTTTGCGCTAAACGTACCATAGGCACAGAAATCGTGTTGGACGCACCCGATGGTACTCCAAGGTGACGAGGCTCAAGTGGATGCTCGTTTTGGTCTGTTTGGGGACAGTGCTAACCTTGATGCGAGATTGGTGCACGATTTGCGTCGAACGTACCATAGGCTCGGAAATCATTTTGGACGCGCTCGATGGTACTCCTAGGTGATAAGGCTCAAGTGGATGCTCGTTTTGGTCTGTTTAGCCATAGTGCTAACCTTGACGCAAGATAGGTGCACGCTTTGCGCGAACGTAGCATAGGCTCAGAAATCGTTTTGGATGCACCCGATGGATCTCCTATGTGACTTTGGTCATGTGGAATCTCGTTTCAATCCATTTGGTGACAGTGGCAGTGTTAGTGTAAGTTACGTGCACGGTTTGCGCTAAACGTACCATAGGCACAGAAATCGTGTTGGACGCACCCGATGGTACTCCTAGGTGACGAGGCTCAAGTGGATACTCGTTTTGGTCTGTTTGGGGATAGTGCTAACCTTTATGCGAGATTGGTGCACGATTTGCGTCGAACGTACCATAGGCTCAGAAATTATTTTAGACGCGCTCGATGGTACTCCTAGGTGATAAGGCTCAAGTGGATGCTCGTTTTGGTCTGTTTAGGCATAGTGCTAACCTTGACGCAAGATAGGTGCACGGTTTGCGCCGAATGTAGCATAGGCTCAGAAATCGTTTTGGATGCACCCGATGGATCTCCTATGTGACTTTGGTCATGTGGAATCTCGTTTCAATCCATTTGGTGACAGTGGCAGTGTTAGTGCAAGTTACGTGCACGGTTTGCGCTAAACGTACCATAGGCACAGAAATCGTGTTGGACGCACCCGATGGTACTCCTAGGTGACGAGGCTCAAGTGGATCCTCGTTTTGGTCTGTTTGGGGACAGTGCTAACCTTGATGCGAGATTGGTGCACGATTTGCGTCGAACGTACCATAGGCTCGGAAATCATTTTGGATGCGCTCGATGGTACTCCTAGGTGATAAGGCTCAAGTGGATGCTCGTTTTGGTCTGTTTAGACATAGTGCTAACCTTGACGCAAGATAGGTGCACGGTTTGCGCCGAACGTAGCATAGGCTCAGAAATCGTTTTGGATGCACCCGATGGATCTCCTATGTGACTTTGGTCATGTGGAATCTCGTTTCAATCCATTTGGTGACAGTGGCAGTGTTAGTGCAAGTTACGTGCACGGTTTGCGCTAAACGTACCATAGGCACAGAAATCGTGTTGGACGCACCCGATGGTACTCCAAGGTGACGAGGCTCAAGTGGATGCTCGTTTTGGTCTGTTTGGGGACAGTGCTAACCTTGATGCGAGATTGGTGCACGATTTGCGTCGAACGTACCATAGGCTCAGAAATCATTTTGGACGCGCTCGATGGTACTCCTAGGTGATAAGGCTCAAGTGGATGCTCGTTTTGGTCTGTTTAGCCATAGTGCTAACCTTGACGCAAGATAGGTGCACGGTTTGCGCGAACGTAGCATAGGCTCAGAAATCGTTTTGGATGCACCCGATGGATCTCCTATGTGACTTTGGTCATGTGGAATCTCGTTTCAATCCATTTGGTGACAGTGGCAGTGTTAGTGCAAGTTACGTGCACGGTTTGCGCTAAACGTACCATAGGCACAGAAATCGTGTTGGACGCACCCGATGGTACTCCTAGGTGACGAGGCTCAAGTGGATGCTCGTTTTGGTCTGTTTGGGGATAGTGCTAACCTTTATGCGAGATTGGTGCACGATTTGCGTCGAACATACCATAGGCTCAGAAATTATTTTGGACGCGCTCGATGGTACTCCTAGGTGATAATGCTCAAGTGGATGCTCGTTTTGGTCTGTTTAGACATAGTGCTAACCTAGACGCAAGATAGGTGCACGGTTTGCGCCGAACGTAGCATAGGCTCAGAAATCGTTTTGGATGCACCCGATGGATCTCCTATGTGACTTTGGTCATGTGGAATCTCGTTTCAATCCATTTGGTGATAGTGGCAGTGTTAGTGCAAGTTACGTGCACGGTTTGCGCTAAACGTACCATAGGCACAGAAATCGTGTTGGACGCACCCGATGGTACTCCTAGGTGACGAGGCTCAAGTGGATGCTCGTTTTGGTCTGTTTGGGGATAGTGCTAACCTTGATGCGAGATTGGTGCACGATTTGCGTCGAACGTACCATAGGCTCGGAAATCATTTTGGACGCGCTCGACGGTACTCCTAGGTGATAAGGCTCAAGTGGATGCTCGTTTTGGTCTGTTTAGCCATAGTGCTAACGTTGACGCAAGATAGGTGCACGGTTTGCGCGAACGTAGCATAGGCTCAGAAATCGTTTTGGATGCACCCGATGGATCTCCTATGTGACTTTGGTCATGTGGAATCTCGTTTCAATCCATTTGGTGACAGTGGCAGTGTTAGTGCAAGTTACGTGCACGGTTTGCGCTAAACGTACCATAGGCACAGAAAATCGTGTTGGACGCACCCGATGGTACTCCTAGGTGACGAGGCTCAAGTGGATCCTCGTTTTGGTCTGTTTGGGGACAGTGCTAACCTTGATGCGAGATTGGTGCACGATTTGCGTCGAACGTACCATAGGCTCGGAAATCATTTTGGATGCGCTCGATGGTACTCCTAGGTGATAAGGCTCAAGTGGATGCTCGTTTTGGTCTGTTTAGACATAGTGCTAACCTTGACGCAAGATAGGTGCACGGTTTGCGCCGAACGTAGCATAGGCTCAGAAATCGTTTTGGATGCACCCGATGGATCTCCTATGTGACTTTGGTCATGTGGAATCTCGTTTCAATCAATTTGGTGACAGTGGCAGTGTTAGTGCAAGTTACGTGCACGGTTTGCGCTAAACGTACCATAGGCACAGAAATCGTGTTGGACGCACCCGATGGTACTCCAAGGTGACGAGGCTCAAGTGGATGCTCGTTTTGGTCTGTTTGGGGACAGTGCTAACCTTGATGCGAGATTGGTGCACGATTTGCGTCGAACGTACCATAGGCTCAGAAATCATTTTGGACGCGCTCGATGGTACTCCTAGGTGATAAGGCTCAAGTGGATGCTCGTTTTGGTCTGTTTAGCCATAGTGCTAACCTTGACGCAAGATAGGTGCACGGTTTGCGCGAACGTAGCATAGGCTCAGAAATCGTTTTGGATGCACCCGATGGATCTCCTATGTGACTTTGGTCATGTGGAATCTCGTTTCAATCCATTTGGTGACAGTGGCAGTGTTAGTGCAAGTTACGTGCACGGTTTGCGCTAAACGTACCATAGGCACAGAAATCGTGTTGGACGCACCCGATGGTACTCCTAGGTGACGAGGCTCAAGTGGATGCTCGTTTTGGTCTGTTTGGGGATAGTGCTAACCTTTATGCGAGATTGGTGCACGATTTGCGTCGAACGTACCATAGGCTCAGAAATTATTTTGGACGCGCTCGATGGTACTCCTAGGTGATAAGGCTCACGTGGATGCTCGTTTTGGTCTGTTTAGACATAGTGCTAACCTAGACGCAAGATAGGTGCACGGTTTGCGCCGAACGTAGCATAGGCTCAGAAATCGTTTTGGATGCACCCGATGGATCTCCTATGTGACTTTGGTCATGTGGAATCTCGTTTCAATCCATTTGGTGACAGTGGCAGTGTTAGTGCAAGTTACGTGCACGGTTTGCGCTAAACGTACCATAGGCACAGAAATCGTGTTGGACGCACCCGATGGTACTCCTAGGTGACGAGGCTCAAGTGGATGCTCGTTTTGGTCTGTTTGGGGATAGTGCTAACCTTTATGCGAGATTGGTGCACGATTTGCGTCGAACATACCATAGGCTCAGAAATTATTTTGGACGCGCTCGATGGTACTCCTAGGTGATAATGCTCAAGTGGATGCTCGTTTTGGTCTGTTTAGACATAGTGCTAACCTAGACGCAAGATAGGTGCACGGTTTGCGCCGAACGTAGCATAGGCTCAGAAATCGTTTTGGATGCACCCGATGGATCTCCTATGTGACTTTGGTCATGTGGAATCTCGTTTCAATCCATTTGGTGATAGTGGCAGTGTTAGTGCAAGTTACGTGCACGGTTTGCGCTAAACGTACCATAGGCACAGAAATCGTGTTGGACGAACCCGATGGTACTCCAAGGTGACGAGGCTCAAGTGGATGCTCGTTTTGGTCTGTTTGGGGACAGTGCTAACCTTGATGCGAGATTGGTGCACGATTTGCGTCGAACGTACCATAGGCTCAGAAATCATTTTGGACGCGCTCGATGGTACTCCTAGGTGATAAGGCTCAAGTGGATGCTCGTTTTGGTCTGTTTAGCCATAGTGCTAACCTTGACGCAAGATAGGTGCACGGTTTGCGCGAACGTAGCATAGGCTCAGAAATCGTTTTGGATGCACCCGATGGATCTCCTATGTGACTTTGGTCATGTGGAATCTCGTTTCAATCCATTTGGTGACAGTGGCAGTGTTAGTGCAAGTTACGTGCACGGTTTGCGCTAAACGTACCATAGGCACAGAAATCGTGTTGGACGCACCCGATGGTACTCCTAGGTGACGAGGCTCAAGTGGATGCTCGTTTTGGTCTGTTTGGGGATAGTGCTAACCTTTATGCGAGATTGGTGCACGATTTGCGTCGAACATACCATAGGCTCAGAAATTATTTTGGACGCGCTCGATGGTACTCCTAGGTGATAATGCTCAAGTGGATGCTCGTTTTGGTCTGTTTAGACATAGTGCTAACCTAGACGCAAGATAGGTGCACGGTTTGCGCCGAACGTAGCATAAGCTCAGAAATCGTTTTGGATGCACCCGATGGATCTCCTATGTGACTTTGGTCATGTGGAATCTCGTTTCAATCCATTTGGTGATAGTGGCAGTGTTAGTGCAAGTTACGTGCACGGTTTGCGCTAAACGTACCATAGGCACAGAAATCGTGTTGGACGCACCCGATGGTACTCCTAGGTGACGAGGCTCAAGTGGATGCTCGTTTTGGTCTGTTTGGGGACAGTGCTAACCTTGATGCGAGAATTGTGCACGATTTGCGTCGAACGTACCATAGGCTCGGAAATCATTTTGGACGCGCTCGATGGTACTCCTAGGTGATAAGGCTCAAGTGGATGCTCGTTTTGGTCTGTTTAGCCATAGTGCTAACCTTGACGCAAGATAGGTGCACGGTTTGCGCGAACGTAGCATAGGCTCAGAAATCGTTTTGGATGCACCCGATGGATCTCCTATGTGACTTTGGTCATGTGGAATCTCGTTTCAATCCATTTGGTGACAGTGGCAGTGTTAGTGCAAGTTACGTGCATGGTTTGCGCTAAACGTACCATAGGCATAGAAATCGTGTTGGACGCACCCGATGGTACTCCTAGGTGACGAGGCTCAAGTGGATGCTCGTTTTGGTCTGTTTGGGGATAGTGCTAACCTTGATGCGAGATTGGTGCACGATTTGCGTCGAACGTACCATAGGCTCGGAAATCATTTTGGACGCGCTCGACGGTACTCCTAGGTGATAAGGCTCAAGTGGATGCTCGTTTTGGTCTGTTTAGCCATAGTGCTAACGTTGACGCAAGATAGGTGCACGGTTTGCGCGAACGTAGCATAGGCTCAGAAATCGTTTTGGATGCACCCGATGGATCTCCTATGTGACTTTGGTCATGTGGAATCTCGTTTCAATCCATTTGGTGACAGTGGCAGTGTTAGTGCAAGTTACGTGCACGGTTTGCGCTAAACGTACCATAGGCACAGAAATCGTGTTGGACGCACCCGATGGTACTCCTAGGTGACGAGGCTCAAGTGGATACTCGTTTTGGTCTGTTTGGGGATAGTGCTAACCTTTATGCGAGATTGGTGCACGATTTGCGTCGAACGTACCATAGGCTCAGAAATTATTTTGGACGCGCTCGATGGTACTCCTAGGTGATAAGGCTCAAGTGGATGCTCGTTTTGGTCTGTTTAGGCATAGTGCTAACCTTGACGCAAGATAGGTGCACGGTTTGCGCCGAACGTAGCATAGGCTCAGAAATCGTTTTGGATGCACCCGATGGATCTCCTATGTGACTTTGGTCATGTGGAATCTCGTTTCAATCCATTTGGTGACAGTGGCAGTGTTAGTGCAAGTTACGTGCACGGTTTGCGCTAAACATACCATAGGCACAGAAATCGTGTTGGACGCACCCGATGGTACTCCTAGGTGACGAGGCTCAAGTGGATCCTCGTTTTGGTCTGTTTGGGGACAGTGCTAACCTTGATGCGAGATTGGTGCACGATTTGCGTCGAACGTACCATAGGCTCGGAAATCATTTTGGATGCGCTCGATGGTACTCCTAGGTGATAAGGCTCAAGTGGATGCTCGTTTTGGTCTGTTTAGACATAGTGCTAACCTTGACGCAAGATAGGTGCACGGTTTGCGCCGAACGTAGCATAGGCTCAGAAATCGTTTTGGATGCACCCGATGGATCTCCTATGTGACTTTGGTCATGTGGAATCTCGTTTCAATCAATTTGGTGACAGTGGCAGTGTTAGTGCAAGTTACGTGCACGGTTTGCGCTAAACGTACCATAGGCACAGAAATCGTGTTGGACGCACCCGATGGTACTCCAAGGTGACGAGGCTCAAGTGGATGCTCGTTTTGGTCTGTTTGGGGACAGTGCTAACCTTGATGCGAGATTGGTGCACGATTTGCGTCGAACGTACCATAGGCTCAGAAATCATTTTGGACGCGCTCGATGGTACTCCTAGGTGATAAGGCTCAAGTGGATGCTCGTTTTGGTCTGTTTAGCCATAGTGCTAACCTTGACGCAAGATAGGTGCACGGTTTGCGCGAACGTAGCATAGGCTCAGAAATCGTTTTGGATGCACCCGATGGATCTCCTATGTGACTTTGGTCATGTGGAATCTCGTTTCAATCCATTTGGTGATAGTGGCAGTGTTAGTGCAAGTTACGTGCACGGTTTGCGCTAAACGTACCATAGGCACAGAAATCGTGTTGGACGCACCCGATGGTACTCCTAGGTGACGAGGCTCAAGTGGATGCTTGTTTTGGTCTGTTTGGGGACAGTGCTAACCTTGATGCGAGATTGGTGCACGATTTGCGTCGAACGTACCATAGGCTCAGAAATCATTTTGGACGCGCTCGATGGTACTCCTAGGTGATAAGGCTCAAGTGGATGCTCGTTTTGGTCTGTTTAGCCATAGTGCTAACCTTGACGCAAGATAGGTGCACGGTTTGCGCGAACGTAGCATAGGCTCAGAAATCGTTTTGGATGCACCCAATGGATCTCCTATGTGACTTTGGTCATGTGGAATCTCGTTTCAATCCATTTGGTGACAGTGGCAGTGTTAGTGCAAGTTACGTGCACGGTTTGCGCTAAACGTACCATAGGCATAGAAATCGTGTTGGACGCACCCGATGGTACTCCTAGGTGACGAGGCTCAAGTGGATGCTCGTTTTGGTCTGTTTGGGGATAGTGCTAACCTTGATGCGAGATTGGTGCACGATTTGCGTCGAACGTACCATAGGCTCGGAAATCATTTTGGACGCGCTCGACGGTACTCCTAGGTGATAAGGCTCAAGTGGATGCTCGTTTTGGTCTGTTTAGCCATAGTGCTAACGTTGACGCAAGATAGGTGCACGGTTTGCACGAACGTAGCATAGGCTCAGAAATCGTTTTGGATGCACCCGATGGATCTCCTATGTGACTTTGGTCATGTGGAATCTCGTTTCAATCCATTTGGTGACAGTGGCAGTGTTAGTGCAAGTTACGTGCACGGTTTGCGCTAAACGTACCATAGGCACAGAAATCGTGTTGGACGCACCCGATGGTACTCCTAGGTGACGAGGCTCAAGTGGATGCTTGTTTTGGTCTGTTTGGGGACAGTGCTAACCTTGATGCGAGATTGGTGCACGATTTGCGTCGAACGTACCATAGGCTCGGAAATCATTTTGGACGCGCTCGATGGTACTCCTAGGTGATAAGGCTCAAGTGGATGCTCGTTTTGGTCTGTTTAGCCATAGTGCTAACCTTGACGCAAGATAGGTGCACGGTTTGCGCGAACGTAGCATAGGCTCAGAAATCGTTTTGGATGCACCCAATGGATCTCCTATGTGACTTTGGTCATGTGGAATCTCGTTTCAATCCATTTGGTGACAGTGGCAGTGTTAGTGCAAGTTACGTGCACGGTTTGCGCTAAACGTACCATAGGCATAGAAATCGTGTTGGACGCACCCGATGGTACTCCTAGGTGACGAGGCTCAAGTGGATGCTCGTTTTGGTCTGTTTGGGGATAGTGCTAACCTTGATGCGAGATTGGTGCACGATTTGCGTCGAACGTACCATAGGCTCGGAAATCATTTTGGACGCGCTCGACGGTACTCCTAGGTGATAAGGCTCAAGTGGATGCTCGTTTTGGTCTGTTTAGCCATAGTGCTAACGTTGACGCAAGATAGGTGCACGGTTTGCACGAACGTAGCATAGGCTCAGAAATCGTTTTGGATGCACCCGATGGATCTCCTATGTGACTTTGGTCATGTGGAATCTCGTTTCAATCCATTTGGTGACAGTGGCAGTGTTAGTGCAAGTTACGTGCACGGTTTGCGCTAAACGTACCATAGGCACAGAAATCGTGTTGGACGCACCCGATGGTACTCCTAGGTGACGAGGCTCAAGTGGATCCTCGTTTTGGTCTGTTTGGGGACAGTGCTAACCTTGATGCGAGATTGGTGCACGATTTGCGTCGAACGTACCATAGGCTCGGAAATCATTTTGGACGCGCTCGATGGTACTCCTAGGTGATAAGGCTCAAGTGGATGCTCGTTTTGGTCTATTTAGACATAGTGCTAACCTTGACGCAAGATAGGTGCACGGTTTGCGCCGAACGTAGCATAGGCTCAGAAATCGTTTTGGATGCACCCGATGGATCTCCTATGTGACTTTGGTCATGTGGAATCTCGTTTCAATCCATTTGGTGACAGTGGTAGTGTTAGTGCAAGTTACGTGCACGGTTTGCGCTAAACGTACCATAGGCACAGAAATCGTGTTGGACGCACCCGATGGTACTCCAAGGTGACAAGGCTCAAGTGGATGCTCGTTTTGGTCTGTTTGGGGACAGTGCTAACCTTGATGCGAGATTGGTGCACGATTTGCGTCGAACGTACCATAGGCTCGGAAATCATTTTGGACACGCTCGATGGTACTCCTAGGTGATAAGGCTCAAGTGGATGCTCGTTTTGGTCTGTTTAGCCATAGTGCTAACCTTGACGCAAGATAGGTGCACGGTTTGCGCGAACGTAGCATAGGCTCAGAAATCGTTTTGGATGCACCCGATGGATCTCCTATGTGACTTTGGTCATGTGGAATCTCGTTTCAATCCATTTGGTGACAGTGGCAGTGTTAGTGCAAGTTACGTGCACGGTTTGCGCTAAACGTACCATAGGCACAGAAATCGTGTTGGACGCACCCGATGGTACTCCTAGGTGACGAGGCTCAAGTGGATACTCGTTTTGGTCTGTTTGGGGATAGTGCTAACCTTGATGCGAGATTGGTGCATGATTTGCGTCGAACGTACCATAGGCTCGGAAATCATTTTGGACGCTCTCGACGGTACTCCTAGGTGATAAGGCTCAAGTGGATGCTCATTTTGGTCTGTTTAGACATAGTGCTAACCTTGACGCAAGATAGGTGCACGGTTTGCGCCGAACGTAGCATAGGCTCAGAAATCGTTTTGGATGCACCCGATGGATCTCCTATGTGACTTTGGTCATGTGGAATCTCGTTTCAATCCATTTGGTGATAGTGGCAGTGTTAGTGCAAGTTACGTGCACGGTTTGCGCTAAACGTACCATAGGCACAGAAATCGTGTTGGACGCACCCGATGGTACTCCAAGGTGACGAGGCTCAAGTGGATGCTCGTTTTGGTCTGTTTGGGGACAGTGCTAACCTTGATGCGAGATTGGTGCACGATTTGCGTCGAACGTACCATAGGCTCGGAAATCATTTTGGACGCGCTCGATGGTACTCCTAGGTGATAAGGCTCAAGTGGATGCTCGTTTTGGTCTGTTTAGCCATAGTGCTAACCTTGACGCAAGATAGGTGCACGGTTTGCGCGAACGTAGCATAGGCTCAGAAATCGTTTTGGATGCACCCGATGGATCTCCTATGTGACTTTGGTCATGTGGAATCTCGTTTTAATCCATTTGGTGACAGTGGCAGTGTTAGTGCAAGTTACGTGCACGGTTTGCGCTAAACGTACCATAGGCACAGAAATCGTGTTGGACGCACCCGATGGTACTCCTAGGTGACGAGGCTCAAGTGGATACTCGTTTTGGTCTGTTTGGGGATAGTGCTAACCTTTATGCGAGATTGGTGCACGATTTGCGTCGAACGTACCATAGGCTCAGAAATTATTTTGGACGCGCTCGATGGTACTCCTAGGTGATAAGGCTCAAGTGGATGCTCGTTTTGGTCTGTTTAGACATAGTGCTAACCTTGACGCAAGATAGGTGCACGGTTTGCGCCGAACGTAGCATAGGCTCAGAAATCGTTTTGGATGCACCCGATGGATCTCCTATGTGACTTTGGTCATGTGGAATCTCGTTTCAATCCATTTGGTGATAGTGGCAGTGTTAGTGCAAGTTACGTGCACGGTTTGCGCTAAGCGTACCATAGGCACAGAAATCGTGTTGGACGCACCCGATGGTACTCCTAGGTGACGAGGCTCAAGTGGATGCTCGTTTTGGTCTGTTTAGCCATAGTGCTAACCTTGACGCAAGATAGGTGCACGGTTTGCGCGAACGTAGCATAGGCTCAGAAATCGTTTTGGATGCACCCGATGGATCTCCTATGTGACTTTGGTCATGTGGAATCTCGTTTCAATCCATTTGGTGACAGTGGCAGTGTTAGTGCAAGTTACGTGCACGGTTTGCGCTAAACGTACCATAGGCATAGAAATCGTGTTGGACGCACCCGATGGTACTCCTAGGTGACGAGGCTCAAGTGGATGCTCGTTTTGGTCTGTTTGGGGACAGTGCTAACCTTGATGCGAGATTGGTGCACGATTTGCGTCGAACGTACCATAGGCTCGGAAATCATTTTGGACGCGCTCGACGGTACTCCTAGGTGATAAGGCTCAAGTGGATGCTCGTTTTGGTCTGTTTAGCCATAGTGCTAACGTTGACGCAAGATAGGTGCACGGTTTGCACGAACGTAGCATAGGCTCAGAAATCGTTTTGGATGCACCCGATGGATCTCCTATGTGACTTTGGTCATGTGGAATCTCGTTTCAATCCATTTGGTGATAGTGGCAGTGTTAGTGCAAGTTACGTGCACGGTTTGCGCTAAACGTACCATAGGCACAGAAATCGTGTTGGACGCACCCGATGGTACTCCTAGGTGACGAGGCTCAAGTGGATGCTCGTTTTGGTCTGTTTGGGGACAGTGCTAACCTTGATGCGAGATTGGTGCATGATTTGCGTCGAACGTACCATAGGCTCGGAAATCATTTTGGACGCGCTCGATGGTACTCCTAGGTGATAAGGCTCAAGTGGATGCTCGTTTTGGTCTGTTTAGCCATAGTGCTAACCTTGACGCAAGATAGGTGCACGGTTTGCGCGAACGTAGCATAGGCTCAGAAATCGTTTTGGATGCACCCGATGGATCTCCTATGTGACTTTGGTCATGTGGAATCTCGTTTCAATCCATTTGGTGACAGTGGCAGTGTTAGTGCAAGTTACGTGCACGGTTTGCGCTAAACGTACCAGAGGCATAGAAATCGTGTTGGACGCACCCGATGGTACTCCTAGGTGACGAGGCTCAAGTGGATGCTCGTTTTGGTCTGTTTGGGGACAGTGCTAACCTTGATGCGAGATTGGTGCACGATTTGCGTCGAACGTACCATAGGCTCGGAAATCATTTTGGACGCGCTCGACGGTACTCCTAGGTGATAAGGCTCAAGTGGATGCTCGTTTTGGTCTGTTTAGCCATAGTGCTAACGTTGACGCAAGATAGGTGCACGGTTTGCGCGAACGTAGCATAGGCTCAGAAATCGTTTTGGATGCACCCGATGGATCTCCTATGTGACTTTGGTCATGTGGAATCTCGTTTCAATCCATTTGGTGACAGTGGCAGTGTTAGTGCAAGTTACGTGCACGGTTTGCGCTAAACGTACCATAGGCACAGAAATCGTGTTGGACGCACCCGATGGTACTCCTAGGTGACGAGGCTCAAGTGGATCCTCGTTTTGGTCTGTTTGGGGACAGTGCTAACCTTGAAGCGAGATTGGTGCACGATTTGCGTCGAACGTACCATAGGCTCGGAAATCATTTTGGACGCGCTCGATGGTACTCCTAGGTGATAAGGCTCAAGTGGATGCTCGTTTTGGTCTGTTTAGACATAGTGCTAACCTTGACGCAAGATAGGTGCACGGTTTGCGCCGAACGTAGCATAGGCTCAGAAATCGTTTTGGATGCACCCGATGGATCTCCTATGTGACTTTGGTCATGTGGAATCTCGTTTCAATCCATTTGGTGACAGTGGCAGTGTTAGTGCAAGTTACGTGCACGGTTTGCGCTAAACATACCATAGGCACAGAAATCGTGTTGGACGCACCCGATGGTACTCCAAGGTGACAAGGCTCAAGTGGATGCTCGTTTTGGTCTGTTTGGGGACAGTGCTAACCTTGATGCGAGATTGGTGCACGATTTGCGTCGAACGTACCATAGGCTCGGAAATCATTTTGGACGCGCTCGATGGTACTCCTAGGTGATAAGGCTCAAGTGGATGCTCGTTTTGGTCTGTTTAGCCATAGTGCTACCTTGACGCAAGATAGGTGCACGGTTTGCGCGAACATAGCATAGGCTCAGAAATCGTTTTGGATGCACCCGATGGATCTCCTATGTGACTTTGGTCATGTGGAATCTCGTTTCAATCCATTTGGTGACAGTGGCAGTGTTAGTGCAAGTTACGTGCACGGTTTGCGCTAAACGTACCATAGGCACAGAAATCGTGTTGGACGCACCCGATGGTACTCCTAGGTGACGAGGCTCAAGTGGATGCTCGTTTTGGTCTGTTTGGGGATAGTGCTAACCTTTATGCGAGATTGGTGCACGATTTGCGTCGAACGTACCATAGGCTCGGAAATCATTTTGGACGCGCTCGATGGTACTCCTAGGTGATAAGGCTCAAGTGGATGCTCGTTTTGGTCTGTTTAGACATAGTGCTAACCTTGACGCAAGATAGGTGCACGGTTTGCGCCGAACGTAGCATAGGCTCAGAAATCGTTTTGGATGCACCCGATGGATCTCCTATGTGACTTTGGTCATGTGGAATCTCGTTTCAATCCATTTGGTGATAGTGGCAGTGTTAGTGCAAGTTACGTGCACGGTTTGCGCTAAACGTACCATAGGCACAGAAATCGTGTTGGACGCACCCGATGGTACTCCTAGGTGACGAGGCTCAAGTGGATGCTCGTTTTGGTCTGTTTGGGGACAGTGCTAACCTTGATGCGAGATTGGTGCACGATTTGCGTCGAACGTTCCATAGGCTCGGAAATCATTTTGGACGCGCTCGATGGTACTCCTAGGTGATAAGGCTCAAGTGGATGCTCGTTTTGGTCTGTTTAGCTATAGTGCTAACCTTGACGCAAGATAGGTGCACGGTTTGCGCGAACGTAGCATAGGCTCAGAAATCGTTTTGGATGCACCCGATGGATCTCCTATGTGACTTTGGTCATGTGGAATCTCGTTTCAATCCATTTGGTGACAGTGGCAGTGTTAGTGCAAGTTACGTGCACGGTTTGCGCTAAACGTACCATAGGCATAGAAATCGTGTCGGACGCACCCGATGGTACTCCTAGGTGACGAGGCTCAAGTGGATGCTCGTTTTGGTCTGTTTGGGGACAGTGCTAACCTTGATGCGAGATAGGTGCACGATTTGCGTCGAACGTACCATAGGCTCGGAAATCATTTTGGACGCGCTCGACGGTACTCCTAGGTGATAAGGCTCAAGTGGATGCTCGTTTTGGTCTGTTTAGCCATAGTGCTAACGTTGACGCAAGATAGGTGCACGGTTTGCGCGAACGTAGCATAGGCTCAGAAATCGTTTTGGATGCACCCGATGGATCTCCTATGTGACTTTGGTCATGTGGAATCTCGTTTCAATCCATTTGGTGACAGTGGCAGTGTTAGTGCAAGTTACGTGCACGGTTTGCGCTAAACGTACCATAGGCACAGAAATCGTGTTGGACGCACCTGATGGTACTCCTAGGTGACGAGGCTCAAGTGGATCCTCGTTTTTGTCTGTTTGGGGACAGTGCTAACCTTGAAGCGAGATTGGTGCCCGATTTGCGTCGAACGTACCATAGGCTCGGAAATCATTTTGGACGCGCTCGATGGTACTCCTAGGTGATAAGGCTCAAGTGGATGCTCGTTTTGGTCTGTTTACACATAGTGCTAACCTTGACGCAAGATAGGTGCACGGTTTGCGCCGAACGTAGCATAGGCTCAGAAATCGTTTTGGATGCACCCGATGGATCTCCTATGTGACTTTGGTCATGTGGAATCTCGTTTCAATCCATTTGGTGACAGTGGCAGTGTTAGTGCAAGTTACGTGCACGGTTTGCGCTAAACGTACCATAGGCACAGAAATCGTGTTGGACGCACCCGATGGTACTCCAAGGTGACAAGGCTCAAGTGGATGCTCGTTTTGGTCTGTTTGGGGACAGTGCTAACCTTGATGCGAGATTGGTGCACGATTTGCGTCGAACGTACCATAGGCTCGGAAATCATTTTGGACGCGCTCGATGGTACTCCTAGGTGATAAGGCTCAAGTGGATGCTCGTTTTGGTCTGTTTAGCCATAGTGCTAACCTTGACGCAAGATAGGTGCACGGTTTGCGCGAACATAGCATAGGCTCAGAAATCGTTTTGGATGCACCCGATGGATCTCCTATGTGACTTTGGTCATGTGGAATCTCGTTTCAATCCATTTGGTGACAGTGGCAGTGTTAGTGCAAGTTACGTGCACGGTTTGCGCTAAACGTACCATAGGCACAGAAATCGTGTTGGACGCACCCGATGGTACTCCTAGGTGACGAGGCTCAAGTGGATGCTCGTTTTGGTCTGTTTGGGGATAGTGCTAACCTTTATGCGAGATTGGTGCACGATTTGCGTCGAACGTACCATAGGCTCGGAAATCATTTTGGACGCGCTCGATGGTACTCCTAGGTGATAAGGCTCAAGTGGATGCTCGTTTTGGTCGGTTTAGACATAGTGCTAACCTTGACGCAAGATAGGTGCACGGTTTGCGCCGAACGTAGCATAGGCTCAGAAATCGTTTTGGATGCACCCGATGGATCTCCTATGTGACTTTGGTCATGTGGAATCTCGTTTCAATCCATTTGGTGATAGTGGCAGTGTTAGTGCAAGTTACGTGCACGGTTTGCGCTAAACGTACCATAGGCACAGAAATCATGTTGGACGCACCCGATGGTACTCCTAGGTGACGAGGCTCAAGTGGATGCTCGTTTTGGTCTGTTTGGGGACAGTGCTAACCTTGATGCGAGATTGGTGCACGATTTGCGTCGAACGTACCATAGGCTCGGAAATCATTTTGGACGCGCTCGACGGTACTCCTAGGTGATAAGGCTCAAGTGGATGCTCGTTTTGGTCTGTTTAGCCATAGTGCTAATCTTGACGCAAGATAGGTGCACGGTTTGCGCGAACGTAGCATAGGCTCAGAAATCGTTTTGGATGCACCCGATGGATCTCCTATGTGACTTTGGTCATGTGGAATCTCGTTTCAATCCATTTGGTGACAGTGGCAGTGTTAGTGCAAGTTACGTGCACGGTTTGCGCTAAACGTACCATAGGCACAGAAATCGTGTTGGACGCACCCGATGGTACTCCTAGGTGACGAGGCTCAAGTGGATCCTCGTTTTGGTCTGTTTGGGGACAGTGCTAACCTTGAAGCGAGATTGGTGCACGATTTGCGTCGAACGTACCATAGGCTCGGAAATCATTTTGGACGCGCTCGATGGTACTCCTAGGTGATAAGGCTCAAGTGGATGCTCGTTTTGGTCTATTTAGACATAGTGCTAACCTTGACACAAGATAGGTGCACGGTTTGCGCCGAACGTAGCATAGGCTCAGAAATCGTTTTGGATGCACCCGATGGATCTCCTATGTGACTTTGGTCATGTGGAATCTCGTTTCAATCCATTTGGTGACAGTGGCAGTGTTAGTGCAAGTTACGTGCACGGTTTGCGCTAAACATACCATAGGCACAGAAATCGTGTTGGACGCACCCGATGGTACTCCAAGGTGACAAGGCTCAAGTGGATGCTCGTTTTGGTCTGTTTGGGGACAGTGCTAACCTTGATGCGAGATTGGTGCACGATTTGCGTCGAACGTACCATAGGCTCGGAAATCATTTTGGACGCGCTCGATGGTACTCCTAGGTGATAAGGCTCAAGTGGATGCTCGTTTTGGTCTGTTTAGCCATAGTGCTACCTTGACGCAAGATAGGTGCACGGTTTGCGCGAACATAGCATAGGCTCAGAAATCGTTTTGGATGCACCCGATGGATCTCCTATGTGACTTTGGTCATGTGGAATCTCGTTTCAATCCATTTGGTGACAGTGGCAGTGTTAGTGCAAGTTACGTGCACGGTTTGCGCTAAACGTACCATAGGCACAGAAATCGTGTTGGACGCACCCGATGGTACTCCTAGGTGACGAGGCTCAAGTGGATGCTCGTTTTGGTCTGTTTGGGGATAGTGCTAACCTTTATGCGAGATTGGTGCACGATTTGCGTCGAACGTACCATAGGCTCGGAAATCATTTTGGACGCGCTCGATGGTACTCCTAGGTGATAAGGCTCAAGTGGATGCTCGTTTTGGTCTGTTTAGACATAGTGCTAACCTTGACGCAAGATAGGTGCACGGTTTGCGCCGAACGTAGCATAGGCTCAGAAATCGTTTTGGATGCACCCGATGGATCTCCTATGTGACTTTGGTCATGTGGAATCTCGTTTCAATCCATTTGGTGATAGTGGCAGTGTTAGTGCAAGTTACGTGCACGGTTTGCGCTAAACGTACCATAGGCACAGAAATCGTGTTGGACGCACCCGATGGTACTCCTAGGTGACGAGGCTCAAGTGGATGCTCGTTTTGGTCTGTTTGGGGACAGTGCTAACCTTGATGCGAGATTGGTGCACGATTTGCGTCGAACGTTCCATAGGCTCGGAAATCATTTTGGACGCGCTCGATGGTACTCCTAGGTGATAAGGCTCAAGTGGATGCTCGTTTTGGTCTGTTTAGCCATAGTGCTAACCTTGACGCAAGATAGGTGGACGGTTTGCGCGAACATAGCATAGGCTCAGAAATCGTTTTGGATGCACCCGATGGATCTCCTATGTGACTTTGGTCATGTGGAATCTCGTTTCAATCCATTTGGTGACAGTGGCAGTGTTAGTGCAAGTTACGTGCACGGTTTGCGCTAAACGTACCATAGGCACAGAAATCGTGTTGGACGCACCCGATGGTACTCCTAGGTGACGAGGCTCAAGTGGATGCTCGTTTTGGTCTGTTTGGGGATAGTGCTAACCTTTATGCGAGATTGGTGCACGATTTGCGTCGAACGTACCATAGGCTCGGAAATCATTTTGGACGCGCTCGATGGTACTCCTAGGTGATAAGGCTCAAGTGGATGCTCGTTTTGGTCGGTTTAGACATAGTGCTAACCTTGACGCAAGATAGGTGCACGGTTTGCGCCGAACGTAGCATAGGCTCAGAAATCGTTTTGGATGCACCCGATGGATCTCCTATGTGACTTTGGTCATGTGGAATCTCGTTTCAATCCATTTGGTGATAGTGGCAGTGTTAGTGCAAGTTACGTGCACGGTTTGCGCTAAACGTACCATAGGCACAGAAATCATGTTGGACGCACCCGATGGTACTCCTAGGTGACGAGGCTCAAGTGGATGCTCGTTTTGGTCTGTTTGGGGACAGTGCTAACCTTGATGCGAGATTGGTGCACGATTTGCGTCGAACGTACCATAGGCTCGGAAATCATTTTGGACGCGCTCGACGGTACTCCTAGGTGATAAGGCTCAAGTGGATGCTCGTTTTGGTCTGTTTAGCCATAGTGCTAACCTTGACGCAAGATAGGTGCACGGTTTGCGCGAACGTAGCATAGGCTCAGAAATCGTTTTGGATGCACCCGATGGATCTCCTATGTGACTTTGGTCATGTGGAATCTCGTTTCAATCCATTTGGTGACAGTGGCAGTGTTAGTGCAAGTTACGTGCACGGTTTGCGCTAAACGTACCATAGGCACAGAAATCGTGTTGGACGCACCCGATGGTACTCCTAGGTGACGAGGCTCAAGTGGATCCTCGTTTTGGTCTGTTTGGGGACAGTGCTAACCTTGAAGCGAGATTGGTGCACGATTTGCGTCGAACGTACCATAGGCTCGGAAATCATTTTGGACGCGCTCGATGGTACTCCTAGGTGATAAGGCTCAAGTGGATGCTCGTTTTGGTCTATTTAGACATAGTGCTAACCTTGACACAAGATAGGTGCACGGTTTGCGCCGAACGTAGCATAGGCTCAGAAATCGTTTTGGATGCACCCGATGGATCTCCTATGTGACTTTGGTCATGTGGAATCTCGTTTCAATCCATTTGGTGACAGTGGCAGTGTTAGTGCAAGTTACGTGCACGGTTTGCGCTAAACATACCATAGGCACAGAAATCGTGTTGGACGCACCCGATGGTACTCCAAGGTGACAAGGCTCAAGTGGATGCTCGTTTTGGTCTGTTTGGGGACAGTGCTAACCTTGATGCGAGATTGGTGCACGATTTGCGTCGAACGTACCATAGGCTCGGAAATCATTTTGGACGCGCTCGATGGTACTCCTAGGTGATAAGGCTCAAGTGGATGCTCGTTTTGGTCTGTTTAGCCATAGTGCTACCTTGACGCAAGATAGGTGCACGGTTTGCGCGAACATAGCATAGGCTCAGAAATCGTTTTGGATGCACCCGATGGATCTCCTATGTGACTTTGGTCATGTGGAATCTCGTTTCAATCCATTTGGTGACAGTGGCAGTGTTAGTGCAAGTTACGTGCACGGTTTGCGCTAAACGTACCATAGGCACAGAAATCGTGTTGGACGCACCCGATGGTACTCCTAGGTGACGAGGCTCAAGTGGATGCTCGTTTTGGTCTGTTTGGGGATAGTGCTAACCTTTATGCGAGATTGGTGCACGATTTGCGTCGAACGTACCATAGGCTCGGAAATCATTTTTGACGCGCTCGATGGTACTCCTAGGTGATAAGGCTCAAGTGGATGCTCGTTTTGGTCTGTTTAGACATAGTGCTAACCTTGACGCAAGATAGGTGCACGGTTTGCGCCGAACGTAGCATAGGCTCAAAAATCGTTTTGGATGCACCCGATGGATCTCCTATGTGACTTTGGTCATGTGGAATCTCGTTTCAATCCATTTGGTGATAGTGGCAGTGTTAGTGCAAGTTACGTGCACGGTTTGCGCTAAACGTACCATAGGCACAGAAATCGTGTTGGACGCACCCGATGGTACTCCTAGGTGACGAGGCTCAAGTGGATGCTCGTTTTGGTCTGTTTGGGGACAATGCTAACCTTGATGCGAGATTGGTGCACGATTTGCGTCGAACGTTCCATAGGCTCGGAAATCATTTTGGACGCGCTCGATGGTACTCCTAGGTGATAAGGCTCAAGTGGATGCTCGTTTTGGTCTGTTTAGCCATAGTGCTAACCTTGACGCAAGATAGGTGCACGGTTTGCGCGAACGTAGCATAGGCTCAGAAATCGTTTTGGATGCACCCGATGGATCTCCTATGTGACTTTGGTCATGTGGAATCTCGTTTCAATCCATTTGGTGACAGTGGCAGTGTTAGTGCAAGTTACGTGCACGGTTTGCGCTAAACGTACCATAGGCATAGAAATCGTGTCGGACGCACCCGATGGTACTCCTAGGTGACGAGGCTCAAGTGGATGCTCGTTTTGGTCTGTTTGGGGACAGTGCTAACCTTGATGCGAGATAGGTGCACGATTTGCGTCGAACGTACCATAGGCTCGGAAATCATTTTGGACGCGCTCGACGGTACTCCTAGGTGATAAGGCTCAAGTGGATGCTCGTTTTGGTCTGTTTAGCCATAGTGCTAACGTTGACGCAAGATAGGTGCACGGTTTGCGCGAACGTAGCATAGGCTCAGAAATCGTTTTGGATGCACCCGATGGATCTCCTATGTGACTTTGGTCATGTGGAATCTCGTTTCAATCCATTTGGTGACAGTGGCAGTGTTAGTGCAAGTTACGTGCACGGTTTGCGCTAAACGTACCATAGGCACAGAAATCGTGTTGGACGCACCTGATGGTACTCCTAGGTGACGAGGCTCAAGTGGATCCTCGTTTTTGTCTGTTTGGGGACAGTGCTAACCTTGAAGCGAGATTGGTGCACGATTTGCGTCGAACGTACCATAGGCTCGGAAATCATTTTGGACGCGCTCGATGGTACTCCTAGGTGATAAGGCTCAAGTGGATGCTCGTTTTGGTCTGTTTAGACATAGTGCTAAGCTTGACGCAAGATAGGTGCACGGTTTGCGCCGAACGTAGCATAGGCTCAGAAATCGTTTTGGATGCACCCGATGGATCTCCTATGTGACTTTGGTCATGTGGAACCTCGTTTCAATCCATTTGGTGACAGTGGCAGTGTTAGTGCAAGTTACGTGCACGGTTTGCGCTAAACGTACCATAGGCACAGAAATCGTGTTGGACGCACCCGATGGTACTCCAAGGTGACAAGGCTCAAGTGGATGCTCGTTTTGGTCTGTTTGGGGACAGTGCTAACCTTGATGCGAGATTGGTGCACGATTTGCGTCGAACGTACCATAGGCTCGGAAATCATTTTGGACGCGCTCGATGGTACTCCTAGGTGATAAGGCTCAAGTGGATGCTCGTTTTGGTCTGTTTAGCCATAGTGCTAACCTTGACGCAAGATAGGTGCACGGTTTGCGCGAACATAGCATAGGCTCAGAAATCGTTTTGGATGCACCCGATGGATCTCCTATGTGACTTTGGTCATGTGGAATCTCGTTTCAATCCATTTGGTGACAGTGGCAGTGTTAGTGCAAGTTACGTGCACGGTTTGCGCTAAACGTACCATAGGCACAGAAATCGTGTTGGACGCACCTGATGGTACTCCTAGGTGACGAGGCTCAAGTGGATCCTCGTTTTTGTCTGTTTGGGGACAGTGCTAACCTTGAAGCGAGATTGGTGCACGATTTGCGTCGAACGTACCATAGGCTCGGAAATCATTTTGGACGCGCTCGATGGTACTCCTAGGTGATAAGGCTCAAGTGGATGCTCGTTTTGGTCTGTTTAGACATAGTGCTAAGCTTGACGCAAGATAGGTGCACGGTTTGCGCCGAACGTAGCATAGGCTCAGAAATCGTTTTGGATGCACCCGATGGATCTCCTATGTGACTTTGGTCATGTGGAATCTCGTTTCAATCCATTTGGTGACAGTGGCAGTGTTAGTGCAAGTTACGTGCACGGTTTGCGCTAAACGTACCATAGGCACAGAAATCGTGTTGGACGCACCCGATGGTACTCCAAGGTGACAAGGCTCAAGTGGATGCTCGTTTTGGTCTGTTTGGGGACAGTGCTAACCTTGATGCGAGATTGGTGCACGATTTGCGTCGAACGTACCATAGGCTCGGAAATCATTTTGGACGCGCTCGATGGTACTCCTAGGTGATAAGGCTCAAGTGGATGCTCGTTTTGGTCTGTTTAGCCATAGTGCTAACCTTGACGCAAGATAGGTGCACGGTTTGCGCGAACATAGCATAGGCTCAGAAATCGTTTTGGATGCACCCGATGGATCTCCTATGTGACTTTGGTCATGTGGAATCTCGTTTCAATCCATTTGGTGATAGTGGCAGTGTTAGTGCAAGTTACGTGCACGGTTTGCGCTAAACGTACCATAGGCACAGAAATCGTGTTGGACGCACCCGATGGTACTCCTAGGTGACGAGGCTCAAGTGGATGCTCGTTTTGGTCTGTTTGGGGACAGTGCTAACCTTGATGCGAGATTGGTGCACGATTTGCGTCGAACGTTCCATAGGCTCGGAAATCATTTTGGACGCGCTCGATGGTACTCCTAGGTGATAAGGCTCAAGTGGATGCTCGTTTTGGTCTGTTTAGACATAGTGCTAACCTTGACGCAAGATAGGTGCACGGTTTGCGCGAACGTAGCATAGGCTCAGAAATCGTTTTGGATGCACCCGATGGATCTCCTATGTGACTTTGGTCATGTGGAATCTCGTTTCAATCCATTTGGTGACAGTGGCAGTGTTAGTGCAAGTTACGTGCACGGTTTGCGCTAAACGTACCATAGGCACAGAAATCATGTTGGACGCACCCGATGGTACTCCTAGGTGACGAGGCTCAAGTGGATGCTCGTTTTGGTCTGTTTGGGGACAGTGCTAACCTTGATGCGAGATTGGTGCACGATTTGCGTCGAACGTACCATAGGCTCGGAAATCATTTTGGACACGCTCGATGGTACTCCTAGGTGATAAGGCTCAAGTGGATGCTCGTTTTGGTCTGTTTAGCCATAGTGCTAACCTTGACGCAAGATAGGTGCACGGTTTGCGCGAACGTAGCATAGGCTCAGAAATCGTTTTGGATGCACCCGATGGATCTCCTATGTGACTTTGGTCATGTGGAATCTCGTTTCAATCCATTTGGTGACAGTGGCAGTGTTAGTGCAAGTTACATGCACGGTTTGCGCTAAACGTACCATAGGCACAGAAATCGTGTTGGACGCACCTGATGGTACTCCTAGGTGACGAGGCTCAAGTGGATCCTCGTTTTTGTCTATTTGGGGACAGTGCTAACCTTGAAGCGAGATTGGTGCACGATTTGCGTCGAACGTACCATAGGCTCGGAAATCATTTTGGACGCGCTCGATGGTACTCCTAGGTGATAAGGCTCAAGTGGATGCTCGTTTTGGTCTGTTTAGACATAGTGCTAACCTTGACGCAAGATAGGTGCACGGTTTGCGCCGAACGTAGCATAGGCTCAGAAATCGTTTTGGATGCACCCGATGGATCTCCTATGTGACTTTGGTCATGTGGAATCTCGTTTCAATCCATTTGGTGACAGTGGCAGTGTTAGTGCAAGTTACGTGCACGGTTTGCGCTAAACGTACCATAGGCACAGAAATCGTGTTGGACGCACCCGATGGTACTCCAAGGTGACAAGGCTCAAGTGGATGCTCGTTTTGGTCTGTTTGGGGACAGTGCTAACCTTGATGCGAGATTGGTGCACGATTTGCGTCGAACGTACCATAGGCTCGGAAATCATTTTGGACGCGCTCGATGGTACTCCTAGGTGATAAGGCTCAAGTGGATGCTCGTTTTGGTCTGTTTAGCCATAGTGCTAACCTTGACGCAAGATAGGTGCACGGTTTGCGCGAACATAGCATAGGCTCAGAAATCGTTTTGGATGCACCCGATGGATCTCCTATGTGACTTTGGTCATGTGGAATCTCGTTTCAATCCATTTGGTGATAGTGGCAGTGTTAGTGCAAGTTACGTGCACGGTTTGCGCTAAACGTACCATAGGCACAGAAATCGTGTTGGACGCACCCGATGGTACTCCTAGGTGACGAGGCTCAAGTGGATGCTCGTTTTGGTCTGTTTGGGGACAGTGCTAACCTTGATGCGAGATTGGTGCACGATTTGCGTCGAACGTTCCATAGGCTCGGAAATCATTTTGGACGCGCTCGATGGTACTCCTAGGTGATAAGGCTCAAGTGGATGCTCGTTTTGGTCTGTTTAGACATAGTGCTAACCTTGACGCAAGATAGGTGCACGGTTTGCGCGAACGTAGCATAGGCTCAGAAATCGTTTTGGATGCACCCGATGGATTTCCTATGTGACTTTGGTCATGTGGAATCTCGTTTCAATCCATTTGGTGACAGTGGCAGTGTTAGTGCAAGTTACGTGCACGGTTTGCGCTAAACGTACCATAGGCACAGAAATCGTGTTGGACGCACCCGATGGTACTCCTAGGTGACGAGGCTCAAGTGGATGCTCGTTTTGGTCTGTTTGGGGACAGTGCTAACCTTGATGCGAGATTGGTGCACGATTTGCGTCGAACGTACCATAGGCTCGGAAATCATTTTGGACGCGCTCGATGGTACTCCTAGGTGATAAGGCTCAAGTGGATGCTCGTTTTGGTCTGTTTAGCCATAGTGCTAACCTTGACGTAAGATAGGTGCACGGTTTGCGCGAACGTAGCATAGGCTCAGAAATCGTTTTGGATGCACCCGATGGATCTCCTATGTGACTTTGGTCATGTGGAATCTCGTTTCAATCCATTTGGTGACAGTGGCAGTGTTAGTGCAAGTTACGTGCACGGTTTGCGCTAAACGTACCATAGGCACAGAAATCGTGTTGGACGCACCCGATGGTACTCCTAGGTGACGAGGCTCAAGTGGATGCTCGTTTTGGTCTGTTTGGGGATAGTGCTAACCTTTATGCGAGATTGGTGCACGATTTGCGTCGAACGTACCATAGGCTCGGAAATCATTTTGGACGCGCTCGATGGTACTCCTAGGTGATAAGGCTCAAGTGGATGCTCGTTTTGGTCTATTTAGACATAGTGCTAACCTTGACGCAAGATAGGTGCACGGTTTGCGCCGAACGTAGCAAAGGCTCAGAAATCGTTTTGGATGCACCCGATGGATCTCCTATGTGACTTTGGTCATGTGGAATCTCGTTTCAATCCATTTGGTGATAGTGGCAGTGTTAGTGCAAGTTACGTGCACGGTTTGCGCTAAACGTACCATAGGCACAGAAATCGTGTTGGACGCACCCGATGGTACTCCTAGGTGACGAGGCTCAAGTGGATGCTCGTTTTGGTCTGTTTGGGGATAGTGCTAACCTTGATGCGAGATTGGTGCACGATTTGCGTCGAACGTACCATAGGCTCGGAAATCATTTTGGACGCGCTCCATGGTACTCCTAGGTGATAAGGCTCAAGTGGATGCTCGTTTTGGTCTGTTTAGCCATAGTGCTAACCTTGACGCAAGATAGGTGCACGGTTTGCGCGAACGTAGCATAGGCTCAGAAATCGTTTTGGATGCACCCGATGGATCTCCTATGTGACTTTGGTCATGTGGAATCTCGTTTCAATCCATTTGGTGACAGTGGCAGTGTTAGTGCAAGTTACGTGCACGGTTTGCGCTAAACGTACCATAGGCATAGAAATCGTGTTGGACGCACCCGATGGTACTCCTAGGTGACGAGGCTCAAGTGGATGCTCGTTTTGGTCTGTTTGGGGATAGTGCTAACCTTGATGCGAGATTGGTGCACGATTTGCGTCGAACGTACCATAGGCTTGGAAATCATTTTGGACGCGCTCGATGGTACTCCTAGGTGATAAGGCTCAAGTGGATGCTCGTTTTGGTCTGTTTAGCCATAGTGCTAACGTTGACGCAAGATAGGTGCACGGTTTGCGCGAACGTAGCATAGGCTCAGAAATCGTTTTGGATGCACCCGATGGATCTCCTATGTGACTTTTGTCATGTGGAATCTCGTTTCAATCCATTTGGTGACAGTGGCAGTGTTAGTGTAAGTTACGTGCACGGTTTGCGCTAAACGTACCATAGGCACAGAAATCGTGTTGGACGCACCCGATGGTACTCCTAGGTGACGAGGCTCAAGTGGATGCTCGTTTTGGTCTGTTTGGGGACAGTGCTAACCTTGATGCGAGATTGGTGCACGATTTGCGTCGAACGTTCCATAGGCTCGGAAATCATTTTGGACGCGCTCGATGGTACTCCTAGGTGATAAGGCTCAAGTGGATGCTCGTTTTGGTCTGTTTAGACATAGTGCTAACCTTGACGCAAGATAGGTGCACGGTTTGCGCGAACGTAGCATAGGCTCAGAAATCGTTTTGGATGCACCCGATGGATTTCCTATGTGACTTTGGTCATGTGGAATCTCGTTTCAATCCATTTGGTGACAGTGGCAGTGTTAGTGCAAGTTACGTGCACGGTTTGCGCTAAACGTACCATAGGCACAGAAATCGTGTTGGACGCACCCGATGGTACTCCTAGGTGACGAGGCTCAAGTGGATGCTCGTTTTGGTCTGTTTGGGGACAGTGCTAACCTTGATGCGAGATTGGTGCACGATTTGCGTCGAACGTACCATAGGCTCGGAAATCATTTTGGACGCGCTCGATGGTACTCCTAGGTGATAAGGCTCAAGTGGATGCTCGTTTTGGTCTGTTTAGCCATAGTGCTAACCTTGACGTAAGATAGGTGCACGGTTTGCGCGAACGTAGCATAGGCTCAGAAATCGTTTTGGATGCACCCGATGGATCTCCTATGTGACTTTGGTCATGTGGAATCTCGTTTCAATCCATTTGGTGACAGTGGCAGTGTTAGTGCAAGTTACGTGCACGGTTTGCGCTAAACGTACCATAGGCACAGAAATCGTGTTGGACGCACCCGATGGTACTCCTAGGTGACGAGGCTCAAGTGGATGCTCGTTTTGGTCTGTTTGGGGATAGTGCTAACCTTTATGCGAGATTGGTGCACGATTTGCGTCGAACGTACCATAGGCTCGGAAATCATTTTGGACGCGCTCGATGGTACTCCTAGGTGATAAGGCTCAAGTGGATGCTCGTTTTGGTCTATTTAGACATAGTGCTAACCTTGACGCAAGATAGGTGCACGGTTTGCGCCGAACGTAGCAAAGGCTCAGAAATCGTTTTGGATGCACCCGATGGATCTCCTATGTGACTTTGGTCATGTGGAATCTCGTTTCAATCCATTTGGTGATAGTGGCAGTGTTAGTGCAAGTTACGTGCACGGTTTGCGCTAAACGTACCATAGGCACAGAAATCGTGTTGGACGCACCCGATGGTACTCCTAGGTGACGAGGCTCAAGTGGATGCTCGTTTTGGTCTGTTTGGGGATAGTGCTAACCTTGATGCGAGATTGGTGCACGATTTGCGTCGAACGTACCATAGGCTCGGAAATCATTTTGGACGCGCTCCATGGTACTCCTAGGTGATAAGGCTCAAGTGGATGCTCGTTTTGGTCTGTTTAGCCATAGTGCTAACCTTGACGCAAGATAGGTGCACGGTTTGCGCGAACGTAGCATAGGCTCAGAAATCGTTTTGGATGCACCCGATGGATCTCCTATGTGACTTTGGTCATGTGGAATCTCGTTTCAATCCATTTGGTGACAGTGGCAGTGTTAGTGCAAGTTACGTGCACGGTTTGCGCTAAACGTACCATAGGCATAGAAATCGTGTTGGACGCACCCGATGGTACTCCTAGGTGACGAGGCTCAAGTGGATGCTCGTTTTGGTCTGTTTGGGGATAGTGCTAACCTTGATGCGAGATTGGTGCACGATTTGCGTCGAACGTACCATAGGCTTGGAAATCATTTTGGACGCGCTCGATGGTACTCCTAGGTGATAAGGCTCAAGTGGATGCTCGTTTTGGTCTGTTTAGCCATAGTGCTAACGTTGACGCAAGATAGGTGCACGGTTTGCGCGAACGTAGCATAGGCTCAGAAATCGTTTTGGATGCACCCGATGGATCTCCTATGTGACTTTTGTCATGTGGAATCTCGTTTCAATCCATTTGGTGACAGTGGCAGTGTTAGTGTAAGTTACGTGCACGGTTTGCGCTAAACGTACCATAGGCACAGAAATCGTGTTGGACGCACCCGATGGTACTCCTAGGTGACGAGGCTCAAGTGGATCCTCGTTTTGGTCTGTTTGGGGACAGTGCTAACCTTGATGCGAGATTGGTGCATGATTTGCGTCGAACGTACCATAGGCTCAGAAATCATTTTGGACGCGCTCGATGGTACTCCTAGGTGATAAGGCTCAAGTGGATGCTCGTTTTGGTCTGTTTAGACATAGTGCTAACCTTGACGCAAGATAGGTGCACGGTTTGCGCCGAACGTAGCATAGGCTCAGAAATCGTTTTGGATGCACCCGATGGATCTCCTATGTGACTTTGGTCATGTGGAATCTCGTTTCAATCCATTTGGTGACAGTGGCAGTGTTAGTGCAAGTTACGTGCACGGTTTGCGCTAAACGTACCATAGGCACAGAAATCGTGTTGGACGCACCCGATGGTACTCCAAGGTGATGAGGCTCAAGTGGATGCTCGTTTTGGTCTGTTTGGGGACAGTGCTAACCTTGATGCGAGATTGGTGCACGATTTGCGTCGAACGTACCATAGGCTCGGAAATCATTTTGGACGCGCTCGATGGTACTCCTAGGTGATAAGGCTCAAGTGGATGCTCGTTTTGGTCTGTTTAGCCATAGTGCTAACCTTGACGCAAGATAGGTGCACGGTTTGCGCGAACATAGCATAGGCTTAGAAATCGTTTTGGATGCACCCGATGGATCTCCTATGTGACTTTGGTCATGTGAAATCTCGTTTCAATCCATTTGGTGATAGTGGCAGTGTTAGTGCAAGTTACGTGCACGGTTTGCGCTAAACGTACCATAGGCACAGAAATCGTGTTGGACGCACCCGATGGTACTCCTAGGTGACGAGGCTCAAGTGGATGCTCGTTTTGGTCTGTTTGGGGATAGTGCTAACCTTTATGCGAGATTGGTGCACGATTTGCGTCGAACGTACCATAGGCTCGGAAATCATTTTGGACGCGCTCGATGGTACTCCTAGGTGATAAGGCTCAAGTGGATGCTCGTTTTGGTCTATTTAGACATAGTGCTAACCTTGACGCAAGATAGGTGCACGGTTTGCGCCGAACGTAGCAAAGGCTCAGAAATCGTTTTGGATGCACCCGATGGATCTCCTATGTGACTTTGGTCATGTGGAATCTCGTTTCAATCCATTTGGTGATAGTGGCAGTGTTAGTGCAAGTTACGTGCACGGTTTGCGCTAAACGTACCATAGGCACAGAAATCGTGTTGGACGCACCCGATGGTACTCCTAGGTGACGAGGCTCAAGTGGATGCTCGTTTTGGTCTGTTTGGGGACAGTGCTAACCTTGATGCGAGATTGGTGCACGATTTGCGTCGAACGTACCATAGGCTCGGAAATCATTTTGGACGCGCTCCATGGTACTCCTAGGTGATAAGGCTCAAGTGGATGCTCGTTTTGGTCTGTTTAGCCATAGTGCTAACCTCGACGCAAGATAGGTGCACGGTTTGCGCGAACGTAGCATAGGCTCAGAAATCGTTTTGGATGCACCCGATGGATCTCCTATTTGACTTTGGTCATGTGGAATCTCGTTTCAATCCATTTGGTGACAGTGGCAGTGTTAGTGCAAGTTACGTGCACGGTTTGCGCTAAACGTACCATAGGCATAGAAATCGTGTTGGACGCACCCGATGGTACTCCTAGGTGACGAGGCTCAAGTGGATGCTCGTTTTGGTCTGTTTGGGGATAGTGCTAACCTTGATGCGAGATTGGTGCACGATTTGCGTCGAACGTACCATAGGCTTGGAAATCATTTTGGACGCGCTCGATGGTACTCCTAGGTGATAAGGCTCAAGTGGATGCTCGTTTTGGTCTGTTTAGCCATAGTGCTAACGTTGACGCAAGATAGGTGCACGGTTTGCGCGAACGTAGCATAGGCTCAGAAATCGTTTTGGATGCACCCGATGGATCTCCTATGTGACTTTTGTCATGTGGAATCTCGTTTCAATCCATTTGGTGACAGTGGCAGTGTTAGTGTAAGTTACGTGCACGGTTTGCGCTAAACGTACCATAGGCACAGAAATCGTGTTGGACGCACCCGATGGTACTCCTAGGTGACGAGGCTCAAGTGGATCCTCGTTTTGGTCTGTTTGGGGACAGTGCTAACCTTGATGCGAGATTGGTGCATGATTTGCGTCGAACGTACCATAGGCTCAGAAATCATTTTGGACGCGCTCGATGGTACTCCTAGGTGATAAGGCTCAAGTGGATGCTCGTTTTGGTCTGTTTAGACATAGTGCTAACCTTGACGCAAGATAGGTGCACGGTTTGCGCCGAACGTAGCATAGGCTCAGAAATCGTTTTGGATGCACCCGATGGATCTCCTATGTGACTTTGGTCATGTGGAATCTCGTTTCAATCCATTTGGTGACAGTGGCAGTGTTAGTGCAAGTTACGTGCACGGTTTGCGCTAAACGTACCATAGGCACAGAAATCGTGTTGGACGCACCCGATGGTACTCCAAGGTGACAAGGCTCAAGTGGATGCTCGTTTTGGTCTGTTTGGGGACAGTGCTAACCTTGATGCGAGATTGGTGCACGATTTGCGTCGAACGTACCATAGGCTCGGAAATCATTTTGGACGCGCTCGATGGTACTCCTAGGTGATAAGGCTCAAGTGGATGCTCGTTTTGGTCTGTTTAGCCATAGTGCTAACCTTGACGCAAGATAGGTGCACGGTTTGCGCGAACATAGCATAGGCTCAGAAATCGTTTTGGATGCACCCGATGGATCTCCTATGTGACTTTGGTCATGTGGAATCTCGTTTCAATCCATTTGGTGATAGTGGCAGTGTTAGTGCAAGTTACGTGCACGGTTTGCGCTAAACGTACCATAGGCACAGAAATCGTGTTGGACGCACCCGATGGTACTCCTAGGTGACGAGGCTCAAGTGGATGCTCGTTTTGGTCTGTTTGGGGACAGTGCTAACCTTGATGCGAGATTGGTGCACGATTTGCGTCGAACGTTCCATAGGCTCGGAAATCATTTTGGACGCGCTCGATGGTACTCCTAGGTGATAAGGCTCAAGTGGATGCTCGTTTTGGTCTGTTTAGACATAGTGCTAACCTTGACGCAAGATAGGTGCACGGTTTGCGCGAACGTAGCATAGGCTCAGAAATCGTTTTGGATGCACCCGATGGATCTCCTATGTGACTTTGGTCATGTGGAATCTCGTTTCAATCCATTTGGTGACAGTGGCAGTGTTAGTGCAAGTTACGTGCACGGTTTGCGCTAAACGTACCATAGGCACAGAAATCGTGTTGGACGCACCCGATGGTACTCCTAGGTGACGAGGCTCAAGTGGATGCTCGTTTTGGTCTGTTTGGGGACAGTGCTAACCTTGATGCGAGATTGGTGCACGATTTGCGTCGAACGTACCATAGGCTCGGAAATCATTTTGGACGCGCTCGATGGTACTCCTAGGTGATAAGGCTCAAGTGGATGCTCGTTTTGGTCTGTTTAGCCATAGTGCTAACCTTGACGCAAGATAGGTGCACGGTTTGCGCGAACGTAGCATAGGCTCAGAAATCGTTTTGGATGCACCCGATGGATCTCCTATGTGACTTTGGTCATGTGGAATCTCGTTTCAATCCATTTGGTGACAGTGGCAGTGTTAGTGCAAGTTACGTGCACGGTTTGCGCTAAACGTACCATAGGCACAGAAATCGTGTTGGACGCACCCGATGGTACTCCTAGGTGACGAGGCTCAAGTGGATGCTCGTTTTGGTCTGTTTGGGGATAGTGCTAACCTTTATGCGAGATTGGTGCACGATTTGCGTCGAACGTACCATAGGCTCGGAAATCATTTTGGACGCGCTCGATGGTACTCCTAGGTGATAAGGCTCAAGTGGATGCTCGTTTTGGTCTATTTAGACATAGTGCTAACCTTGACGCAAGATAGGTGCACGGTTTGCGCCGAACGTAGCAAAGGCTCAGAAATAGTTTTGGATGCACCCGATGGATCTCCTATGTGACTTTGGTCATGTGGAATCTCGTTTCAATCCATTTGGTGATAGTGGCAGTGTTAGTGCAAGTTACGTGCACGGTTTGCGCTAAACGTACCATAGGCACAGAAATCGTGTTGGACGCACCCGATGGTACTCCTAGGTGACGAGGCTCAAGTGGATGCTCGTTTTGGTCTGTTTGGGGACAGTGCTAACCTTGATGCGAGATTGGTGCACGATTTGCGTCGAACGTACCATAGGCTCGGAAATCATTTTGGACGCGCTCCATGGTACTCCTAGGTGATAAGGCTCAAGTGGATGCTCGTTTTGGTCTGTTTAGCCATAGTGCTAACCTTGACGCAAGATAGGTGCACGGTTTGCGCGAACGTAGCATAGGCTCAGAAATCGTTTTGGATGCACCCGATGGATCTCCTATGTGACTTTGGTCATGTGGAATCTCGTTTCAATCCATTTGGTGACAGTGGCAGTGTTAGTGCAAGTTACGTGCACGGTTTGCGCTAAACGTACCATAGGCATAGAAATCGTGTTGGACGCACCCGATGGTACTCCTAGGTGACGAGGCTCAAGTGGATGCTCGTTTTGGTCTGTTTGGGGATAGTGCTAACCTTGATGCGAGATTGGTGCACGATTTGCGTCGAACGTACCATAGGCTTGGAAATCATTTTGGACGCGCTCGATGGTACTCCTAGGTGATAAGGCTCAAGTGGATGCTCGTTTTGGTCTGTTTAGCCATAGTGCTAACGTTGACGCAAGATAGGTGCACGGTTTGCGCGAACGTAGCATAGGCTCAGAAATCGTTTTGGATGCACCCGATGGATCTCCTATGTGACTTTTGTCATGTGGAATCTCGTTTCAATCCATTTGGTGACAGTGGCAGTGTTAGTGTAAGTTACGTGCACGGTTTGTGCTAAACGTACCATAGGCACAGAAATCGTGTTGGACGCACCCGATGGTACTCCTAGGTGACGAGGCTCAAGTGGATCCTCGTTTTGGTCTGTTTGGGGACAGTGCTAACCTTGATGCGAGATTGGTGCATGATTTGCGTCGAACGTACCATAGGCTCAGAAATCATTTTGGACGCGCTCGATGGTACTCCTAGGTGATAAGGCTCAAGTGGATGCTCGTTTTGGTCTGTTTAGACATAGTGCTAACCTTGACGCAAGATAGGTGCACGGTTTGCGCCGAACGTAGCATAGGCTCAGAAATCGTTTTGGATGCACCCGATGGATCTCCTATGTGACTTTGGTCATGTGGAATCTCGTTTCAATCCATTTGGTGACAGTGGCAGTGTTAGTGCAAGTTACGTGCACGGTTTGCGCTAAACGTACCATAGGCGCAGAAATCGTGTTGGACGCACCCGATGGTACTCCAAGGTGATGAGGCTCAAGTGGATGCTCGTTTTGGTCTGTTTGGGGACAGTGCTAACCTTGATGCGAGATTGGTGCACGATTTGCGTCGAACGTACCATAGGCTCGGAAATCATTTTGGACGCGCTCGATGGTACTCCTAGGTGATAAGGCTCAAGTGGATGCTCGTTTTGGTCTGTTTAGCCATAGTGCTAACCTTGACGCAAGATAGGTGCACGGTTTGCGCGAACATAGCATAGGCTCAGAAATCGTTTTGGATGCACCCGATGGATCTCCTATGTGACTTTGGTCATGTGGAATCTCGTTTCAATCCATTTGGTGATAGTGGCAGTGTTAGTGCAAGTTACGTGCACGGTTTGCGCTAAACGTACCATAGGCACAGAAATCGTGTTGGACGCACCCGATGGTACTCCTAGGTGACGAGGCTCAAGTGGATGCTCGTTTTGGTCTGTTTGGGGATAGTGCTAACCTTTATGCGAGATTGGTGCACGATTTGCGTCGAACGTACCATAGGCTCGGAAATCATTTTGGACGCGCTCGATGGTACTCCTAGGTGATAAGGCTCAAGTGGATGCTCGTTTTGGTCTATTTAGACATAGTGCTAACCTTGACGCAAGATAGGTGCACGGTTTGCGCCGAACGTAGCAAAGGCTCAGAAATCGTTTTGGATGCACCCGATGGATCTCCTATGTGACTTTGGTCATGTGGAATCTCGTTTCAATCCATTTGGTGATAGTGGCAGTGTTAGTGCAAGTTACGTGCACGGTTTGCGCTAAACGTACCATAGGCACAGAAATCGTGTTGGACGCACCCGATGGTACTCCTAGGTGACGAGGCTCAAGTGGATGCTCGTTTTGGTCTGTTTGGGGACAGTGCTAACCTTGATGCGAGATTGGTGCACGATTTGCGTCGAACGTACCATAGGCTCGGAAATCATTTTGGACGCGCTCCATGGTACTCCTAGGTGATAAGGCTCAAGTGGATGCTCGTTTTGGTCTGTTTAGCCATAGTGCTAACCTTGACGCAAGATAGGTGCACGGTTTGCGCGAACGTAGCATAGGCTCAGAAATCGTTTTGGATGCACCCGATGGATCTCCTATGTGACTTTGGTCATGTGGAATCTCGTTTCAATCCATTTGGTGACAGTGGCAGTGTTAGTGCAAGTTACGTGCACGGTTTGCGCTAAACGTACCATAGGCATAGAAATCGTGTTGGACGCACCCGATGGTACTCCTAGGTGACGAGGCTCAAGTGGATGCTCGTTTTGGTCTGTTTGGGGATAGTGCTAACCTTGATGCGAGATTGGTGCACGATTTGCGTCGAACGTACCATAGGCTTGGAAATCATTTTGGACGCGCTCGATGGTACTCCTAGGTGATAAGGCTCAAGTGGATGCTCGTTTTGGTCTGTTTAGCCATAGTGCTAACGTTGACGCAAGATAGGTGCACGGTTTGCGCGAACGTAGCATAGGCTCAGAAATCGTTTTGGATGCACCCGATGGATCTCCTATGTGACTTTTGTCATGTGGAATCTCATTTCAATCCATTTGGTGACAGTGGCAGTGTTAGTGTAAGTTACGTGCACGGTTTGTGCTAAACGTACCATAGGCACAGAAATCGTGTTGGACGCACCCGATGGTACTCCTAGGTGACGAGGCTCAAGTGGATCCTCGTTTTGGTCTGTTTGGGGACAGTGCTAACCTTGATGCGAGATTGGTGCATGATTTGCGTCGAACGTACCATAGGCTCAGAAATCATTTTGGACGCGCTCGATGGTACTCCTAGGTGATAAGGCTCAAGTGGATGCTCGTTTTGGTCTGTTTAGACATAGTGCTAACCTTGACGCAAGATAGGTGCACGGTTTGCGCCGAACGTAGCATAGGCTCAGAAATCGTTTTGGATGCACCCGATGGATCTCCTATGTGACTTTGGTCATGTGGAATCTCGTTTCAATCCATTTGGTGACAGTGGCAGTGTTAGTGCAAGTTACGTGCACGGTTTGCGCTAAACGTACCATAGGCACAGAAATCGTGTTGGACGCACCCGATGGTACTCCAAGGTGATGAGGCTCAAGTGGATGCTCGTTTTGGTCTGTTTGGGGACAGTGCTAACCTTGATGCGAGATTGGTGCACGATTTGCGTCGAACGTACCATAGGCTCGGAAATCATTTTGGACGCGCTCGATGGTACTCCTAGGTGATAAGGCTCAAGTGGATGCTCGTTTTGGTCTGTTTAGCCATAGTGCTAACCTTGACGCAAGATAGGTGCACGGTTTGCGCGAACATAGCATAGGCTCAGAAATCATTTTGGATGCACCCGATGGATCTCCTATGTGACTTTGGTCATGTGGAATCTCGTTTCAATCCATTTGGTGATAGTGGCAGTGTTAGTGCAAGTTACGTGCACGGTTTGCGCTAAACGTACCATAGGCACAGAAATCGTGTTGGACGCACCCGATGGTACTCCTAGGTGACGAGGCTCAAGTGGATGCTCGTTTTGGTCTGTTTGGGGATAGTGCTAACCTTTATGCGAGATTGGTGCACGATTTGCGTCGAACGAATAGGCTCGGAAATCATTTTGGACGCGCTCGATGGTACTCCTAGGTGATAAGGCTCAAGTGGATGCTCGTTTTGGTCTATTTAGACATAGTGCTAACCTTGACGCAAGATAGGTGCACGGTTTGCGCCGAACGTAGCAAAGGCTCAGAAATCGTTTTGGATGCACCCGATGGATCTCCTATGTGACTTTGGTCATGTGGAATCTCGTTTCAATCCATTTGGTGACAGTGGCAGTGTTAGTGCAAGTTACGTGCACGGTTTGCGCTAAACGTACCATAGGCATAGAAATCGTGTTGGACGCACCCGATGGTACTCCTAGGTGACGAGGCTCAAGTGGATGCTCGTTTTGGTCTGTTTGGGGACAGTGCTAACCTTGATGCGAGATTGGTGCACGATTTGCGTCGAACGTACCATAGGCTCGGAAATCATTTTGGACGCGCTCCATGGTACTCCTAGGTGATAAGGCTCAAGTGGATGCTCGTTTTGGTCTGTTTAGCCATAGTGCTAACCTTGACGCAAGATAGGTGCACAGTTTGCGCGAACGTAGCATAGGCTCAGAAATCGTTTTGGATGCACCCGATGGATCTCCTATGTGACTTTGGTCATGTGGAATCTCGTTTCAATCCATTTGGTGACAGTGGCAGTGTTAGTGCAAGTTACGTGCACGGTTTGCGCTAAACGTACCATAGGCATAGAAATCGTGTTGGACGCACCCGATGGTACTCCTAGGTGACGAGGCTCAAGTGGATGCTCGTTTTGGTCTGTTTGGGGATAGTGCTAACCTTGATGCGAGATTGGTGCACGATTTGCGTCGAACGTACCATAGGCTTGGAAATCATTTTGGACGCGCTCGATGGTACTCCTAGGTGATAAGGCTCAAGTGGATGCTCGTTTTGGTCTGTTTAGCCATAGTGCTAACGTTGACGCAAGATAGGTGCACGGTTTGCGCGAACGTAGCATAGGCTCAGAAATCGTTTTGGATGCACCCGATGGATCTCCTATGTGACTTTTGTCATGTGGAATCTCGTTTCAATCCATTTGGTGACAGTGGCAGTGTTAGTGTAAGTTACGTGCACGGTTTGCGCTAAACGTACCATAGGCACAGAAATCGTGTTGGACGCACCCGATGGTACTCCTAGGTGACGAGGCTCAAGTGGATCCTCGTTTTGGTCTGTTTGGGGACAGTGCTAACCTTAATGCGAGATTGGTGCATGATTTGCGTCGAACGTACCATAGGCTCAGAAATCATTTTGGACGCGCTCGATGGTACTCCTAGGTGATAAGGCTCAAGTGGATGCTCGTTTTGGTCTGTTTAGACATAGTGCTAACCTTGACGCAAGATAGGTGCACGGTTTGCGCCGAACGTTGCATAGGCTCAGAAATCGTTTTGGATGCACCCGATGGATCTCCTATGTGACTTTGGTCATGTGGAATCTCGTTTCAATCCATTTGGTGACAGTGGCAGTGTTAGTGCAAGTTACGTGCACGGTTTGCGCTAAACGTACCATAGGCACAGAAATCGTGTTGGACGCACCCGATGGTACTCCAAGGTGATGAGGCTCAAGTGGATGCTCGTTTTGGTCTGTTTGGGGACAGTGCTAACCTTGATGCGAGATTGGTGCACGATTTGCGTCGAACGTAACATAGGCTCGGAAATCATTTTGGACGCGCTCGATGGTACTCCTAGGTGATAAGGGTCAAGTGTATGCTCGTTTTGGTCTGTTTAGCCATAGTGCTAACCTTGACGCAAGATAGGTGCACGGTTTGCGCGAACATAGCATAGGCTCAGAAATCGTTTTGGATGCACCCGATGGATCTCCCATGTGACTTTGGTCATGTGGAATCTCGTTTCAATCCATTTGGTGACAGTGGCAGTGTTAGTGCAAGTTACGTGCACGGTTTGCGTTAAACGTACCATAGGCACAGAAGTCGTGTTGGACGCACCCGATGGTACTCCTAGGTGACGAGGCTCAAGTGGATGCTCGTTTTGGTCTGTTTGGGTATAGTGCTAACCTTTATGCGAGATTGGTGCACGATTTGCGTCGAACGTACCATAGGCTCAGAAATCATTTTGGACGCGCTCGATGGTACTCCTAGGTGATAAGGCTCAAGTGGTGCTCGTTTTGGTCTGTTTAGACATAGTGCTAACCTTGACGCAAGATAGGTGCACGGTTTGCGCCGAACGTAGCATAGGCTCAGAAATCGTTTTGGATGCACCCGATGGATCTCCTATGTGACTTTGGTCATGTGGAATCTCGTTTCAATCCATTTGGTGATAGTGGCAGTGTTAGTGCAAGTTACGTGCACGGTTTGCGCTAAACATACCATAGGCACAGAAATCGTGTTGGACGCACCCGATGGTACTCCTAGGTGACGAGGCTCAAGTGGATGCTCGTTTTGGTCTGTTTGGGGACAGTGCTAACCTTGATGCGAGATTGGTGCACGATTTGCGTCGAACGTACCATAGGCTCGGAAATCATTTTGGACGCGCTCGATGGTACTCCTAGGTGATAAGGCTCAAGTGGATGCTCGTTTTGGTCTGTTTAGCCATAGTGCTAACGTTGACGCAAGATAGGTGCACGGTTTGCGCGAACGTAGCATAGGCTCAGAAATCGTTTTGGATGCACCCGATGGATCTCCTATGTGACATTGGTCATGTGGAATCTCGTTTCAATCCATTTGGTGACAGTGGCAGTGTTAGTGCAAGTTACGTGCACGGTTTGCGCTAAACGTACCATAGGCACAGAAATCGTGTTGGACGCACCCGATGGTGCTCCTAGGTGACGAGGCTCAAGTGGATCCTCGTTTTGGTCTGTTTGGGGACAGTGCTAACCTTGATGCGAGATTGGTGCACGATTTGCGTCGAACGTACCATAGGCTCGGAAATCATTTTGGACGCGCTCGATGGTACTCCGAGGTGATAAGGCTCAAGTGGATGCTCGTTTTGGTCTGTTTAGACATAGTGCTAACCTTGACGCAAGATAGGTGCACGGTTTGCGCCGAACGTAGCATAGGCTCAGAAATCGTTTTGGATGCACCCGATGGATCTCCTATGTGACTTTGGTCATGTGGAATCTCGTTTCAATCCATTTGGTGACAGTGGCAGTGTTAGTGCAAGTTACGTGCACGGTTTGCGCTAAACGTACCATAGGCACAGAAATCGTGTTGGACGCACCCGATGGTACTCCTAGGTGACGAGGCTCAAGTGGATGCTCGTTTTGGTCTGTTTGGGGATAGTGCTAACCTTGATGCGAGATTGGTGCACGATTTGCGTCGAACGTACCATAGGCTCGGAAATCATTTTGGACGCGCTCGATGGTACTCCTAGGTGATAAGGCTCAAGTGGATGCTCGTTTTGGTCTGTTTAGCCATAGTGCTAATGTTGACGCAAGATAGGTGCACGGTTTGCGCGAACGTAGCATAGGCTCAGAAATCGTTTTGGATGCACCCGATGGATCTCCTATGTGACTTTGGTCATGTGGAATCTCGTTTCAATCCATTTGGTGACAGTGGTAGTGTTAGTGCAAGTTACGTGCACGGTTTGCGCTAAACGTACCATAGGCACAGAAATCGTGTTGGACGCACCCGATGGTACTCCTAGGTGACGAGGCTCAAGTGGATCGTCGTTTTGGTCTGTTTGGGGACAGTGCTAACCTTGATGCGAGATTGGTGCACGATTTGCGTCGAACGTACCATAGGCTCGGAAATCATTTTGGACGCGCTCGATGGTACTCCTAGGTGATAAGGCTCAAGTGGATGCTCGTTTTGGTCTGTTTAGACATAGTGCTAACCTTGACGCAATATAGGTGCACGGTTTGCGCCGAACGTAGCATAGGCTCAGAAATCGTTTTGGATGCACCCGATGGATCTCCTATGTGACTTTGGTCATGTGGAATCTCGTTTCAATCCATTTGGTGACAGTGGCAGTGTTAGTGCAAGTTACGTGCACGGTTTGCGCTAAACGTACCATAGGCACAGAAATCGTGTTGGACGCACCCGATGGTACTCCTAGGTGACGAGGCTCAAGTGGATCCTCGTTTTGGTCTGTTTGGGGGACAGTGCTAACCTTGATGCGAGATTGGTGCACGATTTGCATCGAACGTACCATAGGCTCGGAAATCATTTTGGACGCGCTCGATGGTACTCCTAGGTGATAAGGCTCAAGTGGATGCTCGTTTTGGTCTGTTTAGACATAGTGCTAACCTTGACGCAAGATAGGTGCACGGTTTGCGCCGAACGTAGCATAGGCTCAGAAATCGTTTTGGATGCACCCGATGGATCTCCTATGTGACTTTGGTCATGTGGAATCTCGTTTCAATCCATTTGGTGATAGTGGCAGTGTTAGTGCAAGTTACGTGCACGGTTTGCGCTAAACATACCATAGGCACAGAAATCATGTTGGACGCACCCGATGGTACTCCTAGGTGACGAGGCTCAAGTGGATGCTCGTTTTGGTCTGTTTGGGGACAGTGCTAACCTTGATGCGAGATTGGTGCACGATTTGCGTCGAACGTACCATAGGCTCAGAAATCATTTTGGACGCGCTCGATGGTACTCCTAGGTGATAAGGCTCAAGTGGATGCTCGTTTTGGTCTGTTTAGACATAGTGCTAACGTTGACGCAAGATAGGTGCACGGTTTGCGCGAACGTAGCATAGGCTCAGAAATCGTTTTGGTTGCACCCGATGGATCTCCTATGTGACTTTGGTCATGTGGAATCTCGTTTCAATCCATTTGGTGACAGTGGCAGTGTTAGTGCAAGTTACGTGCACGGTTTGCGCTAAACGTACCATAGGCACAGAAATCGTGTTGGACGCACCCGATGGTGCTCCTAGGTGACGAGGCTCAAGTGGATCCTCGTTTTGGTCTGTTTGGGGACAGTGCTAACCTTGATGCGAGATTGGAGCACGATTTGCGTCGAACGTACCATGGGCTCGGAAATCATTTTGGACGCGCTCGATGGTACTCCGAGGTGATAAGGCTCAAGTGGATGCTCGTTTTGGTCTGTTTAGACATAGTGCTAACCTTGACGCAAGATAGGTGCACGGTTTGCGCCAAACGTAGCATAGGCTCAGAAATCGTTTTGGATGCACCCGATGGATCTCCTATGTGATTTTGGTCATGAGGAATCTCGTTTCAATCCATTTGGTGACAGTGGCAGTGTTACTGCAAGTTACGTGCACGGTTTGCGCTAAACGTACCATAGGCACAGAAATCGTGTTGGATGCACCCGATGGTACTCCTAGGTGACGAGGCTCAAGTGGATGCTCGTTTTGGTCTGTTTGGGGATAGTGCTAACCTTGATGCGAGATTGGTGCACGATTTGCGTCGAACGTACCATAGGCTCGGAAATCATTTTGGACGCGCTCGATGGTACTCCTAGGTGATAAGGCTCAAGTGGATGCTCGTTTTGGTCTGTTTAGCCATAGTGCTAACGTTGACGCAAGATAGGTGCACGGTTTGCGCGAACGTAGCATAGGCTCAGAAATCGTTTTGGATGCACCCGATGGATCTCCTATGTGACTTTGGTCATGTGGAATCTCGTTTCAATCCATTTGGTGACAGTGGTAGTGTTAGTGCAAGTTACGTGCACGGTTTGCGCTAACGTACCATAGGCACAGAAATCGTGTTGGACGCACCCGATGGTACTCCTAGGTGACGAGGCTCAAGTGGATCGTCGTTTTGGTCTGTTTGGGGACAGTGCTAACCTTGATGCGAGATTGGTGCACGATTTGCGTCGAACGTACCATAGGCTCGGAAATCATTTTGGACGCGCTCGATGGTACTCCTAGGTGATAAGGCTCAAGTGGACGCTCGTTTTGGTCTGTTTAGACATAGTGCTAACCTTGACGCAAGATAGGTGCACGGTTTGCGCCGAACGTAGCATAGGCTCAGAAATCGTTTTGGATGCACCCGATGGATCTCCTATGTGACTTTGGTCATGTGGAATCTCGTTTCAATCCATTTGGTGACAGTGGCAGTGTTAGTGCAAGTTACGTGCACGGTTTGCGCTAAACGTACCATAGGCACAGAAATCGTGTTGGACGCACCCGATGGTACTCCTAGGTGACGAGGCTCAAGTGGATCCTCGTTTTGGTCTGTTTGGGGGACAGTGCTAACCTTGATGCGAGATTGGTGCACGATTTGCATCGAACGTACCATAGGCTCGGAAATCATTTTGGACGCGCTCGATGGTACTCCTAGGTGATAAGGCTCAAGTGGATGCTCGTTTTGGTCTGTTTAGACATAGTGCTAACCTTGACGCAAGATAGGTGCACGGTTTGCGCCGAACGTAGCATAGGCTCAGAAATCGTTTTGGATGCACCCGACGGATCTCCTATGTGACTTTGGTCATGTGGAATCTCGTTTCAATCCATTTGGTGATAGTGGCAGTGTTAGTGCAAGTTACGTGCACGGTTTGCGCTAAACATACCATAGGCACAGAAATCGTGTTGGACGCACCCGATGGTACTCCTAGGTGACGAGGCTCAAGTGGATGCTCGTTTTGGTCTGTTTTGGGACAGTGCTAACCTTGATGCGAGATTGGTGCACGATTTGCGTCGAACGTACCATAGGCTCGGAAATCATTTTGGACGCGCTCGATGGTACTCCTAGGTGATAAGGCTCAAGTGGATGCTCGTTTTGGTCTGTTTAGCCATAGTGCTACCTTGACGCAAGATAGGTGCACGGTTTGCGCGAACATAGCATAGGCTCAGAAATCGTTTTGGATGCACCCGATGGATCTCCTATGTGACTTTGGTCATGTGGAATCTCGTTTCAATCCATTTGGTGACAGTGGCAGTGTTAGTGCAAGTTACGTGCACGGTTTGCGCTAACGTACCATAGGCACAGAAATCGTGTTGGACGCACCCGATGGTACTCCTAGGTGACGAGGCTCAAGTGGATCGTCGTTTTGGTCTGTTTGGGGACAGTGCTAACCTTGATGCGAGATTGGTGCACGATTTGCGTCGAACGTACCATAGGCTCGGAAATCATTTTGGACGCGCTCGATGGTACTCCTAGGTGATAAGGCTCAAGTGGATGCTCGTTTTGGTCTGTTTAGACATAGTGCTAACCTTGACGCAAGATAGGTGCACGGTTTGCGCCGAACGTAGCATAGGCTCAGAAATCGTTTTGGATGCACCCGATGGATCTCCTATGTGACTTTGGTCATGTGGAATCTCGTTTCAATCCATTTGGTGACAGTGGCAGTGTTAGTGCAAGTTACGTGCACGGTTTGCGCTAAACGTACCATAGGCACAGAAATCGTGTTGGACGCACCCGATGGTACTCCTAGGTGACGAGGCTCAAGTGGATCCTCGTTTTGGTCTGTTTGGGGGACAGTGCTAACCTTGATGCGAGATTGGTGCACGATTTGCATCGAACGTACCATAGGCTCGGAAATCATTTTGGACGCGCTCGATGGTACTCCTAGGTGATAAGGCTCAAGTGGATGCTCGTTTTGGTCTGTTTAGACATAGTGCTAACCTTGACGCAAGATAGGTGCACGGTTTGCGCCGAACGTAGCATAGGCTCAGAAATCGTTTTGGATGCACCCGATGGATCTCCTATGTGACTTTGGTCATGTGGAATCTCGTTTCAATCCATTTGGTGACAGTGGCAGTGTTAGTGCAAGTTACGTGCACGGTTTGCGCTAAACGTACCATAGGCACAGAAATCGTGTTGGACGCACCCGATGGTACTCCAAGGTGACGAGGCTCAAGTGGATGCTCGTTTTGGTCTATTTGGGGATAGTGCTAACCTTGATGCGAGATTGGTGCACGATTTGCGTCGAACGTACCATAGGCTCGGAAATCAATTTGGACGCGCTCGATGGTACTCCTAGGTGATAAGGCTCAAGTGGATGCTCGTTTTGGTCTGTTTAGCCATAGTGCTAACGTTGACGCAAGATAGGTGCACGGTTTGCGCGAACGTAGCATAGGCTCAGAAATCGTTTTGGATGCACCCGATGGATCTCCTATGTGACTTTGGTCATGTGGAATCTCGTTTCAATCCATTTGGTGACAGTGGTAGTGTTAGTGCAAGTTACGTGCACGGTTTGCGCTAAACGTACCATAGGCACAGAAATCGTGTTGGACGCACCCGATGGTACTCCTAGGTGACGAGGCTCAAGTGGATCGTTGTTTTGGTCTGTTTGGGGACAGTGCTAACCTTGATGCGAGATTGGTGCACGATTTGCGTCGAACGTACCATAGGCTCGGAAATCATTTTGGACGCGCTCGACGGTACTCCTAGGTGATAAGGCTCAAGTGGATGCTCGTTTTGGTCTGTTTAGCCATAGTGCTAACCTTGACGCAAGATAGGTGCACGGTTTGCGCGAACGTAGCATAGGCTCAGAAATCGTTTTGGATGCACCCGATGGATCTCCTATGTGACTTTGGTCATGTGGAATCTCGTTTCAATCCATTTGGTGACAGTGGCAGTGTTAGTGCAAGTTACGTGCACGGTTTGCGCTAAACGTACCATAGGCACAGAAATCGTGTTGGACGCACCCGATGGTGCTCCTAAGTGACGAGGCTCAAGTGGATCCTCGTTTTGGTCTGTTTGGGGACAGTGCTAACCTTGATGCGAGATTGGTGCACGATTTGCGTCGAACGTACCATAGGCTCGGAAATCATTTTGGACGCGCTCGATGGTACTCTGAGGTGATAAGGCTCAAGTGGATGCTCGTTTTGGTCTGTTTAGACATAGTGCTAACCTTGACGCAAGATAGGTGCACGGTTTGCGCCGAACGTAGCATAGGCTCAGAAATCGTTTTGGATGCACCCGATGGATCTCCTATGTGACTTTGGTCATGTGGAATCTCGTTTCAATCCATTTGGTGACAGTGGCAGTGTTAGTGCAAGTTACGTGCACGGTTTGCGCTAAACGTACCATAGGCACAGAAATCGTGTTGGACGCACCCGATGGTACTCCTAGGTGACGAGGCTCAAGTGGATGCTCGTTTTGGTCTATTTGGGGATAGTGCTAACCTTGATGCGAGATTGGTGCACGATTTGCGTCGAACGTACCATAGGCTCGGAAATCATTTTGGACGCGCTCGATGGTACTCCTAGGTGATAAGGCTCAAGTGGATGCTCGTTTTGGTCTGGTTAGCCATAGTGCTAACGTTGACGCAAGATAGGTGCACGGTTTGCGCGAACGTAGCATAGGCTCAGAAATCGTTTTGGATGCACCCGATGGATCTCCTATGTGACTTTGGTCATGTGGAATCTCGTTTCAATCCATTTGGTGACAGTGGTAGTGTTAGTGCAAGTTACGTGCACGGTTTGCGCTAAACGTACCATAGGCACAGAAATCGTGTTGGACGCACCCGATGGTACTTCTAGGTGACGAGGCTCAAGTGGATCGTCGTTTTGGTCTGTTTGGGGACAGTGCTAACCTTGATGCGAGATTGGTGCACGATTTGCGTCGAACGTACCATAGGCTCGGAAATCATTTTGGACGCGCTCGATGGTACTCCTAGGTGATAAGGCTCAAGTGGATGCTCGTTTTGGTCTGTTTAGACATAGTGCTAACATTGACGCAAGATAGGTGCACGGTTTGCGCCGAACGTAGCATAGGCTCAGAAATCGTTTTGGATGCACCCGATGGATCTCCTATGTGACTTTTGGTCATGTGGAATCTCGTTTCAATCCATTTGGTGACAGTGACAGTGTTAGTGCAAGTTACGTGCACGGTTTGCGCTAAACGTACCATAGGCACAGAAATCGTGTTGGACGCACCCGATGGTACTCCTAGGTGACGAGGCTCAAGTGGATCCTCGTTTTGGTCTGTTTGGGGGACAGTGCTAACCTTGATGCGAGATTGGTGCACGATTTGCATCGAACGTACCATAGGCTCGGAAATCATTTTGGACGCGCTCGATGGTACTCCTAGGTGATAAGGCTCAAGTGGATGCTCGTTTTGGTTTGTTTAGACATAGTGCTAACCTTGACGCAAGATAGGTGCACGGTTTGCGCCGAACGTAGCATAGGCTCAGAAATCGTTTTGGATGCACCCGATGGATCTCCTATGTGACTTTGGTCATGTGGAATCTCGTTTCAATCCATTTGGTGACAGTGGCAGTGTTAGTGCAAGTTACGTGCACGGTTTGCGCTAAACGTACCATAGGCACAGAAATCGTGTTGGACGCACCCGATGGTACCCCAAGGTGACGAGGCTCAAGTGGATGCTCGTTTTGGTCTATTTGGGGATAGTGCTAACCTTGATGCGAGATTGGTGCACGATTTGCGTCGAACGTACCATAGGCTCGGAAATCAATTTGGACGCGCTCGATGGTACTCCTAGGTGATAAGGCTCAAGTGGATGCTCGTTTTGGTCTGTTTAGCCATAGTGCTAACGTTGACGCAAGATAGGTGCACGGTTTGCGCGAACGTAGCATAGGCTCAGAAATCGTTTTGGATGCACCCGATGGATCTCCTATGTGACTTTGGTCATGTGGAATCTCGTTTCAATCCATTTGGTGACAGTGGTAGTGTTAGTGCAAGTTACGTGCACGGTTTGCGCTAAACGTACCATAGGCACAGAAATCGTGTTGGACGCACCCGATGGTACTCCTAGGTGACGAGGCTCAAGTGGATCGTTGTTTTGGTCTGTTTGGGGACAGTGCTAACCTTGATGCGAGATTGGTGCACGATTTGCGTCGAACGTACCATAGGCTCGGAAATCATTTTGGACGCGCTCGATGGTACTCCTAGGTGATAAGGCTCAAGTGGATGCTCGTTTTGGTCTGTTTAGACATAGTGCTAACCTTGACGCAAGATAGGTATACGGTTTGTGCCGAACGTAGCATAGGCTCAGAAATCGTTTTGGATGCACCCGATGGATCTCCTATGTGACTTTGGTCATGTGGAATCTCGTTTCAATCCATTTGGTGACAGTGGCAGTGTTAGTGCAAGTTACGTGCACGGTTTGCGCTAAACGTACCATAGGCACAGAAATCGTGTTGGACGCACCCGATGGTACTCCTAGGTGACGAGGCTCAAGTGGATCCTCGTTTTGGTCTGTTTGGGGGACAGTGCTAACCTTGATGCGAGATTGGTGCACGATTTGCGTCGAACGTACCATAGGCTCGGAAATCATTTTGGACGCGCTCGATGGTACTCCTAGGTGATAAGGCTCAAGTGGATGCTCGTTTTGGTCTGTTTAGCCATAGTGCTAACCTTGACGCAAGATAGGTGCACGGTTTGCGCGAACGTAGCATAGGCTCAGAAATCGTTTTGGATGCACCCGATGGATCTCCTATGTGACTTTGGTCATGTGGAATCTCGTTTCAATCCATTTGGTGACTGTGGCAGTGTTAGTGCAAGTTACGTGCACGGTTTGCGCTAAATGTACCATAGGCATAGAAATCGTGTTGGACGCACCCGATGGTACTCCTAGGTGACGAGGCTCAAGTGGATGCTCGTTTTGGTCTGTTTGGGGATAGTGCTAACCTTGATGCGAGATTGGTGCACGATTTGCGTCGAACGTACCATAGGCTCGGAAATCATTTTGGACGCGCTCGATGGTACTCCTAGGTGATAAGGCTCAAGTGGATGCTCGTTTTGGTCTGTTTAGCCATAGTGCTAACGTTGACGCAAGATAGGTGCACGGTTTGCGCGAACGTAGCATAGGCTCAGAAATCGTTTTGGATGCACCCGATGGATCTCCTATGTGACTTTGGTCATGTGGAATCTCGTTTCAATCCATTTGGTGACAGTGGCAGTGTTAGTGCAAGTTACGTGCACGGTTTGCGCTAATCGTACCATAGGCACAGAAATCGTGTTGGACGCACCCGATGGTACTCCTAGGTGACGAGGCTCAAGTGGATCCTCGTTTTGGTCTGTTTGGGGATAGTGCTAACCTTGATGCGAGATTGGTGCACGATTTGCGTCGAACGTACCATAGGCTCGGAAATCATTTTGGACGCGCTCGATGGTACTCCTAGGTGATAAGGCTCAAGTGGATGCTCGTTTTGGTCTGTTTAGACATAGTGCTAACCTTGACGCAAGATAGGTGCACGGTTTGCGCCGAACGTAGCATAGGCTCAGAAATCATTTTGGATGCACCCGATGGATCTCCTATGTGACTTTGGTCATGTGGAATCTCGTTTCAATCCATTTGGTGACAGTGGCAGTGTTAGTGCAAGTTACGTGCATGGTTTGCGCAAAACGTACCATAGGCACAGAAATCGTGTTGGACGCACCCAATGGTACTCCAAGGTGACGAGGCTCAAGTGGATGCTCGTTTTGGTCTGTTTGGGGACAGTGCTAACCTTGATGCGAGATTGGTGCATGATTTGCGTCGAACGTACCATAGGCTCAGAAATCATTTTGGACGCGCTCGATGGTACTCCTAGGTGATAAGGCTCAAGTGGATGCTCGTTTTGGTCTGTTTAGCCATAGTGCTAACCTTGACGCAAGATAGGTGCACGGTTTGCGCGAACATAGCATAGGCTCAGAAATCGTTTTGGATGCACCCGATGGATCTCCTATGTGACTTTGGTCATGTGGAATCTCGTTTCAATCCATTTGGTGACAGTGGCAGTGTTAGTGCAAGTTACGTGCACGGTTCGCGCTAAACTTACCATAGGCATAGAAATCGTGTTGGACGCACCCGATGGTACTCCTAGGTGACGAGGCTCAAGTGGATGCTCGTTTTGGTCTGTTTGGGGATAGTGCTAACCTTGATGCGAGATTGGTGCACGATTTGCGTCGAACGTACCATAGGCTCGGAAATCATTTTGGACGCGCTCGATGGTACTCCTAGGTGATAAGGCTCAAGTGGATGCTCGTTTTGGTCTGTTTAGCCATAGTGCTAACCTTGACGCAAGATAGGTGCACGGTTTGCGCGAACGTAGCATAGGCTTAGAAATCGTTTTGGATGCACCCGATGGATCTCCTATGTGACTTTGGTCATGTGGAATCTCGTTTCAATCCATTTGGTGACAGTGGCAGTGTTAGTGCAAGTTACGTGCACGGTTTGCGCTAAACGTACCATAGGCACAGAAATCATGTTGGACGCACCCGATGGTACTCCAAGGTGACGAGGCTCAAGTGGATGCTCGTTTTGGTCTGTTTGGGGACAGTGCTAACCTTGATGCGAGATTGGTGCACGATTTGCATCGAACGTACCATAGGCTCGGAAATCATTTTGGACGCGCTCGATGGTACTCCTAGGTGATAAGGCTCAAGTGGATGCTCGTTTTGGTCTGTTTAGACATAGTGCTAACCTTGACGCAAGATAGGTGCACGGTTTGCGCCGAACGTAGCATAGGCTCAGAAATCGTTTTGGATGCACCCGATGGATCTCCTATGTGACTTTGGTCATGTGGAATCTCGTTTCAATCCATTTGGTGACAGTGGCAGTGTTAGTGCAAGTTACGTGCACGGTTTGCGCTAAACGTACCATAGGCACAGAAATCGTGTTGGACGCACCCGATGGTACTCCAAGGTGACGAGGCTCAAGTGGATGCTCGTTTTGGTCTGTTTGGGGACAGTGCTAACCTTGATGCGAGATTGGTGCACGATTTGCGTCGAACGTACCATAGGCTCGGAAATCAATTTGGACGCGCTCGATGGTACTCCTAGGTGATAAGGCTCAAGTGGATGCTCGTTTTGGTCTGTTTAGCCATAGTGCTAACGTTGACGCAAGATAGGTGCACGGTTTGCGCGAACGTAGCATAGGCTCAGAAATCGTTTTGGATGCACCCGATGGATCTCCTATGTGACTTTGGTCATGTGGAATCTCGTTTCAATCCATTTGGTGACAGTGGTAGTGTTAGTGCAAGTTACGTGCACGGTTTGCGCTAAACGTACCATAGGCACAGAAATCGTGTTGGACGCACCCGATGGTACTCCTAGGTGACGAGGCTCAAGTGGATCGTTGTTTTGGTCTGTTTGGGGACAGTGCTAACCTTGATGCGAGATTGGTGCACGATTTGCGTCGAACGTACCATAGGCTTGGAAATCATTTTGGACGCGCTCGATGGTACTCCTAGGTGATAAGGCTCAAGTGGATGCTCGTTTTGGTCTGTTTAGCCATAGTGCTAACCTTGACGCAAGATAGGTGCACGGTTTGCGCGAACGTAGCATAGGCTTAGAAATCGTTTTGGATGCACCCGATGGATCTCCTATGTGACTTTGGTCATGTGGAATCTCGTTTCAATCCATTTGGTGACAGTGGCAGTGTTAGTGCAAGTTACGTGCACGGTTTGCGCTAAACGTACCATAGGCACAGAAATCGCGTTGGACGCACCCGATGGTACTCCAAGGTGACGAGGCTCAAGTGGATGCTCGTTTTGGTCTGTTTGGGGACAGTGCTAACCTTGATGCGAGATTGGTGCACGATTTGCATCGAACGTACCATAGGCTCGGAAATCATTTTGGACGCGCTCGATGGTACTCCTAGGTGATAAGGCTCAAGTGGATGCTCGTTTTAGTCTGTTTAGACATAGTGCTAACCTTGACGCAAGATAGGTGCACGGTTTGCGCCGAACGTAGCATAGGCTCAGAAATCGTTTTGGATGCACCCGATGGATCTCCTATGTGACTTTGGTCATGTGGAATCTCGTTTCAATCCATTTGGTGACAGTGGCAGTGTTAGTGCAAGTTACGTGCACGGTTTGCGCTAAACGTACCATAGGCACAGAAATCGTGTTGGACGCACCCGATGGTACTCCAAGGTGACGAGGCTCAAGTGGATGCTCGTTTTGGTCTGTTTGGGGACAGTGCTAACCTTGATGCGAGATTGGTGCACGATTTGCGTCGAACGTACCATAGGCTCGGAAATCAATTTGGACGCGCTCGATGGTACTCCTAGGTGATAAGGCTCAAGTGGATGCTCGTTTTGGTCTGTTTAGCCATAGTGCTAACGTTGACGCAAGATAGGTGCACGGTTTGCGCGAACGTAGCATAGGCTCAGAAATCGTTTTGGATGCACCCGATGGATCTCCTATGTGACTTTGGTCATGTGGAATCTCGTTTCAATCCATTTGGTGACAGTGGTAGTGTTAGTGCAAGTTACGTGCACGGTTTGCGCTAAACGTACCATAGGCACAGAAATCGTGTTGGACGCACCCGATGGTACTCCTAGGTGACGAGGCTCAAGTGGATCGTTGTTTTGGTCTGTTTGGGGACAGTGCTAACCTTGATGCGAGATTGGTGCACGATTTGCGTCGAACGTACCATAGGCTCGGAAATCATTTTGGACGCGCTCGATGGTACTCCTAGGTGATAAGGCTCAAGTGGATGCTCGTTTTGGTCTGTTTAGACATAGTGCTAACCTTGACGCAAGATAGGTATACGGTTTGCGCTGAACGTAGCATAGGCTCAGAAATCGTTTTGGATGCACCCGATGGATCTCCTATGTGACTTTGGTCATGTGGAATCTCGTTTCAATCCATTTGGTGACAGTGGCAGTGTTAGTGCAAGTTACGTGCACGGTTTGCGCTAAACGTACCATAGGCACAGAAATCGTGTTGGACGCACCCGATGGTACTCCAAGGTGACGAGGCTCAAGTGGATGCTCGTTTTGGTCTGTTTGGGGACAGTGCTAACCTTGATGCGAGATTGGTGCACGATTTGCATCGAACGTACCATAGGCTCGGAAATCATTTTGGACGCGCTCGATGGTACTCCTAGGTGATAAGGCTCAAGTGGATGCTCGTTTTGGTCTGTTTAGACATAGTGCTAACCTTGACGCAAGATAGGTGCACGGTTTGCGCCGAACGTAGCATAGGCTCAGAAATCGTTTTGGATGCACCCGATGGATCTCCTATGTGACTTTGGTCATGTGGAATCTCGTTTCAATCCATTTGGTGACAGTGGCAGTGTTAGTGCAAGTTACGTGCACGGTTTGCGCTAAACGTACCATAGGCACAGAAATCGTGTTGGACGCACCCGATGGTACTCCAAGGTGACGAGGCTCAAGTGGATGCTCGTTTTGGTCTGTTTGGGGACAGTGCTAACCTTGATGCGAGATTGGTGCACGATTTGCGTCGAACGTACCATAGGCTCGGAAATCAATTTGGACGCGCTCGATGGTACTCCTAGGTGATAAGGCTCAAGTGGATGCTCGTTTTGATCTGTTTAGCCATAGTGCTAACGTTGACGCAAGATAGGTGCACGGTTTGCGCGAACGTAGCATAGGCTCAGAAATCGTTTTGGATGCACCCGATGGATCTCCTATGTGACTTTGGTCATGTGGAATCTCGTTTCAATCCATTTGGTGACAGTGGTAGTGTTAGTGCAAGTTACGTGCACGGTTTGCGCTAAACGTACCATAGGCACAGAAAACGTGTTGGACGCACCCGATGGTACTCCTAGGTGACGAGGCTCAAGTGGATCGTTGTTTTGGTCTGTTTGGGGACAGTGCTAACCTTGATGCGAGATTGGTGCACGATTTGCGTCGAACGTACCATAGGCTCGGAAATCATTTTGGACGCGCTCGATGGTACTCCTAGGTGATAAGGCTCAAGTGGATGCTCGTTTTGGTCTGTTTAGCCATAGTGCTAACCTTGACGCAAGATAGGTGCACGGTTTGCGCGAACGTAGCATAGGCTTAGAAATCGTTTTGGATGCACCCGATGGATCTCCTATGTGACTTTGGTCATGTGGAATCTCGTTTCAATCCATTTGGTGACAGTGGCAGTGTTAGTGCAAGTTACGTGCACGGTTTGCGCTAAACGTACCATAGGCACAGAAATCGTGTTGGACGCACCCGATGGTACTCCAAGGTGACGAGGCTCAAGTGGATGCTCGTTTTGGTCTGTTTGGGGACAGTGCTAACCTTGATGCGAGATTGGTGCACGATTTGCATCGAACGTACCATAGGCTCGGAAATCATTTTGGACGCGCTCGATGGTACTCCTAGGTGATAAGGCTCAAGTGGATGCTCGTTTTGGTCTGTTTAGACATAGTGCTAACCTTGACGCAAGATAGGTGCACGGTTTGCGCCGAACGTAGCATAGGCTCAGAAATCGTTTTGGATGCACCCGATGGATCTCCTATGTGACTTTGGTCATGTGGAATCTCGTTTCAATCCATTTGGTGACAGTGGCAGTGTTAGTGCAAGTTACGTGCACGGTTTGCGCTAAACGTACCATAGGCACAGAAATCGTGTTGGACGCACCCGATGGTACTCCAAGGTGACGAGGCTCAAGTGGATGCTCGTTTTGGTCTGTTTGGGGACAGTGCTAACCTTGATGCGAGATTGGTGCACGATTTGCGTCGAACGTACCATAGGCTCGGAAATCAATTTGGACGCGCTCGATGGTACTCCTAGGTGATAAGGCTCAAGTGGATGCTCGTTTTGGTCTGTTTAGCCATAGTGCTAACGTTGACGCAAGATAGGTGCACGGTTTGCGCGAACGTAGCATAGGCTCAGAAATCGTTTTGGATGCACCCGATGGATCTCCTATGTGACTTTGGTCATGTGGAATCTCGTTTCAATCCATTTGGTGACAGTGGTAGTGTTAGTGCAAGTTACGTGCACGGTTTGCGCTAAACGTACCATAGGCACAGAAATCGTGTTGGACGCACCCGATGGTACTCCTAGGTGACGAGGCTCAAGTGGATCGTTGTTTTGGTCTGTTTGGGGACAGTGCTAACCTTGATGTGAGATTGGTGCACGATTTGCGTCGAACGTACCATAGGCTCGGAAATCATTTTGGACGCGCTCGATGGTACTCCTAGGTGATAAGGCTCAAGTGGATGCTCGTTTTGGTCTGTTTAGACATAGTGCTAACCTTGACGCAAGATAGGTATACGGTTTGCGCCGAACGTAGCATAGGCTCAGAAATCGTTTTGGATGCACCCGATGGATCTCCTATGTGACTTTGGTCATGTGGAATCTCGTTTCAATCCATTTGGTGACAGTGGCAGTGTTAGTGCAAGTTACGTGCACGGTTTGCGCTAAATGTACCATAGGCACAGAAATCGTGTTGGACGCACCCGATGGTACTCCTAGGTGACGAGGCTCAAGTGGATCCTCGTTTTGGTCTGTTTGGGGGACAGTGCTAACCTTGATGCGAGATTGGTGCACGATTTGCGTCGAACGTACCATAGGCTCGGAAATCATTTTGGACGCGCTCGATGGTACTCCTAGGTGATAAGGCTCAAGTGGATGCTCGTTTTGGTCTGTTTAGCCATAGTGCTAACCTTGACGCAAGATAGGTGCACGGTTTGCGCGAACGTAGCATAGGCTCAGAAATCGTTTTGGATGCACCCGATGGATCTCCTATGTGACTTTGGTCATGTGGAATCTCGTTTCAATCCATTTGGTGACAGTGGCAGTGTTAGTGCAAGTTACGTGCACGGTTTGCGCTAAACGTACCATAGGCATAGAAATCGTGTTGGACGCACCCGATGGTACTCCTAGGTGACGAGGCTCAAGTGGATGCTCGTTTTGGTCTGTTTGGGGCTAGTGCTAACCTTGATGCGAGATTGGTGCACGATTTGCGTCGAACGTACCATAGGCTCGGAAATCATTTTGGACGCGCTCGATGGTACTCCTAGGTGATAAGGCTCAAGTGGATGCTCGTTTTGGTCTGTTTAGCCATAGTGCTAACGTTGACGCAAGATAGGTGCACGGTTTGCGCGAACGTAGCATAGGCTCAGAAATCGTTTTGGATGCACCCGATGGATCTCCTATGTGACTTTGGTCATGTGGAATCTCGTTTCAATCCATTTGGTGACAGTGGCAGTGTTAGTGCAAGTTACGTGCACGGTTTGCGCTAAACGTACCATAGGCACAGAAATCGTGTTGGACGCACCCGATGGTACTCCTAGGTGACGAGGCTCAAGTGGATCCTCGTTTTGGTCTGTTTGGGGACAGTGCTAACCTTGATGCGAGATTGGTGCACGATTTGCGTCGAACGTACCATAGGCTCGGAAATCATTTTGGACGCGCTCGATGGTACTCCTAGGTGATAAGGCTCAAGTGGATGCTCGTTTTGGTCTGTTTAGACATAGTGCTAACCTTGACGCAAGATAGGTGCACGGTTTGTGCCGAACGTAGCATAGGCTTAGAAATCGTTTTGGATGCACCCGATGGATCTCCTATGTGACTTTGGTCATGTGGAATCTCGTTTCAATCCATTTGGTGACAGTGGCAGTGTTAGTGCAAGTTACGTGCATGGTTTGCGCTAAACGTACCATAGGCACATAAATCGTGTTGGACGCACCCGATGGTACTCCAAGGTGACGAGGCTCAAGTGGATGCTCGTTTTGGTCTGTTTGGGGACAGTGCTAACCTTGATGCGAGATTGGTGCACGATTTGCGTCGAACGTACCATAGGCTCGGAAATCATTTTGGACGCGCTCGATGGTACTCCTAGGTGATAAGGCTCAAGTGGATGCTCGTTTTGGTCTGTTTAGCCATAGTGCTAACCTTGACGAAAGATAGGTGCACGGTTTGCGCGAACATAGCATAGGCTCAGAAATCGTTTTGGATGCACCCGATGGATCTCCTATGTGACTTTGGTCATGTGGAATCTCGTTTCAATCCATTTGGTGACAGTGGCAGTGTTAGTGCAAGTTACGTGCACGGTTTGCGCTAAACGTACCATAGGCACAGAAATCGTGTTGGACGCACCCGATGGTACTCCTAGGTGACGAGGCTCAAGTGGATGCTCGTTTTGGTCTGTTTAGACATAGTGCTAACCTTGACGCAAGATAGGTGCACGGTTTGCGCCGAACGTAGCATAGGCTCAGAAATCGTTTCGGATGCACCCGATGGATCTCCTATGTGACTTTGGTCATGTGGAATCTCGTTTCAATCCATTTGGTGATAGTGGCAGTGTTAGTGCAAGTTACGTGCACGGTTTGCGCTAAACGTACCATAGGCACAGAAATCGTGTTGGACGCACCCGATGGTACTCCTAGGTGACGAGGCTCAAGTGGATGCTCGTTTTGGTCTATTTGGGATAATGCTAACCTTGATGCGAGATTGGTGCACGATTTGCGTCGAACGTACCATAGGCTCGGAAATCATTTTGGACGCGCTCGATGGTACTCCTAGGTGATAAGGCTCAAGTGGATGCTCGTTTTGGTCTGTTTAGCCATAGTGCTAACCTTGACGCAAGATAGGTGCACGGTTTGCGCGAACGTAGCATAGGCTCAGAAATCGTTTCGGATGCACCCGATGGATCTCCTATGTGACTTTGGTCATGTGGAATCTCGTTTCAATCCATTTGGTGACAGTGGCAGTGTTAGTGCAAGTTACGTGCACGGTTTGCGCTAAATGTACCATAGGCATAGAAATCGGGTTGGACGCACCCGATGGTACTCCTAGGTGATGAGGCTCAAGTGGATGCTCGTTTTGGTCTGTTTGGTGATAGTGCTAACCTTGATGCGAGATTGGTGCACGATTTGCGTCGAACGTACCATAGGCTCGGAAATCATTTTGGACGCGCTCGATGGTACTCCTAGGTGATAAGGCTCAAGTGGATGCTCGTTTTGGTCTGTTTAGCCATAGTGCTAACGTTGACGCAAGATAGGTGCACGGTTTGCGCGAACGTAGCATAGGCTCAGAAATCGTTTTGGATGCACCCGATGGATCTCCTATGTGACTTTGGTCATGTGAAATCTCGTTTCAATCCATTTGGTGACAGTGGCAGTGTTAGTGCAAGTTACGTGCACGGTTTGCGCTAAACGTACCATAGGCACAGAAAATCATGTTGGACGCACCCGATGGTACTCCTAGGTGACGAGGCTCAAGTGGATGCTCGTTTTGGTCTATTTGGGATAGTGCTAACCTTGATGCGAGATTGGTGCACGATTTGCGTCGAACGTACCATAGGCTCGGAAATCATTTTGGACGCGCTCGATGGTACTCCTAGGTGATAAGGCTCAAGTGGATGCTCGTTTTGGTCTGTTTAGCCATAGTGCTAACCTTGACGCAAGATAGGTGCACGGTTTGCGCGAACGTAGCATAGGCTCAGAAATCGTTTCGGATGCACCCGATGGATCTCCTATGTGACTTTGGTCATGTGGAATCTCGTTTCAATCCATTTGGTGATAGTGGCAGTGTTAGTGCAAGTTACGTGCACGGTTTGTGCTAAACGTACCATAGGCATAGAAATCGTGTTGGACGCACCCGATGGTACTCCTAGGTGATGAGGCTCAAGTGGATGCTCGTTTTGGTCTGTTTGGTGATAGTGCTAACCTTGATGCGAGATTGGTGCACGATTTGCGTCGAACGTACCATAGGCTCGGAAATCATTTTGGACGCGCTCGATGGTACTCCTAGGTGATAAGGCTCAAGTGGATGCTCGTTTTGGTCTGTTTAGCCATAGTGCTAACCTTGACGCAAGATAGGTGCACGGTTTGCGCGAACGTAGCATAGGCTCAGAAATCGTTTTGGATGCACCCGATGGATCTCCTATGTGACTTTGGTCATGTGGAATCTCGTTTCAATCCATTTGGTGATAGTGGCAGTGTTAGTGCAAGTTACGTGCACGGTTTGCGCTAAACGTACCATAGGCACAGAAATCGTGTTGGACGCACCCGATGGTACTCCTAGGTGACGAGGCTCAAGTGGATCGTTGTTTTGGTCTGTTTGGGGACAGTGCTAACCTTGATGCGAGATTGGTGCACGATTTGCGTCGAACGTACCATAGGCTCGGAAATCATTTTGGACGCGCTCGATGGTACTCCTAGGTGATAAGGCTCAAGTGGATGCTCGTTTTGGTCTGTTTAGACATAGTGCTAACCTTGACGCAAGATAGGTATACGGTTTGCGCTGAACGTAGCATAGGCTCAGAAATCGTTTTGGATGCACCCGATGGATCTCCTATGTGACTTTGGTCATGTGGAATCTCGTTTCAATCCATTTGGTGACAGTGGCAGTGTTAGTGCAAGTTACGTGCACGGTTTGCGCTAAACGTACCATAGGCACAGAAATCGTGTTGGACGCACCCGATGGTACTCCAAGGTGACGAGGCTCAAGTGGATGCTCGTTTTGGTCTGTTTGGGGACAGTGCTAACCTTGATGCGAGATTGGTGCACGATTTGCATCGAACGTACCATAGGCTCGGAAATCATTTTGGACGCGCTCGATGGTACTCCTAGGTGATAAGGCTCAAGTGGATGCTCGTTTTGGTCTGTTTAGACATAGTGCTAACCTTGACGCAAGATAGGTGCACGGTTTGCGCCGAACGTAGCATAGGCTCAGAAATCGTTTTGGATGCACCCGATGGATCTCCTATGTGACTTTGGTCATGTGGAATCTCGTTTCAATCCATTTGGTGACAGTGGCAGTGTTAGTGCAAGTTACGTGCACGGTTTGCGCTAAACGTACCATAGGCACAGAAATCGTGTTGGACGCACCCGATGGTACTCCAAGGTGACGAGGCTCAAGTGGATGCTCGTTTTGGTCTGTTTGGGGACAGTGCTAACCTTGATGCGAGATTGGTGCACGATTTGCGTCGAACGTACCATAGGCTCGGAAATCAATTTGGACGCGCTCGATGGTACTCCTAGGTGATAAGGCTCAAGTGGATGCTCGTTTTGATCTGTTTAGCCATAGTGCTAACGTTGACGCAAGATAGGTGCACGGTTTGCGCGAACGTAGCATAGGCTCAGAAATCGTTTTGGATGCACCCGATGGATCTCCTATGTGACTTTGGTCATGTGGAATCTCGTTTCAATCCATTTGGTGACAGTGGTAGTGTTAGTGCAAGTTACGTGCACGGTTTGCGCTAAACGTACCATAGGCACAGAAATCGTGTTGGACGCACCCGATGGTACTCCTAGGTGACGAGGCTCAAGTGGATCGTTGTTTTGGTCTGTTTGGGGACAGTGCTAACCTTGATGCGAGATTGGTGCACGATTTGCGTCGAACGTACCATAGGCTCGGAAATCATTTTGGACGCGCTCGATGGTACTCCTAGGTGATAAGGCTCAAGTGGATGCTCGTTTTGGTCTGTTTAGCCATAGTGCTAACCTTGACGCAAGATAGGTGCACGGTTTGCGCGAACGTAGCATAGGCTTAGAAATCGTTTTGGATGCACCCGATGGATCTCCTATGTGACTTTGGTCATGTGGAATCTCGTTTCAATCCATTTGGTGACAGTGGCAGTGTTAGTGCAAGTTACGTGCACGGTTTGCGCTAAACGTACCATAGGCACAGAAATCGTGTTGGACGCACCCGATGGTACTCCAAGGTGACGAGGCTCAAGTGGATGCTCGTTTTGGTCTGTTTGGGGACAGTGCTAACCTTGATGCGAGATTGGTGCACGATTTGCATCGAACGTACCATAGGCTCGGAAATCATTTTGGACGCGCTCGATGGTACTCCTAGGTGATAAGGCTCAAGTGGATGCTCGTTTTGGTCTGTTTAGCCATAGTGCTAACCTTGACGCAAGATAGGTGCACGGTTTGCGCGAACGTAGCATAGGCTCAGAAATCGTTTTGGATGCACCCGATGGATCTCCTATGTGACTTTGGTCATGTGGAATCTCGTTTCAATCCATTTGGTGACAGTGGTAGTGTTAGTGCAAGTTACGTGCACGGTTTGCGCTAAACGTACCATAGGCACAGAAATCGTGTTGGACGCACCCGATGGTACTCCTAGGTGACGAGGCTCAAGTGGATCGTTGTTTTGGTCTGTTTGGGGACAGTGCTAACCTTGATGTGAGATTGGTGCACGATTTGCGTCGAACGTACCATAGGCTCGGAAATCATTTTGGACGCGCTCGATGGTACTCCTAGGTGATAAGGCTCAAGTGGATGCTCGTTTTGGTCTGTTTAGACATAGTGCTAACCTTGACGCAAGATAGGTATACGGTTTGCGCCGAACGTAGCATAGGCTCAGAAATCGTTTTGGATGCACCCGATGGATCTCCTATGTGACTTTGGTCATGTGGAATCTCGTTTCAATCCATTTGGTGACAGTGGCAGTGTTAGTGCAAGTTACGTGCACGGTTTGCGCTAAACGTACCATAGGCACAGAAATCGTGTTGGACGCACCCGATGGTACTCCTAGGTGACGAGGCTCAAGTGGATCCTCGTTTTGGTCTGTTTGGGGGACAGTGCTAACCTTGATGCGAGATTGGTGCACGATTTGCGTCGAACGTACCATAGGCTCGGAAATCATTTTGGACGCGCTCGATGGTACTCCTAGGTGATAAGGCTCAAGTGGATGCTCGTTTTGGTCTGTTTAGCCATAGTGCTAACCTTGACGCAAGATAGGTGCACGGTTTGCGCGAACGTAGCATAGGCTCAGAAATCGTTTTGGATGCACCCGATGGATCTCCTATGTGACTTTGGTCATGTGGAATCTCGTTTCAATCCATTTGGTGACAGTGGCAGTGTTAGTGCAAGTTACGTGCACGGTTTGCGCTAAACGTACCATAGGCATAGAAATCGTGTTGGACGCACCCGATGGTACTCCTAGGTGACGAGGCTCAAGTGGATGCTCGTTTTGGTCTGTTTGGGGCTAGTGCTAACCTTGATGCGAGATTGGTGCACGATTTGCGTCGAACGTACCATAGGCTCGGAAATCATTTTGGACGCGCTCGATGGTACTCCTAGGTGATAAGGCTCAAGTGGATGCTCGTTTTGGTCTGTTTAGCCATAGTGCTAACGTTGACGCAAGATAGGTGCACGGTTTGCGCGAACGTAGCATAGGCTCAGAAATCGTTTTGGATGCACCCGATGGATCTCCTATGTGACTTTGGTCATGTGGAATCTCGTTTCAATCCATTTGGTGACAGTGGCAGTGTTAGTGCAAGTTACGTGCACGGTTTGCGCTAAACGTACCATAGGCACAGAAATCGTGTTGGACGCACCCGATGGTACTCCTAGGTGACGAGGCTCAAGTGGATCCTCGTTTTGGTCTGTTTGGGGACAGTGCTAACCTTGATGCGAGATTGGTGCACGATTTGCGTCGAACGTACCATAGGCTCGGAAATCATTTTGGACGCGCTCGATGGTACTCCTAGGTGATAAGGCTCAAGTGGATGCTCGTTTTGGTCTGTTTAGACATAGTGCTAACCTTGACGCAAGATAGGTGCACGGTTTGTGCCGAACGTAGCATAGGCTTAGAAATCGTTTTGGATGCACCCGATGGATCTCCTATGTGACTTTGGTCATGTGGAATCTCGTTTCAATCCATTTGGTGACAGTGGCAGTGTTAGTGCAAGTTACGTGCATGGTTTGCGCTAAACGTACCATAGGCACAGAAATCGTGTTGGACGCACCCGATGGTACTCCAAGGTGACGAGGCTCAAGTGGATGCTCGTTTTGGTCTGTTTGGGGACAGTGCTAACCTTGATGCGAGATTGGTGCACGATTTGCGTCGAACGTACCATAGGCTCGGAAATCATTTTGGACGCGCTCGATGGTACTCCTAGGTGATAAGGCTCAAGTGGATGCTCGTTTTGGTCTGTTTAGCCATAGTGCTAACCTTGACGAAAGATAGGTGCACGGTTTGCGCGAACATAGCATAGGCTCAGAAATCGTTTTGGATGCACCCGATGGATCTCCTATGTGACTTTGGTCATGTGGAATCTCGTTTCAATCCATTTGGTGACAGTGGCAGTGTTAGTGCAAGTTACGTGCACGGTTTGCGCTAAACGTACCATAGGCACAGAAATCGTGTTGGACGCACCCGATGGTACTCCTAGGTGACGAGGCTCAAGTGGATGCTCGTTTTGGTCTGTTTAGACATAGTGCTAACCTTGACGCAAGATAGGTGCACGGTTTGCGCCGAACGTAGCATAGGCTCAGAAATCGTTTCGGATGCACCCGATGGATCTCCTATGTGACTTTGGTCATGTGGAATCTCGTTTCAATCCATTTGGTGATAGTGGCAGTGTTAGTGCAAGTTACGTGCACGGTTTGCGCTAAACGTACCATAGGCACAGAAATCGTGTTGGACGCACCCGATGGTACTCCTAGGTGACGAGGCTCAAGTGGATGCTCGTTTTGGTCTATTTGGGACAATGCTAACCTTGATGCGAGATTGGTGCACGATTTGCGTCGAACGTACCATAGGCTCGGAAATCATTTTGGACGCGCTCGATGGTACTCCTAGGTGATAAGGCTCAAGTGGATGCTCGTTTTGGTCTGTTTAGCCATAGTGCTAACCTTGACGCAAGATAGGTGCACGGTTTGCGCGAACGTAGCATAGGCTCAGAAATCGTTTCGGATGCACCCGATGGATCTCCTATGTGACTTTGGTCATGTGGAATCTCGTTTCAATCCATTTGGTGACAGTGGCAGTGTTAGTGCAAGTTACGTGCACGGTTTGCGCTAAATGTACCATAGGCATAGAAATCGGGTTGGACGCACCCGATGGTACTCCTAGGTGATGAGGCTCAAGTGGATGCTCGTTTTGGTCTGTTTGGTGATAGTGCTAACCTCGATGCGAGATTGGTGCACGATTTGCGTCGAACGTACCATAGGCTCGGAAATCAATTTGGACGCGCTCGATGGTACTCCTAGGTGATAAGGCTCAAGTGGATGCTCGTTTTGGTCTGTTTAGCCATAGTGCTAACGTTGACGCAAGATAGGTGCACGGTTTGCGCGAACGTAGCATAGGCTCAGAAATCGTTTTGGATGCACCCGATGGATCTCCTATGTGACTTTGGTCATGTGGAATCTCGTTTCAATCCATTTGGTGACAGTGGTAGTGTTAGTGCAAGTTACGTGCACGGTTTGCGCTAAACGTACCATAGGCACAGAAATCGTGTTGGACGCACCCGATGGTACTCCTAGGTGACGAGGCTCAAGTGGATCGTTGTTTTGGTCTGTTTGGGGACAGTGCTAACCTTGATGTGAGATTGGTGCACGATTTGCGTCGAACGTACCATAGGCTCGGAAATCATTTTGGACGCGCTCGATGGTACTCCTAGGTGATAAGGCTCAAGTGGATGCTCGTTTTGGTCTGTTTAGACATAGTGCTAACCTTGACGCAAGATAGGTATACGGTTTGCGCCGAACGTAGCATAGGCTCAGAAATCGTTTTGGATGCACCCGATGGATCTCCTATGTGACTTTGGTCATGTGGAATCTCGTTTCAATCCATTTGGTGACAGTGGCAGTGTTAGTGCAAGTTACGTGCACGGTTTGCGCTAAACGTACCATAGGCACAGAAATCGTGTTGGACGCACCCGATGGTACTCCTAGGTGACGAGGCTCAAGTGGATCCTCGTTTTGGTCTGTTTGGTGATAGTGCTAACCTTGATGCGAGATTGGTGCACGATTTGCGTCGAACGTACCATAGGCTCGGAAATCATTTTGGACGCGCTCGATGGTACTCCTAGGTGATAAGGCTCAAGTGGATGCTCGTTTTGGTCTGTTTAGCCATAGTGCTAACCTTGACGCAAGATAGGTGCACGGTTTGCGCGAACGTAGCATAGGCTCAGAAATCGTTTTGGATGCACCCGATGGATCTCCTATGTGACTTTGGTCATGTGGAATCTCGTTTCAATCCATTTGGTGATAGTGGCAGTGTTAGTGCAAGTTACGTGCACGGTTTGCGCTAAACGTACCATAGGCACAGAAATCGTGTTGGACGCACCCGATGGTACTCCTAGGTGACGAGGCTCAAGTGGATGCTCGTTTTGGTCTGTTTGGGGATAGTGCTAACCTTTATGTGAGATTGGTGCACGATTTGCGTCGAACGTACCATAGGCTCGGAAATCATTTTGGACGCGCTCGATGGTACTCCTAGGTGATAAGGCTCAAGTGGATGCTCGTTTTGGTCTGTTTAGCCATAGTGCTAACGTTGACGCAAGATAGGTGCACGGTTTGCGCGAACGTAGCATAGGCTCAGAAATCGTTTTGGATGCACCCGATGGATCTCCTATGTGACTTTGGTCATGTGGAATCTCGTTTCAATCCATTTGGTGATAGTGGCAGTGTTAGTGCAAGTTACGTGCACGGTTTGCGCTAAACGTACCATAGGCACAGAAATCGTGTTGGACGCACCCGATGGTACTCCTAGGTGACGAGGCTCAAGTGGATGCTCGTTTTGGTCTGTTTGGGGACAGTGCTAACCTTGATGCGAGATTGGTGCACGATTTGCGTCGAACGTACCATAGGCTCGGAAATCATTTTGGACGCGCTCGATGGTACTCCTAGGTGATAAGGCTCAAGTGGATGCTCGTTTTGGTCTGTTTAGCCATAGTGCTAACCTTGACGCAAGATAGGTGCACGGTTTGCGCGAACGTAGCATAGGCTCAGAAATCGTTTTGGATGCACCCGATGGATCTCCTATGTGACTTTGGTCATGTGGAATCTCGTTTCAATCCATTTGGTGACAGTGGCAGTGTTAGTGCAAGTTACGTGCACGGTTTGCGCTAAACGTACCATAGGCACAGAAATCGTGTTGGACGCACCCGATGGTACTCCTAGGTGACGAGGCTCAAGTGGATGCTCGTTTTGGTCTGTTTGGGGATAGTGCTAACCTTGGTGCGAGATTGGTGCACGATTTGCGTCGAACGTACCATAGGCTCGGAAATTATTTTGGACGCGCTCGATGGTACTCCTAGGTGATAAGGCTCAAGTGGATGCTCGTTTTGGTCTGTTTAGCCATAGTGCTAACGTTGACGCAAGATAGGTGCACGGTTTGCGCGAACGTAGCATAGGCTCAGGAATCGTTTTGGATGCACCCGATGGATCTCCTATGTGACTTTGGTCATGTGGAATCTCGTTTCAATCCATTTGGTGACAGTGGCAGTGTTAGTGCAAGTTACGTGCACGGTTTGCGCTAAACGTACCATAGGCACAGAAATCGTGTTGGACGCACCCGATGGTACTCCTAGGTGACGAGGCTCAAGTGGATCCTCGTTTTGGTCTGTTTGGGGACAGTGCTAACCTTGATGCGAGATTGGTGCACGATTTGCGTCGAACGTACCATAGGCTCGGAAATCATTTTGGACGCGCTCGATGGTACTCCTAGGTGATAAGGCTCAAGTGGATGCTCGTTTTGGTCTGTTTAGCCATAGTGCTAACGTTGACGCAAGATAGGTGCACGGTTTGCGCGAACGTAGCATAGGCTCAGAAATCGTTTTGGATGCACCCGATGGATCTCCTATGTGACTTTGGTCATGTGGAATCTCGTTTCAATCCATTTGGTGACAGTGGCAATGTTTGTGCAAGTTACGTGCACGGTTTGCGCTAAACGTACCATAGGCACAGAAATCGTGTTGGATGCACCCGATGGTACTCCTAGGTGACGAGGCTCAAGTGGATGCTCGTTTTGGTCTGTTTGGGGATAGTGCTAACCTTGATGCGAGATTGGTGCACGATTTGCGTCGAACGTACCATAGGCTCGGAAATCATTTTGGACGCGCTCGATGGTACTCCTAGGTGATAAGGCTCAAGTGGATGCTCGTTTTGGTCTGTTTAGCCATAGTGCTAACATTGACGCAAGATAGGTGCACGGTTTGCGCAAACGTAGCATAGGCTCATAAATCGTTTTGGATGCACCCGATGGATCTCCTATGTGACTTTGGTCATGTGGAATCTCGTTTCAATCCATTTGGTGACAGTGGCAGTGTTAGTGCAAGTTACGTGCACGGTTTGCGCTAAACGTAATAGGCACAGAAATCGTGTTGGACGCACCCGATGGTACTCCTAGGTGACGAGGCTCAAGTGGATCCTCGTTTTGGTCTGTTTGGGGACAGTGCTAACCTTGATGCGAGATTGGTGCACGATTTGCGTCGAACGTACCATAGGCTCGGAAATCATTATGGACGCGCTCGATGGTACTCCTAGGTGATAAGGCCCAAGTGGATGCTCGTTTTGGTCTGTTTAGACATAGTGCTAACCTTGACGCAAGATAGGTGCACGGTTTGCGCCGAACGTAGCATAGGCTCAGAAATCGTTTTGGATGCACCCGATGGATCTCCTATGTGACTTTGGGAATCTCGTTTCAATCCATTTGGTGACAGTGGCAGTGTTAGTGCAATTTACGTGCACTGTTTGCGCTAAACGTACCATAGGCACAGAAATCGTGTTGGACGCACCCGATGGTACTCCTAGGTGACGAGGCTCAAGTGGATGCTCGTTTTGGTCTGTTTGGGGACAGTGCTAACCTTGATGCGAGATTGGTGCACGATTTGCGTCGAACGTACCATAGGCTCGGAAATCATTTTGGACGCGCTCGATGGTACTCCTAGGTGATAAGGCTCAAGTGGATGCTCGTTTTGGTCTGTTTAGACATAGTGCTAACCTTGACGCAAGATAGGTGCACGGTTTGCGCCGAACGTAGCATAGGCTCAGAAATCGTTTTGGATGCACCCGATGGATCTCCTATGTGACTTTGGTCATGTGGAATCTCGTTTCAATCCATTTGGTGACAGTGGCAGTGTTAGTGCAAGTTACGTGCACGGTTTGCGCTAAACGTACCATAGGCACAGAAATCGTGATGGACGCACCCGATGGTACTCCTAGGTGACGAGGCTCAAGTGGATGCTCGTTTTGGTCTGTTTGGGGATAGTGCTAACCTTGATGCGAGATTGGTAAACGATTTGCGTCGAACGTACCATAGGCTCGGAAATCATTTTGGACGCGCTCGATGGTACTCCTAGGTGATAAGGCTCAAGTGGATGCTCGTTTTGGTCTGTTTAGCCATAGTGCTAACCTTGACGCAAGATAGGTGCACGGTTTGCGCCGAACGTAGCATAGGCTCAGAAATCGTTTTGGATGCACCTGATGGATCTCCTATGTGACTTTGGTCATGTGGAATCTCGTTTCAATCCATTTGGTGACAGTGGCAGTGTTAGTGCAAGTTACGTGCACGGTTTGCGCTAAACGTACCATAGGCACAGAAATCGTGTTGGACGCACCCGATGGTACTCCTAGGTGACGAGGCTCAAGTGGATGCTCGTTTTGGTCTGTTTGGGGACAGTGCTAACCTTGATGCGAGATTGGTGCACGATTTGCGTCGAACGTACCATAGGCTCGGAAATCATTTTGGACGTGCTCGATGGTACTCCTAGGTGATAAGGCTCAAGTGGATGCTCGTTTTGGTCTGTTTAGCCATAGTGCTAACCTTGACGCAAGATAGGTGCACGGTTTGCGCGAACATAGCATAGGCTCAGAAATCGTTTTGGATGCACCCGATGGATCTCCTATGTGACTTTGGTCATGTGGAATCTCGTTTCAATCCATTTGGTGACAGTGGCAGTGTTAGTGCAAGTTACGTGCACGGTTTGCGCTAAACGTACCATAGGCACAGAAATCGTGTTGGACACACCCGATGGTACTCCTGGGTGACGAGGCTCAAGTGGATGCTCGTTTTGGTCTGTTTGGGGATAGTGCTAACCTTGATGCGAGATTGGTGCACGATTTGCGTCGAACGTACCATAGGCTCGGAAATCATTTTGGACCGCTCGATGGTACTCCTAGGTGATAAGGCTCAAGTGGATGCTCGTTTTGGTCTGTTTAGACATAGTGCTAACCTTGACGCAAGAAAGGTGCACGGTTTGCGTCGAACGTAGCATAGGCTCAGAAATCGTTTTGGATGCACCCGATGGATCTCCTATGTGACTTTGGTCATGTGGAATCTCGTTTCAATCCATTTGGTGATAGTGGCAGTGTTAGTGCAAGTTACGTGCACGGTTTGCGCTAAACGTACCATAGGCACAGAAATCGTGTTGGACGCACCCGATGGTACTCCTAGGTGACGAGGCTCAAGTGGATGCTCGTTTTGGTCTGTTTGGGGACAGTGCTAACCTTGATGCGAGATTGGTGCACGATTTGCGTCGAACGTACCATAGGCTCGGAAATCATTTTGGACACGCTCGATGGTACTCCTAGGTGATAAGGCTCAAGTGGATGCTCGTTTTGGTCTATTTAACCATAGTGCTAACCTTGGCGCAAGATAGGTGCACGGTTTGCGCGAACGTAGCATAGGCTCAGAAATCGTTTTGGATGCACCCGATGGATCTCCTATGTGACTTTGGTCATGTGGAATCTCGTTTCAATCCATTTGGTGACAGTGGCAGTGTTAGTGCAAGTTACGTGCACGGTTTGCGCTAAACGTACCATAGGCACAGAAATCGTGTTGGACGCACCCGATGGTACTCCAAGGTGACGAGGCTCAAGTGGATGCTCGTTTTGGTCTGTTTGGGGACAGTGCTAACCTTGATGCGAGATTGGTGCACGATTTGCGTCGAACGTACCATAGGCTCGGAAATCATTTTAGACGCGCTCGATGGTACTCCTAGGTGATAAGGCTCAAGTGGATGCTCGTTTTGGTCTGTTTAGACATAGTGACCTTGACGCAAGATAGGTGCACGGTTTGCGCTGAACGTAGCATAGGCTCAGAAATCGTTTTGGATGCACCCGATGGATCTCCTATGTGACTTTGGTCATGTGGAATCTCGTTTCAATCCATTTGGTGACAGTGGCAGTGTTAGTGCAAGTTACGTGCACGGTTTGCGCTAAACGTACCATAGGCACAGAAATTGTGTTGGACGCACCCGATGGTACTCCTAGGTGACGAGGCTCAAGTGGATGCTCGTTTTGGTCTGTTTGGGGACAGTGCTAATCTTGATGCGAGATTGGTGCACGATTTGCGTCGAACGTACCATAGGCTCGGAAATCATTTTGGACACGCTCGATGGTACTCCTAGGTGATAAGGCTCAAGTGGATGCTCGTTTTGGTCTGTTTAGCCATAGTGCTAACCTTGGCGCAAGATAGGTGCACGGTTTGCGCGAACGTAGCATAGGCTCAGAAATCGTTTTGGATGCACCCGGTGGATCTCCTATGTGACTTTGGTCATATGGAATCTCGTTTCAATCCATTTGGTGACAGTGGCAGTGTTAGTGCAAGTTACGTGCACGGTTTGCGCTAAACGTACCATAGGCACAGAAATCGTGTTGGACGCACCCGATGGTACTCCTTGGTGACGAGGCTCAAGTGGATACTCGTTTTGGTCTGTTTGGGGATAGTGCTAACCTTTATGCGAGATTGGTGCACGATTTGCGTCGAACGTACCATAGGCTCAGAAATCATTTTGGACGCGCTCGATGGTACTCCTAGGTGATAAGGCTCAAGTGGATGCTCGTTTTGGTCTGTTTAGACATAGTGCTAACCTTGACGCAAGATAGGTGCACGGTTTGCGCCGAACGTAGCATAGGCTCAGAAATCGTTTTGGATGCACCCGATGGATCTCCTATGTGACTTTGGTCATGTGGAATCTCGTTTCAATCCATTTGGTGATAGTGGCAGTGTTAGTGCAAGTTACGTGCACGGTTTGCGCTAAACGTACCATAGGCACAGAAATCGTGTTGGACGCACCCGATGGTACTCCTAGGTGACGAGGCTCAAGTGGATGCTCGTTTTGGTCTGTTTGGGGACAGTGCTAACCTTGATGCGAGATTGGTGCACGATTTGCGTCGAACGTACCATAGGCTCGGAAATCATTTTGGACGCGCTCGATGGTACTCCTAGGTGATAAGGCTCAAGTGGATGCTCGTTTTGGTCTGTTTAGCCATAGTGCTAACCTTGACGCAAGATAGGTGCACGGTTTGCGCGAACGTAGCATAGGCTCAGAAATCGTTTTGGATGCACCCGATGGATCTCCTATGTGACTTTGGTCATGTGGAATCTCGTTTCAATCCATTTGGTGACAGTGGCAGTGTTAGTGCAAGTTACGTGCACGGTTTGCGCTAAACGTACCATAGGCATAGAAATCGTGTTGGACGCACCCGATGGTACTCCTAGGTGACGAGGCTCAAGTGGATGCTCGTTTTGGTCTGTTTGGGGATAGTGCTAACCTTGATGCGAGATTGGTGCACGATTTGCGTCGAACGTACCATAGGCTCGGAAATCATTTTGGACGCGCTCGATGGTACTCCTAGGTGATAAGGCTCAAGTGGATGCTCGTTTTGGTCTGTTTAGCCATAGTGCTAACGTTGACGCAAGATAGGTTCACGGTTTGGGCGAACGTAGCATAGGCTCAGAAATCGTTTTGGATGCACCCGATGGATCTCCTATGTGACTTTGGTCATGTGGAATCTCGTTTCAATCCATTTGGTGACAGTGGCAGTGTTAGTGCAAGTTACGTGCACGGTTTGCGCTAAACGTACCATAGGCACAGAAATCGTGTTGGACGCACCCGATGGTACTCCTAGGTGACGAGGCTCAAGTGGATCCTTGTTTTGGTCAGTTTGGGGACAGTGCTAACCTTGATGCGAGATTGGTGCACGATTTGCGTCGAACGTACCATAGGCTCGGAAATCATTTTGGACGCGCTCGATGGTACTCCTAGGTGATAAGGCCCAAGTGGATGCTCGTTTTGGTCTGTTTAGACATAGTGCTAACCTTGACGCAAGATAGGTGCACGGTTTGCGCCGAACGTAGCATAGGCTCAGAAATCGTTTTGGATGCACCCGATGGATCTCCTATGTGACTTTGGTCATGTGGAATCTCGTTTCAATCCATTTGGTGACAGTGGCAGTGTTAGTGCAAGTTACGTGCACTGTTTGCGCTAAACGTACCATAGGCACAGAAATCGTGTTGGACGCACCCGATGGTACTCCTAGGTGACGAGGCTCAAGTGGATGCTCGTTTTAGTCTGTTTGGGGACAGTGCTAACCTTGATGCGAGATTGGTGCACGATTTGCGTCGAACGTACCATAGGCTCGGAAATCATTTTGGACGCGCTCGATGGTACTCCTAGGTGATAAGGCTCAAGTGGATGCTCGTTTTGGTCTGTTTAGACATAGTGCTAACCTTGACGCAAGATAGGTGCACGGTTTGCGCCGAACGTAGCATAGGCTCAGAAATCGTTTTGGATGCACCCGATGGATCTCCTATGTGACTTTGGTCATGTGGAATCTCGTTTCAATCCATTTGGTGACAGTGGCAGTGTTAGTGCAAGTTACGTGCACGGTTTGCGCTAAACGTACCATAGGCACAGAAATCGTGATGGACGCACCCGATGGTACTCCTAGGTGACGAGGCTCAAGTGGATGCTCGTTTTGGTCTGTTTGGGGATAGTGCTAACCTTGATGCGAGATTGGTAAACGATTTGCGTCGAACGTACCATAGGCTCGGAAATCATTTTGGACGCGCTCGATGGTACTCCTAGGTGATAAGGCTCAAGTGGATGCTCGTTTTGGTCTGTTTAGCCATAGTGCTAACCTTGACGCAAGATAGGTGCACGGTTTGCGCCGAACGTAGCATAGGCTCAGAAATCGTTTTGGATGCACCTGATGGATCTCCTATGTGACTTTGGTCATGTGGAATCTCGTTTCAATCCATTTGGTGACAGTGGCAGTGTTAGTGCAAGTTACGTGCACGGTTTGCGCTAAACGTACCATAGGCACAGAAATCGTGTTGGACGCACCCGATGGTACTCCTAGGTGACGAGGCTCAAGTGGATGCTCGTTTTGGTCTGTTTGGGGACAGTGCTAACCTTGATGCGAGATTGGTGCACGATTTGCGTCGAACGTACCATAGGCTCGGAAATCATTTTGGACGCGCTCGATGGTACTCCTAGGTGATAAGGCTCAAGTGGATGCTTATTTTGGTCTGTTTAGCCATAGTGCTAACCTTGACGCAAGATAGGTGCACGGTTTGCGCGAACATAGCATAGGCTCAGAAATCGTTTTGGATGCACCCGATGGATCTCCTATGTGACTTTGGTCATGTGGAATCTCGTTTCAATCCATTTGGTGACAGTGGCAGTGTTAGTGCAAGTTACGTGCACGGTTTGCGCTAAACGTACCATAGGCACAGAAATCGTGTTGGACACACCCGATGGTACTCCTAGGTGACGAGGCTCAAGTGGATGCTCGTTTTGGTCTGTTTGGGGATAGTGCTAACCTTGATGCGAGATTGGTGCACGATTTGCGTCGAACGTACCATAGGCTCGGAAATCATTTTGGACCGCTCGATGGTACTCCTAGGTGATAAGGCTCAAGTGGATGCTCGTTTTGGTCTGTTTAGACATAGTGCTAACCTTGACGCAAGAAAGGTGCACGGTTTGCGTCGAACGTAGCATAGGCTCAGAAATCGTTTTGGATGCACCCGATGGATCTCCTATGTGACTTTGGTCATGTGGAATCTCGTTTCAATCCATTTGGTGATAGTGGCAGTGTTAGTGCAAGTTACGTGCACGGTTTGCGCTAAACGTACCATAGGCACAGAAATCGTGTTGGACGCACCCGATGGTACTCCTAGGTGACGAGGCTCAAGTGGATGCTCGTTTTGGTCTGTTTGGGGACAGTGCTAACCTTGATGCGAGATTGGTGCACGATTTGCGTCGAACGTACCATAGGCTCGGAAATCATTTTGGACACGCTCGATGGTACTCCTAGGTGATAAGGCTCAAGTGGATGCTCGTTTTGGTCTGTTTAGCCATAGTGCTAACCTTGGCGCAAGATAGGTGCACGGTTTGCGCGAACGTAGCATAGGCTCAGAAATCATTTTGGATGCACCCGATGGATCTCCTATGTGACTTTGGTCATGTGGAATCTCGTTTCAATCCATTTGGTGACAGTGGCAGTGTTAGTGCAAGTTACGTGCACGGTTTACGCTAAACGTACCATAGGCACAGAAATCGTGTTGGACGCACCCGATGGTACTCCAAGGTGACGAGGCTCAAGTGGATGCTCGTTTTGGTCTGTTTGGGGACAGTGCTAACCTTGATGCGAGATTGGTGCACGATTTGCGTCGAACGTACCATAGGCTCGGAAATCATTTTAGACGCGCTCGATGGTACTCCTAGGTGATAAGGCTCAAGTGGATGCTCGTTTTGGTCTGTTTAGACATAGTGACCTTGACGCAAGATAGGTGCACGGTTTGCGCTGAACGTAGCATAGGCTCAGAAATCGTTTTGGATGCACCCGATGGATCTCCTATGTGACTTTGGTCATGTGGAATCTCGTTTCAATCCATTTGGTGACAGTGGCAGTGTTAGTGCAAGTTACGTGCACGGTTTGCGCTAAACGTACCATAGGCACAGAAATTGTGTTGGACGCACCCGATGGTTCTCCTAGGTGACGAGGCTCAAGTGGATGCTCGTTTTGGTCTGTTTGGGGACAGTGCTAACCTTGATGCGAGATTGGTGCACGATTTGCGTCGAACGTACCATAGGCTCGGAAATCATTTTGGACACGCTCGATGGTACTCCTAGGTGATAAGGCTCAAGTGGATGCTCGTTTTGGTCTGTTTAGCCATAGTGCTAACCTTGGCGCAAGATAGGTGCACGGTTTGCGCGAACGTAGCATAGGCTCAGAAATCGTTTTGGATGCACCCGATGGATCTCCTATGTGACTTTGGTCATGTGGAATCTCGTTTCAATCCATTTGGTGACAGTGGCAGTGTTAGTGCAAGTTACGTGCACGGTTTGCGCTAAACGTACCATAGGCACACAAATCGTGTTGGACGCACCCGATGGTACTCCTAGGTGACGAGGCTCAAGTGGATACTCGTTTTGGTCTGTTTGGGGATAGTGCTAACCTTTATGCGAGATTGGTGCACGATTTGCGTCGAACGTACCATAGGCTCAGAAATCATTTTGGACGCGCTCGATGGTACTCCTAGGTGATAAGGCTCAAGTGGATGCTCGTTTTGGTCTGTTTAGACATAGTGCTAACCTTGACGCAAGATAGGTGCACGGTTTGCGCCGAACGTAGCATAGGCTCAGAAATCGTTTTGGATGCACCCGATGGATCTCCTATGTGACTTTGGTCATGTGGAATCTCGTTTCAATCCATTTGGTGATAGTGGCAGTGTTAGTGCAAGTTACGTGCACGGTTTGCGCTAAACGTACCATAGGCACAGAAATCGTGTTGGACGCACCCGATGGTACTCCTAGGTGACGAGGCTCAAGTGGATGCTCGTTTGGTCTGTTTGGGGACAGTGCTAACCTTGATGCGAGATTGGTGCACGATTTGCGTCGAACGTACCATAGGCTCGGAAATCATTTTGGACGCGCTCGATGGTACTCCTAGGTGATAAGGCTCAAGTGGATGCTCGTTTTGGTCTGTTTAGCCATAGTGCTAACCTTGACGCAAGATAGGTGCATGGTTTGCGCGAACGTAGCATAGGCTCAGAAATCGTTTTGGATGCACCCGATGGATCTCCTATGTGACTTTGGTCATGTGGAATCTCGTTTCAATCCATTTGGTGACAGTGGCAGTGTTAGTGCAAGTTACGTGCACGGTTTGCGCTAAACGTACCATAGGCACAGAAATCGTGTTGGACGCACCCGATGATACTCCTAGGTGACGAGGCTCAAGTGGATCCTTGTTTTGGTCAGTTTGGGGACAGTGCTAACCTTGATGCGAGATTGGTGCACGATTTGCGTCGAACGTACCATAGGCTCGGAAATCATTTTGGACGCGCTCGATGGTACTCCTAGGTGATAAGGCCCAAGTGGATGCTCGTTTTGGTCTGTTTAGACATAGTGCTAACCTTGACGCAAGATAGGTGCACGGTTTGCGCCGAACGTAGCATAGGCTCAGAAATCGTTTTGGATGCACCCGATGGATCTCCTATGTGACTTTGGTCATGTGGAATCTCGTTTCAATCCATTTGGTGACAGTGGCAGTGTTAGTGCAAGTTACGTGCACTGTTTGCGCTAAACGTACCATAGGCACAGAAATCGTGTTGGACGCACCCGATGGTACTCCTAGGTGACGAGGCTCAAGTGGATGCTCGTTTTGGTCTGTTTGGGGACAGTGCTAACCTTGATGCGAGATTGGTGTACGATTTGCGTCGAACGTACCATAGGCTCGGAAATCATTTTGGACGCGCTCGATGGTACTCCTAGGTGATAAGGCTCAAGTGGATGCTCGTTTTGGTCTGTTTAGACATAGTGCTAACCTTGACGCAAGATAGGTGCACGGTTTGCGCCGAACGTAGCATAGGCTCAGAAATCGTTTTGGATGCACCCGATGGATCTCCTTTGTGACTTTGGTCATGTGGAATCTCGTTTCAATCCATTTGGTGACAGTGGCAGTGTTAGTGCAAGTTACGTGCACGGTTTGCGCTAAACGTACCATAGGCACAGAAATCGTGATGGACGCACCCGATGGTACTCCTAGGTGACGAGGCTCAAGTGGATGCTCGTTTTGGTCTGTTTGGTGATAGTGCTAACCTTGATGCGAGATTGGTAAACGATTTGCGTCGAACGTACCATAGGCTCGGAAATCATTTTGGACGCGCTCGATGGTACTCCTAGGTGATAAGGCTCAAGTGGATGCTCGTTTTGGTCTGTTTAGCCATAGTGCTAACCTTGACGCAAGATAGGTGCACGGTTTGCGCCGAACGTAGCATAGGCTCAGAAATCGTTTTGGATGCACCTGATGGATCTCCTATGTGACTTGGGTCATGTGGAATCTCGTTTCAATCCATTTGGTGACAGTGGCAGTGTTAGTGCAAGTTACGTGCACGGTTTGCGCTAAACGTACCATAGGCACAGAAATCGTGTTGGACGCACCCGATGGTACTCCTAGGTGACGAGGCTCAAGTGGATGCTCGTTTTGGTCTGTTTGGGGACAGTGCTAACCTTGATGCGAGATTGGTGCACGATTTGCGTCGAACGTACCATAGGCTCGGAAATCATTTTGGACGCGCTCGATGGTACTCCTAGGTGATAAGGCTCAAGTGGATGCTCGTTTTGGTCTGTTTAGCCATAGTGCTAACCTTGACGCAAGATAGGTGCACGGTTTGCGCGAACATAGCATAGGCTCAGAAATCGTTTTGGATGCACCCGATGGATCTCCTATGTGACTTTGGTCATGTGTAATCTCGTTTCAATCCATTTGGTGACAGTGGCAGTGTTAGTGCAAGTTACGTGCACGGTTTGCGCTAAACGTACCATAGGCACAGAAATCGTGTTGGACACACCCGATGGTACTCCTAGGTGACGAGGCTCAAGTGGATGCTCGTTTTGGTCTGTTTGGGGATAGTGCTAACCTTGATGTGAGATTGGTGCACGATTTGCGTCGAACGTACCATAGGCTCGGAAATCATTTTGGACCGCTCGATGGTACTCCTAGGTGATAAGGCTCAAGTGGATGCTCGTTTTGGTCTGTTTAGACATAGTGCTAACCTTGACGCAAGAAAGGTGCACGGTTTGCGTCGAACGTAGCATAGGCTCAGAAATCGTTTTGGATGCACCCGATGGATCTCCTATGTGACTTTGGTCATGTGGAATCTCGTTTCAATCCATTTGGTGATAGTGGCAGTGTTAGTGCAAGTTACGTGCACGGTTTGCGCTAAACGTACCATAGGCACAGAAATCGTGTTGGACGCACCCGATGGTACTCCTTGGTGACGAGGCTCAAGTGGATGCTCGTTTTGGTCTGTTTGGGGACAGTGCTAACCTTGATGCGAGATTGGTGCATGATTTGCGTCGAACGTACCATAGGCTCGGAAATCATTTTGGACACGCTCGATGGTACTCCTAGGTGATAAGGCTCAAGTGGATGCTCGTTTTGGTCTGTTTGGCCATAGTGCTAACCTTGGCGCAAGATAGGTGCACGGTTTGCGCGAACGTAGCATAGGCTCAGAAATCGTTTTGGATGCACCCGATGGATCTCCTATGTGACTTTGGTCATGTGGAATCTCGTTTCAATCCATTTGGTGACAGTGGCAGTGTTAGTGCAAGTTACGTGCACGGTTTGCGCTAAACGTACCATAGGCACAGAAATCGTGTTGGACGCACCCGATGGAACTCCTAGGTGACGAGGCTCAAGTGGATCCTCGTTTTGGTCTGTTTGGGGACAGTGCTAACCTTGATGCGAGATTGGTGCACGATTTGCGTCGAACGTACCATAGGCTCGGAAATCATTTTGGACGCGCTCGATGGTACTCCTAGGTGATAAGGCTCAAGTGGATGCTCGTTTTGGTCTGTTTAGACATAGTGCTAACCTTGACGCAAGATAGGTGCACGGTTTGCGCCGAACGTAGCATAGGCTCAGAAATCGTTTTGGATGCACCCGATGGATCTCCTTTGTGACTTTGGTCATGTGGAATCTCGTTTCAATCCATTTGGTGACAGTGGCAGTGTTAGTGCAAGTTACGTGCACGGTTTGCGCTAAACGTACCATAGGCACAGAAATCGTGATGGACGCACCCGATGGTACTCCTAGGTGACGAGGCTCAAGTGGATGCTCGTTTTGGTCTGTTTGGGGATAGTGCTAACCTTGATGCGAGATTGGTAAACGATTTGCGTCGAACGTACCATAGGCTCGGAAATCATTTTGGACGCGCTCGATGGTACTCCTAGGTGATAAGGCTCAAGTGGATGCTCGTTTTGGTCTGTTTAGCCATAGTGCTAACCTTGACGCAAGATAGGTGCACGGTTTGCGCCGAACGTAGCATAGGCTCAGAAATCATTTTGGATGCACCTGATGGATCTCCTATGTGACTTGGGTCATGTGGAATCTCGTTTCAATCCATTTGGTGACAGTGGCAGTGTTAGTGCAAGTTACGTGCACGGTTTGCGCTAAACGTACCATAGGCACAGAAATCGTGTTGGACGCACCCGATGGTACTCCTAGGTGACGAGGCTCAAGTGGATGCTCGTTTTGGTCTGTTTGGGGACAGTGCTAACCTTGATGCGAGATTGGTGCACGATTTGCGTCGAACGTACCATAGGCTCGGAAATCATTTTGGACGCGCTCGATGGTACTCCTAGGTGATAAGGCTCAAGTGGATGCTCGTTTTGGTCTGTTTAGACATAGTGCTAACCTTGACGCAAGATAGGTGCACGGTTTGCGCCGAACGTAGCATAGGCTCAGAAATCGTTTTGGATGCACCCGATGGATCTCCTTTGTGACTTTGGTCATGTGGAATCTCGTTTCAATCCATTTGGTGACAGTGGCAGTGTTAGTGCAAGTTACGTGCACGGTTTGCGCTAAACGTACCATAGGCACAGAAATCGTGATGGACGCACCCGATGGTACTCCTAGGTGACGAGGCTCAAGTGGATGCTCGTTTTGGTCTGTTTGGGGATAGTGCTAACCTTGATGCGAGATTGGTAAACGATTTGCGTCGAACGTACCATAGGCTCGGAAATCATTTTGGACGCGCTCGATGGTACTCCTAGGTGATAAGGCTCAAGTGGATGCTCGTTTTGGTCTGTTTAGCCATAGTGCTAACCTTGACGCAAGATAGGTGCACGGTTTGCGCCGAACGTAGCATAGGCTCAGAAATCATTTTGGATGCACCTGATGGATCTCCTATGTGACTTGGGTCATGTGGAATCTCGTTTCAATCCATTTGGTGACAGTGGCAGTGTTAGTGCAAGTTACGTGCACGGTTTGCGCTAAACGTACCATAGGCACAGAAATCGTGTTGGACGCACCCGATGGTACTCCTAGGTGACGAGGCTCAAGTGGATGCTCGTTTTGGTCTGTTTGGGGACAGTGCTAACCTTGATGCGAGATTGGTGCACGATTTGCGTCGAACGTACCATAGGCTCGGAAATCATTTTGGACGCGCTCGATGGTACTCCTAGGTGATAAGGCTCAAGTGGATGCTCGTTTTGGTCTGTTTAGCCATAGTGCTAACCTTGACGCAAGATAGGTGCACGGTTTGCGCGAACATAGCATAGGCTCAGAAATCGTTTTGGATGCACCCGATGGATCTCCTATGTGACTTTGGTCATGTGTAATCTCGTTTCAATCCATTTGGTGACAGTGGCAGTGTTAGTGCAAGTTACGTGCACGGTTTGCGCTAAACGTACCATAGGCACAGAAATCGTGTTGGACACACCCGATGGTACTCCTAGGTGACGAGGCTCAAGTGGATGCTCGTTTTGGTCTGTTTGGGGATAGTGCTAACCTTGATGTGAGATTGGTGCACGATTTGCGTCGAACGTACCATAGGCTCAGAAATCATTTTGGACCGCTCGATGGTACTCCTAGGTGATAAGGCTCAAGTGGATGCTCGTTTTGGTCTGTTTAGACATAGTGCTAACCTTGACGCAAGAAAGGTGCACGGTTTGCGTCGAACGTAGCATAGGCTCAGAAATCGTTTTGGATGCACCCGATGGATCTCCTATGTGACTTTGGTCATGTGGAATCTCGTTTCAATCCATTTGGTGACAGTGGCAGTGTTAGTGCAAGTTACGTGCACGGTTTGCGCTAAACGTACCATAGGCACAGAAATTGTGTTGGACGCACCCGATGGTACTCCTAGGTGACGAGGCTCAAGTGGATGCTCGTTTTGGTCTGTTTGGGGACAGTGCTAACCTTGATGCGAGATTGGTGCACGATTTGCGTCGAACGTACCATAGGCTCGGAAATCATTTTGGACACGCTCGATGGTACTCCTAGGTGATAAGGCTCAAGTGGATGCTCGTTTTGGTCTGTTTAGCCATAGTGCTAACCTTGGCGCAAGATAGGTGCACGGTTTGCGCGAACGTAGCATAGGCTCAGAAATCGTTTTGGATGCACCCGGTGGATCTCCTATGTGACTTTGGTCATATGGAATCTCGTTTCAATCCATTTGGTGACAGTGGCAGTGTTAGTGCAAGTTACGTGCACGGTTTGCGCTAAACGTACCATAGGCACAGAAATCGTGTTGGACGCACCCGATGGTACTCCTTGGTGACGAGGCTCAAGTGGATACTCGTTTTGGTCTGTTTGGGGATAGTGCTAACCTTTATGCGAGATTGGTGCACGATTTGCGTCGAACGTACCATAGGCTCAGAAATCATTTTGGACGCGCTCGATGGTACTCCTAGGTGATAAGGCTCAAGTGGATGCTCGTTTTGGTCTGTTTAGACATAGTGCTAACCTTGACGCAAGATAGGTGCACGGTTTGCGCCGAACGTAGCATAGGCTCAGAAATCGTTTTGGATGCACCCGATGGATCTCCTATGTGACTTTGGTCATGTGGAATCTCGTTTCAATCTATTTGGTGATAGTGGCAGTGTTAGTGCAAGTTACGTGCACGGTTTGCGCTAAACGTACCATAGGCACAGAAATCGTGTTGGACGCACCCGATGGTACTCCTTGGTGACGAGGCTCAAGTGGATGCTCGTTTTGGTCTGTTTGGAGACAGTGCTAACCTTGATGCGAGATTGGTGCATGATTTGCGTCGAACGTACCATAGGCTCGGAAATCATTTTGGACACGCTCGATGGTACTCCTAGGTGATAAGGCTCAAGTGGATGCTCGTTTTGGTCTGTTTAGCCATAGTGCTAACCTTGGCGCAAGATAGGTGCACGGTTTGCGCGAACGTAGCATAGGCTCAGAAATCGTTTTGGATGCACCCGATGGATCTCCTATGTGACTTTGGTCATGTGGAATCTCGTTTCAATCCATTTGGTGACAGTGGCAGTGTTAGTGCAAGTTACGTGCACGGTTTGCGCTAAACGTACCATAGGCACAGAAATCGTGTTGGACGCACCCGATGGAACTCCTAGGTGACGAGGCTCAAGTGGATCCTCGTTTTGGTCTGTTTGGGGACAGTGCTAACCTTGATGCGAGATTGGTGCACGATTTGCGTCGAACGTACCATAGGCTCAGAAATCATTTTGGACGCGCTCGATGGTACTCCTAGGTGATAAGGCTCAAGTGGATGCTCGTTTTGGTCTGTTTAGACATAGTGCTAACCTTGGCGCAAGATAGGTGCACGGTTTGCGCCGAACGTAGCATAGGCTCAGAAATCGTTTTGGATGCACCCGATGGATCTCCTATGTGACTTTGGTCATGTGGAATCTCGTTTCAATCCATTTGGTGACAGTGGCAGTGTTAGTGCAAGTTACGTGCACGGTTTGCGCTAAACGTACCATAGGCACAGAAATCGTGTTGGACGCACCCGATGGAACTCCTAGGTGACGAGGCTCAAGTGGATCCTCGTTTTGGTCTGTTTGGGGACAGTGCTAACCTTGATGCGAGATTGGTGCACGATTTGCGTCGAACGTACCATAGGCTCGGAAATCATTTTGGACGCGCTCGATGGTACTCCTAGGTGATAAGGCTCAAGTGGATGCTCGTTTTGGTCTGTTTAGACATAGTGCTAACCTTGACGCAAGATAGGTGCACGGTTTGCGCCGAACGTAGCATAGGCTCAGAAATCGTTTTGGATGCACCCGATGGATCTCCTATGTGACTTTGGTCATGTGGAATCTCGTTTCAATCCATTTGGTGACAGTGGCAGTGTTAGTGCAAGTTACGTGCACGGTTTGCGCTAAACGTACCATAGGCACAGAAATCGTGTTGGACGCACCCGATGGTACTCCTAGGTGACGAGGCTCAAGTGGATGCTCGTTTTGGTCTGTTTGGGGACAGTGCTAACCTTGATGCGAGATTGGTGCACGATTTGCGTCGAACGTACCATAGGCTCGGAAATCATTTTGGACACGCTCGATGGTACTCCTAGGTGATAAGGCTCAAGTGGATGCTCGTTTTGGTCTATTTAGCCATAGTGCTAACCTTGGCGCAAGATAGGTGCACGGTTTGCGCGAACGTAGCATAGGCTCATAAATCGTTTTGGATGCACCCGATGGATCTCCTATGTGACTTTGGTCATGTGGAATCTCGTTTCAATCCATTTGGTGACAGTGGCAGTGTTAGTGCAAGTTACGTGCACGGTTTGCGCTAAACGTACCATAGGCACAGAAATCGTGTTGGACGCACACGATGGAACTCCTAGGTGACGAGGCTCAAGTGGATGCTCGTTTTGGTCTGTTTGGGGATAGTGCTAACCTTTATGCGAGATTTGGTGCACGATTTGCGTCGAACGTACCATAGGCTCGGAAATCATTTTGGACGCGCTCGATGGTACTCCTAGGTGATAAGGCTCAAGTGGATGCTCGTTTTGGTCTGTTTAGACATAGTGCTAACCTTGACGCAAGATAGGTGCACGGTTTGCGCCGAACATAGCATAGGCTCAGAAATCGTTTTGGATGCACCCGATGGATCTCCTATGTGACTTTGGTCATGTGGAATCTCGTTTCAATCCATTTGGTGACAGTGGCAGTGTTAGTGCAAGTTATGTGCATGGTTTGCGCTAAACGTACCATAGGCACAGAAAATCGTGCTGGACGCACCCGATGGTACTCCTAGGTGACGAGGCTCAAGTGGATGCTCGTTTTGGTCTGTTTGGGGACAGTGCTAACCTTGATGCGAGATTGGTGCACGATTTGCGTCGAACGTACCATAGGCTCGGAAATCATTTTGGACGCGCTCGATGGTACTCCTAGGTAATAAGGCTCAAGTGGATGCTCGTTTTGGTCTGTTTAGACATAGTGCTAACCTTGACGCAAGATAGGTGCACGGTTTGCGCTGAACGTAGCATAGGCTCAGAAATCGTTTTAGATGCACCCGATGGATCTCCTATGTGACTTTGGTCATGTGGAATCTCGTTTCAATCCATTTGGTGACAGTGGCAGTGTTAGTGCAAGTTACGTGCATGGTTTGCGCTAAACGTACCATAGGCACAGAAATCGTGTTGGACGCACCCGATGGTACTCCTAGGTGACGAGACTCAAGTGGATGCTCGTTTTGGTCTGTTTGGGGATAGTGCTAACCTTGATGCGAGATTGGTGCACGATTTGCGTCGAACGTACCATAGGCTCGGAAATCATTTTGGACGCGCTCGATGGTACTCCTAGGTGATAAGGCTCAAGTGGATGCTCGTTTTGGTCTGTTTAGCCACAGTGCTAACCTTGACGCAAGATAGGTGCACGGTTTGCGCCGAACGTAGCATAGGCTCAGAAATCGTTTCGGATGCACCCGATGGATCTCCTATGTGACTTTGGTCATGTGAAATCTCGTTTCAATCCATTTGGTGACAGTGGCAGTGTTAGTGCAAGTTACGTGCACGGTTTGCGCTAAACGTACCATAGGCACAGAAATCGTGTTGGACGCACCCGATGGTACTCCTAGGTGACGAGGCTCAAGTGGATGCTCGTTTTGGTCTGTTTGGGGATAGTGCTAACCTTGATGCGAGATTGGTGCACGATTTGCGTCGAACGTACCATAGGCTCGAAAATCATTTTGGACGCGCTCGATGGTACTCCTAGGTTATAAGGCTCAAGTGGATGCTCGTTTTGGTCTGTTTAGCCACAGTGCTAACCTTGACGCAAGATAGGTGCGCGGTTTGCGCCGAACGTAGCATAGGCTCAGAAATCGTTTTGGATGCACCCGATGGATCTCCTATGTGACTTTGGTCATGTGGAATCTCGTTTCAATCCATTTGGTGACAGTGGCAGTGTTAGTGCAAGTTACGTGCATGGTTTGCGCTAAACGTACCATAGGCACAGAAATCGTGTTGGACGCACCCGATGGTACTCCTAGGTGACGAGGCTCAAGTGGATGCTCGTTTTGGTCTGTTTGGGGATAGTGCTAACCTTGATGCGAGATTGGTGCCCGATTTGCGTCGAACGTACCATAGGCTCGGAAATCATTTTGGACGCGCTCGATGGTACTCCTAGGTGATAAGGCTCAAGTGGATGCTCGTTTTGGTCTGTCTAGCCACAGTGCTAACCTTGACGCAAGATAGGTGCGCGGTTTGCGCCGAACGTAGCATAGGCTCAGAAATCGTTTTGGATGCACCCGATGGATCTCCTATGTGACTTTGGTCATGTGGAATCTCGTTTCAATCCATTTGGTGACAGTGGCAGTGTTAGTGCAAGTTACGTGCACGGTTTGCGCTAAACGTACCATAGGCACAGAAATCGTGTTGGACGCGCCCGATGGTACTCCTAGGTGACGAGGCTCAAGTGGATGCTCGTTTTGGTCTGTTTGGGGATAGTGCTAACCTTGATGCGAGATTGGTGCCCGATTTGCGTCGAACGTACCATAGGCTCGGAAATCATTTTGGACGCGCTCGATGGTACTCCTAGGTGATAAGGCTCAAGTGGATGCTCGTTTTGGTCTGTTTAGCCATAGTGCTAACCTTGACGCAAGATAGGTGCACGGTTTGCGCCTAGCGTAGCATAGGCTCAAAAATCGTTTTGGATGCACCCGATGGATCTCCTATGTGACTTTGGTCATGTGGAATCTCGTTTCAATCCATTTGGTGACAGTGGCAGTGTTAGTGCAAGTTACGTGCACGGTTTGCGCTAAACGTACCACAGGCACAGAAATCGTGTTGGACGCAACCGATGGTACTCCTAGGTGACGAGGCTCACGTGGATGCTCGTTTTGGTCTGTTTGGTGATAGTGCTAACCTTGATGCGAGATTGGTGCACGATTTGCGTCGAACGTACCATAGGCTCGGAAATCATTTTGGACGCGCTCGATGGTACTCCTAGGTGATAAAGGCTCAAGTGGATGCTCGTTTTGGTCTGTTTAGCCATAGTGCTAACCTTGACGCAAGATAGGTGCACGGATTGCGTCGAACGTAGCGTAGGCTCAGAAATCGTTTTGGATGCACCCGATGGATCTCCTATGTGACTTTGGTCATGTGGAATCTCGTTTCAATCCATTTGGTGACAGTGGCAGTGTTAGTGCAAGTTACGTGCACGGTTTGCGCTAAACGTACCACAGGCACAGAAATCGTGTTGGACGCACCCGATGGTACTCCTAGGTGACGAGGCTCAAGTGGATGCTCGTTTTGGTCTGTTTGGGGATAGTGCTAACCTTGATGCGAGATTGGTGCACGATTTGCGTCGAACGTACCATAGGCTCGGAAATCATTTTGGACGCGCTCGATGGTACTCCTAGGTGATAAAGGCTCAAGTGGATGCTCGTTTTGGTCTGTTTAGCCATAGTGCTAACCTTGACGCAAGATAGGTGCACGGATTGCGTCGAACGTAGCGTAGGCTCAGAAATCGTTTTGGATGCACCCGATGGATCTCCTGTGTGACTTTGGTCATGTGGAATCTCGTTTTAATCCATTTGGTGACAGTGGCAGTGTTAGTGCAAGTTACGTGCACGGTTTGCGCTAAACGTACCATAGGCACAGAAATCGTGTTGGACGCACCCGATGGTACTCCTAGGTGACGAGGCTCAAGTGGATGCTCGTTTTGGTCTATTTGGGGATAGTGCTAACCTTGATGCGAGATTGGTGCACGATTTGCGTCGAACGTACCATAGGCTCGGAAATCATTTTGGACGCGCTCGATGGTACTCCTAGGTAATAAGGCTCAAGTGGATGCTCGTTTTGGTCTGTTTAGCCATAGTGCTAACGTTGACGCAAGATAGGTGCACGGTTTGCGCGAATGTAGCATAGGCTCAGAAATCGATTTGGATGCACCCGATGGATCTCCTATGTGACTTTGGTCATGTGGAATCTCGTTTCAATCCATTTGGTGACAGTGGCAGTGTTAGTGCAAGTTACGTGCACGGTTTGCGCTAAACGTACCATAGGCACAGAAATCGTGTTGGACGCACCCGATGGTACTCCTAGGTGACGAGGCTCAAGTGGATGCTCGTTTTGGTCTGTTTGGGGATAGTGCTAACCTTGATGCGAGATTGGTGCACGATTTGCGTCGAACGTACCATAGGCTCGGAAATCATTTTGGACGCGCTCGATGGTACTCCTAGGTAATAAGGCTCAAGTGGATGCTCGTTTTGGTCTGTTTAGCCATAGTGCTAACGTTGACGCAAGATAGGTGCACGGTTTGCGCGAATGTAGCATAGGCTCAGAAATCGATTTGGATGCACCCGATGGATCTCCTATGTGACTTTGGTCATGTGGAATCTCGTTTCAATCCATTTGGTGACAGTGGCAGTGTTAGTGCAAGTTACGTGCACGGTTTGCGCTAAACGTACCATAGGCACAGAAATCGTGTTGGACGCACCTGATGGTACTCCTAGGTGACGAGGCTCAAGTGGATGCTCGTTTTGGTCTGTTTGGGGATAGTGCTAACCTTGATGCGAGATTGGTGCACGATTTGCGTCGAACGTACCATAGGCTCGGAAATCATTTTGGACGCGCTCGATGGTACTCCTAGGTGATAAAGGCTCAAGTGGATGCTCGTTTTGGTCTGTTTAGCCATAGTGCTAACCTTGACGCAAGATAGGTGCATGGTTTGCGTCGAACGTAGCGTAGGCTCAGAAATCGTTTTGGATGCACCCGATGGATCTCCTATGTGACTTTGGTCATGTGGAATCTCGTTTCAATCCATTTGGTGACAGTGGCAGTGTTAGTGCAAGTTACGTGCACGGTTTGCGCTAAACGTACCATAGGCACAGAAATCGTGTTGGACGCACCCGATGGTACTCCTAGGTGACGAGGCTCAAGTGGATGCTCGTTTTGGTCTGTTTGGGGATAGTGCTAACCTTGATGCGAGATTGGTGCACGATTTGCGTCGAACGTACCATAGGCTCGGAAATCATTTTGGACGCGCTCGATGGTACTCCTAGGTAATAAGGCTCAAGTGGATGCTGGTTTTGGTCTGTTTAGCCATAGTGCTAACGTTGACGCAAGATAGGTACATGGTTTGCGCGAATGTAGCATATGCTCAGAAATCGTTTTGGATGCACCCGATGGATCTCCTATGTGACTTTGGTCATGTGGAATCTCGTTTCAATCCATTTGGTGACAGTGGCAGTGTTAGTGCAAGTTACGTGCACGGTTTGCGCTAAACGTACCATAGGCACAGAAATCGTGTTGGACGCACCCGATGGTACTCCTAGGTGACGAGGCTCAAGTGGATGCTCGTTTTGGTCTGTTTGGGGATAGTGCTAACCTTGATGCGAGATTGGTGCACGATTTGCGTCGAACGTACCATAGGCTCGGAAATCATTTTGGACGCGCTCGATGGTACTCCTAGGTGATAAAGGCTCAAGTGGATGCTCGTTTTGGTCTGTTTAGCCATAGTGCTAACCTTGACGCAAGATAGGTGCACGGATTGCGTCAAACGTAGCGTAGGCTCAGAAATCGTTTTGGATGCACCCGATGGATCTCCTATGTGACTTTGGTCATGTGGAATCTCGTTTCAATCCATTTGGTGACAGTGGCAGTGTTAGTGCAAGTTACGTGCACGGTTTGCGCTAAACGTACCATAGGCACAGAAATCGTGTTGGACGCACCCGATGGTACTCCTAGGTGACGAGGCTCAAGTGGATGCTCGTTTTGGTCTATTTGGCGATAGTGCTAACCTTGATGCGAGATTGGTGCACGATTTGCATCGAACGTACCATAGGCTCGGAAATCATTTTGGACGCGCTCGATGGTACTCCTAGGTGATAAAGGCTCAAGTGGATGCTCGTTTTGGTCTGTTTAGCCATAGTGCTAACCTTGACGCAAGATAGGTGCACGGTTTGCGTCGAACGTAGCGTAGGCTCAGAAATCGTTTTGGATGCACCCGATGGATCTCCTATGTGACTTTGGTCATGTGGAATCTCGTTTCAATCCATTTGGTGACAGTGGCAGTGTTAGTGCAAGTTACGTGCACGGTTTGCACTAAACGTACCATAGGCACAGAAATCGTGTTGGACGCACCCGATGGTACTCCTAGGTGACGAGGCTCAAGTGGATGCTCGTTTTGGTCTGTTTGGGGATAGTGCTAACCTTGATGCGAGATTGGTGCACGATTTGCGTCGAACGTACCATAGGCTCGGAAATCATTTTGGACGCGCTCGATGGTACTCCTAGGTGATAAAGGCTCAAGTGGATGCTCGGTTTGGTCTGTTTAGCCATAGTGCTAACCTTGACGCAAGATAGGTGCACGGTTTGCGTCAAACGTAGCGTAGGCTCAGAAATCGTTTTGGATGCACCCGATGGATCTCCTATGTGACTTTGGTCATGTGGAATCTCGTTTCAATCCATTTGGTGACAGTGGCAGTGTTAGTGCAAGTTACGTGCACGGTTTGCGCTAAACGTACCATAGGCACAGAAATCGTGTTGGACGCACCCGATGGTACTCCTAGGTGACGAGGCTCAAGTGGATGCTCGTTTTGGTCTGTTTGGGGATAGTGCTAACCTTGATGCGAGATTGGTGCACGATTTGCGTCGAACGTACCATAGGCTCGGAAATCATTTTGGACGCGCTCGATGGTACTCCTAGGTGATAAAGGCTCAAGTGGATGCTCCTTTTGGTCTGTTTAGCCATAGTGCTAACCTTGACGCAAGATAGGCGCACAGATTGCGTCGAACGTAGCGTAGGCTCAGAAATCGTTTTGGATGCACCCGATGGATCTCCTATGTGACTTTGGTCATGTGGAATCTCGTTTCAATCCATTTGGTGACAGTGGCAGTGTTAGTGCAAGTTACGTGCACGGTTTGCACTAAACGTACCATAGGCACAGAAATCGTGTTGGACGCACCCGATGGTACTCCTAGGTGACGAGGCTCAAGTGGATGCTCGTTTTGGTCTATTTGGGGATAGTGCTAACCTTGATGCGAGATTGGTGCACGATTTGCGTCGAACGTACCATAGGCTCGGAAATCATTTTGGACGCGCTCGATGGTACTCCTAGGTGATAAAGGCTCAAGTGGATGCTCCTTTTGGTCTGTTTAGCCATAGTGCTAACCTTGACGCAAGATAGGCGCACAGATTGCGATGAACGTAGCGTAGGCTCAGAAATCGTTTTGGATGCACCCGATGGATCTCCTATGTGACTTTGGTCATGTGGAATCTCGTTTCAATCCATTTGGTGACAGTGGCAGTGTTAGTGCAAGTTACGTGCACGGTTTGCGCTAAACGTACCATAGGCACAGAAATCGTGTTGGACGCACCCGATGGTACTCCTAGGTGACGAGGCTCAAGTGGATGCTCGTTTTGGTCTGTTTGGGGATAGTGCTAACCTTGATGCGAGATTGGTGCACGATTTGCGTCGAACGTACCATAGGCTCGGAAATCATTTTGGACGCGCTCGATGGTACTCCTAGGTGATAAAGGCTCAAGTGGATGCTCGGTTTGGTCTGTTTAGCCATAGTGCTAACCTTGACGCAAGATAGGTGCACGGTTTGCGTCAAACGTAGCGTAGGCTCAGAAATCGTTTTGGATGCACCCGATGGATCTCCTATGTGACTTTGGTCATGTGGAATCTCGTTTCAATCCATTTGGTGACAGTGGCAGTGTTAGTGCAAGTTACGTGCACGGTTTGCGCTAAACGTACCATAGGCACAGAAATCGTGTTGGACGCACCCGATGGTACTCCTAGGTGACGAGGCTCAAGTGGATGCTCGTTTTGGTCTGTTTGGGGATAGTGCTAACCTTGATGCGAGATTGGTGCACGATTTGCGTCGAACGTACCATAGGCTCGGAAATTATTTTGGACGCGCTCGATGGTACTCCTAGGTGATAAAGGCTCAAGTGGATGCTCCTTTTGGTCTGTTTAGCCATAGTGCTAACCTTGACGCAAGATAGGCGCACAGATTGCGTCGAACGTAGCGTAGGCTCAGAAATCGTTTTGGATGCACCCGATGGATCTCCTATGTGACTTTGGTCATGTGGAATCTCGTTTCAATCCATTTGGTGACAGTGGCAGTGTTAGTGCAAGTTACGTGCACGGTTTGCACTAAACGTACCATAGGCACAGAAATCGTGTTGGACGCACCCGATGGTACTCCTAGGTGACGAGGCTCAAGTGGATGCTCGTTTTGGTCTATTTGGGGATAGTGCTAACCTTGATGCGAGATTGGTGCACGATTTGCGTCGAACGTACCATAGGCTCGGAAATCATTTTGGACGCGCTCGATGGTACTCCTAGGTAATAAGGCTCAAGTGGATGCTCGTTTTGGTCTGTTTAGCCATAGTGCTAACGTTGACGCAAGATAGGTACACGGTTTGCGCGAATGTAACATAGGCTCAGAAATCAATTTGGATGCACCCGATGGATCTCCTATGTGACTTTGGTCATGTGGAATCTCGTTTCAATCCATTTGGTGACAGTGGCAGTGTTAGTGCAAGTTACGTGCACGGTTTGCGCTAAACGTACCATAGGCACAGAAATCGTGTTGGACGCACCCGATGGTACTCCTAGGTGACGAGGCTCAAGTGGATGCTCGTTTTGGTCTGTTTGGGGATAGTGCTAACCTTGATGCGAGATTGGTGCACGATTTGCGTCGAACGTACCGTAGGCTCGGAAATCATTTTGGACGCGCTCGATGGTACTCCTAGGTGATAAAGGCTCAAGTGGATGCTCGTTTTGGTCTGTTTAGCCATAGTGCTAACCTTGACGCAAGATAGGTGCACAGATTGCATCGAACGTAGCGTAGGCTCAGAAATCATTTTGGATGCACCCGATGGATCTCCTATGTGACTTTGGTCATGTGGAATCTCGTTTCAATCCATTTGGTGACAGTGGCAGTGTTAGTGCAAGTTACGTGCACGGTTTGCGCTAAACGTACCATAGGCACAGAAATCGTGTTGGACGCACCCGATGGTACTCCTAGGTGACGAGGCTCAAGTGGATGCTCGTTTTGGTCTGTTTGGGGATAGTGCTAACCTTGATGCGAGATTGGTGCCTGATTTGCGTCGAACGTACCATAGGCTCGGAAATCATTTTGGACGCGCTCGATGGTACTCCTAGGTGATAAGGCTCAAGTGGATGCTCGTTTTGGTCTGTTTAGCCATAGTGCTAACCTTGACGCAAGATAGGTGCACGGTTTGCGCGAACGTAGCATAGGCTCAGAAATCGTTTTGGATGGACCCGATGGATCTCCTATGTGACTTTGGTCATGTGGAACCTTGTTTCAATCCATTTGGTGACAGTGGCAGTGTTAGTGCAAGTTACGTGCACGGTTTGCGCTAAACGTACCATAGGCACAGAAATCGTGTTGGACGCAGCCGATGGTACTCTAAGGTGACGAGGCTCAAGTGGATGCTCGTTTTGGTCTGTTTGGGGATAGTGCTAACCTTGATGCGAGATTGGTGCACGATTTGCGTCGAACGTACCATAGGCTCAGAAATCATTTTGGACGCGCTCGATGGTACTCCTAGGTGATAAGGCTCAAGTGGATGCTCATTTTGGTCTGTTTAGACATAGTGCTAACCTTGACGCAAGATAGGTGCACGGTTTGCGCCGAACGTAGCATAGGCTCAGAAATCGTTTTGGATGCACCCGATGGATCTCCTATGTGACTTTGGTCATGTGGAATCTCGTTTCAATCCATTTGGTGACAGTGGCAGTGTTAGTGCAAGTTACGTGCACGGTTTGCGCTAAACATACCATAGGCATAGAAATCGTGTTGGACGCACCCGATGGTACTCCTAGGTGACGAGGCTCAAGTGGATGCTCGTTTTGGTCTGTTTGGGGATAGTGCTAACCTTGATGCGAGATTGGTGCACGATTTGCGTCGAACGTACCACAGGCTCGGAAATCATTTTGGACGCGCTCGATGGTACTCCTAGGTGATAAGGCTCAAGTGGATGCTCGTTTTGGTCTGTTTAGCTACAGTGCTAACCTTGATGCAAGATAGGTGCACGGTTTGCGCCGAACGTAGCATAGCCTCAGAAATCGTTTTGGATGCACCCGATGGATCTCCTATGTGACTTTGGTCATGTGGAATCTCGTTTCAATCCATTTGGTGACAGTGGCAGTGTTAGTGCAAGTTACGTGCATGGTTTGCGCTAAACGTACCATAGGCACAGAAATCGTGTTGGACGCACCCGATGGTACTCCTAGGTGACGAGGCTCAAGTGGATGCTCGTTTTGGTCTGTTTGGGGATAGTGCTAACCTTGATGCGAGATTGGTGCACGATTTGCGTCGAACGTACCATAGGCTCGAAAATCATTTTGGACGCGCTCGATGGTACTCCTAGGTTATAAGGCTCAAGTGGATGCTCGTTTTGGTCTGTTTAGCCACAGTGCTAACCTTGACGCAAGATAGGTGCGCGGTTTGCGCCGAACGTAGCATAGGCTCAGAAATCGTTTTGGATGCACCCGATGGATCTCCTATGTGACTTTGGTCATGTGGAATCTCGTTTCAATCCATTTGGTGACAGTGGCAGTGTTAGTGCAAGTTACGTGCATGGTTTGCGCTAAACGTACCATAGGCACAGAAATCGTGTTGGACGCACCCGATGGTACTCCTAGGTGACGAGGCTCAAGTGGATGCTCGTTTTGGTCTGTTTGGGGATAGTGCTAACCTTGATGCGAGATTGGTGCCCGATTTGCGTCGAATGTACCATAGGCTCGGAAATCATTTTGGACGCGCTCGATGGTACTCCTAGGTGATAAGGCTCAAGTGGATGCTCGTTTTGGTCTGTTTAGCCATAGTGCTAACCTTGACGCAACATAGGTGCACGGTTTGCGCGAACGTAGCATAGGCTCAGAAATCGTTTTGGATGGACCCGATGGATCTCCTATGTGACTTTGGTCATGTGGAATCTCGTTTCAATCCATTTGGTGACAGTGGCAGTGTTAGTGCAAGTTACGTGCACGGTTTGCGCGAAACATACCATAGGCACAGAAAATCTTGTTGGACGCACCCGATGGTACTCCTAGGTGACGAGGCTCAAGTGGATGCTCGTTTTGGTCTGTTTGGGGATAGTGCTAACCTTGATGCGAGATTGGTGCACGATTTGCGTCGAACGTACCATAGGCTCGGAAATCATTTTGGACGCGCTCGATGGTACTCCTAGGTGATAAGGCTCAAGTGGATGCTCGTTTTGGTCTGTTTAGCCACAGTGCTAACCTTGACGCAAGATAGGTGCACGGTTTGCGCCGAACGTAGCATAGCCTCAGAAATCGTTTTGGATGCACCCGATGGATCTCGTATGTGACTTTGTCATGTGGAATCTCGTTTCAATCCATTTGGTGACAGTGGCAGTGTTAGTGCAAGTTACGTGCATGGTTTGCGCTAAACGTACCATACGCACAGAAATCGTGTTGGACGCGCCCGATGGTACTCCTAGGTGACGAGGCTCAAGTGGATGCTCGTTTTGGTCTGTTTGGGGATAGTGCTAACCTTGATGCGAGATTGGTGCCCGATTTGCGTCGAACGTACCATAGGCTCGGAAATCATTTTGGACGCGCTCGATGGTACTCCTAGGTGATAAGGCTCAAGTGGATGCTCGTTTTGGTCTGTTTAGACATAGTGCTAACCTTGACGCAAGATAGGTGCACGGTTTGCGCCTAGCGTAGCATAGGCTCAAAAATCGTTTTGGATGCACCCGATGGATCTCCTATGTGACTTTGGTCATGTGGAATCTCGTTTCAATCCATTTGGTGACAGTGGCAGTGTTAGTGCAAGTTACGTGCACGGTTTGCGCTAAACGTACCATAGGCACAGAAATCGTGTTGGACGCAACCGATGGTACTCCTAGGTGACGAGGCTCAAGTGGATGCTCGTTTTGGTCTGTTTGGTGATAGTGCTAACCTTGATGCGGGATTGGTGCACGATTTGCGTCGAACGTACCATAGGCTCGGAAATCATTTTGGACGCGCTCGATGGTACTCCTAGGTGATAAAGGCTCAAGTGGATGCTCATTTTGGTCTGTTTAGCCATAGTGCTAACCTTGACGCAAGATAGGTGCACGGTTTGCGTCAAACGTAGCGTAGGCTCAGAAATCGTTTTGGATGCACCCGATGGATCTCCTATGTGACTTTGGTCATGTGGAATCTCGTTTCAATCCATTTGGTGACAGTGGCAGTGTTAGTGCAAGTTACGTGCACGGTTTGCGCTAAACGTACCACAGGCACAGAAATCATGTTGGACGCACCCGATGGTACTCCTAGGTGACGAGGCTCAAGTGGATGCTCGTTTTGGTCTGTTTGGGGATAGTGCTAACCTTGATGCGAGATTGGTGCACGATTTGCGTCGAACGTACCATAGGCTCGGAAATCATTTTGGACGCGCTCGATGGTACTCCTAGGTGATAAAGGCTCAAGTGGATGCTCGTTTTGGTCTGTTTAGCCATAGTGCTAACCTTGACGCAAGATAGGTGCACGGATTGCGTCGAACGTAGCGTAGGCTCAGAAATCGTTTTGGATGCACCCGATGGATCTCCTATGTGACTTTGGTCATGTGGAATCTCGTTTCAATCCATTTGGTGACAGTGGCAGTGTTAGTGCAAGTTACGTGCACGGTTTGCGCTAAACGTACCATAGGCACAGAAATTGTGTTGGACGCACCCGATGGTACTCCTAGGTGACGAGGCTCAAGTGGATGCTCGTTTTGGTCTATTTGGGGATAGTGCTAACCTTGATGCGAGATTGGTGCACGATTTGCGTCGAACGTACCATAGGCTCGGAAATCATTTTGGACGCGCTCGATGGTACTCCTAGGTAATAAGGCTCAAGTGGATGCTCGTTTTGGTCTGTTTAGCCATAGTGCTAACGTTGACGCAAGATAGGTGCACGGTTTGCGCGAATGTAGCATAGGCTCAGAAATCGATTTGGATGCACCCGATGGATCTCCTATGTGACTTTGGTCATGTGGAATCTCGTTTCAATCCATTTGGTGACAGTGGCAGTGTTAGTGCAAGTTACGTGCACGGTTTGCGCTAAACGTACCATAGGCACAGAAATCGTGTTGGACGCACCCGATGGTACTCCTAGGTGACGAGGCTCAAGTGGATGCTCGTTTTGGTCTGTTTGGGGATAGTGCTAACCTTGATGCGAGATTGGTGCACGATTTGCGTCGAACGTACCATAGGCTCGGAAATCATTTTGGACGCGCTCGATGGTACTCCTAGGTAATAAGGCTCAAGTGGATGCTCGTTTTGGTCTGTTTAGCCATAGTGCTAACGTTGACGCAAGATAGGTGCACGGTTTGCGCGAATGTAGCATAGGCTCAGAAATCGATTTGGATGCACCCGATGGATCTCCTATGTGACTTTGGTCATGTGGAATCTCGTTTCAATCCATTTGGTGACAGTGGCAGTGTTAGTGCAAGTTACGTGCACGGTTTGCGCTAAACGTACCATAGGCACAGAAATCGTGTTGGACGCACCTGATGGTACTCCTAGGTGACGAGGCTCAAGTGGATGCTCGTTTTGGTCTGTTTGGGGATAGTGCTAACCTTGATGCGAGATTGGTGCACGATTTGCGTCGAACGTACCATAGGCTCGGAAATCATTTTGGACGCGCTCGATGGTACTCCTAGGTGATAAAGGCTCAAGTGGATGCTCGTTTTGGTCTGTTTAGCCATAGTGCTAACCTTGACGCAAGATAGGTGCATGGTTTGCGTCGAACGTAGCGTAGGCTCAGAAATCGTTTTGGATGCACCCGATGGATCTCCTATGTGACTTTGGTCATGTGGAATCTCGTTTCAATCCATTTGGTGACAGTGGCAGTGTTAGTGCAAGTTACGTGCACGGTTTGTGCTAAACGTACCATAGGCACAGAAATCGTGTTGGACGCACCCGATGGTACTCCTAGGTGACGAGGCTCAAGTGGATGCTCGTTTTGGTCTGTTTGGGGATAGTGCTAACCTTGATGCGATATTGGTGCACGATTTGCGTCGAACGTACCATAGGCTCGGAAATCATTTTGGACGCGCTCGATGGTACTCCTAGGTAATAAGGCTCAAGTGGATGCTCGTTTTGGTCTGTTTAGCCATAGTGCTAACGTTGACGCAAGATAGGTGCACGGTTTGCGCGAATGTAGCATAGGCTCAGAAATCGATTTGGATGCACCCGATGGATCTCCTATGTGACTTTGGTCATGTGGAATCTCGTTTCAATCCATTTGGTGACAGTGGCAGTGTTAGTGCAAGTTACGTGCACGGTTTGCGCTAAACGTACCATAGGCACAGAAATCGTGTTGGACGCACCTGATGGTACTCCTAGGTGACGAGGCTCAAGTGGATGCTCGTTTTGGTCTGTTTGGGGATAGTGCTAACCTTGATGCGAGATTGGTGCACGATTTGCGTCGAACGTACCATAGGCTCGGAAATCATTTTGGACGCGCTCGATGGTACTCCTAGGTGATAAAGGCTCAAGTGGATGCTCGTTTTGGTCTGTTTAGCCATAGTGCTAACCTTGACGCAAGATAGGTGCATGGTTTGCGTCGAACGTAGCGTAGGCTCAGAAATCGTTTTGGATGCACCCGATGGATCTCCTATGTGACTTTGGTCATGTGGAATCTCGTTTCAATCCATTTGGTGACAGTGGCAGTGTTAGTGCAAGTTACGTGCACGGTTTGTGCTAAACGTACCATAGGCACAGAAATCGTGTTGGACGCACCCGATGGTACTCCTAGGTGACGAGGCTCAAGTGGATGCTCGTTTTGGTCTGTTTGGGGATAGTGCTAACCTTGATGCGATATTGGTGCACGATTTGCGTCGAACGTACCATAGGCTCGGAAATCATTTTGGACGCGCTCGATGGTACTCCTAGGTAATAAGGCTCAAGTGGATGCTGGTTTTGGTCTGTTTAGCCATAGTGCTAACGTTGACGCAAGATAGGTACATGGTTTGCGCAAATGTAGCATAGGCTCAGAAATCGTTTTGGATGCACCCGATGGATCTCCTATGTGACTTTGGTCATGTGGAATCTCGTTTCAATCCATTTGGTGACAGTGGCAGTGTTAGTGCAAGTTACGTGCACGGTTTGCGCTAAACGTACCATAGGCACAGAAATCGTGTTGGACGCACCTGATGGTACTCCTAGGTGACGAGGCTCAAGTGGATGCTCGTTTTGGTCTGTTTGGGGATAGTGCTAACCTTGATGCGAGATTGGTGCACGATTTGCGTCGAACGTACCATAGGCTCGGAAATCATTTTGGACGCGCTCGATGGTACTCCTAGGTGATAAAGGCTCAAGTGGATGCTCGTTTTGGTCTGTTTAGCCATAGTGCTAACCTTGACGCAAGATAGGTGCATGGTTTGCGTCGAACGTAGCGTAGGCTCAGAAATCGTTTTGGATGCACCCGATGGATCTCCTATGTGACTTTGGTCATGTGGAATCTCGTTTCAATCCATTTGGTGACAGTGGCAGTGTTAGTGCAAGTTACGTGCACGGTTTGTGCTAAACGTACCATAGGCACAGAAATCGTGTTGGACGCACCCGATGGTACTCCTAGGTGACGAGGCTCAAGTGGATGCTCGTTTTGGTCTGTTTGGGGATAGTGCTAACCTTGATGCGATATTGGTGCACGATTTGCGTCGAACGTACCATAGGCTCGGAAATCATTTTGGACGCGCTCGATGGTACTCCTAGGTAATAAGGCTCAAGTGGATGCTGGTTTTGGTCTGTTTAGCCATAGTGCTAACGTTGACGCAAGATAGGTACATGGTTTGCGCAAATGTAGCATAGGCTCAGAAATCGTTTTGGATGCACCCGATGGATCTCCTATGTGACTTTGGTCATGTGGAATCTCGTTTCAATCCATTTGGTGACAGTGGCAGTGTTAGTGCAAGTTACGTGCACGGTTTGCGCTAAACGTACCATAGGCACAGAAATCGTGTTGGACGCACCCGATGGTACTCCTAGGTGACGAGGCTCAAGTGGATGCTCGTTTTGGTCTGTTTGGGGATAGTGCTAACCTTGATGCGAGATTGGTGCACGATTTGCGTCGAACGTACCATAGGCTCGGAAATCATTTTGGACGCGCTCGATGGTACTCCTAGGTGATAAAGGCTCAAGTGGATGCTCGTTTTGGTCTGTTTAGCCATAGTGCTAACCTTGACGCAAGATAGGTGCACGGATTGCGTCAAACGTAGCGTAGGCTCAGAAATCGTTTTGGATGCACCCGATAGATCTCCTATGTGACTTTGGTCATGTGGAATCTCGTTTCAATCCATTTGGTGACAGTGGCAGTGTTAGTGCAAGTTACGTGCACGGTTTGCGCTAAACGTACCATAGGCACAGAAATCGTGTTGGACGCACCCGATGGTACTCCTAGGTGACGAGGCTCAAGTGGATGCTCGTTTTGGTCTATTTGGCAATAGTGCTAACCTTGATGCGAGATTGGTGCACGATTTGCGTCGAACGTACCATAGGCTCGGAAATCATTTTGGACGCGCTCGATGGTACTCCTAGGTGATAAAGGCTCAAGTGGATGCTCGTTTTGGTCTGTTTAGCCATAGTGCTAACCTTGACGCAAGATAGGTGCACGGTTTGCGTCGAACGTAGCGTAGGCTCAGAAATCGTTTTGGATGCACCCGATGGATCTCCTATGTGACTTTGGTCATGTGGAATCTCGTTTCAATCCATTTGGTGACAGTGGCAGTGTTAGTGCAAGTTACGTGCACGGTTTGCGCTAAACGTACCATAGGCACAGAAATCGTGTTGGACGCACCCGATGGTACTCCTAGGTGACGAGGCTCAAGTGGATGCTCGTTTTGGTCTGTTTGGGGATAGTGCTAACCTTGATGCGAGATTGGTGCACGATTTGCGTCGAACGTACCATAGGCTCGGAAATCATTTTGGACGCGCTCGATGGTACTCCTAGGTGATAAAGGCTCAAGTGGATGCTCGGTTTGGTCTGTTTAGCCATAGTGCTAACTTGACGCAAGATAGGTGCACGGTTTGCGTCAAACGTAGCGTAGGCTCAGAAATCGTTTTGGATGCACCCGATGGATCTCCTATGTGACTTTGGTCATGTGGAATCTCGTTTCAATCCATTTGGTGACAGTGGCAGTGTTAGTGCAAGTTACGTGCACGGTTTGCGCTAAACGTACCATAGGCACAGAAATCGTGTTGGACGCACCCGATGGTACTCCTAGGTGACGAGGCTCAAGTGGATGCTCGTTTTGGTCTGTTTGGGGATAGTGCTAACCTTGATGCGAGATTGGTGCACGATTTGCGTCGAACGTACCATAGGCTCGGAAATCATTTTGGACGCGCTCGATGGTACTCCTAGGTGATAAAGGCTCAAGTGGATGCTCGTTTTGGTCTGTTTAGCCATAGTGCTAACCTTGACGCAAGATAGGTGCACGGATTGCGTCGAACGTAGCGTAGGCTCAGAAATCGTTTTGGATGCACCCGATGGATCTCCTATGTGACTTTGGTCATGTGGAATCTCGTTTCAATCCATTTGGTGACAGTGGCAGTGTTAGTGCAAGTTACGTGCACGGTTTGCGCTAAACGTACCATAGGCACAGAAATTGTGTTGGACGCACCCGATGGTACTCCTAGGTGACGAGGCTCAAGTGGATGCTCGTTTTGGTCTATTTGGGGATAGTGCTAACCTTGATGCGAGATTGGTGCACGATTTGCGTCGAACGTACCATAGGCTCGGAAATCATTTTGGACGCGCTCGATGGTACTCCTAGGTAATAAGGCTCAAGTGGATGCTCGTTTTGGTCTGTTTAGCCATAGTGCTAACGTTGACGCAAGATAGGTGCACGGTTTGCGTGAATGTAGCATAGGCTCAGAAATCGATTTGGATGCACCCGATGGATCTCCTATGTGACTTTGGTCATGTGGAATCTCGTTTCAATCCATTTGGTGACAGTGGCAGTGTTAGTGCAAGTTACGTGCACGGTTTGCGCTAAACGTACCATAGGCACAGAAATCGTGTTGGACGCACCCGATGGTACTCCTAGGTGACGAGGCTCAAGTGGATGCTCGTTTTGGTCTGTTTGGGGATAGTGCTAACCTTGATGCGAGATTGGTGCATGATTTGCGTCGAACGTACCATAGGCTCGGAAATCATTTTGGACGCGCTCGATGGTACTCCTAGGTAATAAGGCTCAAGTGGATGCTCGTTTTGGTCTGTTTAGCCATAGTGCTAACGTTGACGCAAGATAGGTGCACGGTTTGCGCGAATGTAGCATAGGCTCAGAAATCGATTTGGATGCACCCGATGGATCTCCTATGTGACTTTGGTCATGTGGAATCTCGTTTCAATCCATTTGGTGACAGTGGCAGTGTTAGTGCAAGTTACGTGCACGGTTTGCGCTAAACGTACCATAGGCACAGAAATCGTGTTGGACGCACCTGATGGTACTCCTAGGTGACGAGGCTCAAGTGGATGCTCGTTTTGGTCTGTTTGGGGATAGTGCTAACCTTGATGCGAGATTGGTGCACGATTTGCGTCGAACGTACCATAGGCTCGGAAATCATTTTGGACGCGCTCGATGGTACTCCTAGGTGATAAAGGCTCAAGTGGATGCTCGTTTTGGTCTGTTTAGCCATAGTGCTAACCTTGACGCAAGATAGGTGCATGGTTTGCGTCGAACGTAGCGTAGGCTCAGAAATCGTTTTGGATGCACCCGATGGATCTCCTATGTGACTTTGGTCATGTGGAATCTCGTTTCAATCCATTTGGTGACAGTGGCAGTGTTAGTGCAAGTTACGTGCACGGTTTGCGCTAAACGTACCATAGGCACAGAAATCGTGTTGGACGCACCCGATGGTACTCCTAGGTGACGAGGCTCAAGTGGATGCTCGTTTTGGTCTGTTTGGGGATAGTGCTAACCTTGATGCGAGATTGGTGCACGATTTGCGTCGAACGTACCATAGGCTCGGAAATCATTTTGGACGCGCTCGATGGTACTCCTAGGTGATAAAGGCTCAAGTGGATGCTCGGTTTGGTCTGTTTAGCCATAGTGCTAACCTTGACGCAAGATAGGTGCACGGTTTGCGTCAAACGTAGCGTAGGCTCAGAAATCGTTTTGGATGCACCCGATGGATCTCCTATGTGACTTTGGTCATGTGGAATCTCGTTTCAATCCATTTGGTGACAGTGGCAGTGTTAGTGCAAGTTACGTGCACGGTTTGCGCTAAACGTACCATAGGCACAGAAATCGTGTTGGACGCACCCGATGGTACTCCTAGGTGACGAGGCTCAAGTGGATGCTCGTTTTGGTCTGTTTGGGGATAGTGCTAACCTTGATGCGAGATTGGTGCACGATTTGCGTCGAACGTACCATAGGCTCGGAAATCATTTTGGACGCGCTCGATGGTACTCCTAGGTGATAAAGGCTCAAGTGGATGCTCGTTTTGGTCTGTTTAGCCATAGTGCTAACCTTGACGCAAGATAGGTGCACGGATTGCGTCGAACGTAGCGTAGGCTCAGAAATCGTTTTGGATGCACCCGATGGATCTCCTATGTGACTTTGGTCATGTGGAATCTCGTTTCAATCCATTTGGTGACAGTGGCAGTGTTAGTGCAAGTTACGTGCACGGTTTGCGCTAAACGTACCATAGGCACAGAAATTGTGTTGGACGCACCCGATGGTACTCCTAGGTGACGAGGCTCAAGTGGATGCTCGTTTTGGTCTATTTGGGGATAGTGCTAACCTTGATGCGAGATTGGTGCACGATTTGCGTCGAACGTACCATAGGCTCGGAAATCATTTTGGACGCGCTCGATGGTACTCCTAGGTAATAAGGCTCAAGTGGATGCTCGTTTTGGTCTGTTTAGCCATAGTGCTAACGTTGACGCAAGATAGGTGCACGGTTTGCGTGAATGTAGCATAGGCTCAGAAATCGATTTGGATGCACCCGATGGATCTCCTATGTGACTTTGGTCATGTGGAATCTCGTTTCAATCCATTTGGTGACAGTGGCAGTGTTAGTGCAAGTTACGTGCACGGTTTGCGCTAAACGTACCATAGGCACAGAAATCGTGTTGGACGCACCCGATGGTACTCCTAGGTGACGAGGCTCAAGTGGATGCTCGTTTTGGTCTGTTTGGGGATAGTGCTAACCTTGATGCGAGATTGGTGCATGATTTGCGTCGAACGTACCATAGGCTCGGAAATCATTTTGGACGCGCTCGATGGTACTCCTAGGTAATAAGGCTCAAGTGGATGCTCGTTTTGGTCTGTTTAGCCATAGTGCTAACGTTGACGCAAGATAGGTGCACGGTTTGCGCGAATGTAGCATAGGCTCAGAAATCGATTTGGATGCACCCGATGGATCTCCTATGTGACTTTGGTCATGTGGAATCTCGTTTCAATCCATTTGGTGACAGTGGCAGTGTTAGTGCAAGTTACGTGCACGGTTTGCGCTAAACGTACCATAGGCACAGAAATCGTGTTGGACGCACCTGATGGTACTCCTAGGTGACGAGGCTCAAGTGGATGCTCGTTTTGGTCTGTTTGGGGATAGTGCTAACCTTGATGCGAGATTGGTGCACGATTTGCGTCGAACGTACCATAGGCTCGGAAATCATTTTGGACGCGCTCGATGGTACTCCTAGGTGATAAAGGCTCAAGTGGATGCTCGTTTTGGTCTGTTTAGCCATAGTGCTAACCTTGACGCAAGATAGGTGCATGGTTTGCGTCGAACGTAGCGTAGGCTCAGAAATCGTTTTGGATGCACCCGATGGATCTCCTATGTGACTTTGGTCATGTGGAATCTCGTTTCAATCCATTTGGTGACAGTGGCAGTGTTAGTGCAAGTTACGTGCACGGTTTGCGCTAAACGTACCATAGGCACAGAAATCGTGTTGGACGCACCCGATGGTACTCCTAGGTGACGAGGCTCAAGTGGATGCTCGTTTTGGTCTGTTTGGGGATAGTGCTAACCTTGATGCGAGATTGGTGCACGATTTGCGTCGAACGTACCATAGACTCGGAAATCATTTTGGACGCGCTCGATGGTACTCCTAGGTGATAAAGGCTCAAGTGGATGCTCGTTTTGGTCTGTTTAGCCATAGTGCTAACCTTGACGCAAGATAGGTGCACGGATTGCGTCAAACGTAGCGTAGGCTCAGAAATCGTTTTGGATGCACCCGATGGATCTCCTATGTGACTTTGGTCATGTGGAATCTCGTTTCAATCCATTTGGTGACAGTGGCAGTGTTAGTGCAAGTTACGTGCACGGTTTGCGCTAAACGTACCATAGGCACAGAAATCGTGTTGGACGCACCCGATGGTACTCCTAGGTGACGAGGCTCAAGTGGATGCTCGTTTTGGTCTATTTGGCGATAGTGCTAACCTTGATGCGAGATTGGTGCACGATTTGCGTCGAACGTACCATAGGCTCGGAAATCATTTTGGACGCGCTCGATGGTACTCCTAGGTGATAAAGGCTCAAGTGGATGCTCGTTTTGGTCTGTTTAGCCATAGTGCTAACCTTGACGCAAGATAGGTGCACGGTTTGCGTCGAACGTAGCGTAGGCTCAGAAATCGTTTTGGATGCACCCGATGGATCTCCTATGTGACTTTGGTCATGTGGAATCTCGTTTCAATCCATTTGGTGACAGTGGCAGTGTTAGTGCAAGTTACGTGCACGGTTTGCGCTAAACGTACCATAGGCACAGAAATCGTGTTGGACGCACCCGATGGTACTCCTAGGTGACGAGGCTCAAGTGGATGCTCGTTTTGGTCTGTTTGGGGATAGTGCTAACCTTGATGCGAGATTGGTGCACGATTTGCGTCGAACGTACCATAGGCTCGGAAATCATTTTGGACGCGCTCGATGGTACTCCTAGGTGATAAAGGCTCAAGTGGATGCTCGTTTTGGTCTGTTTAGCCATAGTGCTAACCTTGACGCAAGATAGGTGCACGGATTGCGTCGAACGTAGCGTAGGCTCAGAAATCGTTTTGGATGCACCCGATGGATCTCCTATGTGACTTTGGTCATGTGGAATCTCGTTTCAATCCATTTGGTGACAGTGGCAGTGTTAGTGCAAGTTACATGCACGGTTTGCGCTAAACGTACCATAGGCACAGAAATTGTGTTGGACGCACCCGATGGTACTCCTAGGTGACGAGGCTCAAGTGGATGCTCGTTTTGGTCTATTTGGGGATAGTGCTAACCTTGATGCGAGATTGGTGCACGATTTGCGTCGAACGTACCATAGGCTCAGAAATCATTTTGGACGCGCTCGATGGTACTCCTAGGTAATAAGGCTCAAGTGGATGCTCGTTTTGGTCTGTTTAGCCATAGTGCTAACGTTGACGCAAGATAGGTGCACGGTTTGCGCGAATGTAGCATAGGCTCAGAAATCGATTTGGATGCACCCGATGGATCTCCTATGTGACTTTGGTCATGTGGAATCTCGTTTCAATCCATTTGGTGACAGTGGCAGTGTTAGTGCAAGTTACGTGCACGGTTTGCGCTAAACGTACCATAGGCACAGAAATCGTGTTGGACGCACCCGATGGTACTCCTAGGTGACGAGGCTCAAGTGGATGCTCGTTTTGGTCTGTTTGGGGATAGTGCTAACCTTGATGCGAGATTGGTGCATGATATGCGTCGAACGTACCATAGGCTCGGAAATCATTTTGGACGCGCTCGATGGTACTCCTAGGTAATAAGGCTCAAGTGGATGCTCGTTTTGGTCTGTTTAGCCATAGTGCTAACGTTGACGCAAGATAGGTGCACGGTTTGCGCGAATGTAGCATAGGCTCAGAAATCGATTTGGATGCACCCGATGGATCTCCTATGTGACTTTGGTCATGTGGAATCTCGTTTCAATCCATTTGGTGACAGTGGCAGTGTTAGTGCAAGTTACGTGCACGGTTTGCGCTAAACGTACCATAGGCACAGAAATCGTGTTGGACGCACCTGATGGTACTCCTAGGTGACGAGGCTCAAGTGGATGCTCGTTTTGGTCTGTTTGGGGATAGTGCTAACCTTGATGCGAGATTGGTGCACGATTTGCGTCGAACGTACCATAGGCTCGGAAATCATTTTGGACGCGCTCGATGGTACTCCTAGGTGATAAAGGCTCAAGTGGATGCTCGTTTTGGTCTGTTTAGCCATAGTGCTAACCTTGACGCAAGATAGGTGCATGGTTTGCGTCGAACGTAGCGTAGGCTCAGAAATCGTTTTGGATGCACCCGATGGATCTCCTATGTGACTTTGGTCATGTGGAATCTCGTTTCAATCCATTTGGTGACAGTGGCAGTGTTAGTGCAAGTTACGTGCACGGTTTGCGCTAAACGTACCATAGGCACAGAAATCGTGTTGGACGCACCCGATGGTACTCCTAGGTGACGAGGCTCAAGTGGATGCTCGTTTTGGTCTGTTTGGGGATAGTGCTAACCTTGATGCGAGATTGGTGCACGATTTGCGTCGAACGTACCATAGGCTCGGAAATCATTTTGGACGCGCTCGATGGAACTCCTAGGTGATAAAGGCTCAAGTGGATGCTCGTTTTGGTCTGTTTAGCCATAGTGCTAACCTTGACGCAAGATAGGTGCACGGATTGCGTCAAACGTAGCGTAGGCTCAGAAATCGTTTTCGATGCACCCGATGGATCTCCTATGTGACTTTGGTCATGTGGAATCTCGTTTCAATCCATTTGGTGACAGTGGCAGTGTTAGTGCAAGTTACGTGCACGGTTTGCGCTAAACGTACCATAGGCACAGAAATCGTGTTGGACGCACCCGATGGTACTCCTAGGTGACGAGGCTCAAGTGGATGCTCGTTTTGGTCTATTTGGCGATAGTGCTAACCTTGATGCGAGATTGGTGCACGATTTGCGTCGAACGTACCATAGGCTCGGAAATCATTTTGGACGCGCTCGATGGTACTCCTAGGTGATAAAGGCTCAAGTGGATGCTCGTTTTGGTCTGTTTAGCCATAGTGCTAACCTTGACGCAAGATAGGTGCACGGTTTGCGTCGAACGTAGCGTAGGCTCAGAAATCGTTTTGGATGCACCCGATGGATCTCCTATGTGACTTTGGTCATGTGGAATCTCGTTTCAATCCATTTGGTGACAGTGGCAGTGTTAGTGCAAGTTACGTGCACGGTTTGCGCTAAACGTACCATAGGCACAGAAATCGTGTTGGACGCACCCGATGGTACTCCTAGGTGACGAGGCTCAAGTGGATGCTCGTTTTGGTCTGTTTGGGGATAGTGCTAACCTTGATGCGAGATTGGTGCACGATTTGCGTCGAACGTACCATAGGCTCGGAAATCATTTTGGACGCGCTCGATGGTACTCCTAGGTGATAAAGGCTCAAGTGGATGCTCGGTTTGGTCTGTTTAGCCATAGTGCTAACCTTGACGCAAGATAGGTGCACGGTTTGCGTCAAACGTAGCGTAGGCTCAGAAATCGTTTTGGATGCACCCGATGGATCTCCTATGTGACTTTGGTCATGTGGAATCTCGTTTCAATCCATTTGGTGACAGTGGCAGTGTTAGTGCAAGTTACGTGCACGGTTTGCGCTAAACGTACCATAGGCACAGAAATCGTGTTGGACGCACCCGATGGTACTCCTAGGTGACGAGGCTGAAGTGGATGCTCGTTTTGGTCTGTTTGGGGATAGTGCTAACCTTGATGCGAGATTGGTGCACGATTTCCGTCGAACGTACCATAGGCTCGGAAATCATTTTGGACGCGCTCGATGGTACTCCTAGGTGATAAAGGCTCAAGTGGATGCTCGTTTTGGTCTGTTTAGCCATAGTGCTAACCTTGACGCAAGATAGGTGCACGGTTTGCGTCGAACGTAGCGTAGGCTCAGAAATCATTTTGGATGCACCCGATGGATCTCCTATGTGACTTTGGTCATGTGGAATCTCGTTTCAATCCATTTGGTGACAGTGGCAGTGTTAGTGCAAGTTACGTGCACGGTTTGCGCTAAACGTACCATAGGCACAGAAATCGTGTTGGACGCACCCGATGGTACTCCTAGGTGACGAGGCTCAAGTGGATGCTCGTTTTGGTCTGTTTGGGGATAGTGCTAACCTTGATGCGAGATTGGTGCACGATTTGCGTCGAACGTACCATAGGCTCAGAAATCATTTTGGACGCGCTCGATGGTACTCCTAGGTGATAAAGGCTCAAGTGGATGCTCCTTTTGGTCTGTTTAGCCATAGTGCTAACCTTGACGCAAGATAGGTGCACAGATTGCGTCGAATGTAGCGTAGGCTCAGAAATCGTTTTGGATGCACCCGATGGATCTCCTATGTGACTTTGGTCATGTGGAATCTCGTTTCAATCCATTTGGTGACAGTGGCAGTGTTAGTGCAAGTTACGTGCACGGTTTGCGCTAAACGTACCATAGGCACAGAAATCGTGTTGGACGCACCCGATGGTACTCCTAGGTGACGAGGCTCAAGTGGATGCTCGTTTTGGTCTATTTGGGGATAGTGCTAACCTTGATGCGAGATTGGTGCACGATTTGCGTCGAACGTACCATAGGCTCGGAAATCATTTTGGACGCGCTCGATGGTACTCCTAGGTAATAAGGCTCAAGTGGATGCTCGTTTTGGTCTGTTTAGCCATAGTGCTAACGTTGACGCAAGATAGGTACACGGTTTGCGCGAATGTAGCATAGGCTCAGAAATCAATTTGGATGCACCCGATGGATCTCCTATGTGACTTTGGTCATGTGGAATCTCGTTTCAATCCATTTGGTGAAAGTGGCAGTGTTAGTGCAAGTTACGTGCACGGTTTGTGCTAAACGTACCATAGGCACAGAAATCGTGTTGGACGCACCTGATGGTACTCCTAGGTGACGAGGCTCAAGTGGATGCTCGTTTTGGTCTGTTTGGGGATAGTGCTAACCTTGATGCGAAATTGGTGCACGATTTGCGTCGAACGTACCATAGGCTCGGAAATCATTTTGGACGCGCTCGATAGTACTCCTAGGTGATAAAGGCTCAAGTGGATGCTCGTTTTGGTCTGTTTAGCCATAGTGCTAACCTTGACGCAAGATAGGTGCACGGTTTGCGTCGAACGTAGCGTAGGCTCAGAAATCGTTTTGGATGCACCCGATGGATCTCCTATGTGACTTTGGTCATGTGGAATCTCGTTTCAATCCATTTGGTGACAGTGGCAGTGTTAGTGCAAGTTACGTGCACGGTTTGCGCTAAACGTACCATAGGCACAGAAATTGTGTTGGACGCACCCGATGGTACTCCTAGGTGACGAGGCTCAAGTGGATGCTCGTTTTGGTCTGTTTGGGGATAGTGCTAACCTTGATGCGAGATTGGTGCACGATTTGCGTCGAACGTACCGTAGGCTCGAAAATCATTTTGGACGCGCTCGATGGTACTCCTAGGTGATAAAGGCTCAAGTGGATGCTCGTTTTGGTCTGTTTAGCCATAGTGCTAACCTTGACGCAAGATAGGTGCACAGATTGCATCGAACGTAGCGTAGGCTCAGAAATCGTTTTGGATGCACCCGATGGATCTCCTATGTGACTTTGGTCATGTGGAATCTCGTTTCAATCCATTTGGTGACAGTGGCAGTGTTAGTGCAAGTTACGTGCATGGTTTGCGCTAAACGTACCATAGGCACAAAAATCGTGTTGGACGCACCCGATGGTACTCCTAGGTGACGAGGCTCAAGTGGATGCTCGTTTTGGTGTATTTGGGGATAGTGCTAACCTTGATGCGAGATTGGTGCACGATTTGCGTCGAACGTACCATAGGCTCGGAAATCATTTTGGACGCGCTCGATGGTACTCCTAGGTAATAAGGCTCAAGTGGATGCTCGTTTTGGTCTGTTTAGCCATAGTGCTAACGTTGACGCAAGATAGGTACACGGTTTGCGCGAATGTGGCATAGGCTCAGAAATCGATTTGGATGCACCCGATGGATCTCCTATGTGACTTTGGTCATGTGGAATCTCGTTTCAATCCATTTGGTGATAGTGGCAGTGTTAGTGCAAGTTACGTGCACGGTTTGTGCTAAACGTACCATAGGCACAGAAATCGTGTTGGACGCACCTGATGGTACTCCTAGGTGACGAGGCTCAAGTGGATGCTCGTTTTGGTCTGTTTGGGGATAGTGCTAACCTTGATGCGAGATTGGTGCACGATTTGCGTCGAACGTACCATAGGCTCGGAAATCATTTTGGACGCGCTCGATGGTACTCCTAGGTGATAAAGGCTCAAGTGGATGCTCCTTTTGGTCTGTTTAGCCATAGTGCTAACCTTGACGCAAGATAGGTGCACAGATTGCGTCGAATGTAGCGTAGGCTCAGAAATCGTTTTGGATGCACCCGATGGATCTCCTATGTGACTTTGGTCATGTGGAATCTCGTTTCAATCCATTTGGTGACAGTGGCAGTGTTAGTGCAAGTTACGTGCACGGTTTGCGCTAAACGTACCATAGGCACAGAAATCGTGTTGGACGCACCCGATGGTACTCCTAGGTGACGAGGCTCAAGTGGATGCTCGTTTTGGTCTATTTGGGGATAGTGCTAACCTTGATGCGAGATTGGTGCACGATTTGCGTCGAACGTACCATAGGCTCGGAAATCATTTTGGACGCGCTCGATGGTACTCCTAGGTAATAAGGCTCAAGTGGATGCTCGTTTTGGTCTGTTTAGCCATAGTGCTAACGTTGACGCAAGATAGGTACACGGTTTGCGCGAATGTAGCATAGGCTCAGAAATCAATTTGGATGCACCCGATGGATCTCCTATGTGACTTTGGTCATGTGGAATCTCGTTTCAATCCATTTGGTGAAAGTGGCAGTGTTAGTGCAAGTTACGTGCACGGTTTGTGCTAAACGTACCATAGGCACAGAAATCGTGTTGGACGCACCTGATGGTACTCCTAGGTGACGAGGCTCAAGTGGATGCTCGTTTTGGTCTGTTTGGGGATAGTGCTAACCTTGATGCGAAATTGGTGCACGATTTGCGTCGAACGTACCATAGGCTCGGAAATCATTTTGGACGCGCTCGATAGTACTCCTAGGTGATAAAGGCTCAAGTGGATGCTCGTTTTGGTCTGTTTAGCCATAGTGCTAACCTTGACGCAAGATAGGTGCACGGTTTGCGTCGAACGTAGCGTAGGCTCAGAAATCGTTTTGGATGCACCCGATGGATCTCCTATGTGACTTTGGTCATGTGGAATCTCGTTTCAATCCATTTGGTGACAGTGGCAGTGTTAGTGCAAGTTACGTGCACGGTTTGCGCTAAACGTACCATAGGCACAGAAATCGTGTTGGACGCACCCGATGGTACTCCTAGGTGACGAGGCTCAAGTGGATGCTCGTTTTGGTCTGTTTGGGGATAGTGCTAACCTTGATGCGAGATTGGTGCACGATTTGCGTCGAACGTACCGTAGGCTCGAAAATCATTTTGGACGCGCTCGATGGTACTCCTAGGTGATAAAGGCTCAAGTGGATGCTCGTTTTGGTCTGTTTAGCCATAGTGCTAACCTTGACGCAAGATAGGTGCACAGATTGCATCGAACGTAGCGTAGGCTCAGAAATCGTTTTGGATGCACCCGATGGATCTCCTATGTGACTTTGGTCATGTGGAATCTCGTTTCAATCCATTTGGTGACAGTGGCAGTGTTAGTGCAAGTTACATGCACGGTTTGCGCTAAACGTACCATAGGCACAAAAATCGTGTTGGACGCACCCGATGGTACTCCTAGGTGACGAGGCTCAAGTGGATGCTCGTTTTGGTGTATTTGGGGATAGTGCTAACCTTGATGCGAGATTGGTGCACGATTTGCGTCGAACGTACCATAGGCTCGGAAATCATTTTGGACGCGCTCGATGGTACTCCTAGGTAATAAGGCTCAAGTGGATGCTCGTTTTGGTCTGTTTAGCCATAGTGCTAACGTTGACGCAAGATAGGTACACGGTTTGCGCGAATGTGGCATAGGCTCAGAAATCGATTTGGATGCACCCGATGGATCTCCTATGTGACTTTGGTCATGTGGAATCTCGTTTTAATCCATTTGGTGATAGTGGCAGTGTTAGTGCAAGTTACGTGCACGGTTTGTGCTAAACGTACCATAGGCACAGAAATCGTGTTGGACGCACCTGATGGTACTCCTAGGTGACGAGGCTCAAGTGGATGCTCGTTTTGGTCTGTTTGGGGATAGTGCTAACCTTGATGCGAGATTGGTGCACGATTTGCGTCGAACGTACCATAGGCTCGGAAATCATTTTGGACGCGCTCGATGGTACTCCTAGGTGATAAAGGCTCAAGTGGATGCTCCTTTTGGTCTGTTTAGCCATAGTGCTAACCTTGACGCAAGATAGGTGCACAGATTGCGTCGAATGTAGCGTAGGCTCAGAAATCGTTTTGGATGCACCCGATGGATCTCCTATGTGACTTTGGTCATGTGGAATCTCGTTTCAATCCATTTGGTGACAGTGGCAGTGTTAGTGCAAGTTACGTGCACGGTTTGCGCTAAACGTACCATAGGCACAGAAATCGTGTTGGACGCACCCGATGGTACTCCTAGGTGACGAGGCTCAAGTGGATGCTCGTTTTGGTCTATTTGGGGATAGTGCTAACCTTGATGCGAGATTGGTGCACGATTTGCGTCGAACGTACCATAGGCTCGGAAATCATTTTGGACGCGCTCGATGGTACTCCTAGGTAATAAGGCTCAAGTGGATCCTCGTTTTGGTCTGTTTAGCCATAGTGCTAACGTTGACGCAAGATAGGTACACGGTTTGCGCGAATGTAGCATAGGCTCAGAAATCAATTTGGATGCACCCGATGGATCTCCTATGTGACTTTGGTCATGTGGAATCTCGTTTCAATCCATTTGGTGAAAGTGGCAGTGTTAGTGCAAGTTACGTGCACGGTTTGTGCTAAACGTACCATAGGCACAGAAATCGTGTTGGACGCACCTGATGGTACTCCTAGGTGACGAGGCTCAAGTGGATGCTCGTTTTGGTCTGTTTGGGGATAGTGCTAACCTTGATGCGAAATTGGTGCACGATTTGCGTCGAACGTACCATAGGCTCGGAAATCATTTTGGACGCGCTCGATAGTACTCCTAGGTGATAAAGGCTCAAGTGGATGCTCGTTTTGGTCTGTTTAGCCATAGTGCTAACCTTGACGCAAGATAGGTGCACGGTTTGCGTCGAACGTAGCGTAGGCTCAGAAATCGTTTTGGATGCACCCGATGGATCTCCTATGTGACTTTGGTCATGTGGAATCTCGTTTCAATCCATTTGGTGACAGTGGCAGTGTTAGTGCAAGTTACGTGCACGGTTTGCGCTAAACGTACCATAGGCACAGAAATCGTGTTGGACGCACCCGATGGTACTCCTAGGTGACGAGGCTCAAGTGGATGCTCGTTTTGGTCTGTTTGGGGATAGTGCTAACCTTGATGCGAGATTGGTGCACGATTTGCGTCGAACGTACCGTAGGCTCGAAAATCATTTTGGACGCGCTCGATGGTACTCCTAGGTGATAAAGGCTCAAGTGGATGCTCGTTTTGGTCTGTTTAGCCATAGTGCTAACCTTGACGCAAGATAGGTGCACAGATTGCATCGAACGTAGCGTAGGCTCAGAAATCGTTTTGGATGCACCCGATGGATCTCCTATGTGACTTTGGTCATGTGGAATCTCGTTTCAATCCATTTGGTGACAGTGGCAGTGTTAGTGCAAGTTACGTGCACGGTTTGCGCTAAACGTACCATAGGCACAAAAATCGTGTTGGACGCACCCGATGGTACTCCTAGGTGACGAGGCTCAAGTGGATGCTCGTTTTGGTGTATTTGGGGATAGTGCTAACCTTGATGCGAGATTGGTGCATGATTTGCGTCGAACGTACCATAGGCTCGGAAATCATTTTGGACGCGCTCGATGGTACTCCTAGGTAATAAGGCTCAAGTGGATGCTCGTTTTGGTCTGTTTAGCCATAGTGCTAACGTTGACGCAAGATAGGTACACGGTTTGCGCGAATGTGGCATAGGCTCAGAAATCGATTTGGATGCACCCGATGGATCTCCTATGTGACTTTGGTCATGTGGAATCTCGTTTCAATCCATTTGGTGATAGTGGCAGTGTTAGTGCAAGTTACGTGCACGGTTTGTGCTAAACGTACCATAGGCACAGAAATCGTGTTGGACGCACCTGATGGTACTCCTAGGTGACGAGGCTCAAGTGGATGCTCGTTTTGGTCTGTTTGGGGATAGTGCTAACCTTGATGCGAGATTGGTGCACGATTTGCGTCGAACGTACCATAGGCTCGGAAATCATTTTGGACGCGCTCGATGGTACTCCTAGGTGATAAAGGCTCAAGTGGATGCTCGTTTTGGTCTGTTTAGCCATAGTGCTAACCTTGACGCAAGATAGGTGCACGGTTTGCGTCGAACGTAGCGTAGGCTCAGAAATCATTTTGGATGCACCCGATGGATCTCCTATGTGACTTTGGTCATGTGGAATCTCGTTTCAATCCATTTGGTGACAGTGGCAGTGTTAGTGCAAGTTACGTGCACGGTTTGCGCTAAACGTACCATAGGCACAGAAATCGTGTTGGACGCACCCGATGGTACTCCTAGGTGACGAGGCTCAAGTTGATGCTCGTTTTGGTCTGTTTGGGGATAGTGCTAACCTTGATGCGAGATTGGTGCACGATTTGCGTCGAACGTACCGTAGGCTCGGAAATCATTTTGGACGCGCTCGATGGTACTCCTAGGTGATAAAGGCTCAAGTGGATGCTCGTTTTGGTCTGTTTAGCCATAGTGCTAACCTTGACGCAAGATAGGTGCACAGATTGCGTCGAACGTAGCGTAGGCTCAGAAATCGTTATGGATGCACCCGATGGATCTCCTATGTGACTTTGGTCATGTGGAATCTCGTTTCAATCCATTTGGTGACAGTGGCAGTGTTAGTGCAAGTTACGTGCACGGTTTGCGCTAAACGTACCATAGGCACAGAAATCGTGTTGGACGCACCCGATGGTACTCCTAGGTGACGAGGCTCAAGTGGATGCTCGTTTTGGTCTGTTTGGGGATAGTGCTAACCTTGATGCGAGATTGGTGCACGATTTGCGTCGAACGTACCATAGGCTCGGAAATCATTTTGGACGCGCTCGATGGTACTCCTAGGTGATAAAGGCTCAAGTGGATGCTCGTTTTGGTCTGTTTAGCCATAGTGCTAACCTTGACGCAAGATAGGTGCACGGTTTGCGTCGAACGTAGCGTAGGCTCAGAAATCGTTTTGGATGCACCCGATGGATCTCCTATGTGACTTTGGTCATGTGGAATCTCGTTTCAATCCATTTGGTGACAGTGGCAGTGTTAGTGCAAGTTACGTGCACGGTTTGCGCTAAACGTACCATAGGCACAGAAATCGTGTTGGACGTACCCGATGGTACTCCTAGGTAACGAGGCTCAAGTGGATGCTCGTTTTGGTCTGTTTGGGGATAGTGCTAACCTTGATGCGAGATTGGTGCACGATTTGCGTCGAACGTACCATAGGCTCGGAAATCATTTTGGACGCGCTCGATGGTACTCCTAGGTGATAAAGGCTCAAGTGGATGCTCGTTTTGGTCTGTTTAGCCATAGTGCTAACCTTGACGCAAGATAGGTGCATGGTTTGCGTCAAACGTAGCGTAGGCTCAGAAATCGTTTTGGATGCACCCGATGGATCTCCTATGTGACTTTGGTCATGTGGAATCTCGTTTCAATCCATTTGGTGACAGTGGCAGTGTTAGTGCAAGTTACGTGCACGGTTTGCGCTAAACGTACCATAGGCACAGAAATCGTGTTGGACGCACCCGATGGTACTCCTAGGTGACGAGGCTGAAGTGGATGCTCGTTTTGGTCTGTTTGGGGATAGTGCTAACCTTGATGCGAGATTGGTGCACGATTTGCGTCGAACGTACCATAGGCTCGGAAATCATTTTGGACGCGCTCGATGGTACTCCTAGGTGATAAAGGCTCAAGTGGATGCTCGTTTTGGTCTGTTTAGCCATAGTGCTAACCTTGACGCAAGATAGGTGCACGGTTTGCGTCGAACGTAGCGTAGGCTCAGAAATCGTTTTGGATGCACCCGATGGATCTCCTATGTGACTTTGGTCATGTGGAATCTCGTTTCAATCCATTTGGTGACAGTGGCAGTGTTATTGCAAGTTACGTGCACGGTTTGCGCTAAACGTACCATAGGCACAGAAATCGTGTTGGACGCACCCGATGGTACTCCTAGGTGACGAGGCTCAAGTGGATGCTCGTTTTGGTCTGTTTGGGGATAGTGCTAACCTTGATGCGAGATTGGTGCACGATTTGCGTCGAACATACCATAGGCTCGGAAATCATTTTTGGACGCGCTCGATGGTACTCCTAGGTGATAAAGGCTCAAGTGGATGCTCGTTTTGGTCTGTTTAGCCATAGTGCTAACCTTGACGCAAGATAGGTGCACAGATTGCGTCGAACGTAGCGTAGGCTCAGAAATCGTTTTGGATGCACCCGATGGATCTCCTATGTGACTTTGGTCATGTGGAATCTCGTTTCAATCCATTTGGTGACAGTGGCAGTGTTAGTGCAAGTTACGTGCACGGTTTGCGCTAAACGTGCCATAGGCACAGAAATCGTGTTGGACGCACCCGATGGTACTCCTAGGTGACGAGGCTCAAGTGGATGCACGTTTTGGTCTATTTGGGGATAGTGCTAACCTTGATGCGAGATTGGTGCACGATTTGCGTCGAACGTACCATAGGCTCGGAAATCATTTTGGACGCGCTCGATGGTACTCCTAGGTAATAAGGCTCAAGTGGATGCTCGTTTTGGTCTGTTTAGCCATAGTGCTAACGTTGACGCAAGATAGGTACACGGTTTGCGCGAATGTAGCATAGGCTCAGAAATCGATTTGGATGCACCCGATGGATCTCCTATGTGACTTTGGTCATGTGGAATCTCGTTTCAATCCATTTGGTGACAGTGGCAGTGTTAGTGCAAGTTACGTGCACGGTTTGTGCTAAACGTACCATAGGCACAGAAATCGTGTTGGACGCACCTGATGGTACTCCTAGGTGACGAGGCTCAAGTGGATGCTCGTTTTGGTCTGTTTGGGGATAGTGCTAACCTTGATGCGAGATTGGTGCACGATTTGCGTCGAACGTACCATAGGCTCGGAAATCATTTTGGACGCGCTCGATGGTACTCCTAGGTGATAAAGGCTCAAGTGGATGCTCGTTTTGGTCTGTTTAGCCATAGTGCTAACCTTGACGCAAGATAGGTGCACGGTTTGCGTCGAACGTAGCGTAGGCTCAGAAATCGTTTTGGATGCACCCGATGGATCTCCTATGTGACTTTGGTCATGTGGAATCTCGTTTCAATCCATTTGGTGACAGTGGCAGTGTTAGTGCAAGTTACGTGCACGGTTTGCGCTAAACGTACCATAGGCACAGAAATCGTGTTGGACGCACCCGATGGTACTCCTAGGTGACGAGGCTCAAGTGGATGCTCGTTTTGGTCTGTTTGGGGATAGTGCTAACCTTGATGCGAAATTGGTGCACGATTTGCGTCGAACGTACCGTAGGCTCGGAAATCATTTTGGACGCGCTCGATGGTACTCCTAGGTGATAAAGGCTCAAGTGGATGCTCGTTTTGGTCTGTTTAGCCATAGTGCTAACCTTGACGCAAGATAGGTGCACAGATTGCGTCGAACGTAGCGTAGGCTCAGAAATCGTTATGGATGCACCCGATGGATCTCCTATGTGACTTTGGTCATGTGGAATCTCGTTTCAATCCATTTGGTGACAGTGGCAGTGTTAGTGCAAGTTACGTGCACGGTTTGCGCTAAACGTACCATAGGCACAGAAATCGTGTTGGACGCACCCGATGGTACTCCTAGGTGACGAGGCTCAAGTGGATGCTCGTTTTGGTCTGTTTGGGGATAGTGCTAACCTTGATGCGAGATTGGTGCACGATTTGCGTCGAACGTACCATAGGCTCGGAAATCATTTTGGACGCGCTCGATGGTACTCCTAGGTGATAAAGGCTCAAGTGGATGCTCGTTTTGGTCTGTTTAGCCATAGTGCTAACCTTGACGCAAGATAGGTGCACGGTTTGCGTCGAACGTAGCGTAGGCTCAGAAATCGTTTTGGATGCACCCGATGGATCTCCTATGTGACTTTGGTCATGTGGAATCTCGTTTCAATCCATTTGGTGACAGTGGCAGTGTTAGTGCAAGTTACGTGCACGGTTTGCGCTAAACGTACCATAGGCACAGAAATCGTGTTGGACGTACCCGATGGTACTCCTAGGTAACGAGGCTCAAGTGGATGCTCGTTTTGGTCTGTTTGGGGATAGTGCTAACCTTGATGCGAGATTGGTGCACGATTTGCGTCGAACGTACCATAGGCTCGGAAATCATTTTGGACGCGCTCGATGGTACTCCTAGGTGATAAAGGCTCAAGTGGATGCTCGTTTTGGTCTGTTTAGCCATAGTGCTAACCTTGACGCAAGATAGGTGCACGGTTTGCGTCAAACGTAGCGTAGGCTCAGAAATCGTTTTGGATGCACCCGATGGATCTCCTATGTGACTTTGGTCATGTGGAATCTCGTTTCAATCCATTTGGTGACAGTGGCAGTGTTAGTGCAAGTTACGTGCACGGTTTGCGCTAAACGTACCATAGGCACAGAAATCGTGTTGGACGCACCCGATGGTACTCCTATGTGACGAGGCTCAAGTGGATGCTCGTTTTGGTCTGTTTGGGGATAGTGCTAACCTTGATGCGAGATTGGTGCACGATTTGCGTCGAACGTACCATAGGCTCGAAAATCATTTTGGACGCGCTCGATGGTACTCCTAGGTGATAAAGGCTCAAGTGGATGCTCGTTTTGGTCTGTTTAGCCATAGTGCTAACCTTGACGCAAGATAGGTGCACGGTTTGCGTCGAACGTAGCGTAGGCTCAGAAATCGTTTTGGATGCACCCGATGGATCTCCTATGTGACTTTGGTCATGTGGAATCTCGTTTCAATCCATTTGGTGACAGTGGCAGTGTTAGTGCAAGTTACATGCACGGTTTGCGCTAAACGTACCATAGGCACAGAAATCGTGTTGGACGCACCCGATGGTACTCCTAGGTGACGAGGCTCAAGTGGATGCTCGTTTTGGTCTGTTTGGGGATAGTGCTAACCTTGATGCGAGATTGGTGCACGATTTGCGTCGAACGTACCGTAGGCTCGGAAATCATTTTGGACGCGCTCGATGGTACTCCTAGGTGATAAAGGCTCAAGTGGATGCTCGTTTTGGTCTGTTTAGCCATAGTGCTAACCTTGACGCAAGATAGGTGCACAGATTGCGTCGAACGTAGCGTAGGCTTAGAAATCGTTTTGGATGCACCCGATGGATCTCCTATGTGACTTTGGTCATGTGGAATCTCGTTTCAATCCATTTGGTGACAGTGGCAGTGTTAGTGCAAGTTACGTGCACGGTTTGCGCTAAACGTACCATAGGCACAGAAATCGTGTTGGACGCACCCGATGGTACTCCTAGGTGACGAGGCTCAAGGGATGCTCGTTTTGGTCTGTTTGGGGATAGTGCTAACCTTGATGCGAGATTGGTGCACGATTTGCGTCGAACGTACCATAGGTTCGGAAATCATTTTGGACGCGCTCGATGGTACTCCTAGGTTATAAGGCTCAAGTGGATGCTCGTTTTGGTCTGTTTAGCCACAGTGCTAACCTTGACGCAAGATAGGTGCACGGTTTGCGCCGAACGTATCATAGGCTCAGAAATCATTTTGGATGCACCCGATGGATCTCCTATGTGACTTTGGTCATGTGGAATCTCGTTTCAATCCATTTGGTGACAGTGGCAGTGTTAGTGCAAGTTACGTGCATGGTTTGCGCTAAACGTACCATAGGCACAGAAATCGTGTTGGACGCACCCGATGGTACTCCTAGGTGACGAGGCTCAAGTGGATGCTCGTTTTGGTCTGTTTGGGGATAGTTTTAACCTTGATGCGAGATTGGTGCCCGATTTGCGTCGAACGTACCGTAGGCTCGGAAATCATTTTGGACGCGCTCGATGGTACTCCTAGGTGATAAAGGCTCAAGTGGATGCTCGTTTTGGTCTGTTTAGCCATAGTGCTAACCTTGACGCAAGATAGGTGCACAGATTGCGTCGAACGTAGCGTAGGCTCAGAAATCGTTTTGGATGCACCCGATGGATCTCCTATGTGACTTTGGTCATGTGGAATCTCGTTTCAATCCATTTGGTGACAGTGGCAGTGTTATTGCAAGTTACGTGCACGGTTTGCGCTAAACGTACCATAGGCACAGAAATCGTGTTGGACGCACCCGATGGTACTCCTAGGTGACGAGGCTCAAGTGGATGCTCGTTTTGGTCTGTTTGGGGATAGTGCTAACCTTGATGCGAGATTGGTGCACGATTTGCGTCGAACGTACCATAGGCTCGGAAATCATTTTTGGACGCGCTCGATGGTACTCCTAGGTGATAAAGGCTCAAGTGGATGCTCGTTTTGGTCTGTTTAGCCATAGTGCTAACCTTGACGCAAGATAGGTGCACAGATTGCGTCGAACGTAGCGTAGGCTCAGAAATCGTTTTGGATGCACCCGATGGATCTCCTATGTGACTTTGGTCATGTGGAATCTCGTTTCAATCCATTTGGTGACAGTGGCAGTGTTAGTGCAAGTTACGTGCACGGTTTGCGCTAAACGTACCATAGGCACAGAAATCGTGTTGGACGCACCCGATGGTACTCCTAGGTGACGAGGCTCAAGTGGATGCTCGTTTTGGTCTATTTGGGGATAGTGCTAACCTTGATGCGAGATTAGTGCACGATTTGCGTCGAACGTACCATAGGCTCGGAAATCATTTTGGACGCGCTCGATGGTACTCCTAGGTAATAAGGCTCAAGTGGATGCTCGTTTTGGTCTGTTTAGCCATAGTGCTAACGTTGACGCAAGATAGGTACACGGTTTGCGCGAATGTAGCATAGGCTCAGAAATCGATTTGGATGCACCCGATGGATCTCCTATGTGACTTTGGTCATGTGGAATCTCGTTTCAATCCATTTGGTGACAGTGGCAGTGTTAGTGCAAGTTACGTGCACGGTTTGTGCTAAACGTACCATAGGCACAGAAATCGTGTTGGACGCACCTGATGGTACTCCTAGGTGACGAGGCTCAAGTGGATGCTCGTTTTGGTCTGTTTGGGGATAGTGCTAACCTTGATGCGAGATTGGTGCACGATTTGCGTCGAACGTACCATAGGCTCGGAAATCATTTTGGACGCGCTCGATGGTACTCCTAGGTGATAAAGGCTCAAGTGGATGCTCGTTTTGGTCTGTTTAGCCATAGTGCTAACCTTGACGCAAGATAGGTGCACGGTTTGCGTCGAACGTAGCGTAGGCTCAGAAATCGTTTTGGATGCACCCGATGGATCTCCTATGTGACTTTGGTCATGTGGAATCTCGTTTCAATCCATTTGGTGACAGTGGCAGTGTTAGTGCAAGTTACATGCACGGTTTGCGCTAAACGTACCATAGGCACAGAAATCGTGTTGGACGCACCCGATGGTACTCCTAGGTGACGAGGCTCAAGTGGATGCTCGTTTTGGTCTATTTGGGGATAGTGCTAACCTTGATGCGAGATTGGTGCACGATTTGCGTCGAACGTACCGTAGGCTCGGAAATCATTTTGGACGCGCTCGATGGTACTCCTAGGTGATAAAGGCTCAAGTGGATGCTCGTTTTGGTCTGTTTAGCCATAGTGCTAACCTTGACGCAAGATAGGTGCACAGATTGCGTCGAACGTAGCGTAGGCTTAGAAATCGTTTTGGATGCACCCGATGGATCTCCTATGTGACTTTGGTCATGTGGAATCTCGTTTCAATCCATTTGGTGACAGTGGCAGTGTTAGTGCAAGTTACGTGCACGGTTTGCGCTAAACGTACCATAGGCACAGAAATCGTGTTGGACGCACCCGATGGTACTCCTAGGTGACGAGGCTCAAGGGATGCTCGTTTTGGTCTGTTTGGGGATAGTGCTAACCTTGATGCGAGATTGGTGCACGATTTGCGTCGAACGTACCATAGGTTCGGAAATCATTTTGGACGCGCTCGATGGTACTCCTAGGTTATAAGGCTCAAGTGGATGCTCGTTTTGGTCTGTTTAGCCACAGTGCTAACCTTGACGCAAGATAGGTGCACGGTTTGCGCCGAACGTATCATAGGCTCAGAAATCATTTTGGATGCACCCGATGGATCTCCTATGTGACTTTGGTCATGTGGAATCTCGTTTCAATCCATTTGGTGACAGTGGCAGTGTTAGTGCAAGTTACGTGCATGGTTTGCGCTAAACGTACCATAGGCACAGAAATCGTGTTGGACGCACCCGATGGTACTCCTAGGTGACGAGGCTCAAGTGGATGCTCGTTTTGGTCTGTTTGGGGATAGTTTTAACCTTGATGCGAGATTGGTGCCCGATTTGCGTCGAACGTACCGTAGGCTCGGAAATCATTTTGGACGCGCTCGATGGTACTCCTAGGTGATAAAGGCTCAAGTGGATGCTCGTTTTGGTCTGTTTAGCCATAGTGCTAACCTTGACGCAAGATAGGTGCACAGATTGCGTCGAACGTAGCGTAGGCTCAGAAATCGTTTTGGATGCACCCGATGGATCTCCTATGTGACTTTGGTCATGTGGAATCTCGTTTCAATCCATTTGGTGACAGTGGCAGTGTTATTGCAAGTTACGTGCACGGTTTGCGCTAAACGTACCATAGGCACAGAAATCGTGTTGGACGCACCCGATGGTACTCCTAGGTGACGAGGCTCAAGTGGATGCTCGTTTTGGTCTGTTTGGGGATAGTGCTAACCTTGATGCGAGATTGGTGCACGATTTGCGTCGAACGTACCATAGGCTCGGAAATCATTTTTGGACGCGCTCGATGGTACTCCTAGGTGATAAAGGCTCAAGTGGATGCTCGTTTTGGTCTGTTTAGCCATAGTGCTAACCTTGACGCAAGATAGGTGCACAGATTGCGTCGAACGTAGCGTAGGCTCAGAAATCGTTTTGGATGCACCCGATGGATCTCCTATGTGACTTTGGTCATGTGGAATCTCGTTTCAATCCATTTGGTGACAGTGGCAGTGTTAGTGCAAGTTACGTGCACGGTTTGCGCTAAACGTACCATAGGCACAGAAATCGTGTTGGACGCACCCGATGGTACTCCTAGGTGACGAGGCTCAAGTGGATGCTCGTTTTGGTCTATTTGGGGATAGTGCTAACCTTGATGCGAGATTAGTGCACGATTTGCGTCGAACGTACCATAGGCTCGGAAATCATTTTGGACGCGCTCGATGGTACTCCTAGGTAATAAGGCTCAAGTGGATGCTCGTTTTGGTCTGTTTAGCCATAGTGCTAACGTTGACGCAAGATAGGTACACGGTTTGCGCGAATGTAGCATAGGCTCAGAAATCGATTTGGATGCACCCGATGGATCTCCTATGTGACTTTGGTCATGTGGAATCTCGTTTCAATCCATTTGGTGACAGTGGCAGTGTTAGTGCAAGTTACGTGCACGGTTTGTGCTAAACGTACCATAGGCACAGAAATCGTGTTGGACGCACCTGATGGTACTCCTAGGTGACGAGGCTCAAGTGGATGCTCGTTTTGGTCTGTTTGGGGATAGTGCTAACCTTGATGCGAGATTGGTGCACGATTTGCGTCGAACGTACCATAGGCTCGGAAATCATTTTGGACGCGCTCGATGGTACTCCTAGGTGATAAAGGCTCAAGTGGATGCTCGTTTTGGTCTGTTTAGCCATAGTGCTAACCTTGACGCAAGATAGGTGCACGGTTTGCGTCGAACGTAGCGTAGGCTCAGAAATCGTTTTGGATGCACCCGATGGATCTCCTATGTGACTTTGGTCATGTGGAATCTCGTTTCAATCCATTTGGTGACAGTGGCAGTGTTAGTGCAAGTTACATGCACGGTTTGCGCTAAACGTACCATAGGCACAGAAATCGTGTTGGACGCACCCGATGGTACTCCTAGGTGACGAGGCTCAAGTGGATGCTCGTTTTGGTCTATTTGGGGATAGTGCTAACCTTGATGCGAGATTGGTGCACGATTTGCGTCGAACGTACCGTAGGCTCGGAAATCATTTTGGACGCGCTCGATGGTACTCCTAGGTGATAAAGGCTCAAGTGGATGCTCGTTTTGGTCTGTTTAGCCATAGTGCTAACCTTGACGCAAGATAGGTGCACAGATTGCGTCGAACGTAGCGTAGGCTTAGAAATCGTTTTGGATGCACCCGATGGATCTCCTATGTGACTTTGGTCATGTGGAATCTCGTTTCAATCCATTTGGTGACAGTGGCAGTGTTAGTGCAAGTTACGTGCACGGTTTGCGCTAAACGTACCATAGGCACAGAAATCGTGTTGGACGCACCCGATGGTACTCCTAGGTGACGAGGCTCAAGGGATGCTCGTTTTGGTCTGTTTGGGGATAGTGCTAACCTTGATGCGAGATTGGTGCACGATTTGCGTCGAACGTACCATAGGTTCGGAAATCATTTTGGACGCGCTCGATGGTACTCCTAGGTTATAAGGCTCAAGTGGATGCTCGTTTTGGTCTGTTTAGCCACAGTGCTAACCTTGACGCAAGATAGGTGCACGGTTTGCGCCGAACGTAGCATAGGCTCAGAAATCATTTTGGATGCACCCGATGGATCTCCTATGTGACTTTGGTCATGTGGAATCTCGTTTCAATCCATTTGGTGACAGTGGCAGTGTTAGTGCAAGTTACGTGCATGGTTTGCGCTAAACGTACCATAGGCACAGAAATCGTGTTGGACGCACCCGATGGTACTCCTAGGTGACGAGGCTCAAGTGGATGCTCGTTTTGGTCTGTTTGGGGATAGTTTTAACCTTGATGCGAGATTGGTGCCCGATTTGCGTCGAACGTACCATAGGCTCGGAAATCATTTTGGACGCGCTCGATGGTACTCCTAGGTGATAAGGCTCAAGTGGATGCTCGTTTTGGTCTGTTTAGCCACAGTGCTAACCTTGACGCAAGATAGGTGCACGGTTTGCGCGAACGTAGCATAGGCTCAGAAATCGTTTTGGATGGACCCGATGGATCTCCTATGTGACTTTGGTCATGTGGAATCTCGTTTCAATCCATTTGGTGACAGTGGCAGTGTTAGTGCAAGTTACGTGCACGGTTTGCGCTAAACATACCATAGGCATAGAAAATCTTGTTGGACGCACCCGATGGTTCTCCTAGGTGACGAGGCTCAAGTGGATGCTCGTTTTGGTCTGTTTGGGGATAGTGCTAACCTTGATGCGAGATTGGTGCACGATTTGCGTCGAACGTACCATAGGCTCGGAAATCATTTTGGACGCGCTCGATGGTACTCCTAGGTGATAAGGCTCAAGTGGATGCTCGTTTTGGTCTGTTTAGCCACAGTGCTAACCTTGACGCAAGATAGGTGCACGGTTTGCGCCGAACGTAGCATAGCCTCAGAAATCGTTTTGGATGCACCCGATGGATCTCCTATGTGACTTTGTCATGTGGAATCTCGTTTCAATCCATTTGGTGACAGTGGCAGTGTTAGTGCAAGTTACGTGCATGGTTTGCGCTAAACGTACCATAGGCACAGAAAAATCGTGTTGGACGCGCCCGATGGTACTCCTAGGTGACGAGGCTCAAGTGGATGCTCGTTTTGGTCTGTTTGGGGATAGTGCTAACCTTGATGCGAGATTGGTGCCCGATTTGCGTCGAACGTACCATAGGCTCGGAAATCATTTTGGACGCGCTCGATGGTACTCCTAGGTGATAAGGCTCAAGTGGATGCTCGTTTTGGTCTGTTTAGACACAGTGCTAACCTTGACGCAAGATAGGTGCACGGTTTGCGCCTAGCGTAGCATAGGCTCAGAAATCGTTTTGGATGCACCCGATGGATCTCCTATGTGACTTTGGTCATGTGGAATCTCGTTTCAATCCATTTGGTGACAGTGGCAGTGTTAGTGCAGGTTACGTGCATGGTTTGCGCTAAACGTACCATAGGCACAGAAATCGTGTTGGACGCACCCGATGATACTCCTAGGTGACGAGGCTCAAGTGGATGCTCGTTTTCGTCTGTTTGGGGATAGTGCTAACCTTGATGCGAGATTGGTGCCCGATTTGCGTCGAACGTACCATAGGCTCAGAAATCATTTTGGACGCGCTCGATGGTACTCCTAGGTGATAAGGCTCAAGTGGATGCTCGTTTTGGTCTGTTTAGCCACAGTGCTAACCTTGACGCAAGATAGGTGCACGGTTTGCGCCGAACGTAGCATAGGCTCAGAAATCGTTTTGGATGCACCCGATGGATCTCCTATGTGACTTTGGTCATGTGGAATCTCGTTTCAATCCATTTGGTGACAGTGGCAGTGTTAGTGCAAGTTACGTGCATGGTTTGCGCTAAACGTACCATAGGCACAGAAATCGTGTTGGACGCACCCGATGGTACTCCTAGGTGACGACGCTCAAGTGGATGCTCGTTTTCGTCTGTTTGGGGATAGTGCTAACCTTGATGCGAGATTGGTGCACGATTTGCGTCGAACGTACCATAGGCTCGGAAATCATTTTGGACGCGCTCGATGGTACTCCTAGGTGATAAGGCTCAAGTGGATGCTCGTTTTGGTCTGTTTAGCCACAGTGCTAACCTTGACGCAAGATAGGTGCACGATTTGCGCGAACGTAGCATAGGCTCAGAAATCGTTTTGGATGGACCCGATGGATCTCCTATGTGACTTTGGTCATGTGGAATCTCGTTTCAATCCATTTGGTGACAGTGGCAGTGTTAGTGCAAGTTACGTGCACGGTTTGCGCTAAACATACCATAGGCACAGAAAATCTTGTTGGACGCACCCGATGGTACTCCTAGGTGACGAGGCTCAAGTGGATGCTCGTTTTGGTCTGTTTGGGGATAGTGCTAACCTTGATGCGAGATTGGTGCACGATTTGCGTCGAACGTACCATAGGCTCGGAAATCATTTTGGACGCGCTCGATGGTACTCCTAGGTGATAAGGCTCAAGTGGATGCTCGTTTTGGTCTGTTTAGACACAGTGCTAACCTTGACGCAAGATAGGTGCACGGTTTGCGCCGAACGTAGCATAGCCTCAGAAATCGTTTTGGATGCACCCGATGGATCTCCTATGTGACTTTGTCATGTGGAATCTCGTTTCAATCCATTTGGTGACAGTGGCAGTGTTAGTGCAAGTTACGTGCATGGTTTGCGCTAAACGTACCATAGGCACAGAAAAATCGTGTTGGACGCGCCCGATGGTACTCCTAGGTGACGAGGCTCAAGTGGATGCTCGTTTTGGTCTGTTTGGGGATAGTGCTAACCTTGACGCGAGATTGGTGCACGATTTGCGTCGAACGTACCATAGGCTTGGAAATCATTTTGGACGCGCTCGATGGTACTCCTAGGTGATAAGGCTCATGTGGATGCTCGTTTTGGTCTGTTTAGACACAGTGCTAACCTTGACGCAAGATAGGTGCACGGTTTGCGCCTAGCGTAGCATAGGCTCAAAAATCGTTTTGGATGCACCCGATGGATCTCCTATGTGACTTTGGTCATGTGGAATCTCGTTTCAATCCATTTGGTGACAGTGGCAGTGTTAGTGCAAGTTACGTGCACGGTTTGCGCTAAACGTACCATAGGCACAGAAATCGTGTTGGACGCACCCGATGGTACTCCTAGGTGACGAGGCTCAAGTGGATGCTCGTTTTGGTCTGTTTGGGGATAGTGCTAACCTTGATGCGAGATTGGTGCACGATTTGCGTCGAACGTACCATAGGCTCGGAAATCATTTTGGACGCGCTCGATGGTACTCCTAGGTGATAAAGGCTCAAGTGGATGCTCGTTTTGGTCTGTTTAGCCATAGTGCTAACCTTGACGCAAGATAGGTGCACGGTTTGCGTCGAACGTAGCGTAGGCTCAGAAATCGTTTTGGATGCACCCGATGGATCTCATATGTGACTTTGGTCATGTGGAATCTCGTTTCAATCCATTTGGTGACAGTGGCAGTGTTAGTGCAAGTTACGTGCACGGTTTGCGCTAAACGTACCATAGGCACAGAAATCGTGTTGGACGCACCCGATGGTACTCCTAGGTGACGAGGCTCAAGTGGATGCTCGTTTTGGTCTGTTTGGGGATAGTGCTAACCTTGATGCGAGATTGGTGCACGATTTGCGTCGAACGTACCATAGGCTCGAAAATCATTTTGGACGCGCTCGATGGTACTCCTAGGTGATAAAGGCTCAAGTGGATGCTCGTTTTGGTCTGTTTAGCCATAGTGCTAACCTTGACGCAAGATAGGTGCACAGATTGCGTCGAACATAGCGTAGGCTCAGAAATCGTTTTGGATGCACCCGATAGATCTCATATGTGACTTTGGTCATGTGGAATCTCGTTTCAATCCATTTGGTGACAGTGGCAGTGTTAGAGCAAGTTACGTGCACGGTTTGCGCTAAACGTACCATAGGCACAGAAATCGTGTTGGACGCACCCGATGGTACTCCTAGGTGACGAGGCTCAAGTGGATGCTCGTTTTGGTCTGTTTGGGGATAGTGCTAACCTTGATGCGAGATTGGTGCACGATTTGCGTCGAACGTACCATAGGCTCGGAAATCATTTTGGACGCGCTCGATGGTACTCCTAGGTGATAAAGGCTCAAGTGGATGCTCGTTTTGGTCTGTTTAGCCATAGTGCTAACCTTGACGCAAGATAGGTGCACAGATTGCGTCAAACGTAGCGTAGGCTCAGAAATCATTTTGGATGCACCCGATGGATCTCCTATGTGACTTTGGTCATGTGGAATCTCGTTTCAATCCATTTGGTGACAGTGGCAGTGTTAGTGCAAGTTACGTGCACGGTTTGCGCTAAACGTACCATAGGCACAGAAATCGTGTTGGACGCACCCGATGGTACTCCTAGGTGACGAGGCTCAAGTGGATGCTCGTTTTGGTCTGTTTGGGGATAGTGCTAACCTTGATGCGAGATTGGTGCACGATTTGCGTCGAACGTACCATAGGCTCGGAAATCATTTTGGACGCGCTCGATGGTACTCCTAGGTGATAAGGCTCAAGTGGATGCTGGTTTTGGTCTGTTTAGCCATAGTGCTAACGTTGACGCAAGATAGGTACATGGTTTGCGCGAATGTAGCATAGGCTCAGAAATCGTTTTGGATGCACCCGATGGATCTCCTATGTGACTTTGGTCATGTGGAATCTCGTTTCAATCCATTTGGTGACAGTGGCAGTGTTAGTGCAAGTTACGTGCACGGTTTGCGCTAAACGTACCATAGGCACAGAAATCGTGTTGGACGCACCTGAAGGTACTCCTAGGTGACGAGGCTCAAGTGGATGCTTGTTTTGGTCTGTTTGGGGATAGTGCTAACCTTGATGCGAGATTGGTGCACGATTTGCGTCGAACGTACCATAGGCTCGGAAATCATTTTGGACGCGCTCGATGGTACTCCTAGGTGATAAGGCTCAAGTGGATGCTCGTTTTGGTCTGTTTAGCCACAGTGCTAACCTTGACGCAAGATAGGTGCACGGTTTGCGTCAAACGTAGCGTAGGCTCAGAAATCGTTTTGGATGCACCCGATGGATCTCCTATGTGACTTTGGTCATGTGGAATCTCGTTTCAATCCATTTGGTGACAGTGGCAGTGTTAGTGCAAGTTACGTGCACGGTTTGCGCTAAACGTACCATAGCCACAGAAATCGTGTTGGACGCGCCCGATGGTACTCCTAGGTGACGAGGCTCAAGTGGATGCTCGTTTTGGTCTGTTTGGGGATAGTGCTAACCTTGATGCGAGATTGGTGCACGATTTGCGTCGAACGTACCATAGGCTTGGAAATCATTTTGGACGCGCTCGATGGTACTCCTAGGTGATAAGGCTCAAGTGGATGCTCGTTTTGGTCTGTTTAGCCATAGTGCTAACCTTGACGCAAGATAGGTGCACGGTTTGCGCCGAACGTAGCATAGGCTCAGAAATCGTTTTGGATGCACCCGATGGATCTCCTATGTGACTTTGTCATGTGGAATCTCGTTTCAATCCATTTGGTGACAGTGGCAGTGTTAGTGCAAGTTACGTGCACGGTTTGCGCTAAACGTACCACAGGCACAGAAAATCGTGTTGGACGCACCCGATGGTACTCCTAGGTGACGAGGCTCAAGTGGATGCTCGTTTTGGTCTGTTTGGGGATAGTGCTAACCTTGATGCGAGATTGGTGCACGATTTGCGTCGAACGTACCATAGGCTCGGAAATCATTTTGGACGCGCTCGATGGTACTCCTAGGTGATAAAGGCTCAAGTGGATGCTCGTTTTGGTCTGTTTAGCCATAGTGCTAACCTTGACGCAAGATAGGTGCACGGTTTGCGTCGAACGTAGCGTAGGCTCAGAAATCGTTTTGGATGCACCCGATGGATCTCCTATGTGACTTTGGTCATGTGGAATCTCGTTTCAATCCATTTGGTGACAGTGGCAGTGTTAGTGCAAGTTACGTGCACGGTTTGCGCTAAACGTACCATAGGCACAGAAATCGTGTTGGACGCACCCGATGGTACTCCTAGGTGACGAGGCTCAAGTGGATGCTCGTTTTGGTCTGTTTGGGGATAGTGCTAACCTTGATGCGAGATTGGTGCACGATTTGCGTCGAACGTACCATAGGCTCGGAAATCATTTTGGACGCGCTCGATGGTACTCCTAGGTGATAAAGGCTCAAGTGGATGCTCGTTTTGGTCTGTTTAGCCATAGTGCTAACCTTGACGCAAGATAGGTGCACAGATTGCGTCGAACGTAGCGTAGGCTCAGAAATCGTTTTGGATGCACCCGATAGATCTCATATGTGACTTTGGTCATGTGGAATCTCGTTTCAATCCATTTGGTGACAGTGGCAGTGTTAGTGCAAGTTACGTGCACGGTTTGCGCTAAACGTACCATAGGCACAGAAATCGTGTTGGACGCACCCGATGGTACTCCTAGGTGACGAGGCTCAAGTGGATGCTCGTTTTGGTCTGTTTGGGGATAGTGCTAACCTTGATGCGAGATTGGTGCACGATTTGCGTCGAACGTACCATAGGCTCGGAAATCATTTTGGACGCGCTCGATGGTACTCCTAGGTGATAAAGGCTCAAGTGGATGCTCGTTTTGGTCTGTTTAGCCATAGTGCTAACCTTGACGCAAGATAGGTGCACAGATTGCGTCAAACGTAGCATAGGCTCAGAAATCGTTTTGGATGCACCCGATGGATCTCCTATGTGACTTTGGTCATGTGGAATCTCGTTTCCATCCATTTGGTGACAGTGGCAGTGTTAGTGCAAGTTACGTGCACGGTTTGCGCTAAACGTACCATAGGCACAGAAATCGTGTTGGACGCACCCGATGGTACTCCTAGGTGACGAGGCTCAAGTGGGTGCTCGTTTTGGTCTGTTTGGGGATAGTGCTAACCTTGATGCGAGATTGGTGCACGATTTGCGTCGAACGTACCATAGGCTCGGAAATCATTTTGGACGCGCTCGATGGTACTCCTAGGTAATAAGGCTCAAGTGGATGCTGGTTTTGGTCTGTTTAGCCATAGTGCTAACGTTGACGCAAGATAGGTACATGGTTTGCGCGAATGTAGCATAGGCTCAGAAATCGTTTTGGATGCACCCGATGGATCTCCTATGTGACTTTGGTCATGTGGAATCTCGTTTCAATCCATTTGGTGACAGTGGCAGTGTTAGTGCAAGTTACGTGCACGGTTTGCGCTAAACGTACCATAGGCACAGAAATCGTGTTGGACGCACCTGATGGTACTCCTAGGTGACGAGGCTCAAGTGGATGCTCGTTTTGGTCTGTTTGGGGATAGTGCTAACCTTGATGCGAGATTGGTGCACGATTTGCGTCGAACGTACCATAGGCTCAGAAATCATTTTGGACGCGCTCGATGGTACTCCTAGGTGATAAGGCTCAAGTGGATGCTGGTTTTGGTCTGTTTAGCCATAGTGCTAACGTTGACGCAAGATAGGTACATGGTTTGCGCGAATGTAGCATAGGCTCAGAAATCGTTTTGGATGCACCCGATGGATCTCCTATGTGACTTTGGTCATGTGGAATCTCGTTTCAATCCATTTGGTGACAGTGGCAGTGTTAGTGCAAGTTACGTGCACGGTTTGCGCTAAACGTACCATAGGCACAGAAATCGTGTTGGACGCACCTGAAGGTACTCCTAGGTGACGAGGCTCAAGTGGATGCTCGTTTTGGTCTGTTTGGGGATAGTGCTAACCTTGATGCGAGATTGGTGCACGATTTGCGTCGAACGTACCATAGGCTCGGAAATCATTTTGGACGCGCTTGATGGTACTCCTAGGTGATAAGGCTCAAGTGGATGCTCGTTTTGGTCTGTTTAGCCACAGTGCTAACCTTGACGCAAGATAGGTGCACGGTTTGCGTCAAACGTAGCGTAGGCTCAGAAATCGTTTTGGATGCACCCGATGGATCTCCTATGTGACTTTGGTCATGTGGAATCTCGTTTCAATCCATTTGGTGACAGTGGCAGTGTTAGTGCAAGTTACGTGCACGGTTTGCGCTAAACGTACCATAGGCACAGAAATCGTGTTGGACGCGCCCGATGGTACTCCTAGGTGACGAGGCTCAAGTGGATGCTCGTTTTGGTCTGTTTGGGGATAGTGCTAACCTTGATGCGAGATTGGTGCACGATTTGCGTCGAACGTACCATAGGCTTGGAAATCATTTTGGACGCGCTCGATGGTACTCCTAGGTGATAAGGCTCAAGTGGATGCTCGTTTTGGTCTGTTTAGCCACAGTGCTAACCTTGACGCAAGATAGGTGCACGGTTTGCGCCGAACGTAGCATAGGCTCAGAAATCGTTTTGGATGCACCCGATGGATCTCCTATGTGACTTTATCATGTGGAATCTCGTTTCAATCCATTTGGTGACAGTGGCAGTGTTAGTGCAAGTTACGTGCACGGTTTGCGCTAAACGTACCACAGGCACAGAAATCGTGTTGGACGCACCCGATGGTACTCCTAGGTGACGAGGCTCAAGTGGATGCTCGTTTTGGTCTGTTTGGGGATAGTGCTAACCTTGATGCGAGATTGGTGCACGATTTGCGTCGAACGTACCATAGGCTCGGAAATCATTTTGGACGCGCTCGATGGTACTCCTAGGTGATAAAGGCTCAAGTGGATGCTCGTTTTGGTCTGTTTAGCCATAGTGCTAACCTTGACGCAAGATAGGTGCACGGTTTGCGTCGAACGTAGCGTAGGCTCAGAAATTGTTTTGGATGCACCCGATGGATCTCCTATGTGACTTTGGTCATGTGGAATCTCGTTTCAATCCATTTGGTGACAGTGGCAGTGTTAGTGCAAGTTACGTGCACGGTTTGCGCTAAACGTACCATAGGCACAGAAATCGTGTTGGACGCACCCGATGGTACTCCTAGGTGACGAGGCTCAAGTGGATGCTCGTTTTGGTCTGTTTGGGGATAGTGCTAACCTTGATGCGAGATTGGTGCACGATTTGCGTCGAACATACCATAGGCTCGGAAATCGTTTTGGACGCGCTCGATGGTACTCCTAGGTGATAAAGGCTCAAGTGGATGCTCGTTTTGGTCTGTTTAGCCATAGTGCTAACCTTGACGCAAGATAGGTGCACAGATTGCGTCGAACGTAGCGTAGGCTCAGAAATCGTTTTGGATGCACCCGATAGATCTCATATGTGACTTTGGTCATGTGGAATCTCGTTTCAATCCATTTGGTGACAGTGGCAGTGTTAGTGCAAGTTACGTGCACGGTTTGCGCTAAACGTACCATAGGCACAGAAATCGTGTTGGACGCACCCGATGGTACTCCTAGGTGACGAGGCTCAAGTGGATGCTCGTTTTGGTCTGTTTGGGGATAGTGCTAACCTTGATGCGAGATTGGTGCACGATTTGCGTCGAACGTACCATAGGCTCGGAAATCATTTTGGACGCGCTCGATGGTACTCCTAGGTGATAAAGGCTCAAGTGGATGCTCGTTTTGGTCTGTTTAGCCATAGTGCTAACCTTGACGCAAGATAGGTGCACAGATTGCGTCAAACGTAGCGTAGGCTCAGAAATCGTTTTGGATGCACCCGATGGATCTCCTATGTGACTTTGGTCATGTGGAATCTCGTTTCAATCCATTTGGTGACAGTGGCAGTGTTAGTGCAAGTTACGTGCACGGTTTGCGCTAAACGTACCATAGGCACAGAAATCGTGTTGGACGCACCCGATGGTACTCCTAGGTGACGAGGCTCAAGTGGATGCTCGTTTTGGTCTGTTTGGGGATAGTGCTAACCTTGATGCGAGATTGGTGCACGATTTGCGTCGAACGTACCATAGGCTCGGAAATCATTTTGGACGCGCTCGATGGTACTCCTAGGTAATAAGGCTCAAGTGGATGCTGGTTTTGGTCTGTTTAGCCATAGTGCTAATGTTGACGCAAGATAGGTACATGGTTTGCGCGAATGTAGCATAGGCTCAGAAATCGTTTTGGATGCACCCGGTGGATCTCCTATGTGACTTTGGTCATGTGGAATCTCGTTTCAATCCATTTGGTGACAGTGGCAGTGTTAGTGCAAGTTACGTGCACGGTTTGCGCTAAACGTACCATAGGCACAGAAATCGTGTTGGACGCACCTGATGGTACTCCTAGGTGACGAGGCTCAAGTGGATGCTCGTTTTGGTCTGTTTGGGGATAGTGCTAACCTTGATGCGAGATTGGTGCACGATTTGCGTCGAACGTACCATAGGCTCGGAAATCATTTTGGACGCGCTCGATGGTACTCCTAGGTGATAAAGGCTCAAGTGGATGCTCGTTTTGGTCTGTTTAGCCATAGTGCTAACCTTGACGCAAGATAGGTGCACGGTTTGCGTCGAACGTAGCGTAGGCTCAGAAATCGTTTTGGATGCACCCGATGGATCTCCTATGTGACTTTGGTCATGTGGAATCTCGTTTCAATCCATTTGGTGACAGTGGCAGTGTTAGTGCAAGTTACGTGCACGGTTTGCGTCAAACGTACCATAGGCACAGAAATCGTGTTGGACGCACCTGATGGTACTCCTAGGTGACGAGGCTCAAGTGGATGCTCGTTTTGGTCTGTTTGGGGATAGTGCTAACCTTGATGCGAGATTGGTGCACGATTTGCGTCGAACGTACCATAGGCTCGGAAATCATTTTGGACGCGCTCGATGGTACTCCTAGGTGATAAAGGCTCAAGTGGATGCTCGTTTTGGTCTGTTTAGCCATAGTGCTAACCTTGACGCAAGATAGGTGCACGGTTTGCGTCGAACGTAGCGTAGGCTCAGAAATCGTTTTGGATGCACCCGATGGATCTCCTATGTGACTTTGGTCATGTGGAATCTCGTTTCAATCCATTTGGTGACAGTGGCAGTGTTAGTGCAAGTTACGTGCACGGTTTGCGCTAAACGTACCATAGGCACAGAAATCGTGTTGGACGCACCCGATGGTACTCCTAGGTAACGAGGCTCAAGTGGATGCTCGTTTTGGTCTGTTTGGGGATAGTGCTAACCTTGATGCGAGATTGGTGCACGATTTGCGTCGAACGTACCATAGGCTCGGAAATCATTTTGGACGCGCTCGATGGTACTCCTAGGTAATAAGGCTCAAGTGGATGCTGGTTTTGGTCTGTTTAGCCATAGTGCTAACGTTGACGCAAGATAGGTACATGGTTTGCGTGAATGTAGCATAGGCTCAGAAATCGTTTTGGATGCACCCGATGGATCTCCTATGTGACTTTGGTCATGTGGAATCTCGTTTCAATCCATTTGGTGACAGTGGCAGTGTTAGTGCAAATTACGTGCACGGTTTGCGCTAAACGTACCATAGGCACAGAAATCGTGTTGGACGCACCTGATGGTACTCCTAGGTGACGAGGCTCAAGTGGATGCTCGTTTTGGTCTGTTTGGGGATAGTGCTAACCTTGATGCGAGATTGGTGCACGATTTGCGTCGAACGTACCATAGGCTCGGAAATCATTTTGGACGCGCTCGATGGTACTCCTAGGTGATAAAGGCTCAAGTGGATGCTCGTTTTGGTCTGTTTAGCCATAGTGCTAACCTTGACGCAAGATAGGTGCACGGTTTGCGTCGAACGTAGCGTAGGCTCAGAAATCGTTTTGGATGCACCCGATGGATCTCCTATGTGACTTTGGTCATGTGGAATCTCGTTTCAATCCATTTGGTGACAGTGGCAGTGTTAGTGCAAGTTACGTGCACGGTTTGCGCTAAACGTACCATAGGCACAGAAATCGTGTTGGACGCACCCGATGGTACTCCTAGGTGACGAGGCTCAAGTGGATGCTCGTTTTGGTCTGTTTGGGGATAGTGCTAACCTTGATGCGAGATTGGTGCACGATTTGCGTCGAATGTACCATAGGCTCGGAAATCATTTTGGACGCGCTCGATGGTACTCCTAGGTAATAAGGTTCAAGTGGATGCTGGTTTTGGTCTGTTTAGCCATAGTGCTAACGTTGACGCAAGATAGGTACATGGTTTGCGCGAATGTAGCATAGGCTCAGAAATCGTTTTGGATGCACCCGATGGATCTCCTATGTGACTTTGGTCATGTGGAATCTCGTTTCAATCCATTTGGTGACAGTGGCAGTGTTAGTGCAAGTTACTTGCACGGTTTGCGCTAAACGTACCATAGGCACAGAAATCGTGTTGGACGCACCCGATGGTACTCCTAGGTGACGAGGCTCAAGTGGATGCTCGTTTTGGTCTGTTTGGGGATAGTGCTAACCTTGATGCGAGATTGGTGCACGATTTGCGTCGAACGTACCATAGGCTCGGAAATCATTTTGGACGCGCTCGATGGTACTCCTAGGTGATAAAGGCTCCAGTGGATGCTCGTTTTGGTCTGTTTAGCCATAGTGCTAACCTTGACGCAAGATAGGTGCACGGTTTGCGTCGAACGTAGCGTAGGCTCAGAAATCGTTTTGGATGCACCCGATAGATCTCCTATGTGACTTTGGTCATGTGGAATCTCGTTTCAATCCATTTGGTGACAGTCGCAGTGTTAGTGCAAGTTACGTGCACGGTTTGCGCTAAACGTACCATAGGCACAGAAATCGTGTTGGACGCACCCGATGGTACTCCTAGGTGACGAGGCTCAAGTGGATGCTCGTTTTGGTCTGTTTGGGGATAGTGCTAACCTTGATGCGAGATTGGTGCACGATTTGCGTCGAACGTACCATAGGCTCGGAAATCATTTTGGACGCGCTCGATGGTACTCCTAGGTGATAAAGGCTCAAGTGGATGCTCGTTTTGGTCTGTTTAGCCATAGTGCTAACCTTGACGCAAGATAGGTGCACAGATTGCGTCAAACGTAGCGTAGGCTCAGAAATCGTTTTGGATGCACCCGATGGATCTCCTATGTGACTTTGGTCATGTGGAATCTCGTTTCAATCCATTTGGTGACAGTGGCAGTGTTAGTGCAAGTTACGTGCACGGTTTGCGCTAAACGTACCATAGGCACAGAAATCGTGTTGGACGCACCTGATGGTACTCCTAGGTGACGAGGCTCAAGTGGATGCTCGTTTTGGTCTGTTTGGGGATAGTGCTAACCTTGATGCGAGATTGGTGCACGATTTGCGTCGAACGTACCATAGGCTCGGAAATCATTTTGGACGCGCTCGATGGTACTCCTAGGTGATAAAGGCTCAAGTGGATGCTCGTTTTGGTCTGTTTAGCCATAGTGCTAACCTTGACGCAAGATAGGTGCACGGTTTGCGTCGAACGTAGCGTAGGCTCAGAAATCGTTTTGGATGCACCCGATGGATCTCCTATGTGACTTTGGTCATGTGGAATCTCGTTTCAATCCATTTGGTGACAGTGGCAGTGTTAGTGCAAGTTACGTGCACGGTTTGCGCTAAACGTACCATAGGCACAGAAATCGTGTTGGACGCACCCGATGGTACTCCTAGGTAACGAGGCTCAAGTGGATGCTCGTTTTGGTCTGTTTGGGGATAGTGCTAACCTTGATGCGAGATTGGTGCACGATTTGCGTCGAACGTACCATAGGCTCGGAAATCATTTTGGACGCGCTCGATGGTACTCCTAGGTGATAAAGGCTCAAGTGGATGCTCGTTTTGGTCTGTTTAGCCATAGTGCTAACCTTGACGCAAGATAGGTGCACGGTTTGCGTCAAACGTAGCGTAGGCTCAGAAATCGTTTTGGATGCACCCGATGGATCTCCTATGTGACTTTGGTCATGTGGAATCTCGTTTCAATCCATTTGGTGACAGTGGCAGTGTTAGTGCAAGTTACGTGCACGGTTTGCGCTAAACGTACCATAGGCACAGAAATCGTGTTGGACGCACCCGATGATACTCCTAGGTGACGAGGCTGAAGTGGATGCTCGTTTTGGTCTGTTTGGGGATAGTGCTAACCTTGATGCGAGATTGGTGCACGATTTGCGTCGAACGTACCATAGGCTCGGAAATCATTTTGGACGCGCTCGATGGTACTCCTAGGTGATAAAGGCTCAAGTGGATGCTCGTTTTGGTCTGTTTAGCCATAGTGCTAACCTTGACGCAAGATAGGTGCACGGTTTGCGTCGAACGTAGCGTAGGCTCAGAAATCGTTTTGGATGCACCCGATGGATCTCCTATGTGACTTTGGTCATGTGGAATCTCGTTTCAATCCATTTGGTGACAGTGGCAGTGTTAGTGCAAGTTACGTGCACGGTTTGCGCTAAACGTACCATAGTCACAGAAATCGTGTTGGACGCACCCGATGGTACTCCTAGGTGACGAGGCTCAAGTGGATGCTCGTTTTGGTCTGTTTGGGGATAGTGCTAACCTTGATGCGAGATTGGTGCACGATTTGCGTCGAACGTACCATAGGCTCGGAAATCATTTTGGACGCGCTCGATGGTACTCCTAGGTGATAAAGGCTCAAGTGGATGCTCATTTTGGTCTGTTTAGCCATAGTGCTAACCTTGACGCAAGATAGGTGCACAGATTGCGTCAAACGTAGCGTAGGCTCAGAAATCGTTTTGGATGCACCCGATGGATCTCCTATGTGACTTTGGTCATGTGGAATCTCGTTTCAATTCATTTGGTGACAGTGGCAGTGTTAGTGCAAGTTACGTGCACGGTTTGCGCTAAATGTACCATAGGCACAGAAATCGTGTTGGACGCACCCGATAGTACTCCTAGGTGACGAGGCTCAAGTGGATGCTCGTTTTGGTCTATTTGGGGATAGTGCTAACCTTGATGCGAGATTGGTGCACGATTTGCGTCGAACGTACCATAGGCTCGGAAATCATTTTGGACGCGCTCGATGGTACTCCTAGGTAATAAGGCTCAAGTGGATGCTCGTTTTGGTCTGTTTAGCCATAGTGCTAACGTTGACGCAAGATAGGTACACGGTTTGCGCGAATGTAGCATAGGCTCAGAAATCGATTTGGATGCACCCGATGGATCTCCTATGTGACTTTGGTCATGTGGAATCTCGTTTCAATCCATTTGGTGACAGTGGCAGTGTTAGTGCAAGTTACGTGCACGGTTTGCGCTAAACGTACCATAGGCACAGAAATCGTGTTGGACGCACCCGATGGTACTCCTAGGTGACGAGGCTCAAGTGGATGCTCATTTTGGTCTATTTGGGGATAGTGCTAACCTTGATGCGAGATTGGTGCACGATTTGCGTCGAACGTACCATAGGCTCGGAAATCATTTTGGACGCGCTCGATGGAACTCCTAGGTAATAAGGCTCAAGTGGATGCTCGTTTTGGTCTGTTTAGCCATAGTGCTAACGTTGACGCAAGATAGGTACACGGTTTGCGCGAATGTAGCATAGGCTCAGAAATCGATTTGGATGCACCCGATGGATCTCCTATGTGACTTTGGTCATGTGGAATCTCGTTTCAATCCATTTGGTGACAGTGGCAGTGTTAGTGCAAGTTACGTGCACGGTTTGTGCTAAACGTACCATAGGCACAGAAATCGTGTTGGACGCACCTGATGGTACTCCTAGGTGACGAGGCTCAAGTGGATGCTCGTTTTGGTCTGTTTGGGGATAGTGCTAACCTTGATGCGAGATTGGTGCACGATTTGCGTCGAACGTACCATAGGCTCGGAAATCATTTTGGACGCGCTCGATGGTACTCCTAGGTGATAAAGGCTCAAGTGGATGCTCGTTTTGGTCTGTTTAGCCATAGTGCTAACCTTGACGCAAGATAGGTGCACGGTTTGCGTCAAACGTAGCGTAGGCTCAGAAATCGTTTTGGATGCACCCGATGGATCTCCTATGTGACTTTGGTCATGTGGAATCTCGTTTCAATCCATTTGGTGACAGTGGCAGTGTTAGTGCAAGTTACGTGCACGGTTTGCGCTAAACGTACCATAGGCACAGAAATCGTGTTGGACGCACCCGATGGTACTCCTAGGTGACGAGGCTGAAGTGGATGCTCGTTTTGGTCTGTTTGGGGATAGTGCTAACCTTGATGCGAGATTGGTGCACGATTTGCGTCGAACGTACCATAGGCTCGGAAATCATTTTGGACGCGCTCGATGGTACTCCTAGGTGATAAAGGCTCAAGTGGATGCTCGTTTTGGTCTGTTTAGCCATAGTGCTAACCTTGACGCAAGATAGGTGCACGGTTTGCGTTGAACGTAGAGTAGGCTCAGAAATCGTTTTGGATGCACCCGATGGATCTCCTATGTGACTTTGGTCATGTGGAATCTCGTTTCAATCCATTTGGTGACAGTGGCAGTGTTAGTGCAAGTTACGTGCACGGTTTGCGCTAAACGTACCATAGGCACAGAAATCGTCTTGGACGCACCCGATGGTACTCCTAGGTGACGAGGCTCAAGTGGATGCTCGTTTTGGTCTGTTTGGGGATAGTGCTAACCTTGATGCGAGATTGGTGCACGATTTGCGTCGAACGTACCATAGGCTCGGAAATCATTTTGGACGCGCTCGATGGTACTCCTAGGTGATAAAGGCTCAAGTGGATGCTCGTTTTGGTCTGTTTAGCCATAGTGCTAACCTTGACGCAAGATAGGTGCACAGATTGCGTCAAACGTAGCGTAGGCTCAGAAATCGTTTAGGATGCACCCGATGGATCTCCTATGTGACTTTGGTCATGTGGAATCTCGTTTCAATCCATTTGGTGACAGTGGCAGTGTTAGTGCAAGTTACGTGCACGGTTTGCGCTAAACGTACCATAGGCACAGAAATCGTGTTGGACGCACCCGATGGTACTCCTAGGTGACGAGGCTCAAGTGGATGCTCGTTTTGGTCTATTTGGGGATAGTGCTAACCTTGATGCGAGATTGGTGCATGATTTGCGTCGAACGTACCATAGGCTCGGAAATCATTTTGGACGCGCTCGATGGTACTCCTAGGTAATAAGGCTCAAGTGGATGCTCGTTTTGGTCTGTTTAGCCATAGTGCTAACGTTGACGCAAGATAGGTACAAGGTTTGCGCGAATGTAGCATAGGCTCAGAAATCGATTTGGATGCACCCGATGGATCTCCTATGTGACTTTGGTCATGTGGAATCTCGTTTCAATCCATTTGGTGACAGTGGCAGTGTTAGTGCAAGTTACGTGCACGGTTTGTGCTAAACGTACCATAGGCACAGAAATCGTGTTGGACGCACCTGATGGTACTCCTAGGTGACGAGGCTCAAGTGGATGCTCGTTTTGGTCTGTTTGGGGATAGTGCTAACCTTGATGCGAGATTGGTGCACGATTTGCGTCGAACGTACCATAGGCTCGGAAATCATTTTGGACGCGCTCGATGGTACTCCTAGGTGATAAAGGCTCAAGTGGATGCTCGTTTTGGTCTGTTTAGCCATAGTGCTAACCTTGACGCAAGATAGGTGCACGGTTTGCGTCGAACGTAGCGTAGGCTCAGAAATCGTTTTGGATGCACCCGATGGATCTCCTATGTGACTTTGGTCATGTGGAATCTCGTTTCAATCCATTTGGTGACAGTTGCAGTGTTAGTGCAAGTTACGTGCACGGTTTGCGCTAAACGTACCATAGGCACAGAAATCGTGTTGGACGCACCCGATGGTACTCCTAGGTAACGAGGCTCAAGTGGATGCTCGTTTTGGTCTGTTTGGGGATAGTGCTAACCTTGATGCGAGATTGGTGCACGATTTGCGTCGAACGTACCATAGGCTCGGAAATCATTTTGGACGCGCTCGATGGTACTCCTAGGTGATAAAGGCTCAAGTGGATGCTCGTTTTGGTCTGTTTAGCCATAGTGCTAACCTTGACGCAAGATAGGTGCACGGTTTGCGTCAAACGTAGCGTAGGCTCAGAAATCGTTTTGGATGCACCCGATGGATCTCCTATGTGACTTTGGTCATGTGGAATCTCGTTTCAATCCATTTGGTGACAGTGGCAGTGTTAGTGCAAGTTACGTGCACGGTTTGCGCTAAACGTACCATAGGCACAGAAATCGTGTTGGACGCACCCGATGGTACTCCTAGGTGACGAGGCTGAAGTGGATGCTCGTTTTGGTCTGTTTGGGGATAGTGCTAACCTTGATGCGAGATTGGTGCACGATTTGCGTCGAACGTACCATAGGCTCGGAAATCATTTTGGACGCGCTCGATGGTACTCCTAGGTGATAAAGGCTCAAGTGGATGCTCGTTTTGGTCTGTTTAGCCATAGTGCTAACCTTGACGCAAGATAGGTGCACGGTTTGCGTCGAACGTAGCGTAGGCTCAGAAATCATTTTGGATGCACCCGATGGATCTCCTATGTGACTTTGGTCATGTGGAATCTCGTTTCAATCCATTTGGTGACAGTGGCAGTGTTAGTGCAAGTTACGTGCACGGTTTGCGCTAAACGTACCATAGGCACAGAAATCGTGTTGGACGCACCCGATAGTACTCCTAGGTGACGAGGCTCAAGTGGATGCTCGTTTTGGTCTATTTGGGGATAGTGCTAACCTTGATGCGAGATTGGTGCACGATTTGCGTCGAACGTACCATAGGCTCGGAAATCATTTTGGACGCGCTCGATGGTACTCCTTGGTAATAAGGCTCAAGTGGATGCTCGTTTTGGTCTGTTTAGCCATAGTGCTAACGTTGACGCAAGATAGGTACACGGTTTGCGCGAATGTAGCATAGGCTCAGAAATCGATTTGGATGCACCCGATGGATCTCCTATGTGACTTTGGTCATGTGGAATCTCGTTTCAATCCATTTGGTGACAGTGGCAGTGTTAGTGCAAGTTACGTGCACGGTTTGCGCTAAACGTACCATAGGCACAGAAATCGTGTTGGACGCACCCGATGGTACTCCTAGGTGACGAGGCTCAAGTGGATGCTCGTTTTGGTCTATTTGGGGATAGTGCTAACCTTGATGCGAGATTGGTGCACGATTTGCGTCGAACGTACCATAGGCTCGGAAATCATTTTGGACGCGCTCGATGGAACTCCTAGGTAATAAGGCTCAAGTGGATGCTCGTTTTGGTCTGTTTAGCCATAGTGCTAACGTTGACGCAAGATAGGTACACGGTTTGCGTGAATGTAGCATAGGCTCAGAAATCAATTTGGATGCACCCGATGGATCTCCTATGTGACTTTGGTCATGTGGAATCTCGTTTCAATCCATTTGGTGACAGTGGCAGTGTTAGTGCAAGTTACGTGCACTGTTTGTGCTAAACGTACCATAGGCACAGAAATCGTGTTGGACGCACCTGATGGTACTCCTAGGTGACGAGGCTCAAGTGGATGCTCGTTTTGGTCTGTTTGGGGATAGTGCTAACCTTGATGCGAGATTGGTGCACGATTTGCGTCGAACGTACCATAGGCTCGGAAATCATTTTGGACGCGCTCGATGGTACTCCTAGGTGATAAAGGCTCAAGTGGATGCTCGTTTTGGTCTGTTTAGCCATAGTGCTAAACTTGACGCAAGATAGGTGCACGGTTTGCGTCAAACGTAGCGTAGGCTCAGAAATCGTTTTGGATGCACCCGATGGATCTCCTATGTGACTTTGGTCATGTGGAATCTCGTTTCAATCCATTTGGTGACAGTGGCAGTGTTAGTGCAAGTTACGTGCACGGTTTGCGCTAAACGTACCATAGGCACAGAAATCGTGTTGGACGCACCCGATGGTACTCCTAGGTGACGAGGCTGAAGTGGATGCTCGTTTTGGTCTGTTTGGGGATAGTGCTAACCTTGATGCGAGATTGGTGCACGATTTGCGTCGAACGTACCATAGGCTCGGAAATCATTTTGGACGCGCTCGATGGTACTCCTAGGTGATAAAGGCTCAAGTGGATGCTCGTTTTGGTCTGTTTAGCCATAGTGCTAACCTTGACGCAAGATAGGTGCACGGTTTGCGTCGAACGTAGCGTAGGCTCAGAAATCGTTTTGGATGCACCCGATGGATCTCCTATGTGACTTTGGTCATGTGGAATCTCGTTTCAATCCATTTGGTGACAGTGGCAGTGTTAGTGCAAGTTACGTGCACGGTTTGCGCTAAACGTACCATAGGCACAGAAATCGTGTTGGACGCACCCGATGGTACTCCTAGGTGACGAGGCTCAAGTGGATGCTCGTTTTGGTCTGTTTGGGGATAGTGCTAACCTTGATGCGAGATTGGTGCACGATTTGCGTCGAACGTACCACAGGCTCGGAAATCATTTTGGACGCGCTCGATGGTACTCCTAGGTGATAAAGGCTCAAGTGGATGCTCGTTTTGGTCTGTTTAGCCATAGTGCTAACCTTGACGCAAGATAGGTGCACAGATTGCGTCAAACGTAGCGTAGGCTCAGAAATCGTTTAGGATGCACCCGATGGATCTCCTATGTGACTTTGGTCATGTGCAATCTCGTTTCAATCCATTTGGTGACAGTGGCAGTGTTAGTGCAAGTTACGTGCACGGTTTGCGCTAAACGTACCATAGGCACAGAAATCGTGTTGGACGCACCCGATGGTACTCCTAGGTGACGAGGCTCAAGTGGATGCTCGTTTTGGTCTATTTGGGGATAGTGCTAACCTTGATGCGAGATTGGTGCACGATTTGCGTCGAACGTACCATAGGCTCGAAAATCATTTTGGACGCGCTCGATGGTACTCCTAGGTAATAAGGCTCAAGTGGATGCTCGTTTTGGTCTGTTTAGCCATAGTGCTAACGTTGACGCAAGATAGGTACAAGGTTTGCGCGAATGTAGCATAGGCTCAGAAATCGATTTGGATGCACCCGATGGATCTCCTATGTGACTTTGGTCATGTGGAATCTCGTTTCAATCCATTTGGTGACAGTGGCAGTGTTAGTGCAAGTTACGTGCACGGTTTGTGCTAAACGTACCATAGGCACAGAAATCGTGTTGGACGCACCTGATGGTACTCCTAGGTGACGAGGCTCAAGTGGATGCTCGTTTTGGTCTGTTTGGGGATAGTGCTAACCTTGATGCGAGATTGGTGCACGATTTGCGTCGAACGTACCATAGGCTCGGAAATCATTTTGGACGCGCTCGATGGTACTCCTAGGTGATAAAGGCTCAAGTGGATGCTCGTTTTGGTCTGTTTAGCCATAGTGCTAACCTTGACGCAAGATAGGTGCACGGTTTGCGTCGAACGTAGCGTAGGCTCAGAAATCGTTTTGGATGCACCCGATGGATCTCCTATGTGACTTTGGTCATGTGGAATCTCGTTTCAATCCATTTGGTGACAGTTGCAGTGTTAGTGCAAGTTACGTGCACGGTTTGCGCTAAACGTACCATAGGCACAGAAATCGTGTTGGACACACCCGATGGTACTCCTAGGTAACGAGGCTCAAGTGGATGCTCGTTTTGGTCTGTTTGGGGATAGTGCTAACCTTGATGCGAGATTGGTGCACGATTTGCGTCGAACGTACCATAGGCTCGGAAATCATTTTGGACGCGCTCGATGGTACTCCTAGGTGATAAAGGCTCAAGTGGATGCTCGTTTTGGTCTGTTTAGCCATAGTGCTAACCTTGACGCAAGATAGGTGCACAGATTGCGTCAAACGTAGCGTAGGCTCAGAAATCGTTTTGGATGCACCCGATGGATCTCCTATGTGACTTTGGTCATGTGGAATCTCGTTTCAATCCATTTGGTGACAGTGGCAGTGTTAGTGCAAGTTACGTGCACGGTTTGCGCTAAACGTACCATAGGCACAGAAATCGTGTTGGACGCACCCGATGGTACTCCTAGGTGACGAGGCTCAAGTGGATGCTCGTTTTGGTCTATTTGGGGATAGTGCTAACCTTGATGCGAGATTGGTGCACGATTTGCGTCGAACGTACCATAGGCTCGGAAATCATTTTGGACGCGCTCGATGGTACTCCTAGGTAATAAGGCTCAAGTGGATGCTCGTTTTGGTCTGTTTAGCCATAGTGCTAACGTTGACGCAAGATAGGTACACGGTTTGCGTGAATGTAGCATAGGCTCAGAAATCGATTTGGATGCACCCGATGGATCTCCTATGTGACTTTGGTCATGTGGAATCTCGTTTCAATCCATTTGGTGACAGTGGCAGTGTTAGTGCAAGTTACGTGCACGGTTTGCGCTAAACGTACCATAGGCACAGAAATCGTGTTGGACGCACCTGATGGTACTCCTAGGTGACGAGGCTCAAGTGGATGCTCGTTTTGGTCTGTTTGGGTATAGTGCTAACCTTGATGCGAGATTGGTGCACGATTTGCGTCGAACGTACCATAGGCTCGGAAATCATTTTGGACGCGCTCGATGGTACTCCTAGGTGATAAAGGCTCAAGTGGATGCTCGTTTTGGTCTATTTAGCCATAGTGCTAACCTTGACGCAAGATAGGTGCACGGTTTGCGTCGAACGTAGCGTAGGCTCAGAAATCGTTTTGGATGCACCCGATGGATCTCCTATGTGACTTTGGTCATGTGGAATCTCGTTTCAATCCATTTGGTGACAGTGGCAGTGTTAGTGCAAGTTACGTGCACGGTTTGTGCTAAACGTACCATAGGCACAGAAATCGTGTTGGACGCACCTGATGGTACTCCTAGGTGACGAGGCTCAAGTGGATGCTCGTTTTGGTCTGTTTGGGGATAGTGCTAACCTTGATGCGAGATTGGTGCACGATTTGCGTCGAACGTACCATAGGCTCGGAAATCATTTTGGACGCGCTCGATGGTACTCCTAGGTGATAAAGGCTCAAGTGGATGCTCGTTTTGGTCTGTTTAGCCATAGTGCTAACCTTGACGCAAGATAGGTGCACGGTTTGCGTCGAACGTAGCGTAGGCTCAGAAATCGTTTTGGATGCACCCGATGGATCTCCTATGTGACTTTGGTCATGTGGAATCTCGTTTCAATCCATTTGGTGACAGTTGCAGTGTTAGTGCAAGTTACGTGCACGGTTTGCGCTAAACGTACCATAGGCACAGAAATCGTGTTGGACACACCCGATGGTACTCCTAGGTAACGAGGCTCAAGTGGATGCTCGTTTTGGTCTGTTTGGGGATAGTGCTAACCTTGATGCGAGATTGGTGCACGATTTGCGTCGAACGTACCATAGGCTCGGAAATCATTTTGGACGCGCTCGATGGTACTCCTAGGTGATAAAGGCTCAAGTGGATGCTCGTTTTGGTCAGTTTAGCCATAGTGCTAACCTTGACGCAAGATAGGTGCACGGTTTGCGTCAAACGTAGCGTAGGCTCAGAAATCGTTTTGGATGCACCCGATGGATCTCCTATGTGACTTTGGTCATGTGGAATCTCGTTTCAATCCATTTGGTGACAGTGGCAGTGTTAGTGCAAGTTACGTGCATGGTTTGCGCTAAACGTACCATAGGCACAGAAATCGTGTTGGACGCACCCGATGGTACTCCTAGGTGACGAGGCTGAAGTGGATGCTCGTTTTGGTCTGTTTGGGGATAGTGCTAACCTTGATGCGAGATTGGTGCACGATTTGCGTCGAACGTACCATAGGCTCGGAAATCATTTTGGACGCGCTCGATGGTACTCCTAGGTGATAAAGGCTCAAGTGGATGCTCGTTTTGGTCTGTTTAGCCATAGTGCTAACCTTGACGCAAGATAGGTGCACAAATTGCGTCAAACGTAGCGTAGGCTCAGAAATCGTTTTGGATGCACCCGATGGATCTCCTATGTGACTTTGGTCATGTGGAATCTCGTTTCAATCCATTTGGTGACAGTGGCAGTGTTAGTGCAAGTTACGTGCACGGTTTGCGCTAAACGTACCATAGGCACAGAAATCGTGTTGGACGCACCCGATGGTACTCCTAGGTGACGAGGCTCAAGTGGATGCTCGTTTTGGTCTATTTGGGGATAGTGCTAACCTTGATGCGAGATTGGTGCACGATTTGCGTCGAACGTACCATAGGCTCGGAAATCATTTTGGACGCGCTCGATGGTACTCCTAGGTAATAAGGCTCAAGTGGATGCTCGTTTTGGTCTGTTTAGCCATAGTGCTAACGTTGACGCAAGATAGGTACACGGTTTGCGCGAATGTAGCATAGGCTCAGAAATCGATTTGGATGCACCCGATGGATCTCCTATGTGACTTTGGTCATGTGGAATCTCGTTTCAATCCATTTGGTGACAGTGGCAGTGTTAGTGCAAGTTACGTGCACGGTTTGCGCTAAACGTACCATAGGCACAGAAATCGTGTTGGACGCACCTGATGGTACTCCTAGGTGACGAGGCTCAAGTGGATGCTCGTTTTGGTCTGTTTGGGTATAGTGCTAACCTTGATGCGAGATTGGTGCACGATTTGCGTCGAACGTACCATAGGCTCGGAAATCATTTTGGACGCGCTCGATGGTACTCCTAGGTGATAAAGGCTCAAGTGGATGCTCGTTTTGGTCTATTTAGCCATAGTGCTAACCTTGACGCAAGATAGGTGCACGGTTTGCGTCGAACGTAGCGTAGGCTCAGAAATCGTTTTGGATGCACCCGATGGATCTCCTATGTGACTTTGGTCATGTGGAATCTCGTTTCAATCCATTTGGTGACAGTGGCAGTGTTAGTGCAAGTTACGTGCACGGTTTGCGCTAAACGTACCATAGGCACAGAAATCGTGTTGGACGCACCCGATGGTACTCCTAGGTAACGAGGCTCAAGTGGATGCTCGTTTTGGTCTGTTTGGGGATAGTGCTAACCTTGATGCGAGATTGGTGCACGATTTGCGTCGAACGTACCATAGGCTCGGAAATCATTTTGGACGCGCTCGATGGTACTCCTAGGTGATAAAGGCTCAAGTGGATGCTCGTTTTGGTCTGTTTAGCCATAGTGCTAACCTTGACGCAAGATAGGTGCACGGTTTGCGTCAAACGTAGCGTAGGCTCAGAAATCGTTTTGGATGCACCCGATGGATCTCCTATGTGACTTTGGTCATGTGGAATCTCGTTTCAATCCATTTGGTGACAGTGGCAGTGTTAGTGCAAGTTACGTGCACGGTTTGCGCTAAACGTACCATAGGCACAGAAATCGTGTTGGACGCACCCGATGGTACTCCTAGGTGACGAGGCTGAAGTGGATGCTCGTTTTGGTCTGTTTGGGGATAGTGCTAACCTTGATGCGAGATTGGTGCACGATTTGCGTCGAACGTACCATAGGCTCGGAAATCATTTTGGACGCGCTCGATGGTACTCCTAGGTGATAAAGGCTCAAGTGGATGCTCGTTTTGGTCTGTTTAGCCATAGTGCTAACCTTGACGCAAGATAGGTGCACGGTTTGCGTCGAACGTAGCGTAGGCTCAGAAATCGTTTAGGATGCACCCGATGGATCTCCTATGTGACTTTGGTCATGTGGAATCTCGTTTCAATCCATTTGGTGACAGTGGCAGTGTTAGTGCAAGTTACGTGCACGGTTTGCGCTAAACGTACCATAGGCACAGAAATCGTGTTGGACGCACCCGATGGTACTCCTAGGTGACGAGGCTCAAGTGGATGCTCGTTTTGGTCTGTTTGGGGATAGTGCTAACCTTGATGCGAGATTGGTGCACGATTTGCGTCGAACGTACCATAGGCTCGGAAATCATTTTGGACGCGCTCGATGGTACTCCTAGGTAATAAGGCTCAAGTGGATGCTCGTTTTGGTCTGTTTAGCCATAGTGCTAACGTTGACGCAAGATAGGTACACGGTTTGCGCGAATGTAGCATAGGCTCAGAAATCGATTTGGATGCACCCGATGGATCTCCTATGTGACTTTGGTCATGTGGAATCTCGTTTCAATCCATTTGGTGACAGTGGCAGTGTTAGTGCAAGTTACGTGCACGGTTTGCGCTAAACGTACCATAGGCACAGAAATCGTGTTGGACGCACCTGATGGTACTCCTAGGTGACGAGGCTCAAGTGGATGCTCGTTTTGGTCTGTTTGGGTATAGTGCTAACCTTGATGCGAGATTGGTGCACGATTTGCGTCGAACGTACCATAGGCTCGGAAATCATTTTGGACGCGCTCGATGGTACTCCTAGGTGATAAAGGCTCAAGTGGATGCTCGTTTTGGTCTATTTAGCCATAGTGCTAACCTTGACGCAAGATAGGTGCACGGTTTGCGTCGAACGTAGCGTAGGCTCAGAAATCGTTTTGGATGCACCCGATGGATCTCCTATGTGACTTTGGTCATGTGGAATCTCGTTTCAATCCATTTGGTGACAGTGGCAGTGTTAGTGCAAGTTACGTGCACGGTTTGCGCTAAACGTACCATAGGCACAGAAATCGTGTTGGACGCACCCGATGGTACTCCTAGGTAACGAGGCTCAAGTGGATGCTCGTTTTGGTCTGTTTGGGGATAGTGCTAACCTTGATGCGAGATTGGTGCACGATTTGCGTCGAACGTACCATAGGCTCGGAAATCATTTTGGACGCGCTCGATGGTACTCCTAGGTGATAAAGGCTCAAGTGGATGCTCGTTTTGGTCTGTTTAGCCATAGTGCTAACCTTGACGCAAGATAGGTGCACGGTTTGCGTCGAACGTAGCGTAGGCTCAGAAATCGTTTTGGATGCACCCGATGGATCTCCTATGTGACTTTGGTCATGTGGAATCTCGTTTCAATCCATTTGGTGACAGTGGCAGTGTTAGTGCAAGTTACGTGCACGGTTTGCGCTAAACGTACCATAGGCACAGAAATCGTGTTGGACGCACCCGATGGTACTCCTAGGTGACGAGGCTGAAGTGGATGCTCGTTTTGGTCTGTTTGGGGATAGTGCTAACCTTGATGCGAGATTGGTGCACGATTTGCGTCGAACGTACCATAGGCTCGGAAATCATTTTGGACGCGCTCGATGGTACTCCTCGGTGATAAAGGCTCAAGTGGATGCTCGTTTTGGTCTGTTTAGCCATAGTGCTAACCTTGACGCAAGATAGGTGCACGGTTTGCGTCGAACGTAGCGTAGGCTCAGAAATCGTTTTGGATGCACCCGATGGATCTCCTATGTGACTTTGGTCATGTGGAATCTCGTTTCAATCCATTTGGTGACAGTGGCAGTGTTAGTGCAAGTTACGTGCACGGTTTGCGCTAAACGTACCATAGGCACAGAAATCGTGTTGGACGCACCCGATGGTACTCCTAGGTGACGAGGCTCAAGTGGATGCTCGTTTTGGTCTGTTTGGGGATAGTGCTAACCTTGATGCGAGATTGGTGCACGATTTGCGTCGAACGTACCATAGGCTCGGAAATCATTTTGGACGCGCTCGATGGTACTCCTAGGTGATAAAGGCTCAAGTGGATGCTCGTTTTGGTCTGTTTAGCCATAGTGCTAACCTTGACGCAAGATAGGTGCACAGATTGCGTCAAACGTAGCGTAGGCTCAGAAATCGTTTTGGATGCACCCGATGGATCTCCTATGTGACTTTGGTCATGTGGAATCTCGTTTCAATCCATTTGGTGACAGTGGCAGTGTTAGTGCAAGTTACGTGCACGGTTTGCGCTAAACGTACCATAGGCACAGAAATCGTGTCGGACGCACCTGATGGTACTCCTAGGTGACGAGGCTCAAGTGGATGCTCGTTTTGGTCTGTTTGGGGATAGTGCTAACCTTGATGCGAGATTGGTGCACGATTTGCGTCGAACGTACCATAGGCTCGGAAATCATTTTGGACGCGCTCGATAGTACTCCTAGGTGATAAAGGCTCAAGTGGATGCTCGTTTTGGTCTGTTTAGCCATAGTGCTAACCTTGACGCAAGATAGGTGCACGGTTTGCGTCGAACGTAGCGTAGGCTCAGAAATCGTTTTGGATGCACCCGATGGATCTCCTATGTGACTTTGGTCATGTGGAATCTTGTTTCAATCCATTTGGTGACAGTTGCAGTGTTAGTGCAAGTTACGTGCACGGTTTGCGCTAAACGTACCATAGGCACAGAAAATCGTGTTGGACGCACCCGATGGTACTCCTAGGTAACGAGGCTCAAGTGGATGCTCGTTTTGGTCTGTTTGGGGATAGTGCTAACCTTGATGCGAGATTGGTGCACGATTTGCGTCGAACGTACCATAGGCTCGGAAATCATTTTGTACGCGCTCGATGGTACTCCTAGGTGATAAAGCCTCAAGTGGATGCTCGTTTTGGTCTGTTTAGCCATAGTGCTAACCTTGACGCAAGATAGGTGCACGGTTTGCGTCAAACGTAGCGTAGGCTCAAAAATCATTTTGGATGCACCCGATGGATCTCCTATGTGACTTTGGTCATGTGGAATCTCGTTTCAATCCATTTGGTGACAGTGGCAGTGTTAGTGCAAGTTACGTGCACGGTTTGCGCTAAACGTACCATAGGCACAGAAATCGTGTTGGACGCACCCGATGGTACTCCTAGGTGACGAGGCTGAAGTGGATGCTCGTTTTGGTCTGTTTGGGGATAGTGCTAACCTTGATGCGAGATTGGTGCACGATTTGCGTCGAACGTACCATAGGCTGGAAATCATTTTGGACGCGCTCGATGGTACTCCTAGGTGATAAAGGCTCAAGTGGATGCTCGTTTTGGCCTGTTTAGCCATAGTGCTAACCTTGACGCAAGATAGGTGCACGGTTTGCGTCAAACGTAGCGTAGGCTCAGAAATCATTTTGGATGCACCCGATGGATCTCCTATGTGACTTTGGTCATGTGGAATCTCGTTTCAATCCATTTGGTGACAGTGGCAGTGTTAGTGCAAGTTACGTGCACGGTTTGCGCTAAACGTACCATAGGCACATAAATCGTGTTGGACGCACCCGATGGTACTCCTAGGTGACGAGGCTCAAGTGGATGCTCGTTTTGGTCTGTTTGGGGATAGTGCTAACCTTGATGCGAGATTGGTGCACGATTTGCGTCGAACGTACCATAGGCTCGGAAATCATTTTGGACGCGCTCGATGGTACTCCTAGGTAATAAGGCTCAAGTGGATGCTCGTTTTGGTCTGTTTAGCCATAGTGCTAACGTTGACGCAAGATAGGTACACGGTTTGCGCGAATGTAGCATAGGCTCAGAAATCGATTTGGATGCACCCGATGGATCTCCTATGTGACTTTGGTCATGTGGAATCTCGTTTCAATCCATTTGGTGACAGTGGCAGTGTTAGTGCAAGTTACGTGCACGGTTTGCGCTAAACGTACCATAGGCACAGAAATCGTGTTGGACGCACCTGATGGTACTCCTAGGTGACGAGGCTCAAGTGGATGCTCGTTTTGGTCTGTTTGGGGATAGTGCTAACCTTGATGCGAGATTGGTGCACGATTTGCGTCGAACGTACCATAGGCTCGGAAATCATTTTGGACGCGCTCGATGGTACTCCTAGGTGATAAAGGCTCAAGTGGATGCTCGTTTTGGTCTGTTTAGCCATAGTGCTAACGTTGACGCAAGATAGGTGCACGGTTTGCGTCGAACGTAGCGTAGGCTCAGAAATCGTTTTGGATGCACCCGATGGATCTCCTATGTGACTTTGGTCATGTGGAATCTCGTTTCAATCCATTTGGTGACAGTGGCAGTGTTAGTGCAAGTTACGTGCACGGTTTGCGCTAAACGTACCATAGGCACATAAATCGTGTTGGACGCACCCGATGGTACTCCTAGGTGACGAGGCTGAAGTGGATGCTCGTTTTGGTCTGTTTGGGGATAGTGCTAACCTTGATGCGAGATTAGTGCACGATTTGCGTCGAACGTACCATAGGCTCGGAAATCATTTTGGACGCGCTCGATGGTACTCCTAGGTGATAAAGGCTCAAGTGGATGCTCGTTTTGGTCTGTTTAGCCATAGTGCTAACCTTGACGCAAGATAGGTGCACGGTTTGCGTCGAACATAGCGTAGGCTCAGAAATCGTTTTGGATGCACCCGATGGATCTCCTATGTGACTTTGGTCATGTGGAATCTCGTTTCAATCCATTTGGTGACAGTGGCAGTGTTAGTGCAAGTTACGTGCATGGTTTGCGCTAAACGTACCATAGGCACAGAAATCGTGTTGGACGCACCCGATGGTACTCCTAGGTGACGAGGCTCAAGTGGATGCTCGTTTTGGTCTGTTTGGGGATAGTGCTAACCTTGATGCGAGATTGGTGCACGATTTGCGTCGAACGTACCATAGGCTCGGAAATCATTTTGGACGCGCTCGATGGTACTCCTAGGTGATAAAGGCTCAAGTGGATGCTCGTTTTGGTCTGTTTAGCCATAGTGCTAACCTTGACGCAAGATAGGTGCACAGATTGCGTCAAACGTAGCGTAGGCTCAGAAATCGTTTTGGATGCACCCGATGGATCTCCTATGTGACTTTGGTCATGTGGAATCTCGTTTCAATCCATTTGGTGACAGTGGCAGTGTTAGTGCAAGTTACGTGCACGGTTTGCGCTATACGTACCATAGGCACAGAAATCGTGTTGGACGCACCCGATGGTACTCCTAGGTGACGAGGCTCAAGTGGATGCTCGTTTTGGTCTGTTTAGCCATAGTGCTAACCTTGACGCAAGATAGGTGCACGGTTTGCGTCAAACGTAGCGTAGGCTCAAAAATCATTTTGGATGCACCCGATGGATCTCCTATGTGACTTTGGTCATGTGGAATCTCGTTTCAATCCATTTGGTGACAGTGGCAGTGTTAGTGCAAGTTACGTGCACGGTTTGCGCTAAACGTACCATAGGCACAGAAATCATGTTGGACGCACCCGATGGTACTCCTAGGTGACGAGGCTGAAGTGGATGCTCGTTTTGGTCTGTTTGGGGATAGTGCTAACCTTGATGCGAGATTGGTGCACGATTTGCGTCGAACGTACCATAGGCTGGAAATCATTTTGGACGCGCTCGATGGTACTCCTAGGTGATAAAGGCTCAAGTGGATGCTCGTTTTGGCCTGTTTAGCCATAGTGCTAACCTTGACGCAAGATAGGTGCACGGTTTGCGTCAAACGTAGCGTAGGCTCAGAAATCATTTTGGATGCACCCGATGGATCTCCTATGTGACTTTGGTCATGTGGAATCTCGTTTCAATCCATTTGGTGACAGTGGCAGTGTTAGTGCAAGTTACGTGCACGGTTTGCGCTAAACGTACCATAGGCACATAAATCGTGTTGGACGCACCCGATGGTACTCCTAGGTGACGAGGCTCAAGTGGATGCTCGTTTTGGTCTGTTTGGGGATAGTGCTAACCTTGATGCGAGATTGGTGCACGATTTGCGTCGAACGTACCATAGGCTCGGAAATCATTTTGGACGCGCTCGATGGTACTCCTAGGTAATAAGGCTCAAGTGGATGCTCGTTTTGGTCTGTTTAGCCATAGTGCTAACGTTGACGCAAGATAGGTACACGGTTTGCGCGAATGTAGCATAGGCTCAGAAATCGATTTGGATGCACCCGATGGATCTCCTATGTGACTTTGGTCATGTGGAATCTCGTTTCAATCCATTTGGTGACAGTGGCAGTGTTAGTGCAAGTTACGTGCACGGTTTGCGCTAAACGTACCATAGGCACAGAAATCGTGTTGGACGCACCTGATGGTACTCCTAGGTGACGAGGCTCAAGTGGATGCTCGTTTTGGTCTGTTTGGGGATAGTGCTAACCTTGATGCGAGATTGGTGCACGATTTGCGTCGAACGTACCATAGGCTTGGAAATCATTTTGGACGCGCTCGATGGTACTCCTAGGTGATAAAGGCTCAAGTGGATGCTCGTTTTGGTCTGTTTAGCCATAGTGCTAACGTTGACGCAAGATAGGTGCACGGTTTGCGTCGAACGTAGCGTAAGCTCAGAAATCGTTTTGGATGCACCCGATGGATCTCCTATGTGACTTTGGTCATGTGGAATCTCGTTTCAATCCATTTGGTGACAGTGGCAGTGTTAGTGCAAGTTACGTGCACGGTTTGCGCTAAACGTACCATAGGCACAGAAATCGTGTTGGACGCACCCGATGGTACTCCTAGGTGACGAGGCTGAAGTGGATGCTCGTTTTGGTCTGTTTGGGGATAGTGCTAACCTTGATGCGAGATTGGTGCACGATTTGCGTCGAACGTACCATAGGCTCGGAAATCATTTTGGACGCGCTCGATGGTACTCCTAGGTGATAAAGGCTCAAGTGGATGCTCGTTTTGGTCTGTTTAGCCATAGTGCTAACCTTGACGCAAGATAGGTGCACGGTTTGCGTCGAACATAGCGTAGGCTCAGAAATCGTTTTGGATGCACCCTATGGATCTCCTATGTGACTTTGGTCATGTGGAATCTCGTTTCAATCCATTTGGTGACAGTGGCAGTGTTAGTGCAAGTTACGTGCACGGTTTGCGCTAAACGTACCATAGGCACAGAAATCGTGTTGGACGCACCCGATGGTACTCCTAGGTGACGAGGCTCAAGTGGATGCTCGTTTTGGTCTGTTTGGGGATAGTGCTAACCTTGATGCGAGATTGGTGCACGATTTGCGTCGAATGTACCATAGGCTCGGAAATCATTTTGGACGCGCTCGATGGTACTCCTAGGTGATAAAGGCTCAAGTGGATGCTCGTTTTGGTCTGTTTAGCCATAGTGCTAACCTTGACGCAAGATAGGTGCACAGATTGCGTCAAACGTAGCGTAGGCTCAGAAATCGTTTTGGATGCACCCGATGGATCTCCTATGTGACTTTGGTCATGTGGAATCTCGTTTCAATCCATTTGGTGACAGTGGCAGTGTTAGTGCAAGTTACGTGCACGGTTTGCGCTATACGTACCATAGGCACAGAAATCGTGTTGGACGCACCCGATGGTACTCCTAGGTGACGAGGCTCAAGTGGATGCTCGTTTTGGTCTATTTGGGGATAGTGCTAACCTTGATGCGAGATTGGTGCACGATTTGCGTCGAACGTACCATAGGCTCGGAAATCATTTTGGACGCACTCGATGGTACTCCTAGGTAATAAGGCTCAAGTGGATGCTCGTTTTGGTCTGTTTAGCCATAGTGCTAACGTTGATGCAAGATAGGTACACGGTTTGCGCGAATGTAGCATAGGCTCAGAAATCGATTTGGATGCACCCGATGGATCTCCTATGTGACTTTGGTCATGTGGAATCTCGTTTCAATCCATTTGGTGACAGTGGCAGTGTTAGTGCAAGTTACGTGCACGGTTTGTGCTAAACGTACCATAGGCACAGAAATCGTGTCGGACGCACCTGATGGTACTCCTAGGTGACGAGGCTCAAGTGGATGCTCGTTTTGGTCTGTTTGGGGATAGTGCTAACCTTGATGCGAGATTGGTGCATGATTTGCGTCGAACGTACCATAGGCTCGGAAATCATTTTGGACGCACTCGATGGTACTCCTAGGTGATAAAGGCTCAAGTGGATGCTCGTTTTGGTCTGTTTAGCCATAGTGCTAACCTTGACGCAAGATAGGTGCACGGTTTGCGTCGAACGTAGCGTAGGCTCAGAAATCGTTTTGGATGCACCCGATGGATCTCCTATGTGACTTTGGTCATGTGGAATCTCGTTTCAATCCATTTGGTGACAGTGGCAGTGTTAGTGCAAGTTACGTGCACGGTTTGCGCTAAACGTACCATAGGCACATAAATCGTGTTGGACGCACCCGATGGTACTCCTAGGTGACGAGGCTGAAGTGGATGCTCGTTTTGGTCTGTTTGGGGATAGTGCTAACCTTGATGCGAGATTAGTGCACGATTTGCGTCGAACGTACCATAGGCTCGGAAATCATTTTGGACGCGCTCGATGGTACTCCTAGGTGATAAAGGCTCAAGTGGATGCTCGTTTTGGTCTGTTTAGCCATAGTGCTAACCTTGACGCAAGATAGGTGCACGGTTTGCGTCGAACATAGCGTAGGCTCAGAAATCATTTTGGATGCACCCGATGGATCTCCTATGTGACTTTGGTCATGTGGAATCTCGTTTCAATCCATTTGGTGACAGTGGCAGTGTTAGTGCAAGTTACGTGCATGGTTTGCGCTAAACGTACCATAGGCACAGAAATCGTGTTGGACGCACCCGATGGTACTCCTAGGTGACGAGGCTCAAGTGGATGCTCGTTTTGGTCTGTTTGGGGATAGTGCTAACCTTGATGCGAGATTGGTGCACGATTTGCGTCGAACGTACCATAGGCTCGGAAATCATTTTGGACGCGCTCGATGGTACTCCTAGGTGATAAAGGCTCAAGTGGATGCTCGTTTTGGTCTGTTTAGCCATAGTGCTAACCTTGACGCAAGATAGGTGCACAGATTGCGTCAAACGTAGCGTAGGCTCAGAAATCGTTTTGGATGCACCCGATGGATCTCCTATGTGACTTTGGTCATGTGGAATCTCGTTTCAATCCATTTGGTGACAGTGGCAGTGTTAGTGCAAGTTACGTGCACGGTTTGCGCTATACGTACCATAGGCACAGAAATCGTGTTGGACGCACCCGATGGTACTCCTAGGTGACGAGGCTCAAGTGGATGCTCGTTTTGGTCTGTTTAGCCATAGTGCTAACCTTGACGCAAGATAGGTGCACGGTTTGCGTCAAACGTAGCGTAGGCTCAAAAATCATTTTGGATGCACCCGATGGATCTCCTATGTGACTTTGGTCATGTGGAATCTCGTTTCAATCCATTTGGTGACAGTGGCAGTGTTAGTGCAAGTTACGTGCACGGTTTGCGCTAAACGTACCATAGGCACAGAAATCATGTTGGACGCACCCGATGGTACTCCTAGGTGACGAGGCTGAAGTGGATGCTCGTTTTGGTCTGTTTGGGGATAGTGCTAACCTTGATGCGAGATTGGTGCACGATTTGCGTCGAACGTACCATAGGCTGGAAATCATTTTGGACGCGCTCGATGGTACTCCTAGGTGATAAAGGCTCAAGTGGATGCTCGTTTTGGCCTGTTTAGCCATAGTGCTAACCTTGACGCAAGATAGGTGCACGGTTTGCGTCAAACGTAGCGTAGGCTCAGAAATCATTTTGGATGCACCCGATGGATCTCCTATGTGACTTTGGTCATGTGGAATCTCGTTTCAATCCATTTGGTGACAGTGGCAGTGTTAGTGCAAGTTACGTGCACGGTTTGCGCTAAACGTACCATAGGCACATAAATCGTGTTGGACGCACCCGATGGTACTCCTAGGTGACGAGGCTCAAGTGGATGCTCGTTTTGGTCTGTTTGGGGATAGTGCTAACCTTGATGCGAGATTGGTGCACGATTTGCGTCGAACGTACCATAGGCTCGGAAATCATTTTGGACGCGCTCGATGGTACTCCTAGGTAATAAGGCTCAAGTGGATGCTCGTTTTGGTCTGTTTAGCCATAGTGCTAACGTTGACGCAAGATAGGTACACGGTTTGCGCGAATGTAGCATAGGCTCAGAAATCGATTTGGATGCACCCGATGGATCTCCTATGTGACTTTGGTCATGTGGAATCTCGTTTCAATCCATTTGGTGACAGTGGCAGTGTTAGTGCAAGTTACGTGCACGGTTTGCGCTAAACGTACCATAGGCACAGAAATCGTGTTGGACGCACCTGATGGTACTCCTAGGTGACGAGGCTCAAGTGGATGCTCGTTTTGGTCTGTTTGGGGATAGTGCTAACCTTGATGCGAGATTGGTGCACGATTTGCGTCGAACGTACCATAGGCTTGGAAATCATTTTGGACGCGCTCGATGGTACTCCTAGGTGATAAAGGCTCAAGTGGATGCTCGTTTTGGTCTGTTTAGCCATAGTGCTAACGTTGACGCAAGATAGGTGCACGGTTTGCGTCGAACGTAGCGTAAGCTCAGAAATCGTTTTGGATGCACCCGATGGATCTCCTATGTGACTTTGGTCATGTGGAATCTCGTTTCAATCCATTTGGTGACAGTGGCAGTGTTAGTGCAAGTTACGTGCACGGTTTGCGCTAAACGTACCATAGGCACAGAAATCGTGTTGGACGCACCCGATGGTACTCCTAGGTGACGAGGCTGAAGTGGATGCTCGTTTTGGTCTGTTTGGGGATAGTGCTAACCTTGATGCGAGATTGGTGCACGATATGCGTCGAACGTACCATAGGCTCGGAAATCATTTTGGACGCGCTCGATGGTACTCCTAGGTGATAAAGGCTCAAGTGGATGCTCGTTTTGGTCTGTTTAGCCATAGTGCTAACCTTGACGCAAGATAGGTGCACGGTTTGCGTCGAACATAGCGTAGGCTCAGAAATCGTTTTGGATGCACCCTATGGATCTCCTATGTGACTTTGGTCATGTGGAATCTCGTTTCAATCCATTTGGTGACAGTGGCAGTGTTAGTGCAAGTTACGTGCACGGTTTGCGCTAAACGTACCATAGGCACAGAAATCGTGTTGGACGCACCCGATGGTACTCCTAGGTGACGAGGCTCAAGTGGATGCTCGTTTTGGTCTGTTTGGGGATAGTGCTAACCTTGATGCGAGATTGGTGCACGATTTGCGTCGAACGTACCATAGGCTCGGAAATCATTTTGGACGCGCTCGATGGTACTCCTAGGTGATAAAGGCTCAAGTGGATGCTCGTTTTGGTCTGTTTAGCCATAGTGCTAACCTTGACGCAAGATAGGTGCACAGATTGCGTCAAACGTAGCGTAGGCTCAGAAATCGTTTTGGATGCACCCGATGGATCTCCTATGTGACTTTGGTCATGTGGAATCTCGTTTCAATCCATTTGGTGACAGTGGCAGTGTTAGTGCAAGTTACGTGCACGGTTTGCGCTATACGTACCATAGGCACAGAAATCGTGTTGGACGCACCCGATGGTACTCCTAGGTGACGAGGCTCAAGTGGATGCTCGTTTTGGTCTATTTGGGGATAGTGCTAACCTTGATGCGAGATTGGTGCACGATTTGCGTCGAACGTACCATTGGCTCGGAAATCATTTTGGACGCACTCGATGGTACTCCTAGGTAATAAGGCTCAAGTGGATGCTCGTTTTGGTCTGTTTAGCCATAGTGCTAACGTTGATGCAAGATAGGTACACGGTTTGCGCGAATGTAGCATAGGCTCAGAAATCGATTTGGATGCACCCGATGGATCTCCTATGTGACTTTGGTCATGTGGAATCTCGTTTCAATCCATTTGGTGACAGTGGCAGTGTTAGTGCAAGTTACGTGCACGGTTTGTGCTAAACGTACCATAGGCACAGAAATCGTGTCGGACGCACCTGATGGTACTCCTAGGTGACGAGGCTCAAGTGGATGCTCGTTTTGGTCTGTTTGGGGATAGTGCTAACCTTGATGCGAGATTGGTGCATGATTTGCGTCGAACGTACCATAGGCTCGGAAATCATTTTGGACGCGCTCGATGGTACTCCTAGGTGATAAAGGCTCAAGTGGATGCTCGTTTTGGTCTGTTTAGCCATAGTGCTAACCTTGACGCAAGATAGGTGCACGGTTTGCGTCGAACGTAGCGTAGGCTCAGAAATCGTTTTGGATGCACCCGATGGATCTCCTATGTGACTTTGGTCATGTGGAATCTCGTTTCAATCCATTTGGTGACAGTTGCAGTGTTAGTGCAAGTTACGTGCACGGTTTGCGCTAAACGTACCATAGGCAAAGAAATCGTGTTGGACGCACCCGATGGTACTCCTAGGTAACGAGGCTCAAGTGGATGCTCGTTTTGGTCTGTTTGGGGATAGTGCTAACCTTGATGCGAGATTGGTGCACGATTTGCGTCGAACGTACCATAGGCTCGGAAATCATTTTGGAAGCGCTCGATGGTACTCCTAGGTGATAAAGCCTCAAGTGGATGCTCGTTTTGGTCTGTTTAGCCATAGTGCTAACCTTGACGCAAGATAGGTGCACGGTTTGCGTCAAACGTAGCGTAGGCTCAGAAATCATTTTGGATGCACCCGATGGATCTCCTATGTGACTTTGGTCATGTGGAATCTCGTTTCAATCCATTTGGTGACAGTGGCAGTGTTAGTGCAAGTTACGTGCACGGTTTGCGCTAAACGTACCATAGGCACAGAAATCGTGTTGGACGCACCCGATGGTACTCCTAGGTGACGAGGCTGAAGTGGATGCTCGTTTTGGTCAGTTTGGGGATAGTGCTAACCTTGATGCGAGATTGGTGCACGATTTGCGTCGAACGTACCATAGGCTGGAAATCATTTTGGACGCGCTCGATGGTACTCCTAGGTGATAAAGGCTCAAGTGGATGCTCGTTTTGGTCTGTTTAGCCATAGTGCTAACCTTGACGCAAGATAGGTGCACGGTTTGCGTCAAACGTAGCGTAGGCTCAGAAATCATTTTGGATGCACCCGATGGATCTCCTATGTGACTTTGGTCATGTGGAATCTCGTTTCAATCCATTTGGTGACAGTGGCAGTGTTAGTGCAAGTTACGTGCACGGTTTGCGCTAAACGTACCATAGGCACAGAAATCGTGTTGGACGCACCCGATGGTACTCCTAGGTGACGAGGCTCAAGTGGATGCTCGTTTTGGTCTGTTTGGGGATAGTGCTAACCTTGATGCGAGATTGGTGCGCGATTTGCGTCGAACGTACCATAGGCTCGGAAATCATTTTGGACGCGCTCGATGGTACTCCTAGGTAATAAGGCTCAAGTGGATGCTCGTTTTGGTCTGTTTAGCCATAGTGCTAACGTTGACGCAAGATAGGTACACGGTTTGCGCGAATGTAGCATAGGCTCAGAAATCGATTTGGATGCACCCGATGGATCTCCTATGTGACTTTGGTCATGTGGAATCTCGTTTCAATCCATTTGGTGACAGTGGCAGTGTTAGTGCAAGTTACGTGCACGGTTTGCGCTAAACGTACCATAGGCACAGAAATCGTTTTGGACGCACCTGATGGTACTCCTAGGTGACGAGGCTCAAGTGGATGCTCGTTTTGGTCTGTTTGGGGATAGTGCTAACCTTGATGCGAGATTGGTGCACGATTTGCGTCGAACGTACCATAGGCTCGGAAATCATTTTGGACGCGCTCGATGGTACTCCTAGGTGAAAAAGGCTCAAGTGGATGCTCGTTTTGGTCTGTTTAGCCATAGTGCTAACGTTGACGCAAGATAGGTGCACGGTTTGCGTCGAACGTAGCGTAGGCTCAGAAATCGTTTTGGATGCACCCGATGGATCTCCTATGTGACTTTGGTCATGTGGAATCTCGTTTCAATCCATTTGGTGACAGTGGCAGTGTTAGTGCAAGTTACGTGCACGGTTTGCGCTAAACGTACCATAGGCACAGAAATCGTGTTGGACGCACCCGATGGTACTCCTAGGTAACGAGGCTCAAGTGGATGCTCGTTTTGGTCTGTTTGGGGATAGTGCTAACCTTGATGCGAGATTGGTGCACGATTTGCGTCGAACGTACCATAGGCTCGGAAATCATTTTGGACGCGCTCGATGGTACTCCTAGGTGATAAAGGCTCAAGTGGATGCTCGTTTTGGTCTGTTTAGCCATAGTGCTAACCTTGACGCAAGATAGGTGCACGGTTTGCGTCGAACGTAGCGTAGGCTCAGAAATCGTTTTGGATGCACCCGATGGATCTCCTATGTGACTTTGGTCATGTGGAATCTCGTTTCAATCCATTTGGTGACAGTGGCAGTGTTAGTGCAAGTTACGTGCACGGTTTGCGCTAAACGTACCATAGGCACAGAAATCGTGTTGGACGCACCCGATGGTACTCCTAGGTGACGAGGCTGAAGTGGATGCTCGTTTTGGTCTGTTTGGGGATAGTGCTAACCTTGATGCGAGATTGGTGCACGATTTGCGTCGAACGTTCCATAGGCTCGGAAATCATTTTGGACACGCTCGATGGTACTCCTAGGTAATAAGGCTCAAGTGGATGCTCGTTTTGGTCTGTTTAGCCATAGTGCTAACGTTGACGCAAGATAGGTACACGGTTTGCGCGAATGTAGCATAGGCTCAGAAATTGATTTGGATGCACCCGATGGATCTCCTATGTGACTTTGGTCATGTGGAATCTCGTTTCAATCCATTTGGTGACAGTGGCAGTGTTAGTGCAAGTTACGTGCACGGTTTGTGCTAAACGTACCATAGGCACAGAAATCGTGTTGGACGCACCTGATGGTACTCCTAGGTGACGAGCCTCAAGTGGATGCTCGTTTTGGTCTGTTTGGGGATAGTGCTAACCTTGATGCGAGATTGGTGCACGATTTGCGTCGAACGTACCATAGGCTCGGAAATCATTTTGGACGCGCTCGATGGTACTCCTAGGTGATAAAGGCTCAAGTGGATGCTCGTTTTGGTCTGTTTAGCCATAGTGCTAACGTTGACGCAAGATAGGTGCACGGTTTGCGTCGAACGTAGCGTAGGCTCAGAAATCGTTTTGGATGCACCCGATGGATCTCCTATGTGACTTTGGTCATGTGGAATCTCGTTTCAATCCATTTGGTGACAGTGGCAGTGTTAGTGCAAGTTACGTGCACGGTTTGCGCTAAACGTACCATAGGCACAGAAATCGTGTTGGACGCACCCGATGGTACTCCTAGGTAACGAGGCTCAAGTGGATGCTCGTTTTGGTCTGTTTGGGGATAGTGCTAACCTTGATGCGAGATTGGTGCACGATTTGCGTCGAACGTACCATAGGCTCGGAAATCATTTTGGACGCGCTCGATGGTACTCCTAGGTGAAAAAGGCTCAAGTGGATGCTCGTTTTGGTCTGTTTAGCCATAGTGCTAACCTTGACGCAAGATAGGTGCACGGTTTGCGTCGAACGTAGCGTAGGCTCAGAAATCATTTTGGATGCACCCGATGGATCTCCTATGTGACTTTGGTCATGTGGAATCTCGTTTCAATCCATTTGGTGACAGTGGCAGTGTTAGTGCGAGTTACGTGCACGGTTTGCGCTAAACGTACCATAGGCACAGAAATCGTGTTGGACGCACCCGATGGTACTCCTAGGTGACGAGGCTCAAGTGGATGCTCGTTTTGGTCTGTTTGGGGATAGTGCTAACCTTGATGCGAGATTGGTGCACGATTTGCGTCGAACGTACCATAGGCTCGGAAATCATTTTGGACGCGCTCGATGGTACTCCTAGGTGATAAAGGCTCAAGTGGATGCTCGTTTTGGTCTGTTTAGCCATAGTGCTAACCTTGACGCAAGATAGGTGCACGGTTTGCGTCGAACGTAGCGTAGGCTCAGAAATCGTTTTGGATGCACCCGATGGATCTCCTATGTGACTTTGGTCATGTGGAATCTCGTTTCAATCCATTTGGTGACAGTGGCAGTGTTAGTGCAAGTTACGTGCACGGTTTGCGCTAAACGTACCATAGGCACAGAAATCGTGTTGGACGCACCCGATGGTACTCCTAGGTGACGAGGCTGAAGTGGATGCTCGTTTTGGTCTGTTTGGGGATAGTGCTAACCTTGATGCGAGATTGGTGCACGATTTGCGTCGAACGTACCATAGGCTCGGAAATCATTTTGGACGCGCTCGATGGTACTCCTAGGTGATAAAGGCTCAAGTGGATGCTCGTTTTGGTCTGTTTAGCCATAGTGCTAACCTTGACGCAAGATAGGTGCACGGTTTGCGTCGAACGTAGCGTAGGCTCAGAAATCGTTTTGGATGCACCCGATGGATCTCCTATTGACTTTGGTCATGTGGAATCTCGTTTCAATCCATTTGGTGACAGTGGCAGTGTTAGTGCAAGTTACGTGCACGGTTTGCGCTAAACGTACCATAGGCACAGAAATCGTGTTGGATGCACCCGATGGTACTCCTAGGTGACGAGGCTCAAGTGGATGCTTGTTTTGGTCTGTTTGGGGATAGTGCTAACCTTGATGCGAGATTGGTGCACGATTTGCGTCGAACGTACCATATTCTCGGAAATCATTTTGGACGCGCTCGATGGTACTCCTAGGTAATAAGGCTCAAGTGGATGCTCGTTTTGGTCTGTTTAGCCATAGTGCTAACCTTGACGCAAGATAGGTACACGGTTTGCGCGAATGTAGCATAGGCTCAGAAATCGTTTTGGATGCACTCGATGGATCTCCTATTCACCTTTGGTCATGTGGAATCTCGTTTCAATCCATTTGGTGACAATGGCAATGTTAGTGCAAGTTACGTGCACGGTTTGCGCTAAACGTACCATAGGCACAGAAATCGTGTTGGACGCACCCGATGGTACTCCTAGGTGACGAGGCTCAAGTGGATGCTCGTTTTGGTCTGTTTGGGGATAGTGCTAACCTTGATGCGAGATTGGTGCACGATTTGCGTCGAACGTACCATAGGCTCGGAAATCATTTTGGACGCGCTCGATGGTACTCCTAGGTGATAAAAGGCTCAAGTGGATGCTCGTTTTGGTCTGTTTAGCCATAGTGCTAACCTTGACGCAAGATAGGTGCACGGTTTGCGTCGAACGTAGCGTAGGCTCAGAAACCGTTTTGGATGCACCCGATGGATCTCCTATGTGACTTTGGTCATGTGGAATCTCGTTTCAATCCATTTGGTGACAGTGGCAGTATTAGTGCAAGTTACGTGCACGGTTTGCGCTAAACGTACCATAGGCACAGAAATCGTGTTGGACGCACCCGATGGTACTCCTAGGTGACGAGGCTGAAGTGGATGCTCGTTTTGGTCTGTTTGGGGATAGTGCTAACCTTGATGCGAGATTGGTGCACGATTTGCGTCGAACGTACCATAGGCTCGGAAATCATTTTGGACGCGCTCGATGGTACTCCTAGGTGATAAAGGCTCAAGTGGATGCTCGTTTTGGTCTGTTTAGCCATAGTGCTAACCTTGACGCAAGATAGGTGCACGGTTTGCGTCGAACGTAGCGTAGGCTCAGAAATCGTTTTGGATGCACCCGATGGATCTCCTATTGACTTTGGTCATGTGGAATCTCGTTTCAATCCATTTGGTGACAGTGGCAGTGTTAGTGCAAGTTACGTGCACGGTTTGCGCTAAACGTACCATAGGCACAGAAATCGTGTTGGATGCACCCGATGGTACTCCTAGGTGACGAGGCTCAAGTGGATGCTCGTTTTGGTCTGTTTGGGGATAGTGCTAACCTTGATGCGAGATTGGTGCACGATTTGCGTCGAACGTACCACATTCTCGGAAATCATTTTGGACGCGCTCGATGGTACTCCTAGGTAATAAGGCTCAAGTGGATGCTCGTTTTGGTCTGTTTAGCCATAGTGCTAACCTTGACGCAAGATAGGTACACGGTTTGCGCGAATGTAGCATAGGCTCAGAAATCGTTTTGGATGCACTCGATGGATCTCCTATTCACCTTTGGTCATGTGGAATCTCGTTTCAATCCATTTGGTGACAATGGCAATGTTAGTGCAAGTTACGTGCACGGTTTGCGCTAAACGTACCATAGGCACAGAAATCGTGTTGGACGCACCCGATGGTACTCCTAGGTGACGAGGCTCAAGTGGATGCTCGTTTTGGTCTGTTTGGGGATAGTGCTAACCTTGATGCGAGATTGGTGCACGATTTGCGTCGAACGTACCATAGGCTCGGAAATCATTTTGGACGCGCTCGATGGTACTCCTAGGTGATAAAGGCTCAAGTGGATGCTCGTTTTGGTCTGTTTAGCCATAGTGCTAACGTTGACGCAAGATAGGTGCACGGTTTGCGTCGAACGTAGCGTAGGCTCAGAAATCATTTTGGATGCACCCGATGGATCTCCTATGTGACTTTGGTCATGTGGAATCTCGTTTCAATCCATTTGGTGACAGTGGCAGTGTTAGTGCAAGTTACGTGCACGGTTTGCGCTAAACGTACCATAGGCACAGAAATCGTGTTGGACGCACCCGATGGTACTCCTAGGTAACGAGGCTCAAGTGGATGCTCGTTTTGGTCTGTTTGGGGATAGTGCTAACCTTGATGCGAGATTGGTGCACGATTTGCGTCGAACGTACCATAGGCTCGGAAATCATTTTGGACGCGCTCGATGGTACTCCTAGGTGATAAAGGCTCAAGTGGATGCTCGTTTTGGTCTGTTTAGCCATAGTGCTAACCTTGACGCAAGATAGGTGCACGGTTTGCGTCGAACGTAGCGTAGGCTCAGAAATCGTTTTGGATGCACCCGATGGATCTCCTATGTGACTTTGGTCATGTGGAATCTCGTTTCAATCCATTTGGTGACAGTGGCAGTGTTAGTGCAAGTTACGTGCACGGTTTGCGCTAAACGTACCATAGGCACAGAAATCGTGTTGGACGCACCCGATGGTACTCCTAGGTGACGAGGCTCAAGTGGATGCTCGTTTTGGTCTGTTTGGGGATAGTGCTAACCTTGATGCGAGGTTGGTGCACGATTTGCGTCGAACGTACCATAGGCTCGGAAATCATTTTGGACACGCTCGATGGTACTCCTAGGTAATAAGGCTCAAGTGGATGCTCGTTTTGGTCTGTTTAGCCATAGTGCTAACGTTGACGCAAGATAGGTACACGGTTTGCGCGAATGTAGCATAGGCTCAGAAATCGATTTGGATGCACCCGATGGATCTCCTATGTGACTTTGGTCATGTGGAATCTCGTTTCAATCCATTTGGTGACAGTGGCAGTGTTAGTGCAAGTTACGTGCACGGTTTGTGCTAAACGTACCATAGGCACAGAAATCGTGTTGGACGTACCTGATGGTACTCCTAGGTGACGAGGCTCAAGTGGATGCTCGTTTTGGTCTGTTTGGGGATAGTGCTAACCTTGATGCGAGATTGGTGCACGATTTGTGTCGAACGTACCATAGGCTCAGAAATCATTTTGGACGCGCTCGATGGTACTCCTAGGTGATAAAGGCTCAAGTGGATGCTCGTTTTGGTCTGTTTAGCCATAGTGCTAACGTTGACGCAAGATAGGTGCACGGTTTGCGTCTAACGTAGCGTAGGCTCAGAAATCGTTTTGGATGCACCCGATGGATCTCCTATGTGACTTTGGTCATGTGGAATCTCGTTTCAATCCATTTGGTGACAGTGGCAGTGTTAGTGCAAGTTACGTGCATGATTTGCGCTAAACGTACCATAGGCACAGAAATCGTGTTGGACGCACCCGATGGTACTCCTAGGTAACGAGGCTCAAGTGGATGCTCGTTTTGGTCTGTTTGGGGATAGTGCTAACCTTGATGCGAGATTGGTGCACGATTTGCGTCGAACGTACCATAGGCTCGGAAATCATTTTGGACGCGCTCGATGGTACTCCTAGGTGAAAAAGGCTCAAGTGGATGCTCGTTTTGGTCTGTTTAGCCATAGTGCTAACCTTGACGCAAGATAGGTGCACGGTTTGCGTCAAACGTAGCGTAGGCTCAGAAATCGTTTTGGATGCACCCGATGGATCTCCTATGTGACTTTGGTCATGTGGAATCTCGTTTCAATCCATTTGGTGACAGTGGCAGTGTTAGTGCAAGTTACGTGCACGGTTTGCGCTAAACGTACCATAGGCACAGAAATCGTGTTGGACGCACCCGATGGTACTCCTAGGTGACGAGGCTCAAGTGGATGCTCGTTTTGGTCTGTTTGGGGATAGTGCTAACCTTGATGCGAGATTGGTGCACGATTTGCGTCGAACGTACCATAGGCTCGGAAATCATTTTGGACGCGCTCGATGGTACTCCTAGGTGATAAAGGCTCAAGTGGATGCTCGTTTTGGTCTGTTTAGCCATAGTGCTAACCTTGACGCAAGATAGGTGCACGGTTTGCGTCGAACGTAGCGTAGGCTCAGAAATCGTTTTGGATGCACCCGATGGATCTCCTATGTGACTTTGGTCATGTGGAATCTCGTTTCAATCCATTTGGTGACAGTGGCAGTGTTAGTGCAAGTTACGTGCACGGTTTGCGCTAAACGTACCATAGGCACAGAAATCGTGTTGGACGCACCCGATGGTACTCCTAGGTGACGAGGCTGAAGTGGATGCTCGTTTTGGTCTGTTTGGGGATAGTGCTAACCTTGATGCGAGATTGGTGCACGATTTGCGTCGAACGTACCATAGGCTCGGAAATCATTTTGGACGCGCTCGATGGTACTCCTAGGTGATAAAGGCTCAAGTGGATGCTCGTTTTGGTCTGTTTAGCCATAGTGCTAACCTTGACGCAAGATAGGTGCACGGTTTGCGTCGAACGTAGCGTAGGCTCAGAAATCGTTTTGGATGCACCCGATGGATCTCCTATTGACTTTGGTCATGTGGAATCTCGTTTCAATCCATTTGGTGACAGTGGCAGTGTTAGTGCAAGTTACGTGCACGGTTTGCGCTAAACGTACCATAGGCACAGAAATCGTGTTGGATGCACCCGATGGTACTCCTAGGTGACGAGGCTCAAGTGGATGCTCGTTTTGGTCTGTTTGGGGATAGTGCTAACCTTGATGCGAGATTGGTGCACGATTTGCGTCGAACGTACCATATTCTCGGAAATCATTTTGGACGCGCTCGATGGTACTCCTAGGTAATAAGGCTCAAGTGGATGCTCGTTTTGGTCTGTTTAGCCATAGTGCTAACCTTGACGCAAGATAGGTACACGGTTTGCGCGAATGTAGCATAGGCTCAGAAATCGTTTTGGATGCACTCGATGGATCTCCTATTCACCTTTGGTCATGTGGAATCTCGTTTCAATCCATTTGGTGACAATGGCAATGTTAGTGCAAGTTACGTGCACGGTTTGCGCTAAACGTACCATAGGCACAGAAATCGTGTTGGACGCACCCGATGGTACTCCTAGGTGACGAGGCTCAAGTGGATGCTCGTTTTGGTCTGTTTGGGGATAGTGCTAACCTTGATGCGAGATTGGTGCACGATTTGCGTCGAACGTACCATAGGCTCGGAAATCATTTTGGACGCGCTCGATGGTACTCCTAGGTGATAAAGGCTCAAGTGGATGCTCGTTTTGGTCTGTTTAGCCATAGTGCTAACGTTGACGCAAGATAGGTGCACGGTTTGCGTCGAACGTAGCGTAGGCTCAGAAATCATTTTGGATGCACCCGATGGATCTCCTATGTGACTTTGGTCATGTGGAATCTCGTTTCAATCCATTTGGTGACAGTGGCAGTGTTAGTGCAAGTTACGTGCACGGTTTGCGCTAAACGTACCATAGGCACAGAAATCGTGTTGGACGCACCCGATGGTACTCCTAGGTAACGAGGCTCAAGTGGATGCTCGTTTTGGTCTGTTTGGGGATAGTGCTAACCTTGATGCGAGATTGGTGCACGATTTGCGTCGAACGTACCATAGGCTCGGAAATCATTTTGGACGCGCTCGATGGTACTCCTAGGTGATAAAGGCTCAAGTGGATGCTCGTTTTGGTCTGTTTAGCCATAGTGCTAACCTTGACGCAAGATAGGTGCACGGTTTGCGTCGAACGTAGCGTAGGCTCAGAAATCGTTTTGGATGCACCCGATGGATCTCCTATGTGACTTTGGTCATGTGGAATCTCGTTTCAATCCATTTGGTGACAGTGGCAGTGTTAGTGCAAGTTACGTGCACGGTTTGCGCTAAACGTACCATAGGCACAGAAATCGTGTTGGACGCACCCGATGGTACTCCTAGGTGACGAGGCTCAAGTGGATGCTCGTTTTGGTCTGTTTGGGGATAGTGCTAACCTTGATGCGAGATTGGTGCACGATTTGCGTCGAACGTACCATAGGCTCGGAAATCATTTTGGACACGCTCGATGGTACTCCTAGGTAATAAGGCTCAAGTGGATGCTCGTTTTGGTCTGTTTAGCCATAGTGCTAACGTTGACGCAAGATAGGTACACGGTTTGCGCGAATGTAGCATAGGCTCAGAAATCGATTTGGATGCACCCGATGGATCTCCTATGTGACTTTGGTCATGTGGAATCTCGTTTCAATCCATTTGGTGACAGTGGCAGTGTTAGTGCAAGTTACGTGCACGGTTTGTGCTAAACGTACCATAGGCACAGAAATCGTGTTGGACGCACCTGATGGTACTCGTAGGTGACGAGGCTCAAGTGGATGCTCGTTTTGGTCTGTTTGGGGATAGTGCTAACCTTGATGCGAGATTGGTGCACGATTTGCGTCGAACGTACCATAGGCTCAGAAATCATTTTGGACGCGCTCGATGGTACTCCTAGGTGATAAAGGCTCAAGTGGATGCTCGTTTTGGTCTGTTTAGCCATAGTGCTAACGTTGACGCAAGATAGGTGCACGGTTTGCGTCTAACGTAGCGTAGGCTCAGAAATCGTTTTGGATGCACCCGATGGATCTCCTATGTGACTTTGGTCATGTGGAATCTCGTTTCAATCCATTTGGTGACAGTGGCAGTGTTAGTGCAAGTTACGTGCATGATTTGCGCTAAACGTACCATAGGCACAGAAATCGTGTTGGACGCACCCGATGGTACTCCTAGGTAACGAGGCTCAAGTGGATGCTCGTTTTGGTCTGTTTGGGGATAGTGCTAACCTTGATGCGAGATTGGTGCACGATTTGCGTCGAACGTACCATAGGCTCGGAAATCATTTTGGACGCGCTCGATGGTACTCCTAGGTGAAAAAGGCTCAAGTGGATGCTCGTTTTGGTCTGTTTAGCCATAGTGCTAACCTTGACGCAAGATAGGTGCACGGTTTGCGTCGAACGTAGCGTAGGCTCAGAAATCGTTTTGGATGCACCCGATGGATCTCCTATGTGACTTTGGTCATGTGGAATCTCGTTTCAATCCATTTGGTGACAGTGGCAGTGTTAGTGCAAGTTACGTGCACGGTTTGCGCTAAACGTACCATAGGCACAGAAATCGTGTTGGACGCACCCGATGGTACTCCTAGGTGACGAGGCTCAAGTGGATGCTCGTTTTGGTCTGTTTGGGGATAGTGCTAACCTTGATGCGAGATTGGTGCACGATTTGCGTCGAACGTACCATAGGCTCGGAAATCATTTTGGACGCGCTCGATGGTACTCCTAGGTGATAAAGGCTCAAGTGGATGCTCGTTTTGGTCTGTTTAGCCATAGTGCTAACCTTGACGCAAGATAGGTGCACGGTTTGCGTCGAACGTAGCGTAGGCTCAGAAATCGTTTTGGATGCACCCGATGGATCTCCTATGTGACTTTGGTCATGTGGAATCTCGTTTCAATCCATTTGGTGACAGTGGCAGTGTTAGTGCAAGTTACGTGCACGGTTTGCGCTAAACGTACCATAGGCACAGAAATCGTGTTGGACGCACCCGATGGTACTCCTAGGTGACGAGGCTGAAGTGGATGCTCGTTTTGGTCTGTTTGGGGATAGTGCTAACCTTGATGCGAGATTGGTGCACGATTTGCGTCGAACGTACCATAGGCTCGGAAATCATTTTGGACGCGCTCGATGGTACTCCTAGGTGATAAAGGCTCAAGTGGATGCTCGTTTTGGTCTGTTTAGCCATAGTGCTAACCTTGACGCAAGATAGGTGCACGGTTTGCGTCGAACATAGCGTAGGCTCAGAAATCGTTTTGGATGCACCCGATGGATCTCCTATTGACTTTGGTCATGTGGAATCTCGTTTCAATCCATTTGGTGACAGTGGCAGTGTTAGTGCAAGTTACGTGCACGGTTTGCGCTAAACGTACCATAGGCACAGAAATCGTGTTGGATGCACCCGATGGTACTCCTAGGTGACGAGGCTCAAGTGGATGCTCGTTTTGGTCTGTTTGGGGATAGTGCTAACCTTGATGCGAGATTGGTGCACGATTTGCGTCGAACGTACCATATTCTCGGAAATCATTTTGGACGCGCTCGATGGTACTCCTAGGTAATAAGGCTCAAGTGGATGCTCGTTTTGGTCTGTTTAGCCATAGTGCTAACCTTGACGCAAGATAGGTACACGGTTTGCGCGAATGTAGCATAGGCTCAGAAATCGTTATGGATGCACCCGATGGATCTCCTATGTGACTTTGGTCATGTGGAATCTCGTTTCAATCCATTTGGTGACAGTGGCAGTGTTAGTGCAAGTTACGTGCAAGGTTTGCGCAAAACGTACCATAGGCACAGAAATCGTGTTGGACGCACCCGATGGTACTCCTAGGTGACGAGGCTCAAGTGGATGCTCGTTTTGGTCTGTTTGGGGATAGTGCTAACCTTGATGCGAGATTGGTGCACGATTTGCGTCGAACGTACCATAGGCTCGGAAATCATTTTGGACGCGCTCGATGGTACTCCTAGGTGATAAAGGCTCAAGTGGATGCTCGTTTTGGTCTGTTTAGCCATAGTGCTAACGTTGACGCAAGATAGGTACACGGTTTGCGTCGAACGTAGCATAGGCTCAAAATCGTTTTGGATGCACCCGATAGATCTCCTATGTGACTTTGGTCATGTGGAATCTCGTTTCAATCCATTTGGTGACAGTGGCAGTGTTAGTGCAAGTTACGTGCACGGTTTGCGCTAAACGTACCATAGGCACAGAAATCGTGTTGGACGCACCTGATGGTACTCCTAGGTGACGAGACTCAAGTGGATGCTCGTTTTGGTCTGTTTGGGGATAGTGCTAACCTTGATGCGAGATTGGTGCACGATTTAAGTCGAATGTACCATAGGCTCGGAAATCATTTTGGACGCGCTCGATGGTACTCCTAGGTGATAAAGGCTCAAGTGGATGCTCGTTTTGGTCTGTTTAGCCATAGTGCTAACCTTGACGCAAGATAGGTGCACGGTTTGCGTCGAACGTAGCGTAGGCTCAGAAATCGTTTTGGATGCACCCGATGGATCTCCTATGTGACTTTGGTCATGTGGAATCTCGTTTCAATCCATTTGGTGACAGTGGCAGTGTTAGTGCAAGTTACGTGCACGGTTTGCGCTAAACGTACCATAGGCACAGAAATCGTGTTGGACGCACCCGATGGTACTCCTAGGTGACGAGGCTGAAGTGGATGCTCGTTTTGGTCTGTTTGGGGATAGTGCTAACCTTGATGCGAGATTGGTGCACGATTTGCGTCGAACGTACCATAGGCTCGGAAATCATTTTGGACGCGCTCGATGGTACTCCTAGGTGATAAAGGCTCAAGTGGATGCTCGTTTTGGTCTGTTTAGCCATAGTGCTAACCTTGACGCAAGATAGGTGCACGGTTTGCGTCGAACGTAGCGTAGGCTCAGAAATCGTTTTGGATGCACCCGATGGATCTCCTATTGACTTTGGTCATGTGGAATCTCGTTTCAATCCATTTGGTGACAGTGGCAGTGTTAGTGCAAGTTACGTGCACGGTTTGCGCTAAACGTACCATAGGCACAGAAATCGTGTTGGATGCACCCGATGGTACTCCTAGGTGACGAGGCTCAAGTGGATGCTCGTTTTGGTCTGTTTGGGGATAGTGCTAACCTTGATGCGAGATTGGTGCACGATTTGCGTCGAACGTACCATATTCTCGGAAATCATTTTGGACGCGCTCGATGGTACTCCTAGGTAATAAGGCTCAAGTGGATGCTCGTTTTGGTCTGTTTAGCCATAGTGCTAACCTTGACGCAAGATAGGTACACGGTTTGCGCGAATGTAGCATAGGCTCAGAAATCGTTATGGATGCACCCGATGGATCTCCTATGTGACTTTGGTCATGTGGAATCTCGTTTCAATCCATTTGGTGACAGTGGCAGTGTTAGTGCAAGTTACGTGCAAGGTTTGCGCAAAACGTACCATAGGCACAGAAATCGTGTTGGACGCACCCGATGGTACTCCTAGGTGACGAGGCTCAAGTGGATGCTCGTTTTGGTCTGTTTGGGGATAGTGCTAACCTTGATGCGAGATTGGTGCACGATTTGCGTCGAACGTACCATAGGCTCGGAAATCATTTTGGACGCGCTCGATGGTACTCCTAGGTGATAAAGGCTCAAGTGGATGCTCGTTTTGGTCTGTTTAGCCATAGTGCTAACGTTGACGCAAGATAGGTACACGGTTTGCGTCGAACGTAGCATAGGCTCAAAATCGTTTTGGATGCACCCGATAGATCTCCTATGTGACTTTGGTCATGTGGAATCTCGTTTCAATCCATTTGGTGACAGTGGCAGTGTTAGTGCAAGTTACGTGCACGGTTTGCGCTAAACGTACCATAGGCACAGAAATCGTGTTGGACGCACCTGATGGTACTCCTAGGTGACGAGGCTCAAGTGGATGCTCGTTTTGGTCTGTTTGGGGATAGTGCTAACCTTGATGCGAGATTGGTGCACGATTTGCGTCGAACGTACCATAGGCTCGGAAATCATTTTGGACGCGCTCGATGGTACTCCTAGGTGATAAAGGCTCAAGTGGATGCTCGTTTTGGTCTGTTTAGCCATAGTGCTAACCTTGACGCAAGATAGGTGCACGGTTTGCGTCGAACGTAGCGTAGGCTCAGAAATCGTTTTGGATGCACCCGATGGATCTCCTATGTGACTTTGGTCATGTGGAATCTCGTTTCAATCCATTTGGTGACAGTGGCAGCGTTAGTGCAAGTTACGTGCACGGTTTGCGCTAAACGTACCATAGGCACAGAAATCGTGTTGGACGCACCCGATGGTACTCCTAGGTGACGAGGCTCAAGTGGATGCTAGTTTTGGTCTGTTTGGGGATAGTGCTAACCTTGATGCGAGATTGGTGCACGATTTGCGTCGAACGTACCATAGGCTCGGAAATCATTTTGGACGCGCTCGATGGTACTCCTAGGTAATAAGGCTCAAGTGGATGCTGGTTTTGGTCTGTTTAGCCATAGTGCTAACGTTGACGCAAGATAGGTACACGGTTTGCGCGAATGTAGCATAGGCTCAGAAATCGTTTTGGATGCACCCGATGGATCTCCTATGTGACTTTGGTCATGTGGAATCTCGTTTCAATCCATTTGGTGACAGTGGCAGTGTTAGTGCAAGTTACGTGCACGGTTTGCGCTAAACGTACCATAGGCACAGAAATCGTGTTGGACGCACCCGATGGTACTCCTAGGTGACGAGGCTCAAGTGGATGCTCGTTTTGGTCTGTTTGGGGATAGTGCTAACCTTGATGCGAGATTGGTGCACGATTTGCGTCGAACGTACCATAGGCTCGGAAATCATTTTGGACGCGCTCGATGGTACTCCTAGGTGATAAAGGCTCAAGTGGATGCTCGTTTTGGTCTGTTTAGCCATAGTGCTAACCTTGACGCAAGATAGGTGCACGGTTTGCGTCGAACGTAGCGTAGGCTCAGAAATCGTTTTGGATGCACCCGATAGATCTCCTATGTGACTTTGGTCATGTGGAATCTCGTTTCAATCCATTTGGTGACAGTGGCAGTGTTAGTGCAAGTTACGTGCACGGTTTGCGCTAAACGTACCATAGGCACAGAAATCGTGTTGGACGCACCCGATGGTACTCCTAGGTGACGAGGCTCAAGTGGATGCTCGTTTTGGTCTGTTTGGGGATAGTGCTAACCTTGATGCGAGATTGGTGCACGATTTGCGTCGAACGTACCATAGGCTCGGAAATCATTTTGGACGCGCTCGATGGTACTCCTAGGTGATAAAGGCTCAAGTGGATGCTCGTTTTGGTCTGTTTAGCCATAGTGCTAACCTTGACGCAAGATAGGTGCACAGATTGCGTCAAACGTAGCGTAGGCTCAGAAATCGTTTTGGATTCACCCGATGGATCTCCTATGTGACTTTGGTCATGTGGAATCTCGTTTCAATCCATTTGGTGACAGTGGCAGTGTTAGTGCAAGTTACGTGCACGGTTTGCGCTAAACGTACCATAGGCACAGAAATCGTGTTGGACGCACCCGATGGTACTCCTAGGTGACGAGGCTGAAGTGGATGCTCGTTTTGGTCTGTTTGGGGATAGTGCTAACCTTGATGCGAGATTGGTGCACGATTTGCGTCGAACGTACCATAGGCTCGGAAATCATTTTGGACGCGCTCGATGGTACTCCTAGGTGATAAAGGCTCAAGTGGATGCTCGTTTTGGTCTGTTTAGCCATAGTGCTAACCTTGACGCAAGATAGGTGCACGGTTTGCGTCGAACGTAGCGTAGGCTCAGAAATCGTTTTGGATGCACCCGATGGATCTCCTATTGACTTTGGTCATGTGGAATCTCGTTTCAATCCATTTGGTGACAGTGGCAGTGTTAGTGCAAGTTACGTGCACGGTTTGCGCTAAACGTACCATAGGCACAGAAATCGTGTTGGACGCACCCGATGGTACTCCTAGGTGACGAGGCTCAAGTGGATGCTCGTTTTGGTCTGTTTGGGGATAGTGCTAACCTTGATGCGAGATTGGTGCACGATTTAAGTCGAACGTACCATAGGCTCGGAAATCATTTTGGACGCGCTCGATGGTACTCCTAGGTGATAAAGGCTCAAGTGGATGCTCGTTTTGGTCTGTTTAGCCATAGTGCTAACCTTGACGCAAGATAGGTGCACGGTTTGCGTCGAACGTAGCGTAGGCTCAGAAATCGTTTTGGATGCACCCGATGGATCTCCTATGTGACTTTGGTCATGTGGAATCTCGTTTCAATCCATTTGGTGACAGTGGCAGTGTTAGTGCAAGTTACGTGCACGGTTTGCGCTAAACGTACCATAGGCACAGAAATCGTGTTGGACGCACCCGATGGTACTCCGAGGTGACGAGGCTGAAGTGGATGCTCGTTTTGGTCTGTTTGGGGATAGTGCTAACCTTGATGCGAGATTGGTGCACGATTTGCGTCGAACGTACCATAGGCTCGGAAATCATTTTGGACGCGCTCGATGGTACTCCTAGGTGATAAAGGCTCAAGTGGATGCTCGTTTTGGTCTGTTTAGCCATAGTGCTAACCTTGACGCAAGATAGGTGCACGGTTTGCGTCGAACGTAGCGTAGGCTCAGAAATCGTTTTGGATGCACCCGATGGATCTCCTATTGACTTTGGTCATGTGGAATCTCGTTTCAATCCATTTGGTGACAGTGGCAGTGTTAGTGCAAGTTACGTGCACGGTTTGCGCTAAACGTACCATAGGCACAGAAATCGTGTTGGATGCACCCGATGGTACTCCTAGGTGACGAGGCTCAAGTGGATGCTCGTTTTGGTCTGTTTGGGGATAGTGCTAACCTTGATGCGAGATTGGTGCACGATTTGCGTCGAACGTACCATATTCTCGGAAATCATTTTGGACGCGCTCGATGGTACTCCTAGGTAATAAGGCTCAAGTGGATGCTCGTTTTGGTCTGTTTAGCCATAGTGCTAACCTTGACGCAAGATAGGTACACGGTTTGCGCGAATGTAGCATAGGCTCAGAAATCGTTATGGATGCACCCGATGGATCTCCTATGTGACTTTGGTCATGTGGAATCTCGTTTCAATCCATTTGGTGACAGTGGCAGTGTTAGTGCAAGTTACGTGCAAGGTTTGCGCAAAACGTACCATAGGCACAGAAATCGTGTTGGACGCACCCGATGGTACTCCTAGGTGACGAGGCTCAAGTGGATGCTCGTTTTGGTCTGTTTGGGGATAGTGCTAACCTTGATGCGAGATTGGTGCACGATTTGCGTCGAACGTACCATAGGCTCGGAAATCATTTTGGACGCGCTCGATGGTACTCCTAGGTGATAAAGGCTCAAGTGGATGCTCGTTTTGGTCTGTTTAGCCATAGTGCTAACGTTGACGCAAGATAGGTACACGGTTTGCGTCGAACGTAGCATAGGCTCAAAATCGTTTTGGATGCACCCGATAGATCTCCTATGTGACTTTGGTCATGTGGAATCTCGTTTCAATCCATTTGGTGACAGTGGCAGTGTTAGTGCAAGTTACGTGCACGGTTTGCGCTAAACGTACCATAGGCACAGAAATCGTGTTGGACGCACCTGATGGTACTCCTAGGTGACGAGGCTCAAGTGGATGCTCGTTTTGGTCTGTTTGGGGATAGTGCTAACCTTGATGCGAGATTGGTGCACGATTTGCGTCGAACGTACCATAGGCTCGGAAATCATTTTGGACGCGCTCGATGGTACTCCTAGGTGATAAAGGCTCAAGTGGATGCTCGTTTTGGTCTGTTTAGCCATAGTGCTAACCTTGACGCAAGATAGGTGCACGGTTTGCGTCGAACGTAGCGTAGGCTCAGAAATCGTTTTGGATGCACCCGATGGATCTCCTATGTGACTTTGGTCATGTGGAATCTCGTTTCAATCCATTTGGTGACAGTGGCAGCGTTAGTGCAAGTTACGTGCACGGTTTGCGCTAAACGTACCATAGGCACAGAAATCGTGTTGGACGCACCCGATGGTACTCCTAGGTGACGAGGCTCAAGTGGATGCTAGTTTTGGTCTGTTTGGGGATAGTGCTAACCTTGATGCGAGATTGGTGCACGATTTGCGTCGAACGTACCATAGGCTCGGAAATCATTTTGGACGCGCTCGATGGTACTCCTAGGTAATAAGGCTCAAGTGGATGCTGGTTTTGGTCTGTTTAGCCATAGTGCTAACGTTGACGCAAGATAGGTACACGGTTTGCGCGAATGTAGCATAGGCTCAGAAATCGTTTTGGATGCACCCGATGGATCTCCTATGTGACTTTGGTCATGTGGAATCTCGTTTCAATCCATTTGGTGACAGTGGCAGTGTTAGTGCAAGTTACGTGCACGGTTTGCGCTAAACGTACCATAGGCACAGAAATCGTGTTGGACGCACCCGATGGTACTCCTAGGTGACGAGGCTCAAGTGGATGCTCGTTTTGGTCTGTTTGGGGATAGTGCTAACCTTGATGCGAGATTGGTGCACGATTTGCGTCGAACGTACCATAGGCTCGGAAATCATTTTGGACGCGCTCGATGGTACTCCTAGGTGATAAAGGCTCAAGTGGATGCTCGTTTTGGTCTGTTTAGCCATAGTGCTAACCTTGACGCAAGATAGGTGCACGGTTTGCGTCGAACGTAGCGTAGGCTCAGAAATCGTTTTGGATGCACCCGATGGATCTCCTATTGACTTTGGTCATGTGGAATCTCGTTTCAATCCATTTGGTGACAGTGGCAGTGTTAGTGCAAGTTACGTGCACGGTTTGCGCTAAACGTACCATAGGCACAGAAATCGTGTTGGACGCACCCGATGGTACTCCTAGGTGACGAGGCTCAAGTGGATGCTCGTTTTGGTCTGTTTGGGGATAGTGCTAACCTTGATGCGAGATTGGTGCACGATTTAAGTCGAACGTACCATAGGCTCGGAAATCATTTTGGACGCGCTCGATGGTACTCCTAGGTGATAAAGGCTCAAGTGGATGCTCGTTTTGGTCTGTTTAGCCATAGTGCTAACCTTGACGCAAGATAGGTGCACGGTTTGCGTCGAACGTAGCGTAGGCTCAGAAATCGTTTTGGATGCACCCGATGGATCTCCTATGTGACTTTGGTCATGTGGAATCTCGTTTCAATCCATTTGGTGACAGTGGCAGTGTTAGTGCAAGTTACGTGCACGGTTTGCGCTAAACGTACCATAGGCACAGAAATCGTGTTGGACGCACCCGATGGTACTCCTAGGTGACGAGGCTGAAGTGGATGCTCGTTTTGGTCTGTTTGGGGATAGTGCTAACCTTGATGCGAGATTGGTGCACGATTTGCGTCGAACGTACCATAGGCTCGGAAATCATTTTGGACGCGCTCGATGGTACTCCTAGGTGATAAAGGCTCAAGTGGATGCTCGTTTTGGTCTGTTTAGCCATAGTGCTAACCTTGACGCAAGATAGGTGCACGGTTTGCGTCGAACGTAGCGTAGGCTCAGAAATCGTTTTGGATGCACCCGATGGATCTCCTATTGACTTTGGTCATGTGGAATCTCGTTTCAATCCATTTGGTGACAGTGGCAGTGTTAGTGCAAGTTACGTGCACGGTTTGCGCTAAACGTACCATAGGCACAGAAATCGTGTTGGATGCACCCGATGGTACTCCTAGGTGACGAGGCTCAAGTGGATGCTCGTTTTGGTCTGTTTGGGGATAGTGCTAACCTTGATGCGAGATTGGTGCACGATTTGCGTCGAACGTACCATATTCTCGGAAATCATTTTGGACGCGCTCGATGGTACTCCTAGGTAATAAGGCTCAAGTGGATGCTCGTTTTGGTCTGTTTAGCCATAGTGCTAACCTTGACGCAAGATAGGTACACGGTTTGCGCGAATGTAGCATAGGCTCAGAAATCGTTATGGATGCACCCGATGGATCTCCTATGTGACTTTGGTCATGTGGAATCTCGTTTCAATCCATTTGGTGACAGTGGCAGTGTTAGTGCAAGTTACGTGCAAGGTTTGCGCAAAACGTACCATAGGCACAGAAATCGTGTTGGACGCACCCGATGGTACTCCTAGGTGACGAGGCTCAAGTGGATGCTCGTTTTGGTCTGTTTGGGGATAGTGCTAACCTTGATGCGAGATTGGTGCACGATTTGCGTCGAACGTACCATAGGCTCGGAAATCATTTTGGACGCGCTCGATGGTACTCCTAGGTGATAAAGGCTCAAGTGGATGCTCGTTTTGGTCTGTTTAGCCATAGTGCTAACGTTGACGCAAGATAGGTACACGGTTTGCGTCGAACGTAGCATAGGCTCAAAATCGTTTTGGATGCACCCGATAGATCTCCTATGTGACTTTGGTCATGTGGAATCTCGTTTCAATCCATTTGGTGACAGTGGCAGTGTTAGTGCAAGTTACGTGCACGGTTTGCGCTAAACGTACCATAGGCACAGAAATCGTGTTGGACGCACCTGATGGTACTCCTAGGTGACGAGGCTCAAGTGGATGCTCGTTTTGGTCTGTTTGGGGATAGTGCTAACCTTGATGCGAGATTGGTGCACGATTTGCGTCGAACGTACCATAGGCTCGGAAATCATTTTGGACGCGCTCGATGGTACTCCTAGGTGATAAAGGCTCAAGTGGATGCTCGTTTTGGTCTGTTTAGCCATAGTGCTAACCTTGACGCAAGATAGGTGCACGGTTTGCGTCGAACGTAGCGTAGGCTCAGAAATCGTTTTGGATGCACCCGATGGATCTCCTATGTGACTTTGGTCATGTGGAATCTCGTTTCAATCCATTTGGTGACAGTGGCAGCGTTAGTGCAAGTTACGTGCACGGTTTGCGCTAAACGTACCATAGGCACAGAAATCGTGTTGGACGCACCCGATGGTACTCCTAGGTGACGAGGCTCAAGTGGATGCTAGTTTTGGTCTGTTTGGGGATAGTGCTAACCTTGATGCGAGATTGGTGCACGATTTGCGTCGAACGTACCATAGGCTCGGAAATCATTTTGGACGCGCTCGATGGTACTCCTAGGTAATAAGGCTCAAGTGGATGCTGGTTTTGGTCTGTTTAGCCATAGTGCTAACGTTGACGCAAGATAGGTACACGGTTTGCGCGAATGTAGCATAGGCTCAGAAATCGTTTTGGATGCACCCGATGGATCTCCTATGTGACTTTGGTCATGTGGAATCTCGTTTCAATCCATTTGGTGACAGTGGCAGTGTTAGTGCAAGTTACGTGCACGGTTTGCGCTAAACGTACCATAGGCACAGAAATCGTGTTGGACGCACCCGATGGTACTCCTAGGTGACGAGGCTCAAGTGGATGCTCGTTTTGGTCTGTTTGGGGATAGTGCTAACCTTGATGCGAGATTGGTGCACGATTTGCGTCGAACGTACCATAGGCTCGGAAATCATTTTGGACGCGCTCGATGGTACTCCTAGGTGATAAAGGCTCAAGTGGATGCTCGTTTTGGTCTGTTTAGCCATAGTGCTAACCTTGACGCAAGATAGGTGCACGGTTTGCGTCGAACGTAGCGTAGGCTCAGAAATCGTTTTGGATGCACCCGATAGATCTCCTATGTGACTTTGGTCATGTGGAATCTCGTTTCAATCCATTTGGTGACAGTGGCAGTGTTAGTGCAAGTTACGTGCACGGTTTGCGCTAAACGTACCATAGGCACAGAAATCGTGTTGGACGCACCCGATGGTACTCCTAGGTGACGAGGCTCAAGTGGATGCTCGTTTTGGTCTGTTTGGGGATAGTGCTAACCTTGATGCGAGATTGGTGCACGATTTGCGTCGAACGTACCATAGGCTCGGAAATCATTTTGGACGCGCTCGATGGTACTCCTAGGTGATAAAGGCTCAAGTGGATGCTCGTTTTGGTCTGTTTAGCCATAGTGCTAACCTTGACGCAAGATAGGTGCACAGATTGCGTCAAACGTAGCGTAGGCTCAGAAATCGTTTTGGATTCACCCGATGGATCTCCTATGTGACTTTGGTCATGTGGAATCTCGTTTCAATCCATTTGGTGACAGTGGCAGTGTTAGTGCAAGTTACGTGCACGGTTTGCGCTAAACGTACCATAGGCACAGAAATCGTGTTGGACGCACCCGATGGTACTCCTAGGTGACGAGGCTCAAGTGGATGCTCGTTTTGGTCTGTTTGGGGATAGTGCTAACCTTGATGCGAGATTGGTGCACGATTTGCGTCGAACGTACCATAGGCTCGGAAATCATTTTGGACGCGCTCGATGGTACTCCTAGGTAATAAGGCTCGAGTGGATGCTGGTTTTGGTCTGTTTAGCCATAGTGCTAACGTTGACGCAAGATAGGTACACGGTTTGCGCGAATGTAGCATAGGCTCAGAAATCGTTTTGGATGCACCCGATGGATCTCCTATGTGACTTTGGTCATGTGGAATCTCGTTTCAATCCATTTGGTGACAGTGGCAGTGTTAGTGCAAGTTACGTGCACGGTTTGCGCTAAACGTACCATAGGCACAGAAATCGTGTTGGACGCACCCGATGGTACTCCTAGGTGACGAGGCTGAAGTGGATGCTCGTTTTGGTCTGTTTGGGGATAGTGCTAACCTTGATGCGAGATTGGTGCACGATTTGCGTCGAACGTACCATAGGCTCGGAAATCATTTTGGACGCGCTCGATGGTACTCCTAGGTGATAAAGGCTCAAGTGGATGCTCGTTTTGGTCTGTTTAGCCATAGTGCTAACCTTGACGCAAGATAGGTGCACGGTTTGCGTCGAACGTAGCATAGGCTCAGAAATCGTTTTGGATGCACCCGATGGATCTCCTATTGACTTTGGTCATGTGGAATCTCGTTTCAATCCATTTGGTGACAGTGGCAGTGTTAGTGCAAGTTACGTGCACGGTTTGCGCTAAACGTACCATAGGCACAGAAATCGTGTTGGATGCACCCGATGGTACTCCTAGGTGACGAGGCTCAAGTGGATGCTCGTTTTGGTCTGTTTGGGGATAGTGCTAACCTTGATGCGAGATTGGTGCACGATTTGCGTCGAACGTACCATATTCTCGGAAATCATTTTGGACGCGCTCGATGGTACTCCTAGGTAATAAGGCTCAAGTGGATGCTCGTTTTGGTCTGTTTAGCCATAGTGCTAACCTTGACGCAAGATAGGTACACGGTTTGCGCGAATGTAGCATAGGCTCAGAAATCGTTATGGATGCACCCGATGGATCTCCTATGTGACTTTGGTCATGTGGAATCTCGTTTCAATCCATTTGGTGACAGTGGCAGTGTTAGTGCAAGTTACGTGCAAGGTTTGCGCAAAACGTACCATAGGCACAGAAATCGTGTTGGACGCACCCGATGGTACTCCTAGGTGACGAGGCTCAAGTGGATGCTCGTTTTGGTCTGTTTGGGGATAGTGCTAACCTTGATGCGAGATTGGTGCACGATTTGCGTCGAACGTACCATAGGCTCGGAAATCATTTTGGACGCGCTCGATGGTACTCCTAGGTGATAAAGGCTCAAGTGGATGCTCGTTTTGGTCTGTTTAGCCATAGTGCTAACGTTGACGCAAGATAGGTACATGGTTTGCGTCGAACGTAGCATAGGCTCAAAATCGTTTTGGATGCACCCGATAGATCTCCTATGTGACTTTGGTCATGTGGAATCTCGTTTCAATCCATTTGGTGACAGTGGCAGTGTTAGTGCAAGTTACGTGCACGGTTTGCGCTAAACGTACCATAGGCACAGAAATCGTGTTGGACGCACCTGATGGTACTCCTAGGTGACGAGGCTCAAGTGGATGCTCGTTTTGGTCTGTTTGGGGATAGTGCTAACCTTGATGCGAGATTGGTGCACGATTTGCGTCGAACGTACCATAGGCTCGGAAATCATTTTGGACGCGCTCGATGGTACTCCTAGGTGATAAAGGCTCAAGTGGATGCTCGTTTTGGTCTGTTTAGCCATAGTGCTAACCTTGACGCAAGATAGGTGCACGGTTTGCGTCGAACGTAGCGTAGGCTCAGAAATCGTTTTGGATGCACCCGATGGATCTCCTATGTGACTTTGGTCATGTGGAATCTCGTTTCAATCCATTTGGTGACAGTGGCAGCGTTAGTGCAAGTTACGTGCACGGTTTGCGCTAAACGTACCATAGGCACAGAAATCGTGTTGGACGCACCCGATGGTACTCCTAGGTGACGAGGCTCAAGTGGATGCTAGTTTTGGTCTGTTTGGGGATAGTGCTAACCTTGATGCGAGATTGGTGCACGATTTGCGTCGAACGTACCATAGGCTCGGAAATCATTTTGGACGCGCTCGATGGTACTCCTAGGTAATAAGGCTCAAGTGGATGCTGGTTTTGGTCTGTTTAGCCATAGTGCTAACGTTGACGCAAGATAGGTACACGGTTTGCGCGAATGTAGCATAGGCTCAGAAATCGTTTTGGATGCACCCGATGGATCTCCTATGTGACTTTGGTCATGTGGAATCTCGTTTCAATCCATTTGGTGACAGTGGCAGTGTTAGTGCAAGTTACGTGCACGGTTTGCGCTAAACGTACCATAGGCACAGAAATCGTGTTGGACGCACCCGATGGTACTCCTAGGTGACGAGGCTCAAGTGGATGCTCGTTTTGGTCTGTTTGGGGATAGTGCTAACCTTGATGCGAGATTGGTGCACGATTTGCGTCGAACGTACCATAGGCTCGGAAATCATTTTGGACGCGCTCGATGGTACTCCTAGGTGATAAAGGCTCAAGTGGATGCTCGTTTTGGTCTGTTTAGCCATAGTGCTAACCTTGACGCAAGATAGGTGCACGGTTTGCGTCGAACGTAGCGTAGGCTCAGAAATCGTTTTGGATGCACCCGATAGATCTCCTATGTGACTTTGGTCATGTGGAATCTCGTTTCAATCCATTTGGTGACAGTGGCAGTGTTAGTGCAAGTTACGTGCACGGTTTGCGCTAAACGTACCATAGGCACAGAAATCGTGTTGGACGCACCCGATGGTACTCCTAGGTGACGAGGCTCAAGTGGATGCTCGTTTTGGTCTGTTTGGGGATAGTGCTAACCTTGATGCGAGATTGGTGCATGATTTGCGTCGAACGTACCATAGGCTCGGAAATCATTTTGGACGCGCTCGATGGTACTCCTAGGTGATAAAGGCTCAAGTGGATGCTCGTTTTGGTCTGTTTAGCCATAGTGCTAACCTTGACGCAAGATAGGTGCACAGATTGCGTCAAACGTAGCGTAGGCTCAGAAATCGTTTTGGATTCACCCGATGGATCTCCTATGTGACTTTGGTCATGTGGAATCTCGTTTCAATCCATTTGGTGACAGTGGCGGTGTTAGTGCAAGTTACGTGCACGGTTTGCGCTAAACGTACCATAGGCACAGAAATCGTGTTGGACGCACCCGATGGTACTCCTAGGTGACGAGGCTCAAGTGGATGCTCGTTTTGGTCTGTTTGGGGATAGTGCTAACCTTGATGCGAGATTGGTGCACGATTTGCGTCGAACGTACCATAGGCTCGGAAATCATTTTGGACGCGCTCGATGGTACTCCTAGGTAATAAGGCTCGAGTGGATGCTGGTTTTGGTCTGTTTAGCCATAGTGCTAACGTTGACGCAAGATAGGTACACGGTTTGCGCGAATGTAGCATAGGCTCAGAAATCGTTTTGGATGCACCCGATGGATCTCCTATGTGACTTTGGTCATGTGGAATCTCGTTTCAATCCATTTGGTGACAGTGGCAGTGTTAGTGCAAGTTACGTGCACGGTTTGCGCTAAACGTACCATAGGCACAGAAATCGTGTTGGACGCACCCGATGGTACTCCTAGGTGACGAGGCTCAAGTGGATGCTCGTTTTGGTCTGTTTGGGGATAGTGCTAACCTTGATGCGAGATTGGTGCACGATTTGCGTCGAACGTACCATAGGCTCGGAAATCATTTTGGACGCGCTCGATGGTACTCCTAGGTGATAAAGGCTCAAGTGGATGCTCGTTTTGGTCTGTTTAGCCATAGTGCTAACCTTGACGCAAGATAGGTGCACGGTTTGCGTCGAACGTAGCGTAGGCTCAGAAATCGTTTTGGATGCACCCGATAGATCTCCTATGTGACTTTGGTCATGTGGAATCTCGTTTCAATCCATTTGGTGACAGTGGCAGTGTTAGTGCAAGTTACGTGCACGGTTTGCGCTAAACGTACCATAGGCACAGAAATCGTGTTGGACGCACCCGATGGTACTCCTAGGTGACGAGGCTCAAGTGGATGCTCGTTTTGGTCTGTTTGGGGATAGGGCTAACCTTGATGCGAGATTGGTGCACGATTTGCGTCGAACGTACCATAGGCTCGGAAATCATTTTGGACGCGCTCGATGGTACTCCTAGGTGATAAAGGCTCAAGTGGATGCTCGTTTTGGTCTGTTTAGCCATAGTGCTAACCTTGACGCAAGATAGGTGCACAGATTGCGTCAAACGTAGCGTAGGCTCAGAAATCGTTTTGGATTCACCCGATGGATCTCCTATGTGACTTTGGTCATGTGGAATCTCGTTTCAATCCATTTGGTGACAGTGGCAGTGTTAGTGCAAGTTACGTGCACGGTTTGCGCTAAACGTACCATAGGCACAGAAATCGTGTTGGACGCACCCGATGGTACTCCTAGGTGACGAGGCTCAAGTGGATGCTCGTTTTGGTCTATTTGGGGATAGTGCTAACCTTGATGCGAGATTGGTGCAATATTTGCGTCGAACATACCATAGGCTCGGAAATCATTTTGGACGCGCTCGATGGTACTCCTAGGTAATAAGGCTCAAGTGGATGCTCGTTTTGGTCTGTTTAGCCAAAGTGCTAACGTTGACGCAAGATAGGTACACGGTTTGCGCGAATGTAGCATAGGCTCAGAAATCGATTTGGATGCACCCGATGGATCTCCTATGTGACTTTGGTCATGTGGAATCTCGTTTCAATCCATTTGGTGACAGTGGCAGTGTTAGTGCAAGTTACGTGCACGGTTTGCGCTAAACGTACCATAGGCACAGAAATCGTGTTGGACGCACCCGATGGTACTCCTAGGTGACGAGGCTCAAGTGGATGCTCGTTTTGGTCTGTTTGGGGATAGTGCTAACCTTGATGCGAGATTGGTGCACGATTTGCGTCGAACGTACCATAGGCTCGGAAATCATTTTGGACGCGCTCGATGGTACTCCTAGGTGATAAAGGCTCAAGTGGATGCTCGTTTTGGTCTGTTTAGCCATAGTGCTAACGTTGACGCAAGATAGGTGCACGGTTTGCGCGAACGTAGCATAGGCTCAGAAATCGTTTTGGATGCACCCGATGGATCTCCTATGTGACTTTGGTCATGTGGAATCTCGTTTCAATCCATTTGGTGACAGTGGTAGTGTTAGTGCAAGTTACGTGCACGGTTTGCTCTAAACGTACCATAGGCACAGAAATCGTGTTGGACGCACCCGATGGTACTCCTAGGTGACGAGGCTCAAGTGGATGCTCGTTTTGGTCTGTTTGGGGACAGTGCTAACCTTAATGCGAGATTGGTGCACGATTTGCGCCGAACGTACCATAGGCTCGGAAATCATTTTGGACGCGCTCGATGGTACTCCTAGGTGATAAGGCTCAAGTGGATGCTTGTTTTGGTCTGTTTAGACATAGTGCTAACCTTGACGCAAGATAGGTGCACGGTTTGCGCCGAACGTAGCATAGGCTCAGAAATTGTTTTGGATGCACCCGATGGATCTCCTATGTGACTTTGGTCATGTGGAATCTCGTTTCAATCCATTTGGTGACAGTGGCAGTGTTAGTGCAAGTTACGTGCACGGTGTGCGCTAAACGTACCATAGGCACAAAAATCGTGTTGGACGCACCCGATGGTACTCCTAGGTGACGAGGCTCAAGTGGATGCTCGTTATGGTCTGTTTGGGGATAGTGCTAACCTTGATGCGAGATTGGTGCACGATTTGCGTCGAACGTACCATAGGCTCGGAAATCATTTTGGACGCGCTCGATGGTACTCCTAGGTGATAAGGCTCAAGTGGATGCTTGTTTTGGTCTGTTTAGACATAGTGCTAACCTTGACGCAAGATAGGTGCACGGTTTGCGCCGAACGTAGCATAGGCTCAGAAATTGTTTTGGATGCACCCGATGGATCTCCTATGTGACTTTGGTCATGTGGAATCTTGTTTCAATCCATTTGGTGACAGTGGCAGTGTTAGTGCAAGTTACGTGCACGGTTTGCGCTAAACGTACCATAGGCATAGAAATCATGTTGGACGCACCCGATGGTACTCCTAGGTGACGACGCTCAAGTGGATGCTCGTTTTGGTCTGTTTGGGGATAGTGCTAACCTTGATGCGAGATTGGTGCACGATTTGCGTCGAACGTACCATAGGCTCGGAAATCATTTTGGACGCGCTCGATGGTACTCCTAGGTGATAAAGGCTTGTGTATGCTCGTTTTGGTCTGTTTAGCCATAGTGCTAACCTTGACGCAAGATAGGTGCACGGTTTGCGCCGAACGTAGCATAGGCTCAGAAATCGTTTTGGATGCACTCGATGGATCTCCTATGTGACTTTGGTCATGTGGAATCTCGTTTCAATCCATTTGGTGACAATTGGTTAGTGCAAGTTACGTGCACGGTTTGCGCTAAACGTACCATAGGCATAGAAATCGTGTTGGACGCACCCGATGGTACTCCTAGGTGACGAGGCTCAAGTGGATGCTCGTTTTGGTCTGTTTGGGGATAGTGCTAACCTTGATGCGAGATTGGTGCACGATTTGCGTCGAACGTACCATAGGCTCGGAAATCATTTTGGACGCGCTCGATGGTACTCCTAGGTGATAAGGCTCAAGTGGATGCTCGTTTTGGTCTGTTTAAACATAGTGCTAACCTTGACACAAGATAGGTGCACGGTTTGCGCCTAGCGTAGCATAGGCTCAGAAATCATTTTGGATGCACCCGATGGATCTCCTATGTGACTTTGGTCATGTGGAATCTTGTTACAATCCATTTGGTGACAGTGGCAGTGTTAGTGCAAGTTACGTGCACGGTTTGCGCTAAACGTACCATAGGCACAGAAAATCGTGTTGGACGCACGCGATGGTACTCCTAGGTGACGAGGCTCAAGTGGATGCTCGTTTTGGTCTGTTTGGGGATAGTGCTAACCTTGATGCGAGATTGGTGCACGATTTGCGTCGAACGTACCATAGGCTCGGAAATCATTTTGGATGCGCTCGATGGTACTCCTAGGTGATAAGGCTCAAGTGGATGCTCGTTTTGGTCTGTTTAGACATAGTGCTAACCTTGACACAAGATAGGTGCACGGTTTGCGCCTAGCGTAGCATAGGCTTAGAAATCGTTTTGGATGCACCCGATGGATCTCCTATGTGACTTTGGTCATGTGGAATCTTGTTTCAATCCATTTGGTGACAGTGGCAGTGTTAGTGCAAGTTACGTGCACGGTTTGCACTAAACGTACCTTAGGCACAGAAATCGTGTTGGACGCACCCGATGGTACTCCTAGGTGACGAGGCTCAAGTGGATGCTCGTTTTGGTCTGTTTGGGGATAGTGCTAACCTTGATGCGAGATTGGTGCACGATTTGCGTCGAACGTACCATAGGCTCGAAAATCATTTTGGACGCGCTCGATGGTACTCCTAGGTGATAAAGGCTCAAGTGGATGCTCGTTTTGGTCTGATTAGCCATAGTGCTAACCTTTACGTAAGATAGGTGCACGGTTTGCGTCGAACGTACGTAGGCTCAGAAATCGTTTTGGATGCACCCGATGGATCTCCTATGTGACTTTGGTCATGTGGAATCTCGTTTCAATCCATTTGGTGACAGTGGCAGTGTTAGTGCAAGTTACGTGCACGGTTTGCGCTAAACGTACCATAGGCACAGAAATCGTGTTGGACGCACCCGATGGTACTCCTAGGTGACGAGGCTCAAGTGGATGCTCGTTTTGGTCTGTTTGGGGATAGTGCTAACCTTGATGCGAGATTGGTGCACGATTTGCGTCGAACGTACCATAGGCTCGGAAATCATTTTGGACGCGCTCGATGGTACTCCTAGGTGATAAGGCTCAAGTGGATGCTTGTTTTGGTCTGTTTAGCCATAGTGCTAACGTTGACGCAAGATAGGTGCACGGTTTGCGCGAACGTAGCATAGGCTCAGAAATCGTTTTGGATGCACCCGATGGATCTCCTATGTGACTTTGGTCATGTGGAATCTCGTTTCAATCCATTTGGTGACAGTGGCAGTGTTAGTGCAAGTTACGTGCACGGTTTGCGCTAAACGTACCATAGGCACAGAAAATCGTGTTGGACGCACCCGATGGTACTCCTAGGTGACGAGGCTCAAGTGGATGCTCGTTTTGGTCTGTTTGGGGACAGTGCTAACCTTGATGCGAGATTGGTGCACTATTTGCGTCGAATGTATCATAGGCTCAGAAATCATTTTGGGCGCGCTCGATGGTACTCCTAGGTGATAAGGCTCAAGTGGATGCTCGTTTTGGTCTGTTTAGACATAGTGCTAACCTTGACGCAAGATAGGTGCACGGTTTGCGCCGAACGTAGCATAGGCTCAGAAATCGTTTTGGATGCACCCGATGGATCTCCTATGTGACTTTGGTCATGTGGAATCTCGTTTCAATCCATTTGGTGACAGTGGCAGTGTTAGTGCAAGTTACGTGCACGGTTTGCGCTAAACGTACCATAGGCACAGAAATCGTGTTGGACGCACCCGATGGTACTCCTAGGTGACGAGGTTCAAGTGGATGCTCGTTTTGGTCTGTTTGGGGATAGTGCTAACCTTGATGCGAGATTGGTGCACGATTTGCGTCGAACGTACCATAGGCTCGGAAATCATTTTGGACGCGCTCGATGGTACTCCTAGGTGATAAGGCTCAAGTGGATGCTTGTTTTGGTCTGTTTAGCCATAGTGCTAACGTTGACGCAAGATAGGTGCACGGTTTGCGCGAACGTAGCATAGGCTCAGAAATCGTTTTGGATGCACCCGATGGATCTCCTATGTGACTTTGGTCATGTGGAATCTCGTTTCAATCCATTTGGTGACAGTGGCAGTGTTAGTGCAAGTTACGTGCACGGTTTGCGCTAAACGTACCATAGGCACAGAAATCGTGTTGGACGCACCCGATGGTACTCCTAGGTGACGAGGCTCAAGTGGATGCTCGTTTTGGTCTGTTTGGGGATAGTGCTAACCTTGATGCGAGATTGGTGCACGATTTGCGTCGAACGTACCATAGGCTCGGAAATCATTTTGGACGCGCTCGATGGTACTCCTAGGTGATAAAGGCTCAAGTGTATGCTCGTTTTGGTCTGTTTAGCCATAGTGCTATCCTTGACGCAAGATAGGTGCACGGTTTGCGCCGAACGTAGCATAGGCTCAGAAATCGTTTTGGATGCACTCGATGGATCTCCTATGTGACTTTGGTCATGTGGAATCTCGTTTCAATCCATTTGGTGACAATTGGTTAGTGCAAGTTACGTGCACGGTTTGCGCTAAACGTACCATAGGCATAGAAATCGTGTTGGACGCACCCGATGGTACTCCTAGGTGACGAGGCTCAAGTGGATGCTCGTTTTGGTCTGTTTGGGGATAGTGCTAACCTTGATGCGAGATTGGTGCACGATTTGCGTCGAACGTACCATAGGCTCGGAAATCATTTTGGACGCGCTCGATGGTACTCCTAGGTGATAAGGCTCAAGTGGATGCTCGTTTTGGTCTGTTTAAACATAGTGCTAACCTTGACACAAGATAGGTGCACGGTTTGCGCCTAGCGTAGCATAGGCTCAGAAATCATTTTGGATGCACCCGATGGATCTCCTATGTGACTTTGGTCATGTGGAATCTTGTTACAATCCATTTGGTGACAGTGGCAGTGTTAGTGCAAGTTACGTGCACGGTTTGCGCTAAACGTACCATAGGCACAGAAAATCGTGTTGGACGCACGCGATGGTACTCCTAGGTGACGAGGCTCAAGTGGATGCTCGTTTTGGTCTGTTTGGGGATAGTGCTAACCTTGATGCGAGATTGGTGCACGATTTGCGTCGAACGTACCATAGGCTCGGAAATCATTTTGGATGCGCTCGATGGTACTCCTAGGTGATAAGGCTCAAGTGGATGCTCGTTTTGGTCTGTTTAGACATAGTGCTAACCTTGACACAAGATAGGTGCACGGTTTGCGCCTAGCGTAGCATAGGCTTAGAAATCGTTTTGGATGCACCCGATGGATCTCCTATGTGACTTTGGTCATGTGGAATCTTGTTTCAATCCATTTGGTGACAGTGGCAGTGTTAGTGCAAGTTACGTGCACGGTTTGCACTAAACGTACCTTAGGCACAGAAATCGTGTTGGACGCACCCGATGGTACTCCTAGGTGACGAGGCTCAAGTGGATGCTCGTTTTGGTCTGTTTGGGGATAGTGCTAACCTTGATGCGAGATTGGTGCACGATTTGCGTCGAACGTACCATAGGCTCGAAAATCATTTTGGACGCGCTCGATGGTACTCCTAGGTGATAAAGGCTCAAGTGGATGCTCGTTTTGGTCTGATTAGCCATAGTGCTAACCTTTACGTAAGATAGGTGCACGGTTTGCGTCGAACGTACGTAGGCTCAGAAATCGTTTTGGATGCACCCGATGGATCTCCTATGTGACTTTGGTCATGTGGAATCTCGTTTCAATCCATTTGGTGACAGTGGCAGTGTTAGTGCAAGTTACGTGCACGGTTTGCGCTAAACGTACCATAGGCACAGAAATCGTGTTGGACGCACCCGATGGTACTCCTAGGTGACGAGGCTCAAGTGGATGCTCGTTTTGGTCTGTTTGGGGATAGTGCTAACCTTGATGCGAGATTGGTGCACGATTTGCGTCGAACGTACCATAGGCTCGGAAATCATTTTGGACGCGCTCGATGGTACTCCTAGGTGATAAGGCTCAAGTGGATGCTTGTTTTGGTCTGTTTAGCCATAGTGCTAACGTTGACGCAAGATAGGTGCACGGTTTGCGCGAACGTAGCATAGGCTCAGAAATCGTTTTGGATGCACCCGATGGATCTCCTATGTGACTTTGGTCATGTGGAATCTCGTTTCAATCCATTTGGTGACAGTGGCAGTGTTAGTGCAAGTTACGTGCACGGTTTGCGCTAAACGTACCATAGGCACAGAAAATCGTGTTGGACGCACCCGATGGTACTCCTAGGTGACGAGGCTCAAGTGGATGCTCGTTTTGGTCTGTTTGGGGACAGTGCTAACCTTGATGCGAGATTGGTGCACTATTTGCGTCGAATGTATCATAGGCTCAGAAATCATTTTGGGCGCGCTCGATGGTACTCCTAGGTGATAAGGCTCAAGTGGATGCTCGTTTTGGTCTGTTTAGACATAGTGCTAACCTTGACGCAAGATAGGTGCACGGTTTGCGCCGAACGTAGCATAGGCTCAGAAATCGTTTTGGATGCACCCGATGGATCTCCTATGTGACTTTGGTCATGTGGAATCTCGTTTCAATCCATTTGGTGACAGTGGCAGTGTTAGTGCAAGTTACGTGCACGGTTTGCGCTAAACGTACCATAGGCACAGAAATCGTGTTGGACGCACCCGATGGTACTCCTAGGTGACGAGGTTCAAGTGGATGCTCGTTTTGGTCTGTTTGGGGATAGTGCTAACCTTGATGCGAGATTGGTGCACGATTTGCGTCGAACGTACCATAGGCTCGGAAATCATTTTGGACGCGCTCGATGGTACTCCTAGGTGATAAGGCTCAAGTGGATGCTTGTTTTGGTCTGTTTAGCCATAGTGCTAACGTTGACGCAAGATAGGTGCACGGTTTGCGCGAACGTAGCATAGGCTCAGAAATCGTTTTGGATGCACCCGATGGATCTCCTATGTGACTTTGGTCATGTGGAATCTCGTTTCAATCCATTTGGTGACAGTGGCAGTGTTAGTGCAAGTTACGTGCACGGTTTGCGCTAAACGTACCATAGGCACAGAAATCGTGTTGGACGCACCCGATGGTACTCCTAGGTGACGAGGCTCAAGTGGATGCTCGTTTTGGTCTGTTTGGGGATAGTGCTAACCTTGATGCGAGATTGGTGCACGATTTGCGTCGAACGTACCATAGGCTCGGAAATCATTTTGGACGCGCTCGATGGTACTCCTAGGTGATAAAGGCTCAAGTGTATGCTCGTTTTGGTCTGTTTAGCCATAGTGCTATCCTTGACGCAAGATAGGTGCACGGTTTGCGCCGAACGTAGCATAGGCTCAGAAATCGTTTTGGATGCACTCGATGGATCTCCTATGTGACTTTGGTCATGTGGAATCTCGTTTCAATCCATTTGGTGACAATTGGTTAGTGCAAGTTACGTGCACGGTTTGCGCTAAACGTACCATAGGCATAGAAATCGTGTTGGACGCACCCGATGGTACTCCTAGGTGACGAGGCTCAAGTGGATGCTCGTTTTGGTCTGTTTGGGGATAGTGCTAACCTTGATGCGAGATTGGTGCACGATTTGCGTCGAACGTACCATAGGCTCGGAAATCATTTTGGACGCGCTCGATGGTACTCCTAGGTGATAAGGCTCAAGTGGATGCTCGTTTTGGTCTGTTTAGACATAGTGCTAACCTTGACACAAGATAGGTGCACGGTTTGCGCCTAGCGTAGCATAGGCTCAGAAATCATTTTGGATGCACCCGATGGATCTCCTATGTGACTTTGGTCATGTGGAATCTTGTTTCAATCCATTTGGTGACAGTGGCAGTGTTAGTGCAAGTTACGTGCACGGTTTGCGCTAAACGTACCATAGGCACAGAAAATCGTGTTGGACGCACGCGATGGTACTCCTAGGTGACGAGGCTCAAGTGGATGCTCGTTTTGGTCTGTTTGGGGATAGTGCTAACCTTGATGCGAGATTGGTGCACGATTTGCGTCGAACGTACCATAGGCTCGAAAATCATTTTGGACGCGCTCGATGGTACTCCTAGGTGATAAAGGCTCAAGTGGATGCTCGTTTTGGTCTGATTAGCCATAGTGCTAACCTTTACGTAAGATAGGTGCACGGTTTGCGTCGAACGTACGTAGGCTCAGAAATCGTTTTGGATGCACCCGATGGATCTCCTATGTGACTTTGGTCATGTGGAATCTCGTTTCAATCCATTTGGTGACAGTGGCAGTGTTAGTGCAAGTTACGTGCACGGTTTGCGCTAAACGTACCATAGGCACAGAAATCGTGTTGGACGCACCCGATGGTACTCCTAGGTGACGAGGCTCAAGTGGATGCTCGTTTTGGTCTGTTTGGGGATAGTGCTAACCTTGATGTGAGATTGGTGCACGATTTGCGTCGAACGTACCATAGGCTCGGAAATCATTTTGGACGCGCTCGATGGTACTCCTAGGTGATAAGGCTCAAGTGGATGCTTGTTTTGGTCTGTTTAGCCATAGTGCTAACGTTGACGCAAGATAGGTGCACGGTTTGCGCGAACGTAGCATAGGCTCAGAAATCGTTTTGGATGCACCCGATGGATCTCCTATGTGACTTTGGTCATGTGGAATCTCGTTTCAATCCATTTGGTGACAGTGGCAGTGTTAGTGCAAGTTACGTGCACGGTTTGCGCTAAACGTACCATAGGCACAGAAAATCGTGTTGGACGCACCCGATGGTACTCCTAGGTGACGAGGCTCAAGTGGATGCTCGTTTTGGTCTGTTTGGGGACAGTGCTAACCTTGATGCGAGATTGGTGCACTATTTGCGTCGAACGTATCATAGGCTCAGAAATCATTTTGGGCGCGCTCGATGGTACTCCTAGGTGATAAGGCTCAAGTGGATGCTCGTTTTGGTCTGTTTAGACATAGTGCTAACCTTGACGCAAGATAGGTGCACGGTTTGCGCCGAACGTAGCATAGGCTCAGAAATCGTTTTGGATGCACCCGATGGATCTCCTATGTGACTTTGGTCATGTGGAATCTCGTTTCAATCCATTTGGTGACAGTGGCAGTGTTAGTGCAAGTTACGTGCACGGTTTGCGCTAAACGTACCATAGGCACAGAAATCGTGTTGGACGCACCCGATGGTACTCCTAGGTGACGAGGCTCAAGTGGATGCTCGTTTTGGTCTGTTTGGGGATAGTGCTAACCTTGATGCGAGATTGGTGCACGATTTGCGTTGAACGTACCATAGGCTCGGAAATCATTTTGGACGCGCTCGATGGTACTCCTAGGTGATAAGGCTCAAGTGGATGCTTGTTTTGGTCTGTTTAGCCATAGTGCTAACGTTGACGCAAGATAGGTGCACGGTTTGCGCGAACGTAGCATAGGCTCAGAAATCGTTTTGGATGCACCCGATGGATCTCCTATGTGACTTTGGTCATGTGGAATCTCGTTTCAATCCATTTGGTGACAGTGGCAGTGTTAGTGCAAGTTACGTGCACGGTTTGCGCTAAACGTACCATAGGCACAGAAATCGTGTTGGACGCACCCGATGGTACTCCTAGGTGACGAGGCTCAAGTGGATGCTCGTTTTGGTCTGTTTGGGGATAGTGCTAACCTTGATGCGAGATTGGTGCACGATTTGCGTCGAACGTACCATAGGCTCGGAAATCATTTTGGACGCGCTCGATGGTACTCCTAGGTGATAAGGCTCAAGTGGATGCTCGTTTTGGTCTATTTAGACATAGTGCTAACCTTGACACAAGATAGGTGCACGGTTTGCGCCTAGCGTAGCATAGGCTCAGAAATCATTTTGGATGCACCCGATGGATCTCCTATGTGACTTTGGTCATGTGGAATCTTGTTTCAATCCATTTGGTGACAGTGGCAGTGTTAGTGCAAGTTACGTGCACGGTTTGCGCTAAACGTACCATAGGCACAGAAAATCGTGTTGGATGCACGCGATGGTACTCCTAGGTGACGAGGCTCAAGTGGATGCTCGTTTTGGTCTGTTTGGGGATAGTGCTAACCTTGATGCGAGATTGGTGCACGATTTGCGTCGAACGTACCATAGGCTCGGAAATCATTTTGGACGTGCTCGATGGTACTCCTAGGTGATAAGGCTCAAGTGTATGCTCGTTTTGGTCTGTTTAGCCATAGTGCTAACCTTGACGCAAGATAGGTGCACGGTTTGCGCCGAACGTAGCATAGGCTCAGAAATCGTTTTGGATGCACTCGATGGATCTCCTATTCACCTTTGGTCATGTGGAATCTCGTTTCAATCCATTTGGTGACAATGGCAATGTTAGTGCAAGTTACGTGCACGGTTTGCGCTAAACGTACCATAGGCATAGAAATCGTGTTGGACGCACCCAATGGTACTCCTAGGCGACGAGGCTCAAGTGGATGCTGGTTTTGGTCTGTTTGGGGATAGTGCTAACCTTGATGCGAGATTGGTGCACGATTTGCGTCGAACGTACCATAGGCTCGGAAATCATTTTGGATGCGCTCGATGGTACTCCTGGGTGATAAGGCTCAAGTGGATGCTCGTTTTGGTCTGTTTAGACATAGTGCTAACCTTGACACAAGATAGGTGCACGGTTTGCGCCTAGCGTAGCATGGGCTCAGAAATCGTTTTGGATGCACCCGATGGATCTCCTATGTGACTTTGGTCATGTGGAATCTTGTTTCAATCCATTTGGTGACAGTGGCAGTGTTAGTGCAAGTTACGTGCACGGTTTGCGCTAAACGTACCTTAGGCACAGAAATCGTGTTGGACGCACCCGATGGTACTCCTAGGTGACGAGGCTCAAGTGGATGCTCGTTTTGGTCTGTTTGGGGATAGTGCTAACCTTGATGCGAGATTGGTGCACGATTTGCGTCGAACGTACCATAGGCTCGAAAATCATTTTGGACGCGCTCGATGGTACTCCTAGGTGATAAAGGCTCAAGTGGATGCTCGTTTTGGTCTGATTAGCCATAGTGCTAACCTTTACGTAAGATAGGTGCACGGTTTGCGTCGAACGTACGTAGGCTCAGAAATCGTTTTGGATGCACCCGATGGATCTCCTATGTGACTTTGGTCATGTGGAATCTCGTTTCAATCCATTTGGTGACAGTGGCAGTGTTAGTGCAAGTTACGTGCACGGTTTGCGCTAAACGTACCATAGGCACAGAAATCGTGTTGGACGCACCCGATGGTACTCCTAGGTGACGAGGCTCAAGTGGATGCTCGTTTTGGTCTGTTTGGGGATAGTGCTAACCTTGATGCGAGATTGGTGCACGATTTGCGTCGAACGTACCATAGGCTCGGAAATCATTTTGGACGCGCTCGATGGTACTCCTAGGTGATAAGGCTCAAGTGGATGCTTGTTTTGGTCTGTTTAGCCATAGTGCTAACGTTGACGCAAGATAGGTGCACGGTTTGCACGAACGTAGCATAGGCTCAGAAATCGTTTTGGATGCACCCGATGGATCTCCTATGTGACTTTGGTCATGTGGAATCTCGTTTCAATCCATTTGGTGACAGTGGCAGTGTTAGTGCAAGTTACGTGCACGGTTTGCGCTAAACGTACCATAGGCACAGAAAATCGTGTTGGACGCACCCGATGGTACTCCTAGGTGACGAGGCTCAAGTGGATGCTCGTTTTGGTCTGTTTGGGGACAGTGCTAACCTTGATGCGAGATTGGTGCACTATTTGCGTCGAACGTATCATAGGCTCAGAAATCATTTTGGACGCGCTCGATGGTACTCCTAGGTGATAAGGCTCAAGTGGATGCTCGTTTTGGTCTGTTTATACATAGTGCTAACCTTGACGCAAGATAGGTGCACGGTTTGCACGAACGTAGCATAGGCTCAGAAATCATTTTGGATGCACCCGATGGATCTCCTATGTGACTTTGGTCATGTGGAATCTCGTTTCAATCCATTTGGTGACAGTGGCAGTGTTAGTGCAAGTTACGTGCACGGTTTGCGCTAAACGTACCATAGGCACAGAAAATCGTGTTGGACGCACCCGATGGTACTCCTAGGTGACGAGGCTCAAGTGGATGCTCGTTTTGGTCTGTTTGGGGACAGTGCTAACCTTGATGCGAGATTGGTGCACTATTTGCGTCGAACGTATCATAGGCTCAGAAATCATTTTGGACGCGCTCGATGGTACTCCTAGGTGATAAGGCTCAAGTGGATGCTCGTTTTGGTCTGTTTATACATAGTGCTAACCTTGACGCAAGATAGGTGCACGGTTTGCGCCGAACGTAGCATAGGCTCAGAAATCGTTTTGGATGCACCCGATGGATCTCCTATGTGACTTTGGTCATGTGGAATCTCGTTTCAATCCATTTGGTGACAGTGGCAGTGTTAGTGCAAGTTACGTGCACGGTTTGCGCTAAACGTACCATAGGCACAGAAATCGTGTTGGACGCACCCGATGGTACTCCTAGGTGACGAGGCTCAAGTGGATGCTCGTTTTGGTCTGTTTGGGGATAGTGCTAACCTTGATGCGAGATTGGTGCACGATTTGCGTCGAACGTACCATAGGCTCGGAAATCATTTTGGACGCGCTCGATGGTACTCCTAGGTGATAAAGGCTCAAGTGTATGCTCGTTTTGGTCTGTTTAGCCATAGTGCTAACCTTGACGCAAGATAGGTGCACGGTTTGCGCCGAACGTAGCATAGGCTCAGAAATCGTTTTGGATGCACTCGATGGATCTCCTATGTGACTTTGGTCATGTGGAATCTCGTTTCAATCCATTTGGTGACAATTGGTTAGTGCAAGTTACGTGCACGGTTTGCGCTAAACGTACCATAGGCATAGAAATCGTGTTGGACGCACCCGATGGTACTCCTAGGTGACGAGGCTCAAGTGGATGCTCGTTTTGGTCTGTTTGGGGATAGTGCTAACCTTGATGCGAGATTGGTGCACGATTTGCGTCGAACGTACCATAGGCTCGGAAATCATTTTGGACGCGCTCGATGGTACTCCTAGGTGATAAGGCTCAAGTGGATGCTCGTTTTGGTCTGTTTAGACATAGTGCTAACCTTGACACAAGATAGGTGCACGGTTTGCGCCTAGCGTAGCATAGGCTCAGAAATCATTTTGGATGCACCCGATGGATCTCCTATGTGACTTTGGTCATGTGGAATCTTGTTTCAATCCATTTGGTGACAGTGGCAGTGTTAGTGCAAGTTACGTGCACGGTTTGCGCTAAACGTACCATAGGCACAGAAAATCGTGTTGGACGCACGCGATGGTACTCCTAGGTGACGAGGCTCAAGTGGATGCTCGTTTTGGTCTGTTTGGGGATAGTGCTAACCTTGATGCGAGATTGGTGCACGATTTGCGTCGAACGTACCATAGGATCGGAAATCATTTTGGACGTGCTCGATGGTACTCCTAGGTGATAAGGCTCAAGTGTATGCTCGTTTTGGTCTGTTTAGCCATAGTGCTAACCTTGACGCAAGATAGGTGCACGGTTTGCGCCGAACGTAGCATAGGCTCAGAAATCGTTTTGGATGCACTCGATGGATCTCCTATTCACCTTTGGTCATGTGGAATCTCGTTTCAATCCATTTGGTGACAATGGCAATGTTAGTGCAAGTTACGTGCACGGTTTGCGCTAAACGTACCATAGGCATAGAAATCGTGTTGGACGCACCCAATGGTACTCCTAGGTGACGAGGCTCAAGTGGATGCTCGTTTTGGTCTGTTAGGGGATAGTGCTAACCTTGATGCGAGATTGGTGCACGATTTGCATCGAACGTACCATAGGCTCAGAAATCATTTTGGATGCGCTCGATGGTACTCCTAGGTGATAAGGCTCAAGTGGATGCTCGTTTTGGTCTGTTTAGAAATAGTGCTAACCTTGACACAAGATAGGTGCACGGTTTGCGCCTAGCGTAGCATAGGCTCAGAAATCGTTTTGGATGCACCCGATGGATCTCCTATGTGACTTTGGTCATGTGGAATCTTGTTTCAATCCATTTGGTGACAGTGGCAGTGTTAGTGCAAGTTACGTGCGCGGTTTGCGCTAAACGTACCTTAGGCATAGAAATCGTGTTGGACGCACCCGATGGTACTCCTAGGTGACGAGGCTCAAGTGGATGCTCGTTTTGGTCTGTTTGGGGATAGTGCTAACCTTGATGCGAGATTGGTGCACGATTTGCGTCGAACGTACCATAGGCTCGAAAATCATTTTGGACGCGCTCGATGGTACTCCTAGGTGATAAAGGCTCAAGTGGATGCTCGTTTTGGTCTGATTAGCCATAGTGCTAACCTTTACGTAAGATAGGTGCACGGTTTGCGTCGAACGTACGTAGGCTCAGAAATCGTTTTGGATGCACCCGATGGATCTCCTATGTGACTTTGGTCATGTGGAATCTCGTTTCAATCCATTTGGTGACAGTGGCAGTGTTAGTGCAAGTTACGTGCACGGTTTGCGCTAAACGTACCATAGGCACAGAAATCGTGTTGGACGCACCCGATGGTACTCCTAGGTGACGAGGCTCAAGTGGATGCTCGTTTTGGTCTGTTTGGGGATAGTGCTAACCTTGATGCGAGATTGGTGCACGATTTGCGTCGAACGTACCATAGGCTCGGAAATCATTTTGGACGCGCTCGATGGTACTCCTAGGTGATAAGGCTCAAGTGGATGCTTGTTTTGGTCTGTTTAGCCATAGTGCTAACGTTGACGCAAGATAGGTGCACGGTTTGCGCGAACGTAGCATAGGCTCAGAAATCGTTTTGGATGCACCCGATGGATCTCCTATGTGACTTTGGTCATGTGGAATCTCGTTTCAATCCATTTGGTGACAGTGGCAGTGTTAGTGCAAGTTACGTGCACGGTTTGCGCTAAACGTACCATAGGCACAGAAAATCGTGTTGGACGCACCCGATGGTACTCCTAGGTGACGAGGCTCAAGTGGATGCTCGTTTTGGTCTGTTTGGGGACAGTGCTAACCTTGATGCGAGATTGGTGCACTATTTGCGTCGAACGTATCATAGGCTCAGAAATCATTTTGGACGCGCTCGATGGTACTCCTAGGTGATAAGGCTCAAGTGGATGCTCGTTTTGGTCTGTTTAGACATAGTGCTAACCTTGACGCAAGATAGGTGCACGGTTTGCGCCGAACATAGCATAGGCTCAGAAATCGTTTTGGATGCACCCGATGGATCTCCTATGTGACTTTGGTCATGTGGAATCTCGTTTCAATCCATTTGGTGACAGTGGCAGTGTTAGTGCAAGTTACGTGCACGGTTTGCGCTAAACGTACCATAGGCACAGAAATCGTGTTGGACGCACCCGATGGTACTCCTAGGTGACGAGGCTCAAGTGGATGCTCGTTTTGGTCTGTTTGGGGATAGTGCTAACCTTGATGCGAGATTGGTGCACGATTTGCGTCGAACGTACCATAGGATCGGAAATCATTTTGGACGTGCTCGATGGTACTCCTAGGTGATAAGGCTCAAGTGTATGCTCGTTTTGGTCTGTTTAGCCATAGTGCTAACCTTGACGCAAGATAGGTGCACGGTTTGCGCCGAACGTAGCATAGGCTCAGAAATCGTTTTGGATGCACTCGATGGATCTCCTATTCACCTTTGGTCATGTGGAATCTCGTTTCAATCCATTTGGTGACAATGGCAATGTTAGTGCAAGTTACGTGCACGGTTTGCGCTAAACGTACCATAGGCATAGAAATCGTGTTGGACGCACCCAATGGTACTCCTAGGTGACGAGGCTCAAGTGGATGCTCGTTTTGGTCTGTTTGGGGATAGTGCTAACCTTGATGCGAGATTGGTGCACGATTTGCATCGAACGTACCATAGGCTCAGAAATCATTTTGGATGCGCTCGATGGTACTCCTAGGTGATAAGGCTCAAGTGGATGCTCGTTTTGGTCTGTTTAGAAATAGTGCTAACCTTGACACAAGATAGGTGCACGGTTTGCGCCTAGCGTAGCATAGGCTCAGAAATCGTTTTGGATGCACCCGATGGATCTCCTATGTGACTTTGGTCATGTGGAATCTTGTTTCAATCCATTTGGTGACAGTGGCAGTGTTAGTGCAAGTTACGTGCGCGGTTTGCGCTAAACGTACCTTAGGCATAGAAATCGTGTTGGACGCACCCGATGGTACTCCTAGGTGACGAGGCTCAAGTGGATGCTCGTTTTGGTCTGTTTGGGGATAGTGCTAACCTTGATGCGAGATTGGTGCACGATTTGCGTCGAACGTACCATAGGCTCGAAAATCATTTTGGACGCGCTCGATGGTACTCCTAGGTGATAAAGGCTCAAGTGGATGCTCGTTTTGGTCTGATTAGCCATAGTGCTAACCTTTACGTAAGATAGGTGCACGGTTTGCGTCGAACGTACGTAGGCTCAGAAATCGTTTTGGATGCACCCGATGGATCTCCTATGTGACTTTGGTCATGTGGAATCTCGTTTCAATCCATTTGGTGACAGTGGCAGTGTTAGTGCAAGTTACGTGCACGGTTTGCGCTAAACGTACCATAGGCACAGAAATCGTGTTGGACGCACCCGATGGTACTCCTAGGTGACGAGGCTCAAGTGGATGCTCGTTTTGGTCTGTTTGGGGATAGTGCTAACCTTGATGCGAGATTGGTGCACGATTTGCGTCGAACGTACCATAGGCTCGGAAATCATTTTGGACGCGCTCGATGGTACTCCTAGGTGATAAGGCTCAAGTGGATGCTTGTTTTGGTCTGTTTAGCCATAGTGCTAACGTTGACGCAAGATAGGTGCACGGTTTGCGCGAACGTAGCATAGGCTCAGAAATCGTTTTGGATGCACCCGATGGATCTCCTATGTGACTTTGGTCATGTGGAATCTCGTTTCAATCCATTTGGTGACAGTGGCAGTGTTAGTGCAAGTTACGTGCACGGTTTGCGCTAAACGTACCATAGGCACAGAAAATCGTGTTGGACGCACCCGATGGTACTCCTAGGTGACGAGGCTCAAGTGGATGCTCGTTTTGGTCTGTTTGGGGACAGTGCTAACCTTGATGCGAGATTGGTGCACTATTTGCGTCGAACGTATCATAGGCTCAGAAATCATTTTGGACGCGCTCGATGGTACTCCTAGGTGATAAGGCTCAAGTGGATGCTCGTTTTGGTCTGTTTAGACATAGTGCTAACCTTGACGCAAGATAGGTGCACGGTTTGCGCCGAACATAGCATAGGCTCAGAAATCGTTTTGGATGCACCCGATGGATCTCCTATGTGACTTTGGTCATGTGGAATCTCGTTTCAATCCATTTGGTGACAGTGGCAGTGTTAGTGCAAGTTACGTGCACGGTTTGCGCTAAACGTACCATAGGCACAGAAATCGTGTTGGACGCACCCGATGGTACTCCTAGGTGACGAGGCTCAAGTGGATGCTCGTTTTGGTCTGTTTGGGGATAGTGCTAACCTTGATGCGAGATTGGTGCACGATTTGCGTCGAACGTACCATAGGCTCGGAAATCATTTTGGACGCGCTCGATGGTACTCCTAGGTGATAAGGCTCAAGTGGATGCTTGTTTTGGTCTGTTTAGCCATAGTGCTAACGTTGACGCAAGATAGGTGCACGGTTTGCGCGAACGTAGCATAGGCTCAGAAATCGTTTTGGATGCACCCGATGGATCTCCTATGTGACTTTGGTCATGTGGAATCTCGTTTCAATCCATTTGGTGACAGTGGCAGTGTTAGTGCAAGTTACGTGCACGGTTTGCGCTAAACGTACCATAGGCACAGAAAATCGTGTTGGACGCACCCGATGGTACTCCTAGGTGACGAGGCTCAAGTGGATGCTCGTTTTGGTCTGTTTGGGGACAGTGCTAACCTTGATGCGAGATTGGTGCACTATTTGCGTCGAACGTATCATAGGCTCAGAAATCATTTTGGACGCGCTCGATGGTACTCCTAGGTGATAAGGCTCAAGTGGATGCTCGTTTTGGTCTGTTTAGACATAGTGCTAACCTTGACGCAAGATAGGTGCACGGTTTGCGCCGAACGTAGCATAGGCTCAGAAATCGTTTTGGATGCACCCGATGGATCTCCTATGTGACTTTGGTCATGTGGAATCTCGTTTCAATCCATTTGGTGACAGTGGCAGTGTTAGTGCAAGTTACGTGCATGGTTTGCGCTAAACGTACCATAGGCACAGAAATCGTGTTGGACGCGCCCGATGGTACTCCTAGGTGACGAGGCTCAAGTGGATGCTCGTTTTGGTCTGTTTGGGGATAGTGCTAACCTTGATGCGAGATTGGTGCACGATTTGCGTCGAACGTACCATAGGTCGGAAATCATTTTGGACGCGCTCGATGGTACTCCTAGGTGATAAGGCTCAAGTGGATGCTCGTTTTGGTCTGTTTAGCCATAGTGCTAACCTTGACGCAAGATAGGTGCACGGTTTGCGCGAACGTAGCATAGGCTCAGAAATCGTTTTGGATGCACCCGATGGATCTCCTATGTGACTTTGGTCATGTGGAATCTCGTTTCAATCCATTTGGTGACAATGGCAATGTTAGTGCAAGTTACGTGCACGGTTTGCGCTAAACGTACCATAGGCACAGAAATCGTGTTGGACGCACCCGATGGTACTCCTAGGTGATGAGGCTCAAGTGGATGCTCGTTTTGGTCTGTTTGGGGATAGTGCTAACCTTGATGCGAGATTGGTGCACGATATGCGTCGAACGTACCATAGGCTCGGAAATCATTTTGGACGCGCTCGATGGTACTCCTAGGTGATAAGGCTCAAGTGGATGCTCGTTTTGGTCTGTTTAGACATAGTGCTAACCTTGACACAAGATAGGTGCACGGTTTGCGCCTAGCGTAGCATAGGCTTAGAAATCGTTTTGGATGCACCCGATGGATCTCCTATGTGACTTTGGTCATGTGGAATCTCGTTTCAATCCATTTGGTGACAGTGGCAGTGTTAGTGCAAGTTACGTTCATGGTTTGCGCTAAACGTACCATAGGCACAGAAAATCGTGTTGGACGCACCCGATGGTACTCCTAGGTGACGAGGCTCAAGTGGATGCTCGTTTTGGTCTGTTTGGGGATAGTGCTAACCTTGATGCGAGATTGGTGCACGATTTGCGTCGAACGTACCATAGGCTCGGAAATCATTTTGGACGCGCTCGATGGTACTCCTAGGTGATAAAGGCTCAAGTGGATGCTAGTTTTGGTCTGTTTAGCCATAGTGCTAACCTTGACGCAAGATAGGTGCACGGTTTGCGTCGAACGTAGCGTAGGCTCAGAAATCATTTTGGATGCACCCGATGGATCTCCTATGTGACTTTGGTCATGTGGAATCTCGTTTCAATCCATTTGGTGACAGTGGCAGTGTTAGTGCAAGTTACGTGCACAGTTTGCGCTAAACGTACCATAGGCACAGAAATCATGTTGGATGCACCTGATGGTACTCCTAGGTGACGAGGCTCAAGTGGATGCTCGTTTTGGTCTGTTTGGGGATAGTGCTAACCTTGATGCGAGATTGGTGCACGATTTGCGTCGAACGTACCACAGGCTCGGAAATCATTTTAGACGCGCTCGATGGTACTCCTAGGTGATAAGGCTCAAGTGGATGCTCGTTTTGGTCTGTTTAGCCATAGTGCTAACGTTGACGCAAGATAGGTGCACGGTTTGCGCGAACGTAGCATAGGCTCAGTAATCGTTTTGGATGCACCCGATGGATCTCCTATGTGACTTTGGTCATGTGGAATCTCGTTTCAATCCATTTGGTGACAGTGGTAGTGTTAGTGCAAGTTACGTGCACGGTTTGCTCTAAACGTACCATAGGCACAAAAAATCGTGTTGGACGCACCCGATGGTACTCCTAGGTGACGAGGCTCAAGTGGATGCTCGTTTTGGTCTGTTTGGGGACAGTGCTAACCTTGATGCGAGATTGGTGCACGATTTGCGTCGAACGTACCATAGGCTCGAAAATCATTTTGGACGCGCTCGATGGTACTCCTAGGTGATAAGGCTCAAGTGGATGCTCGTTTTAGTCTGTTTAGACATTGTGCTAAACTTGACGCAAGATAGGTGCACGGTTTGCGCCGAACGTAGCATAGGCTCAGAAATCGTTTTGGATGCACCCGATGGATCTCCTATGTGACTTTGGTCATGTGGAATCTCGTTTCAATCCATTTGGTGACAGTGGCAGTGTTAGTGCAAGTTACGTGCATGGTTTGCGCTAAACGTACCATAGGCACAGAAATCGTGTTGGACGCGCCCGATGGTACTCCTAGGTGACGAGGCTCAAGTGGATGCTCGTTTTGGTCTGTTTGGGGATAGTGCTAACCTTGATGCGAGATTGGTGCACGATTTGCGTCGAACGTACCATAGGTCGGAAATCATTTTGGACGCGCTCGATGGTACTCCTAGGTGATAAGGCTCAAGTGGATGCTCGTTTTGGTCTGTTTAGCCATAGTGCTAACCTTGACGCAAGATAGGTGCACGGTTTGCGCGAACGTAGCATAGGCTCAGAAATCGTTTTGGATGCACCCGATGGATCTCCTATGTGACTTTGGTCATGTGGAATCTCGTTTCAATCCATTTGGTGACAATGGCAATGTTAGTGCAAGTTACGTGCACGGTTTGCGCTAAACGTACCATAGGCACAGAAATCGTGTTGGACGCACCCGATGGTACTCCTAGGTGATGAGGCTCAAGTGGATGCTCGTTTTGGTCTGTTTGGGGATAGTGCTAACCTTGATGCGAGATTGGTGCACGATTTGCGTCGAACGTACCATAGGCTCGGAAATCATTTTGGACGCGCTCGATGGTACTCCTAGGTGATAAGGCTCAAGTGGATGCTCGTTTTGGTCTGTTTAGACATAGTGCTAACCTTGACACAAGATAGGTGCACGGTTTGCGCCTAGCGTAGCATAGGCTTAGAAATCGTTTTGGATGCACCCGATGGATCTCCTATGTGACTTTGGTCATGTGGAATCTCGTTTCAATCCATTTGGTGACAGTGGCAGTGTTAGTGCAAGTTACGTGCATGGTTTGCGCTAAACGTACCATAGGCACAGAAAATCGTGTTGGACGCACCCGATGGTACTCCTAGGTGACGAGGCTCAAGTGGATGCTCGTTTTGGTCTGTTTGGGGATAGTGCTAACCTTGATGCGAGATTGGTGCACGATTTGCGTCGAACGTACCATAGGCTCGGAAATCATTTTGGACGCGCTCGATGGTACTCCTAGGTGATAAAGGCTCAAGTGGATGCTAGTTTTGGTCTGTTTAGCCATAGTGCTAACCTTGACGCAAGATAGGTGCACGGTTTGCGTCGAACGTAGCGTAGGCTCAGAAATCATTTTGGATGCACCCGATGGATCTCCTATGTGACTTTGGTCATGTGGAATCTCGTTTCAATCCATTTGGTGACAGTGGCAGTGTTAGTGCAAGTTACGTGCACGGTTTGCGCTAAACGTACCATAGGCACAGAAATCATGTTGGATGCACCTGATGGTACTCCTAGGTGACGAGGCTCAAGTGGATGCTCGTTTTGGTCTGTTTGGGGATAGTGCTAACCTTGATGCGAGATTGGTGCACGATTTGCGTCGAACGTACCACAGGCTCGGAAATCATTTTAGACGCGCTCGATGGTACTCCTAGGTGATAAGGCTCAAGTGGATGCTCGTTTTGGTCTGTTTAGCCATAGTGCTAACGTTGACGCAAGATAGGTGCACGGTTTGCGCGAACGTAGCATAGGCTCAGTAATCGTTTTGGATGCACCCGATGGATCTCCTATGTGACTTTGGTCATGTGGAATCTCGTTTCAATCCATTTGGTGACAGTGGTAGTGTTAGTGCAAGTTACGTGCACGGTTTGCTCTAAACGTACCATAGGCACAAAAAATCGTGTTGGACGCACCCGATGGTACTCCTAGGTGACGAGGCTCAAGTGGATGCTCGTTTTGGTCTGTTTGGGGACAGTGCTAACCTTGATGCGAGATTGGTGCACGATTTGCGTCGAACGTACCATGGGCTCGGAAATCATTTTGGACGCGCTCGATGGTACTCCTAGGTGATAAGGCTCAAGTGGATGCTCGTTTTGGTCTGTTTAGACATAGTGCTAACCTTGACACAAGATAGGTGCACGGTTTGCGCCTAGCGTAGCATAGGCTCAGAAATCGTTTTGGATGCACCCGATGGATCTCCTATGTGACTTTGGTCATGTGGAATCTTGTTTCAATCCATTTGGTGACAGTGGCAGTGTTAGTGCAAGTTACGTGCACGGTTTGCGCTAAACGTACCTTAGGCACAGAAATCGTGTTGGACGCACCCGATGGTACTCCTAGGTGACGAGGCTCAAGTGGATGCTCGTTTTGGTCTGTTTGGGGATAGTGCTAACCTTGATGCGAGATTGGTGCACGATTTGCGTCGAACGTACCATAGGCTCGAAAATCATTTTGGACGCGCTCGATGGTACTCCTAGGTGATAAAGGCTCAAGTGGATGCTCGTTTTGGTCTGATTAGCCATAGTGCTAACCTTTACGCAAGATAGGTGCACGGTTTGCGTCGAACGTACGTAGGCTCAGAAATCGTTTTGGATGCACCCGATGGATCTCCTATGTGACTTTGGTCATGTGGAATCTCGTTTCAATCCATTTGGTGACAGTGGCAGTGTTAGTGCAAGTTACGTGCACGGTTTGCGCTAAACGTACCATAGGCACAGAAATCGTGTTGGACGCACCCGATGGTACTCCTAGGTGACGAGTCTCAAGTGGATGCTCGTTTTGGTCTGTTTGGGGATAGTGCTAACCTTGATGCGAGATTGGTGCACGATTTGCGTCGAACGTACCATAGGCTCGGAAATCATTTTGGACGCGCTCGATGGTACTCCTAGGTGATAAGGCTCAAGTGGATGCTTGTTTTGGTCTGTTTAGCCATAGTGCTAACGTTGACGCAAGATAGGTGCACGGTTTGCACGAACGTAGCATAGGCTCAGAAATCGTTTTGGATGCACCCGATGGATCTCCTATGTGACTTTGGTCATGTGGAATCTCGTTTCAATCCATTTGGTGACAGTGGCAGTGTTAGTGCAAGTTACGTGCACGGTTTGCGCTAAACGTACCATAGGCACAGAAATCGTGTTGGACGCACCCGATGGTACTCCTAGGTGACGAGGCTCAAGTGGATGCTCGTTTTGGTCTGTTTGGGGACAGTGCTAACCTTGATGCGAGATTGGTGCACTATTTGCGTCGAACGTACCATAGGCTCGGAAATCATTTTGGACGCGCTCGATGGTACCCCTAGGTGATAAGGCTCAAGTGGATGCTCGTTTTGGTCTGTTTAGACATAGTGCTAACCTTGACGCAAGATAGGTGCACGGTTTGCGCCGAACGTAGCATAGGCTCAGAAATCGTTTTGGATGCACCCGATGGATCTCCTATGTGACTTTGGTCATGTGGAATCTTGTTTCAATCCATTTGGTGACAGTGGCAGTGTTAGTGCAAGTTACGTGCACGGTTTGCGCTAAACGTACCATAGGCACAGAAATCGTGTTGGACGCACCCGATGGTACTCCTAGGTGACGAGGCTCAAGTGGATGCTCGTTTTGGTCTGTTTGGGGATAGTGCTAACCTTGATGCGAGATTGGTGCACGATTTGCGTCGAACGTACCATAGGTCGGAAATCATTTTGGACGCGCTCGATGGTACTCCTAGGTGATAAGGCTCAAGTGGATGCTCGTTTTGGTCTGTTTAGCCATAGTGCTAACCTTGACGCAAGATAGGTGCACGGTTTGCGCCGAATGTAGCATAGGCTCAGAAATCGTTTTGGATGCACCCGATGGATCTCCTATGTGACTTTGGTCATGTGGAATCTCGTTTCAATCCATTTGGTGACAATGGCAATGTTAGTGCAAGTTACGTGCACGGTTTGCGCTAAACGTACCATAGGCACAGAAATCGTGTTGGACGCACCCGATGGTACTCCTAGGTGACGAGGCTCAAGTGGATGCTTGTTTTGGTCTGTTTGGGGATAGTGCTAACCTTGATGCGAGATTGGTGCACGATTTGCGTCGAACGTACCATAGGCTCGGAAATCATTTTGGACGCGCTCGATGGTACTCCTAGGTGATAAGGCTCAAGTGGATGCTCGTTTTGGTCTGTTTAGACATAGTGCTAACCTTGACACAAGATAGGTGCACGGTTTGCGCCTAGCGTAGCATAGGCTCAGAAATCGTTTTGGATGCACCCGATGGATCTCCTATGTGACTTTGGTCATGTGGAATCTCGTTTCAATCCATTTGGTGACAGTGGCAGTGTTAGTGCAAGTTACGTGCACGGTTTGCGCTAAACGTACCATAGGCACAGAAATCGTGTTGGACGCACCCGATGGTACTCCTAGGTGACGAGGCTCATGTGGATGCTCGTTTTGGTCTGTTTGGGGATAGTGCTAACCTTGATGCGAGATTGGTGCACGATTTGCGTCGAACGTACCACAGGCTCGGAAATCATTTTGGATGCGCTCGATGGTACTCCTAGGTGATAAGGCTCAAGTGGATGCTCGTTTTGGTCTGTTTAGCCATAGTGCTAACGTTGACGCAAGATAGGTGCTCGGTTTGCGAGAACGTAGCATAGGCTCAGAAATCGTTTTGGATGCACCCGATGGATCTCCTATGTGACTTTGGTCATGTGGAATCTCATTTCAATCCATTTGGTGACAGTGGTAGTGTTAGTGCAAGTTACGTGCACGGTTTGCTCTAAACGTACCATAGGCACAGAAATCGTGTTGGACGCACCCGATGGTACTCCTAGGTGACGAGGCTCAAGTGGATGCTCGTTTTGGTCTGTTTGGGGGCAGTGCTAACCTTGATGCGAGATTGGTGCACGATTTGCGTCGAACGTACCATAGGCTCAGAAATCATTTTGGACGCGCTCGATGGTACTCCTAGGTGATAAGGCTCAAGTGGATGCTCGTTTTAGTCTGTTTAGACATAGTGCTAACCTTGACGCAAGATAGGTGCACGGTTTGCGCCGAACGTAGCAAAGGCTCAGAAATCGTTTTGGATGCACCCGATGGATCTCCTATGTGACTTTGGTCATGTGGAATCTTGTTTCAATCCATTTGGTGACAGTGGCAGTGTTAGTGCAAGTAACGTGCACGGTTTGCGCTAAACGTACCATAGGCACAGAAATCGTGTTGGACGCACCCGATGGTACTCCTAGGTGACGAGGCTCAAGTGGATGCTCGTTTTGGTCTGTTTGGGGATAGTGCTAACCTTGATGCGAGATTGGTGCATGATTTGCATCGAACGTACCATAGGCTCGGAAATCATTTTGGACGCGCTCGATGGTACTCCTAGGTGATAAAGGCTCAAGTGGATGCTAGTTTTGGTCTGTTTAGCCATAGTGCTAACCTTGACGCAAGATAGGTGCACGGTTTGCGTCGAACGTAGCGTAGGCTCAGAAATCGTTTTGGATGCACCCGATGGATCTCCTATGTGACTTTGGTCATGTGGAATCTCGTTTCAATCCATTTGGTGACAGTGGCAGTGTTAGTGCAAGTTACGTGCACGGTTTGCGCTAAACGTACCATAGGCACAGAAATCGTGTTGGATGCACCCGATGGTACTCCTAGGTGACGAGGCTCATGTGGATGCTCGTTTTGGTCTGTTTGGGGATAGTGCTAACCTTGATGCGAGATTGGTGCACGATTTGCGTCGAACGTACCACAGGCTCGGAAATCATTTTGGACGCGCTCGATGGTACTCCTAGGTGATAAGGCTCAAGTGGATGCTCGTTTTGGTCTGTTTAGCCATAGTGCTAACGTTGACGCAAGATAGGTGCACGGTTTGCGAGAACGTAGCATAGGCTCAGAAATCGTTTTGGATGCACCCGATGGATCTCCTATGTGACTTTGGTCATGTGGAATCTCGTTTCAATCCATTTGGTGACAGTGGTAGTGTTAGTGCAAGTTACGTGCACGGTTTGCGCTAAACGTACCATAGGCACAGAAATCGTGTTGGACGCACCCGATGGTACTCCTAGGTGACGAGGCTCAAGTGGATGCTCGTTTTGGTCTGTTTGGGGATAGTGCTAACCTTGATGCGAGATTGGTGCACGATTTGCGTCAAACGTACCATAGGCTCAGAAATCATTTTGGACGCGCTCGATGGTACTCCTAGGTGATAAGGATCAAGTGGATGCTCGTTTTGGTCTGTTTAGACATAGTGCTAACCTTGACACAAGATAGGTGCACAGTTTGCGCCTAGCGTAGCATAGGCTCTGAAATCGTTTTGGATGCACCCGATGGATCTCCTATGTGACTTTGGTCATGTGGAATCTTGTTTCAATCCATTTGGTGACAGTGGCAGTGTTAGTGCAAGTTACGTGCACGGTTTGCGCTAAACGTACCATAGGCACAGAAAATCGTGTTGGACGCACCCGATGGTACTCCTAGGTGACGAGGCTCAAGTGGATGCTCGTTTTGGTCTGTTTGGGGATAGTGCTAACCTTGATGCGAGATTGGTGCACGATTTGCGTCGAACGTTCCATAGGCTCGGAAATCATTTTGGACGCGCTCGATGGTACTCCTAGGTGATAAGGCTCAAGTGTATGCTCGTTTTGGTCTGTTTAGCCATAGTGCTAACCTTGACGCAAGATAGGTGCACGGTTTGCGCCGAACGTAGCATAGGCTCAGAAATCGTTTTGGATGCACTCGATGGATCTCCTATTCACCTTTGGTCATGTGGAATCTCGTTTCAATCCATTTGGTGACAATGGCAATGTTAGTGCAAGTTACGTGCACGGTTTGCGCTAAACGTACCATAGGCATAGAAATCATGTTGGACGCACCCGATGGTACTCCTAGGTGACGAGGCTCAAGTGGATGCTCGTTTTGGTCTGTTTAGGGATAGTGCTAACCTTGATGCGAGATTGGTGCACGATTTGCGTCGAACGTACCATAGGCTTGGAAATCATTTTGGACGCGCTCGATGGTACTCCTAGGTGATAAGGCTCAAGTGGATGCTCGTTTTGGTCTGTTTAGACATAGTGCTAACCTTGACACAAGATAGGTGCACGGTTTGCGCCTAGCGTAGCATAGGCTCAGAAATCATTTTGGATGCACCCGATGGATCTCCTATGTGACTTTGGTCATGTGGAATCTTGTTTCAATCCATTTGGTGACAGTGGCAGTGTTAGTACAAGTTACGTGCACGGTTTGCGCTAAACGTACCATAGGCACAAAAATCGTGTTGGACGCACCCGATGGTACTCCTAGGTGACGAGGCTCAAGTGGATGCTCATTTTGGTCTGTTTGGGGATATTGCTAACCTTGATGCGAGATTGGTGCACGATTTGCGTCAAACGTACCATAGGCTCAGAAATCCTTTTGGACGCGCTCGATGGTACTTCTAGGTGATAAAGGCTCAAGTGTATGCTCGTTTTGGTCTATTTAGACATAGTGCTAACCTTGACACAAGATAGGTGCACGGTTTGCGCCTAGCGTAGCATAGGCTCTGAAATCGTTTTGGATGCACCCGATGGATCTCCTATGTGACTTTGGTCATGTGGAATCTTGTTTCAATCCATTTGGTGACAGTGGCAGTGTTAGTGCAAGTTACGTGCACGGTTTGCGCTAAACGTACCATAGGCACAGAAAATCGTGTTGGACGCACCCGATGGTACTCCTAGGTGACGAGGCTCAAGTGGATGCTCGTTTTGGTCTGTTTGGGGATAGTGCTAACCTTGATGCGAGATTGGTGCACGATTTGCGTCGAACGTTCCATAGGCTCGGAAATCATTTTGGACGCGCTCGATGGTACTCCTAGGTGATAAGGCTCAAGTGTATGCTCGTTTTGGTCTGTTTAGTCATAGTGCTAACCTTGACGCAAGATAGGTGCACGGTTTGCGCCGAACGTAGCATAGGCTCAGAAATCGTTTTGGATGCACCCGATGGATCTCCTATGTGACTTTGGTCATGTGGAATCTCGTTTCAATCCATTTGGTGACAATGGCAATGTTAGTGCAAGTTACGTGCACGGTTTGCGCTAAACGTACCATAGGCACAGAAATCGTGTTGGACGCACCCGATGGTACTCCTAGGTGACGAGGCTCAAGTGGATGCTCGTTTTGGTCTGTTTGGGGATAGTGCTAACCTTGATGCGAGATTGGTGCACGATTTGCGTCAAACGTACCATAGGCTCAGAAATCATTTTGGACGCGCTCGATGGTACTCCTAGGTGATAAGGATCAAGTGGATGCTCGTTTTGGTCTGTTTAGACATAGTGCTAACCTTGACACAAGATAGGTGCACGGTTTGCGCCTAGCGTAGCATAGGCTCTGAAATCGTTTTGGATGCACCCGATGGATCTCCTATGTGACTTTGGTCATGTGGAATCTTGTTTCAATCCATTTGGTGACAGTGGCAGTGTTAGTGCAAGTTACGTGCACGGTTTGCGCTAAACGTACCATAGGCACAGAAAATCGTGTTGGACGCACCCGATGGTACTCCTAGGTGACGAGGCTCAAGTGGATGCTCGTTTTGGTCTGTTTGGGGATAGTGCTAACCTTGATGCGAGATTGGTGCACGATTTGCGTCGAACGTTCCATAGGCTCGGAAATCATTTTGGACGCGCTCGATGGTACTCCTAGGTGATAAGGCTCAAGTGTATGCTCGTTTTGGTCTGTTTAGCCATAGTGCTAACCATGACGCAAGATAGGTGCACGGTTTGCGCCGAACGTAGCATAGGCTCAGAAATCGTTTTGGATGCACTCGATGGATCTCCTATTCACCTTTGGTCATGTGGAATCTCGTTTCAATCCATTTGGTGACAATGGCAATGTTAGTGCAAGTTACGTGCACGGTTTGCGCTAAACGTACCATAGGCATAGAAATCATGTTGGACGCACCCGATGGTACTCCTAGGTGACGAGGCTCAAGTGGATGCTCGTTTTGGTCTGTTTAGGGATAGTGCTAACCTTGATGCGAGATTGGTGCACGATTTGCGTCGAACGTACCATAGGCTTGGAAATCATTTTGGACGCGCTCGATGGTACTCCTAGGTGATAAGGCTCAAGTGGATGCTCGTTTTGGTCTGTTTAGACATAGTGCTAACCTTGACACAAGATAGGTGCACGGTTTGCGCCTAGCGTAGCATAGGCTCAGAAATCATTTTGGATGCACCCGATGGATCTCCTATGTGACTTTGGTCATGTGGAATCTTGTTTCAATCCATTTGGTGACAGTGGCAGTGTTAGTGCAAGTTACGTGCACGGTTTGCGCTAAACGTACCATAGGCACAAAAATCGTGTTGGACGCACCCGATGGTACTCCTAGGTGACGAGGCTCAAGTGGATGCTCATTTTGGTCTGTTTGGGGATATTGCTAACCTTGATGCGAGATTGGTGCACGATTTGCGTCAAACGTACCATAGGCTCAGAAATCATTTTGGACGCGCTCGATGGTACTTCTAGGTGATAAAGGCTCAAGTGTATGCTCGTTTTGGTCTATTTAGACATAGTGCTAACCTTGACACAAGATAGGTGCACGGTTTGCGCCTAGCGTAGCATAGGCTCTGAAATCGTTTTGGATGCACCCGATGGATCTCCTATGTGACTTTGGTCATGTGGAATCTTGTTTCAATCCATTTGGTGACAGTGGCAGTGTTAGTGCAAGTTACGTGCACGGTTTGCGCTAAACGTACCATAGGCACAGAAAATCGTGTTGGACGCACCCGATGGTACTCCTAGGTGACGAGGCTCAAGTGGATGCTCGTTTTGGTCTGTTTGGGGATAGTGCTAACCTTGATGCGAGATTGGTGCACGATTTGCGTCGAACGTTCCATAGGCTCGGAAATCATTTTGGACGCGCTCGATGGTACTCCTAGGTGATAAGGCTCAAGTGTATGCTCGTTTTGGTCTGTTTAGTCATAGTGCTAACCTTGACGCAAGATAGGTGCACGGTTTGCGCCGAACGTAGCATAGGCTCAGAAATCGTTTTGGATGCACCCGATGGATCTCCTATGTGACTTTGGTCATGTGGAATCTCGTTTCAATCCATTTGGTGACAATGGCAATGTTAGTGCAAGTTACGTGCACGGTTTGCGCTAAACGTACCATAGGCACAGAAATCGTGTTGGACGCACCCGATGGTACTCCTAGGTGACGAGGCTCAAGTGGATGCTCGTTTTGGTCTGTTTGGGGATAGTGCTAACCTTGATGCGAGATTGGTGCACGATTTGCGTCGAACGTACCATAGGCTCGGAAATCATTTTGGACGCGCTCGATGGTACTCCTAGGTGATAAAGGCTCAAGTGTATGCTCGTTTTGGTCTGTTTAGACATAGTGCTAACCTTGACACAAGATAGGTGCACGGTTTGCGCCTAGCGTAGCATAGGCTCAGAAATCGTTTTGGATGCACCCGATGGATCTCCTATGTGACTTTGGTCATGTGGAATCTTGTTTCAATCCATTTGGTGACAGTGGCAGTGTTAGGGCAAGTTACGTGCACGGTTTGCGCTAAACGTACCTTAGGCACAGAAATCGTGTTGGACGCACCCGATGGTACTCCTAGGTGACGAGGCTCAAGTGGATGCTCGTTTTGGTCTATTTGGGGATAGTGCTAACCTTGATGCGAGATTGGTGCACGATTTGCGTCGAACGTAACATAGGCTCGGAAATCATTTTGGACGCGCTCGATGGTACTCCTAGGTGATAAAGGCTCAAGTGGATGCTCGTTTTGGTCTGATTAGCCATAGTGCTAACCTTTACGCAAGATAGGTGCACGGTTTGCGTCGAACGTACGTAGGCTCAGAAATCGTTTTGGATGCACCCGATGGATCTCCTATGTGACTTTGGTCATGTGGAATCTCGTTTCAATCCATTTGGTGACAGTGGCAGTGTTAGTGCAAGTTACGTGCACGGTTTGCGCTAAACGTACCATAGGCACAGAAATCGTGTTGGACGCACCCGATGGTACTCCTAGGTGACGAGGCTCAAGTGGATGCTCGTTTTGGTCTATTTGGGGATAGTGCTAACCTTGATGCGAGATTGGTGCACGATTTGCGTCGAACGTACCATAGGCTTGGAAATCATTTTGGACGCGCTCGATGGTACTCCTAGGTGATAAGGCTCAAGTGGATGCTTGTTTTGGTCTGTTTAGCCATAGTGCTAACGTTGACGCAAGATAGGTGCACGGTTTGCGCGAACGTAGCATAGGCTCAGAAATCGTTTTGGATGCACCTGATGGATCTCCTATGTGACTTTGGTCATGTGGAATCTCGTTTCAATCCATTTGGTGACAGTGGCAGTGTTAGTGCAAGTTACGTGCACGGTTTGCGCTAAACGTACCATAGGCACAGAAATCGTGTTGGACGCACCCGATGGTACTCCTAGGTGACGAGGCTCAAGTGGATGCTCGTTTTGGTCTGTTTGGGGACAGTGCTAACCTTGATGCGAGATTGGTGCACTATTTGCGTCGAACGTACCATAGGCTCGAAAATCATTTTGGACGCGCTTGATGGTACTCCTAGGTGATAAGGCTCAAGTGGATGCTCGTTTTGGTCTGTTTAGACATAGTGCTAACCTTGACGCAAGATAGGTGCACGGTTTGCGCCGAACGTAGCATAGGCTCAGAAATCATTTTGGATGCACCCGATGGATCTCCTATGTGACTTTGGTCATGTGGAATCTCGTTTCGATCCATTTGGTGACAGTGGCAGTGTTAGTGCAAGTTACGTGCACGGTTTGCGCTAAACGTACCATAGGCACAGAAATCGTGTTGGACGCACCCGATGGTACTCCTAGGTGACGAGCCTCAAGTGGATGCTCGTTTTGGTCTGTTTGGGGATAGTGCTAACCTTGATGCGAGATTGGTGCACGATTTGCGTCGAACGTACCATAGGCTCGGAAATCATTTTGGACGCGCTCGATGGTACTCCTAGGTGATAAGGCTCAAGTGGATGCTTGTTTTGGTCTATTTAGCCATAGTGCTAACGTTGACGCAAGATAGGTGCACGGTTTGCGCGAACGTAGCATAGGCTCAGAAATCGTTTTGGATGCACCCGATGGATCTCCTATGTGACTTTGGTCATGTGGAATCTCGTTTCAATCCATTTGGTGACAGTGGCAGTGTTAGTGCAAGTTACGTGCACGGTTTGTGCTAAACGTACCATAGGCACAGAAATCGTGTTGGACGCACCCGATGGTACTCCTAGGTGACGAGGCTCAAGTGGATGCTCGTTTTGGTCTGTTTGGGGATAGTGCTAACCTTGATGCGAGATTGGTGCACGATTTGCGTCGAACGTACCATAGGCTCGGAAATCATTTTGGACGCGCTCGATGGTACTCCTAGGTGATAAGGCTCAAGTGGATGCTCGTTTTGGTCTGTTTAGATATAGTGCTAACCTTGACACAAGATAGGTGCACGGTTTGCGCCTAGCGTAGCATAGGCTCAGAAATCGTTTTGGATGCACCCGATGGATCTCCTATGTGACTTTGGTCATGTGGAATCTCGTTTCAATCCATTTGGTGACAGTGGCAGTGTTAGTGCAAGTTACGTGCACGGTTTGCGCTAAACGTACCATAGGCACAGAAAATCGTGTTGGACGCACTCGATGGTACTCCTAGGTGACGAGGCTCAAGTGGATGCTCGTTTTGGTCTGTTTGGGGATAGTGCTAACCTTGATGCGAGATTGGTGCACGATTTGCGTCGAACGTACCATAGGCTCGGAAATCATTTTGGACGCGCTCGATGGTACTCCTAGGTGATAAAGGCTCAAGTGGATGCTCGTTTTGGTCTGTTTAGCCATAGTGCTAACCTTGACGCAAGATAGGTGCACGGTTTGCGTCGAACGTAGCGTAGGCTCAGAAATCATTTTGGATGCACCCGATGGATCTCCTATGTGACTTTGGTCATGTGGAATCTCGTTTCAATCCATTTGGTGACAGTGGCAGTGTTCGTGCAAGTTACGTGCACGGTTTGCGCTAAACGTACCATAGGCACAGAAATCATGTTGGACGCACCCGATGGTACTCCTAGGTGACGAGGCTCAAGTGGATGCTCGTTTTGGTCTGTTTGGGGATAGTGCTAACCTTGATGCGAGATTGGTGCACGATTTGCGTCGAACGTACCATAGGCTCGGAAATCATTTTGGACGCGCTCGATGGTACTCCTAGGTGATAAAGGCTCAAGTGGATGCTCGTTTTGGTCTGTTTAGCCATAGTGCTAACCTTGACGCAAGATAGGTGCACGGTTTGCATCAAACGTAGCGTAGGCTCAGAAATCGTTTTGGATGCACCCGATGGATCTCCTATGTGACTTTGGTCATGTGGAATCTCGTTTCAATCCATTTGGTGACAGTGGCAGTGTTAGTGCAAGTTACGTGCACGGTTTGCGCTAAACGTACCATAGGCACAGAAATCGTGTTGGACACACCCGATGGTACTCCTAGGTGACGAGGCTCAAGTGGATGCTCGTTTTGGTCTGTTTGGGGACAGTGCTAACCTTGATACGAGATTGGTGCACTATTTGCGTCGAACGTACCATAGGCTCGGAAATCATTTTGGACGCGCTCGATGGTACTCCTAGGTGATAAGGCTCAAGTGGATGCTCGTTTTGGTCTGTTTAGACATAGTGCTAACCTTGACACAAGATAGGTGCACGGTTTGCGCCTAGCGTAGCATAGGCTCAGAAATCGTTTTGGATGCACCCGATGGATCTCCTATGTGACTTTGGTCATGTGGAATCTTGTTTCAATCCATTTGGTGACAGTGGCAGTGTTAGTGCAAGTTACGTGCACGGTTTGCGCTAAACGTACCATAGGCACAGAAATCGTGTTGGACGCACCCGAAGGTACTCCTAGGTGACGAGGCTCAAGTGGATGCTCGTTTTGGTCTGTTTGGGGATAGTGCTAACCTTGATGCGAGATTGGTGCACGATTTGCGTCGAACGTACCATAGGCTCGGAAATCATTTTGGACGCGCTCGATGGTACTCCTAGGTAATAAGGCTCAAGTGGATGCTCGTTTTGGTCTGTTTAGCCATAGTGCTAACGTTGACGCAAGATAGGTACACGGTTTGCGCGAATGTAGCATAGGCTCAGAAATCGTTTTGGATGCACCCGATGGATCTCCTATGTGACTTTGGTCATGTGGAATCTCGTTTCAATCCATTTGGTGACAGTGGCAGTGTTAGTGCAAGTTACGTGCACGGTTTGCGCTAAACGTACCATAGGCACAGAAATCGTGTTGGACGCACCCGATGGTACTCCTAGGTGACGAGGCTCAAGTGGATGCTCGTTTTGGTCTGTTTGGGGATAGTGCTAACCTTGATGCGAGATTGGTGCACGATTTGCGTCGAACGTACCATAGGCTCGGAAATCATTTTGGACGCGCTCGATGGTACTCCTAGGTGATAAAGGCTCAAGTGGATGCTCGTTTTGGTCTGTTTAGCCATAGTGCTAACCTTGACGCAAGATAGGTGCACGGTATGCGTCGAACGTAGCATAGGCTCAGAAATCGTTTTGGATGCACCCGATGGATCTCCTATGTGACTTTGGTCATGTGGAATCTCGTTTCAATCCATTTGGTGACAGTGGCAGTGTTAGTGCAAGTTACGTGCACGGTTTGCGCTAAACGTACCATAGGCACAGAAATCGTGTTGGACGCACCCGATGGTACTCCTAGGTGACGAGGCTCAAGTGGATGCTCGTTTTGGTCTGTTTGGGTACAGTGCTAACCTTGATGCGAGATTGGTGCACTATTTGCGTCGAACGTACCATAGGCTCGGAAATCATTTTGGACGTGCTTGATGGTACTCCTAGGTGATAAGGCTCAAGTGGATGCTCGTTTTGGTCTGTTTAGACATAGTGCTAACCTTGACGCAAGATAGGTGCAAGGTTTGCGCCGAACGTAGCATAGGCTCAGAAATCGTTTTGGATGCACCCGATGGATCTCCTATGTGACTTTGGTCATGTGGAATCTCGTTTCAATCCATTTGGTGACAGTGGCAGTGTTAGTGCAAGTTACGTGCACGGTTTGCGCTAAACGTACCATAGGCACAGAAATCGTGTTGGACGCACCCGATGGTACTCCTAGGAGACGAGCCTCAAGTGGATGCTCGTTTTGGTCTGTTTGGGGATAGTGCTAACCTTGATGCGAGATTGGTGCACGATTTGCGTCGAACGTACCATAGGCTCGGAAATCATTTTGGACGCGCTCGATGGTACTACTAGGTGATAAGGCTCAAGTGGATGCTTGTTTTGGTCTATTTAGCCATAGTGCTAATGTTGACGCAAGATAGGTGCACGGTTTGCGCGAACGTAGCATAGGCTCAGAAATCGTTTTGGATGCACCCGATGGATCTCCTATGTGACTTTGGTCATGTGGAATCTCGTTTCAATCCATTTGGTGACAGTGGCAGTGTTAGTGCAAGTTATGTGCACGGTTTGCGCTAAACGTACCATAGGCACAGAAATCGTGTTGGACGCACCCGATGGTACTCCTAGGTGACGAGGCTCAAGTGGATGCTCGTTTTGGTCTGTTTGGGGACAGTGCTAACCTTGATGCGAGATTGGTGCACTATTTGCGTCGAACGTACCATAGGCTCGGAAATCATTTTGGACGCGCTCGATGGTACTCCTAGGTGATAAGGCTCAAGTGGATGCTTGTTTTGGTCTGTTTAGACATAGTGCTAACCTTGACGCAAGATAGGTGCACGGTTTGCGCCGAACGTAGCATAGGCTCAGAAATCGTTTTGGATGCACCCGATGGATCTCCTATGTGACTTTGGTCATGTGGAATCTCGTTTCAATCCATTTGGTGACAGTGGCAGTGTTAGTGCAAGTTACGTGCACGGTTTGCGCTAAACGTACCATAGGCACAGAAATCGTGTTGGACGCACCCGATGGTACTCCTAGGTGACCAGGCTCAAGTGGATGCTCGTTTTGGTCTGTTTGGGGATAGTGCTAACCTTGATGCGAGATTGGTGCACGATTTGCGTCGAACGTACCATAGGTCGGAAATCATTTTGGACGCGCTCGATGGTACTCCTAGGTGATAAGGCTCAAGTGGATGCTCGTTTTGGTCTGTTTAGCCATAGTGCTAACCTTGACGCAAGATAGGTGCACGGTTTGCGCCGAACGTAGCATAGGCTCAGAAATCGTTTTGGATGCACCCGATGGATCTCCTATGTGACTTTGGTCATGTGGAATCTCGTTTCAATCCATTTGGTGACAATGGCAATGTTAGTGCAAGTTACGTGCACGGTTTGCGCTAAACGTACCATAGGCACAGAAAATCGTGTTGGACGCACCCGATGGTACTCCTAGGTGACGAGGCTCAAGTGGATGCTCGTTTTGGTCTGTTTGGGGATAGTGCTAACCTTGATGCGAGATTGGTGCACGATTTGCGTCGAACATACCATAGGCTCGGAAATCATTTTGGACGCGCTCGATGGTACTCCTAGGTGATAAAGGCTCAAGTGGATGCTCGTTTTGGTCTGTTTAGCCATAGTGCTAACCTTGACGCAAGATAGGTGCACGGTTTGCGTCGAACGTAGCGTAGGCTCAGAAATCATTTTGGATGCACCCGATGGATCTCCTATGTGACTTTGGTCATGTGGAATCTCGTTTCAATCCATTTGGTGACAGTGGCAGTGTTCGTGCAAGTTACGTGCACGGTTTGCGCTAAACGTACCATAGGCACAGAAATCATGTTGGACGCACCCGATGGTACTCCTAGGTGACGAGCCTCAAGTGGATGCTCGTTTTGGTCTGTTTGGGGATAGTGCTAACCTTGATGCGAGATTGGTGCACGATTTGCGTCGAACGTACCATAGGCTCGGAAATCATTTTGGACGCGCTCGATGGTACTCCTAGGTGATAAAGGCTCAAGTGGATGCTCGTTTTGGTCTGTTTAGCCATAGTGCTAATGTTGACGCAAGATAGGTGCACGGTTTGCGCGAACGTAGCATAGGCTCAGAAATCGTTTTAGATGCACCCGATGGATCTCCTATGTGACTTTGGTCATGTGGAATCTCGTTTCAATCCATTTGGTGACAGTGGCAGTGTTAGTGCAAGTTACGTGCACGGTTTGCGCTAAACGTACCATAGGCACAGAAATCGTGTTGGACGCACCCGATGGTACTCCTAGGTGACGAGGCTCAAGTGGATGCTCGTTTTGGTCTGTTTGGGGACAGTGCTAACCTTGATGCGAGATTGGTGCACTATTTGCGTCGAACGTACCATAGGCTCGGAAATCATTTTGGACGCGCTCGATGGTACTCCTAGGTGATAAGGCTCAAGTGGATGCTTGTTTTGGTCTGTTTAGACATAGTGCTAACCTTGACGCAAGATAGGTGCACGGTTTGCGCGAACGTAGCATAGGCTCAGAAATCGTTTTGGATGCACCCGATGGATCTCCTATGTGACTTTGGTCATGTGGAATCTTGTTTCAATCCATTTGCTGACAGTGGCAGTGTTAGTGCAAGTTACGTGCACGGTTTGCGCTAAACGTACCATAGGCACAGAAATCGTGTTGGACGCACCCGATGGTACTCCTAGGTGACGAGGCTCAAGTGGATGCTCGTTTTGGTCTGTTTGGGGATAGTGCTAACCTTGATGCGAGATTGGTGCACGATTTGCGTCGAACGTACCATAGGCTCGGAAATCATTTTGGACGCGCTCGATGGTACTCCTAGGTAATAAGGCTCAAGTGGATGCTCGTTTTGGTCTGTTTAGCCATAGTGCTAACGTTGACGCAAGATAGGTACACGGTTTGCGCGAATGTAGCATAGGCTCAGAAATCGTTTTGGATGCACCCGATGGATCTCCTATGTGACTTTGGTCATGTGGAATCTCGTTTCAATCCATTTGGTGACAGTGGCAGTGTTAGTGCAAGTTACGTGCACGGTTTGCGCTAAACGTACCATAGGCACAGAAATCGTGTTGGACGCACCCGATGGTACTCCTAGGTGACGAGGCTCAAGTGGATGCTCGTTTTGGTCTGTTTGGGGATAGTGCTAACCTTGATGCGAGATTCGTGCACGATTTGCGTCGAACGTACCATAGGCTCGGAAATCATTTTGGACGCGCTCGATGGTGCTCCTAGGTGATAAAGGCTCAAGTGGATGCTCGTTTTGGTCTGTTTAGCCATAGTGCTAACCTTGACGCAAGATAGGTGCACGGTATGCGTCGAACGTAGCGTAGGCTCAGAAATCGTTTTGGATGCACCCGATGGATCTCCTATGTGACTTTGGTCATGTGGAATCTCGTATCAATCCATTTGGTGACAGTGGCAGTGTTAGTGCAAGTTACGTGCACGGTTTGCGCTAAACGTACCATTGGCACAGAAATCGTGTTGGACGCACCCGATGGTACTCCTAGGTGACGAGGCTCAAGTGGATGCTCGTTTTGGTCTATTTGGGGATAGTGCTAACCATGATGCGAGATTGGTGCACGATTTGCGTCGAACGTACCATAGGCTCGGAAATCATTTTGGACGCGCTCGATGGTACTCCTAGGTGATAAGGCTCAAGTGGATGCTTGTTTTGGTCTGTTTAGCCATAGTGCTAACGTTGACGCAAGATAGGTGCACGGTTTGCGCGAACGTAGCATAGGCTCAGAAATCGTTTTGGATGCACCCGATGGATCTCCTATGTGACTTTGGTCATGTGGAATCTCGTTTCAATCCATTTGGTGACAGTGGCAGTGTTAGTGCAAGTTACGAGCACGGTTTGCGCTAAACGTACCATAGGCACAGAAATCGTGTTGGACGCACCCGATGGTACTCCTAGGTGACGAGGCTCAAGTGGATGCTCGGTTTTGGTCTGTTTGGGGACAGTGCTAACCTTGATGCGAGATTGGTGCACTATTTGCGTCGAACGTACCATAGGCTCGGAAATCATTTTGGACGCGCTCGATGGTACTACTAGGTGATAAGGCTCAAGTGGATGCTTGTTTTGGTCTATTTAGCCATAGTGCTAATGTTGACGCAAGATAGGTGCACGGTTTGCGCGAACGTAGCATAGGCTCAGAAATCGTTTTGGATGCACCCGATGGATCTCCTATGTGACTTTGGTCATGTGGAATCTCGTTTCAATCCATTTGGTGACAGTGGCAGTGTTAGTGCAAGTTACGTGCACGGTTTGCGCTAAACGTACCATAGGCACAGAAATCGTGTTGGACGCACCCGATGGTACTCCTAGGTGACGAGGCTCAAGTGGATGCTCGTTTTGGTCTGTTTGGGGACAGTGCTAACCTTGATGCGAGATTGGTGCACTATTTGCGTCGAACGTACCATAGGCTCGGAAATCATTTTGGACGCGCTCGATGGTACTCCTAGGTGATAAGGCTCAAGTGGATGCTTGTTTTGGTCTGTTTAGACATAGTGCTAACCTTGATGCAAGATAGGTGCACGGTTTGCGCCGAACGTAGCATAGGCTCAGAAATCGTTTTGGATGCACCCGATGGATCTCCTATGTGACTTTGGTCATGTGGAATCTCGTTTCAATCCATTTGGTGACAGTGGCAGTGTTAGTGCAAGTTACGTGCACGGTTTGCGCTAAACGTACCATAGGCACAGAAAATCGTGTTGGACGCACCCGATGGTACTCCTAGGTGACGAGGCTCAAGTGGATGCTCGTTTTGGTCTGTTTGGGGATAGTGCTAACCTTGATGCGAGATTGGTGCACGATTTGCGTCGAACGTACCATAGGTCGGAAATCATTTTGGACGCGCTCGATGGTACTCCTAGGTGATAAGGCTCAAGTGGATGCTCATTTTGGTCTGTTTAGCCATAGTGCTAACCTTGACGCAAGATAGGTGCACGGTTTGCGCCGAACGTAGCATAGGCTCAGAAATCGTTTTGGATGCACCCGATGGATCTCCTATGTGACTTTGGTCATGTGGAATCTCGTTTCAATCCATTTGGTGACAATGGCAATGTTAGTGCAAGTTACGTGCACGGTTTGCGCTAAACGTACCATAGGCACAGAAAATCGTGTTGGACGCACCCGATGGTACTCCTAGCTGACGAGGCTCAAGTGGATGCTCGTTTTGGTCTGTTTGGGGATAGTGCTAACCTTGATGCGAGATTGGTGCACGATTTGCGTCGAACATACCATAGGCTCGGAAATCATTTTGGACGCGCTCGATGGTACTCCTAGGTGATAAAGGCTCAAGTGGATGCTCGTTTTGGTCTGTTTAGCCATAGTGCTAACCTTGACGCAAGATAGGTGCACGGTTTGCGTCGAACGTAGCGTAGGCTCAGAAATCATTTTGGATGCACCCGATGGATCTCCTATGTGACTTTGGTCATGTGGATTCTCGTTTCAATCCATTTGGTGACAGTGGCAGTGTTCGTGCAAGTTACGTGCACGGTTTGCGCTAAACGTACCATAGGCACAGAAATCATGTTGGACGCACCCGATGGTACTCCTAGGTGACGAGGCTCAAGTGGATGCTCGTTTTGGTCTGTTTGGGGATAGTGCTAACCTTGATGTGAGATTGGTGCACGATTTGCGTCGAACGTACCATAGGCTCGGAAATCATTTTGGACGCGCTCGATGGTACTCCTAGGTGATAAAGGCTCAAGTGGATGCTCGTTTTGGTCTGTTTAGCCATAGTGCTAACCTTGACGCAAGATAGGTGCACGGTTTGCATCAAACGTAGCGTAGGCTCAGAAATCGTTTTGGATGCACCCGATGGATCTCCTATGTGACTTAGGTCATGTGGAATCTCGTTTCAATCCATTTGGTGACAGTGGCAGTGTTAGTGCAAGTTACGTGCACGGTTTGCGCTAAACGTACCATAGGCACAGAAAATCGTGTTGGACACACCCGATGGTACTCCTAGGTGACGAGGCTCAAGTGGATGCTCGTTTTGGTCTGTTTGGGGACAGTGCTAACCTTGATGCGAGATTGGTGCACTATTTGCGTCGAACGTACCATAGGCTCGGAAATCATTTTGGACGCGCTCGATGGTACTCCTAGGTGATAAGGCTCAAGTGGATGCTCGTTTTGGTCTGTTTAGACATAGTGCTAACCTTGACACAAGATAGGTGCACGGTTTGCGCCTAGCGTAGCATAGGCTCAGAAATCGTTTTGGATGCACCCGATGGATCTCCTATGTGACTTTGGTCATGTGGAATCTTGTTTCAATCCATTTGGTGACAGTGGCAGTGTTAGTGCAAGTTACGTGCACGGTTTGCGCTAAACGTACCATAGGCACAGAAATCGTGTTCGACGCACCCGATGGTACTCCTAGGTGACGAGGCTCAAGTGGATGCTCGTTTTGGTCTGTTTGGGGATAGTGCTAACCTTGATGCGAGATTGGTGCACGATTTGCGTCGAACGTACCATAGGCTCGGAAATCATTTTGGACGCGCTCGATGGTACTCCTAGGTAATAAGGCTCAAGTGGATGCTCGTTTTGGTCTGTTTAGCCATAGTGCTAAAGTTGACGCAAGATAGGTACACGGTTTGCGCGAATGTAGCATAGGCTCAGAAATCGTTTTGGATGCACCCGATGGATCTCCTATGTGACTTTGGTCATGTGGAATCTCGTTTCAATCCATTTGGTGACAGTGGCAGTGTTAGTGCAAGTTACGTGCACGGTTTGCGCTAAACGTACCATAGGCACAGAAATCGTGTTGGACGCACCCGATGGTACTCCTAGGTGACGAGGCTCAAGTGGATGCTCGTTTTGGTCTGTTTGGGGATAGTGCTAACCTTGATGCGAGATTCGTGCACGATTTGCGTCGAACGTACCATAGGCTCGGAAATCATTTTGGACGCGCTCGATGGTGCTCCTAGGTGATAAAGGCTCAAGTGGATGCTCGTTTTGGTCTGTTTAGCCATAGTGCTAACCTTGACGCAAGATAGGTGCACGGTATGCGTCGAACGTAGCGTAGGCTCAGAAATCGTTTTGGATGCACCCGATGGATCTCCTATGTGACTTTGGTCATGTGGAATCTCGTTTCAATCCATTTGGTGACAGTGGCAGTGTTAGTGCAAGTTACGTGCACGGTTTGCGCTAAACGTACCATAGGCACAGAAATCGTGTTGGACGCACCCGATGGTACTCCTAGGTGACGAGGCTCAAGTGGATGCTCGTTTTGGTCTATTTGGGGATAGTGCTAACCATGATGCGAGATTGGTGCACGATTTGCGTCGAACGTACCATAGGCTCGGAAATCATTTTGGACGCGCTCGATGGTACTCCTAGGTGATAAGGCTCAAGTGGATGCTTGTTTTGGTCTGTTTAGCCATAGTGCTAACGTTGACGCAAGATAGGTGCACGGTTTGCGCGAACGTAGCATAGGCTCAGAAATCGTTTTGGATGCACCCGATGGATCTCCTATGTGACTTTGGTCATGTGGAATCTCGTTTCAATCCATTTGGTGACAGTGGCAGTGTTAGTGCAAGTTACGAGCACGGTTTGCGCTAAACGTACCATAGGCACAGAAATCGTGTTGGACGCACCCGATGGTACTCCTAGGTGACGAGGCTCAAGTGGATGCTCGGTTTTGGTCTGTTTGGGGACAGTGCTAACCTTGATGCGAGATTGGTGCACTATTTGCGTCGAACGTACCATAGGCTCGGAAATCATTTTGGACGCGCTCGATGGTACTCATAGGTGATAAGGCTCAAGTGGATGCTCGTTTTGGTCTGTTTAGACATAGTGCTAACCTTGACGCAAGATAGGTGCACGGTTTGCGCCGAACGTAGCATAGGCTCAGAAATCGTTTTGGATGCACCCGATGGATCTCCTATGTGACTTTGGTCATGTGGAATCTCGTTTCAATCCATTTGGTGACAGTGGCAGTGTTAGTGCAAGTTACGTGCACGGTTTGCGCTAAACGTACCATAGGCACAGAAATCGTGTTGGACGCACCCGATGGTACTCCTAGGTGACGAGGCTCAAGTGGATGCTCGTTTTGGTCTGTTTGGGGATAGTGCTAACCTTGATGCGAGATTGGTGCATGATTTGCGTCGAACGTACCATAGGTCGGAAATCATTTTGGACGCGCTCGATTGTACTCCTAGGTGATAAGGCTCAAGTGGATGCTCGTTTTGGTCTGTTTAGCCATAGTGCTAACCTTGACGCAAGATAGGTGCACGGTTTGCGCCGAACGTAGCATAGGCACAGAAATCGTGTTGGACACACCCGATGGTACTCCTAGGTGACGAGGCTCAAGTGGATGCTTGTTTTGGTGTGTTTGGGGATAGTGCTAACCTTGATGCGAGATTGGTGCACGATTTGCGTCGAACGTACCATAGGCTTGGAAATTATTTTGGACGCGCTCGATGGTACTCCTAGGTGATAAGGCTCAAGTGGATGCTCGTTTTGGTCTGTTTAGACATAGTGCTAACCTTGACACAAGATAGGTGCACGGTTTGCGCCTAGCGTTGCACAGGCTCAGAAATCGTTTTGGATGCACCCGATGGATCTCCTATGTGACTTTGGTCATGTGGAATCTCGTTTCAATCCATTTGGTGACAGTGGCAGTGTTAGTGCAAGTTACGTGCACGGTTTGCGCTAAACGTACCATAGGCACAGAAAATCATGTTGGACGCACCCGATGGTACTCCTAGGTGACGAGGCTCAAGTGGATGCTCGTTTTGGTCTGTTTGGGGATAGTGCTAACCTTGATGCGAGATTGGTGCACGATTTGCGTCGAACGTACCATAGGCTCGGAAATCATTTTGGACGCGCTCGATGGTACTCCTAGGTGATAAGGCTCAAGTGGATGCTCGTTTTGTTCTGTTTAGCCATAGTGCTAACGTTGACGCAAGATAGGTGCACGGTTTGCGCCGAACGTAGCATAGGCTCAGAAATCGTTTTGGATGCACCCGATGGATCTCCTATGTGACTTTGGTCATGTGGAATCTCGTTTCAATCCATTTGATGACAATGGCAATGTTAGTGCAAGTTACGTGCACGGTTTGCGCTAAACGTACCATAGGCATAGAAATCGTGTTGGACGCACCCGATGGTACTCCTAGGTGACGAGGCTCAAGTGGATGCTCGTTTTGGTCTGTTTGGGGATAGTGCTAACCTTGATGCGAGATTGGTGCACGATTTGCGTCGAACGTACCATAGGCTCGGAAATCATTTTGGACGCGCTCGATGGTACTCCTAGGTGATAAGGCTCAAGTGGATGCTCGTTTTGGTCTGTTTAGACATAGTGCTAACCTTGACACAAGATAGGTGCACGGTTTGCGCCTAGCGTAGCATAGGCTCAGAAATCGTTTTGGATGCACCCGATGGATCTCCTATGTGACTTTGGTCATGTGGAATCTCGTTTCAATCCATTTGGTGACAGTGGCAGTGTTAGTGCAAGTTACGAGCACGGTTTGCGCTAAACGTACCATAGGCACAGAAATCGTGTTGGACGCACCCGATGGTACTCCTAGGTGACGAGGCTCAAGTGGATGCTCGGTTTTGGTCTGTTTGGGGACAGTGCTAACCTTGATGCGAGATTGGTGCACTATTTGCGTCGAACGTACCATAGGCTCGGAAATCATTTTGGACGCGCTCGATGGTACTCCTAGGTGATAAGGCTCAAGTGGATGCTCGTTTTGGTCTGTTTAGACATAGTGCTAACCTTGACGCAAGATAGGTGCACGGTTTGCGCCGAACGTAGCATAGGCTCAGAAATCGTTTTGGATGCACCCGATGGATCTCCTATGTGACTTTGGTCATGTGGAATCTCGTTTCAATCCATTTGGTGACAGTGGCAGTGTTAGTGCAAGTTACGTGCACGGTTTGCGCTAAACGTACCATAGGCACAGAAATCGTGTTGGACGCACCCGATGGTACTCCTAGGTGACGAGGCTCAAGTGGATGCTCGTTTTGGTCTGTTTGGGGATAGTGCTAACCTTGATGCGAGATTGGTGCATGATTTGCGTCGAACGTACCATAGGTCGGAAATCATTTTGGACGCGCTCGATTGTACTCCTAGGTGATAAGGCTCAAGTGGATGCTCGTTTTGGTCTGTTTAGCCATAGTGCTAACCTTGACGCAAGATAGGTGCACGGTTTGCGCCGAACGTAGCATAGGCACAGAAATCGTGTTGGACACACCCGATGGTACTCCTAGGTGACGAGGCTCAAGTGGATGCTTGTTTTGGTGTGTTTGGGGATAGTGCTAACCTTGATGCGAGATTGGTGCACGATTTGCGTCGAACGTACCATAGGCTTGGAAATTATTTTGGACGCGCTCGATGGTACTCCTAGGTGATAAGGCTCAAGTGGATGCTCGTTTTGGTCTGTTTAGACATAGTGCTAACCTTGACACAAGATAGGTGCACGGTTTGCGCCTAGCGTTGCACAGGCTCAGAAATCGTTTTGGATGCACCCGATGGATCTCCTATGTGACTTTGGTCATGTGGAATCTCATTTCAATCCATTTGGTGACAGTGGCAGTGTTAGTGCAAGTTACGTGCACGGTTTGCGCTAAACGTACCATAGGCACAGAAAATCATGTTGGACGCACCCGATGGTACTCCTAGGTGACGAGGCTCAAGTGGATGCTCGTTTTGGTCTGTTTGGGGATAGTGCTAACCTTGATGCGAGATTGGTGCACGATTTGCGTCGAACGTACCATAGGCTCGGAAATCATTTTGGACGCGCTCGATGGTACTCCTAGGTGATAAGGCTCAAGTGGATGCTCGTTTTGGTCTGTTTAGACATAGTGCTAACCTTGACACAAGATAGGCACACGGTTTGCGCCTAGCGTAGCATAGGCTCAGAAATCATTTTGGATGCACCCGATGGATCTCCTATGTGACTTTGGTCATGTGGAATCTCGTTTCAATCCATTTGGTGACAGTGGCAGTGTTAGTGCAAGTTACGTGCACGGTTTGCGCTAAACGTACCATAGGCACAGAAATCGTGTTGGACGCACCCGATGGTACTCCTAGGTGACGAGGCTCAAGTGGATGCTCGTTTTGGTCTGTTTGGGGATAGTGCTAACCTTGATGCGAGATTGGTGCACGATTTGCGTCGAACGTACCATAGGCTCGGAAATCATTTTGGACGCGCTCGATGGTACTCCTAGGTGATAAAGGCTCAAGTGGATGCTCGTTTTGGTCTGTTTAGCCATAGTGCTAGCCTTGACGCAAGATAGGTGCACGGTTTGCGCCGAACGTAGCGTAGGCTCAGAAATCGTTTTGTATGCACCCGATGGATCTCCTATATGACTTTGGTCATGTGGAATCTCGTTTCAATCCATTTGGGGATAGTGCTAACCATGATGCGAGATTGGTGCACGATTTGCGTCGAACGTACCATAGGCTCGGAAATCATTTTGGACGCGCTCGATGGTACTCCTAGGTGATAAGGCTCAAGTGGATGCTTGTTTTGGTCTGTTTAGCCATAGTGCTAACGTTGACGCAAGATAGGTGCACGGTTTGCGCGAACGTAGCATAGGCTCAGAAATCGTTTTGGATGCACCCGATGGATCTCCTATGTGACTTTGGTCATGTGGAATCTCGTTTCAATCCATTTGGTGACAGTGGCAGTGTTAGTGCAAGTTACGAGCACGGTTTGCGCTAAACGTACCATAGGCACAGAAATCGTGTTGGACGCACCCGATGGTACTCCTAGGTGACGAGGCTCAAGTGGATGCTCGGTTTTGGTCTGTTTGGGGACAGTGCTAACCTTGATGCGAGATTGGTGCACTATTTGCGTCGAACGTACCATAGGCTCGGAAATCATTTTGGACGCGCTCGATGGTACTACTAGGTGATAAGGCTCAAGTGGATGCTTGTTTTGGTCTATTTAGCCATAGTGCTAATGTTGACGCAAGATAGGTGCACGGTTTGCGCGAACGTAGCATAGGCTCAGAAATCGTTTTGGATGCACCCGATGGATCTCCTATGTGACTTTGGTCATGTGGAATCTCGTTTCAATCCATTTGGTGACAGTGGCAGTGTTAGTGCAAGTTACGTGCACGGTTTGCGCTAAACGTACCATAGGCACAGAAATCGTTTTGGACGCACCCGATGGTACTCCTAGGTGACGAGGCTCAAGTGGATGCTCGTTTTGGTCTGTTTGGGGACAGTGCTAACCTTGATGCGAGATTGGTGCACTATTTGCGTCGAACGTACCATAGGCACAGAAATCGTTTTGGACGCACCCGATGGTACTCCTAGGTGACGAGGCTCAAGTGGATGCTCGTTTTGGTCTGTTTGGGGACAGTGCTAACCTTGATGCGAGATTGGTGCACGATTTGCGTCGAACGTACCATAGGCTCGGAAATCATTTTGGACGCGCTCGATGGTACTCCTAGGTGATAAGGCTCAAGTGGATGCTCGTTTTGGTCTGTTTAGACATAGTGCTAACCTTGACACAAGATAGGTGCACGGTTTGCGCCTAGCGTAGCATAGGCTCAGAAATCGTTTTGGATGCACCCGATGGATCTCCTATGTGACTTTGGTCATGTGGAATCTCGTTTCAATCCATTTGGTGACAGTGGCAGTGTTAGTGCAAGTTACGTGCACGGTTTGCGCTAAACGTACCATAGGCACAGAAATCGTGTTGGACGCACCCGATGGTACTCCTAGGTGACGAGGCTCAAGTGGATGCTCGTTTTGGTCTGTTTGGGGATAGTGCTAACCTTGATGCGAGATTGGTGCACGATTTGCGTCGAACGTACCATAGGCTCGGAAATCATTTTGGACGCGCTCGATGGTACTCCTAGGTAATAAGGCTCAAGTGGATGCTCGTTTTGGTCTGTTTAGCCATAGTGCTAACGTTGACGCAAGATAGGTACACGGTTTGCGCGAATGTAGCATAGGCTCAGAAATCGTTTTGGATGCACCCGATGGATCTCCTATGTGACTTTGGTCATGTGGAATCTCGTTTCAATCCATTTGGTGACAGTGGCAGTGTTAGTGCAAGTTACGTGCACGGTTTGCGCTAAACGTACCATAGGCACAGAAATCATGTTGGACGCACCCGATGGTACTCCTAGGTGACGAGGCTCAAGTGGATGCTCGTTTTGGTCTGTTTGGGGATAGTGCTAACCTTGATGCGAGATTCGTGCACGATTTGCGTCGAACGTACCATAGGCTCGGAAATCATTTTGGACGCGCTCGATGGTGCTCCTAGGTGATAAAGGCTCAAGTGGATGCTCGTTTTGGTCTGTTTAGCCATAGTGCTAACCTTGACGCAAGATAGGTGCACGGTATGCGTCGAACGTAGCGTAGGCTCAGAAATCGTTTTGGATGCACCCGATGGATCTCCTATGTGACTTTGGTCATGTGGAATCTCGTTTCAATCCATTTGGTGACAGTGGCAGTGTTAGTGCAAGTTACGTGCACGGTTTGCGCTAAACGTACCATAGGCACAGAAATCGTGTTGGACGCACCCGATGGTACTCCTAGGTGACGAGGCTCAAGTGGATGCTCGTTTTGGTCTATTTGGGGATAGTGCTAACCATGATGCGAGATTGGTGCACGATTTGCGTCGAACGTACCATAGGCTCGGAAATCATTTTGGACGCGCTCGATGGTACTCCTAGGTGATAAGGCTCAAGTGGATGCTTGTTTTGGTCTGTTTAGCCATAGTGCTAACGTTGACGCAAGATAGGTGCACGGTTTGCGCGAACGTAGCATAGGCTCAGAAATCGTTTTGGATGCACCCGATGGATCTCCTATGTGACTTTGGTCATGTGGAATCTCGTTTCAATCCATTTGGTGACAGTGGCAGTGTTAGTGCAAGTTACGAGCACGGTTTGCGCTAAACGTACCATAGGCACAGAAATCGTGTTGGACGCACCCGATGGTACTCCTAGGTGACGAGGCTCAAGTGGATGCTCGGTTTTGGTCTGTTTGGGGACAGTGCTAACCTTGATGCGAGATTGGTGCACTATTTGCGTCGAACGTACCATAGGCTCGGAAATCATTTTGGACGCGCTCGATGGTACTCCTAGGTGATAAGGCTCAAGTGGATGCTCGTTTTGGTCTGTTTAGACATAGTGCTAACCTTGACGCAAGATAGGTGCACGGTTTGCGCCGAACGTAGCATAGGCTCAGAAATCGTTTTGGATGCACCCGATGGATCTCCTATGTGACTTTGGTCCTGTGGAATCTCGTTTCAATCCATTTGGTGACAGTGGCAGTGTTAGTGTAAGTTACGTGCACGGTTTGCGCTAAACGTACCATAGGCACAGAAATCGTGTTGGACGCACCCGATGGTACTCCTAGGTGACGAGGCTCAAGTGGATGCTCGTTTTGGTCTGTTTGGGGATAGTGCTAACCTTGATGCGAGATTGGTGCATGATTTGCGTCGAACGTACCATAGGTCGGAAATCATTTTGGACGCGCTCGATTGTACTCCTAGGTGATAAGGCTCAAGTGGATGCTCGTTTTGGTCTGTTTAGCCATAGTGCTAACCTTGACGCAAGATAGGTGCACGGTTTGCGCCGAACGTAGCATAGGCACAGAAATCGTGTTGGACACACCCGATGGTACTCCTAGGTGACGAGGCTCAAGTGGATGCTCGTTTTGGTGTGTTTGGGGATAGTGCTAACCTTGATGCGAGATTGGTGCACGATTTGCGTCGAACGTACCATAGGCTTGGAAATTATTTTGGACGCGCTCGATGGTACTCCTAGGTGATAAGGCTCAAGTGGATGCTCGTTTTGGTCTGTTTAGACATAGTGCTAACCTTGACACAAGATAGGTGCACGGTTTGCGCCTAGCGTTGCACAGGCTCGGAAATCGTTTTGGATGCACCCGATGGATCACCTATGTGACTTTGGTCATGTGGAATCTCGTTTCAATCCATTTGGTGACAGTGGCAGTGTTAGTGCAAGTTACGTGCACGGTTTGCGCTAAACGTACCATAGGCACAGAAAATCATGTTGGACGCACCCGATGGTACTCCTAGGTGACGAGGCTCAAGTGGATGCTCGTTTTGGTCTGTTTGGGGATAGTGCTAACCTTGATGCGAGATTGGTGCACGATTTGCGTCGAACGTACCATAGGCTCGGAAATCATTTTGGACGCGCTCGATGGTACTCCTAGGTGATAAGGCTCAAGTGGATGCTCGTTTTGTTCTGTTTAGCCATAGTGCTAACGTTGACGCAAGATAGGTGCACGGTTTGCGCCGAACGTAGCATAGGCTCAGAAATCGTTTTGGATGCACCCGATGGATCTCCTATGTGACTTTGGTCATGTGGAATCTCGTTTCAATCCATTTGATGACAATGGCAATGTTAGTGCAAGTTACGTGCACGGTTTGCGCTAAACGTACCATAGGCATAGAAATCGTGTTGGACGCACCCGATGGTACTCCTAGGTGACGAGGCTCAAGTGGATGCTCGTTTTGGTCTGTTTGGGGATAGTGCTAACCTTGATGCGAGATTGGTGCACGATTTGCGTCGAACGTACCATAGGCTCGGAAATCATTTTGGACGCGCTCGATGGTACTCCTAGGTGATAAGGCTCAAGTGGATGCTCGTTTTGGTCTGTTTAGACATAGTGCTAACCTTGACACAAGATAGGTGCACGGTTTGCGCCTAGCGTAGCATAGGCTCAGAAATCGTTTTGGATGCACCCGATGGATCTCCTATGTGACTTTGGTCATGTGGAATCTCGTTTCAATCCATTTGGTGACAGTGGCAGTGTTAGTGCAAGTTACGTGCACGGTTTGCGCTAAACGTACCATAGGCACAGAAATCGTGTTGGACGCACCCGATGGTACTCCTAGGTGACGAGGCTCAAGTGGATGCTCGTTTTGGTCTGTTTGGGGATAGTGCTAACCTTGATGCGAGATTGGTGCACGATTTGCGTCGAACGTACCATAGGCTCGGAAATCATTTTGGACGCGCTCGATGGTACTCCTAGGTGATAAAGGCTCAAGTGGATGCTCGTTTTGGTCTGTTTAGCCATAGTGCTAGCCTTGACGCAAGATAGGTGCACGGTTTGCGCCGAACGTAGCGTAGGCTCAGAAATCGTTTTGTATGCACCCGATGGATCTCCTATATGACTTTGGTCATGTGGAATCTCGTTTCAATCCATTTGGTGATAGTGGCAGTGTTAGTGCAAGTTACGTGCACGGTTTGCGCTAAACGTACCATAGGCACAGAAATCGTGTTGGATGCACCCGATGGTACTCCTAGGTGACGAGGCTCAAGTGGATGCTCGTTTTGGTCTGTTTGGGGATAGTGCTAACCTTGATGCGAGATTGGTGCACGATTTGCGTCGAACGTACCATAGGCTCGGAAATCATTTTGGACGCGCTCGATGGTACTCCTAGGTGATAAAGGCTCAAGTGGATGCTCGTTTTGGTCTGTTTAGCCATAGTGCTAGCCTTGACGCAAGATAGGTGCACGGTTTGCGCCGAACGTAGCGTAGGCTCAGAAATCGTTTTGTATGCACCCGATGGATCTCCTATATGACTTTGGTCATGTGGAATCTTGTTTCAATCCATTTGGTGATAGTGGCAGTGTTAGTGCAAGTTACGTGCACGGTTTGCGCTAAACGTACCATAGGCACAGAAATCGTGTTGGACGCACCCGATGGTACTCCTAGGTGACGAGGCTCAAGTGGATGCTCGTTTTGGTCTGTTTGGGGATAGTGCTAACCTTGATGTGAGATTGGTGCACGATTTGCGTCGAACGTACCATAGGCTCGGAAATCATTTTGGACGCGCTCGATGGTACTCCTAGGTGATAAGGCTCAAGTGGATGCTCGTTTTGGTCTGTTTAGCCATAGTGCTAACGTTGACGCAAGATAGGTGCACGGTTTGTGCGAACGTAGCATAGGCTCAGAAATCGTTTTGGATGCACCCGATGGATCTCCTATGTGACTTTGGTCATGTGGAATCTCGTTTCAATCCATTTGGTGACAGTGGCAGTGTTAGTGCAAGTTACGTGCACGGTTTGTGCTAAACGTACCATAGGCACAGAAATCGTGTTGGACGCACCCGATGGTACTCCTAGGTGACGAGGCTCAAGTGGATGCTCGTTTTGGTCTGTTTGGGGATAGTGCTAACCTTGATGCGAGATTCGTGCACGATTTGCGTCGAACGTACCATAGGCTCGGAAATCATTTTGGACGCGCTCGATGGTTCTCCTAGGTGATAAAGGCTCAAGTGGATGCTCGTTTTGGTCTGTTTAGCCATAGTGCTAACCTTGACGCAAGATAGGTGCACGGTATGCGTCGAACGTAGCGTAGGCTCAGAAATCGTTTTGGATGCACCCGATGGATCTCCTATGTGACTTTGGTCATGTGGAATCTCATTTCAATCCATTTGGTGACAGTGGCAGTGTTAGTGCAAGTTACGTGCACGGTTTGCGCTAAACGTACCATAGGCATAGAAATCGTGTTGGACGCACCCGATGGTACTCCTAGGTGACGAGGCTCAAGTGGATGCTCGTTTTGGTCTATTTGGGGATAGTGCTAACCATGATGCGAGATTGGTGCACGATTTGCGTCGAACGTACCATAGGCTCGGAAATCATTTTGGACGCGCTCGATGGTACTCCTAGGTGATAAGGCTCAAGTGGATGCTTGTTTTGGTCTGTTTAGCCATAGTGCTAACGTTGACGCCAGATAGGTGCACGGTTTGCGCGAACGTAGCATAGGCTCAGAAATCGTTTTGGATGCACCCGATGGATCTCCTATGTGACTTTGGTCATGTGGAATCTCGTTTCAATCCATTTGGTGACAGTGGCAGTGTTAGTGCAAGTTACGAGCACGGTTTGCGCTAAACGTACCATAGGCACAGAAATCGTGTTGGACGCACCCGATGGTACTCCTAGGTGACGAGGCTCAAGTGGATGCTCGGTTTTGGTCTGTTTGGGGACAGTGCTAACCTTGATGCGAGATTGGTGCACTATTTGCGTCGAACGTACCATAGGCTCGGAAATCATTTTGGACGCGCTCGATGGTACTCCTAGGTGATAAGGCTCAAGTGGATGCTCGTTTTGGTCTGTTTAGACATAGTGCTAACCTTGACGCAAGATAGGTGCACGGTTTGCGCCGAACGTAGCATAGGCTCAGAAATCGTTTTGGATGCACCCGATGGATCTCCTATGTGACTTTGGTCATGTGGAATCTCGTTTCAATCCATTTGGTGACAGTGGCAGTGTTAGTGCAAGTTACGTGCACGGTTTGCGCTAAACGTACCAAAGGCACAGAAATCGTGTTGGACGCACCCGATGGTACTCCTAGGTGACGAGGCTCAAGTGGATGCTCGTTTTGGTCTGTTTGGGGATAGTGCTAGCCTTGATGCGAGATTGGTGCATGATTTGTGTCGAACGTACCATAGGTCGGAAATCATTTTGGACGCGCTCGATTGTACTCCTAGGTGATAAGGCTCAAGTGGATGCTCGTTTTGGTCTGTTTAGCCATAGTGCTAACCTTGACGCAAGATAGGTGCACGGTTTGCGCCGAACGTAGCATAGGCACAGAAATCGTGTTGGACACACCCGATGGTACTCCTAGGTGACGAGGCTCAAGTGGATGCTCGTTTTGGTGTGTTTGGGGATAGTGCTAACCTTGATGCGAGATTGGTGCACGATTTGCGTCGAACGTACCATAGGCTTGGAAATCATTTTGGACGCGCTCGATGGTACTCCTAGGTGATAAGGCTCAAGTGGATGCTCGTTTTGGTCTGTTTAGACATAGTGCTAACCTTGACGCAAGATAGGTGCACGGTTTGCGCGAACGTAGCATAGGCTCAGAAATCGTTTTGGATGCACCCGATGGATCTCCTATGTGACTTTGGTCATGTGGAATCTCGTTTCAATCCATTTGGTGACAGTGGCAGTGTTAGTGCAAGTTACGTGCACGGTTTGCGCTAAACGTACCATAGGCACAGAAATCGTGTTGGACGCACCCGATGGTACTCCTAGGTGACGAGGCTCAAGTGGATGCTCGTTTTGGTCTGTTTGGGGATAGTGCTAACCTTGATGCGAGATTGGTGCACGATTTGCGTCGAACGTACCATAGGCTCGGAAATCATTTTGGACGCGCTCGATGGTACTCCTAGGTGATAAAGGCTCAAGTGGATGCTCGTTTTGGTCTGTTTAGCCATAGTGCTAGCCTTGACGCAAGATAGGTGCACGGTTTGCGCCGAACGTAGCGTAGGCTCAGAAATCGTTTTGTATGCACCCGATGGATCTCCTATATGACTTTGGTCATGTGGAATCTCGTTTCAATCCATTTGGTGATAGTGGCAGTGTTAGTGCAAGTTACGTGCACGGTTTGCGCTAAACGTACCATAGGCACAGAAATCGTGTTGGATGCACCCGATGGTACTCCTAGGTGACGAGGCTCAAGTGGATGCTCGTTTTGGTCTGTTTGGGGATAGTGCTAACCTTGATGCGAGATTGGTGCACGATTTGCGTCGAACGTACCATAGGCTCGGAAATCATTTTGGACGCGCTCGATGGTACTCCTAGGTGATAAAGGCTCAAGTGGATGCTCGTTTTGGTCTGTTTAGCCATAGTGCTAGCCTTGACGCAAGATAGGTGCACGGTTTGCGCCGAACGTAGCGTAGGCTCAGAAATCGTTTTGTATGCACCCGATGGATCTCCTATATGACTTTGGTCATGTGGAATCTCGTTTCAATCCATTTGGTGATAGTGGCAGTGTTAGTGCAAGTTACGTGCACGGTTTGCGCTAAACGTACCATAGGCACAGAAATCGTGTTGGACGCACCCGATGGTACTCCTAGGTGACGAGGCTCAAGTGGATGCTCGTTTTGGTCTGTTTGGGGATAGTGCTAACCTTGATGTGAGATTGGTGCACGATTTGCGTCGAACGTACCATAGGCTCGGAAATCATTTTGGACGCGCTCGATGGTACTCCTAGGTGATAAGGCTCAAGTGGATGCTCGTTTTGGTCTGTTTAGCCATAGTGCTAACGTTGACGCAAGATAGGTACACGGTTTGCGCGAATGTAGCATAGGCTCAGAAATCGTTTTGGATGCACCCGATGGATCTCCTATGTGACTTTGGTCATGTGGAATCTCGTTTCAATCCATTTGGTGACAGTGGCAGTGTTAGTGCAAGTTACGTGCACGGTTTGCGCTAAACGTACCATAGGCACAGAAATCGTGTTGGACGCACCCGATGGTACTCCTAGGTGACGAGGCTCAAGTGGATGCTCGTTTTGGTCTGTTTGGGGATAGTGCTAACCTTGATGCGAGATTCGTGCACGATTTGCGTCGAACGTACCATAGGCTCGGAAATCATTTTGGACGCGCTCGATGGTGCTCCTAGGTGATAAAGGCTCAAGTGGATGCTCGTTTTGGTCTGTTTAGCCATAGTGCTAACCTTGACGCAAGATAGGTGCACGGTATGCGTCGAACGTAGCGTAGGCTCAGAAATCGTTTTGGATGCACCCGATGGATCTCCTATGTGACTTTGGTCATGTGGAATCTCGTTTCAATCCATTTGGTGACAGTGGCAGTGTTAGTGCAAGTTACGTGCATGGTTTGCGCTAAACGTACCATAGGCACAGAAATCGTGTTGGACGCACCCGATGGTACTCCTAGGTGACGAGGCTCAAGTGGATGCTCGTTTTGGTCTATTTGGGGATAGTGCTAACCATGATGCGAGATTGGTGCACGATTTGCGTCGAACGTACCATAGGCTCGGAAATCATTTTGGACGCGCTCGATGGTACTCCTAGGTGATAAGGCTCAAGTGGATGCTTGTTTTGGTCTGTTTAGCCATAGTGCTAACGTTGACGCCAGATAGGTGCACGGTTTGCGCGAACGTAGCATAGGCTCAGAAATCGTTTTGGATGCACCCGATGGATCTCCTATGTGACTTTGGTCATGTGGAATCTCGTTTCAATCCATTTGGTGACAGTGGCAGTGTTAGTGCAAGTTACGAGCACGGTTTGCGCTAAACGTACCATAGGCACAGAAATCGTGTTGGACGCACCCGATGGTACTCCTAGGTGACGAGGCTCAAGTGGATGCTCGGTTTTGGTCTGTTTGGGGACAGTGCTAACCTTGATGCGAGATTGGTGCACTATTTGCGTCGAACGTACCATAGGCTCGGAAATCATTTTGGACGCGCTCGATGGTACTCCTAGGTGATAAGGCTCAAGTGGATGCTCGTTTTGGTCTGTTTAGACATAGTGCTAACCTTGACGCAAGATAGGTGCACGGTTTGCGCCGAACGTAGCATAGGCTCAGAAATCGTTTTGGATGCACCCGATGGATCTCCTATGTGACTTTGGTCATGTGGAATCTCGTTTCAATCCATTTGGTGACAGTGGCAGTGTTAGTGCAAGTTACGTGCACGGTTTGCGCTAAACGTACCATAGGCACAGAAATCGTGTTGGACGCACCCGATGGTACTCCTAGGTGACGAGGCTCAAGTGGATGCTCGTTTTGGTCTGTTTGGAGATAGTGCTAACCTTGATGCGAGATTGGTGCATGATTTGCGTCGAACGTACCATAGGTCGGAAATCATTTTGGACGCGCTCGATTGTACTCCTAGGTGATAAGGCTCAAGTGGATGCTCGTTTTGGTCTGTTTAGCCATAGTGCTAACCTTGACGCAAGATAGGTGCACGGTTTGCGCCGAACGTAGCATAGGCACAGAAATCGTGTTGGACACACCCGATGGTACTCCTAGGTGACGAGGCTCAAGTGGATGCTCGTTTTGGTGTGTTTGGGGATAGTGCTAACCTTGATGCGAGATTGGTGCACGATTTGCGTCGAACGTACCATAGGCTTGGAAATCATTTTGGACGCGCTCGATGGTACTCCTAGGTGATAAGGCTCAAGTGGATGCTCGTTTTGGTCTGTTTAGACATAGTGCTAACCTTGACGCAAGATAGGTGCACGGTTTGCGCCTAGCGTTGCACAGGCTCAGAAATCGTTTTGGATGCACCCGATGGATCTCCTATGTGACTTTGGTCATGTGGAATCTCGTTTCAATCCATTTGGTGACAGTGGCAGTGTTAGTGCAAGTTACGTGCACGGTTTGCGCTAAACGTACCATAGGCACAGAAAATCATGTTGGACGCACCCGATGGTACTCCTAGGTGACGAGGCTCAAGTGGATGCTCGTTTTGGTCTGTTTGGGGATAGTGCTAACCTTGATGCGAGATTGGTGCACGATTTGCGTCGAACGTACCATAGGCTCGGAAATCATTTTGGACGCGCTCGATGGTACTCCTAGGTGATAAGGCTCAAGTGGATGCTCGTTTTGTTCTGTTTAGCCATAGTGCTAACGTTGACGCAAGATAGGTGCACGGTTTGCGCCGAACGTAGCATAGGCTCAGAAATCGTTTTGGATGCACCCGATGGATCTCCTATGTGACTTTGGTCATGTGGAATCTCGTTTCAATCCATTTGGTGACAATGGCAATGTTAGGGCAAGTTACGTGCACGGTTTGCGCTAAACGTACCATAGGCATAGAAATCGTGTTGGACGCACCCGATGGTACTCCTAGGTGACGAGGCTCAAGTGGATGCTCGTTTTGGTCTGTTTGGGGATAGTGCTAACCTTGATGCGAGATTGGTGCACGATTTGCGTCGAACGTACCATAGGCTCGGAAATCATTTTGGACGCGCTCGATGGTACTCCTAGGTGATAAGGCTCAAGTGGATGCTCGTTTTGGTCTGTTTAGACATAGTGCTAACCTTGACACAAGATAGGCACACGGTTTGCGCCTAGCGTAGCATAGGCTCAGAAATCATTTTGGATGCACCCGATGGATCTCCTATGTGACTTTGGTCATGTGGAATCTCGTTTCAATCCATTTGGTGACAGTGGCAGGTTAGTGCAAGTTACGTGCACGGTTTGCGCTAAACGTACCATAAGCACAGAAATCGTGTTGGACGCACCCGATGGTACTCCTAGGTGACGAGGCTCAAGTGGATGCTCGTTTTGGTCTGTTTGGGGATAGTGCTAACCTTGATGCGAGATTGGTGCACGATTTGCGTCGAACGTACCATAGGCTCGGAAATCATTTTGGACGCGCTCGATGGTACTCCTAGGTGATAAAGGCTCAAGTGGATGCTCGTTTTGGTCTGTTTAGCCATAGTGCTAGCCTTGACGCAAGATAGGTGCACGGTTTGCGCCGAACGTACGTAGGCTCAGAAATCGTTTTGTATGCACCCGATGGATCTCCTATATGACTTTGGTCATGTGGAATCTCGTTTCAATCCATTTGGTGATAGTGGCAGTGTTAGTGCAAGTTACGTGCACGGTTTGCGCTAAACGTACCATAGGCACAGAAATCGTGTTGGATGCACCCGATGGTACTCCTAGGTGACGAGGCTCAAGTGGATGCTCGTTTTGGTCTGTTTGGGGATAGTGCTAACCTTGATGCGAGATTGGTGCACGATTTGCGTCGAACGTACCATAGGCTCGGAAATCATTTTGGACGCGCTCGATGGTACTCCTAGGTGATAAAGGCTCAAGTGGATGCTCGTTTTGGTCTGTTTAGCCATAGTGCTAGCCTTGACGCAAGATAGGTGCACGGTTTGCGCCGAACGTAGCGTAGGCTCAGAAATCGTTTTGTATGCACCCGATGGATCTCCTATATGACTTTGGTCATGTGGAATCTCGTTTCAATCCATTTGGTGATAGTGGCAGTGTTAGTGCAAGTTACGTGCACGGTTTGCGCTAAACGTACCATAGGCACAGAAATCGTGTTGGACGCACCCGATGGTACTCCTAGGTGACGAGGCTCAAGTGGATGCTCGTTTTGGTCTGTTTGGGGATAGTGCTAACCTTGATGTGAGATTGGTGCACGATTTGCGTCGAACGTACCATAGGCTCGGAAATCATTTTGGACGCGCTCGATGGTACTCCTAGGTGATAAGGCTCAAGTGGATGCTCGTTTTGGTCTGTTTAGCCATAGTGCTAACGTTGACGCAAGATAGGTGCACGGTTTGTGCGAACGTAGCATAGGCTCAGAAATCGTTTTGGATGCACCCGATGGATCTCCTATGTGACTTTGGTCATGTGGAATCTCGTTTCAATCCATTTGGTGACAGTGGCAGTGTTAGTGCAAGTTACGTGCACGGTTTGTGCTAAACGTACCATAGGCACAGAAATCGTGTTGGACGCACCCGATGGTACTCCTAGGTGACGAGGCTCAAGTGGATGCTCGTTTTGGTCTGTTTGGGGACAGTGCTAACCTTGATGCGAGATTGGTGCACGATTTGCGTCGAACGTACCATAGGCTCGGAAATCATTTTGGACGCGCTCGATGGTACTCCTAGGTGATAAGGCTCAAGTGGATGCTCGTTTTGGTGTGTTTAGCCATAGTGCTAACGTTGACGCAAGATAGGTGCACGGTTTGCGTGAATGTAGCATAGGTTCAGAAATCGTTTTGGATGCACCCGATGGATCTCCTATGTGACTTTGGTCATGTGGAATCTCGTTTCAATCCATTTGGTGACAGTGGCAGTGTTAGTGCAAGTTACGTGCACGGTTTGCGCTAAATGTACCATAGGCACAGAAATCGTGTTGGACGCACCCGATGGTACTCCTAGGTGATGAGGCTCAAGTGGATGCTCGTTTTGGTCTGTTTGGGGATAGTGCTAACCTTGATGCGAGATTGGTGCACGATTTGCGTCGAACGTACCATAGGCTTGGAAATCATTTTGGACGCGCTCGATGGTACTCCTAGGTGATAAGGCTCAAGTGGATGCTCGTTTTGGTCTGTTTAGACATAGTGCTAACCTTGACGCAAGATAGGTGCACAGTTTGCGCCGAACATAGCGTAGGCTCAGAAATCGTTTTGGATGCACCCGATGGATCTCCTATGAGACTTTGGTCATGTGGAATCTCGTTTCAATCCTTTTGGTGACAGTGGCAGTGTTAGTGCAAGTTACGTGCACGGTTTGCGCTAAACGTACCATAGGCACAGAAATCGTGTTGGACGCACCCGATGGTACTCCTAGGTGACGAGGCTCAAGTGGATGCTCGTTTTGGTCTGTTTGGGGACAGTGCTAACCTTGATGCGAGATTGGTGCACGATTTGCGTCGAACGTACCATAGGCTCGGAAATCATTTTGGACGCGCTCGATGGTACTCCTAGGTGATAAGGCTCAAGTGGATGCTCGTTTTGGTGTGTTTAGCCATAGTGCTAACGTTGACGCAAGATAGGTGCACGGTTTGCGTGAACGTAGCATAGGCTCAGAAATCGTTTTGGATGCACCCGATGGATCTCCTATGTGACTTTGGTCATGTGGAATCTCGTTTCAATCCATTTGGTGACAGTGGCAGTGTTAGTGCAAGTTACGTGCACGGTTTGCGCTAAACGTACCATAGGCACAGAAATCGTGTTGGACGCACCCGATGGTACTCCTAGGTGATGAGGCTCAAGTGGATGCTCGTTTTGGTCTGTTTGGGGATAGTGCTAACCTTGATGCGAGATTGGTGCACGATTTGCGTCGAACGTACCATAGGCTTGGAAATCATTTTGGACGCGCTCGATGGTACTCCTAGGTGATAAGGCTCAAGTGGATGCTCGTTTTGGTCTGTTTAGACATAGTGCTAACCTTGACGCAAGATAGGTGCACGGTTTGCGCCGAACGTAGCGTAGGCTCAGAAATCGTTTTGGATGCACCCGATGGATCTCCTATGAGACTTTGGTCATGTGGAATCTCGTTTCAATCCATTTGGTGACAGTGGCAGTGTTAGTGCAAGTTACGTGCACGGTTTGCGCTAAACGTACCATAGGCACAGAAATCGTGTTGGACGCACCTGATGGTACTCCTAGGTGACGAGGCTCAAGTGGATGCTCGTTTTGGTCTGTTTGGGGACAGTGCTAACCTTGATGCGAGATTGGTGCACGATTTGCGTCGAACGTACCATAGGCTCGGAAATCATTTTGGACGCGCTCGATGGTACTCCTAGGTGATAAGGCTCAAGTGGATGCTCGTTTTGGTCTGTTTAGACATAGTGCTAACCTTGACACAAGATAGGTGCACGGTTTGCGCCTAGCGTAGCATAGGCTCAGAAATCGTTTTGGATGCACCCGATGGATCTCCTATGTGACTTTGGTCATGTGGAATCTCGTTTCAATCCATTTGGTGACAGTGGCAGTGTTAGTGCAAGTTACGTGCACGGTTTGCGCTAAACGTACCGTAGGCACAGAAATCGTGTTGGACGCACCCGATGGTACTCCTAGGTGATGAGGCTCAAGTGGATGCTCGTTTTGGTCTGTTTGGGGATAGTGCTAACCTTGATGCGAGATTGGTGCACGATTTGCGTCGAACGTACCATAGGCTCGGAAATCATTTTGGACGCGCTCGATGGTACTCCTAGGTGATAAAGGCTCAAGTGGATGCTCGTTTTGGTCTGTTTAGCCATAGTGCTAGCCTTGACGCAAGATAGGTGCATGGTTTGCGCCTAGCGTAGCATAGGCTCAAAATCGTTTTGGATGCACCCGATGGATCTCCTATGTGACTTTGGTCATGTGGAATCTCGTTTCAATCTATTTGGTGACAGTGGCAGTGTTAGTGCAAGTTACGTGCACGGTTTGCGCTAAACGTACCAAAGGCACAGAAATCGTGTTGGACGCACCCGATGGTACTCCTAGGTGACGAGGCTCAAGTGGATGCTCGTTTTGGTCTGTTTGGGGATAGTGCTAACCTTGATGCGAGATTGGTGCACGATTTGCGTCGAACGTACCATAGGCTCGGAAATCATTTTGGACGCGCTCGATGGTACTCCTAGGTGATAAGGCCCAAGTGGATGCTCCTTTTGGTCTGTTTAGCCATAGTGCTAACCTTGACGCAAGATAGGTGCACGGTTTGCGCCGAACGTAGCATAGGCTCAGAAATCGTTTTGGATGCACACGATGGATCTCCTATGTGACTTTGGTCATGTGGAATCTCGTTTCAATCCATTTGGTGACAATGGCAATGTTAGTGCAAGTTACGTGCACGGTTTGCGCTAAACGTACCATAGGCACAGAAATCGTGTTGGACGCACCCGATGGTACTCCTAGGTGACGAGGCTCAAGTGGATGCTCGTTTTGGTCTGTTTGGGGATAGTGCTCACCTTGATGTGAGATTGGTGCACGATTTGCGTCGAACGTATGATAGGCTCGGAAATCATTTTGGACGCGCTCGATGGTACTCCTAGGTGATAAGGCTCAAGTGGATGCTCGTTTTGGTCTGTTTAGCCATAGTGCTAACGTTGACGCAAGATAGGTGCACGGTTTGCGCGAACGTAGCATAGGCTCAGAAATCGTTTTGGATGCACCCGATGGATCTCCTATGTGACTTTGGTCATGTGGAATCTCGTTTCAATCCATTTGGTGACAGTGGCAGTGTTAGTGCAAGTTACGTGCACAGTTTGCGCTAAACGTACCATAGGAACAGAAATCGTGTTGGACGCACCCGATGGTACTCCTAGGTGACGAGGCTCAAGTGGATGCTCGTTTTGGTCTGTTTGGGGACAGTGCTAACCTTGATGCGAGATTGGTGCATGATTTGCGTCGAACGTACCATAGGCTCGGAAATCATTTTGGACGCGCTCAATGGTACTCCTAGGTGATAAGGCTCAAGTGGATGCTCGTTTTGGTCTGTTTAGCCATAGTGCTAACGTTGACGCAAGATAGGTGCACGGTTTGCGTGAACGTAGCATAGGCTCAGAAATCGTTTTGGATGCACCCGATGGATCTCCTATGTGACTTTGGTCATGTGGAATCTCGTTTCAATCCATTTGGTGACAGTGGCAGTGTTAGTGCAAGTTACGTGCACGGTTTGCGCTAAACGTACCATAGGCACAGAAATCGTGTTGGACGCACCCGATTGTACTCCTAGGTGACGAGGCTCAAGTGGATGCTCGTTTTGGTCTGTTTGGGGATAGTGCTAACCTTGATGCGAGATTGGTGCACGATTTGCGTCGAACGTACCATAGGCTCGGAAATCATTTTGGACGCGCTCGATGGTACTCCTAGGTGATAAGGCTCAAGTGGATGCTCGTTTTGATCTGTTTAGCCATAGTGCTAACGTTGACGCAAGATAGGTGCACGGTTTGCGTGAACGTAGCATAGGCTCAGAAATCGTTTTGGATGCACCCGATGGATCTCCTATGTGACTTTGGTCATGTGGAATCTCGTTTCAATCCATTTGGTGACAGTGGCAGTGTTAGCGCAAGTTACGTGCACGGTTTGCGCTAAACGTACCATAGGCACAGAAATCGTGTTGGACGCACCCGATTGTACTCCTAGGTGACGAGGCTCAAGTGGATGCTCGTTTTGGTCTGTTTGGGGATAGTGCTAACCTTGATGCGAGATTGGTGCACGATTTGCGTCGAACGTACCATAGGCTCGGAAATCATTTTGGACGCGCTCGATGGTACTCCTAGGTGATAAGGCTCAAGTGGATGCTCGTTTTGGTCTGTTTAGACATAGTGCTAACCTTGACGCAAGATAGGTGCACGGTTTGCGCTGAACGTAGCATAGGCTCAGAAATCGTTTTGGATGCACCCGATGGAATCTCCTATGAGACTTTGGTCATGTGGAATCTCGTTTCAATCCATTTGGTGACAGTGGCAGTGTTAGTGCAAGTTACGTGCACGGTTTGCGCTAAACGTACCATAGGCACAGAATTCGTGTTGGACGCACCCGATGGTACTCCTAGGTGACGAGGCTCAAGTGGATGCTCGTTTTGGTCTGTTTGGGGACAGTGCTAACCTTGTTGCGAGATTGGTGCACGATTTGCGTCGAACGTACCATAGGCTCGGAAATCATTTTGGACGCGCTCGATGGTACTCCTAGGTGATAAGGCTCAAGTGGATGCTCGTTTTGGTCTGTTTAGCCATAGTGCTAACCTTGACGCAAGATAGGTGCACGGTTTGCGCGAACGTAGCATAGGCTCAGAAATCGTTTTGGATGCACCCGATGGATCTCCTATGTGACTTTGGTCTTGTGGAATCTCGTTTCAATCCATTTGGTGACAGTGGCAGTGTTAGTGCAAGTTACGTGCACGGTTTGCGCTAAACGTACCACAGGCATAGAAATCGTGTTGGACGCACCCGATGGTACTCCTAGGTGACGAGGCTCAAGTGGATGCTCGTTTTGGTCTGTTTGGGGACAGTGCTAACCTTGATGCGAGATTGGTGCACGATTTGCGTCGAACGTACCATAGGCTCGGAAATCATTTTGGACGCGCTCGATGGTACTCCTAGGTGATAAGGCTCAAGTGGATGCTCGTTTTGATCTGTTTAGCCATAGTGCTAACGTTGACGCAAGATAGGTGCACGGTTTGCGTGAACGTAGCATAGGCTCAGAAATCGTTTTGGATGCACCCGATGGATCTCCTATGTGACTTTGGTCATGTGGAATCTCGTTTCAATCCATTTGGTGACAGTGGCAGTGTTAGTGCAAGTTACGTGCACGGTTTGCGCTAAACGTACCATAGGCACAGAAATCGTGTTGGACGCACCCGATTGTACTCCTAGGTGACGAGGCTCAAGTGGATGCTCGTTTTGGTCTGTTTGGGGATAGTGCTAACCTTGATGCGAGATTGGTGCACGATTTGCGTCGAACGTACCATAGGCTCGGAAATCATTTTGGACGCGCTCGATGGTACTCCTAGGTGATAAGGCTCAAGTGGATGCTCGTTTTGGTCTGTTTAGACATAGTGCTAACCTTGACGCAAGATAGGTGCACGGTTTGCGCTGAACGTAGCATAGGCTCAGAAATCGTTTTGGATGCACCCGATGGATCTCCTATGAGACTTTGGTCATGTGGAATCTCGTTTCAATCCATTTGGTGACAGTGGCAGTGTTAGTGCAAGTTACGTGCACGGTTTGCGCTAAACGTACCATAGGCACAGAATTCGTGTTGGACGCACCCGATGGTACTCCTAGGTGATGAGGCTCAAGTGGATGCTCGTTTTGGTCTGTTTGGGGACAGTGCTAACCTTGATGCGAGATTGGTGCACGATTTGCGTCGAACGTACCATAGGCTCGGAAATCATTTTGGACGCGCTCGATGGTACTCCTAGGTGATAAGGCTCAAGTGGATGCTCGTTTTGGTCTGTTTAGCCATAGTGCTAACCTTGACGCAAGATAGGTGCACGGTTTGCGCGAACGTAGCATAGGCTCAGAAATCGTTTTGGATGCACCCGATGGATCTCCTATGTGACTTTGGGCTTGTGGAATCTCGTTTCAATCCATTTGGTGACAGTGGCAGTGTTAGTGCAAGTTACGTGCACGGTTTGCGCTAAACGTACCACAGGCATAGAAATCGTGTTGGACGCACCCGATGGTACTCCTAGGTGACGAGGCTCAAGTGGATGCTCGTTTTGGTCTGTTTGGGGACAGTGCTAACCTTGATGCGAGATTGGTGCACGATTTGCGTCGAACGTACCATAGGCTCGGAAATCATTTTGGACGCGCTCGATGGTACTCCTAGGTCATAAGGCTCAAGTGGATGCTCGTTTTGGTCTGTTTAGACATAGTGCTAACCTTCACACAAGATAGGTGCACGGTTTGCGCCTAGCGTAGCATAGGCTCAAAATCGTTTTGGATGCACCCGATGGATCTCCTATGTGACTTTGGTCATGTGGAATCTCGTTTCAATCTATTTGGTGACAGTGGCAGTGTTAGTGCAAGTTACGTGCACGGTTTGCGCTAAACGTACCATAGGCACAAAAATCGTGTTGGACGCACCCGATGGTACTCCTAGGTGACGAGGCTCAAGTGGATGCTCGTTTTGGTCTGTTTGGGGATAGTGCTAACCTTGATGCGAGATTGGTGCACGATTTGCGTCGAACGTACCATAGGCTCGGAAATCATTTTGGACGCGCTCGATGGTACTCCTAGGTGATAAGGCCCAAGTGGATGCTCCTTTTGGTTTGTTTAGCCATAGTGTTAACCTTGACGCAAGATAGGTGCACGGTTTGCGCCGAACGTAGCATAGGCTCAGAAATCGTTTTGGATGCACACGATGGATCTCCTATGTGACTTTGGTCATGTGGAATCTCGTTTCAATCCATTTGGTGACACTGGCAATGTTAGTGCAAGTTACGTGCACGGTTTGCGCTAAACGTACCATAGGCACAGAAATCGTGTTGGACGCACCCGATGGTACTCCTAGGTGACGAGGCTCAAGTGGATGCTCGTTTTGGTCTGTTTGGGGATAGTGCTCACCTTGATGTGAGATTGGTGCACGATTTGCGTCGAACGTATGATAGGCTCGGAAATCATTTTGGACGCGCTCTATGGTACTCCTAGGTGATAAGGCTCAAGTGGATGCTCGTTTTGGTCTGTTTAGCCATAGTGCTAACGTTGACGCAAGATAGGTGCACGGTTTGCGCGAACGTAGCATAGGCTCAGAAATCGTTTTGGATGCACCCGATGGATCTCCTATGTGACTTTGGTCATGTGGAATCTCGTTTCAATCCATTTGGTGACAGTGGCAGTGTTAGTGCAAGTTACGTGCACAATTTGCGCTAAACGTACCATAGGAACAGAAATCGTGTTGGACGCACCCGATGGTACTCCTAGGTGACGAGGCTCAAGTGGATGCTCGTTTTGGTCTGTTTGGGGACAGTGCTAACCTTGATGCGAGATTGGTGCACGATTTGCGTCGAACGTACCATAGGCTCGGAAATCATTTTGGACGCGCTCGATGGTACTCCTAGGTGATAAGGCTCAAGTGGATGCTCGTTTTGGTCTGTTTAGCCATAGTGCTAACGTTGACGCAAGATAGGTGCACGGTTTGCGCGAACGTAGCATAGGCTCAGAAATCATTTTGGATGCACCCGATGGATCTCCTATGTGACTTTGGTCATGTGGAATCTCGTTTCAATCCATTTGGTGACAGTGGCAGTGTTAGTGCAAGTTACGTGCTCGGTTTGCGCTAAACGTACCATAGGAACAGAAATCATGTTGGACGCACCCGATGGTACTCCTAGGTGACGAGGCTCAAGTGGATGCTCGTTTTGGTCTGTTTGGGGACAGTGCTAACCTTGATGCGAGATTCGTGCACGATTTGCGTCGAACGTACCATAGGCTCGGAAATCATTTTGGACGCGCTCGATGGTACTCCTAGGTGATAAGGCTCAAGTGGATGCTCGTTTTGGTCTGTTTAGCCATAGTGCTAACGTTGACGCAAGTTAGGTGCACGGTTTGCGTGAACGTAGCATAGGCTCAGAAATCGTTTTGGATGCACCCGATGGATCTCCTATGTGACTTTGGTCATGTGGAATCTCGTTTCAATCCATTTGGTGACAGTGGCAGTGTTAGTGCAAGTTACGTGCACGGTTTGCGCTAAACGTACCATAGGCACAGAAATCGTGTTGGACGCACCCGATGGTACTCCTAGGTGACGAGGCTCAAGTGGATGCTCGTTTTGGTCTGTTTGGGGATAGTGCTAACCTTGATGCGAGATTGGTGCACGATTTGCGTCGAACGTAACATAGGCTCGGAAATCATTTTGGACGCGCTCGATGGTACTCCTAGGTGATAAGGCTCAAGTGGATGCTCGTTTTGGTCTGTTTAGACATAGTGCTAACCTTGACGCAAGATAGGTGCACGGTTTGCGCCGAACGTAGCATAGGCTCAGAAATCGTTTTGGATGCACCCGATGGATCTCCTATGTGACTTTGGTCATGTGGGATCTCGTTTCAATCCATTTGGTGACAGTGGCAGTGTTAGTGCAAGTTACGTGCACGGTTTGCGCTAAACGTACCATAGGCACAGAAATCGTGTTGGACGCACCCGATGGTACTCCTAGGTGACGAGGCTCAAGTGGATGCTCGTTTTGGTCTGTTTGGGGACAGTGCTAACCTTGATGCGAGATTGGTGCACGATTTGCGTCGAACGTACCATAGGCTCGGAAATCATTTTGGACGCGCTCGATGGTACTCCTAGGTGATAAGGCTCAAGTGGATGCTCGTTTTGGTCTGTTTAGACATAGTGCTAACCTTGACGCAAGATAGGTGCACGGTTTGCGCGAACGTAGCATAGGCTCAGAAATCGTTTTGGATGCACCCGATGGATCTCCTATGTGACTTTGGGCTTGTGGAATCTCGTTTCAATCCATTTGGTGACAGTGGCAGTGTTAGTGCAAGTTACGTGCACGGTTTGCGCTAAACGTACCACAGGCATAGAAATCGTGTTGGACGCACCCGATGGTACTCCTAGGTGACGAGGCTCAAGTGGATGCTCGTTTTGGTCTGTTTGGGGACAGTGCTAACCTTGATGCGAGATTGGTGCACGATTTGCGTCGAACGTACCATAGGCTCGGAAATCATTTTGGACGCGCTCGATGGTACTCCTAGGTCATAAGGCTCAAGTGGATGCTCGTTTTGGTCTGTTTAGACATAGTGCTAACCTTCACACAAGATAGGTGCACGGTTTGCGCCTAGCGTAGCATAGGCTCAAAATCGTTTTGGATGCACCCGATGGATCTCCTATGTGACTTTGGTCATGTGGAATCTCGTTTCAATCTATTTGGTGACAGTGGCAGTGTTAGTGCAAGTTACGTGCACGGTTTGCGCTAAACGTACCATAGGCACAAAAATCGTGTTGGACGCACCCGATGGTACTCCTAGGTGACGAGGCTCAAGTGGATGCTCGTTTTGGTCTGTTTGGGGATAGTGCTAACCTTGATGCGAGATTGGTGCACGATTTGCGTCGAACGTACCATAGGCTCGGAAATCATTTTGGACGCGCTCGATGGTACTCCTAGGTGATAAGGCCCAAGTGGATGCTCCTTTTGGTCTGTTTAGCCATAGTGTTAACCTTGACGCAAGATAGGTGCACGGTTTGCGCCGAACGTAGCATAGGCTCAGAAATCGTTTTGGATGCACACGATGGATCTCCTATGTGACTTTGGTCATGTGGAATCTCGTTTCAATCCATTTGGTGACACTGGCAATGTTAGTGCAAGTTACGTGCACGGTTTGCGCTAAACGTACCATAGGCACAGAAATCGTGTTGGACGCACCCGATGGTACTCCTAGGTGACGAGGCTCAAGTGGATGCTCGTTTTGGTCTGTTTGGGGATAGTGCTCACCTTGATTTGAGATTGGTGCACGATTTGCGTCGAACGTATGATAGGCTCGGAAATCATTTTGGACGCGCTCTATGGTACTCCTAGGTGATAAGGCTCAAGTGGATGCTCGTTTTGGTCTGTTTAGCCATAGTGCTAACGTTGACGCCAGATAGGTGCACGGTTTGCGCGAACGTAGCATAGGCTCAGAAATCGTTTTGGATGCACCCGATGGATCTCCTATGTGACTTTGGTCATGTGGAATCTCGTTTCAATCCATTTGGTGACAGTGGCAGTGTTAGTGCAAGTTACGTGCACAATTTGCGCTAAACGTACCATAGGAACAGAAATCGTGTTGGACGCACCCGATGGTACTCCTAGGTGACGAGGCTCAAGTGGATGCTCGTTTTGGTCTGTTTGGGGACAGTGCTAACCTTGATGCGAGATTGGTGCACGATTTGCGTCGAACGTACCATAGGCTCGGAAATCATTTTGGACGCGCTCGATGGTACTCCTAGGTGATAAGGCTCAAGTGGATGCTCGTTTTGGTCTGTTTAGCCATAGTGCTAACGTTGACGCAAGATAGGTGCACGGTTTGCGCGAACGTAGCATAGGCTCAGAAATCATTTTGGATGCACCCGATGGATCTCCTATGTGACTTTGGTCATGTGGAATCTCGTTTCAATCCATTTGGTGACAGTGGCAGTGTTAGTGCAAGTTACGTGCTCGGTTTGCGCTAAACGTACCATAGGAACAGAAATCATGTTGGACGCACCCGATGGTACTCCTAGGTGACGAGGCTCAAGTGGATGCTCGTTTTGGTCTGTTTGGGGACAGTGCTAACCTTGATGCGAGATTCGTGCACGATTTGCGTCGAACGTACCATAGGCTCGGAAATCATTTTGGACGCGCTCGATGGTACTCCTAGGTGATAAGGCTCAAGTGGATGCTCGTTTTGGTCTGTTTAGCCATAGTGCTAACGTTGACGCAAGTTAGGTGCACGGTTTGCGTGAACGTAGCATAGGCTCAGAAATCGTTTTGGATGCACCCGATGGATCTCCTATGTGACTTTGGTCATGTGGAATCTCGTTTCAATCCATTTGGTGACAGTGGCAGTGTTAGTGCAAGTTACGTGCACGGTTTGCGCTAAACGTACCATAGGCACAGAAATCGTGTTGGACGCACCCGATGGTACTCCTAGGTGACGAGGCTCAAGTGGATGCTCGTTTTGGTCTGTTTGGGGATAGTGCTAACCTTGATGCGAGATTGGTGCACGATTTGCGTCGAACGTAACATAGGCTCGGAAATCATTTTGGACGCGCTCGATGGTACTCCTAGGTGATAAGGCTCAAGTGGATGCTCGTTTTGGTCTGTTTAGACATAGTGCTAACCTTGACGCAAGATAGGTGCACGGTTTGCGCCGAACGTAGCATAGGCTCAGAAATCGTTTTGGATGCACCCGATGGATCTCCTATGTGACTTTGGTCATGTGGGATCTCGTTTCAATCCATTTGGTGACAGTGGCAGTGTTAGTGCAAGTTACGTGCACGGTTTGCGCTAAACGTACCATAGGCACAGAAATCGTGTTGGACGCACCCGATGGTACTCCTAGGTGACGAGGCTCAAGTGGATGCTCGTTTTGGTCTGTTTGGGGACAGTGCTAACCTTGATGCGAGATTGGTGCATGATTTGCGTCGAACGTACCATAGGCTCGGAAATCATTTTGGACGCGCTCGATGGTACTCCTAGGTGATAAGGCTCAAGTGGATGCTCGTTTTGGTCTGTTTAGACATAGTGCTAACCTTGACGCAAGATAGGTGCACGGTTTGCGCCGAACGTAGCATAGGCTCAGAAATCGTTTTGGATGCACCCGATGGAATCTCCTATGAGACTTTGGTCATGTGGAATCTCGTTTCAATCCATTTGGTGACAGTGGCAGTGTTAGTGCAAGTTACGTGCACGGTTTGCGCTAAACGTACCATAGGCACAGAAATCGTGTTGGACGCACCCGATTGTACTCCTAGGTGACGAGGCTCAAGTGGATGCTCGTTTTGGTCTGTTTGGGGATAGTGCTAACCTTGATGCGAGATTGGTGCACGATTTGCGTCGAACGTACCATAGGCTCGGAAAATCATTTTGGACGCGCTCGATGGTACTCCTAGGTGATAAGGCTCAAGTGGATGCTCGTTTTGGTCTGTTTAGACATAGTGCTAACCTTGACGCAAGATAGGTGCACGGTTTGCGCTGAACGTAGCATAGGCTCAGAAATCGTTTTGGATGCACCCGATGGAATCTCCTATGAGACTTTGGTCATGTGGAATCTCGTTTCAATCCATTTGGTGACAGTGGCAGTGTTAGTGCAAGTTACGTGCACGGTTTGCGCTAAACGTACCATAGGCACAGAATTCGTGTTGGACGCACCCGATGGTACTCCTAGGTGACGAGGCTCAAGTGGATGCTCGTTTTGGTCTGTTTGGGGACAGTGCTAACCTTGTTGCGAGATTGGTGCACGATTTGCGTCGAACGTACCATAGGCTCGGAAATCATTTTGGACGCGCTCGATGGTACTCCTAGGTGATAAGGCTCAAGTGGATGCTCGTTTTGGTCTGTTTAGCCATAGTGCTAACCTTGACGCAAGATAGGTGCACGGTTTGCGCGAACGTAGCATAGGCTCAGAAATCGTTTTGGATGCACCCGATGGATCTCCTATGTGACTTTGGTCTTGTGGAATCTCGTTTCAATCCATTTGGTGACAGTGGCAGTGTTAGTGCAAGTTACGTGCACGGTTTGCGCTAAACGTACCACAGGCATAGAAATCGTGTTGGACGCACCCGATGGTACTCCTAGGTGACGAGGCTCAAGTGGATGCTCGTTTTGGTCTGTTTGGGGACAGTGCTAACCTTGATGCGAGATTGGTGCACGATTTGCGTCGAACGTACCATAGGCTCGGAAATCATTTTGGACGCGCTCGATGGTACTCCTAGGTGATAAGGCTCAAGTGGATGCTCGTTTTGATCTGTTTAGCCATAGTGCTAACGTTGACGCAAGATAGGTGCACGGTTTGCGTGAACGTAGCATAGGCTCAGAAATCGTTTTGGATGCACCCGATGGATCTCCTATGTGACTTTGGTCATGTGGAATCTCGTTTCAATCCATTTGGTGACAGTGGCAGTGTTAGTGCAAGTTACGTGCACGGTTTGCGCTAAACGTACCATAGGCACAGAAATCGTGTTGGACGCACCCGATTGTACTCCTAGGTGACGAGGCTCAAGTGGATGCTCGTTTTGGTCTGTTTGGGGATAGTGCTAACCTTGATGCGAGATTGGTGCACGATTTGCGTCGAACGTACCATAGGCTCGGAAATCATTTTGGACGCGCTCGATGGTACTCCTAGGTGATAAGGCTCAAGTGGATGCTCGTTTTGGTCTGTTTAGACATAGTGCAAAGCTTGACGCAAGATAGGTGCACGGTTTGCGCTGAACGTAGCATAGGCTCAGAAATCGTTTTGGATGCACCCGATGGATCTCCTATGAGACTTTGGTCATGTGGAATCTCGTTTCAATCCATTTGGTGACAGTGGCAGTGTTAGTGCAAGTTACGTGCACGGTTTGCGCTAAACGTACCATAGGCACAGAATTCGTGTTGGACGCACCCGATGGTACTCCTAGGTGACGAGGCTCAAGTGGATGCTCGTTTTGGTCTGTTTGGGGACAGTGCTAACCTTGATGCGAGATTGGTGCACGATTTGCGTCGAACGTACCATAGGCTCGGAAATCATTTTGGACGCGCTCGATGGTACTCCTAGGTGATAAGGCTCAAGTGGATGCTCGTTTTGGTCTGTTTAGCCATAGTGCTAACCTTGACGCAAGATAGGTGCACGGTTTGCGCGAACGTAGCATAGGCTCAGAAATCGTTTTGGATGCACCCGATGGATCTCCTATGTGACTTTGGGCTTGTGGAATCTCGTTTCAATCCATTTGGTGACAGTGGCAGTGTTAGTGCAAGTTACGTGCACGGTTTGCGCTAAACGTACCACAGGCATAGAAATCGTGTTGGACGCACCCGATGGTACTCCTAGGTGACGAGGCTCAAGTGGATGCTCGTTTTGGTCTGTTTGGGGACAGTGCTAACCTTGATGCGAGATTGGTGCACGATTTGCGTCGAACGTACCATAGGCTCGGAAATCATTTTGGACGCGCTCGATGGTACTCCTAGGTCATAAGGCTCAAGTGGATGCTCGTTTTGGTCTGTTTAGACATAGTGCTAACCTTCACACAAGATAGGTGCACGGTTTGCGCCTAGCGTAGCATAGGCTCAAAATCGTTTTGGATGCACCCGATGGATCTCCTATGTGACTTTGGTCATGTGGAATCTCGTTTCAATCTATTTGGTGACAGTGGCAGTGTTAGTGCAAGTTACGTGCACGGTTTGCGCTAAACGTACCATAGGCACAAAAATCGTGTTGGACGCACCCGATGGTACTCCTAGGTGACGAGGCTCAAGTGGATGCTCGTTTTGGTCTGTTTGGGGATAGTGCTAACCTTGATGCGAGATTGGTGCACGATTTGCGTCGAACGTACCATAGGCTCGGAAATCATTTTGGACGCGCTCGATGGTACTCCTAGGTGATAAGGCCCAAGTGGATGCTCCTTTTGGTCTGTTTAGCCATAGTGTTAACCTTGACGCAAGATAGGTGCACGGTTTGCGCCGAACGTAGCATAGGCTCAGAAATCGTTTTGGATGCACACGATGGATCTCCTATGTGACTTTGGTCATGTGGAATCTCGTTTCAATCCATTTGGTGACACTGGCAATGTTAGTGCAAGTTACGTGCACGGTTTGCGCTAAACGTACCATAGGCACAGAAATCGTGTTGGACGCACCCGATGGTACTCCTAGGTGACGAGGCTCAAGTGGATGCTCGTTTTGGTCTGTTTGGGGATAGTGCTCACCTTGATGTGAGATTGGTGCACGATTTGCGTCGAACGTATGATAGGCTCGGAAATCATTTTGGACGCGCTCTATGGTACTCCTAGGTGATAAGGCTCAAGTGGATGCTCGTTTTGGTCTGTTTAGCCATAGTGCTAACGTTGACGCAAGATAGGTGCACGGTTTGCGCGAACGTAGCATAGGCTCAGAAATCGTTTTGGATGCACCCGATGGATCTCCTATGTGACTTTGGTCATGTGGAATCTCGTTTCAATCCATTTGGTGACAGTGGCAGTGTTAGTGCAAGTTACGTGCACAATTTGCGCTAAACGTACCATAGGAACAGAAATCGTGTTGGACGCACCCGATGGTACTCCTAGGTGACGAGGCTCAAGTGGATGCTCGTTTTGGTCTGTTTGGGGACAGTGCTAACCTTGATGCGAGATTGGTGCACGATTTGCGTCGAACGTACCATAGGCTCGGAAATCATTTTGGACGCGCTCGATGGTACTCCTCGGTGATAAGGCTCAAGTGGATGCTCGTTTTGATCTGTTTAGCCATAGTGCTAACGTTGACGCAAGATAGATGCACGGTTTGCGTGAACGTAGCATAGGCTCAGAAATCGTTTTGGATGCACCCGATGGATCTCCTATGTGACTTTGGTCATGTGGAATCTCGTTTCAATCCATTTGGTGACAGTGGCAGTGTTAGTGCAAGTTACGTGCACGGTTTGCGCTAAACGTACCATAGGCACAGAAATCGTGTTGGACGCACCCGATTGTACTCCTAGGTGACGAGGCTCAAGTGGATGCTCGTTTTGGTCTGTTTGGGGATAGTGCTAACCTTGATGCGAGATTGGTGCACGATTTGCGTCGAACGTACCATAGGCTCGGAAATCATTTTGGACGCGCTCGATGGTACTCCTAGGTGATAAGGCTCAAGTGGATGCTCGTTTTGGTCTGTTTAGACATAGTGCTAACCTTGACGCAAGATAGGTGCACGGTTTGCGCTGAACGTAGCATAGGCTCAGAAATCGTTTTGGATGCACCCGATGGATCTCCTATGAGACTTTGGTCATGTGGAATCTCGTTTCAATCCATTTGGTGACAGTGGCAGTGTTAGTGCAAGTTACGTGCACGGTTTGCGCTAAACGTACCATAGGCACAGAATTCGTGTTGGACGCACCCGATGGTACTCCTAGGTGACGAGGCTCAAGTGGATGCTCGTTTTGGTCTGTTTGGGGACAGTGCTAACCTTGATGCGAGATTGGTGCACGATTTGCGTCGAACGTACCATAGGCTCGGAAATCATTTTGGACGCGCTCGATGGTACTCCTAGGTGATAAGGCTCAAGTGGATGCTCGTTTTGGTCTGTTTAGCCATAGTGCTAACCTTGACGCAAGATAGGTGCACGGTTTGCGCGAACGTAGCATAGGCTCAGAAATCGTTTTGGATGCACCCGATGGATCTCCTATGTGACTTTGGGCTTGTGGAATCTCGTTTCAATCCATTTGGTGACAGTGGCAGTGTTAGTGCAAGTTACGTGCACGGTTTGCGCTAAACGTACCACAGGCATAGAAATCGTGTTGGACGCACCCGATGGTACTCCTAGGTGACGAGGCTCAAGTGGATGCTCGTTTTGGTCTGTTTGGGGACAGTGCTAACCTTGATGCGAGATTGGTGCACGATTTGCGTCGAACGTACCATAGGCTCGGAAATCATTTTGGACGCGCTCGATGGTACTCCTAGGTCATAAGGCTCAAGTGGATGCTCGTTTTGGTCTGTTTAGACATAGTGCTAACCTTCACACAAGATAGGTGCACGGTTTGCGCCTAGCGTAGCATAGGCTCAAAATCGTTTTGGATGCACCCGATGGATCTCCTATGTGACTTTGGTCATGTGGAATCTCGTTTCAATCTATTTGGTGACAGTGGCAGTGTTAGTGCAAGTTACGTGCACGGTTTGCGCTAAACGTACCATAGGCACAAAAATCGTGTTGGACGCACCCGATGGTACTCCTAGGTGACGAGGCTCAAGTGGATGCTCGTTTTGGTCTGTTTGGGGATAGTGCTAACCTTGATGCGAGATTGGTGCACGATTTGCGTCGAACGTACCATAGGCTCGGAAATCATTTTGGACGCGCTCGATGGTACTCCTAGGTGATAAGGCCCAAGTGGATGCTCCTTTTGGTCTGTTTAGCCATAGTGTTAACCTTGACGCAAGATAGGTGCACGGTTTGCGCCGAACGTAGCATAGGCTCAGAAATCGTTTTGGATGCACACGATGGATCTCCTATGTGACTTTGGTCATGTGGAATCTCGTTTCAATCCATTTGGTGACACTGGCAATGTTAGTGCAAGTTACGTGCACGGTTTGCGCTAAACGTACCATAGGCACAGAAATCGTGTTGGACGCACCCGATGGTACTCCTAGGTGACGAGGCTCAAGTGGATGCTCGTTTTGGTCTGTTTGGGGATAGTGCTCACCTTGATGTGAGATTGGTGCACGATTTGCGTCGAACGTATGATAGGCTCGGAAATCATTTTGGACGCGCTCTATGGTACTCCTAGGTGATAAGGCTCAAGTGGATGCTCGTTTTGGTCTGTTTAGCCATAGTGCTAACGTTGACGCAAGATAGGTGCACGGTTTGCGCGAACGTAGCATAGGCTCAGAAATCGTTTTGGATGCACCCGATGGATCTCCTATGTGACTTTGGTCATGTGGAATCTCGTTTCAATCCATTTGGTGACAGTGGCAGTGTTAGTGCAAGTTACGTGCACAATTTGCGCTAAACGTACCATAGGAACAGAAATCGTGTTGGACGCACCCGATGGTACTCCTAGGTGACGAGGCTCAGGTGGATGCTCGTTTTGGTCTGTTTGGGGACAGTGCTAACCTTGATGCGAGATTGGTGCACGATTTGCGTCGAACGTACCATAGGCTCGGAAATCATTTTGGACGCGCTCGATGGTACTCCTAGGTGATAAGGCTCAAGTGGATGCTCGTTTTGGTCTGTTTAGCCATAGTGCTAACGTTGACGCAAGATAGGTGCACGGTTTGCGCGAACGTAGCATAGGCTCAGAAATCATTTTGGATGCACCCGATGGATCTCCTATGTGACTTTGGTCATGTGGAATCTCGTTTCAATCCATTTGGTGACAGTGGCAGTGTTAGTGCAAGTTACGTGCTCGGTTTGCGCTAAACGTACCATAGGAACAGAAATCATGTTGGACGCACCCGATGGTACTCCTAGGTGACGAGGCTCAAGTGGATGCTCGTTTTGGTCTGTTTGGGGACAGTGCTAACCTTGATGCGAGATTCGTGCACGATTTGCGTCGAACGTACCATAGGCTCGGAAATCATTTTGGACGCGCTCGATGGTACTCCTAGGTGATAAGGCTCAAGTGGATGCTCGTTTTGGTCTGTTTAGCCATAGTGCTAACGTTGACGCAAGTTAGGTGCACGGTTTGCGTGAACGTAGCATAGGCTCAGAAATCGTTTTGGATGCACCCGATGGATCTCCTATGTGACTTTGGTCATGTGGAATCTCGTTTCAATCCATTTGGTGACAGTGGCAGTGTTAGTGCAAGTTACGTGCACGGTTTGCGCTAAACGTACCATAGGCACAGAAATCGTGTTGGACGCACCCGATGGTACTCCTAGGTGACGAGGCTCAAGTGGATGCTCGTTTTGGTCTGTTTGGGGATAGTGCTAACCTTGATGCGAGATTGGTGCACGATTTGCGTCGAACGTAACATAGGCTCGGAAATCATTTTGGACGCGCTCGATGGTACTCCTAGGTGATAAGGCTCAAGTGGATGCTCGTTTTGGTCTGTTTAGACATAGTGCTAACCTTGACGCAAGATAGGTGCACGGTTTGCGCCGAACGTAGCATAGGCTCAGAAATCGTTTTGGATGCACCCGATGGATCTCCTATGTGACTTTGGTCATGTGGGATCTCGTTTCAATCCATTTGGTGACAGTGGCAGTGTTAGTGCAAGTTACGTGCACGGTTTGCGCTAAACGTACCATAGGCACAGAAATCGTGTTGGACGCACCCGATGGTACTCCTAGGTGACGAGGCTCAAGTGGATGCTCGTTTTGGTCTGTTTGGGGACAGTGCTAACCTTGATGCGAGATTGGTGCATGATTTGCGTCGAACGTACCATAGGCTCGGAAATCATTTTGGACGCGCTCGATGGTACTCCTAGGTGATAAGGCTCAAGTGGATGCTCGTTTTGGTCTGTTTAGACATAGTGCTAACCTTGACGCAAGATAGGTGCACGGTTTGCGCCGAACGTAGCATAGGCTCAGAAATCGTTTTGGATGCACCCGATGGATCTCCTATGAGACTTTGGTCATGTGGAATCTCGTTTCAATCCATTTGGTGACAGTGGCAGTGTTAGTGCAAGTTACGTGCACGGTTTGCGCTAAACGTACCATAGGCACAGAATTCGTGTTGGACGCACCCGATGGTACTCCTAGGTGGCGAGGCTCAAGTGGATGCTCGTTTTGGTCTGTTTGGGGACAGTGCTAACCTTGATGCGAGAATGGTGCGCGATTTGCGTCGAACGTACCATAGGCTCGGAAATCATTTTGGACGCGCTCGATGGTACTCCTAGGTGATAAGGCTCAAGTGGATGCTCGTTTCGGACTGTTTAGCCATAGTGCTAACCTTGACGCAAGATAGGTGCACGGTTTGCGCGAACGTAGCATAGGCTCAGAAATCGTTTTGGATGCACCCGATGGATCTCCTATGTGACTTTGGTCATGTGGAATCTCATTTCAATCCATTTGGTGACAGTGGCAGTGTTAGTGCAAGTTACGTGCACGGTTTGCGCTAAACGTACCACAGGCATAGAAATCGTGCTCGACGCACCCGATGGTACTCCTAGGTGACGAGGCTCAAGTGAATGCTCGTTTTGGTCTGTTTGGGGACAGTGCTAACCTTTATGCGAGATTGGTGCATGATTTGCGTCGAACGTACAATAGGCTCGGAAATCATTTTGGACGCGCTCGATGGTACTCCTAGGTGATAAGGCTCAAGTGGATGCTCGTTTTGGTCTGTTTAGACATAGTGCTAACCTTGACGCAAGATAGGTGCACGGTTTGCGCCGAACGTAGCATAGGCTCAGAAATCGTTTTGGATGCACCCGATAGATCTCCTATGTGACTTTGGTCATGTGGAATCTCGTTTCAATCCATTTAGTGACAGTGGCAGTGTTAGTGCAAGTTACGTGCACGGTTTGCGCTAAACGTACCATAGGCACAGAAATCGTGTTGGACGCACCCGATGGTACTCCTAGGTGACGAGGCTCAAGTGGATGCTCGTTTTGGTCTGTTTGAGGACAGTGCTAACCTTGATGCGAGATTGGTGCATGATTTGCGTCGAACGTACCATAGGCTCAGAAATCATTTTGGACGCGCTCGATGGTACTCCTAGGTGATAAGGCTCAAGTGGATGCTCGTTTTGGTCTGTTTAGACATAGTGCTAACCTTGACGCAAGATAGGTGTACGGTTTGCGCCGAACGTAGCATAGGCTCAGAAATCATTTTGGATGCACCCGATGGATCTCCTATGTGACTTTGGTCATGTGGAATCTCGTTTCAATCCATTTGGTGACAGTGGCAGTGTTAGTGCAAGTTACGTGCACGGTTTGCGCTAAACGTACCATAGGCACAGAATTCGTGTTGGACGCACCTGATGGTACTCCTAGGTGGCGAGGCTCAAGTGGATGCTCGTTTTGTTCTGTTTGGGGACAGTGCTAACCTTGATGCGAGATTGGTGCATGATTTGCGTCGAACGTACCATAGGCTCGGAAATCATTTTGGACGCGCTCGATGGTACTCCTAGGTGATAAGGCTCAAGTGGATGCTCGTTTTGGTCTGTTTAGACATAGTGCTAACCTTGACGCAAGATAGGTGCACGGTTTGCGCCGAACGTAGCATAGGCTCAGAAATCATTTTGGATGCACCCGATAGATCTCCTATGTGACTTTGGTCATGTGGAATCTCGTTTCAATCCATTTGGTGACAGTGGCAGTTTCAGCGCAAGTTACGTGCACGGTTTGCGCTAAACGTACCATAGGCATAGAAATCGTGCTGGACGCACCCGATGGTACTCCTAGGCGACGAGGCTCAAGTGAATGCTCGTTTTGGTCTGTTTGGGGATAGTGCTAACCTTTATGCGAGATTGGTGCATGATTTGCGTCGAACGTACCATAGGCTCGGAAATCATTTTGGACGCGCTCGATGGTACTCCTAGGTGATAAGGCCCAAGTGGATGCTCCTTTTGGTCTGTTTAGCCATAGTGCTAACCTTGACGCAAGATAGGTGCACGGTTTGCGCCGAACGTAGCATAGGCTTAGAAATCGTTTTGGATGCACCCGATGGATCTCCTATGTGACTTTGGTCATGTGGAATCTCGTTTCAATCCATTTGGTGACAGTGGTAGTGTTAGTGCAAGTTACGTGCACGGTTTGCGCTAAACGTACCATAGGCACAGGAATCGTGTTGGACGCACCCGATGGTACTCCTAGGCGACGAGGCTCAAGTGGATGCTCGTTTAGGTCTGTTTGGGGATAGTGCTAACCTTGATGCGAGATTGGTGCACGATTTGCGTCGAACGTACCATAGGCTCGGAAATCATTTTGGACGTGCTCGATGGTACTCCTAGGTGATAAGGCCCAAGTGGATGCTCCTTTTGGTCTGTTTAGCCATAGTGCTAACCTTGACGCAAGATAGGTGCACGGTTTGCGCCGAACGTAGCATAGGCTCAGAAATCGTTTTGGATGCACCCGATGGATCTCCTATGTGACTTTGGTCATGTGGAATCTCGTTTCAATCCATTTGGTGACAGTGGCAGTGTTAGTGCAAGTTACGTGCACGGTTTGCGCTAAACGTACCATAGGCACAGAAATCGTGTTGGACGCACCCGATGGTACTCTACTTTACGAGACTCAAGTGGATGCTCGTTTTGGTCTGTTTGGGGATAGTGCTAACCTTGATGCGAGATTGGTGCACGATTTGCGTCGAACGTACCATAGGCTCGGAAATCATTTTGGACGCGCTCGATGGTACTCCTAGGTGATAAGGCTCAAGTGGATGCTCGTTTTGGTCTGTTTAGACATAGTGCTAAGCTTAACGCAAGATAGGTGCACGGTTTGCGCCGAACGTAGCATAGGCTCAGAAATCGTTTTGGATGCACCCGATAGATCTCCTATGTGACTTTGGTCATTAGGAATCTCGTTTCAATCCATTTGGTGACTGTGGCAGTGTTAGTGCAATTTACGTGCACGGTTTGTGCTAAACGTACCATAGGCACAGAAATCGTGTTGGACGCACCCGATGGTCCTCCTAGGTGATGAGGCTCATGTGGATGCTCGTTTTGGTCTGTTTGGGGATAGTGCTAACCTTGATGCGAGATTGGTGCACGATTTGCGTCGAACGTACCGTAGGCTCGGAAATCATTTTTGACGCGCTCGATGGTACTCCTAGGTGATAAGGCTCAAGTGGATGCTCGTTTTGGTCTGTTTAGCCATAGTGCTAACCTTGACGCAAGATAGGTGCACGGTTTGCGCCGAACATAGCATAGGCTCAGAAATCGTTTTGGATGCACCCGATGGATCTCCTATGTGAATTTGGTCATGTGGAATCTCGTTTCAGTCCATTTGGTGACAGTGGCAGTGTTAGTGCAAGTTACGTGCACGGTTTGCGCTAAACGTACCATAGGCACAGAAATCGTGTTGGACGCACCCGATGGTACTCCAAGGTGACGAGGCTCAAGTGGATGCTCGTTTTGGTCTGTTTGGGGATAGTGCTAACCTTGATGCGAGATTGGTGCACGGTTTGCGTCGAACGTACCATAGGCTCAGAAATCATTTTGGACGCGCTCGATGGTACTCCTAGGTGATAAGGCCCAAGTGGATGCTCGTTTTGGTCTGTTTAGCCATAGTGCTAACCTTGACGCAAGATAGGTGCACGGTTTGCGCGAACGTAGCATAGGCTCAGAAATCGTTTTGGATGCACCCGATGGATCTCCTATGTGACTTTGGTCATGTGGAATCTCGTTTCAATCCATTTGGTGACAGTGGCAGTGTTAGTGCAAGTTACGTGCACGGTTTGCGCTAAACGTAGCATAGGCACAGAAATCGTGTTGGACGCACCCGATGGTACTCCTAGGTGACGAGGCTCAAGTGGATGCTCGTTTTGGTCTGTTTGGGGATAGTGCTAACCTTGATGCGAGATTGGTGCACGATTTGCGTCAAACGTACCATAGGCTCGGAAATCATTTTGGACGCACTCGATAGTACTCCTAGGTGATAAGGCTCAAGTGGATGCTCGTTTTGGTCTGTTTAGACATAGTGCTAACCTTGACGCAAGATAGGTGCACGGTTTGCGCCGAACGTAGCATAGGCTCAGAAAATCGTTTTGGATGCACCCGATGGATCTCCTATGTGACTTTGGTCATGAGGAATCTCGTTTCAATCTAGTTGGTGACAGTGGCAGTGTTAGTGCAAGTTACGTGCACGGTTTGCGCTAAACGTACCATAGGCACAGAAATCGTGTTGGACGCACCCGATGGTACTCCTAGGTGACGAGGCTCAAGTGGATGCTCGTTTTGGTCTGTTTGGGGATAGTGCTAACCTTGATGCGAGATTGGTGCACGGTTTGCGTCGAACGTACCATAGGCTCGGAAATCATTTTGGACGCGCTCGATGGTACTCCTAGGTGATAAGGCCCAAGTGGATGCTCGTTTTGGTCTGTTTAGACATAGTGCTAACCTTGACGCAAGATAGGTGCACGGTTTGCGCCGAACGTAGCATAGGCTCAGAAATCGTTTTGGATGCACCCGATGGATCTCCTATGAGACTTGGTCATGTGGAATCTTGTTTTAATCCATTTAGAGATAGCGGTACTGTCAGTCCAAGATAGGTGCACTGTTTGCGCCAAACGTACCATAGGCATAGAAATGGTTTTGGACGCACCCGATGGGTACTCCTAGGTGACAAGGCTTAAGTGGATGCTCGTTTTGGTCTGTTTGGGGACAGTGCTAACCTTGATGCGAGAATGGTGCGCGATTTGCGTCGAACGTACCATAGGCTCGGAAATCATTTTTGACGCGCTCGATGGTACTCCTAGGTGATAAGGCTCAAGTGGATGCTCGTTTCGGACTGTTTAGCCATAGTGCTAACCTTGACGCAAGATAGGTGCACGGTTTGCGCGAACGTAGCATAGGCTCAGAAATCGTTTTGGATGCACCCGATGGATCTCCTATGTGACTTTGGTCATGTGGAATCTCATTTCAATCCATTTGGTGACAGTGGCAGTGTTAGTGCAAGTTACGTGCACGGTTTGCGCTAAACGTACCACAGGCATAGAAATCGTGCTCGACGCACCCGATGGTACTCCTAGGTGACGAGGCTCAAGTGAATGCTCGTTTTGGTCTGTTTGGGGACAGTGCTAACCTTTATGCAAGATTGGTGCATGATTTGCGTCGAACGTACAATAGGCTCGGAAATCATTTTGGACGCGCTCGATGGTACTCCTAGGTGATAAGGCTCAAGTGGATGCTCGTTTTGGTCTGTTTAGACATAGTGCTAACCTTGACGCAAGATAGGTGCACGGTTTGCGCCGAACGTAGCATAGGCTCAGAAATCGTTTTGGATGCACCCGATAGATCAACTATGTGACTTTGGTCATGTGGAATCTCGTTTCAATCCATTTGGTGACAGTGGCAGTGTTAGTGCAAGTTACGCGCACGGTTTGCGCTAAACGTACCATAGGCACAGAAATCGTGTTGGACGCACCCGATGGTACTCCTAGGTGACGAGGCTCAAGTGGATGCTCGTTTTGGTCTGTTTGAGGACAGTGCTAACCTTGATGCGAGATTGGTGCATGATTTGCGTCGAACGTACCATAGGCTCAGAAATCATTTTGGACGCGCTCGATGGTACTCCTAGGTGATAAGGCTCAAGTGGATGCTCGTTTTGGTCTGTTTAGACATAGTGCTAACCTTGACGCAAGATAGGTGTACGGTTTGCGCCGAACGTAGCATAGGCTCAGAAATCATTTTGGATGCACCCGATGGATCTCCTATGTGACTTTGGTCATGTGGAATCTCGTTTCAATCCATTTGGTGACAGTGGCAGTGTTAGTGCAAGTTACGTGCACGGTTTGCGCTAAACGTACCATAGGCACAGAATTCGTGTTGGACGCACCTGATGGTACTCCTAGCTGGCGAGGCTCAAGTGGATGCTCGTTTTGGTCTGTTTGGGGACAGTGCTAACCTTGATGCGAGATTGGTGCATGATTTGCGTCGAACGTACCATAGGCTCGGAAATCATTTTGGACGCGCTCGATGGTACTCCTAGGTGATAAGGCTCAAGTGGATGCTCGTTTTGGTCTGTTTAGACATAGTGCTAACCTTGACGCAAGATAGGTGCACGGTTTGCGCCGAACGTAGCATAGGCTCAGAAATCATTTTGGATGCACCCGATAGATCTCCTATGTGACTTTGGTCATGTGGAATCTCGTTTCAATCCATTTGGTGACAGTGGCAGTTTTAGCGCAAGTTACGTGCACGGTTTGCGCTAAATGTACCATAGGCATAGAAATCGTGCTGGACGCACCCGATGGTACTCCTAGGCGACGAGGCTCAAGTGAATGCTCGTTTTGGTCTGTTTGGGGATAGTGCTAACCTTTATGCGAGATTGGTGCATGATTTGCGTCGAACGTACCATAGGCTCGGAAATCATTTTGGACGCGCTCGATGGTACTCCTAGGTGATAAGGCCCAAGTGGATGCTCCTTTTGGTCTGTTTAGCCATAGTGCTAACCTTGACGCAAGATAGGTGCACGGTTTGCGCCGAACGTAGCATAGGCTCAGAAATCGTTTTGGATGCACCCGATGGATCTCCTATGTGACTTTGGTCATGTGGAATCTCGTTTCAATCCATTTGGTGACAGTGGCAGTGTTAGTGCAAGTTACGTGCACGGTTTGCGCTAAACGTACCATAGGCACAGGAATCGTGTTGGACGCACCCGATGGTACTCCTAGGCGACGAGGCTCAAGTGGATGCTCGTTTAGGTCTGTTTGGGGATAGTGCTAACCTTGATGCGAGATTGGTGCACGATTTGCGTCGAACGTACCATAGGCTCGGAAATCATTTTGGACGTGCTCGATGGTACTCCTAGGTGATAAGGCCCAAGTGGATGCTCCTTTTGGTCTGTTTAGCCATAGTGCTAACCTTGACGCAAGATAGGTGCACGGTTTGCGCCGAACGTAGCATAGGCTCAGAAATCGTTTTGGATGCACCCGATGGATCTCCTATGTGACTTTGGTCATGTGGAATCTCGTTTCAATCCATTTGGTGACAGTGGCAGTGTTAGTGCAAGTTACGTGCACGGTTTGCGCTAAACGTACCATAGGCACAGAAATCGTGTTGGACGCACCCGATGGTACTCTACTTTACGAGACTCAAGTGGATGCTCGTTTTGGTCTGTTTGGGGATAGTGCTAACCTTGATGCGAGATTGGTGCACGATTTGCGTCGAACGTACCATAGGCTCGGAAATCATTTTGGACGCGCTCGATGGTACTCCTAGGTGATAAGGCTCAAGTGGATGCTCGTTTTGGTCTGTTTAGACATAGTGCTAAGCTTAACGCAAGATAGGTGCACGGTTTGCGCCGAACGTAGCATAGGCTCAGAAATCGTTTTGGATGCACCCGATGGATCTCCTATGTGACTTTGGTCATTAGGAATCTCGTTTCAATCCATTTGGTGACTGTGGCAGTGTTAGTGCAATTTACGTGCACGGTTTGCGCTAAACGTACCATAGGCACAGAAATCGTGTTGGACGCACCCGATGGTCCTCCTAGGTGATGAGGCTCATGTGGATGCTCGTTTTGGTCTGTTTGGGGATAGTGCTAACCTTGATGCGAGATTGGTGCACGATTTGCGTCGAACGTACCATAGGCTCGGAAATCATTTTTGACGCGCTCGATGGTACTCCTAGGTGATAAGGCTCAAGTGGATGCTCGTTTTGGTCTGTTTAGCCATAGTGCTAACCTTGACGCAAGATAGGTGCACGGTTTGCGCCGAACATAGCATAGGCTCAGAAATCGTTTTGGATGCACCCGATGGATCTCCTATGTGAATTTGGTCATGTGGAATCTCGTTTCAGTCCATTTGGTGACAGTGGCAGTGTTAGTGCAAGTTACGTGCACGGTTTGCGCTAAACGTACCATAGGCACAGAAATCGTGTTGGACGCACCCGATGGTACTCCAAGGTGACGAGGCTCAAGTGGATGCTCGTTTTGGTCTGTTTGGGGATAGTGCTAACCTTGATGCGAGATTGGTGCACGGTTTGCATCGAACGTACCATAGGCTCAGAAATCATTTTGGACGCGCTCGATGGTACTCCTAGGTGATAAGGCCCAAGTGGATGCTCGTTTTGGTCTGTTTAGCCATAGTGCTAACCTTGACGCAAGATAGGTGCACGGTTTGCGCGAACGTAGCATAGGCTCAGAAATCGTTTTGGATGCACCCGATGGACCTCCTATGTGACTTTGGTCATGTGGAATCTCGTTTCAATCCATTTGGTGACAGTGGCAGTGTTAGTGCAAGTTACGTGCACGGTTTGCGCTAAACGTAGCATAGGCACAGAAATCGTGTTGGACGCACCCGATGGTACTCCTAGGTGACGAGGCTCAAGTGGATGCTCGTTTTGGTCTGTTTGGGGATAGTGCTAACCTTGATGCGAGATTGGTGCACGATTTGCGTCAAACGTACCATAGGCTCGGAAATCATTTTGGACGCACTCGATAGTACTCCTAGGTGATAAGGCTCAAGTGGATGCTCATTTTGGTCTGTTTAGACATAGTGCTAACCTTGACGCAAGATAGGTGCACGGTTTGCGCCGAACGTAGCATAGGCTCAGAAAATCGTTTTGGATGCACCCGATGGATCTCCTATGTGACTTTGGTCATGAGGAATCTCGTTTCAATCCAGTTGGTGACAGTGGCAGTGTTAGTGCAAGTTACGTGCACGGTTTGCGCTAAACGTACCATAGGCACAGAAATCGTGTTGGACGCACCCGATGGTACTCCTAGGTGACGAGGCTCAAGTGGATGCTCGTTTTGGTCTGTTTGGGGATAGTGCTAACCTTGATGCGAGATTGGTGCACGGTTTGCGTCGAACGTACCCTAGGCTCGGAAATCATTTTGGACGCGCTCGATGGTACTCCTAGGTGATAAGGCCCAAGTGGATGCTCGTTTTGGTCTGTTTAGACATAGTGCTAACCTTGACGCAAGATAGGTGCACGGTTTGCGCCGAACGTAGCATAGGCTCAGAAATCGTTTTGGATGCACCCGATGGATCTCCTATGAGACTTGGTCATGTGGAATCTCGTTTCAATCCATTTGGTGACAGTGGCAGTGTTAGTGCAAGTTACGTGCACGGTTTGCGCTAAACGTACCATAGGCACAGAATTCGTGTTGGACGCACCCGATGGTACTCCTAGGTGGCGAGGCTCAAGTGGATGCTCGTTTTGGTCCGTTTGGGGACAGTGCTAACCTTGATGCGAGAATGGTGCGCGATTTGCGTCGAACGTACCATAGGCTCGGAAATCATTTTGGACGCGCTCGATGGTACTCCTAGGTGATAAGGCTCAAGTGGATGCTCGTTTCGGACTGTTTAGCCATAGTGCTAACCTTGACGCAAGATAGGTGCACGGTTTGCGCGAACGTAGCATAGGCTCAGAAATCGTTTTGGATGCACCCGATGGATCTCCTATGTGACTTTGGTCATGTGGAATCTCGTTTCAATCCATTTGGTGACAGTGGCAGTGTTAGTGCAAGTTACGTGCACGGTTTGCGCTAAACGTACCACAGGCATAGAAATCGTGCTGGACGCACCCGATGGTACTCCTAGGTGACGAGGCTCAAGTGAATGCTTGTTTTGGTCTGTTTGGGGACAGTGCTAACCTTTATGCGAGATTGGTGCATGATTTGCGTCGAACGTACAATAGGCTCGGAAATCATTTTGGACGCGCTCGATGGTACTCCTAGGTGATAAGGCTCAAGTGGATGCTCGTTTTGGTCTGTTTAGACATAGTGCTAACCTTGACGCAAGATAGGTGCACGGTTTGCGCCGAACGTAGCATAGGCTCAGAAATCGTTTTGGAAGCACCCGATGGATCTCCTATGTGACTTTGGTCATGTGGAATCTCGTTTCAATCCATTTGGTGACAGTGGCAGTGTTAGTGCAAGTTACGTGCACGGTTTGCGCTAAACGTACCATAGGCACAGAAATCGTGTTGGACGCACCCGATGGTACTCCTAGGTGACGAGGCTCAAGTGGATGCTCGTTTTGGTCTGTTTGGGGACAGTGCTAACCTTTATGCGAGATTGGTGCATGATTTGCGTCGAACGTACAATAGGCTCGGAAATCATTTTGGACGCGCTCGATGGTACTCCTAGGTGATAAGGCTCAAGTGGATGCTCGTTTTGGTCTGTTTAGACATAGTGCTAACCTTGACGCAAGATAGGTGCACGGTTTGCGCCGAACGTAGCATAGGCTCAGAAATCGTTTTGGATGCACCCGATGGATCTCCTATGTGACTTTGGTCATGTGGAATCTCGTTTCAATCCATTTGGTGACAGTGGCAGTGTTAGTGCAAGTTACGTGCACGGTTTGCGCTAAACGTACCATAGGCACAGAAATCGTGTTGGACGCACCCGATGGTACTCCTAGGTGACGAGGCTCAAGTGGATGCTCGTTTTGGTCTGTTTGGGGACAGTGCTAACCTTGATGCGAGATTGGTGCATGATTTGCGTCGAACGTACCATTGGCTCGGAAATCATTTTGGACGCGCTCGATGGTACTCCTAGGTGATAAGGCTCAAGTGGATGCTCGTTTTGGTCTGTTTAGACATAGTGCTAACCTTGACGCAAGATAGGTGCACGGTTTGCGCCGAACGTAGCATAGGCTCAGAAATCGTTTTGGATGCACCCGATGGATCTCCTATGTGACTTTGGTCATGTGGAATCTCGTTTCAATCCATTTGGTGACAGTGGCAGTGTTAGTGCAAGTTACGTGCACGGTTTGCGCTAAACGTACCACAGGCATAGAAATCGTGCTGGACGCACCCGATGGTACTCCTAGGTGACGAGGCTCAAGTGGATGCTCGTTTTGGTCTGTTTGGGGACAGTGCTAACCTTTATGCGAGATTGGTGCATGATTTGCGTCGAACGTACAATAGGCTCGGAAATCATTTTGGACGCGCTCGATGGTACTCCTAGGTGATAAGGCTCAAGTGGATGCTCGTTTTGGTCTGTTTAGACATAGTGCTAACCTTGACGCAAGATAGGTGCACGGTTTGCGCCGAACGTAGCATAGGCTCAGAAATCGTTTTGGATGCACCCGATGGATCTCCTATGTGACTTTGGTCATGTGGAATCTCGTTTCAATCCATTTGGTGACAGTGGCAGTGTTAGTGCAAGTTACGTGCACGGTTTGCGCTAAACGTACCATAGGCACAGAAATCGTGTTGGACGCACCCGATGGTACTGCTAGGTGACGAGGCTCAAGTGGATGCTCGTTTTGGTCTGTTTGGGGACAGTGCTAACCTTGATGCGAGATTGGTGCATGATTTGCGTCGAACGTACCATTGGCTCGGAAATCATTTTGGACGCGCTCGATGGTACTCCTAGGTGATAAGGCTCAAGTGGATGCTCGTTTTGGTCTGTTTAGACATAGTGCTAACCTTGACGCAAGATAGGTGCACGGTTTGCGCCGAACGTAGCATAGGCTCAGAAATCGTTTTGGATGCACCCGATGGATCTCCTATGTGACTTTGGTCATGTGGAATCTCGTTTCAATCCATTTGGTGACAGTGGCAGTGTTAGTGCAAGTTACGTGCACGGTTTGCGCTAAACGTACCACAGGCATAGAAATCGTGCTGGACGCACCCGATGGTACTCCTAGGTGACGAGGCTCAAGTGAATGCTTGTTTTGGTCTGTTTGGGGACAGTGCTAACCTTTATGCGAGATTGGTGCATGATTTGCGTCGAACGTACAATAGGCTCGGAAATCATTTTGGACGCGCTCGATGGTACTCCTAGGTGATAAGGCTCAAGTGGATGCTCGTTTTGGTCTGTTTAGACATAGTGCTAACCTTGACGCAAGATAGGTGCACGGTTTGCGCCGAACGTAGCATAGGCTCAGAAATCGTTTTGGAAGCACCCGATGGATCTCCTATGTGACTTTGGTCATGTGGAATCTCGTTTCAATCCATTTGGTGACAGTGGCAGTGTTAGTGCAAGTTACGTGCACGGTTTGCGCTAAACGTACCATAGGCACAGAAATCGTGTTGGACGCACCCGATGGTACTCCTAGGTGACGAGGCTCAAGTGGATGCTCGTTTTGGTCTGTTTGGGGACAGTGCTAACCTTTATGCGAGATTGGTGCATGATTTGCGTCGAACGTACAATAGGCTCGGAAATCATTTTGGACGCGCTCGATGGTACTCCTAGGTGATAAGGCTCAAGTGGATGCTCGTTTTGGTCTGTTTAGACATAGTGCTAACCTTGACGCAAGATAGGTGCACGGTTTGCGCCGAACGTAGCATAGGCTCAGAAATCGTTTTGGATGCACCCGATGGATCTCCTATGTGACTTTGGTCATGTGGAATCTCGTTTCAATCCATTTGGTGACAGTGGCAGTGTTAGTGCAAGTTACGTGCACGGTTTGCGCTAAACGTACCATAGGCACAGAAATCGTGTTGGACGCACCCGATGGTACTCCTAGGTGACGAGGCTCAAGTGGATGCTCGTTTTGGTCTGTTTGGGGACAGTGCTAACCTTGATGCGAGATTGGTGCATGATTTGCGTCGAACGTACCATTGGCTCGGAAATCATTTTGGACGCGCTCGATGGTACTCCTAGGTGATAAGGCTCAAGTGGATGCTCGTTTTGGTCTGTTTAGACATAGTGCTAACCTTGACGCAAGATAGGTGCACGGTTTGCGCCGAACGTAGCATAGGCTCAGAAATCGTTTTGGATGCACCCGATGGATCTCCTATGTGACTTTGGTCATGTGGAATCTCGTTTCAATCCATTTGGTGACAGTGGCAGTGTTAGTGCAAGTTACGTGCACGGTTTGCGCTAAACGTACCACAGGCATAGAAATCGTGCTGGACGCACCCGATGGTACTCCTAGGTGACGAGGCTCAAGTGGATGCTCGTTTTGGTCTGTTTGGGGACAGTGCTAACCTTTATGCGAGATTGGTGCATGATTTGCGTCGAACGTACAATAGGCTCGGAAATCATTTTGGACGCGCTCGATGGTACTCCTAGGTGATAAGGCTCAAGTGGATGCTCGTTTTGGTCTGTTTAGACATAGTGCTAACCTTGACGCAAGATAGGTGCACGGTTTGCGCCGAACGTAGCATAGGCTCAGAAATCGTTTTGGATGCACCCGATGGATCTCCTATGTGACTTTGGTCATGTGGAATCTCGTTTCAATCCATTTGGTGACAGTGGCAGTGTTAGTGCAAGTTACGTGCACGGTTTGCGCTAAACGTACCATAGGCACAGAAATCGTGTTGGACGCACCCGATGGTACTGCTAGGTGACGAGGCTCAAGTGGATGCTCGTTTTGGTCTGTTTGGGGACAGTGCTAACCTTGATGCGAGATTGGTGCATGATTTGCGTCGAACGTACCATTGGCTCGGAAATCATTTTGGACGCGCTCGATGGTACTCCTAGGTGATAAGGCTCAAGTGGATGCTCGTTTTGGTCTGTTTAGACATAGTGCTAACCTTGACGCAAGATAGGTGCACGGTTTGCGCCGAACGTAGCATAGGCTCAGAAATCGTTTTGGATGCACCCGATGGATCTCCTATGTGACTTTGGTCATGTGGAATCTCGTTTCAATCCATTTGGTGACAGTGGCAGTGTTAGTGCAAGTTACGTGCACGGTTTGCGCTAAACGTACCACAGGCATAGAAATCGTGCTGGACGCAACCGATGGTACTCCTAGGTGACGAGGCTCAAGTGAATGCTTGTTTTGGTCTGTTTGGGGACAGTGCTAACCTTTATGCGAGATTGGTGCATGATTTGCGTCGAACGTACAATAGGCTCGGAAATCATTTTGGACGCGCTCGATGGTACTCCTAGGTGATAAGGCTCAAGTGGATGCTCGTTTTGGTCTGTTTAGACATAGTGCTAACCTTGACGCAAGATAGGTGCACGGTTTGCGCCGAACGTAGCATAGGCTCAGAAATCGTTTTGGATGCACCCGATGGATCTCCTATGTGACTTTGGTCATGTGGAATCTCGTTTCAATCCATTTGGTGACAGTGGCAGTGTTAGTGCAAGTTACGTGCACGGTTTGCGCTAAACGTACCATAGGCACAGAAATCGTGTTGGACGCACCCGATGGTACTCTACTTTACGAGACTCAAGTGGATGCTCGTTTTGGTCTGTTTGGGGATAGTGCTAACCTTGATGCGAGATTGGTGCACGATTTGCGTCGAACGTACCATAGGCTCGGAAATCATTTTGGACGCGCTCGATGGTACTCCTAGGTGATAAGGCCCAAGTGGATGCTCGTTTTGGTCTGTTTGGGGACAGTGCTAACCTTGATGCGAGATTGGTGCACGATTTGCGTCGAACGTACCATTGGCCCGGAAATCATTTTGGACGCGCTCGATGGTACTCCTAGGTGATAAGGCCCAAGTGGATGCTCGTTTTGGTCTGTTTAGACATAGTGCTAAGCTTAACGCAAGATAGGTGCACGGTTTGCGCCGAACGTAGCATAGGCTCAGAAATCGTTTTGGATGCACCCGATGGATCTCCTATGTGACTTTGGTCATGTGGAATCTCGTTTCAATCCATTTGGTGACTGTGGCAGTGTTAGTGCAATTTACGTGCACGGTTTGCGCTAAACGTACCATAGGCACAGAAATCGTGTTGGACGCACCCGATGGTCCTCCTAGGTGATGAGGCTCATGTGGATGCTCGTTTTGGTCTGTTTGGGGATAGTGCTAACCTTGATGCGAGATTGGTGCACGATTTGCGTCGAACGTACCATAGGCTCGGAAATCATTTTTGACGCGCTCGATGGTACTCCTAGGTGATAAGGCTCAAGTGGATGCTCATTTTGGTCTGTTTAGCCATAGTGCTAACCTTGACGCAAGATAGGTGCACGGTTTGCGCCGAACATAGCATAGGCTCAGAAATCGTTTTGGATGCACCCGATGGATCTCCTATGTGAATTTGGTCATGTGGAATCTCGTTTCAGTCCATTTGGTGACAGTGGCAGTGTTAGTGCAAGTTACGTGCACGGTTTGCGCTAAACGTACCATAGGCACAGAAATCGTGTTGGACGCACCCGATGGTACTCCTAGGTGACGAGGCTCAAGTGGATGCTCGTTTTGGTCTGTTTGGGGATAGTGCTAACCTTGATGCGAGATTGGTGCACGGTTTGCGTCGAACGTACCATAGGCTCGGAAATCATTTTGGACGCGCTCGATGGTACTCCTAGGTGATAAGGCCCAAGTGGATGCTCGTTTTGGTCTGTTTAGCCATAGTGCTAACATTGACGCAAAATAGGTGCACGGTTTGCGCGAACGTAGCATAGGCTCAGAAATCGTTTTGGATGCACCCGATGGATCTCCTATGTGACTTTGGTCATGTGGAATCTCGTTTCAATCCATTTGGTGACAGTGGCAGTGTTAGTGCAAGTTACGTGCACGGTTTGCGCTAAACGTAGCATAGGCACAGAAATCGTGTTGGACGCACCCGATGGTACTCCTAGGTGACGAGGCTCAAGTGGATGCTCGTTTTGGTCTGTTTGGGGATAGTGCTAACCTTGATGCGAGATTGGTGCACGATTTGCGTCAAACGTACCATAGGCTCGGAAATCATTTTGGACGCACTCGATAGTACTCCTAGGTGATAAGGCTCAAGTGGATGCTCGTTTTGGTCTGTTTAGACATAGTGCTAACCTTGACGCAAGATAGGTGCACGGTTTGCGCCGAACGTAGCATAGGCTCAGAAAATCGTTTTGGATGCACCCGATGGATCTCCTATGTGACTTTGGTCATGAGGAATCTCGTTTCAATCCAGTTGGTGACAGTGGCAGTGTTAGTGCAAGTTACGTGCACGGTTTGCGCTAAACGTACCATAGGCACAGAAATCGTGTTGGACGCACCCGATGGTACTGCTAGGTGACGAGGCTCAAGTGGATGCTCGTTTTGGTCTGTTTGGGGATAGTGCTAACCTTGATGCGAGATTGGTGCACGGTTTGCGTCGAACGTATCATAGGCTCGGAAATCATTTTGGACGCGCTCGATGGTACTCCTAGGTGATAAGGCCCAAGTGGATGCTCGTTTTGGTCTGTTTAGCCATAGTGCTAACCTTGACGCAAGATAGGTGCACGGTTTGCGCGAACGTAGCATAGGCTCAGAAATCATTTTGGATGCACCCGATGGATCTCCTATGTGACTTTGGTCATGTGGAATCTCGTTCAATCCATTTGGTGACAGTGGCAGTGTTAGTGCAAGATACGTGCACGGTTTGCGCTAAACGTACCATAGGCACAGAAATCGTGTTGGACGCACCCGATGGTACTCCTAGGTGACGAGGCTCAAGTGGATGCTCGTTTTGGTCTGTTTGGGGATAGTGCTAACCTTGATGCGAGATTGGTGCACGGTTTTCGTCGAACGTACCATAGGCTCGGAAATCATTTTGGACGCGCTCGATGGTACTCCTAGGTGATAAGGCTCAAGTGGATGCTCCTTTTGGTCTGTTTAGCCATAGTGCTAACCTTGACGCAAGATAGGTGCACGGTTTGCGCCGAACGTAGCATAGGCTCAGAAATCGTTTTGGATGCACCCGATGGATCTCCTATGTGACTTTGGTCATGTGGAATCTCGTTTCAATCCATTTGGTGACAGTGGCAGTGTTGGTGCAAGTTACGTGCACGGTTTGCGCTAAACGTACCATAGGCACAGAAATCGTGTTGGACGCACCCGATGGTACTCCTAGGTGACGAGGCTCAAGGGGATGCTCGTTTTGGTCTGTTTGGGGACAGTGCTAACCTTGATGCGAGATTGGTGCATGATTTGCGTCGAACGTACCATAGGCTCGGAAATCATTTTGGACGCGCTCGATGGTACTCCTAGGTGATAAGGCTCAAGTGGATGCTCGTTTTGGTCTGTTTAGACATAGTGCTAACCTTGATGCAAGATAGGTGCACGGTTTGCGCCGAACGTAGCATAGGCTCAGAAATCGTTTTGGATGCACCCGATGGATCTCCTATGTGACTTTGGTCATGTGGAATCTCGTTTCAATCCATTTGGTGACAGTGGCAGTGTTAGTGCAAGTTACGTGCATGGTTTGCGCTAAACGTACCATAGGCACAGAAATCGTGTTGGACGCACCCGATGGTACTCCTAGGTGACGAGGCTCAAGTGGATGCTCATTTTGGTCTGTTTGGGGATAGTGCTAACCTTGATGCGAGATTGGTGCACGATTTGCGTCGAACGTACCATAGGCTCGGAAATCATTTTGGACGCGCTCGATGGTACTCCTAGGTGATAAGGCCCAAGTGGATGCTCCTTTTGGTCTGTTTAGCCATAGTGCTAAACTTGACGCAAGATAGGTGCACGGTTTGCGCCGAACGTAGCATAGGCTCAGAAATCGTTTTGGATGCACCCGATGGATCTCCTATGTGACTTTGGTCATGTGGAATCTCGTTTCAATCCATTTGGTGACAGTGGCAGTGTTAGTGCAAGTTACGTGCACGGTTTGCGCTAAACGTACCACAGGCATAGAAATCGTGCTGGACGCACCCGATGGTACTCCTAGGTGACGAGGCTCAAGTGAATGCTTGTTTTGGTCTGTTTGGGGACAGTGCTAACCTTTATGCGAGATTGGTGCATGATTTGCGTCGAACGTACAATAGGCTCGGAAATCATTTTGGACGCGCTCGATGGTACTCCTAGGTGATAAGGCTCAAGTGGATGCTCGTTTTGGTCTGTTTAGACATAGTGCTAACCTTGACGCAAGATAGGTGCACGGTTTGCGCCGAACGTAGCATAGGCTCAGAAATCGTTTTGGATGCACCCGATGGATCTCCTATGTGACTTTGGTCCTGTGGAATCTCGTTTCAATCCATTTGGTGACAGTGGCAGTGTTAGTGCAAGTTACGTGCACGGTTTGCGCTAAACGTACCATAGGCACAGAAATCGTGTTGGACGCACCCGATGGTACTCCTAGGTGACGAGGCTCAAGTGGATGCTCGTTTTGGTCTGTTTGGGGACAGTGCTAACCTTTATGCGAGATTGGTGCATGATTTGCGTCGAACGTACAATAGGCTCGGAAATCATTTTGGACGCGCTCGATGGTACTCCTAGGTGATAAGGCTCAAGTGGATGCTCGTTTTGGTCTGTTTAGACATAGTGCTAACCTTGACGCAAGATAGGTGCACGGTTTGCGCCGAACGTAGCATAGGCTCAGAAATCGTTTTGGATGCACCCGATGGATCTCCTATGTGACTTTGGTCATGTGGAATCTCGTTTCAATCCATTTGGTGACAGTGGCAGTGTTAGTGCAAGTTACGTGCACGGTTTGCGCTAAACGTACCATAGGCACAGAAATCGTGTTGGACGCACCCGATGGTACTCCTAGGTGACGAGGCTCAAGTGGATGCTCGTTTTGGTCTGTTTGAGGACAGTGCTAACCTTGATGCGAGATTGGTGCATGATTTGCGTCGAACGTACCATTGGCTCGGAAATCATTTTGGACGCGCTCGATGGTACTCCTAGGTGATAAGGCTCAAGTGGATGCTCGTTTTGGTCTGTTTAGACATAGTGCTAACCTTGACGCAAGATAGGTGCACGGTTTGCGCCGAACGTAGCATAGGCTCAGAAATCGTTTTGGATGCACCCGATGGATCTCCTATGTGACTTTGGTCATGTGGAATCTCGTTTCAATCCATTTGGTGACAGTGGCAGTGTTAGTGCAAGTTACGTGCACGGTTTGCGCTAAACGTACCACAGGCATAGAAATCGTGCTGGACGCACCCGATGGTACTCCTAGGTGACGAGGCTCAAGTGGATGCTCGTTTTGGTCTGTTTGGGGACAGTGCTAACCTTTATGCGAGATTGGTGCATGATTTGCGTCGAACGTACAATAGGCTCGGAAATCATTTTGGACGCGCTCGATGGTACTCCTAGGTGATAAGGCTCAAGTGGATGCTCGTTTTGGTCTGTTTAGACATAGTGCTAACCTTGACGCAAGATAGGTGCACGGTTTGCGCCGAACGTAGCATAGGCTCAGAAATCGTTTTGGATGCACCCGATGGATCTCCTATGTGACTTTGGTCATGTGGAATCTCGTTTCAATCCATTTGGTGACAGTGGCAGTGTTAGTGCAAGTTACGTGCACGGTTTGCGCTAAACGTACCATAGGCACAGAAATCGTGTTGGACGCACCCGATGGTACTGCTAGGTGACGAGGCTCAAGTGGATGCTCGTTTTGGTCTGTTTGGGGACAGTGCTAACCTTGATGCGAGATTGGTGCATGATTTGCGTCGAACGTACCATTGGCTCGGAAATCATTTTGGACGCGCTCGATGGTACTCCTAGGTGATAAGGCTCAAGTGGATGCTCGTTTTGGTCTGTTTAGACATAGTGCTAACCTTGACGCAAGATAGGTGCACGGTTTGCGCCGAACGTAGCATAGGCTCAGAAATCGTTTTGGATGCACCCGATGGATCTCCTATGTGACTTTGGTCATGTGGAATCTCGTTTCAATCCATTTGGTGACAGTGGCAGTGTTAGTGCAAGTTACGTGCACGGTTTGCGCTAAACGTACCACAGGCATAGAAATCGTGCTGGACGCAACCGATGGTACTCCTAGGTGACGAGGCTCAAGTGAATGCTTGTTTTGGTCTGTTTGGGGACAGTGCTAACCTTTATGCGAGATTGGTGCATGATTTGCGTCGAACGTACAATAGGCTCGGAAATCATTTTGGACGCGCTCGATGGTACTCCTAGGTGATAAGGCTCAAGTGGATGCTCGTTTTGGTCTGTTTAGACATAGTGCTAACCTTGACGCAAGATAGGTGCACGGTTTGCGCCGAACGTAGCATAGGCTCAGAAATCGTTTTGGATGCACCCGATGGATCTCCTATGTGACTTTGGTCATGTGGAATCTCGTTTCAATCCATTTGGTGACAGTGGCAGTGTTAGTGCAAGTTACGTGCACGGTTTGCGCTAAACGTACCATAGGCACAGAAATCGTGTTGGACGCACCCGATGGTACTCCTAGGTGACGAGGCTCAAGTGGATGCTCGTTTTGGTCTGTTTGGGGACAGTGCTAACCTTGATGCGAGATTGGTGCACGATTTGCGTCGAACGTACCATTGGCTCGGAAATCATTTTGGACGCGCTCGATGGTACTCCTAGGTGATAAGGCCCAAGTGGATGCTCGTTTTGGTCTGTTTAGACATAGTGCTAAGCTTAACGCAAGATAGGTGCACGGTTTGCGCCGAACGTAGCATAGGCTCAGAAATCGTTTTGGATGCACCCGATGGATCTCCTATGTGACTTTGGTCATGTGGAATCTCGTTTCAATCCATTTGGTGACTGTGGCAGTGTTAGTGCAATTTACGTGCACGGTTTGCGCTAAACGTACCATAGGCACAGAAATCGTGTTGGACGCACCCGATGGTCCTCCTAGGTGATGAGGCTCATGTGGATGCTCGTTTTGGTCTGTTTGGGGATAGTGCTAACCTTGATGCGAGATTGGTGCACGATTTGCGTCGAACGTACCATAGGCTCGGAAATCATTTTTGACGCGCTCGATGGTACTCCTAGGTGATAAGGCTCAAGTGGATGCTCGTTTTGGTCTGTTTAGACATAGTGCTAACCTTGACGCAAGATAGGTGCACGGTTTGCGCCGAACGTAGCATAGGCTCAGAAATCGTTTTGGATGCACCCGATGGATCTCCTATGTGAATTTGGTCATGTGGAATCTCGTTTCAGTCCATTTGGTGACAGTGGCAGTGTTAGTGCAAGTTACGTGCACGGTTTGCGCTAAACGTACCATAGGCACAGAAATCGTGTTGGACGCACCCGATGGTACTCCTAGGTGACGAGGCTCAAGTGGATGCTCGTTTTGGTCTGTTTGGGGATAGTGCTAACCTTGATGCGAGATTGGTGCACGGTTTGCGTCGAACGTACCATAGGCTCGGAAATCATTTTGGACGCGCTCGATGGTACTCCTAGGTGATAAGGCCCAAGTGGATGCTCGTTTTGGTCTGTTTAGCCATAGTGCTAACATTGACGCAAGATAGGTGCACGGTTTGCGCGAACGTAGCATAGGCTCAGAAATCGTTTTGGATGCACCCGATGGATCTCTTATGTGACTTTGGTCATGTGGAATCTCGTTTCAATCCATTTGGTGACAGTGGCAGTGTTAGTGCAAGTTACGTGCACGGTTTGCGCTAAACGTAGCATAGGCACAGAAATCGTGTTGGACGCACCCGATGGTACTCCTAGGTGACGAGGCTCAAGTGGAAGCTCGTTTTGGTCTGTTTGGGGATAGTGCTAACCTTGATGCGAGATTGGTGCACGATTTGCGTCAAACGTACCATAGGCTCGGAAATCATTTTGGACGCACTCGATAGTACTCCTAGGTGATAAGGCTCAAGTGGATGCTCGTTTTGGTCTGTTTAGACATAGTGCTAACCTTGACGCAAGATAGGTGCACGGTTTGCGCCGAACGTAGCATAGGCTCAGAAAATCGTTTTGGATGCACCCGATGGATCTCCTATGTGACTTTGGTCATGAGGAATCTCGTTTCAATCCAGTTGGTGACAGTGGCAGTGTTAGTGCAAGTTACGTGCACGGTTTGCGCTAAACGTACCATAGGCACAGAAATCGTGTTGGACGCACCCGATGGTACTGCTAGGTGACGAGGCTCAAGTGGATGCTCGTTTTGGTCTGTTTGGGGATAGTGCTAACCTTGATGCGAGATTGGTGCACGGTTTGCGTCGAACGTATCATAGGCTCGGAAATCATTTTGGACGCGCTCGATGGTACTCCTAGGTGATAAGGCCCAAGTGGATGCTCGTTTTGGTCTGTTTAGCCATAGTGCTAACCTTGACGCAAGATAGGTGCACGGTTTGCGCGAACGTAGCATAGGCTCAGAAATCATTTTGGATGCACCCGATGGATCTCCTATGTGACTTTGGTCATGTGGAATCTCGTTCAATCCATTTGGTGACAGTGGCAGTGTTAGTGCAAGATACGTGCACGGTTTGCGCTAAACGTACCATAGGCACAGAAATCGTGTTGGACGCACCCGATGGTACTCCTAGGTGACGAGGCTCAAGTGGATGCTCGTTTTGGTCTGTTTGGGGATAGTGCTAACCTTGATGCGAGATTGGTGCACGGTTTTCGTCGAACGTACCATAGGCTCGGAAATCATTTTGGACGCGCTCGATGGTACTCCTAGGTGATAAGGCTCAAGTGGATGCTCCTTTTGGTCTGTTTAGCCATAGTGCTAACCTTGACGCAAGATAGGTGCACGGTTTGCGCCGAACGTAGCATAGGCTCAGAAATCGTTTTGGATGCACCCGATGGATCTCCTATGTGACTTTGGTCATGTGGAATCTCGTTTCAATCCATTTGGTGACAGTGGCAGTGTTGGTGCAAGTTACGTGCACGGTTTGCGCTAAACGTACCATAGGCACAGAAATCGTGTTGGACGCACCCGATGGTACTCCTAGGTGACGAGGCTCAAGGGGATGCTCGTTTTGGTCTGTTTGGGGACAGTGCTAACCTTGATGCGAGATTGGTGCATGATTTGCGTCGAACGTACCATAGGCTCGGAAATCATTTTGGACGCGCTCGATGGTACTCCTAGGTGATAAGGCTCAAGTGGATGCTCGTTTTGGTCTGTTTAGACATAGTGCTAACCTTGATGCAAGATAGGTGCACGGTTTGCGCCGAACGTAGCATAGGCTCAGAAATCGTTTTGGATGCACCCGATGGATCTCCTATGTGACTTTGGTCATGTGGAATCTCGTTTCAATCCATTTGGTGACAGTGGCAGTGTTAGTGCAAGTTACGTGCATGGTTTGCGCTAAACGTACCATAGGCACAGAAATCGTGTTGGACGCACCCGATGGTACTCCTAGGTGACGAGGCTCAAGTGGATGCTCATTTTGGTCTGTTTGGGGATAGTGCTAACCTTGATGCGAGATTGGTGCACGATTTGCGTCGAACGTACCATAGGCTCGGAAATCATTTTGGACGCGCTCGATGGTACTCCTAGGTGATAAGGCCCAAGTGGATGCTCCTTTTGGTCTGTTTAGCCATAGTGCTAAACTTGACGCAAGATAGGTGCACGGTTTGCGCCGAACGTAGCATAGGCTCAGAAATCGTTTTGGATGCACCCGATGGATCTCCTATGTGACTTTGGTCATGTGGAATCTCGTTTCAATCCATTTGGTGACAGTGGCAGTGTTAGTGCAAGTTACGTGCACGGTTTGCGCTAAACGTACCATAGGCACAGAAATCGTGTTGGACGCACCCGATGGTACTCCTAGGTGACGAGGCTCAAGTGGATGCTCGTTTTGGTCTGTTTGGGGATAGTGCTAACCTTGATGCGAGATTGGTGCACGGTTTGCGTCGAACGTACCATAGGCTCGGAAATCATTTTGGACGCGCTCGATGGTACTCCTAGGTGATAAGGCTCAAGTGGATGCTCCTTTTGGTCTGTTTAGCCATAGTGCTAACCTTGACGCAAGATAGGTGCACGGTTTGCGCCGAACGTAGCATAGGCTCAGAAATCGTTTTGGATGCACCCGATGGATCTCCTATGTGACTTTGGTCATGTGGAATCTCGTTTCAATCCATTTGGTGACAGTGGCAGTGTTGGTGCAAGTTACGTGCACGGTTTGCGCTAAACGTACCATAGGCACAGAAATCGTGTTGGACGCACCCGATGGTACTCCTAGGTGACGAGGCTCAAGGGGATGCTCGTTTTGGTCTGTTTGGGGACAGTGCTAACCTTGATGCGAGATTGGTGCATGATTTGCGTCGAACGTACCATAGGCTCGGAAATCATTTTGGACGCGCTCGATGGTACTCCTAGGTGATAAGGCTCAAGTGGATGCTCGTTTTGGTCTGTTTAGACATAGTGCTAACCTTGACGCAAGATAGGTGCACGGTTTGCGCCGAACGTAGCATAGGCTCAGAAATCGTTTTGGATGCACCCGATGGATCTCCTATGTGACTTTGGTCATGTGGAATCTCGTTTCAATCCATTTGGTGACAGTGGCAGTGTTAGTGCAAGTTACGTGCACGGTTTGCGCTAAACGTACCATAGGCACAGAAATCGTGTTGGACGCACCCGATGGTCCTCCTAGGTGACGAGGCTCAAGTGGATGCTCATTTTGGTCTGTTTGGGGACAGTGCTAACCTTGATGCGAGATTGGTGCACGATTTGCGTCGAACGTACCATAGGCTCGGAAATCATTTTGGACGCGCTCGATGGTACTCCTAGGTGATAAGGCCCAAGTGGATGCTCCTTTTGGTCTGTTTAGCCATAGTGCTAGCCTTGACGCAAGATAGGTGCACGGTTTGCGCCGAACGTAGCATAGGCTCAGAAATCGTTTTGGATGCACCCGATGGATCTCCTATGTGACTTTGGTCATGTGGAATCTCGTTTCAATCCATTTGGTGACAGTGGCAGTGTTAGTGCAAGTTACGTGCACGGTTTGCGCTAAACGTACCATAGGCACAAAAATCGTGTTGGACGCACCCGATGGTACTCCTAGGTGACGAGGCTCAAGTGGATGCTCGTTTTGGTCTGTTTGGGGACAGTGCTAACCTTGATGCGAGATTGGTGCATGATTTGCATCGAACGTAGCATAGGCTCGGAAATCATTTTGGACGCGCTCGATGGTACTCCTAGGTGATAAGGCTCAAGTGGATGCTCGTTTTGGTCTGTTTAGACATAGTGCTAACCTTGACGCAAGATAGGTGCACGGTTTGCGCCGAACGTAGCATAGGCTCAGAAATCGTTTTGGATGCACCCGATGGATCTCCTATGTGACTTTGGTCATGTGGAATCTCGTTTCAATCCATTTGGTGACAGTGGCAGTGTTAGTGCAAGTTACGTGCACGGTTTGCGCTAAACGTAGCATAGGCACAGAAATCGTGTTGGACGCACCCGATGGTACTCCTAGGTGACGAGGCTCAAGTGGATGCTCGTTTTGGTCTGTTTGGGGATAGTGCTAACCTTGATGCGAGATTGGTGCACGATTTGCGTCAAACGTACCATAGGCTCGGAAATCATTTTGGACGCACTCGATAGTACTCCTAGGTGATAAGGCTCAAGTGGATGCTCGTTTTGGTCTGTTTAGACATAGTGCTAACCTTGACGCAAGATAGGTGCACGGTTTGCGCCGAACGTAGCATAGGCTCAGAAAATCGTTTTGGATGCACCCGATGGATCTCCTATGTGACTTTGGTCATGAGGAATCTCGTTTCAATCCAGTTGGTGACAGTGGCAGTGTTAGTGCAAGTTACGTGCACGGTTTGCGCTAAACGTACCATAGGCACAGAAATCGTGTTGGACGCACCCGATGGTACTGCTAGGTGACGAGGCTCAAGTGGATGCTCGTTTTGGTCTGTTTGGGGATAGTGCTAACCTTGATGCGAGATTGGTGCACGGTTTGCGTCGAACGTATCATAGGCTCGGAAATCATTTTGGACGCGCTCGATGGTACTCCTAGGTGATAAGGCCCAAGTGGATGCTCGTTTTGGTCTGTTTAGCCATAGTGCTAACCTTGACGCAAGATAGGTGCACGGTTTGCGCGAACGTAGCATAGGCTCAGAAATCATTTTGGATGCACCCGATGGATCTCCTATGTGACTTTGGTCATGTGGAATCTCGTTCAATCCATTTGGTGACAGTGGCAGTGTTAGTGCAAGATACGTGCACGGTTTGCGCTAAACGTACCATAGGCACAGAAATCGTGTTGGACGCACCCGATGGTACTCCTAGGTGACGAGGCTCAAGTGGATGCTCGTTTTGGTCTGTTTGGGGATAGTGCTAACCTTGATGCGAGATTGGTGCACGGTTTTCGTCGAACGTACCATAGGCTCGGAAATCATTTTGGACGCGCTCGATGGTACTCCTAGGTGATAAGGCTCAAGTGGATGCTCCTTTTGGTCTGTTTAGCCATAGTGCTAACCTTGACGCAAGATAGGTGCACGGTTTGCGCCGAACGTAGCATAGGCTCAGAAATCGTTTTGGATGCACCCGATGGATCTCCTATGTGACTTTGGTCATGTGGAATCTCGTTTCAATCCATTTGGTGACAGTGGCAGTGTTGGTGCAAGTTACGTGCACGGTTTGCGCTAAACGTACCATAGGCACAGAAATCGTGTTGGACGCACCCGATGGTACTCCTAGGTGACGAGGCTCAAGGGGATGCTCGTTTTGGTCTGTTTGGGGACAGTGCTAACCTTGATGCGAGATTGGTGCATGATTTGCGTCGAACGTACCATAGGCTCGGAAATCATTTTGGACGCGCTCGATGGTACTCCTAGGTGATAAGGCTCAAGTGGATGCTCGTTTTGGTCTGTTTAGACATAGTGCTAACCTTGATGCAAGATAGGTGCACGGTTTGCGCCGAACGTAGCATAGGCTCAGAAATCGTTTTGGATGCACCCGATGGATCTCCTATGTGACTTTGGTCATGTGGAATCTCGTTTCAATCCATTTGGTGACAGTGGCAGTGTTAGTGCAAGTTACGTGCATGGTTTGCGCTAAACGTACCATAGGCACAGAAATCGTGTTGGACGCACCCGATGGTACTCCTAGGTGACGAGGCTCAAGTGGATGCTCATTTTGGTCTGTTTGGGGATAGTGCTAACCTTGATGCGAGATTGGTGCACGATTTGCGTCGAACGTACCATAGGCTCGGAAATCATTTTGGACGCGCTCGATGGTACTCCTAGGTGATAAGGCCCAAGTGGATGCTCCTTTTGGTCTGTTTAGCCATAGTGCTAAACTTGACGCAAGATAGGTGCACGGTTTGCGCCGAACGTAGCATAGGCTCAGAAATCGTTTTGGATGCACCCGATGGATCTCCTATGTGACTTTGGTCATGTGGAATCTCGTTTCAATCCATTTGGTGACAGTGGCAGTGTTAGTGCAAGTTACGTGCACGGTTTGCGCTAAACGTACCATAGGCACAGAAATCGTGTTGGACGCACCCGATGGTACTCCTAGGTGACGAGGCTCAAGTGGATGCTCGTTTTGGTCTGTTTGGGGATAGTGCTAACCTTGATGCGAGATTGGTGCACGGTTTGCGTCGAACGTACCATAGGCTCGGAAATCATTTTGGACGCGCTCGATGGTACTCCTAGGTGATAAGGCTCAAGTGGATGCTCCTTTTGGTCTGTTTAGCCATAGTGCTAACCTTGACGCAAGATAGGTGCACGGTTTGCGCCGAACGTAGCATAGGCTCAGAAATCGTTTTGGATGCACCCGATGGATCTCCTATGTGACTTTGGTCATGTGGAATCTCGTTTCAATCCATTTGGTGACAGTGGCAGTGTTGGTGCAAGTTACGTGCACGGTTTGCGCTAAACGTACCATAGGCACAGAAATCGTGTTGGACGCACCCGATGGTACTCCTAGGTGACGAGGCTCAAGGGGATGCTCGTTTTGGTCTGTTTGGGGACAGTGCTAACCTTGATGCGAGATTGGTGCATGATTTGCGTCGAACGTACCATAGGCTCGGAAATCATTTTGGACGCGCTCGATGGTACTCCTAGGTGATAAGGCTCAAGTGGATGCTCGTTTTGGTCTGTTTAGACATAGTGCTAACCTTGACGCAAGATAGGTGCACGGTTTGCGCCGAACGTAGCATAGGCTCAGAAATCGTTTTGGATGCACCCGATGGATCTCCTATGTGACTTTGGTCATGTGGAATCTCGTTTCAATCCATTTGGTGACAGTGGCAGTGTTAGTGCAAGTTACGTGCACGGTTTGCGCTAAACGTACCATAGGCACAGAAATCGTGTTGGACGCACCCGATGGTCCTCCTAGGTGACGAGGCTCAAGTGGATGCTCATTTTGGTCTGTTTGGGGACAGTGCTAACCTTGATGCGAGATTGGTGCACGATTTGCGTCGAACGTACCATAGGCTCGGAAATCATTTTGGACGCGCTCGATGGTACTCCTAGGTGATAAGGCCCAAGTGGATGCTCCTTTTGGTCTGTTTAGCCATAGTGCTAGCCTTGACGCAAGATAGGTGCACGGTTTGCGCCGAACGTAGCATAGGCTCAGAAATCGTTTTGGATGCACCCGATGGATCTCCTATGTGACTTTGGTCATGTGGAATCTCGTTTCAATCCATTTGGTGACAGTGGCAGTGTTAGTGCAAGTTACGTGCACGGTTTGCGCTAAACGTACCATAGGCACAAAAATCGTGTTGGACGCACCCGATGGTACTCCTAGGTGACGAGGCTCAAGTGGATGCTCGTTTTGGTCTGTTTGGGGACAGTGCTAACCTTGATGCGAGATTGGTGCATGATTTGCATCGAACGTAGCATAGGCTCGGAAATCATTTTGGACGCGCTCGATGGTACTCCTAGGTGATAAGGCTCAAGTGGATGCTCGTTTTGGTCTGTTTAGACATAGTGCTAACCTTGACGCAAGATAGGTGCACGGTTTGCGCCGAACGTAGCATAGGCTCAGAAATCGTTTTGGATGCACCCGATGGATCTCCTATGTGACTTTGGTCATGTGGAATCTCGTTTCAATCCATTTGGTGACAGTGGCAGTGTTAGTGCAAGTTACGTGCACGGTTTGCGCTAAACGTACCATAGGCACAGAAATCGTGTTGGACGCACCCGATGGTCCTCCTAGGTGACGAGGCTCAAGTGGATGCTCATTTTGGTCTGTTTGGGGACAGTGCTAACCATGATGCGAGATTGGTGCACGATTTGCGTCGAACGTACCATAGGCTCGGAAATCATTTTGGACGCGCTCGATGGTACTCCTAGGTGATAAGGCCCAAGTGGATGCTCCTTTTGGTCTGTTTAGCCATAGTGCTAGCCTTGACGCAAGATAGGTGCACGGTTTGCGCCGAACGTAGCATAGGCTCAGAAATCGTTTTGGATGCACCCGATGGATCTCCTATGTGACTTTGGTCATGTGGAATCTCGTTTCAATCCATTTGGTGACAGTGGCAGTGTTAGTGCAAGTTACGTGCACGGTTTGCGCTAAACGTACCATAGGCACAAAAATCGTGTTGGACGCACCCGATGGTACTCCTAGGTGACGAGGCTCAAGTGGATGCTCGTTTTGGTCTGTTTGGGGACAGTGCTAACCTTGATGCGAGATTGGTGCATGATTTGCATCGAACGTAGCATAGGCTCGGAAATCATTTTGGACGCGCTCGATGGTACTCCTAGGTGATAAGGCTCAAGTGGATGCTCGTTTTGGTCTGTTTAGACATAGTGCTAACCTTGACGCAAGATAGGTGCACGGTTTGCGCCGAACGTAGCATAGGCTCAGAAATCGTTTTGGATGCACCCGATGGATCTCCTATGTGACTTTGGTCATGTGGAATCTCGTTTCAATCCATTTGGTGACAGTGGCAGTGTTAGTGCAAGTTACGTGCACGGTTTGCGCTAAACGTACCATAGGCACAGAAATCGTGTTGGACGCACCCGATGGTCCTCCTAGGTGACGAGGCTCAAGTGGATGCTCATTTTGGTCTGTTTGGGGACAGTGCTAACCTTGATGCGAGATTGGTGCACGATTTGCGTCGAACGTACCATAGGCTCGGAAATCATTTTGGACGCGCTCGATGGTACTCCTAGGTGATAAGGCCCCAGTGGATGCTCCTTTTGGTCTGTTTAGCCATAGTGCTAGCCTTGACGCAAGATAGGTGCACGGTTTGCGCCGAACGTAGCATAGGCTCAGAAATCGTTTTGGATGCACCCGATGGATCTCCTATGTGACTTTGGTCATGTGGAATCTCGTTTCAATCCATTTGGTGACAGTGGCAGTGTTAGTGCAAGTTACGTGCACGGTTTGCGCTAAACGTACCATAGGCACAAAAATCGTGTTGGACGCACCCGATGGTACTCCTAGGTGACGAGGCTCAAGTGGATGCTCGTTTTGGTCTGTTTGGGGACAGTGCTAACCTTGATGCGAGATTGGTGCATGATTTGCATCGAACGTAGCATAGGCTCGGAAATCATTTTGGACGCGCTCGATGGTACTCCTAGGTGATAAGGCTCAAGTGGATGCTCGTTTTGGTCTGTTTAGACATAGTGCTAACCTTGACGCAAGATAGGTGCACGGTTTGCGCCGAACGTAGCATAGGCTCAGAAATCGTTTTGGATGCACCCGATGGATCTCCTATGTGACTTTGGTCATGTGGAATCTCGTTTCAATCCATTTGGTGACAGTGGCAGTGTTAGTGCAAGTTACGTGCACGGTTTGCGCTAAACGTACCATAGGCACAGAAATCGTGTTGGACGCACCCGATGGTCCTCCTAGGTGACGAGGCTCAAGTGGATGCTCATTTTGGTCTGTTTGGGGACAGTGCTAACCATGATGCGAGATTGGTGCACGATTTGCGTCGAACGTACCATAGGCTCGGAAATCATTTTGGACGCGCTCGATGGTACTCCTAGGTGATAAGGCCCAAGTGGATGCTCCTTTTGGTCTGTTTAGCCATAGTGCTAGCCTTGACGCAAGATAGGTGCACGGTTTGCGCCGAACGTAGCATAGGCTCAGAAATCGTTTTGGATGCACCCGATGGATCTCCTATGTGACTTTGGTCATGTGGAATCTCGTTTCAATCCATTTGGTGACAGTGGCAGTGTTAGTGCAAGTTACGTGCACGGTTTGCGCTAAACGTACCATAGGCACAAAAATCGTGTTGGACGCACCCGATGGTACTCCTAGGTGACGAGGCTCAAGTGGATGCTCGTTTTGGTCTGTTTGGGGACAGTGCTAACCTTGATGCGAGATTGGTGCATGATTTGCGTCGAACGTAGCATAGGCTCGGAAATCATTTTGGACGCGCTCGATGGTACTCCTAGGTGATAAGGCTCAAGTGGATGCTCGTTTTGGTCTGTTTAGACATAATGCTAACCTTGACGCAAGATAGGTGCACGGTTTGCGCCGAACGTAGCATAGGCTCAGAAATCGTTTTGGATGCACCCGATGGATCTCCTATGTGACTTTGGTCATGTGGAATCTCGTTTCAATCCATTTGGTGACAGTGGCAGTGTTAGTGCAAGTTACGTGCACGGTTTGCGCTAAACGTACCATAGGCATAGAAATCGTGTTGGACGCACCCGATGGTCCTCCTAGGTGACGAGGCTCAAGTGGATGCTCATTTTGGTCTGTTTGGGGACAGTGCTAACCTTGATGCGAGATTGGTGCACGATTTGCGTCGAACGTACCATAGGCTCGGAAATCATTTTGGACGCGCTCGATGGTACTCCTAGGTGATAAGGCCCAAGTGGATGCTCCTTTTGGTCTGTTTAGCCATAGTGCTAGCCTTGACGCAAGATAGGTGCACGGTTTGCGCCGAACGTAGCATAGGCTCAGAAATCGTTTTGGATGCACCCGATGGATCTCCTATGTGACTTTGGTCATGTGGAATCTCGTTTCAATCCATTTGGTGACAGTGGCAGTGTTGGTGCAAGTTACGTGCACGGTTTGCGCTAAACGTACCATAGGCACAAAAATCGTGTTGGACGCACCCGATGGTACTCCTAGGTGACGAGGCTCAAGGGGATGCTCGTTTTGGTCTGTTTGGGGACAGTGCTAACCTTGATGCGAGATTGGTGCATGATTTGCGTCGAACGTACCATAGGCTCGGAAATCATTTTGGACGCGCTCGATGGTACTCCTAGGTGATAAGGCTCAAGTGGATGCTCGTTTTGGTCTGTTTAGACATAGTGCTAACCTTGACGCAAGATAGGTGCACGGTTTGCGCCGAACGTAGCATAGGCTCAGAAATCGTTTTGGATGCACCCGATGGATCTCCTATGTGACTTTGGTCATGTGGAATCTCGTTTCAATCCATTTGGTGACAGTGGCAGTGTTAGTGCAAGTTACGTGCACGGTTTGCGCTAAACGTACCATAGGCACAGAAATCGTGTTGGACGCACCCGATGGTACTCCTAGGTGACGAGGCTCAAGTGGATGCTCATTTTGGTCTGTTTGGGGCAGTGGTAACCTTGATGCGAGATTGGTGCACGATTTGCGTCGAACGTACCATAGGCTCGGAAATCATTTTGGACGCGCTCGATGGTACTCCTAGGTGATAAGGCCCAAGTGGATGCTCCTTTTGGTCTGTTTAGCCATAGTGCTAAACTTGACGCAAGATAGGTGCACGGTTTGCGCCGAACGTAGCATAGGCTCAGAAATCGTTTTGGATGCACCCGATGGATCTCCTATGTGACTTTGGTCATGTGGAATCTCGTTTCAATCCATTTGGTGACAGTGGCAGTGTTAGTGCAAGTTACGTGCACGGTTTGCGCTAAACGTACCATAGGCACAAAAATCGTGTTGGACGCACCCGATGGTACTCCTAGGTGACGAGGCTCAAGTGGATGCTCGTTTTGGTCTGTTTGGGGACAGTGCTAACCTTGATGCGAGATTGGTGCATGATTTGCATCGAACGTAGCATAGGCTCGGAAATCATTTTGGACGCGCTCGATGGTACTCCTAGGTGATAAGGCTCAAGTGGATGCTCGTTTTGGTCTGTTTAGACATAGTGCTAACCTTGACGCAAGATAGGTGCACGGTTTGCGCCGAACGTAGCATAGGCTCAGAAATCGTTTTGGATGCACCCGATGGATCTCCTATGTGACTTTGGTCATGTGGAATCTCGTTTCAATCCATTTGGTGACAGTGGCAGTGTTAGTGCAAGTTACGTGCACGGCTTGCGCTAAACGTACCATAGGCACAGAAATCGTGTTGGACGCACCCGATGGTCCTCCTAGGTGACGAGGCTCAAGTGGATGCTCATTTTGGTCTGTTTGGGGACAGTGCTAACCTTGATGCGAGATTGGTGCACGATTTGCGTCGAACGTACCATAGGCTCGGAAATCATTTTGGACGCGCTCGATGGTACTCCTAGGTGATAAGGCCCAAGTGGATGCTCCTTTTGGTCTGTTTAGCCATAGTGCTAGCCTTGACGCAAGATAGGTGCACGGTTTGCGCCGAACGTAGCATAGGCTCAGAAATCGTTTTGGATGCACCCGATGGATCTCCTATGTGACTTTGGTCATGTGGAATCTCGTTTCAATCCATTTGGTGACAGTGGCAGTGTTAGTGCAAGTTACGTGCACGGTTTGCGCTAAATGTACCATAGGCACAAAAATCGTGTTGGACGCACCCGATGGTACTCCTAGGTGACGAGGCTCAAGTGGATGCTCGTTTTGGTCTGTTTGGGGACAGTGCTAACCTTGATGCGAGATTGGTGCATGATTTGCGTCGAACGTAGCATAGGCTCGGAAATCATTTTGGACGCGCTCGATGGTACTCCTAGGTGATAAGGCTCAAGTGGATGCTCGTTTTGGTCTGTTTAGACATAGTGCTAACCTTGACGCAAGATAGGTGCACGGTTTGCGCCGAACGTAGCATAGGCTCAGAAATCGTTTTGGATGCACCCGATGGATCTCCTATGTGACTTTGGTCATGTGGAATCTCGTTTCAATCCATTTGGTGACAGTGGCAGTGTTAGTGCAAGTTACGTGCACGGTTTGCGCTAAACGTACCATAGGCATAGAAATCGTGTTGGACGCACCCGATGGTCCTCCTAGGTGACGAGGCTCAAGTGGATGCTCATTTTGGTCTGTTTGGGGACAGTGCTAACCTTGATGCGAGATTGGTGCACGATTTGCGTCGAACGTACCATAGGCTCGGAAATCATTTTGGACGCGCTCGATGGTACTCCTAGGTGATAAGGCCCAAGTGGATGCTCCTTTTGGTCTGTTTAGCCATAGTGCTAGCCTTGACGCAAGATAGGTGCACGGTTTGCGCCGAACGTAGCATAGGCTCAGAAATCGTTTTGGATGCACCCGATGGATCTCCTATGTGACTTTGGTCATGTGGAATCTCGTTTCAATCCATTTGGTGACAGTGGCAGTGTTAGTGCAAGTTACGTGCACGGTTTGCGCTAAACGTACCATAGGCACAGAAATCATGTTGGACGCACTCGATGGTACTCCTAGGTGACGAGGCTCAAGTGGATGCTCGTTTTGGTCTGTTTGGGGATAGTGCTAAGCTTGATGCGAGATTGGTGCACGGTTTGCGTCGAACGTACCATAGGCTCGGAAATCATTTTGGACGCGCTCGATGGTACTCCTAGGTGATAAGGCCCAAGTGGATGCTCGTTTTGGTCTGTTTAGCCATAGTGCTAACCTTGACGCAAGATAGGTGCACGGTTTGCGCGAACGTAGCATAGGCTCAGAAATCGTTTTGGATGCACCCGATGGATCTCCTATGTGACTTTGGTCATGTGGAATCTCGTTTCAATCCATTTGGTGACAGTGGCAGTGTTAGTGCAAGTTACGTGCACGGTTTGCGCTAAACGTACCATAGGCACAAAAATCGTGTTGGACGCACCCGATGGTACTCCTAGGTGACGAGGCTCAAGTGGATGCTCGTTTTGGTCTGTTTGGGGACAGTGCTAACCTTGATGCGAGATTGGTGCATGATTTGCATCGAACGTACCATAGGCTCGGAAATCATTTTGGACGCGCTCGATGGTACTCCTAGGTTATAAGGCTCAAGTGGATGCTCGTTTTGGTCTGTTTAGACATAGTGCAAACCTTGACGCAAGATAGGTGCACGGTTTGCGCCGAACGTAGCATAGGCTCAGAAATCGTTTTGGATGCACCCGATGGATCTCCTATGTGACTTTGGTCATGTGGAATCTTGTTTCAGTCCATTTGGTGACAGTGGCAGTGTTAGTGCAAGTTACGTGCACGGTTTGCGCTAAACGTACCATAGGCACAGAAATCGTGTTGGACGCACCCGATGGTCCTCCTAGGTGACGAGGCTCAAGTGGATGCTCATTTTGGTCTGTTTGGGGATAGTGCTAACCTTGATGCGAGATTGGTGCACGGTTTGCGTCGAACGTACCATAGGCTCGGAAATCATTTTGGACGCGCTCGATGGTACTCCTAGGTGATAAGGCCCAAGTGGATGCTCCTTTTGGTCTGTTTAGCCATAGTGCTAACCTTGACGCAAGATAGGTGCACGGTTTGCGCCGAACGTAGCATAGGCTCAGAAATCGTTTTGGATGCACCCGATGGATCTCCTATGTGACTTTGGTCATGTGGAATCTCGTTTCAATCCATTTGGTGATAGTGGCAGTGTTAGTGCAAGTTACGTGCACGGTTTGCGCTAAACGTACCATAGGCACAGAAATCGTGTTGGACGCACCCGATGGTACTCCTAGGTGACGAGGCTCAAGTGGATGCTCATTTTGGTCTGTTTGGGGATAGTGCTAACCTTGATGCGAGATTGGTGCACGATTTGCGTCGAACGTACCATAGGCTCGGAAATCATTTTGGACGCGCTCGATGGTACTCCTAGGTGATAAGGCCCAAGTGGATGCTCCTTTTGGTCTGTTTAGCCATAGTGCTAAACTTGACGCAAGATAGGTGCACGGTTTGCGCCGAACGTAGCATAGGCTCAGAAATCGTTTTGGATGCACCCGATGGATCTCCTATGTGACTTTGGTCATGTGGAATCTCGTTTCAATCCATTTGGTGACAGTGGCAGTGTTAGTGCAAGTTACGTGCACGGTTTGCGCTAAACGTACCATATGATGAGGACATCATTGGCTCAAATATGACCATATTAACCACTTCTAAACTAAAGGTGCAACCATTCTATATGAGGCTTATCATTGATGCATTTGATGAATTGGTGCTGCACCATAAAATGTGTATATTTTCATTTTCAGAATTACTTACATGGATCAAGGAAAGGTTTGATTGCATATGGAAAGAATGGAAGGTTAATGAAGTTGATTGGGGACCAAATCCAAGTATTCCCAACGTCCTCCACCTGGACACCACGTCACTTTTGGTTTGGAACCATACAAATGTGCTGAAGATAAGCTTTTTCATCCTATTACATGTGCACAAGATGAACTGAATTTGTTGTCCTCTTTAAATACTTTGGGTTATATTGAATTTGATATTTTGTGTAATCTAAATTGTCTAAAAGAGAAACTTAAATTTGATTCTATTTTGCCAAGTTTTAATCATTGTTCGCTTCATGCAATTGGCAAATATGACAACAAAGGAGAATATTTGGTGCATAAAGTTTATATTTGCTCTAATCTGAAATATCCTTTTGGGCCACAATACCATGATCAAATTGAGGGCTGCACTAACACTAATGATGTCTTGCAAAGTTTTTCTAGTTTTTCCCAAATGCAACAGGATAAATATCAAGAAGGGGAGCACGGTTCACTTTTACCTACAACACATCCTCCAACAAAGGTCAAACCGAGGACGGTTTGCTGTCAAGAAGGGGAGAATGATGAGGACATCATTGGCTCAAATATGACCATATTAACCACTTCTAAACTAAAGGTGCAACCATTCTATATGAGGCTTATCATTGATGCATTTGATGAATTGGTGCTGCACCATAAAATGTGTATATTTTCATTTTCAGAATTACTTACATGGATCAAGGAAAGGTTTGATTGCATATGGAAAGAATGGAAGGTTAATGAAGTTGATTGGGGACCAAATCCAAGTATTCCCAACGTCCTCCACCTGGACACCACGTCACTTTTGGTCCAAGGAAAGAAAGAGATCAAATCCAACACGTTTTGGGGCTGGATTCGGACTCCAGGACAGCTCCAACTTGTGATGTTTACCACGGTCGCATACGGACTCGGATTGGGACGTTCTAGCACTTTTTGGAAAGCTTATCAAGTCTATTTTCCAACGGATCTGGACTCATGGCTATATCTTATCCGATGCTTCCGCAATCGTCGTTTCAACGCCAGGGCCTTTTCTTCCTTTGGTGCTGTGTCACCCTATTTTGGGCTGATGGCCCATGTATCAAGTTGGGTTCATTAGGGACGTGTCCTAGGGTTGGAGAACGACCCCAACACCCCCTGGTCGTTCCCCTAGGTATTAATAAGGATTAGAGCCACCACAAACAGATTGGGTTTTATTTTGTTGAAAGTTTAGCCATTGCTACTTCCTTGTAGACGCGTGTGTTGACTAGACCATCCGTTCTACTTGATTCAGAACCCCAACTTTGTGAGTTCAGATTGGTTTTTCATCTCCATATTTGCAATTGAGTTGCTTGTTCTACTTGTTCTTGCTTGTTCCTCGATTGCTTGCAGGAATTACCCTAGTGATTTGGTTGATCGTGCTCCACAAGATCACGACGGCTGTTGGAGGTGGTGTATCGGTTGCTAAGGCGCAGCTTGGAAGGCTGTAGTCGGGCCGTGAACGTCATCTCCATCCACCAAATCGAGTTATCCACCTTCTCTCATCGAAAGATCAGGATTCACCCTAGCGGGTTCATATCACCATAGGCACAAAAATCGTGTTGGACGCACCCGATGGTACTCCTAGGTGACGAGGCTCAAGTGGATGCTCGTTTTGGTCTGTTTGGGGACAGTGCTAACCTTGATGCGAGATTGGTGCATGATTTGCGTCGAACGTAGCATAGGCTCGGAAATCATTTTGGACGCGCTCGATGGTACTCCTAGGTGATAAGGCTCAAGTGGATGCTCGTTTTGGTCTGTTTAGACAAAGTGCTAACCTTGACGCAAGATAGGTGCACGGTTTGCGCCGAACGTAGCATAGGCTCAGAAATCGTTTTGGATGCACCCGATGGATCTCCTATGTGACTTTGGTCATGTGGAATCTCGTTTCAATCCATTTGGTGACAGTGGCAGTGTTAGTGCAAGTTACGTGCACGGTTTGCGCTAAACGTACCATAGGCACAGAAATCGTGTTGGACGCACCCGATGGTCCTCCTAGGTGACGAGGCTCAAGTGGATGCTCATTTTGGTCTGTTTGGGGACAGTGCTAACCTTGATGCGAGATTGGTGCACGATTTGCGTCGAACGTACCATAGGCTCGGAAATCATTTTGGACGCGCTCGATGGTACTCCTAGGTGATAAGGCCCAAGTGGATGCTCCTTTTGGTCTGTTTAGCCATAGTGCTAGCCTTGACGCAAGATAGGTGCACGGTTTGCGCCGAACGTAGCATAGGCTCAGAAATCGTTTTGGATGCACCCGATGGATCTCCTATGTGACTTTGGTCATGTGGAATCTCGTTTCAATCCATTTGGTGACAGTGGCAGTGTTAGTGCAAGTTACGTGCACGGTTTGCGCTAAACGTACCATAGGCACAAAAATCGTGTTGGACGCACCCGATGGTACTCCTAGGTGACGAGGCTCAAGTGGATGCTCGTTTTGGTCTGTTTGGGGACAGTGCTAACCTTGATGCGAGATTGGTGCATGATTTGCGTCGAACGTAGCATAGGCTCGGAAATCATTTTGGACGCGCTCGATGGTACTCCTAGGTGATAAGGCTCAAGTGGATGCTCGTTTTGGTCTGTTTAGACATAGTGCTAACCTTGACGCAAGATAGGTGCACGGTTTGCGCCGAACGTAGCATAGGCTCAGAAATCGTTTTGGATGCACCCGATGGATCTCCTATGTGACTTTGGTCATGTGGAATCTCGTTTCAATCCATTTGGTGATAGTGGCAGTGTTAGTGCAAGTTACGTGCACGGTTTGCGCTAAACGTACCATAGGCACAGAAATCGTGTTGGACGCACCCGATGGTCCTCCTAGGTGACGAGGCTCAAGTGGATGCTCATTTTGGTCTGTTTGGGGACAGTGCTAACCTTGATGCGAGATTGGTGCACGATTTGCGTCGAACGTACCATAGGCTCGGAAATCATTTTGGACGCGCTCGATGGTACTCCTAGGTGATAAGGCCCAAGTGGATGCTCCTTTTGGTCTGTTTAGCCATAGTGCTAGCCTTGACGCAAGATAGGTGCACGGTTTGCGCCGAACGTAGCATAGGCTCAGAAATCGTTTTGGATGCACCCGATGGATCTCCTATGTGACTTTGGTCATGTGGAATCTCGTTTCAATCCATTTGGTGACAGTGGCAGTGTTAGTGCAAGTTACGTGCACGGTTTGCGCTAAACGTACCATAGGCACAGAAATCGTGTTGGACGCACTCGATGGTACTCCTAGGTGACGAGGCTCAAGTGGATGCTCGTTTTGGTCTGTTTGGGGATAGTGCTAACCTTGATGCGAGATTGGTGCACGGTTTGCGTCGAACGTACCATAGGCTCGGAAATCATTTTGGACGCGCTCGATGGTACTCCTAGGTGATAAGGCCCAAGTGGATGCTCGTTTTGGTCTGTTTAGCCATAGTGCTAACCTTGACGCAAGATAGGTGCACGGTTTGCGCGAACGTAGCATAGGCTCAGAAATCGTTTTGGATGCACCCGATGGATCTCCTATGTGACTTTGGTCATGTGGAATCTCGTTTCAATCAATTTGGTGACAGTGGCAGTGTTAGTGCAAGTTACGTGCACGGTTTGCGCTAAACGTACCATAGGCACAAAAATCGTGTTGGACGCACCCGATGGTACTCCTAGGTGACGAGGCTCAAGTGGATGCTCGTTTTGGTCTGTTTGGGGATAGTGCTAACCTTGATGCGAGATTGGTGCATGATTTGCATCGAACGTACCATAGGCTCGGAAATCATTTTGGACGCGCTCGATGGTACTCCTAGGTTATAAGGCTCAAGTGGATGCTCGTTTTGGTCTGTTTAGACATAGTGCAAACCTTGACGCAAGATAGGTGCACGGTTTGCGCCGAACGTAGCATAGGCTCAGAAATCGTTTTGGATGCACCCGATGGATCTCCTATGTGACTTTGGTCATGTGGAATCTTGTTTCAGTCCATTTGGTGACAGTGGCCGTGTTAGTGCAAGTTACGTGCACGGTTTGCGCTAAACGTACCATAGGCACAGAAATCGTGTTGGACGCACCCGATGGTCCTCCTAGGTGACGAGGCTCAAGTGGATGCTCATTTTGGTCTGTTTGGGGATAGTGCTAACCTTGATGCGAGATTGGTGCACGGTTTGCGTCGAACGTACCATAGGCTCGGAAATCATTTTGGACGCGCTCGATGGTACTCCTAGGTGATAAGGCCCAAGTGGATGCTCCTTTTGGTCTGTTTAGCCATAGTGCTAACCTTGACGCAAGATAGGTGCACGGTTTGCGCCGAACGTAGCATAGGCTCAGAAATCGTTTTGGATGCACCCGATGGATCTCCTACGTGACTTTGGTCATGTGGAATCTCGTTTCAATCCATTTGGTGATAGTGGCAGTGTTAGTGCAAGTTACGTGCACGGTTTGCGCTAAACGTACCATAGGCACAGAAATCGTGTTGGACGCACCCGATGGTACTCCTAGGTGACGAGGCTCAAGTGGATGCTCATTTTGGTCTGTTTGGGGATAGTGCTAACCTTGATGCGAGATTGGTGCACGATTTGCGTCGAACGTACCATAGGCTCGGAAATCATTTTGGACGCGCTCGATGGTACTCCTAGGTGATAAGGCCCAAGTGGATGCTCCTTTTGGTCTGTTTAGCCATAGTGCTAAACTTGACGCAAGATAGGTGCACGGTTTGCGCCGAACGTAGCATAGGCTCAGAAATCGTTTTGGATGCACCCGATGGATCTCCTATGTGACTTTGGTCATGTGGAATCTCGTTTCAATCCATTTGGTGACAGTGGCAGTGTTAGTGCAAGTTACGTGCACGGTTTGCGCTAAACGTACCATAGGCACAAAAATCGTGTTGGACGCACCCGATGGTACTCCTAGGTGACGAGGCTCAAGTGGATGCTCGTTTTGGTCTGTTTGGGGACAGTGCTAACCTTGATGCGAGATTGGTGCATGATTTGCGTCGAACGTAGCATAGGCTCGGAAATCATTTTGGACGCGCTCGATGGTACTCCTAGGTGATAAGGCTCAAGTGGATGCTCGTTTTGGTCTGTTTAGACATAGTGCTAACCTTGACGCAAGATAGGTGCACGGTTTGCGCCGAACGTAGCATAGGCTCAGAAATCGTTTTGGATGCACCCGATGGATCTCCTATGTGACTTTGGTCATGTGGAATCTCGTTTCAATCCATTTGGTGACAGTGGCAGTGTTAGTGCAAGTTACGTGCACGGTTTGCGCTAAACGTACCATAGGCACAGAAATCGTGTTGGACGCACCCGATGGTCCTCCTAGGTGACGAGGCTCAAGTGGATGCTCATTTTGGTCTGTTTGGGGACAGTGCTAACCTTGATGCGAGATTGGTGCACGATTTGCGTCGAACGTACCATAGGCTCGGAAATCATTTTGGACGCGCTCGATGGTACTCCTAGGTGATAAGGCCCAAGTGGATGCTCCTTTTGGTCTGTTTAGCCATAGTGCTAGCCTTGACGCAAGATAGGTGCACGGTTTGCGCCGAACGTAGCATAGGCTCAGAAATCGTTTTGGATGCACCCGATGGATCTCCTATGTGACTTTGGTCATGTGGAATCTCGTTTCAATCCATTTGGTGACAGTGGCAGTGTTAGTGCAAGTTACGTGCACGGTTTGCGCTAAACGTACCATAGGCACAAAAATCGTGTTGGACGCACCCGATGGTACTCCTAGGTGACGAGGCTCAAGTGGATGCTCGTTTTGGTCTGTTTGGGGACAGTGCTAACCTTGATGCGAGATTGGTGCATGATTTGCGTCGAACGTAGCATAGGCTCGGAAATCATTTTGGACGCGCTCGACGGTACTCCTAGGTGATAAGGCTCAAGTGGATGCTCGTTTTGGTCTGTTTAGACATAGTGCTAACCTTGACGCAAGATAGGTGCACGGTTTGCGCCGAACGTAGCATAGGCTCAGAAATCGTTTTGGATGCACCCGATGGATCTCCTATGTGACTTTGGTCATGTGGAATCTCGTTTCAATCCATTTGGTGACAGTGGCAGTGTTAGTGCAAGTTACGTGCACGGTTTGCGCTAAACGTACCATAGGCACAGAAATCGTGTTGGACGCACCCGATGGTCCTCCTAGGTGACGAGGCTCAAGTGGATGCTCATTTTGGTCTGTTTGGGGACAGTGCTAACCTTGATGCGAGATTGGTGCACGATTTGCGTCGAACGTACCATAGGCTCGGAAATCATTTTGGACGCGCTCGATGGTACTCCTAGGTGATAAGGCCCAAGTGGATGCTCCTTTTGGTCTGTTTAGCCATAGTGCTAGCCTTGACGCAAGATAGGTGCACGGTTTGCGCCGAACGTAGCATAGGCTCAGAAATCGTTTTGGATGCACCCGATGGATCTCCTATGTGACTTTGGTCATGTGGAATCTCGTTTCAATCCATTTGGTGACAGTGGCAGTGTTAGTGCAAGTTACGTGCACGGTTTGCGCTAAACGTACCATAGGCACAGAAATCGTGTTGGACGCACTCGATGGTACTCCTAGGTGACGAGGCTCAAGTGGATGCTCGTTTTGGTCTGTTTGGGGATAGTGCTAACCTTGATGCGAGATTGGTGCACGGTTTGCGTCGAACGTACCATAGGCTCGGAAATCATTTTGGACGCGCTCGATGGTACTCCTAGGTGATAAGGCCCAAGTGGATGCTCGTTTTGGTCTGTTTAGCCATAGTGCTAACCTTGACGCAAGATAGGTGCACGGTTTGCGCCGAACGTAGCATAGGCTCAGAAATCGTTTTGGATGCACCCGATGGATCTCCTATGTGACTTTGGTCATGTGGAATCTCGTTTCAATCCATTTGGTGACAGTGGCAGTGTTAGTGCAAGTTACGTGCACGGTTTGCGCTAAACGTACCATAGGCACAGAAATCGTGTTGCACGCACCCGATGGTCCTCCTAGGTGACGAGGCTCAAGTGGATGCTCATTTTGGTCTGTTTGGGGATAGTGCTAACCTTGATGCGAGATTGGTGCACGGTTTGCGTCGAACGTACCATAGGCTCGGAAATCATTTTGGACGCGCTCGATGGTACTCCTAGGTGATAAGGCCCAAGTGGATGCTCCTTTTGGTCTGTTTAGCCATAGTGCTAGCCTTGACGCAAGATAGGTGCACGGTTTGCGCCGAACGTAGCATAGGCTCAGAAATCATTTTGGATGCACCCGATGGATCTCCTATGTGACTTTGGTCATGTGGAATCTCGTTTCAATCCATTTGGTGACAGTGGCAGTGTTAGTGCAAGTTACGTGCACGGTTTGCGCTAAACGTACCATAGGCACAGAAATCGTGTTGGACGCACTCGATGGTACTCCTAGGTGACGAGGCTCAAGTGGATGCTCGTTTTGGTCTGTTTGGGGATAGTGCTAACCTTGATGCGAGATTGGTGCACGGTTTGCGTCGAACGTACCATAGGCTCGGAAATCATTTTGGACGCGCTCGATGGTACTCCTAGGTGATAAGGCCCAAGTGGATGCTCCTTTTGGTCTGTTTAGCCATAGTGCTAACCTTGACGCAAGATAGGTGCACGGTTTGCGCCGAACGTAGCATAGGCTCAGAAATCGTTTTGGATGCACCCGATGGATCTCCTATGTGACTTTGGTCATGTGGAATCTCGTTTCAATCCATTTGGTGATAGTGGCAGTGTTAGTGCAAGTTACGTGCACGGTTTGCGCTAAACGTACCATAGGCACAGAAATCGTGTTGGACGCACCCGATGGTACTCCTAGGTGACGAGGCTCAAGTGGATGCTCATTTTGGTCTGTTTGGGGATAGTGCTAACCTTGATGCGAGATTGGTGCACGATTTGCGTCGAACGTACCATAGGCTCGGAAATCATTTTGGACGCGCTCGATGGTACTCCTAGGTGATAAGGCCCAAGTGGATGCTCCTTTTGGTCTGTTTAGCCATAGTGCTAAACTTGACGCAAGATAGGTGCACGGTTTGCGCCGAACGTAGCATAGGCTCAGAAATCGTTTTGGATGCACCCGATGGATCTCCTATGTGACTTTGGTCATGTGGAATCTCGTTTCAATCCATTTGGTGACAGTGGCAGTGTTAGTGCAAGTTACGTGCACGGTTTGCGCTAAACGTACCATAGGCACAAAAATCGTGTTGGACGCACCCGATGGTACTCCTAGGTGACGAGGCTCAAGTGGATGCTCGTTTTGGTCTGTTTGGGGACAGTGCTAACCTTGATGCGAGATTGGTGCATGATTTGCGTCGAACGTAGCATAGGCTCGGAAATCATTTTGGACGCGCTCGATGGTACTCCTAGGTGATAAGGCTCAAGTGGATGCTCGTTTTGGTCTGTTTAGACATAGTGCTAACCTTGACGCAAGATAGGTGCACGGTTTGCGCCGAACGTAGCATAGGCTCAGAAATCGTTTTGGATGCACCCGATGGATCTCCTATGTGACTTTGGTCATGTGGAATCTCGTTTCAATCCATTTGGTGACAGTGGCAGTGTTAGTGCAAGTTACGTGCACGGTTTGCGCTAAACGTACCATAGGCACAGAAATCGTGTTGGACGCACCCGATGGTCCTCCTAGGTGACGAGGCTCAAGTGGATGCTCATTTTGGTCTGTTTGGGGACAGTGCTAACCTTGATGCGAGATTGGTGCACGATTTGCGTCGAACGTACCATAGGCTCGGAAATCATTTTGGACGCGCTCGATGGTACTCCTAGGTGATAAGGCCCAAGTGGATGCTCCTTTTGGTCTGTTTAGCCATAGTGCTAGCCTTGACGCAAGATAGGTGCACGGTTTGCGCCGAACGTAGCATAGGCTCAGAAATCGTTTTGGATGCACCCGATGGATCTCCTATGTGACTTTGGTCATGTGGAATCTCGTTTCAATCCATTTGGTGACAGTGGCAGTGTTAGTGCAAGTTACGTGCACGGTTTGCGCTAAACGTACCATAGGCACAAAAATCGTGTTGGACGCACCCGATGGTACTCCTAGGTGACGAGGCTCAAGTGGATGCTCGTTTTGGTCTGTTTGGGGACAGTGCTAACCTTGATGCGAGATTGGTGCATGATTTGCGTCGAACGTAGCATAGGCTCGGAAATCATTTTGGACGCGCTCGATGGTACTCCTAGGTGATAAGGCTCAAGTGGATGCTCGTTTTGGTCTGTTTAGACATAGTGCTAACCTTGACGCAAGATAGGTGCACGGTTTGCGCCGAACGTAGCATAGGCTCAGAAATCGTTTTGGATGCACCCGATGGATCTCCTATGTGACTTTGGTCATGTGGAATCTCGTTTCAATCCATTTGGTGACAGTGGCAGTGTTAGTGCAAGTTACGTGCACGGTTTGCGCTAAACGTACCATAGGCACAGAAATCGTGTTGGACGCACCCGATGGTCCTCCTAGGTGACGAGGCTCAAGTGGATGCTCATTTTGGTCTGTTTGGGGACAGTGCTAACCTTGATGCGAGATTGGTGCACGATTTGCGTCGAACGTACCATAGGCTCGGAAATCATTTTGGACGCGCTCGATGGTACTCCTAGGTGATAAGGCCCAAGTGGATGCTCCTTTTGGTCTGTTTAGCCATAGTGCTAGCCTTGACGCAAGATAGGTGCACGGTTTGCGCCGAACGTAGCATAGGCTCAGAAATCGTTTTGGATGCACCCGATGGATCTCCTATGTGACTTTGGTCATGTGGAATCTCGTTTCAATCCATTTGGTGACAGTGGCAGTGTTAGTGCAAGTTACGTGCACGGTTTGCGCTAAACGTACCATAGGCACAGAAATCGTGTTGGACGCACTCGATGGTACTCCTAGGTGACGAGGCTCAAGTGGATGCTCGTTTTGGTCTGTTTGGGGATAGTGCTAACCTTGATGCGAGATTGGTGCACGGTTTGCGTCGAACGTACCATAGGCTCGGAAATCATTTTGGACGCGCTCGATGGTACTCCTAGGTGATAAGGCCCAAGTGGATGCTCGTTTTGGTCTGTTTAGCCATAGTGCTAACCTTGACGCAAGATAGGTGCACGGTTTGCGCCGAACGTAGCATAGGCTCAGAAATCGTTTTGGATGCACCCGATGGATCTCCTATGTGACTTTGGTCATGTGGAATCTCGTTTCAATCCATTTGGTGACAGTGGCAGTGTTAGTGCAAGTTACGTGCACGGTTTGCGCTAAACGTACCATAGGCACAGAAATCGTGTTGCACGCACCCGATGGTCCTCCTAGGTGACGAGGCTCAAGTGGATGCTCATTTTGGTCTGTTTGGGGATAGTGCTAACCTTGATGCGAGATTGGTGCACGGTTTGCGTCGAACGTACCATAGGCTCGGAAATCATTTTGGACGCGCTCGATGGTACTCCTAGGTGATAAGGCCCAAGTGGATGCTCCTTTTGGTCTGTTTAGCCATAGTGCTAGCCTTGACGCAAGATAGGTGCACGGTTTGCGCCGAACGTAGCATAGGCTCAGAAATCATTTTGGATGCACCCGATGGATCTCCTATGTGACTTTGGTCATGTGGAATCTCGTTTCAATCCATTTGGTGACAGTGGCAGTGTTAGTGCAAGTTACGTGCACGGTTTGCGCTAAACGTACCATAGGCACAGAAATCGTGTTGGACGCACTCGATGGTACTCCTAGGTGACGAGGCTCAAGTGGATGCTCGTTTTGGTCTGTTTGGGGATAGTGCTAACCTTGATGCGAGATTGGTGCACGGTTTGCGTCGAACGTACCATAGGCTCGGAAATCATTTTGGACGCGCTCGATGGTACTCCTAGGTGATAAGGCCCAAGTGGATGCTCGTTTTGGTCTGTTTAGCCATAGTGCTAACCTTGACGCAAGATAGGTGCACGGTTTGCGCGAACGTAGCATAGGCTCAGAAATCGTTTTGGATGCACCCGATGGATCTCCTATGTGACTTTGGTCATGTGGAATCTCGTTTCAATCCATTTGGTGACAGTGGCAGTGTTAGTGCAAGTTACGTGCACGGTTTGCGCTAAACGTACCATAGGCACAAAAATCGTGTTGGACGCACCCGATGGTACTCCTAGGTGACGAGGCTCAAGTGGATGCTCGTTTTGGTCTGTTTGGGAACAGTGCTAACCTTGATGCGAGATTGGTGCATGATTTGCATCGAACGTACCATAGGCTCGGAAATCATTTTGGACGCGCTCGATGGTACTCCTAGGTTATAAGGCTCAAGTGGATGCTCGTTTTGGTCTGTTTAGACATAGTGCTAACCTTGACGCAAGATAGGTGCACGGTTTGCGCCGAACGTAGCATAGGCTCAGAAATCGTTTTGGATGCACCCAATGGATCTCCTATGTGACTTTGGTCATGTGGAATCTTGTTTCAGTCCATTTGGTGACAGTGGCAGTGTTAGTGCAAGTTACGTGCACGGTTTGCGCTAAACGTACCATAGGCACAGAAATCGTGTTGGACGCACCCGATGGTCCTCCTAGGTGACGAGGCTCAAGTGGATGCTCATTTTGGTCTGTTTGGGGATAGTGCTAACCTTGATGCGAGATTGGTGCACGGTTTGCGTCGAACGTACCATAGGCTCGGAAATCATTTTGGACGCGCTCGATGGTACTCCTAGGTGATAAGGCCCAAGTGGATGCTCCTTTTGGTCTGTTTAGCCATAGTGCTAACCTTGACGCAAGATAGGTGCACGGTTTGCGCCGAACGTAGCATAGGCTCAGAAATCGTTTTGGATGCACCCGATGGATCTCCTATGTGACTTTGGTCATGTGGAATATCGTTTCAATCCATTTGGTGATAGTGGCAGTGTTAGTGCAAGTTACGTGCACGGTTTGCGCTAAACGTACCATAGGCACAGAAATCGTGTTGGACGCACCCGATGGTACTCCTAGGTGACGAGGCTCAAGTGGATGCTCGTTTTGGTCTGTTTGGGGATAGTGCTAACCTTGATGCGAGATTGGTGCACGGTTTGCGTCGAACGTACCATAGGCTCGGAAATCATTTGGGACGCGCTTGATGGTACTCCTAGGTGATAAGGCCCAAGTGGATGCTCGTTTTGGTCTGTTTAGCCATAGTGCTAACCTTGACGCAAGATAGGTGCACGGTTTGCACGAACGTAGCATAGGCTCAGAAATCGTTTTGGATGCACCCGATGGATCTCCTATGTGACTTTGGTAATGTGGAATCTCGTTTCAATCCATTTGGTGACAGTGGCAGTGTTAGTGCAAGTTACGTGCAAGGTTTGCGCTAAACGTACCATAGGCACAAAAATCGTGTTGGACGCACCCGATGGTACTCCTAGGTGACGAGGCTCAAGTGGATGCTCGTTTTGGTCTGTATGGGGACAGTGCTAACCTTGATGCGAGATTGGTGCATGATTTGCGTCGAACGTACCATAGGCTCGGAAATCATTTTGGATGCGCTCGATGGTACTCCTAGGTGATAAGGCTCAAGTGGATGCTCGTTTTGGTCTGTTTAGACATAGTGCTAACCTCGACGCAAGATAGGTGCACGGTTTGCGCCGAACGTAGCATAGGCTCAGAAATCGTTTTGGATGCACCCGATGGATCTCCTATGTGACTTTGGTCATGTGGAATCTTGTTTCAATCCATTTGGTGACAGTGGCAGTGTTAGTGCAAGTTACGTGCACGGTTTGCGCTAAACGTACCATAGGCACAGAAATCGTGTTGGACGCACCCGATGGTCCTCCTTGGTGACGAGGCTCAAGTGGATGCTCGTTTTGGTCTGTTTGGGGACAGTGCTAACCTTGATGCGAGATTGGTGCATGATTTGCGTCGAACGTACCATAGGCTCGGAAATCATTTTGGACGTGCTCGATGGTACTCCTAGGTGATAAGGCTCAAGTGGATGCTCGTTTTGGTCTGTTTAGACATAGTGCTAACCTTGACGCAAGATAGGTGCATGGTTTGCGCCGAACGTAGCATAGGCTCAGAAATCATTTTGGATGCACCCGATGGATCTCCTATGTGACTTTGGTCATGTGGAATCTCGTTTCAATCCATTTGGTGACAGTGGCAGTGTTAGTGCAAGTTACGTGCACGGTTTGCGCTAAACGTACCATAGGCACAGAAATCGTGTTGGACGCACCCGATGGTCCTCCTAGGTGACGAGGCTCAAGTGGATGCTCATTTTGGTCTGTTTGGGGACAGTGCTAACCTTGATGCGAGATTGGTGCACGATTTGCGTCGAACGTACCATAGGCTCGGAAATCATTTTGGACGCGCTCGATGGTACTCCTAGGTGATAAGGCCCAAGTGGATGCTCCTTTTGGTCTGTTTAGCCATAGTGCTAACCTTGACGCAAGATAGGTGCACGGTTTGCGCCGAACGTAGCATAGGCTCAGAAATCGTTTTGGATGCACCCGATGGATCGCCTATGTGACTTTGGTCATGTGGAATCTTGTTTCAATCCATTTGGTGACAGTGGCAGTGTTAGTGCAAGTTACGTGCACGGTTTGCGCTAAACGTACCATAGGCACAGAAATCGTGTTGGACGCACCCGATGGTACTCCTAGGTGACGAGGCTCAAGTGGATGCTCGTTTTGGTCTGTTTGGGGATAGTGCTAACCTTGATGCGAGATTGGTGCACGGTTTGCGTCGAACGTACCATAGGCTCAGAAATCATTTTGGACGCGCTCGATGGTACTCCTAGGTGATAAGGCCCAAGTGGATGCTCGTTTTGGTCTGTTTAGCCATAGTGCTAACCTTGACGCAAGATAGGTGCACGGTTTGCGCGAACGTAGCATAGGCTCAGAAATCGTTTTGGATGCACCCGATGGATCTCCTATGTGACTTTGGTCATGTGGAATCTCGTTTCAATCCATTTGGTGACAGTGGCAGTGTTAGTGCAAGTTACGTGCATGGTTTGCGCTAAACGTACCATAGGCACAAAAATCGTGTTGGACGCACCCGATGGTACTCCTAGGTGACGAGGCTCAAGTGGATGCTCGTTTTGGTCTGTTTGGGGACAGTGCTAACCTTGATGCGAGATTGGTGCATGATTTGCATCGAACGTACCATAGGCTCGGAAATCATTTTGGACGCGCTCGATGGTACTCCTAGGTTATAAGGCTCAAGTGGATGCTCGTTTTGGTATGTTTAGACATAGTGCTAACCTTGACGCAAGATAGGTGCACGGTTTGCGCCGAACGTAGCATAGGCTCAGAAATCGTTTTGGATGCACCCGATGGATCTCCTATGTGACTTTGGTCATGTGGAATCTTGTTTCAATCCATTTGGTGACAGTGGCAGTGTTAGTGCAAGTTACGTGCACGGTTTGCGCTAAACGTACCATAGGCACAGAAATCGTGTTGGACGCACCCGATGGTCCTCCTAGGTGACGAGGCTCAAGTGGATGCTCATTTTGGTCTGTTTGGGGATAGTGCTAACCTTGATGCGAGATTGGTGCACGATTTGCGTCGAACGTACCATAGGCTCGGAAATCATTTTGGACGCGCTCGATGGTACTCCTAGGTGATAAGGCCCAAGTGGATGCTCCTTTTGGTCTGTTTAGCCATAGTGCTAACCTTGACGCAAGATAGGTGCACGGTTTGCGCCGAACGTAGCATAGGCTCAGAAATCGTTTTGGATGCACCCGATGGATCTTCTATGTGACTTTGGTCATGTGGAATCTCGTTTCAATCCATTTGGTGACAGTGGCAGTGTTAGTGCAAGCTACGTGCACGGTTTACGCTAAACGTACCATAGGCACAGAAATCGTGTTGGACGCACCCGATGGTACTCCTAGGTGACGAGGCTCAAGTGGATGCTCGTTTTGGTCTGTTTGGGGATAGTGCTAACCTTGATGCGAGATTGGTGCACGGTTTGCGTCGAACGTACCATAGGCTCGGAAATCATTTTGGACGCGCTCGATGGTACTCCTAGGTGATAAGGCCCAAGTGGATGCTCGTTTTGGTCTGTTTAGCCATAGTGCTAACCTTGACGCAAGATAGGTGCACGGTTTGCGCGAACGTAGCATAGGCTCAGAAATCGTTTTGGATGCACCCGATGGATCTCCTATGTGACTTTGGTCATGTGGAATCTCGTTTCAATCCATTTGGTGACAGTGGTAGTGTTAGTGCAAGTTACGTGCACGGTTTGCGCTAAACGTACCATAGGCACAGAAATCGTGTTGGACGCACCCAATGGTACTCCTAGGTGACGAGGCTCAAGTGGATGCTCGTTTTGGTCTGTTTGGGGACAGTGCTAACCTTGATGCGAGATTGGTGCATGATTTGCGTCGAACGTACTATAGGCTCGGATATCATTTTGGACGCGCTCGATGGTACTCCTAGGTGATAAGGCTCAAGTGGATGCTCGTTTTGGTCTGTTTAGACATAGTGCTAACATCGACGCAAGATAGGTGCACGGTTTGCGCCGAACGTAGCATAGGCTCAGAAATCGTTTTGGATGCACCCGATGGATCTCCTATGTGACTTTGGTCATGTGGAATCTCGTTTCAATCTATTTGGTGACAGTGGCAGTGTTAGTGCAAGTTACGTGCACGGTTTGCGCTAAACGTACCATAGGCATAGAAATCGTGTTGGACGCACCCGATGGTACTCCTAGGTGACGAGGCTCAAGTGGATGCTCGTTTTGGTCTGTTTGGGGACAGTGCTAACCTTGATGCGAGATTGGTGCATGATTTGCGTCGAACGTACCATAGGCTCGGATATCATTTTGGACGCGCTCGATGGTACTCCTAGGTGATAAGGCTCAAGTGGATGCTCGTTTTGGTCTGTTTAGACATAGTGCTAACCTTGACGCAAGATAGGTGCACGGTTTGCGCCGAACGTAGCATAGGCTCAGAAATCGTTTTGGATGCACCCGATGGATCTCCTATGTGACTTTGGTCAAGTGGAATCTCGTTTCAATCCATTTGGTGACAGTGGCAGTGTTAGTGCAAGTTACGTGCACGGTTTACGCTAAACGTACCATAGGCACAGAAATCGTGTTGGACGCACCCGATGGTCCTCCTAGGTGACGAGGCTCAAGTGGATGCTCATTTTGGTCTGTTTGGGGATAGTGCTAACCTTGATGCGAGATTGGTGCACGATTTGCGTCGAACGTACCATAGGCTCGGAAATCATTTTGGACGCGCTCGATGGTACTCCTAGGTGATAAGGCCCAAGTGGATGCTCCTTTTGGTCTGTTTAGCCATAGTGCTAACCTTGACGCAAGATAGGTGCACGGTTTGCGCCGAACGTAGCATAGGCTCAGAAATCGTTTTGGATGCACCCGATGGATCTTCTATGTGACTTTGGTCATGTGGAATCTCGTTTCAATCCATTTGGTGACAGTGGCAGTGTTAGTGCAAGTTACGTGCACGGTTTACGCTAAACGTACCATAGGCACAGAAATCGTGTTGGACGCACCCGATGGTACTCCTAGGTGACGAGGCTCAAGTGGATGCTCGTTTTGGTCTGTTTGGGGATAGTGCTAACTTTGATGCGAGATTGGTGCACGGTTTGCGTCGAACGTACCATAGGCTCGGAAATCATTTTGGACGCGCTCGATGGTACTCCTAGGTGATAAGGCCTAAGTGGATGCTCGTTTTGGTCTGTTTAGCCATAGTGCTAACCTTGACGCAAGATAGGTGCACGGTTTGCGCGAACGTAGCATAGGCTCAGAAATCGTTTTGGATGCACCCGATGGATCTCCTATGTGACTTTGGTCACGTGGAATCTCGTTTCAATCCATTTGGTGACAGTGGCAGTGTTAGTGCAAGTTATGTGCACGGTTTGCGCTAAACGTACCATAGGCACAGAAATCGTGTTGGACGCACCCGATGGTACTCCTAGGTGACGAGGCTCAAGTGGATGCTCGTTTTGGTCTGTTTGGGGACAATGCTAACCTTGATGCGAGATTGGTGCATGATTTGCGTCGAACGTACCATAGGCTCGGATATCATTTTGGACGCGCTCGATGGTACTCCTAGGTGATAAGGCTCAAGTGGATGCTCGTTTTGGTCTGTTTAGACATAGCGCTAACCTTGACGCAAGATAGGTGCACGGTTTGCGCCGAACGTAGCATAGGCTCAGAAATCGTTTTGGATGCACCCGATGGATCTCCTATGTGACTTTGGTCATGTGGAATCTCGTTTCAATCCATTTGGTGACAGTGGCAGTGTTAGTGCAAGTTACGTGCACGGTTTGCGCTAAACGTACCATAGGCACAGAAATCATGTTGGACGCACCCGATGGTCCTCCTAGGTGACGAGGCTCAAGTGGATGCTCATTTTGGTCTGTTTGGGGATAGTGCTAACCTTGATGCGAGATTGGTGCACGATTTGCGTCGAACGTACCATAGGCTCGGAAATCATTTTGGACGCGCTCGATGGTACTCCTAGGTGATAAGGCCCAAGTGGATGCTCCTTTTGGTCTGTTTAGCCATAGTGCTAACCTTGACGCAAGATAGGTGCACGGTTTGCGCCGAACGTAGCATAGGCTCAGAAATCGTTTTGGATGCACCCGATGGATCTCCTATGTGACTTTGGTCATGTGGAATCTCGTTTCAATCCATTTGGTGACAGTGGCAGTGTTAGTGCAAGTTTCGTGCACGGTTTACGCTAAACGTACCATAGGCACAGAAATCGTGTTGGACGCACCCGATGGTACTCCTAGGTGACGAGGCTCAAGTGGATGCTCGTTTTGGTCTGTTTGGGGATAGTGCTAACCTTGATGCGAGATTGGTGCACGGTTTGCGTCGAACGTACCATAGGCTCGGAAATCATTTTGGACGCGCTCGATGGTACTCCTAGGTGATAAGGCCCAAGTGGATGCTCGTTTTGGTCTGTTTAGCCATAGTGCTAACCTTGACGCAAGATAGGTGCACGGTTTGCGCGAACGTAGCATAGGCTCAGAAATCGTTTTGGATGCACCCGATGGATCTCCTATGTGACTTTGGTCATGTGGAATCTCGTTTCAATCCATTTGGTGACAGTGGCAGTGTTAGTGCAAGTTACGTGCACGGTTTGCGCTAAACGTACCATAGGCACAGAAATCGTGTTGGACGCACCCGATGGTACTCCTAGGTGACGAGGCTCAAGTGGATGCTCGTTTTGGTCTGTTTGGGGACAGTGCTAACCTTGATGCGAGATTGGGGCATGATTTGCGTCGAACGTACCATAGGCTCGGAAATCATTTTGGACGCGCTCGATGGTACTCCTAGGTGATAAGGCTCAAGTGGATGCTCGTTTTGGTCTGTTTAGACATAGTGCTAACCTTGACGCAAGATAGGTGCACGGTTTGCGCCGAACGTAGCATAGGCTCAGAAATCGTTTTGGATGCACCCGATGGATCTCCTATGTGACTTTGGTCATGTGGAATCTCGTTTCAATCCATTTGGTGACAGTGGCAGTGTTAGTGCAGGTTACGTGCACGGTTTGCGCTAAACGTACCATAGGCACAGAAATCGTGTTGGTCGCACCCGATGGTACTCCTAGGTGACGAGGCTCAAGTGGATGCTCGTTTTGGTCTGTTTGGGGATAGTGCTAACCTTGATGCGAGATTGGTGCACGGTTTGTGTCGAACGTACCATAGGCTCGGAAATCATTTTGGACGCGCTCGATGGTACTCCTAGGTGATAAGGCCCAAGTGGATGCTCGTTTTGGTCTGTTTAGCCATAGTGCTAACCTTGACGCAAGATAGGTGCACGGTTTGCGCGAACGTAGCATAGGCTCAGAAATCGTTTTGGATGCACCCGATGGATCTCCTATGTGACTTTGGTCATGTGGAATCTCGTTTCAATCCATTTGGTGACAGTGGCAGTGTTAGTGCAAGTTACGTGCACAGTTTGCGCTAAACGTACCATAGGCACAGAAATCGTGTTGGACGCACCCGATGGTACTCCTAGGTGACGAGGCTCAAGTGGATGCTCGTTTTGGTCTGTTTGGGGACAGTGCTAACCTTGATGCGAGGTTGGTGCATGATTTGCGTCGAACGTACCATAGGCTCGGAAATCATTTTGGACGCGCTCGATGGTACTCCTAGGTGATAAGGCCCAAGTGTATGCTCCTTTTGGTCTGTTTAGCCATAGTGCTAACCTTGACGCAAGATAGGTGCACGGTTTGCGCCGAACGTAGCATAGGCTCAGAAATCGTTTTGGATGCACCCGATGGATCTCCTATGTGACTTTGGTCATGTGGAATCTCGTTTCAATCCATTTGGTGACAGTGGCAGTGTTAGTGCAAGTTACGTGCACGGTTTGCGCTAAACGTACCATAGGCACAGAAATCGTGTTGGACGCACCCGATGGTACTCCTAGGTGATGAGGCTCAAGTGGATGCTCGTTTTGGTCTGTTTGGGGATAGTGCTAACCTTGATGCGAGATTGGTGCACGGTTTGCGTCGAACGTACCATAGGCTCGGAAATCATTTTGGACGCGCTCGATGGTACTCCTAGGTGATAAAGCCCAAGTGGATGCTCGTTTTGGTCTGTTTAGCCATAGTGCTAACCTTGACGCAAGATAGGTGCACGGTTTGCGCGAACGTAGCATAGGCTCAGAAATCGTTTTGGATGCACCCGATGGATCTCCTATGTGACTTTGGTCATGTGGAATCTCGTTTCAATCCATTTGGTGACAGTGGCAGTGTTAGTGCAAGTTACGTGCACGGTTTGCGCTAAACGTACCATAGGCACAGAAATCGTGTTGGACGCACCCGATGGTACTCCTAGGTGACGAGGCTCAAGTGGATGCTCGTTTTGGTCTGTTTGGGGACAGTGCTAACCTTGATGCGAGATTGGTGCATGATTTGCGTTGAACGTACCATAGGCTCGGAAATCATTTTGGACGCGCTCGATGGTACTCCTAGGTGATAAGGCTCAAGTGGATGCTCGTTTTGGTCTGTTTAGACAAAGTGCTAACCTTGACGCAAGATAGGTGCACGGTTTGCGCCGAACGTAGCATAGGCTCAGAAATCATTTTGGATGCACCCGATGGATCTCCTATGTGACTTTGGTCATGTGGAATCTCGTTTCAATCCATTTGGTGACAGTGGCAGTGTTAGTGCAAGTTACGTGCACGGTTTGCGCTAAACGTACCATAGGCACAGAAATCGTGTTGGACGCACCCGATGGTCCTCCTAGGTGACGAGGCTCAAGTGGATGCTCATTTTGGTCTGTTTGGGGATAGTGCTAACCTTGATGCGAGATTGGTGCACGATTTGCGTCGAACGTACCATAGGCTCGGAAATCATTTTGGACGCGCTCGATGGTACTCCTAGGTGATAAGGCCCAAGTGGATGCTCCTTTTGGTCTGTTTAGCCATAGTGCTAACCTTGACGCAAGATAGGTGCACGGTTTGCGCCGAACGTAGCATAGGCTCAGAAATCGTTTTGGATGCACCCGATGGATCTCCTATGTGACTTTGGTCAAGTGGAATCTCGTTTCAATCCATTTGGTGACAGTGGCAGTGTTAGTGCAAGTTACGTGCACGGTTTACGCTAAACGTACCATAGGCACAGAAATCGTGTTGGACGCACCCGATGGTACTCCTAGGTGACGAGGCTCAAGTGGATGCTCGTTTTGGTCTGTTTGGGGATAGTGCTAACCTTGATGCGAGATTGGTGCACGGTTTGCGTCGAACGTACCATAGGCTCGGAAATCATTTTGGACGCGCTCGATGGTACTCCTAGGTGATAAGGCCCAAGTGGATGCTCGTTTTGGTCTGTTTAGCCATAGTGCTAACCTTGACGCAAGATAGGTGCACGGTTTGCGCGAACGTAGCATAGGCTCAGAAATCGTTTTGGATGCACCCGATGGATCTCCTATGTGACTTTGGTCATGTGGAATCTCGTTTCAATCCATTTGGTGACAGTGGCAGTGTTAGTGCAAGTTACGTGCACGGTTTGCGCTAAACGTACCATAGGCACAAAAATCGTGTTGGACGCACCCGATGGTACTCCTAGGTGACAAGGCTCAAGTGGATGCTCGTTTTGGTCTGTTTGGGGACAGTGCTAACCTTGATGCGAGATTGGTGCATGATTTGCGTCGAACGTACCATAGGCTCGGAAATCATTTTGGACGCGCTCGATGGTACTCCTAGGTGATAAGGCTCAAGTGGATGCTCGTTTTGGTCTGTTTAGACATAGTGCTAACCTTGACGCAAGATAGGTGCACGGTTTGCGCCGAACGTAGCATAGGCTCAGAAATCGTTTTGGATGCACCCGATGGATCTCCTATGTGACTTTGGTCATGTGGAATCTCGTTTCAATCCATTTGGTGACAGTGGCAGTGTTAGTGCAAGTTACGTGCACGGTTTGCGCTAAACGTACCATAGGCACAGAAATCGTGTTGGACGCACCCGATGGTCCTCCTAGGTGACGAGGCTCAAGTGGATGCTCATTTTGGTCTGTTTGGGGATAGTGCTAACCTTGATGCGAGATTGGTGCACGATTTGCGTCGAACGTACCATAGGCTCAGAAATCATTTTGGACGCGCTCGATGGTACTCCTAGGTGATAAGGCCCAAGTGGATGCTCCTTTTGGTCTGTTTAGACATAGTGCTAACCTTGACGCAAGATAGGTGCACGGTTTGCGCCGAACGTAGCATAGGCTCAGAAATCGTTTTGGATGCACCCGATGGATCTCCTATGTGACTTTGGTCATGTGGAATCTCGTTTCAATCCATTTGGTGACAGTGGCAGTGTTAGTGCAAGTTACGTGCACGGTTTGCGCTAAACGTACCATAGGCACAGAAATCGTGTTGGACGCACCCGATGGTACTCCTAGGTGACGAGGCTCATGTGGATGCTCGTTTTGGTCTGTTTAGGGATAGTGCTAACCTTGATGCGAGATTGGTGCACGGTTTGCGTCGAACGTACCATAGGCTCGGAAATCATTTTGGACGCGCTCGATGGTACTCCTAGGTGATAAGGCCCAAGTGGATGCTCGTTTTAGTCTGTTTAGCCATAGTGCTAACCTTGACGCAAGATAGGTGCACGGTTTGCGCGAACATAGCATAGGCTCAGAAATCGTTTTGGATGCACCCGGTGGATCTCCTATGTGACTTTGGTCATGTGGAATCTCGTTTCAATCCATTTGGTGACAGTGGCAGTGTTAGTGCAAGTTACGTGCACGGTTTGCGCTAAACGTACCATAGGCACAAAAATCGTGTTGGACGCACCCGATGGTACTCCTAGGTGACGAGGCTCAAGTGGATGCTCGTTTTGGTCTGTTTGGGGACAGTGCTAACCTTGATGCGAGATTGGTGCACGGTTTGCGTCGAACGTACCATAGGCTCGGAAATCATTTTGGACGCGCTCGATGGTACTCCTAGGTGATAAGGCCCAAGTGGATGCTCGTTTTGGTCTGTTTAGCCATAGTGCTAACCTTGACGCAAGATAGGTGCACGGTTTGCGCAAACGTAGCATAGGCTCAGAAATCGTTTTGGATGCACCCGATGGATCTCCTATGTGACTTTGGTCATGTGGAATCTCGTTTCAATCCATTTGGTGACAGTGGCAGTGTTAGTGCAAGTTACGTGCACGGTTTGCGCTAAACGTACCATAGGCACATAAATCGTGTTGGACGCACCCGATGGTACTCCTAGGTGACGAGGCTCAAGTGGATGCTCGTTTTGGTCTGTTTGGGGATAGTGCTAACCTTGATGCGAGATTGGTGCACGATTTGCGTCGAACGTACCATAGGCTCGGAAATCATTTTGGACGCGCTCGATAGTACTCCTAGGTGATAAGGCTCAAGTAGATGCTCGTTTTGGTCTGTTTAGACATAGTGCTAACCTTGACGCAAGATAGGTGCACGGTTTGCGCCGAACGTAGCATAGGCTCAGAAATCGTTTTGGATGCACCCGATGGATCTCCTATGTGACTTTGGTCATGAGGAATCTCGTTTCAATCCATTTGGTGACAGTGGCAGTGTTAGTGCAAGTTACGTGCACGGTTTGCGCTAAACGTACCATAGGCACAGAAATCATGTTAGACGCACCCGATGGTACTCCTAGGTGACGAGGCTCAACTGGATGCTCGTTATGGTCTGTTTGGGGATAGTGCTAACCTTGATGCGAGATTGGTGCACGATTTGCGTCGAACGTACCATAGGCTCGGAAATCATTTTGGACGCGCTCGATGGTACTCCTAGGTGATAAGGCTCAAGTGGATGCTCCTTTTGGTCTGTTTAGACATAGTGCTAACCTTGACGCAAGATAGGTGCACGGTTTGCGCCGAACGTAGCATAGGCTCAGAAATCGTTTTGGATGCACCCGATGGATCTCCTATGTGACTTTGGTCATGTGGAATCTCGTTTCAATCCATTTGGTGACAGTGGCAGTGTTAGTGCAAGTTACGTGCACGGTTTGCGCTAAACGTACCATAGGCACAGAAATCGTGTTGGACGCACCCGATGGTACTCCTAGGTGACGAGGCTCATGTGGATGCTCGTTTTGGTCTGTTTGGGGATAGTGCTAACCTTGATGCGAGATTGGTGCACGGTTTGCGTCGAACGTACCATAGGCTCGGAAATCATTTTGGACGCGCTCGATAGTACTCCTAGGTGATAAGGCCCAAGTGGATGCTCGTTTTGGTCTGTTTAGACATAGTGCTAACCTTGACGCAAGATAGGTGCACGGTTTGCGCGAACGTAGCATAGGCTCAGAAATCGTTTTGGATGCACCCGATGGATCTCCTATGTGACTTTGGTCATGAGGAATCTCGTTTCAATCCATTTGGTGACAGTGGCAGTGTTAGTGCAAGTTACGTGCACGGTTTGCGCTAAACGTACCATAGGCACAGAAATCATGTTGGACGCACCCGATGGTACTCCTAGGTGACGAGGCTCAACTGGATGCTCGTTATGGTCTGTTTGGGGATAGTGCTAACCTTGATGCGAGATTGGTGCACGATTTGCGTCGAACGTACCATAGGCTCGGAAATCATTTTGGACGCGCTCGATGGTATTCCTAGGTGATAAGGCTCAAGTGGATGCTCCTTTTGGTCTGTTTAGACATAGTGATAACCTTGACGCAAGATAGGTGCACGGTTTGCGCCGAACGTAGCATAGGCTCAGAAATCGTTTTGGATGCACCCGATGGATCTCCTATGTGACTTTGGTCATGTGGAATCTCGTTTCAATCCATTTGGTGACAGTGGCAGTGTTAGTGCAAGTTATGTGCACGGTTTGCGCTAAACGTACCATAGACACAGAAATCGTGTTGGACGCACCCGATGGTACTCCTAGGTGACGAGGCTCGTTTTGGTCTGTTTGGGGATAGTGCTAACCTTGATACGAGATTGGTGCATGGTTTGCGTCGAACATACCATAGGCTCGGAAATCATTTTGGACGCGCTCGATGGTACTCCTAGGTGATAAGGCCCTAGTGGATGCTCGTTTTGGTCTGTTTAGCCATAGTGCTAACCTTGACGCAAGATAGGTGCACGGTTTGCGCGAACGTAGCATAGGCTCAGAAATCGTTTTGGATGCACCCGATGGATCTCCTATGTGACTTTGGTCATGTGGAATCTCGTTTCAATCCATTTGGTGACAGTGGCAGTGTTAGTGCAAGTTACGTGCACGGTTTGCGCTAAACGTACCATAGGCACAAAAATCGTGTTGGACGCACCCGATGGTACTCCTAGGTGACGAGGCTCAAGTGGATGCTCGTTTTGGTCTGTTTGGGGACAGTGCTAACCTTGATGCGAGATTGGTGCACGGTTTGCGTCGAACGTACCATAGGCTCGGAAATCATTTTGGACGCGCTCGATGGTACTCCTAGGTGATAAGGCCCAAGTGGATGCTCGTTTTGGTCTGTTTAGCCATAGTGCTAACCTTGACGCAAGATAGGTGCACGGTTTGCGCGAACGTAGCATAGGCTCAGAAATCGTTTTGGATGCACCCGATGGATCTCCTATGTGACTTTGGTCATGTGGAATCTCGTTTCAATCCATTTGGTGACAGTGGCAGTGTTAGTGCAAGTTACGTGCACGGTTTGCGCTAAACGTACCATAGGCACAGAAATCGTGTTGGACGCACCCGATGGTACTCCTAGGTGACGAGGCTCAAGTGGATGCTCGTTTTGGTCTGTTTGGGGATAGTGCTAACCTTGATGCGAGATTGGTGCATGATTTGCGTCGAACGTACCATAGGCTCGGAAATCATTTTGGACGCGCTCGATGGTACTCCTAGGTGATAAGGCTCAGGTGGATGCTCGTTTTGGTCTGTTTAGACATAGTGCTAAGCTTAACGCAAGATAGGTGCACGGTTTGCGCCGAACGTAGCATAGGCTCAGAAATCGTTTTGGATGCACCCGATGGATCTCCTATGTGACTTTGGTCATTAGGAATCTCGTTTCAATCCATTTGGTGACTGTGGCAGTGTTAGTGCAAGTTACGTGCACGGTTTGCGCTAAACGTACCATAGGCACAGAAATCGTGTTGGACGCACCCGATGGTACTCCTAGGTGATGAGGCTCATGTGGATGCTCGTTTTGGTCTGTTTGGGGATAGTGCTAACCTTGATGCGAGATTGGTGCATGATTTGCGTCGAACGTACCATAGGCTCGGAAATCATTTTTGACGCGCTCGATGGTACTCCTAGGTGATAAGGCTCAAGTGGATGCTCGTTTTGGTCTGTTTAGCCATAGTGCTAACCTTGACGCAAGATAGGTGCACGGTTTGCGCCGAACGTAGCATAGGCTCAGAAATCGTTTTGGATGCACCCGATGGATCTCCTATGTGAATTTGGTCATGTGGAATCTCGTTTTAGTCCATTTGGTGACAGTGGCAGTGTTAGTGCAAGTTACGTGCACGGTTTGCGCTAAACGTACCACAGGCACAGAAATCGTGTTGGACGCACCCGATGGTACTCCTAGGTGACGAGGCTCAAGTGGATGCTCATTTTGGTCTGTTTGGGGATAGTGCTAACCTTGATGCGAGATTGGTGCACGGTTTGCGTCGAACGTACCATAGGCTCGGAAATCATTTTGGACGCGCTCGATGGTACTCCTAGGTGATAAGGCCCAAGTGGATGCTCGTTTTGGTCTGTTTAGCCATAGTGCTAACCTTGACGCAAGATAGGTGCATGGTTTGCGCGAACGTAGCATAGGCTCAGAAATCGTTTTGGATGCACCCGATGGATCTCCTATGTGACTTTGGTCATGTGGAATCTCGTTTCAATCCATTTGGTGACAGTGGCAGTGTTAGTGCAAGTTACGTGCACGGTTTGCGCTAAACGTACCATAGGCACAGAAATCGTGTTGGACGCACCCGATGGTACTCCTAGGTGACGAGGCTCTAGTGGATGCTCGTTTTGGTCTGTTTGGGGATAGTGCTAACCTTGATGCGAGATTGGTGCACGATTTGCGTCGAACGTACCATAGGCTCGGAAATCATTTTGGACGCGCTCGATAGTACTCCTAGGTGATAAGGCTCAAGTGGATGCTCGTTTTGGTCTGTTTAGACATAGTGCTAACCTTGACGCAAGATAGGTGCACGGTTTGCGCCGAACGTAGCATAGGCTCAGAAATCGTTTTGGATGCACCCGATGGATCTCCTATGTGACTTTGGTCATGAGGAATCTCGTTTCAATCCATTTGGTGACAGTGGCAGTGTTAGTGCAAGTTACGTGCACGGTTTGCGCTAAACGTACCATAGGCACAGAAATCATGTTAGACGCACATGATGGTACTCCTAGGTGATGAGGCTCAAGTGGATGCTCGTTATGGTCTGTTTGGGGATAGTGCTAACCTTGATGCGAGATTGGTGCACGATTTGCGTCGAACGTACCATTGGCTCAGAAATCATTTTGGACGCGCTCGATGGTACTCCTAGGTGATAAGGCTCAAGTGGATGCACGTTTTGGTCTGTTTAGCCATAGTGCTAACCTTGACGCAAGATAGGTGCACGATTTGCGCGAACGTAGCATAGGCTCAGAAATCGTTTTGGATGCACCCGATGGCTCTCCTATGTGAATTTGGTCATGTGGAATCTCGTTTCAATCCATTTGGTGACAGTGGCAGTGTTAGTGCAAGTTACGTGCATGGTTTGCACTAAACGTACCATAGGCACAGAAATCGTGTTGGACGCACCCGATGGTACTCTTAGGTGACGAGGCTCAAGCGGATGCTCGTTTTGGTCTGTTTGGGGATAGTGCTAACCTTGATGCGAGATTGGTGCACGATTTGCGTCGAACGTACCATAGGCTCGGAAATCATTTTGGACACGGTCGATGGTACTCCTAGGTGATAAGGCTCAAGTGGATGCTCGTTTTGGTCTGTTTAGCCATAGTGCTAACCTTGACGCAAGATAGGTGCACGGTTTGCGCGAACGTAGCAGAGGCTCAGAAATCGTTTTGGATGCACCCGATGGCTCTCCTATGTGAATTTGGTCATGTAGAATCTCGTTTCAATCCATTTGGTGACAGTGGCAGTGTTAGTGCAAGTTACGTGCACGGTTTGCGCTAAACGTACCATAGGCACAGAAAATCGTGTTGGACGCACCCGATGGTACTCCTAGGTGACGAGGCTCAAGTGGATGCTCGTTTTGGTCTGTTTGGGGATAGTGCTAACCTTGATGCGAGATTGGTGCATGGTTTGCGTCGAACGTACCATAGGCTCGGAAATCATTTTGGACGCGCTCGATGGTACTCCTAGGTGATAAGGCCCAAGTGGATGCTCGTTTTGGTCTGTTTAGCCATAGTGCTAACCTTGACGCAAGATAGGTGCACGGTTTGCGCGAACGTAGCATAGGCTCAGAAATTGTTTTGGATGCACCCGATGGATCTCCTATGTGACTTTGGTCATGTGGAATCTCGTTTCAATCCATTTGGTGACAGTGGCAGTGTTAGTGCAAGTTACGTGCACGGTTTGCGCTAAACGTACCATAGGCACAGAAATCATGTTAGACGCACCCGATGGTACTCCTAGGTGACGAGGCTCAAGTGGATGCTCGTTATGGTCTGTTTGGGGATAGTGCTAACCTTGATGCGAGATTGGTGCACGATTTGCGTCGAACGTACCATAGGCTCGGAAATCATTTTGGACGCGCTCGATGGTACTCCTAGGTGATAAGGCTCAAGTGGATGCTCGTTTTGGTCTGTTTAGACATAGTGCTAACCTTGACGCAAGATAGGTGCACGGTTTGCGCCGAACGTAGCATAGGTTCAGAAATCGTTTTGGATGCACCCGATGGATCTCCTATGTGAATTTGGTCATGTGGAATCTCGTTTCAATCCATTTGGTGACAGTGGCAGTGTTAGTGCAAGTTACGTGCATGGTTTGCGCTAAACGTACCATAGGCACAGAAATCGTGTTGGACGCACCCGATGGTACTCCTAGGTGACGAGGCTCAAGTGGATGCTCGTTTTGGTCTGTTTGGGGATAGTGCTAACCTTGATGCGAGATTGGTGCACGATTTGCGTCGAACGTACCATAGGCTCGGAAATCATTTCGGACACGCTCGATGGTACTCCTAGGTGATAAGGCTCAAGTGGATGCTCCTTTTGGTCTGTTTAGCCATAGTGCTAACCTTGACGCAAGATAGGTGCACGGTTTGCACGAACGTAGCATAGGCTCAGAAATCGTTTTGGATGCACCCGATGGCTCTCCTATGTGAATTTGGTCATGCGGAATCTCGTTTCAATCCATTTGGTGACAGTGGCAGTGTTAGTGCAAGTTACGTGCACGGTTTGCGCTAAACATACCATAGGCACAGAAATCGTGTTGGACGCACCCGATGGTACTCCTAGGTGACGAGACTCAAGTGGATGCTCGTTTTGGTCTGTTTGGGGATAGTGCTAACCTTGATGCGGGATTGGTGCACGGTTTGCGTCGAACGTACCATAGGCTCGGAAATCATTTTGGACGCGCTCGATGGTACTCCTAGGTGATAAGGCTCAAGTGGATGCTCGTTTTGGTCTTTTTAGCCATAGTGCTAACCTTGACGCAAGATAGGTGCACGGTTTGCGCCGAACGTAGCATAGGCTCAGAAATCGTTTTGGATGCACCCGATGGATCTCCTATGTGACTTTGGTCATGAGGAATCTCGTTTCAATCCATTTGGTGACAGTGGCAGTGTTAGTGCAAGTTACGTGCACGGTTTGCGCTAAACGTACCATAGGCACAGAAATCATGTTAGACGCACATGATGGTACTCCTAGGTGATGAGGCTCAAGTGGATGCTCGTTATGGTCTGTTTGGGGATAGTGCTAACCTTGATGCGAGATTGGTGCACGATTTGCGTCGAACGTACCATTGGCTCAGAAATCATTTTGGACGCGCTCGATGGTACTCCTAGGTGATAAGGCTCAAGTGGATGCACGTTTTGGTCTGTTTAGCCATAGTGCTAACCTTGACGCAAGATAGGTGCACGATTTGCGCGAACGTAGCATAGGCTCAGAAATCGTTTTGGATGCACCCGATGGCTCTCCTATGTGAATTTGGTCATGTGGAATCTCGTTTCAATCCATTTGGTGACAGTGGCAGTGTTAGTGCAAGTTACGTGCATGGTTTGCACTAAACGTACCATAGGCACAGAAATCGTGTTGGACGCACCCGATGGTACTCTTAGGTGACGAGGCTCAAGCGGATGCTCGTTTTGGTCTGTTTGGGGATAGTGCTAACCTTGATGCGAGATTGGTGCACGATTTGCGTCGAACGTACCATAGGCTCGGAAATCATTTTGGACACGGTCGATGGTACTCCTAGGTGATAAGGCTCAAGTGGATGCTCGTTTTGGTCTGTTTAGCCATAGTGCTAACCTTGACGCAAGATAGGTGCACGGTTTGCGCGAACGTAGCAGAGGCTCAGAAATCGTTTTGGATGCACCCGATGGCTCTCCTATGTGAATTTGGTCATGTAGAATCTCGTTTCAATCCATTTGGTGACAGTGGCAGTGTTAGTGCAAGTTACGTGCACGGTTTGCGCTAAACGTACCATAGGCACAGAAAATCGTGTTGGACGCACCCGATGGTACTCCTAGGTGACGAGGCTCAAGTGGATGCTCGTTTTGGTCTGTTTGGGGATAGTGCTAACCTTGATGCGAGATTGGTGCATGGTTTGCGTCGAACGTACCATAGGCTCGGAAATCATTTTGGACGCGCTCGATGGTACTCCTAGGTGATAAGGCCCAAGTGGATGCTCGTTTTGGTCTGTTTAGCCATAGTGCTAACCTTGACGCAAGATAGGTGCACGGTTTGCGCGAACGTAGCATAGGCTCAGAAATTGTTTTGGATGCACCCGATGGATCTCCTATGTGACTTTGGTCATGTGGAATCTCGTTTCAATCCATTTGGTGACAGTGGCAGTGTTAGTGCAAGTTACGTGCACGGTTTGCGCTAAACGTACCATAGGCACAGAAATCATGTTAGACGCACCCGATGGTACTCCTAGGTGACGAGGCTCAAGTGGATGCTCGTTATGGTCTGTTTGGGGATAGTGCTAACCTTGATGCGAGATTGGTGCACGATTTGCGTCGAACGTACCATAGGCTCGGAAATCATTTTGGACGCGCTCGATGGTACTCCTAGGTGATAAGGCTCAAGTGGATGCTCGTTTTGGTCTGTTTAGACATAGTGCTAACCTTGACGCAAGATAGGTGCACGGTTTGCGCCGAACGTAGCATAGGTTCAGAAATCGTTTTGGATGCACCCGATGGATCTCCTATGTGAATTTGGTCATGTGGAATCTCGTTTCAATCCATTTGGTGACAGTGGCAGTGTTAGTGCAAGTTACGTGCATGGTTTGCGCTAAACGTACCATAGGCACAGAAATCGTGTTGGACGCACCCGATGGTACTCCTAGGTGACGAGGCTCAAGTGGATGCTCGTTTTGGTCTGTTTGGGGATAGTGCTAACCTTGATGCGAGATTGGTGCACGATTTGCGTCGAACGTACCATAGGCTCGGAAATCATTTCGGACACGCTCGATGGTACTCCTAGGTGATAAGGCTCAAGTGGATGCTCCTTTTGGTCTGTTTAGCCATAGTGCTAACCTTGACGCAAGATAGGTGCACGGTTTGCACGAACGTAGCATAGGCTCAGAAATCGTTTTGGATGCACCCGATGGCTCTCCTATGTGAATTTGGTCATGTGGAATCTCGTTTCAATCCACTTGGTGACAGTGGCAGTGTTAGTGCAAGTTACGTGCACGGTTTGCGCTAAACGTACCATAGGCACAGAAATCGTGTTGGACGCACCCGATGCTCGTTTTGGTCTGTTTGGGGATAGTGCTAACCTTGATGCGGGATTGGTGCACGGTTTGCGTCGAACGTACCATAGGCTCGGAAATCATTTTGGACGCGCTCGATGGTACTCCTAGGTGATAAGGCTCAAGTGGATGCTCGTTTTGGTCTTTTTAGCCATAGTGCTAACCTTGACGCAAGATAGGTGCACGGTTTGCGCCGAACGTAGCATAGGCTCAGAAATCGTTTTGGATGCACCCGATGGATCTCCTATGTGACTTTGGTCATGAGGAATCTCGTTTCAATCCATTTGGTGACAGTGGCAGTGTTAGTGCAAGTTACGTGCACGGTTTGCGCTAAACGTACCATAGGCACAGAAATCATGTTAGACGCACATGATGGTACTCCTAGGTGATGAGGCTCAAGTGGATGCTCGTTATGGTCTGTTTGGGGATAGTGCTAACCTTGATGCGAGATTGGTGCACGATTTGCGTCGAACGTACCATTGGCTCAGAAATCATTTTGGACGCGCTCGATGGTACTCCTAGGTGATAAGGCTCAAGTGGATGCACGTTTTGGTCTGTTTAGCCATAGTGCTAACCTTGACGCAAGATAGGTGCACGATTTGCGCGAACGTAGCATAGGCTCAGAAATCGTTTTGGATGCACCCGATGGCTCTCCTATGTGAATTTGGTCATGTGGAATCTCGTTTCAATCCATTTGGTGACAGTGGCAGTGTTAGTGCAAGTTACGTGCATGGTTTGCACTAAACGTACCATAGGCACAGAAATCGTGTTGGACGCACCCGATGGTACTCTTAGGTGACGAGGCTCAAGCGGATGCTCGTTTTGGTCTGTTTGGGGATAGTGCTAACCTTGATGCGAGATTGGTGCACGATTTGCGTCGAACGTACCATAGGCTCGGAAATCATTTTGGACACGGTCGATGGTACTCCTAGGTGATAAGGCTCAAGTGGATGCTCGTTTTGGTCTGTTTAGCCATAGTGCTAACCTTGACGCAAGATAGGTGCACGGTTTGCGCGAACGTAGCAGAGGCTCAGAAATCGTTTTGGATGCACCCGATGGCTCTCCTATGTGAATTTGGTCATGTAGAATCTCGTTTCAATCCATTTGGTGACAGTGGCAGTGTTAGTGCAAGTTACGTGCACGGTTTGCGCTAAACGTACCATAGGCACAGAAAATCGTGTTGGACGCACCCGATGGTACTCCTAGGTGACGAGGCTCAAGTGGATGCTCGTTTTGGTCTGTTTGGGGATAGTGCTAACCTTGATGCGAGATTGGTGCATGGTTTGCGTCGAACGTACCATAGGCTCGGAAATCATTTTGGACGCGCTCGATGGTACTCCTTGGTGATAAGGCCCAAGTGGATGCTCGTTTTGGTCTGTTTAGCCATAGTGCTAACCTTGACGCAAGATAGGTGCACGGTTTGCGCGAACGTAGCATAGGCTCAGAAATTGTTTTGGATGCACCCGATGGATCTCCTATGTGACTTTGGTCATGTGGAATCTCGTTTCAATCCATTTGGTGACAGTGGCAGTGTTAGTGCAAGTTACGTGCACGGTTTGCGCTAAACGTACCATAGGCACAGAAATCATGTTAGACGCACCCGATGGTACTCCTAGGTGACGAGGCTCAAGTGGATGCTCGTTATGGTCTGTTTGGGGATAGTGCTAACCTTGATGCGAGATTGGTGCACGATTTGCGTCGAACGTACCATAGGCTCGGAAATCATTTTGGACGCGCTCGATGGTACTCCTAGGTGATAAGGCTCAAGTGGATGCTCGTTTTGGTCTGTTTAGACATAGTGCTAACCTTGACGCAAGATAGGTGTACGGTTTGCGCCGAACGTAGCATAGGTTCAGAAATCGTTTTGGATGCACCCGATGGATCTCCTATGTGAATTTGGTCATGTGGAATCTCGTTTCAATCCATTTGGTGACAGTGGCAGTGTTAGTGCAAGTTACGTGCATGGTTTGCGCTAAACGTACCATAGGCACAGAAATCGTGTTGGACGCACCCGATGGTACTCCTAGGTGACGAGGCTCAAGTGGATGCTCGTTTTGGTCTGTTTGGGGATAGTGCTAACCTTGATGCGAGATTGGTGCACGATTTGCGTCGAACGTACCATAGGCTCGGAAATCATTTCGGACACGCTCGATGGTACTCCTAGGTGATAAGGCTCAAGTGGATGCTCCTTTTGGTCTGTTTAGCCATAGTGCTAACCTTGACGCAAGATAGGTGCACGGTTTGCACGAACGTAGCATAGGCTCAGAAATCGTTTTGGATGCACCCGATGGCTCTCCTATGTGAATTTGGTCATGTGGAATCTCGTTTCAATCCACTTGGTGACAGTGGCAGTGTTAGTGCAAGTTACGTGCACGGTTTGCGCTAAACGTACCATAGGCACAGAAATCGTGTTGGACGCACCCGATGGTACTCCTAGGTGACGAGACTCAAGTGGATGCTCGTTTTGGTCTGTTTGGGGATAGTGCTAACCTTGATGCGGGATTGGTGCACGGTTTGCGTCGAACGTACCATAGGCTCGGAAATCATTTTGGACGCGCTCGATGGTACTCCTAGGTGATAAGGCTCAAGTGGATGCTCGTTTTGGTCTTTTTAGCCATAGTGCTAACCTTGACGCAAGATAGGTGCACGGTTTGCGCGAACGTAGCATAGGCTCAGAAATCGTTTTGGATGCACCCGATGGCTCTCCTATGTGAATTTGGTCATGTGGAATCTCGTTTCAATCCATTTGGTGACAGTGGCAGTGTTAGTGCAAGTTACGTGCATGGTTTGCGCTAAACGTACCATAGGCACAGAAATCGTGTTGGACGCACCCGATGGTACTCCTAGGTGACGAGGCTCAAGTGGATGCTCGTTTTGGTCTGTTTGGGGATAGTGCTAACCTTGATGCGAGATTGGTGCACGATTTGCGTCGAACGTACCATAGGCTCGGAAATCATTTTGGACGCGCTCGATGGTACTCCTAGGTGATAAGGCTCAAGTGGATGCTCGTTTTGGTCTGTTTAGCCATAGTGCTAACCTTGACGCAAGATAGGTGCACGGTTTGCGCGAACGTAGCCTAGGCTCAGAAATCGTTTTGGATGCACCCGATGGCTCTCCTATGTGAATTTGGTCATGTGGAATCTCGTTTCAATCCATTTGGTGACAGTGGCAGTGTTAGTGCAAGTTACGTGCACGGTTTGCGCTAAACGTACCATAGGCACAGAAATCGTGTTGGACGCACCCGATGGTACTCCTAGGTGACGAGGCTCAAGTGGATGCTCGTTTTGGTCTGTTTGGGGATAGTGCTAACCTTGATGCGAGATTGGTGCACGGTTTGCGTCGAACGTACCATAGGCTCGGAAATCATTTTGGACGCGCTCGATGGTACTCCTAGGTGATAAGGCCCAAGTGGATGCTCGTTTTGGTCTGTTTAGCCATAGTGCTAACCTTGACGCAAGATAGGTGCACGGTTTGCGCGAACGGTGCATAGGCTCAGAAATCGTTTTGGATGCACCCGATGGATCTCCTATGTGACTTTGGTCATGTGGAATCTCGTTTCAATCCATTTGGTGACAGTGGCAGTTTTAGTGCAAGTTACGTGCACAGTTTGTGCTAAACGTACCATAGGCACAGAAATCGTGTTGGACGCACCCGATGGTACTCCTAGGTGACGAGGCTCAAGTGGATGCTCGTTTTGGTCTGTTTGGGGATAGTGCTAACCTTGATGCGAGATTGGTGCACGATTTGCGTCGAACGTACCATAGGCTCGGAAATCATTTTGGACGCGCTCGATGGTACTCCTAGGTGATAAGGCTCAAGTGGATGCTCGTTTTGGTCTGTTTAGCCATAGTGCTAACCTTGACGCAAGATAGGTGCACGGTTTGCGCGAACGTAGCAGAGGCTCAGAAATCGTTTTGGATGCACCCGATGGCTCTCCTATGTGAATTTGGTCATGTAGAATCTCGTTTCAATCCATTTGGTGACAGTGGCAGTGTTAGTGCAAGTTACGTGCACGGTTTGCGCTAAACGTACCATAGGCACAGAAAATCGTGTTGGACGCACCCGATGGTACTCCTAGGTGACGAGGCTCAAGTGGATGCTCGTTTTGGTCTGTTTGGGGATAGTGCTAACCTTGATGCGAGATTGGTGCACGGTTTGCGTCGAACGTACCATAGGCTCGGAAATCATTTTGGACGCGCTCGATGGTACTCCTAGGTGATAAGGCCCAAGTGGATGCTCGTTTTGGTCTGTTTAGCCATAGTGCTAACCTTGACGCAAGATAGGTGCACGGTTTGCGCGAACGTAGCATAGGCTCAGAAATTGTTTTGGATGCACCCGATGGATCTCCTATGTGACTTTGGTCATGTGGAATCTCATTTCAATCCATTTGGTGACAGTGGCAGTGTTAGTGCAAGTTACGTGCACGGTTTGCGCTAAACGTACCATAGGCACAGAAATCGTGTTGGACGCACCCGATGGTACTCCTAGGTGACGAGACTCAAGTGGATGCTCGTTTTGGTCTGTTTGGGGATAGTGCTAACCTTGATGCGGGATTGGTGCACGGTTTGCGTCGAACGTACCATAGGCTCGGAAATCATTTTGGACGCGCTCGATGGTACTCCTAGGTGATAAGGCTCAAGTGGATGCTCGTTTTGGTCTTTTTAGCCATAGTGCTAACCTTGACGCAAGATAGGTGCACGGTTTGCGCGAACGTAGCATAGGCTCAGAAATCGTTTTGGATGCACCCGATGGCTCTCCTATGTGAATTTGGTCATGTGGAATCTCGTTTCAATCCATTTGGTGACAGTGGCAGTGTTAGTGCAAGTTACGTGCATGGTTTGCGCTAAACGTACCATAGGCACAGAAATCGTGTTGGACGCACCCGATGGTACTCCTAGGTGACGAGGCTCAAGTGGATGCTCGTTTTGGTCTGTTTGGGGATAGTGCTAACCTTGATGCGAGATTGGTGCACGATTTGCGTCGAACGTACCATAGGCTCGGAAATCATTTTGGACGCGCTCGATGGTACTCCTAGGTGATAAGGCTCAAGTGGATGCTCGTTTTGGTCTGTTTAGCCATAGTGCTAACCTTGACGCAAGATAGGTGCACGGTTTGCGCGAACGTAGCATAGGCTCAGAAATCGTTTTGGATGCACCCGATGGCTCTCCTATGTGAATTTGGTCATGTGGAATCTCGTTTCAATCCATTTGGTGACAGTGGCAGTGTTAGTGCAAGTTACGTGCACGGTTTGCGCTAAACGTACCATAGGCACAGAAATCGTGTTGGACGCACCCGATGGTACTCCTAGGTGACGAGGCTCAAGTGGATGCTCGTTTTGGTCTGTTTGGGGATAGTGCTAACCTTGATGCGAGATTGGTGCACGGTTTGCGTCGAACGTACCATAGGCTCGGAAATCATTTTGGACGCGCTCGATGGTACTCCTAGGTGATAAGGCCCAAGTGGATGCTCGTTTTGGTCTGTTTAGCCATAGTGCTAACCTTGACGCAAGATAGGTGCACGGTTTGCGCGAACGGTGCATAGGCTCAGAAATCGTTTTGGATGCACCCGATGGATCTCCTATGTGACTTTGGTCATGTGGAATCTCGTTTCAATCCATTTGGTGACAGTGGCAGTTTTAGTGCAAGTTACGTGCACAGTTTGTGCTAAACGTACCATAGGCACAGAAATCGTGTTGGACGCACCCGATGGTACTCCTAGGTGACGAGGCTCAAGTGGATGCTCGTTTTGGTCTTTTTAGCCATAGTGCTAACCTTGACGCAAGATAGGTGCACGGTTTGCGCGAACGTAGCATAGGCTCAGAAATCGTTTTGGATGCACCCGATGGCTCTCCTATGTGAATTTGGTCATGTGGAATCTCGTTTCAATCCATTTGGTGACAGTGGCAGTGTTAGTGCAAGTTACGTGCATGGTTTGCGCTAAACGTACCATAGGCACAGAAATCGTGTTGGACGCACCCGATGGTACTCCTAGGTGACGAGGCTCAAGTGGATGCTCGTTTTGGTCTGTTTGGGGATAGTGCTAACCTTGATGCGAGATTGGTGCACGATTTGCGTCGAACGTACCATAGGCTCGGAAATCATTTTGGACGCGCTCGATGGTACTCCTAGGTGATAAGGCTCAAGTGGATGCTCGTTTTGGTCTGTTTAGCCATAGTGCTAACCTTGACGCAAGATAGGTGCACGGTTTGCGCGAACGTAGCCTAGGCTCAGAAATCGTTTTGGATGCACCCGATGGCTCTCCTATGTGAATTTGGTCATGTGGAATCTCGTTTCAATCCATTTGGTGACAGTGGCAGTGTTAGTGCAAGTTACGTGCACGGTTTGCGCTAAACGTACCATAGGCACAGAAATCGTGTTGGACGCACCCGATGGTACTCCTAGGTGACGAGGCTCAAGTGGATGCTCGTTTTGGTCTGTTTGGGGATAGTGCTAACCTTGATGCGAGATTGGTGCACGGTTTGCGTCGAACGTACCATAGGCTCGGAAATCATTTTGGACGCGCTCGATGGTACTCCTAGGTGATAAGGCCCAAGTGGATGCTCGTTTTGGTCTGTTTAGCCATAGTGCTAACCTTGACGCAAGATAGGTGCACGGTTTGCGCGAACGGTGCATAGGCTCAGAAATCGTTTTGGATGCACCCGATGGATCTCCTATGTGACTTTGGTCATGTGGAATCTCGTTTCAATCCATTTGGTGACAGTGGCAGTTTTAGTGCAAGTTACGTGCACAGTTTGTGCTAAACGTACCATAGGCACAGAAATCGTGTTGGACGCACCCGATGGTACTCCTAGGTGACGAGGCTCAAGTGGATGCTCGTTTTGGTCTGTTTGGGGATAGTGCTAACCTTGATGCGAGATTGGTGCACGATTTGCGTCGAACGTACCATAGGCTCGGAAATCATTTTGGACGCGCTCGATGGTACTCCTAGGTGATAAGGCTCAAGTGGATGCTCGTTTTGGTCTGTTTAGCCATAGTGCTAACCTTGACGCAAGATAGGTGCACGGTTTGCGCGAACGTAGCAGAGGCTCAGAAATCGTTTTGGATGCACCCGATGGCTCTCCTATGTGAATTTGGTCATGTAGAATCTCGTTTCAATCCATTTGGTGACAGTGGCAGTGTTAGTGCAAGTTACGTGCACGGTTTGCGCTAAACGTACCATAGGCACAGAAAATCGTGTTGGACGCACCCGATGGTACTCCTAGGTGACGAGGCTCAAGTGGATGCTCGTTTTGGTCTGTTTGGGGATAGTGCTAACCTTGATGCGAGATTGGTGCACGGTTTGCGTCGAACGTACCATAGGCTCGGAAATCATTTTGGACGCGCTCGATGGTACTCCTAGGTGATAAGGCCCAAGTGGATGCTCGTTTTGGTCTGTTTAGCCATAGTGCTAACCTTGACGCAAGATAGGTGCACGGTTTGCGCGAACGTAGCATAGGCTCAGAAATTGTTTTGGATGCACCCGATGGATCTCCTATGTGACTTTGGTCATGTGGAATCTCGTTTCAATCCATTTGGTGACAGTGGCAGTGTTAGTGCAAGTTACGTGCACGGTTTGCGCTAAACGTACCATAGGCACAGAAATCGTGTTGGACGCACCCGATGGTACTCCTAGGTGACGAGACTCAAGTGGATGCTCGTTTTGGTCTGTTTGGGGATAGTGCTAACCTTGATGCGGGATTGGTGCACGGTTTGCGTCGAACGTACCATAGGCTCGGAAATCATTTTGGACGCGCTCGATGGTACTCCTAGGTGATAAGGCTCAAGTGGATGCTCGTTTTGGTCTTTTTAGCCATAGTGCTAACCTTGACGCAAGATAGGTGCACGGTTTGCGCGAACGTAGCATAGGCTCAGAAATCGTTTTGGATGCACCCGATGGCTCTCCTATGTGAATTTGGTCATGTGGAATCTCGTTTCAATCCATTTGGTGACAGTGGCAGTGTTAGTGCAAGTTACGTGCATGGTTTGCGCTAAACGTACCATAGGCACAGAAATCGTGTTGGACGCACCCGATGGTACTCCTAGGTGACGAGGCTCAAGTGGATGCTTGTTTTGGTCTGTTTGGGGATAGTGCTAACCTTGATGCGAGATTGGTGCACGATTTGCGTCGAACGTACCATAGGCTCGGAAATCATTTTGGACGCGCTCGATGGTACTCCTAGGTGATAAGGCTCAAGTGGATGCTCGTTTTGGTCTGTTTAGCCATAGTGCTAACCTTGACGCAAGATAGGTGCACGGTTTGCGCGAACGTAGCATAGGCTCAGAAATCGTTTTGGATGCACCCGATGGCTCTCCTATGTGAATTTGGTCATGTGGAATCTCGTTTCAATCCATTTGGTGACAGTGGCAGTGTTAGTGCAAGTTACGTGCACGGTTTGCGCTAAACGTACCATAGGCACAGAAATCGTGTTGGACGCACCCGATGGTACTCCTAGGTGACGAGGCTCAAGTGGATGCTCGTTTTGGTCTGTTTGGGGATAGTGCTAACCTTGATGCGAGATTGGTGCACGGTTTGCGTCGAACGTACCATAGGCTCGGAAATCATTTTGGACGCGCTCGATGGTACTCCTAGGTGATAAGGCCCAAGTGGATGCTCGTTTTGGTCTGTTTAGCCATAGTGCTAACCTTGACGCAAGATAGGTGCACGGTTTGCGCGAACGGTGCATAGGCTCAGAAATCGTTTTGGATGCACCCGATGGATCTCCTATGTGACTTTGGTCATGTGGAATCTCGTTTCAATCCATTTGGTGACAGTGGCAGTTTTAGTGCAAGTTACGTGCACAGTTTGTGCTAAACGTACCATAGGCACAGAAATCGTGTTGGACGCACCCGATGGTACTCCTAGGTGACGAGGCTCAAGTGGATGCTCGTTTTGGTCTGTTTGGGGATAGTGCTAACCTTGATGCGAGATTGGTGCACGATTTGCGTCGAACGTACCATAGGCTCGGAAATCATTTTGGACGCGCTCGATGGTACTCCTAGGTGATAAGGCTCAAGTGGATGCTCGTTTTGGTCTGTTTAGCCATAGTGTTAACCTTGACGCAAGATAGGTGCACGGTTTGCGCGAACGTAGCAGAGGCTCAGAAATCGTTTTGGATGCACCCGATGGCTCTCCTATGTGAATTTGGTCATGTAGAATCTCGTTTCAATCCATTTGGTGACAGTGGCAGTGTTAGTGCAAGTTACGTGCACGGTTTGCGCTAAACGTACCATAGGCATAGAAAATCGTGTTGGACGCACCCGATGGTACTCCTAGGTGACGAGGCTCAAGTGGATGCTCGTTTTGGTCTGTTTGGGGATAGTGCTAACCTTGATGCGAGATTGGTGCACGGTTTGCGTCGAACGTACCATAGGCTCAGAAATCATTTTGGACGCGCTCGATGGTACTCCTAGGTGATAAGGCCCAAGTGGATGCTCGTTTTGGTCTGTTTAGCCATAGTGCTAACCTTGACGCAAGATAGGTGCACGGTTTGCGCGAACGTAGCATAGGCTCAGAAATTGTTTTGGATGCACCCGATGGATCTCCTATGTGACTTTGGTCATGTGGAATCTCGTTTCAATCCATTTGGTGACAGTGGCAGTGTTAGTGCAAGTTACGTGCACGGTTTGCGCTAAACGTACCATAGGCACAGAAATCATGTTAGACGCACCCGATGGTACTCCTAGGTGACGAGGCTCAAGTGGATGCTCGTTATGGTCTGTTTGGGGATAGTGCTAACCTTGATGCGAGATTGGTGCACGATTTGCGTCGAACGTACCATAGGCTCGGAAATCATTTTGGACGCGCTCGATGGTACTCCTAGGTGATAAGGCTCAAGTGGATGCTCGTTTTGGTCTGTTTAGACATAGTGCTAACCTTGACGCAAGATAGGTGCACGGTTTGCGCCGAACGTAGCATAGGCTCAGAAATCGTTTTGGATGCACCCGATGGATCTCCTATGTGAATTTGGTCATGTGGAATCTCGTTTCAATCCATTTGGTGACAGTGGCAGTGTTAGTGCAAGTTACGTGCATGGTTTGCGCTAAACGTACCATAGGCACAGAAATCGTGTTGGACGCACCCGATGGTACTCCTAGGTGACGAGGCTCAAGTGGATGCTCGTTTTGGTCTGTTTAGCCATAGTGCTAACCTTGACGCAAGATAGGTGCACGGTTTGCACGAACGTAGCATAGGCTCAGAAATCGTTTTGGATGCACCCGATGGCTCTCCTATGTGAATTTGGTCATGTGGAATCTCGTTTCAATCCATTTGGTGACAGTGGCAGTGTTAGTGCAAGTTACGTGCACGGTTTGCGCTAAACGTACCATAGGCACAGAAATCGTGTTGGACGCACCCGATGGTACTCCTAGGTGACGAGACTCAAGTGGATGCTCGTTTTGGTCTGTTTGGGGATAGTGCTAACCTTGATGCGAGATTGGTGCACGGTTTGCGTCGAACGTACCATAGGCTCGGAAATCATTTTGGACGCGCTCGATGGTACTCCTAGGTGATAAGGCTCAAGTGGATGCTCGTTTTGGTCTTTTTAGCCATAGTGCTAACCTTGACGCAAGATAGGTGCACGGTTTGCGCGAACGTAGCATAGGCTCAGAAATCGTTTTGGATGCACCCGATGGCTCTCCTATGTGAATTTGGTCATGTGGAATCTCGTTTCAATCCATTTGGTGACAGTGGCAGTGTTAGTGCAAGTTACGTGCATGGTTTGCGCTAAACGTACCATAGGCACAGAAATCGTGTTGGACGCACCCGATGGTACTCCTAGGTGACGAGGCTCAAGTGGATGCTCGTTTTGGTCTGTTTGGGGATAGTGCTAACCTTGATGCGAGATTGGTGCACGATTTGCGTCGAACGTACCATAGGCTCGGAAATCATTTTGGACGCGCTCGATGGTACTCCTAGGTGATAAGGCTCAAGTGGATGCTCGTTTTGGTCTATTTAGCCATAGTGCTAACCTTGACGCAAGATAGGTGCACGGTTTGCGCGAACGTAGCATAGGCTCAGAAATCGTTTTGGATGCACCCGATGGCTCTCCTATGTGAATTTGGTCATGTGGAATCTCGTTTCAATCCATTTGGTGACAGTGGCAGTGTTAGTGCAAGTTACGTGCACGGTTTGCGCTAAACGTACCATAGGCACAGAAATCGTGTTGGACGCACCCGATGGTACTCCTAGGTGACGAGGCTCAAGTGGATGCTCGTTTTGGTCTGTTTGGGGATAGTGCTAACCTTGATGCGAGATTGGTGCACGGTTTGCGTCGAACGTACCATAGGCTCGGAAATCATTTTGGACGTGCTCGATGGTACTCCTAGGTGATAAGGCCCAAGTGGATGCTCGTTTTGGTCTGTTTAGCCATAGTGCTAACCTTGACGCAAGATAGGTGCACGGTTTGCGCGAACGGTGCATAGGCTCAGAAATCGTTTTGGATGCACCCGATGGATCTCCTATGTGACTTTGGTCATGTAGAATCTCGTTTCAATCCATTTGGTGACAGTGGCAGTGTTAGTGCAAGTTACGTGCACGGTTTGCGCTAAACGTACCATAGGCACAGAAATCGTGTTGGACGCACCCGATGGTACTCCTAGGTGACGAGGCTCAAGTGGATGCTCGTTTTGGTCTGTTTGGGGATAGTGCTAACCTTGATGCGAGATTGGTGCACGATTTGCGTCGAACGTACCATAGGCTCGGAAATCATTTTGGACGCGCTCGATGGTACTCCTAGGTGATAAGGCTCAAGTGGATGCTCGTTTTGGTCTGTTTAGCCATAGTGCTAACCTTGACGCAAGATAGGTGCACGGTTTGCGCGAACGTAGCATAGGCTCAGAAATCGTTTTGGATGCACCCGATGGCTCTCCTATGTGAATTTGGTCATGTGGAATCTCGTTTCAATCCATTTGGTGACAGTGGCAGTGTTAGTGCAAGTTATGTGCACGGTTTGCGCTAAACGTACCATAGGCACAGAAATCGTGTTGGACGCACCCGATGGTACTCCTAGGTGACGAGGCTCAAGTGGATGCTCATTTTGGTCTGTTTGGGGATAGTGCTAACCTTGATGCGAGATTGGTGCACGGTTTGCGTCGAACGTACCATAGGCTCGGAAATCATTTTGGACGCGCTCGATGGTACTCCTAGGTGATAAGGCCCAAGTGGATGCTCGTTTTGGTCTGTTTAGCCATAGTGCTAACCTTGATGCAAGATAGGTGCACGGTTTGCGCGAACGTAGCATAGGCTCAGAAATCGTTTTGGATGCACCCGATGGATCTCCTATGTGACTTTGGTCATGTGGAATCTCGTTTCAATCCATTTGGTGACAGTGGCAGTGTTAGTGCAAGTTACGTGCACGGTTTGCGCTAAACGTACCATAGGCACATAAATCGTGTTGGACGCACCCGATGGTACTCCTAGGTGACGAGGCTCAAGTGGATGCTCATTTTGGTCTGTTTGGGGATAGTGCTAACCTTGATGCGAGATTGGTGCACGATTTGCGTCGAACGTACCATAGGCTCGGAAATCATTTTGGACGCGCTCGATAGTACTCCTAGGTGATAAGGCTCAAGTGGATGCTCGTTTTGGTCTGTTTAGACATAGTGCTAACCTTGACGCAAGATAGGTGCACGGTTTGCGCCGAACGTAGCATAGGCTCAGAAATCGTTTTGGATGCACCCGATGGATCTCCTATGTGACTTTGGTCATGTGGAATCTCGTTTCAATCCATTTGGTGACAGTGGCAGTGTTAGTGGAAGATACGTGCACGGTTTGCGCTAAACGTACCATAGGCACAGAAATCGTGTTGGACGCACCCGATGGTACACCTAGGTGACGAGGCTCAAGTGGATGCTCGTTTTGGTCTGTTTGGGGATAGTGCTAACCTTGATGCGAGATTGGTGCATGATTTGCGTCGAACGTACCATAGGCTCGGAAATCATTTTGGACGCGCTCGATGGTACTCCTAGGTGATAAGGCCCAAGTGGATGCTCGTTTTGGTCTGTTTAGCCATAGTGCTAACCTTGACGCAAGATAGGTGCACGGTTTGCGCGAACGTAGCATAGGCTCAGAAATCGTTTTGGATGCACCCGATGGATCTCCTATGTGACTTTGGTCATGTGGAATCTCGTTTCAATCCATTTGGTGACAGTGGCAGTGTTAGTGCAAGTTACGTGCACGGTTTGCGCTAAACGTACCATAGGCACAGAAATCGTGTTGGACGCACCCGATGGTACTCCTAGGTGACGAGGCTCAAGTGGATGCTC